>CM044322.1:26163904-27416404 GCA_024291935.2 Okapia johnstoni
ATTTCAGACTCTTTTGTTGACTATGATGGCTACTCCATTTCTTCTAAGGGATTCTTGCCCACAGTAGTAGATATAATGGTCATCTGAGTTACATTCACCCATTCCAATACATTTTAGTTTGCTGATTCCTAAATTGTTGACGTTCACTCTTGCCATCTCCTATTTGACCACTTCCAATTTACCTTGATTCATGGACCTAACATTCCAGGTTCCTATGCGATATTGCTCTTTACAGCATCGGACTTTGCTTCTATCACCAGTCACATACACAACTGAGTGTGGTTTTTGCTTTGGCTCTGTCTCTTCCATCTTCCTGGAGTTATTTCTCCGCTAATCTCCAGTAGCATATTGGACACCTACCGACCTGGGGAGTTCATCTTTCAGTGTCCTGTCTTTTTGCCTTTTCATGCTGTTCATGGCATTCTCAAGGCAAGAATAATGAAGTGGTTTGCCATTCCCTTCTCCAGTGGGCCACATTTTGCCAGAACTTAAATGACTTCCCTGGTGGCTCAGGTGGTAAAGATACCTGCAATGCAGGAGACCAGGGTTCCATCCCTAGGTTGGGAAGACTCCCTGGAGGAGGACATGGCAACCAACTCCAGTTTTCTTTCCTGGAGAATCCCCATGGACAGGCAGGCTACAGTCCGTAGGGTCACAAAGAGTTGGACACAACTGAAGATAAAAGAAATACCTTTAATGTGGATTTTAATTCTAGATACTGGGTCAGTGTTTAATTCAGCTCTTCCAGTGTATTAGATAGAATGGTGGAGTGAAATCTTACATACGTTAAATTTATACATGTTGGATTATATGCGAGAGAGAGAGTATTGGTCTTAAAAAGCATATGCCCCAGAGTGAACATGAGAGAGAACCACCAGCATATGTGTCTTGCCCTAGGTTTGTCTCCATGCCTACAGATCCTTCCCTGTGCAGTCTTTTGCCTAAAAGAAACATTTTTCATATATATGACCCCAAAATTTAAGCTAACTGCTTCACTGGTACTCAATCTAGAAAACAGCTGTCTGCTCCAAAGACAGAGGGAAAACTGGATGAGAAATAGTCCACCAGGCTCCAGCATGGTACCTCCCTAAGATTGCCTCAAGGTAAGTTTTGCTTATCTGTAATTTTCATCCTGTGGCTGACTTCAGAACCTGGTCCTCCCAGCAGACACATCTCTGCTGAATGGTTCCTTCCTTGAGAAAGAAGAAAATAAAACAGAAATGGGGTCATTTTTCTGATGTGTTTGTGCCAGAACTAGAAATTATCCTTTCCCCATCTCCACGCCCAACTACAAAGCACAAGACAATCTCTTTGGACTTGTTCTTAATTTGGGGTACAAAATGGTCTAAATAGGTGCTCTTCAAAAGGTTTGTGTTAGTCCAAGTCCTCCAGGAAGCATGCACCAAGGTGGGATTAAACATGCAGGGATTTTATTAGGGGAAATGCCTGTGTAAGGGAAACTTGAGGGAACTGGAGAAGTCTGGTGAGTTGTCATAAGTGATGAGAGAGAAGCATTGGATAGACACATCCTAGGTTGCCCTGCCACCTAAGGAAGGTTTTGCAAAGCTATCCAGGAATTCTCAAGCCAACACTGGTCATCAAAATAGTCATCTGTCTCCCAGGAATGGGCCTGACTTTGTCATGCTCCACCACTGGCTGGGAATAACCCCAGGTAAGTGTGGCCTCTGTGCAAAGACAGCAGCAGGGTCCCTGGATCAATGGCATTCCCTATATTTGGAAGAAGGCTAGGCATATTCCCATGACCAACATAGGAAATTTGTATAGACATATAAGCTTTGGGATTGTTGTATTCTATAGTCTTGGGGACTCAGGATGTACTGGCAAAGGAAAGTGGCCAAGAAGCCCTGCAATAAAGCAGTCTGTTGAATTCAGCATTTCCTAAGTTTATTTGGCAAAGGACTTCCTTGGTGGCTCAGATGGTAAAGAATATACCTGCAAAGCAGGAGACCAGGGTTCCATCCCTAGGTTGGAAAGACTCCCTGGAGGAGGACATGGCGACCAATTCCAGTATTCTTGCCTGGAGAATCCCCATGGACAGGTGGGCTAAAGAGTCGGACACCACTGAACAACTAAGCACAGCACACGTTTATTTGACTATGGAACCTCTTTTTCATAGAATGGTTCTAAGGCATAGAGTTGGAAATCCAGTGGTCTAAGTGTAGCCCAGGTGTTCCCAGGCCAAGAAAGAGAAAAAAAAAAAAGAGAAGGGGAAAATGTACGAGAGAAATAGCTGCACATAGACAGAGGGAGAATGAACACAAAAACACAAGTCAAGGAAGAAATAGAATGTCACTGGTTGTTTCCAACACACCATGAGATACCAAAAATAAAATACACACGCAAAGCATCTAGGCATTACTGGTCAGGGCTAGCATAGAAAACAAAGTTGTTTCATTTGACTAATAACAATCATGCCTTCTGTGTGCACAGTGCTCTATAGTTTATAAGGCTCTGCCCATTTGCCATTTCCTGTGAGTATCACCCCAGCCCTATAAGTAAACCTGGGCTTCAGAGTTATCATCCTCATTTTGTTGCTAGTAGTGCTTCTGATCACTGTGATAATATTAATAACTGTTGAATTCGCTGAGCACTCACTAAGTGCTTGCACTAACTTAAGCAAGTACACCTTTATTAACTTGATTCTTCTTGCACAGGAAGGTGATCACAGCTCAGAGAGGTTAAGTGACTGACTCAAGGTCACACAGCCATCAAGTTGCAGACCTTCATCCAAACCCACTTCTATCTGACTCCAGTCCCCTGTCAGCAAATAAGCTGCATGGCCCCTCTGGCCTCTCCTGGCCCTTTCCTTGACCAGCACAGCAGCAGAAATACACAGCCGCCTCTGAGCGGCTTTTTATAACCTGCTCTATATCACAGCAAGAAGTAGGCTCAGGGAATGTAAAGTAGATAGTGATTTTCCCCCTTTCTTTTATTGCCTTTGTTTATTGAGGGACAAATCATTGCTGTTTTCGTTTGTGTCTCTAGCACAATAAAAATAAAAGATACGCTGGCAATCTGTTTAAAAGCTTATGCAATTCCAGAATTTGAGCTGTCGGATTTATGCCACACTCTGATCCCAGAGACTTCATGGTGCCAGCCATCTGGGCCCACCAGGAGCCTCTGAAGTTGCCATCATCAATACACAGCAGGTGGCCACAAGCTCAGGAGGTAGCTGTGACCCTCATCTGCTGGCTCCAGAGGTAGACTTTGACCAGGGCCTCTGATCTACTGACAGCCATCTTGGTTTAATTGTTAGAGTTGATTTTTGGCTTCTAAAGCCAAAGAAGAGGGATCCCAGGCCTGGGAAGAGTCTGCTCCTTTGACTCCACCTTCACATTCCAATCTGAGCCTTGGGTTCACAATAAAGTAGGTCAGTCTGCATCCATGCAGTACAGGAGGGAGAAAGGAGCTCCAGTGACAGGTGCTCTCTGTGTGTGTTTGCCCATCAGCCTCTCCTCCAGTGAGAGTCACAGCTCCGTGAGGCTGGGGATTTATCTGTTCCATTCAGTGCAGTATCCCCCGGCTTAGAACAGTGTCTGGTACATAGTAGGTGCTCAGTGAAGGTTTGTTGAATGACTAAATGATTGTTACATACACGTGGAAGACAGATATGAATTGCTGGATTGGGCAAGGAGACTCCCATGCCCAGGGTGTGGCCCTACCTCTCTTAGTGTTTCTCCATGTCCACACTCAAGCCCTACCACATCTCTCCTCTGCTTCCCCAGCCCTCCCCTCTCTTGTCTCTTCCCTTCTTTTTGCTGCCTTTTTCTGATCATCTTCTCCTCCCCAAGAGGATGTCACCAAGCTCAGACTTTCAAGATAAGGATCTGAGACAGGGAGACTCAGTTCCAGTTTTTCCTCTGATTGGCTTTGAGTCTGAGTCCTTTCTGTCTGAGCCTCAGTTTCCTCATCTGTAAAAGGGGGAGAGTGTGTCCACTGCTGTGTCTCCCACAGAGGTGGTGCAAGGGCAGATGAGGGTAAGCTGGTGAGTGCAGAGGAGTCAGGAATGTAGGGGGCTGTACTCCTGCCTACCAGTCTCTTCCTTGCCAGGGAAGCAGTAGCTTTCTCTGAGTGCATGTTGGGGTGCATAACGGGGTGCTGGGAGCCCTGATTTTGGAGTTCTGCAGGAGCCATCCCAAGGGGGAAGCACAAACCTCCACTCCAAGAATCTGAAGCTGCAGATGTCGGATGTCAGTGAGACCGACAGTTCCATTAGGCAGCTGCCCGCTCTCCGCGTGAGTGATTAAAATGTCGCCATCCATCCCACGCGCTATATTTCATCTCCCCAGCCTGGCACTTCATCAAGGGCTGTGTGAACGCTGGGCGTCCGCCGCATCTTCCGAGGGCTGCATGGAGGCAGGGTTGGCGGAAGACATCTGTGCCGTGTGTCCCGGGAGCACCTCGGAAACAAAAGTCCGCGAAAGTGTGAAAGGCAGCAAAAGGGCCAGGTGCTTAGAGAAGGGCCAGCTAAGAGGGCCTGATGCTGAAGCTCAAGGAAGTGGAGTCTGGGCCAGGAGAGGTTGCTGGAAATCCAAGCGGTGGGGCCTGGGGGCCCTCCAGTCCCTGCCCTCATTTTACACACCAGCAAGCTGAGGTTGGGGCAGCCAAGACCTCCATCCCTGCTTCAAGGCCAGGTCTCATTCAGTTCAAGTCGAAACAGGGATCCTATGTGCTTGCTGACTTGCATGAAGTGGTAGCTAGAGTCTCAGGGTCACTGGGCTGGAGTGAGAGCTGAAGTCTCCTGCCCCTCATTTGAATGTGTATTACCACTGTCATTAATTAATTCTAACCACTATTATCATCAACGGGATAATAACAAAAAAATAATAATAGCTGCTAGCATCTTTTTAGCATTTACCGTGGCCCAGGCACTGTGCTAAGCTTGTGTCATATTAACACAGGTATTTCTGCTGTAATGTCATCTGTGAGTTCCTAGAAACCCCACCTTATATAAAATCATGCATTGAAAATTTCAGGGGGAAGGCCATTCCAAAACTGCAGGAACTTTGTAACTGGAGCACCCTGAAAAGATGAAGAAGATTCATAGGCAAGGACTAGCACAGCCAATTTGTACCCGGCTTCCCTAGGGGTCATTTCTCTGCATCTTAAAGGACACGTGTAAAGACTTCTGCTTTATCTTTTGAGAAGTTGATCCTGGAGGTCATTGCCTTCTGATAGAGACCATTTTCATCAAAATTAAAAATCAGATGCAGGCTGTCGCCTTTATCATTCATCCAGTGTTTTCATAGAAGGAGAAGCGTCTTGGAGCTTTTCATCTCACTCACGGCTCGCCCAGATAGCTTCACAGAACAGGTCACGCACACTTCTGAAAGCCACTAAATCAGTCACCACTTGCAGTAAAAGAAAGCACTTGGGTAGATTTTCAACTTTTTTAGTTAAGATCTTCATATGCTGCTAAGGCTTTCTCTTTAGTTTTAAAAAAGCTTGCCCCAAATTGCTTCAAAGCATGAATCAGGGACTTTTTAGGGTGGCTCAGTGGTTAAGACTCCGCGCTTCCAATGCAGGGGGCAAGGATTTGATTCTTGGTCAGGGAGCTAAGGTCCTGCATGCCATATGGTCAAAAAGTTTTTAAAATAATTATAGTAAATAAGTAAATGAAATAAAATTGGTTATTTAAAAAAATTGAAAAAACTGAGGAACCAAAAATATTAAAAAAAAAAAAAAAAAAAACGTGAATCAACAAGATGTCTACAATCTCAGATCCTATTCCCCTCTTGACCAGTCACATAGGAAGTGGTTATAGTGCTCCTTAAAGAAATGGCAACCCACTCCAGTGTTCTTGCCTGGAGAATCCCAAGGATGGGGGAGCCTGGTGTGCTGCCGTCTATGGGGTCGCACAGAGTCGGACACGACTGAAGTGACTTAGCAGCAGCAGCAAATCCTCATCCTAACCCAAAGAGGCAGGTGTTACTAAAATCATCCCCATTTTACAGATGAGAAGACCAAGGCTTAGGAAACATTGTCACTTGCTTAACCTACGCTGATAGGAAGTGGGTCAAGACTACCTCACTGACCTCAAGTAACCCTCCACCTCACTGCCACACCACTCACGGTGCACTTGGTTTTCTGGTTGGTTAGTTGGTTTCTTTTTGTTTTTTGGTCACACAGCACACCATGCAGTATCTTAGCTCCCCCACCAGGAATCAAACCCATGGCCCCTGCCATGGAAGTGAAGTCTTAACCACTGGACCACCAGGGAAATCCCCACATGTGCGTTTGCGTTAGGCATTTTAAACTCCTTGACAGGGAGCTGTGTTTTACTCCTCTTTGCAGCCTCAGCTCCTAGCATGATACTTTGCACAGACCAGGCAACCAGGAAACATTTTCTTGGATAGCTATCACACTAGAGAGATTTCAGCTGGAAAGTCCCTCAGAGATGGGGAGAGGGCTGTCCCTGCCCAGGGGAGGTGGCCCTGCCTCCCCAGGCACCAGAATGATGCCCTAAGCAATGTGCACCTCCCTGAGTTCCCCATTTCCCAGACCCTGGGATTCTATCCAGGCAGACCTCAGAGGTACTACAGATTCAGTTCCAGACCACGGCAATGAAGCAAATATCATAATCGAATCACACAATATTTTTTTTCACTTCCCAGGGCATACAAAAGTTATGCTTACGCTCTACCATAGTCTGTTAAGTAAAATAGCATTATGCCTAAAAAAAAAAAAATGTACGTGCCTTGATTTAAAAATACAAAAGAATCACAGTAGTAATATATTAAAATTTTTATTGGAGTATAGTTGATTTACAATGTTGTGTTAGTTCCACGAGTACAGCAAACTGAATCAGGTATACATACACATATATCCACTCTTTTTTATTTATTTATTTGGCTATTCTGGATCTTTGTTGCTGCTCAGGCTTTTCTCTAGTTTCGATAAGCAGGGGCTACTCTCTAGTTGTGGTGCTCAGGCTTCTCATTGCCGTGGCTTCTCTTGTAGTGAAGCACAGGTTTTAGAGCTCATGGGCTTCCATGATTGCAGCTCCTGGGCTCTAGAGCACAGGCTCAACAGTTGTGGCCCCTATCTGCTCTTTTTTAGATTATTTTCCCAGATAGATCATTACAGACTATTGAGTAGAGTTTTCCATGCTATACAGTAGTTTCTTGTTAGGTATCTATTTTATATACAGTAATGTGTATATGTCAATCCCAGTCTCCCAATTTATCCCTCCCTTTTCCCCCTTGGTAACCATAGTTTGTTTTCTGCATCTGTGACTCTATTTCTGTTTTGTAAATAAGTTCATTTGTACCATTTGTTAAGATTCAGCTTGTAACGATATCATATATTTATTTGTCTTTCTCTGACTTACTTTGCTCAGTAGGATCACTGATCACAGATCACTATAACAAATATAATGATAATGAAAACATTTGAAATATTGTGAGAATTACCAAAATGTGACATAGAGACACACAGTGAGCTAATTCTGTTGGTGAAACAGTGTCAATAGACTTGATCGGTGCAGGGTTGCCACAAACCTTCAGTCTGTAAAAAAGGCAGCATCTGTGAAGTGCAAGAAAGCAATGACATACAGTATAACAGCTGTGCCTACCTGGTTTCCTGGCTCAAATCACAGCAAGAAACCTGTATCCCCGTATTGGGGTATGGGGCCAAGGGCCTGCCTTCCAGCACTTATAGGCAGCATCTCAGCCTTTCCCTGCTCTGTGTTCCCAGGGACCTCGCTGTGCCAGACTCAGAACAGCCCTCACACATGTTCACTTCACTGGATTAACGGGGCCTCCGCCAAGTCGGCCCTTCCACAGTTGCATGAGTCAGTCCTTAATGGGCCCCCTTTCGTAGGCCCCAGCCTCATGCCTCCCTGCCAGGAGATATCTTGGCAGGCAAATCAGAGATTCTCACTCCTAAACGCACAGCGATGGAGCCGCCTCTGGTGGATCTTGCTGTCACCTGACCACACTGAGCTGGGGTCCGCCCAGGGGACTGCTGCTCAGGATGCTGCCAGGCCCATCGTGCCTGCCCCACAGCAAGGGGCTCTCCGGTGGTGAGTGGTGGTCCCACTCACCCACTTGCTGTCAGCCACCCTCAGCCCCTGCTCCTGGCACAGAATCTTCTGCCCCTGGAGAAGACTCTTCCAACTTCTCTGACCCTGTCCCAGCTCCCAGAGGCCAAATGTCACCCAACCCTGGGGTCTGAAGGAGGGACACTATGCCGCTGTGCGGGAAGCAGGTGGAGCCGACAGGGGGCGAGGAGAACAATAGGAATAAAGGTACCACGTCCAGAGGCTCATTGCAGTTCCCAGTTAGGGAGTCTTTGGGGTCACCTTGCTGGGCTTGCATCCTGGCTCTTCCCCACCACCTGGGCATTGACTTAGCCTCTTCAGGCCTCAGTTTTCTCAATCAGAAAGTGGGATGGCAAGGCCTACACCAATAAGGAGACGCATGTAAAGCAGGGAGAAGAGGGGACTTCCTCGGTGGTCCAGCAGTTAAAAATCCTCCTTCCAACGCAGGGGACACAGATTTGATCCCTGGTCCAGGAACTAAGATCCCACATGCTTTGGAGCAATTAAACCTGAGTGCCACAACTAGAGAGTACAATACCGCAACAAAAGATCCTGCATGACCCAACAAAGATCCCACATGTTACAGCTAAGACCTGATGCAGCCAAATGTGTGTGTGTGTACGCTAGAGTCATGCCTGACTCTTTGCAATCCCATGGACTGTAGCCCACCAGGCTCCTCTGTCCATGGAATTCTCCAGGCAAGAATACCAAAGTGGGTTGTCATTTCCTACTCCAAGGGATCTTCCCAACCCAGGGATCAAACCCACATTGCTTATGTTTCCTGCATTGGCAGGCAGTAACAAAATAAATAAATAAATATTTTTTAAAAGATAAATAAATAAAGGAGGCACAAGAACACTGGACATACACACCTGCTCAAGAGATGCCATCTGTTCCCGTGGGACTGTATCTTGGGGGCGTATCTTTCTATGGGGCTGTATCTTCGAAGTCTCCCCATCTCTCCTTCCCTTTCTCTGCATCCCTAGCTCCCCATCCCTCCCATCTCCCTCCACCTGGGCTGGCATCTGGAGAGCTCCAGGTGTCTGTGTTTGAGGGTTTCACTTTCCTGGGGTCTTAGAAAGGAAGCAGATCCAGTCAACCCTGAGAACTGAGCTGGGGCTGAGAGGGTGTATAGACACGGCAAGAGTCAGAGCTTGGGTAGTCAGAGCTCAGGTCCTGCGGAGGCAATGGCTCTGTGATGTTCCCCCATCAGAAGGTCCGGCCCTCTCTCCACCTGCAAGCTCCACCCCCTCCCTTCCGGCCCCCACACAAGGTGCTGCTGTGTGTCTGGGCTTGGTCAGCATTTCCAGCTTGTGCCCGTGCCAGGATCGGCAGTGCTGGGCATATTTCCAAAGGGCCAGATGGCCTCACCAGGTTCATTTGCCCAGAGTTCACGCCACTGGCAGGAGATGACAAATATAAACTTCAGAGAATTGGCTTTGAAACGGGGCCCGGGGGTTCTAGGGTATGGACTGCAACTTCTGTGATTAGAGACTTTTTTTTTTTTGCCTCTGTGATAAGATTGTGAGCTACCCTTTATTGAGTATCCCTGTGTGCCAGACTCCAGACGTCTTTATACAAGAGAGCTTAGCCTGTTGTTAGTCAAAGTGTGGCCATGGGCCAGCAGCATCTGTAGGAGCTTGTCAGAAATGCAGAATCCCAGGGACTTCCCTAGTGGTCCGGTGGTTAAGAATCCTCCTTGAAATGCAGGGGACATGAGTTCAATCCCTAGTCAGGGAACTAAGACCTCACATGCCATGGAGCAGTGAAAGATCCCACATGATGCAATGAAAATCGCACATGCCAAAAGGAAGACTTGACACAGCCAAATAAATAAATATTAAAAAAAAAAAAAAAAAGAAAGAAGCACAGAATCCCAGGCCCCTCCCAGATCTGCTGAATCAGAATCTACATTTTACCCAGGTCCCCACGTGATTCCTGTGTTCAACTGAGGTTTGAGAAACACTAAGCCAGATTTTGTATTAGTTTTCCAGGTGAGGACCCTGAGGGCCAGAAAGAAGAAATGAGTTCCCTAAAATCACAGCTGGGGAGTGGGCAGGGCTGAGCTGTGAATTCATCTGGCTTGCTTCCAAGCACATCCTACCTGTACTTAACAGGCTCTTCTGTAGGGTCCAGAGGAAACTTCCTCTGAGACTGTGGGTTAGAGGGTGGGGGTGTCCATGGAATGATCACTACACAGGGTGGCAGTTGCTGTGAGGAGAAGTTTCACAGGCTGCTGAGTCCAGGAAGGATGTCCAACAGGAGGGGACAAGTGAGATCCAAAAAACATGCCGGAGGGACTTCCCTGGAGGTCCACTGGCTAAGATTCCATGCTCCCACACAGGGAGCTCGTGTTCAATACCTGGTTGGCAAACTAGATCCCACATGCCACAACTAAAAGGACCTTGCACGCTGCAATTAAAACAAACAAAAAATCAGCAGGACCTGCCAGACAGCACCTACTGGATGCTGGAATTGTTCCAAAAACTGTGCATGCACTGATTCAGAGTTCTCACTCCCCTGGGTGAAGTAGGGACCACCTGCAGCCCCATTTCTCAGGTGAACATCTGAGGCACAGGTCATCTGCACAGTCTCGCAGCTAATGCAGATGGTGGAGGTGGGATGTGAACCCAGGCAGTCTGGCTCTCCTCCCCACACAGTCCTTCCTCTTGGTGGGAGAACAATGTTCCAGGAAGATGGAACAGCATAAACAAAAGAATGGAATTTCCTTACCTGGTGAGTGAATAGCTCTGACTTGGTGACTGCCCTGGGCTCCAGCACATCTCCTGGCCCCTCTCCCAGCCAGTCCTGCCACTGACCCAGAATTAGCTGCTCGAGGAAGCTTGGGGGCCTGGCCAGGGGCCACTTGGCTCATATTGATGCCAACACAGTCCTCTACCTGCTTCAAATGCTCCTGTTCGGGTTGAGACACCACAGCCAATGGGCATCAGTGGCCCGTGGACCACCCTTGGCAGAGGAGCAAAAATCAGAGGAAGAATGAAGACAGCCAACTTTGGGGAGCAGAGACGTGCTTCTGGGTGGGGCTGGCCTGGATTAGAGCCTCAGAGAAGCTGCAGAATCTCAGGCAGTGGTAACTAACCTGGCCTCTGGTGGATTGCCTGTGAATGTCCCCTACCAGCCTGCCTGGGGAGGGGGTGGTCACCTGAGGACTCGAGCCAGTAGTCTCAGTGTCATGAGAATCTTCAAGTTGCCCCCAAGGAGACCATCTGGCCCTTTGTGAGTGAGCCCTCCCATTTTACAGATGCAGAAACTGAGGCCCAGAGAGAAAAAGGCATTTGCCCAATACATTTTTATGGAGTCTGCCCGTGGGCTAGTCTTCCAAGCTACCATAGCACGTAGACAGTGTTTCGCACATTCTGTGGAAGACCTGTGTATGTTTTGGTTTCCCTTGCCGTATTTGAACCCCTTCCCCTAGTTTCTGAAGGGAAGGGTCTCTTCCATAAACCCACGAGGCCCAGTTCAGGGCGGGAGAGGCATCTTTCCCAGTCATTCTGGTGTTTCTGAGCTTCTTGGGACCCAGCTAGTATTCTCAGGAACTAGACTTGCTGAAATAGTAACAGTGGATGGTTTTGTGGGCTGGAACTCACCTGGTTCTGGAAGCTGGCTGGAAAGATGCACAGGTGCAATTATTCTGGGAGCAGAGAGGACCTGAGGCTTTGAGGAGGTGGGTGGTAGGAAGGTAACCGGTTTTAATTTAGCCCTGCGCTCAGGGGGCCTGTGACTCAAGAATTTACCAGGGCTGTTAGCAGCCTGTTTTCAACCTGCTAAACTGATTGTGACTTTTTAAGAATAGGAGGTTCCCCTCTGTGGTTCCTTACCTTAATATCTGTCTCCTTGGTGCACTGCAGGTATTTTTATCTGTTGCCTCTTGTTCTGTTGCCTCTTGTTCTGAAGGGAATTATCCCTTCCCAGCCCTGCTGATCAGGAGACTTTCCAAATGAATTTGCACCTCTCCTGAAAGCTAAGTGGCTGCCTTTTTTGATTTTTATCAACACCCCTCAGCTCTCCCCAGCACCTCCCCCAACAGCCCCGACTCCATCCTTCGAAGTCTGTGCCCCTCACCTTTGGATTCATCTGCCACCTGTGGGACAGTTGACCAAGGGTTGTATTGTACTGAGATGGATCCCTGGTCGACCAGGCCAGGGCCCATGCTCCAAGAGAAATGTCCTGGGTCTGCCTTGTCCTTGGAATCAGTTTGGAACACAGAGCCAGTGGCCATCATGCAGCCTGGAAGTGGACTAGCTCACACTGAGCTTCTCCTGTGTTCTGGGCACCTTGCACCATCCAGCAAAGCAGGAATGATCTGTCCCACTTTCCACAGGGACATACTGCAGTCCAGGCAGAGCTGACCTAAGCACACAGGGTGAAAGGCAGGGCTGGAGTTTGAAACCACCTCTGAGATCTCTCCTGACTGCACTGAGCCACGAGCTGGCTCTACAACTGGAACAGGAGTTTCCAGGGGAAGTGGAAGAGGAAGACTGCCTCCCCCTTTCAACAGAGGAAGAGGCTGCTTCCACGGCTGCTGTCAGAGCAATCTGGTAGAGGGATTGATCTTTCAATAAGCCACCCAAATGATGGTACATTCACTACTTATGTTACTGACAAGGAGCACATTAGTAATTGGAACGCGCTGTCGGGACATGGCAGGTGGTTGATAATATGATTTACATCCGTGGGGGCTTGAGTTTAAGTTCTGTAATAGTTACCGCAAGGGCCCAAGCTATAAAATCTGACACAGATGAACACTGCTGATGTTGTTCAGAGATGCTATGACTCTGGTAAGGATAACAGCTACAGAAATTGGGGATGGGGTACAAAGAAGGAAAGAGGTGGCCATGCCCTTACTGAATAAATGTGAAGGGAATTCCATGACTGTCCAGTGGTTAGGACTCCACACTCTCACTGCCAAAGCTCAGGATTGGATCCCTGGTCAGGAAACTAAGATACTGTAAGCCGTGTGGCACGGGCAAAAAATAAATAAATTGAAAGGGGAGAATATATATTCCCTGCTTAGATAGATCTCAGTCACTGAGGAACCTGTACTTTTCCTGTTTCTTAAATCTTAGCTTATTTCTCATAACAACAAGAGCCATTGTGCCCATCCTTCCAGGATAAATATGAGCGTATGTTTGTTGTCTAGCTGTTGCAGGCTCAATCAGAGATTTTACAATTCAATAGGAACTCAGACTTTTTTCCTCTCTTGTCATCACTTGATGCTTCTCTTTGGGAGGGGGGTGAATTGGCATTGCTTAATTAAGCAGGGACAGCTAAGATATGCTTCGGGATCTATCTTCAGCCATATACAGGAATTTCTGCAGAGGACACCGATTTGTACTCAGAACAGGAGAAGATGGACTTAAATACACAGGAGAGATTTAGCTTAGAAGTTGGAAGGAGAAGGGAGCCAAGAATGTGGAAGGTAAAGAACACAGATTCTGGGGTCCCACAGACTCGAGGTCAAGACCTTGCACAAGGCTAGTTGCTTCTCTGAGACACATTTGTCTCCAGTGTAAGATGGGGGTGACAGTGCCCCCCGCAAAGGGTATTAGCAGGATAAAATGAAATAATATATGTCAAGCACTCAGCGCCATGTCTGACCTAGAGCTCACTGCTATTAGTATTACCATCATTGAATGTCAAATGGATGAGCATTGTGGGAATGCAGGTGGGAGCTCCAAAAAGGAAATAGACCCAGAGAAGCTGCTACTATCATTCAGAAGCCTGTGGACCGAGCGAGTTGCAGCCACCCCACTCTGGGATTTCGGGACTCTAAAAATTGGGGTAATGGTGATTTGGAAGGGGGCTCCCTTAGATTTTCTGGGAGCCAGTTCTTTTTGCAATCTGGAGGATGCCCACAGATTCAGTAGCAATTTGTGGGCTTTCTCCCAATGAAATCTTTTGAAATGTTGTGTCACTTGGTTTCCCCTTAGGCTATTTTGCTCTGAGAAAAAATATCTCAGCTGTTTCAGCTCAGAGTCCCTCAAGCATGGCTGATGGTAAGGGTGGCCCACTTTTTTTCTTACTGTAATAGTTTAATTGAAATATAATCACAGACTATACAATCCGCTCTAGGCAATCAATCACTACTCTACTTTCCAACTCTATCGACTTGCCTATTCTGGAAATTTCATATACTACAGATAAACAGAATCATGCAATATTGGTCTTCTGTGACTTGGCTTCTTTCATTTAGCATCATGTTCTCGAGATTTATCCATGTTGTATCATGCAGCAGTACTTCATGCCTTTTTCATGACAGAATAATATTATATTATATGGATATAGTATATTTTGTTTGGGCTTCCCTGGTAGCTCAACTGGTAAAGAATTCGCCTGCAGTATAGGAGACCCCAGTTCAATTCCTGGGTCAGGAAGTTCCCCTGGAGAAGGAATAGGCTGCCCACTCCAGTATTCTTGCCTGGAGAATCCTCCTGGACAGAGGAACCTGGCTGGCTTCAGTCCATGGGGTCGCAAAGGGTCGGACACGACTGAGCAGCTGAGCACAGCAGCACATATTTTGTTTGTCTGTTCGTTAGTTGATGGGCATTTGGTTTGTTCCTACCTTTTGGCCATGTGAGTAACGCTGCTGGGAACCTTCCTGTACAAGTTTGCAACTCAGTTCTGCTTCTCCCTTGAAAACAGATCTCCATGGAAGCAACTAAATATTGGCAACATTAACTAGAATTGAAGACAACTTACTTTATTTTTATTTTTTTAAAGGGAAGTTTATTCTTTATTGAATTTGTTACAATATTGCTTCAGTTGTTTTTCTATTCTGGTTTTTTGGCCACTAGGCATGTGGGATCTTAGATCCTTGACCAGGGTTCGAACCTGCACCCCCTGCATTGGAAGGTGAAGTCAACTTCTGGGCCACCACGAAAATCCCCAAAGAAAACATACTTTAAAAGGATGCAAATTTAGAGAAAGATTGAACAATTCCCCAATACCTACATTTGCATTCCTATTCCATTGACCTCTGGAACTCACCAGTGCCTTTACTGGAAAGATGTCATCTTGAACACTCTCCCCTGTCTTATCCTTTGAAGACCCATGAGATCAAATTTTCTCAAGTCTTTCTGAAGTCAGTGTAATAAGAACTGTAATTCTAAGTTAATGATTTATTTTTAGCTTATGGATGCTGAACCTTACTGCTGATCATGCTTCTCTCTTTTCCATAGTCACTAGGGTGTCCAGAGGCAAATTTCCAGGCCAGTTCCTGTAGGTTCTGGAGCCAAGGCAGGGTCCATACCAAGGACTCTTCCTTCATTAGCCCATATTTCCCTCCACCAGCCTTCGGGGTGCAGGAATGATGTGAGTCCTGTTATACAGATAAGTAATCAGAGGCAGATGACTTGCCCAAGGTCACGTGGCAGGAAGGACAGAGCTGTGATTTACGTCTACTTCTTTTTTTATTCTAAAGTCTGGGCTCTGAATCGCTCTCTGCATAACTGTATGAAGTTTTGAAAATCCACTTCAAATCCTTTCTGAGAAGTGTAGGAGAGGTATAGATCACCTTAATCTTTAATTTCTTTCATTCACTGCTTAATTTAACCCTGATCTGATCCCAAATCTGATTATCACTCACCCACTCTGAATCTAATTAAAATGTCCTTCTGGTATGTTAAGACCATCAAGATGACCTGATATCAAAAGCTCTTATATGTCAATGTCTTTGCTCTATCACAGCTATAATCAGTTGCTTGAACTAATAAAGAAGGCAGAATTATTTTGTCCTTTTAGGCTTTTGTAAATGTCTAAAGCGTTCCTACTATTTCTCCTTCTGTTTCCATTATGCTTCCTTAGACCTTTTATAGCAACCATTAAATTGCAATAAGATAACAATTAGGATGTGGTGTAGGACCATTCTAGGCTTTCCAGGTGCCTCAGGAGTAAAGAATCCTCCCACCAATGCTGCCAATGCTGGAGACACAAGAGACACAGATTGATGTCCTAAGACAATGAGCACACACTTAGGACCACTCTGCCTTGAAGGCTCACCTGGATGTTCCCTACCCCAGTTCAATCCCCTGTGTCTGAATCCTGAATCCTGGGCAGCTGGGATGGCTGGGCAAGGTCAGGTGAAGGAGAACATCATGGTATTCTCAGCAACCGTCTCATATGGGAGCAGGACCTCTGCTCCCTGGGTTAGAGACCCTGTATCCCTTCTCCAGGTATAATGCAAATGTAGCTGTATATGCCTTTTTAAACCTTTCTTCTTCTTTCTGGAATTGTGGTCAGGGAGGGAGCCCTGTAAACTTCCTTCTGGGATTTATTGAGGTTTTCCTTGTGGTCCAGAATGTCATCAGTTTTGTTTAATCTTCCATGGCCATTTGAAAGAAGGCATTTCTGTTTGTCACCCACACATATAACAGTATCCATGTACACATACACATACTCTGTACTCCACACACGCATACACTGTACTGAGTTTGTTAATTGTGTCTTCAAAATACATAATAGTAAAACAAAGTTTATCAGCTGAAAAATGTAATGTCTTTTCTCAACAGACCTAAAATAAACTATTGGAAGAAGCTTGATCTAGTTAATGAAGCATCTGTCTGCATTTTAGTGCTTGGGTTGGTCATGAAAATAATTACCTCTTATCAGATTCAAGTTGCCACAAGAGTTGTTTTCTTTCACCCAGTCCTCTTGTTCTTGGTGCATGTGATTTGAAAAACCCTTCCTATGAGAAGCAGTAGAAAGAAAGAAATCCAAGATAGAATTCTTGCCCTAGAATAATAAAAGGCAAGGGAAGAAGTAACAATGAGTTATTATCATTGAGCCATAAGGAATGCTAATAAAGGATCCGATTTCCTCCCTAATGTTTGTTACTTGGTGCTAAAGTAGACCTTTGCTGTGCCCTATTCACTCACCACCCATTACTCTGGTTTCCTTCTAGAAAATCACCCCTCCCATCACCACCTCTTAATCCATTTAGTGCAGATGCGGTTCACTCCAACCCTGAGAATTACTGACCCAGGCCACACTGATTGGTTTAAGAATGGGCATTTGATCCAGTCAGAGCTGGAGAGACACAATGAGGCTTTACTGAGACCTCTGGACAAAAGATGCATGCTTACTCAATGAACTTGAACAAGAGAGATGAGGCTGAAGTAGTTGGCAGCCAACTTGCCACCAGGAGGAGAGAGCCCATCTGAGGAATGAACCAACACAGCGAGGGAAGCCAAGTAACGCTGAGGGAGATATACCGGGGATAATACCAGGGCTGGTGGTATCACTTAAGCTCACTGGCCAAGCCATATCTAAAGGTTGAACTAACCTTGGACTTTGCAAGTCTGTGAGCCTATAATTTTATTTTTATTTAAACTAGCTTGATTTGAGTTGTCTGTCAACTTTGTAATTGAAAATCTTGACTGACACCAGTGCTTACAAAGTGTGCTGGACATGTGAAGGAATATCATGTAAATTTGAACAAGACCAATCAAAAAATGGGCAGAAGATCTAAATAGACATTTCTCCAAAGAAGACATACAGATGGTCAACAGACACATGAAAAAAATGCTCAATGTCACTAATTATTAGAGAAGTTTAAATCAAATCTACAGTGAAGTATCACCTTGCACTGGTCAGAATGGCCATCATCAAAAAGTCTACAAATAATAAATGCTGGAGAGGGTGTGGAGAAAAACGTGGGAATATACCCACACTGTTGGTGGGAATGTAAATTGATACACCTTTATGGAGAACAGTATGGAGGTTCCTTTAAAAACTAGAACTATAGTTACATGATCCAGTGATCCCACTCCTGGCCATATACCACAGAACACTGTAATTCGAAAAGATACATACACCCCAGTGTTCACTGTAGCACTATTTACAATAGCCAAGACATGCTGTTGCTGCTGCTGCTGCTGCTAAGCCGCTTCAGTCGTGTCCAATTCTGTGCGACCCCATGGACGGCAGCCCACCAGGCTTCTCCATCCATGGGATTTTCTAGGCAAGAATACTGGAGTAGGGTGCCATTGCCTTCTCCGAGCCAAGACATGGAGACAGCCTAAATGTCCATCAACAGCTGAATGGATAAAGAAGATGTGGTGTGTGTGTGTGTGTGTGTGTGTGTAAATGAATATTACTCAGCCATAAAAAAGAATGAAATAATGCTATTTGCAGCAACATGAATGATCCTAGAGATTATCATACTGAGTGAAGGAAGCAAGTCAGAGAAAGAAAAATATCATATGATATCAGTTATATGTGGAATCTTAAAAAATGATACAAATGAACTTGTGTACAAAACAGAGATAGACCCACAGGTTTCGAGAACAAATTTATGATTGACAAAGAGGAAAGGGGGGTGAGGGATAAATTAGGAATTTGGGATTAACATATACACACTAAGCTAAGCTAAGTCGCTTCAGTCGTGTCTGACTCTGTGCGACCCCATAGACGGCAGCCCACCAGGCTCCGCCGTCCCTGGGATTCTCCAGGCAAGAACACTGGAGTGGGTTGCCATGTCCTTCTCCAGTGCATGAAAGGGAAAAGTGAAAGTGAAGTCGCTCAGTCGTGTCCGACTCTTAGCGACCCCATGGACTGTAGCCTAACAGGTTCCTCCATCCATGGGATTTTCCAGGCAAGAGTAGTGGAGTGGGGTGCCATTGCCTTCTCGTATACACACTACTGTATATAAAATAGATAACCAACAAGGACCTACTGTATAGCACAGGGAACTAAACATTTTATAATAACCTTAAGGGAAAAGCAGAGAAGGCAATGGCAACCCAGTCCAGTACTCTTGCCTGGAAAATCCCATGGATGGAGGAACCTGGTAGGATGTAGTCTATGGGGTCGCTAAGAGTCAGACATGACTGAGTGACTTCACTTTCACTTTTCACTTTCATGCATTGGAGAAGGAAATGGCAACCCACTCCAGTGTTCTTGCCTGGAGAATCCCAGGGACAGTGGAACCTGGTGGGCTGCCATCTATGGGGTCGCACAGAGTCGGACACTAATAAAGTGACTTAGCAGCAGCAGCAGCAATAAGGGAAAAGAATCTAAAAAAAAAAAAAAAATATATATATATATATATATATATATGTATGTATGTATGTATAATTGAATCACTTTGCTGTAAACCTGACAGTGACACAACACTGTAAATCAATTATAACAAGAAATGGTCCCTATTTTTTCAAGGATCCTATATTTTTCAATGATCTCTGTATTTTCAAGGATCTAACAATTGAATGAGAATGACGCAGATCTGAAATCATCATTCAAGTAGAACCTGACAGTTGCTGAAATAAGTGTTTGAATTAAGTGCGGAAGTCCCATTTCGTTGTTGTTCAGTCACTAAGTCATGTCCAACTCTTTGAGACCCCATGGGCTGCAGCACGCCAGGCTCCTCTGTCCTTTAGTATCTCCTGGAGTTTGTTCAAATTCAGATGCGTTGAGTTGGTGATGCTATCTAACCATCTCATCCTCTGCTACCCCCTTCTCCTTTTGCCTTCAATCTTTCCCAGGATCAAAGTCTTTTCCAATGAGTCAGCTCTTTGCATCAGGTGGCCAAAGTATTGGAGCTTCAGCTTCAGCATCAGTCATTCCCATGAGTATTCAGGGCTTATTTCCTTTAGGATTGACTAGTTTGACCTCTTGCAGCCCAAGGGACTCTCAAAAGTCTTCTCCAGCACCACAGTTCAAAACATCAATTTTTCAGCACTCAGCCGAGGACCCAGAAGAGGAAGTAACTAAGCTTTTGGTTCAGGAGGACTTTAGGGGCACCTGCATTGGGACATTGAAGCTGGGAAGAGGCACCTGGCCCTCTGGGGGTGCCACAGGGCAGAGACCCATGAGGGTTTCCCATGCCAGTGCACTTCTGATCAATCCAGCTCCTTCCCATCAGACCTAGTAGGAGTTTAATTGCTTTGGATTGATTTCTTTTTGCCAGTGGTGCCTTCCAAACCCCAGCCCAGGGACAAAGAGAGATTAGTCATTTCAGGGAGTTTCCCTACTGACAAGAGTGAAAATCAGTCAGGGGTGAAGATGATTTAAACAAATTTTTTAAAACAGCATCCCTGAGTGTACCTAGGATGCAAGCAGGCTTTTTGACAAATGGTGATTGGTGCACTTTGGGTCAGCTATCACACAGTAAGGGTCATCATAGGAGCTACTGCTTGTTGTCTGCTCCAAAGTATGCAAACTGGACGCTGTCTGAGCTCTTTACTTATGATCCAGGGTGCACTCAGCTTGCAAATCAGGTCACAGGGCCAGTTTCACTGGTCAGTGATCACTGGCACAATGCCTGGGCTTTATTGTTATTAATTGTTTGTATTATTGCCCCTACCTACATACAGTGTCTCATTTAATTCTCATGACAACACAGAGACAGGTACTATGTTGTACCCATTTGTAGGTGATGGAAGAGAGTTTATCAGCACAGCTGGGAGGGGGAAAAGCTGGAATTTGATCTTATGTATGACCAGTCTCTCCTGTAGCTCCATTTATGCCAGGATGAGACATTTTCTGCAGCTGAATCTGTATCCCTTTTTTTGTAGCTGTCAGATGATGAGTGTTAGAGCTGAGGACTACATCTGTCCCAGAACTGTGCTTTGAAACACCTGGAGTGTTGTGTAGCTGCTGTTCCCACATGTTTACTATCCAGGGCAGAATATGACGTCCAACTAAAGGCATCAGCCAGTGAAGGTACAGAAAAGGGTCTCAGGCACTGCTGAGTGGTCCAGAAAAGGCAGGGAGAGAACTGGCCCTCCGTGCGGAGAGCAGATTCCATCTCAGTGCAGATGCCCTACTGTTTGGTGAGATGTTAGGGCTGTTCTGTGTTGGGGCTGGTGGTGCATGCCGGGGGAGATGTGATTGATGAAACCTCTGCCCTTCCCAGGAATGTTCGAGAACACAGGTGTCTCTGTGTTTCAAAGACAACTTTGAGCAGAAGTACAGAATAGAGCCCAGTGAATATGGTCCTTACCCATCTTTCAACTCAGCCAGAGATGCACAGCTCAAATTTTCTGTTTAACTTTCAAAGACTTTTATTAAACACTAGGGTCAGGGGGTCAGACATGAATTGGATTCATTTCCTAACCTTGGGGATGTCGCCTGTCAAAGAGAGACAGACATGTAGATAACTGTAAATAACCATAAGCCAATCCCAAGTTCAACACTGACATTTGGTGTGTACCTGCAGAGTGCTCTGAGAACCCAGGAACCCCACCAACACGCTCAAGGCTTAATAAAGAAAGTGTCGGGTGAGCTGAAATCTTCCTTTACGGGACAGCCGTTAAGTCTCAGAAATGGGTTCCTACTGAGAAGTGAGGAAAGCTGCAGATATACAATGTCAAGGGACTGTTTCAACAATGGTTCCCAACCATGACTTGCTAAATCCAAGGTGTGCGGAACACAGCCCCACACCTTGAGAGGGAACTGGTGGCAGAAGCCAGGCAGTGGGCGAGCTTGTTTCTCACCCTCACAGCGTCTGGCCGCATCTGACCCAGTTGAGGATGGTCTCTGATTCGGATTGCCAGGGCCATACAGCAGCTATGTCATTTCTCTGGTCACCGTTCACCTCTCTGGACCACTGTCTTCCCATGTGTGAAGTGGGGAGATTCTAACACCTCTCCTACAGGGTGGTCATGATGTTCTGAGATGCAGATGAATCACGCTATAGAACAGGCTCCTTCCAGGGCACTGCCACATGACTGTTCAGTGTCATTGGCGATTGCTGTCATCTCACACTGTGCGAGGCACACCAAATCTTACTGCTGGATCTTCCCCCCTCCAAAATGTATTGAAACATGCAGTGGGAAACTAAATCAACATCAAATGTGAAGATTCTGGCTCATGGAGGAACTTTCTACCTCTGCCCCCTGCTCAAGGTCAGAGACACCTTTCTGCACACTATACACCACATCTGGGATATGCCAAAAGAACAGATTTTCCAGACAAACATGGATGTGGTGCCTTCCTAGTATGAAAATAGATCGCCCTGGGACTGGAGTAGCTAATGAAGATGATAATTAGAATTGCTTATTAGGACCTGTCTTCTAAAGTTCATTTGTGCTTTTAATAGAGTCTACAAGGCATCTGCTTCGCGGGCTTGACAGATCTTCCTGATCTGGTGTATTTTAAAGCAAGATCTTCGCACACTGGCTTCTCCAGGACTCCCCCCCTCCTGCCCCCTCCTCTGCCATCTGGTGTGAGATAGACTTTCCCCCACCAGAGGAGCCTTGAAGTTGCAACCAGCAAACACCATTCTTCTTGCCAGAGAGGCCCCCATCAAGCCAGAGAGACAGCTGGTCCCCCCACCCTGAATGTATGATCCCCTAATTCTCAATGCAGATTGCCCTCCTCCTTGCCCTCCAGAGTGTTGTCATGGGTTGAACAGTGTCCCCTAAAGACTTGTGTCCACCTGGAACCTCAAAATATGACCTTATTCGGGAATAAAATTTTTGCCAGTGTAACTAGCCAAGTTAAGGGGAGGTCGTACTGAATAAGGATAGGCTCTAACCTAAGATCTGATGTCCCTGTAAGGAGCCCATGTGAAGAAGCACAGAGGGACAGACCACATGACCACAGAGGCAGAGGTCAGAGTGATGTGTCTATAAACCATAGAAACTGAGGAGTACCAAGGATTGCCAGCAACTTCCACACACTGGGAGAGGCAAGAAAAGGTTCTTCCCTGGAGCCTTCGGACGAAGCATGGCTCACCAACACTTCCAGCTCCAAACCTGTGAGAGAATCAACTCTGTGTGTCAAGCCTCCTAGGGTAGTACGTGGTTACCACAGCCCCAGAGACAAACACAGTGCTCTTCTCTCAGGTTCTTGAACTTGCCCAGCTCTCTCCCAGCTCCGTGCCCTGCACGTGCTGTTCCCTCTGCCTGGGACACTGTTTCAGCTTCCTGTGCCCCTCCGTTCTTCTGCTACCCCATCGCATGTCACCTGCCCATCGCATGTCACCTGCCCATCACATGTCACCTGCCCATCGCATGTCACCTGCCCATCGCATGTCACCTGCCCAGCCTCTGCTTCTGGTCTCAGGTCAGATGAGGCTCTCTCTTGGATTTTCCAGACTAGGGGGTTAACTGGTGTTGGAGACCACTTCTGTTCGTGAACCTCTGTTGGGGCCCACCTCTTTTGGGGGATCACCTCTTTAGGGGGACCACCTCTTTTGGGGAGCCATCACTGTTGGGGGATCACCTATCTTGGGGGACTGCCTCTTTGGGGGGCCACCACTGTGGGGGGACCACCACTGATGGGGGCCACCACTACTGGGGGACCATCACTATTGGGGGCCACCTCTGTTGGATGCCCCCAGAGCCCTGCACTTACCACACTTTATTACAACTGTGTGTCCATGTCTGTCCTCACCACTAGACCTTTGATTTGATGATGTTACCATCATTGTGGGAGTGTCCACTGGCTTGTCCCCAGGACCTGGCTCTATCCCTGGCCTTTAATAGGACCTTGGGAGGATTTTGTGTGATGATAGCTGAATTGAGCTATATTCCTGGTCACTACTAGCTGTGATGTGGGCTCCTCTTGGCCTCTGCCACCACCTCCACGACAGGCAACAAGACAGCTCTGATTCTGTGACTGAAGGCACTGGGGGGTTCGGTTCACTAAAGGCTCTGTGACCTGACTCACTGGTCTGATGAAGATCCCGGCAAACGACACGTCACCTCCATGGGGTGAGATTCCTTTGTCATAAGCTCTCTGGACCCCCTGCACTTCTCTTCTGTGAGTCCTTTGTTCATTGATGATTGTTTAATGAATTACCTTCTATCAAGCCGGGTGGGACTTCTCTAGAGGTGCAGTGGATAAGAATCCACCTGTCAATGAGGGGGACAGGGGTTCAGTCCCTGGTCTGGGAAGATCTAAAGCCTGTGCACACAACTGCTAAAGCCTGGATGCCTAGAACCGGGGCTCTACAACAAGAGAAGCCACTGCACTGAGAAGCTCTTTGTGCACCCCAACAAAGAATAGCCCCTGAAACTAGAAAAAGCCTGTGTGCAGCAACAAAGACCCAGCGCAACCAAAAATAATAAGTAAATAAATATTTTTTTAAAAAAGCAAGGTGGCTGAAATAGAAAGCAAGCTTCTGGTTTCATTGGGATCCAGCTGGAGCGCCGGCCTCATTCCCTAAGCTCCTGGTGGGTAAGGTCTATGCTCATCTTATCATCCCTTTGTCCCTGGAGCCTGGAAAACATAGAAAATGCTAGAACCTAACTTTGCTAAAGGCAGAAAATTCAGTAGGTCCTTTCTCCCTCTTTAAGGACTCAGGCCTGATCCTGTGAGCATCTGCACACCTATCCTGAGGCTCCCAGCATGGGATTCTGCCCAGGAGACCCTAGTCTATGGAGAACTCTTGGGATGGGTGCCCCAGAGAACTCTGGTGTTGCCAGGGTATAAACTCAGATTTGAAAATACAGAATGGAAGCCAAGAACTGAGTGAGGATGCCCACTCCCCTACCCCAATGGTGGTGGACTTTCGACCTTGCAATGCCCTTCTCCTCAATCTCAAGTTCAGGCTTGTTTTCCCTAGGCCTCCTTGGCTACCATGCTTGGCCATGGCCCAGCCACGTCCCTCCTCGGGCAGGGGAGCCTGCCAGGTTCAGGGCCCCCAAGTCATAGACCACAGAAACCTGCTTCCAAATCCACTCTTGGCTTCCTTCCCTTCCTCCTCTCCCTTGAAGACTTGTTGTTTTGTGAGATCTGCGAGAGCAGGGAGATTTATTCTGCATCCAGGCTCGACAGGCTGAGTGGGAAACAGAAGACAAAAGCTACACTCGACTTAGACCAGGGGCCCAAAATAGAAATCCCGGAGCATTTGACTCCCTGGGACAGACTCCAGCCTCCACGCTGATGGCGAGTGACCGGCACGTCCAAAGGCATCCGTCTAGCCACTGTCATTGGACCACAGGCACGGCAGGCTCATTTTCTTCTCTGTGCCTGTTTCCTGCTCTGCAAAGTGGGGAAGCTGCATCATCCATCATGCAGGTCTGAGAGGATGAAATGATGTAGCTCGCAGTCCACACTCCGCCAAGGTCCAGTGCTGTTGTTTGTGCTCTGAGTGATAACAGCAGTCACCCTGCCAAGTGCCCTCGCCAGGACTCCACCCTCTGGGTCAGACCGTGAGAGCGTGGAGGCCTGGGTGAGCCACAGACAGTTTAGCCAGCATGGCCCCTGGTGCAGGAGGGCTCATGCATGGCCCTGAGCCCTCAGCTTTTCCGTGCTGAGCCTGTGATACATAGAAGGCTCCAGACAAGGCTCAGGCGAGCAGATGGGAGATGGAGACACAATTTCATCACAAGAAGGACAGGAGCAAATAGGGGTGACTTCACATAAGCGTAGACGGGGCTGCTGCAAGGCCTCAGGCAGAGGGACTGTTTTGGCCTCTCCAGTAATGTTTGGCTTCATTGCTACTACCACAGACAGTCCCTGACTTATGATGCTTCCACTTATAATTTTTCAACTTTGATGCAAAAGCGATATGCATTCAGTAGAAACCCGAAGTCAAGTTTGAATTTGGGGTAATCCTCTGGCAGTCCAGTGGTTAGGACTTGGTGCTTTTACTGCCGGAGCCCAGGTTCAATCCCTTGTTGGAGAACTAAGATCCTGCATAGTAGCACGGCTTGACCAAAAAAAGGAAGAATTTGAATTTGGATCTTTTCCTGGGCTAGCGATATGCCATTTAACACTTGCCTGTGATGCTGGGCAGAGAGCCAACACTCCCAGCTAGCCACGCAATCACCAGGATAAACAGTTCATACACTTACAACCACTCTGCACCCAGAAAACTATTATATTTTTCAGTACAGTATTCTGTAAATTACATGAGATATTCAACACGTTATTGCAAAGTAGTCTTTGTATAGATGATATCACCCCTGTAGACAAATGCAAGTTTTCTGAACACATTTAAGGTAGGCAAGGCTAAGCAATGATGTTCTATTGGTTAGGTGTGTTAAATGCATTTTCAACTTAGGATATTTTCAATTTATGATAGGTTTTTGGGGATGAAAGTTCATCGTAAATGGAGACGGATCTGTAACTCTTGCTACATGTTTTGGGCACGTACTGAGTGCCAGGCACTACTGTAACACCTTCCCTGGAATGGGGCTATTGTATAGATTAAAAAAAAACTGAGGATCAGAGAGGTGAAACCCCTCTCCCAAGGCCACATAGAGCAGACCTGTGATTTGAGCTGGGGGTTACCAACCCCAGAGGCCACTTGCTGGTGGGCACTACTGCTGGAAGCGAATCCCTAGCCACAGCCACTTCTCAGCTGGGCAGCCTGGGGTCACATAGATCAATATCATGCAAACAGACAGGCCTTGAGTTTGGGGGATCCAGTGGGCTCCTCTGTTGCCACCCTCGCCTTTGCCCATCCTTCCAGAAATGGGCCAAGGAGTGAAATTTGAATTAGGGGTTATCTAGTCTGCTTAGTTTGTCTCTGTTGTTCTTCCATTACCCCACTCCACCTTGACGCAGTAGTATTGTTGGGGTCAATGAATTTCCGAACAGGAAGCCAGGCTTCCCTGCACCAGTCCCTAGGAGCATCCTGGGATGTTCTGGGAAATGGGAACGCCCATCTTGACGACGCTCAGCAGCTGCCTCCTGTTCCAGCTGGGGATCAAAGCATCATTTTCATAGTCCAGCTGCCATCATCCCCTCCCTCATCTACCCAATTCCTGCCTGTTCTGACCCTTCCCATTTGTTTCTTTAACCCTCCACTTGCGTTTTGGCCAGTCCCCAGCTTTTCCAGCCTCTGATGTTTTTTCTCACCACTCGGGGTGAGTTGGCGACCTTTCGTGGCCTTCCCTGCATGAGCACAATTCAGGGGGCCAACTCTGGACTCGTTATGGAACCTCAGCACGGGACCTGCGAATATATATATTTGGCACAGCGCGGCTCTAATTACAGGCTGCTGCTGGAGACCAGTCATTCTGTGAGTCATTAGGATGTGTGGCTTGGGCTTTATAATATCTTTTGACGCATTCTGTAATTTTTATGACTTCACCTAGGATGGCGTTTTCAGTGAGGCAGAACACAGCTTTGCCCCCACACTGTTTCCAAGCTCCATATTAAAAGAATCTCCTCCTCCCCATTCAAGGAAAGAAATATTGATTCAGATTGGGTTCAAGGGGTTGAAAGTGGGCCTGCATCTCCGTGTCTTGCTAATCAATATCTCTGAGCCGTGGTTGGGGGTAATGGTTGAATACTCACTTCTGTTCTCCTTCGTGTTGGCAAATTATAGACTTTCAAGTGAGGTGCCTGCATTCTGCAGGGACTGTGAGAAGCAGGTTTAATTAGCAAGCAGACCTGCTGGAAAAATCCAGCGTTATTAAGAGCCTCACTCCATGTGCTGTCTGCTGGGCTGTGCCAGTCCCCTGACCTCGGACACTACCTTTCTGCAGCCACCCAGCCCCCACCCCCGTCCCTGTGCACTTGTCCCAGGGTGTCTGGGGAAGAGGGAGAGAGGGTCACAGTTTCAGATATTTGTCCCACTAAGGTGAGGACTCAGGGTCTCATCTCTTGGAAAATCCCAGAATCCATCTTGGCTTTGGATCCCCTTGACTTTGACCTCTGCCCTCCGCTGGGCAGATTCTTTGAGCAGGGGATGGGAGGGGTCCGTGGGCTCTGGGAAACTTAAGCCCCCTACACTCAAAAGGCTGCAGTCTTCAGAGTTAAGACAGACTGAGGGTTGAGGTTCTACTCCTTGCTTGCTGTGTGACTTTGACCAAATGGCTTAACTTCTCTGGTCCTCAATTTCCTCATCTGTAAAGTGGAGCTGGTTGTCGCGACTCCCGCATGGGTTGCTATGATGTCTAATGAGATGACGTATAGAGGTTTGAATTTGGCACAGTTATTCTCACATAGTCAGCTCTTGACCATGAGGGTGACAGTGGTAACTGGCTGTGGTTCTGCTGTTTTCATTATTACTGACGTGAATCTTACTCCACAACCAAGTGTGCAAGAATCTGATCAGGCCCAGCCCCACCAGAGTGATGAAAAATGAGGACTCACCATATGGAAGGGCTCTTGCACACCTGCCTGGAGTCGCATATTAATCCAGGAATGTATTTGATGTCTGAAGAATGAGGAAGGGGCCTGGAATCTTCCATCCACCATGGTCTCAGCTGACCTGCTCTTTGCCCAGGCCCACTTGGTCTCCTAAAGGGGGACAGCACTCCTTCCTGAGCCTGGATGTGTCTTTGGTGACTTTAGGAATGACATCCAGACACACTATTACAACATGATACCTGCACAGGGCCATTCCCTTCTGTCCCACCACTTCCTTACCGTATTGGCAGAGACCAGACACAAGTCCCCTCACTGGCAGACTCCCCTTCCATGGCTTGAGGAACTGTTCAGTCTCCTCTCTTCTAGAATGTCCCATGTCATCACTCCCAGAAGCTCCGCCTCTTCCATTCCTGGGCCTAATTCCCTCCATAAGCTTCCTGTCTGGGGAGCAAAAGTTGGGAGGGATAGATATTCCTTCACATAAGCCCTGGTTTCCTTCCACACGCAAACCCCTCTGGGGCAAGGGCCCTGAAAGACTCACTGTCTCTTAGAGCAGGGGAGGGGAATGGAGAGAACTGTACAGATAGCTCTTGTCTGGAGTTTTACGGCACTGAGATCAGTCACAAAGTATTATTTCAGTAGGGCTGCCATCCCTTATTATCCATAGGACTGCAACAGGGGAGTAAGAAGATGCTTTCTGGGCATCTTCCCCTCACCCCCATGCCAATCTGAACCAAAGGTATCACCTGCAGTGAGCCTGAGCTGCCTACATGAAAGCAAGCAGAAGTGTGTGTGTGCGTGTGTGTGTGTGATGCCGTGTAGCACTTTTTTGTGTAATATTTATTTATTTGTTTATTTGTTTGGCTGCACTGAGTCTTAGTTGCAGCATCTGGGCTCTAGTTCCCTGACCAGAGATAAATCCCTGGTCCCCGTGCACTGTGAGTATGGAGTCTTAGCCACTGGACCACCAGGGAAGCCCCTGTGTAGCATTATTAATTCTCGACTTCATTTATTTGCTGAGTGCAGGAAATGCAGTCCTCTCATTGACCAGACTTGTCTCCCATGCTCACCCCTGGAATCAGAGTGGGGTGAACCCCACCTGAGGCTGATGAATTGAGAATAGAGAAAGAAGGGGTGGAGGGTAATGGGGGTGCTGTTGCCAGAAGCAGGGTCCATGGATACTGCCCAGGCAACATGGCAAGAGGCCATCACCAGCAGGTAAACACCTCACTTCCTGTGTCAGAAGTTGAATTCATGGGCAAGTCTTTGAGGACCAGGCCCTTAAGCAGTCCTGCTTTGGGAAGAACTTGGAGCCCAAAGGCCAGACTTCAAGGTAGCCACTGTCTCGTGCTAGTTACAGACCTCTCTGGGTTTGTTTCCTTGTCTACAAAATGGGAAATAAAAGTTACTTCATAGGGCGATTATGTAGCAGCACTGTCCAAAAGAACTTTCTAGGATCGTCAAAATGCTCTACATCTGCACTGTCCAATATGGCGGCTGCTAGCCGCATGTGGGTATCTAGCACTTGAAATACAACTAGAATGACTAAGGAATTGATCTTTTTGACTTTATTTAATTTTAAAGAATTTAAATGTAAACAGTGGCCATATTGCACAGTTCAGTTATGAGTAGTCAGTGGGGTCATGCATGTGAAATTGCTCTGTAAACTGTTAAGAACAATCAGGAACAGTCTTTGCATAGCTAAATGGAAAAGCCCACAGAAAGGGCCAGACGCTATGCAAGGAAGTCAGGACCATCCTCACAATTATTGTAACCACTGATCTTAGGGAGGCAAAGTAGAAAGCCAATCTTGAATTTGGAGGAGAGACGGGATCTGACATATGTTTATGTTGTGTTAAAAACAGCTTCATAGGGAGGGAAGCAGAAGCAGGCAACAAATCAGGAAGCTGTTACAGTAATCCAGGCAAGAGACAATGGTGGCAGGGAGCACAGAGGGGCAGTGCAAAGTGGGACAGAGTGGTGGGAATCAAGATCCAGTTTAAATTTGGAGCCCACAGAACTTAATGGTTGGATGTTTGGTAAGAGGAAAAAGGAGAGGTCAAGGATGACTGAGGATGAAAGCTTGAATAACTGGAAGGAAAGCGTTACTGTTTGTTGAGCTGGAGAAGATGGGGGCAGGAACAAGCTTAGAGGGTGCGGGACACAGGGAAATCAGGAGTTCAGTTTGGAATATGTTAACTGAGGTGTCTGTTAAGCATCCAAGAGCTTGGAATTCAAGGGAGAGGTCAAGGCTGATCATATAAATTTAGGAATCATCAGCATAGAGATATTTAAAGCCAGGATACCAAACAAGTGAATATAGACACAGAAAAGGCCTGAGGATGGAACTCTAGGCCCTGCCAACATTTTGAGGTCAGAAAGAGAAAGAGGAGGCAACAAACAGAGCTCTGATGAAAAAGAGCAGCAGGTGAGGTAGGAAGAAAGCCAGTAAAGACTGAGGTCCCGAAGTAAAGTGTGTCAGAGAGTAATCAACTGTTAGGTGCTACAGAGAAGTCAAGCAAGGATGGGAAGGGTGGGCTGGAAAATTGGCCATTGGGTTTAACAGCGTGAAGGTCATTCATGGTGACCTTGCGCTATTCAGAAGAATGTTGGCATGAATTGTTGGCTGGTTGGCCGGCTGGATGAAAGGTTAACTTAACTAATGCAGCTGACTGCAGCATCCCTTCACCTGTAACAACAATTAAGCAGATGTTGCCTGGTGCCCTGGATGCCAGAACCCAAACTGTCAGGACTAATCCCCTTCTCTATTCTCCCATCTTTTTAGATCCAGCCCAGAAATGTTGGTGTGACCCTGGACTCTAAGATTAGAATTTTGGCATTATCTGGTTTTATTGTCCTTCTTTTGATTGCATAATGCTCTCAGTAGACTTTTTTTCCTTTTTTGAGGCTTGAGAAGGGAAAGAAAGAGGAGAGAATGATATAAAAGACTAGGTCTGGGATTCTGGATTTACTTGGTTTTGTACTTGCATTTGCCAAACTGTTGCTTTGCCAAATATCCCCGCCTTTCAAGGGGGAGCAGATTTGCAGAATCTGTACCTCTGCAAGCAGGAGTCCCTGGGGAATCTCCTTCACTTTATGAACAAGTGAGAGAAGGTTTGCGATATGCTTATAAATTGTAGTTGGCAAGTTGGAGAGCTTATGTAAAGTGTTATCTTTTTATGAGTTTATTTGGTTGTTGTCATTCATTGGGCAAGCATGAAGGTTGAAGTTCAGACAATCAGCCTGTCTTCCATTATCGTTAGGTTTTTGTTTCTTTCTTTCTGTTTTTTTGTAAAAAGGCCTATTTTCCATGCAGCAGTTTCTCCCTTCTATTAATGAAAATCAGATAACTTGGAGGCATACGGCTCAGACCAGGCTTTCTAGACAGGGTGTGCTGGAGTCAGCTGTTCCAAGCTCATGGGAGTCAAGGGTTAACTTCTCAGGAATGTTGTGTGCCTCACATGGGTAGCTTGAAATTGACAGTAAGGGCATTTATACCAAGGCAATTGGCAATGACTACAAATTAGTGCTCCTCCCCAACTCCAGAGCTAGTGGTGAAGCATTTATAAGCCTGTGGCAACCTGTGGCCTGAAACAGCAGGACGGAGATCCTCTGGGATCTATCTGAAGTGTGGTCTCAGGAATATCCTGCTTTCCTGGGAAGGAAGAGATTTCAGCACAGTTGTGACTGCCACATAAACAGAGGGGCAGAAAACAATGCGTTGCCTATGAACTTTCACAGTGATGTCCCCTACTTTGATCTCTGCAAGGTGTTGGAGCAATGAGGAGGGGGCAGTGTAATTCCTGGGAGTGGGGAGATTCAAAGCAGTTGTTTGGCTGAGAAGAAGAGGAGGAATGAAACTGAGTGGGACTGTGACCTTTACAGATGTTATGTCACCTCATCAAGGCACCCCAAAGACTAGCTGCAACATAGGGAGCTCAGCCCAGTGCTGTGTGACAATCTAGAGAGATGAGATAGGGGAGTGGGAGAGAGGTTCAAGAGGGAGGGGATATATGTATATTTATGATTGACTCACATTTTTGTATAGCAGAAACCAACACAACATTGGAAAACAGTTATTATCCAATTAAGAATAAATTTCAAAAAAATAACTAGCTGCAAAGTTAGAGCTTCCCTGGTAGCTCAGTTGGTAAAGAATCTGCCTGCAATGTGGGAGAAGCAGGTTCAAACCCTGAGTTGGGAAGATCCCCTGGAGAAAGGAGTGGCCACCCACTCCAGTATTCTTGCCTAGAGAATTCCATGGACAGAGGAGCCTGGCGGGGTATGGTGCATGGGATCGCAAAGAGTCAGACACGACTTAGCGACTAACACTTAGCTGCAAAGTCAGGAGACAACAGATGAGAAGATGGCTTTATGGGATTGTCAGTGTTATCAGTTCCCTGTCCCCAATCTGATCTGCACAGTCCCCACCTCTGTTGTCACCTGTCCCGTTTCTGATCTGGTGGTAGGTGTGTTTATTACATGTGTAAATGCAGCCAACAACCAGGATGGCCTCAGTGATAGCAGCTGCTGTGGGCTCATTATGATGCAAGCTGGGGAGGGAGCCCTAGGTGGATGACTAAACATGCTCTTGGCAACAGAGCAAAGAACAGATATTTGGGAGGAAACACCTTAGGTGTGCAAGTAGGAGCTGGAGCTTATGACCATCTCTTCCATGCAGGTCTGTGCAGGGAAAGCAGACATGGGGTTAGGTAGTAGTTAATTATGATAGAGGTAGATTGCCTGGGTTCACATCTTGTTCTGCCACTTAGTAGCTCTGTGACCTTGAGGACCTTTCTTATCCTGCCTATATACTTGAATCTACCCATCCATAAAATGAGATGATAATAATGATGATAGTACCAAAAAAAGTCATGTGTTTGTAAGGAATAATGAATAATCTATGTCAAACATTTAAAACAGTGCCTGCTACATATTGCCTAATAAATGTCAGCTGTTTTCCTTCTTTTCCAGGCCTTTTTATAGATGGGCGTGTCTGGATTTGGAAAAGCTCTGTTTACCACTTAGGATACTGCAAAGCCATTCACACTGAAATCAGAACTAAAGATGATAATAAAAAGGTCTTTGGGCAAGTTGAAACCAACTTGTATTAGTCAGACATCCTTGAATTTCAGGTGAGAGAAACTCAACCCAAATTATCTTAAGCCAAAAGGAAAAAAAAAAGTGCAATAGCTATGGCTCAGGTAATTGAATACACCAGTGTAGATCACTCAGGCATGGCTGGATCCAGGGGCTCAAAAATGCCAGGGTGGACCCTTCAGGAATGGCTGGATCGGGGAGCTTAAGCAGTGTCACCTGCACTCTCTTACACTCCCCTCTCCATCATTGGTCTTGATAGAGCTGAGTCATGGACCAGACCCTGGATTGAAAGGTAAACAGATGGGGTCAGCTCTGCCTAGTCTAGCCCACAAGATGGAAAAGTGATGCTTCTCCAAAGGCGGAGCTGGGGACAGACAAGCAGCACAGGTTTACTACTAGTTCATGGTTAGGGGAAAGGCTCCAAAGGCTTCCAACCACTTGGGTCCAAATCCTGGCTCCTCCATCTACCATCTGGTCACCTAGGACAAGACTATTTTTCCTTTCTGTGCTTCAGTTTCCTCATCTGTAACATGTGAATAATAATAGCAACTACTTCATGAGGCTTGGGCTTCCCTGGTGGCTCAGACGATAAAGAATCTACCTGCAGTGCAGGAGACCCAGGTTCGATCCCTGGGTTAGGGAGATCCCCCTGGAGAAGGGAGTGGAAACCTACTCTAGTATTCTTGCCTGGAGAATTCCATGAACAGAGGAGCCTGGCGGTCTACAGTCCATGGGATCCCAAAGTGTCAGACACGACTGAGCACGCACATGCCAGGTCTTCATTGTGGCACTCAGGATGTTTAGTTGTGACACGTGAACTCTTAGTTACGACATGTGGGATCTAGTGCCTCGACCAGGGATCATACCTAGGCCCCTGCCTTGGGAGCACGGAGTCCCAACCACTGGTCCATGAGGGAAGTCCTTCTGTGGACATTTTTGAGCAGGGTGATTCTCTGTCATGGGGACTGTCCTATGCATTGTATGATATTCAGCTTAGCGGCATCCTCAGCCTCTACCCACTAGATATCCCCAGTCATGACAACCAACAGTGTCGCCAGACATTGTCAGATGTCCCCTGGGAGCAAAATCCACCTTCCCCCTCCACCCCCAATTAAGAATCACTGCTCTGGAAGAATTCCTCTGACTAAGTGTTCGGTCTGGGATGTCCCTCCCCAGGCCTCAGTTTCCCCTTCTGTCAAATGAATGGCTTGACCCAGAAGATGGACAACCATACGTCTCCCCGGAACAGAGTTTTCCCCTGGTCCAGGTATTATGATGAAATCCCACCAAGTTCCACCAGCAAGCTTGGACAAGAAAAAGAAAGGCCATTGGCATTTCAGCTGGACAGAGATAGAGTCCTCCAGAGGCTCTTGTGGACCCTCCTCCTGCACCCCATCTCATGCTCTGGGCCTTCATAGCCAAGATTCCTATTGGCTACCATGTTTGCCCAGGTGGGTAGGGGAAGGGCAGAAACATCTTTCCTTCCTCCATCCCCATGAAAATAGGGGAGTCACTTGAATATTAATGAATTTATTGGTGAATTCATGGTTGACATTGATCTGGTTTCTGGTGTCTGACATGGCCTCATCTTCCCCCTGGTGGCCTCCTAGCACTGGCTCCATCTTTCTGAAGGACTTTGTCCTGGTTTTCTTGGAAGGTAATCTTACAGCTCAACTTTGCTAAGAAAATGAAGAAGCTTTTCCTCTCCTTTTAAAACCCCACATGTTTCTGCCAAGAGCAGAAGGACTTGTCAGGGGCATGGCATTGCATTTGGCACTTGATCTCTGAGTGAGGTCTTGGTTCCAGTCCCTGCTGGGTCAGTACCTGGTTAATGACCTTAGGCAGGTCACCAGTTCTCAGAGCCTCAATTTTCTCATCTGTTTAACAAATAATGGAGTCAATACTCCATTCTTGTGGGGTTGTGGTTAGAATTAAATAAATACATGTAAAGCACTTAGCATAGTTCCTAACATAGTAAATACTCAATATATAATGATTTACCAACAATTATGTATGGCCACCTGATGCAAAGAGACGACTCATTAGAAAAGACCCTAATTCTGGGAAAGATTGAGGGCAGGAGGAGAAGGTGGCAACAGAGGACAAGATGGTTGGATGGCATTATGTCAATGGACATGATTAAGCAAGCTCCAGGATATGGTAAAGGACAAGGAAGCCTGACATGCTGCAGCCCATGGGGTCGAAAACAGACACAATTGAGTGACTGAACAACAACAAATGTATGTTGTGATTAAGAAGTCAAATGAGATTATGTATATCCAGTGCTTGGTGAGTTGTTCAGTGCTACCTGCAAGTGTAAATAATACTAAGATGTCATCAGTGTCAGAAATATCACCTTGCCAGCTTTCCTGAGGTAAACAGCCAGGTATGAACTGTCAATTTCACAGTCCGTCAGCATCAGACAGGGCTGACTCTGGCTTCAGGGTCAGAAACAGCCTGGATCTCTAACTGAAAGTGCATCTCATTCCTGGATCTCATTCAGGAAGTGCATGCATTGGCTCAGATTAACTCAAAGCCTGGCTCTGAAAAGTCCACACCTCAGAACTGTGCCCAAGAATCTCTGAAGATCAGTTGGGCTCCAGAATGAATGACTGGAATATAATTTGATGTGTGTGACTATACATGAATGTAGCCACTCCTGCATGGAGTAGACCTGCTCAAGATGCAATCAGGCTTAACCATGCCATCGTGAACTAGTGACCACCACGGAATGGGCCCCACATTTGAGCCACCATATTAATCTGTGTACCTTGCTCACACTATCTCGTGAATGCTTACAACTCTCTTAACCCCTGGTTGTAAATGAGGAAATGAAGGTTCAGAAAGATCAAATCATATGACAAGAATTGCAATACAAGTAACCATGGACCTGGGCTTCTACCCAGTGCAGCAACCTTCTGAGACAGAGTCTTTGCAGATGCCCATTCTGTAGATGAGAAAGCTGAGGTCTGTGGGGGCTCATGGCTTACCTTGGGAAATGTTTGTAGGAATTTGGTAGAGGTAGGATTTGAACTCAGGCAGTCTTGAGAGTCCCTTGGACAGCAAGGGGATCAAACCAGTCAATCCTAAAGGAAATCAGTCCTGAATATTCATTGGAAGGACTGCTGCTGAAGCTGAAGCTCCAATATTTTGGCCACCTGATGTGAAGAACTGACCCTTTGGAAAAGACCCTGATGCTGGGAAAGATTGAAGGCAAGAGTAGAAGGGGATGACAGAAGATGAGATGGTTGGATGACATCACCGACTCGATGGACAGGTGTTTGGTCAAACTTCAGGAGTTGGTGATGGACAGGGAAGCCTGGCATGCTGCAGTCCATGGGGTCGCAAAGAGTCAGACATGACTGAGCGACTGAACAGACTGGTTCCAGAGCTGTTCTTGTCCCATACTGCATGACAAACCACCCCAAACTCAGTGATGTATTATAAGTTAATAATCATTTTAGCTATTAATTTTATTATGCTCATGAATTTTATGGGTCAGGAAATTGAACAGGGCTCAGGTAGCTTGTTTCTACCCCATGGTGTTTAGGGCCTCAGTTAGGGGTGACCCAGATAGCTGGGAGCTGGTCCTGCTGGGTCAGAGGGTCCACTGCTGAGATGGCATCTTCACTCATCTAAAGAAGTAGGCAAGGGACTTCCTGGTGGCCCAGTAGCTAACACTCCATGCTCCCAATGCAGAGTGGCCTGGGTTCAATCCCTGGTCAGGGAACTATATCCCACGTGCTGCAACTAAAAGTTGGCATGCCTCAACTAAAGATCCTGCATGCTGTAACTAAGACCTGGTATAGCCAAATAAATTAATAAATAAAAACATTAAAAAAAAAAAAAAGAAGTGGACAGGTTGGACTCAAAGGCTGTGCTCAGTGTGAGGTCATACATGGTTTCTCTCCACGTCCCCTGGGCTTCTCACAGCATGGCAGCTGGATTCCAAGAGGGAAATTTGTAAGAGAACCAGTGGGAAACTGAAGACCTTAGAAGTCAAGGGCATCACTTCTCCTGTGCTTTTCCAGTCAGAGCAATAGCGGTCACTAGCCAGCCCAAATTCAAGGTGATGGGACCTGACTTACCCTGGGCTGTGAGCAAGTACTGTAGACTGAGAGAAGTGAGGCACTCGCCTGCCCTTGAGGAGTTCCCAGTATGATGCGGGGAAAACAACGGAGGGGAAAAGGAATCCCAGCTCAGCACGTCTTGTGCTCCCGAGGACCCTGGGAACTTGGCATGGAGCTCACTCTTAGAGCGTGTGTTGACTGCATTCACTGCCTAATTGCTCTGAACCGTTAGCCAGCTCTGCTGTATTCTCAGAGTTACTCATGACCAGGTTAAAGTGCAGATTCCCAAGGGTAAATTCTCCCGTGATGAAGAGGGTGTTTCCAGTTGTACCAGAAAAGCCAGCAAAGTGACTGGTCCCGTAGCTTCCCACAATGCACTTCCCCACCCTTGTCACAACTAGGGGCAGAAAATACCACTGGCATGTGAAACTTTGACCCCGGGAGGCAGAATCCCTTTTTCAAGACCTTGGAAATCATATGAGGAGTTGTCGTTCAGACACTCAGTTGTGTCCAACTCTTTGTGACCCCATGGACTGCAGCACGCCAGACTTCCCTGTCCTTCACTATTTCCTGGAGTTTGCTCAAATTCATGTCCATTGAGTCAATGATGCCATCCAAGCATCTCAAACTCTGTTGCCCCCTTCTCCAGCCTTTTGCCACCAAGACCAGGGCACAGTTTGCTACCTCGCCTTGGCCTTGGTCATCTATTTTATATATATATATATATACATATATATATATATATATATATATATATATAAAAGAACCACTATTTTTTTTTTTTGGCTGTGCTGGATCTTGGTTGCCGCGCATGGGCTTTCTTGCGGTGAGCAGGGGCTACTCTCTAGTTGCAGCATGAGGGCTTCTCATTGTGGTGGCTTCTCTTGTTTCAGAGCACAGGCTCTAGGCGCCAGGGCTCAGTAGTTGTGGCACACCACTTAGCTGCTTCGAGGCATGTGGGATCTTCCCAGACCAGAGATCGAATCCATGCCCTCTGCACTGGCAGGCAGACTCCTAATCACTAGACCACCAGGGAAGTCTTTCCCACTGTTCATGTATTCCTTCATCCCACAGGTGTTTAGGCACTGTCTTAAGCCCTGATGACTTGGCGGTGAGCACAACAGAGCTGTCTCTGCCCTTAGGAGCTGACAGTCTTGTGGTTTATAAGTTTCAGGGCACTGCATGGCGGGCTCAGGGTCTGTCGTCAGATCTCGCCTGGGTTTGAGTTCCTGCTCGACCACATGCTGCCCGGAAGACCTCGCAGGAGACCTTTAACCTCTTTCTTGCTCCCTCTGAATTTGTTTCAACATCAATGTACTGGGGGTAAGAATAGGATCTTCTGGGTATGGTTGTTCAAACGAGATGAGTTTGCAAATGCAGCTGCTGGTGGCAGTGATGCTGGTGGCAACTTCCTCCTCTCTCTAGACTCATTATAAGCTCCTCCGGGGCAAGGACAGTTTTCTGCTCCTCCTGTGTGTCTCTCAGGGTCTACTTTGAGCTGCCCTTGGCACTGGCACTCTATAAATACCTCCTAAGTCATTAGAGCTGAACCTGAAACTTTGCTGTGACTCCGAAGGTCATTTTGAATAGTCATGGCTAGAATGTATTTAGCAAAGCTTCAGATTTTCCTAGAACAGAAAAAAAAAAAAAAAAAAAAAATTTGAAATCTCTGCTTGGTGAGGGTGACTTGGTGAGATATTCCTGAATTTAAATTTGACTCAGGGAACTCAAACAGGGACTCTGTGACAATCTAGAAGGATGGGATGGGGAGGGAGATGGGAGGGAGGGGACATGGGTGTACCAATGGCTGATTCCTGTTGATGTTTGACAGAAAACAACAAAATTCTGTAAGGCAATTATCCTTCAATTAAAAAAATAAATAAAATGGCAAAAAAAAATTTCCTCCCATGTTCTCAGGGGCTTTCCTGGTGGCTCAGATGGTAAAAAATCTGCCTGCAATGTGGGAGACCTGGGTTCGATCCCAGGGTTCGGAAGATCCCCTAGAGAAGGGCATGGCTACCCACTCCAGTATTCTTGCCTGGAGAATTCCATGGATAGAGGAGCCTGGTGGGCTATAGTCCATGGGTTGAGTGACTAACACTTTCACTTTCGCTTCCCATGCTCTAGCCTCTCACTTGGGCAAGCTGTTGAATCTCTCTAAGCCTTGGTTTCTTTGATGGTAATAAGGGAGCTGACCTGTTTGATGGGGGGCTGTCAGGATGGGAAATGGTGCACAGAAAGCAAGCTTGGGGTTGGGTGCACAGATGATTTTGATAAATGCAGATTGCTGTTCTAGATCTAATACTTCCACCAGCCCAGAGCTTTAAATGCCACAGTAGAGGAGTTAGTGCAAAAGGAGACCCCAGCTCTGAGGGGCCAGGGTGATGACAGAGCACCATTCAGAGGTCCAGTTCTTGGAGCACCATCCATCAAAACCTTGCTCTTCTCTAAAATCTCCGTTCATCCCTGCATTCAGGATGGCAGGTTGAAAGGATTGCAATATAAAAGCAATTATAGAACATTAAAAAAAAATTATCTGGCATTTATTGAGTACCTACTAACTTCCAAAATCTTCTCCAATTTTACATTAATTATTTCATTTGAGTCTCATAACAGCCCTGTGAAGTAGGTCCTACCATCATCCCCTTCTACAGACGAGGCGTCTGAGGCACAGAATGGTGAAGAGGTTTGTCAGAGGTCATTCCCGGACTACGTGGGGAGCTGGAAATCAAATCCAGGCATTTTTCTCCAAAGCTGCTCCTGAGCCATTGTTGGTAACTCCAGCAGTGGTTCTTAAGCTATTTTTTGAGGGGCCCAGGTCTCCTTAGTCCTATGATGGAAGTGATGGCCCCACCCCCAGGAAAGTGAGCATAGGACATGCATGTGCCTGGAGCATCTTCCCCAAGGCCATGCTCTTTCCAAGAGTGAGCCTGAGATGCAGCCAAAAGCCTCCGGCATGTTTACACACCCCCATCTCAGGGTAGAGTCTGGCATAACTTAAAAGAATAAACATTGCACACAGTTGGATACAATTTCAAAGGAGTCACCCCCTCCCAAGCTTGCTCATCCCCACATATGCACACAGACAAGAATTCCAGTTAAAAGTCAGAAACCTATTTGCTAATAGAGATAGTTAGGGGTCTTGTTTAAGTCTGAGTTATAATTCTGAAATTAGCATACCACTTATTTACATACAAGCTACTTGAAAATCTCTGATGGCTCAGACGGTAAAGAATTTGACTGCAATGCAGGAGATTTGGGTTCCATCCCTGGGTTGGGAAGATTCACTGGAGAAGGGATGGCAACCCATTCCAGTATATTCTTGCCTGGAGAATTCCATGGACAGAGGCTACAATCCATGGGGTTGCAAAGAGGTGGACATGACTGAGCATCTAACACTTGCACTTTTCACTTTACTTGAAAATCACTTGCTTTAGTAAACATCCCCCTGACCTTACTGTTTATGATTAGGAAACCCTTTTTTATCCCTTGGATGCCCCAGCCTCAATCTGCTTTGCAGGAAAGTGCATGGGCAAGAAGGAATTGGGTGCAGGTATTTTACATCTTTAGATGTTTTCTTTTGTGCCGACACAAATCTTTCGAGAGAGATGTTATTTTTCCCATTTCCAAGATGAAGAAACAGAGCCTAAAAGAGATAACACTCCCAGAAATAATGCTCCAGCCATTGTTGGGTGCAGGCATTGTTTCCCAGGGTTTCATAGCCTGTGAATAATAAAGCCCAAAAGCATCCAACACCACAACATTCCTTTCTACTGTGCCGCTGAATTAAAGGATAAAATTAGCATTTAATACTGTGTGTGTAACAGAAGCACCGTCTGTTTGGCTTTGCTTTGAAAATATGTATATACTGTCATATACTGTCAAGCTCTCCAAATTGGAGATTATAGAAGCCCACAGTTGAGTGCATTTTTGAAGGTCATTGAAAGCAGGGCTTCTCAACTTAATATTCACGACAGTCACCTGGGGCTCTTGTGAAAATGCAAAATTTGATTCACTAGCTCTGGAGTGGGTCCCAAGAGTCTGCATTTCTAGCAAGTTCCAGAGACTCACCCATCCTCTTGCCTTTTCCTGAACAATGTCTTATAACTGAGCAGGAAGTGTTATCCAAATTATTCCAAAGACGTGTGTTTCTCAAAGGCAGCATTGGTGGTGGAGGAGGTCTGCCGACGGGATGGGGGCAGAGTGGACCCAGAGACTGACAGGGTTTAACATGAAGCATAAAGCTGTGCTCACTGAGGGAGTCAACCAGGGAGGGGAGGGCATTCTTGTCCATGGGAAAATGCCCTAGAGGGAGCTATTATCTATCAGTATCAACTCTTCTCCGAAAAATGTTTTAACAAGAAATCAAGAATCAACAAAAATAACATTACCTCCAAGTTCTCCTTCATTAACTTGAAGATGAGAAGATAATCACAGCTTTCTGGCTTGTGTTAACCCCAGGAGACCAGCCTGGGGATGGGGGAGCGGCACCTCTCCTGTTCTCCCATTGCCCACCTCTCCCAGCCACACTGGCCTCCTTCTGAGGTCTCCAGAGTTCCTACACTTTTGCACCTTCAGACTTTTGCACTTGCTGAGCTCAACGTTCCCACAACATATACACACACAAGTATAATATTGATGTTTGTGTATATATGCATGTACACACACATATATGCATACACATATGTTTATGTGTATGTATATGTATGTATATTTAGACCTATACTTAAACATGTGTGTCTGTGTTTACTTCTTTATTGTAAGTTCCATGAGGGCAGAGTCTGTTTCATTCACCGCTATGGTTCCAACACTTAGAACAATAGCTGGATCCTAAGACCCTGATGCTGGGAAAGATCGAAGGCAGGAGGAGAAGGGGACGACAGAGACGAACTGGTTAGATGGTATCACCAACTCAATGGACATGAGTTTGAGCAAGCTCCGGGAGTTGGTGATGGATAGGGAAGCCTGGACTGCTGCAGTCCATGGGGTTGCAAAGAGTCGGGTGTGACTGAGCAGCTGAACAACAACAACAGCAAGGAAGTGCCCAGAAATACTTGCTAAGTGAATGAATGGATGGACTACCACCACCACCACCACTCCCAGTGTGTCTGTGAGGATTAGATGAGATTATTTATGTAATTAGTACATCATGATGTAAGTGAACAATAAACATTTTCTCCTTTCCTCCTCTCTTTCTCCACTGTCTCACCCCTTCCCTGCCTGCCAAGAACCTCTTTTATTATTTTACTCCTTATGAACTGCATGTTTTGAAAGATTTTTTTTCCTAAACTGATTAAATTTTTTGAGGCGTGTGCTCAGTCATGTCCAACTCTGCAACTCCATGGACCCGCCAGGCTCCTCTGTCCATGGAGAGAAGCCACCACAAAGAGAGTAGCCCCTGCCCGCCACAACAAAGACCCAGTGCAGTTTAAGTCAGCTCAAATATTTATTTAAATATTTTTTTGTGCTGGTTGTGCTTAGTCACTCAATCATGTCCGACTCTTTGCAACCCAATGGACTGTAGCCCACCAGGCTCCTCTGTCCATGGGGATTCTCCAGGTAAGAATACTGAAGTGGGTTACCATGCCCTCCTCTAGGGGATCTTCCCAATCCTGGGATTGAACCCAAGTCTCCCGCATTGCAGACAGATTCTTTATGGCTCGAGCCACCAGGGAAGCCCATTTAAATATTTAAATCAGTTTAAATATTTATTTTGGCTGTACTGGGTCTTCGTTGCAGCAAGCAGGAGCTACTCCCATTGTGGTGGCTTCTCTTGTTCTAAAGCATGGGCTCTAGAGTGCTCAGGCTTCAGTAGTTGTGGCTGATGGGTTTAGTTGCTCTGCGGCATGTGGAATTTTCCCAAACCATGGATCAAACCCATGTCCCCTGCATTGGCAGGCAGATTCTTAACCACTGGACCACCAGGGAAGTCACTAAATAATAAATAACTTTTTTCCCTGTGTTATGAAGCACAGACATCATGGTTAATGGTGCAGTAGCATCAGGAACCCAAGGAACCCAAGGTTCCTTGCAACAGGAATACCGTGATCCCAGCTGTAAATAGGCCACCACTGCAAACCCAGAAATTCTTATGTTCTCAACAATTGTTTAGACCTCTGTTATAAGCAAGCTAGTTATGCCTGAGCAGATGAAATGCCAGCCCTTAACAAAGAAACTTGAGATGTTTAGTTTATCTGACCGTATCGAGTTATTAGGAGCAAAATGATAATTTCCATTAACCTTTTTTTACATTTTTGAAAAAATTCACAGCCCTTTTCTGCAGTTCCCCTCCCCCTTGGCTACCATAAGGAACCCCAGTTTGGGAACCATCAGCCTCACCCGCCCATGCTATTTCTCAGGCTTTGGAGCCCAGAGGAGCTATTTTTTTCAAGATGCATCTACTTGATCACTTTCTCTCCCTGTTCCCAGTAATGAGCTTTCGGGCCTAATTAGAATGAAATGTGTTGTTTCCCTTCCTTCTTTGTCTCCATAATGATCTTTATCATTAGGATGGATTAGTTTCCCGTGCTGGGCTGTCTCTCTCGTTCTCGTTCTCTCATTATGATTTCATCGTGGTGTGTGTCTGTGCATGCGTGATTCTGCTCTCCCTGTGGATGGGAATAGTTAAGGGGACCTCCGCAGAAACTGGGAATAAAGAAACAAGAGAAAGAAACAGGAAGAAAAGTGACAAGGAATGAAAATGGCACCAAATGAGCCGCTCTCTCGACAGCCCCTCTGGATGATAATTGAGAATGGGGAAAGCACAACACAGCCCCATTTGTCCTTCCTCATTGCCACGGCTTTAATGAGAAAGGGAAATTGACCGATGGGGGACGTTTCTGTCATCTTCCAGCACTGTGAGCACCATTGTGAGGTCCCGGCTGAACTCACTCGCCTGAGCTGCGCTGTATACTCTCCTGACACAGAGGCCTCTGCCCAGACTTGCTTCTCCCCTGTCTGCTCGCTGAGTCTCTTTGCCTGAGCACATCCTCCCCTCCCCTACTCAGACTGTTTCTTCCCACAACGTGTCAGCTGGTGTTTCCAGCACCCGGACTCCAAGCTTGGAGAATTTCTGCACTGGCCCTCACTTCCTCCTGCACCCTCTGTACGTGAGAGTTACTTCAAAGACCTGCAGGGGGACTTCCCAGGTGGTCCAGTGGTTAAGAATGCAGGGGACATGAGCTGGATCCCTGGTTGGGGAACTAAGCCCATTCGCCACAACTAGAGAAGCCCATCCACTGCAAGGAAGACCCAGCGCAGCCAAAAAAAGAGAGAGACCTATAGGAAGGAAGGAAGCCCAGAAGTCAGGTGGGAGGTGCCAATCAGTCCCCCCAATGCTAAGTATCTTCGAAGTATTTTCTAGTTGTTAATGTGAGTCACTCTCAATACACACAGTGGACAGGGGTGATATTAACCCTATTTAACCTGTTAAAATATGGCTTTATGCATTATTGGTTAATTCAGTCTCACAGGGAAATGGCCACTCCCTCTGCCCCCTCCACTTCACTGGGAATCACTGTGTTGTGGTGGAAAGAGCATGATGTATCAGTTAGGATAGATCTGTTATGCTGCAGTAACAAATGATCCCAAAAATCTCACTAGCTTTCAACAAGGGTTTGTTGTTATTGTTCAGTTGCTAAGTTGTGTCTGACTCTTTGCGAACCCACAGACTGCAGCATGTCAGGCTCCCCTGTCTTTCACTATCTCCTAGAGTTTGCTTAAATTCATGTCCATTGAGTCGATGATACTGTCTCACCATCTCATCCTCTGCTGCCCTTTCTCCTTTTGCCTTCAACCTTTCCCAACATCAGGGTCTTTTCCAATGAGTCATCTCTTCACATCAGGTGGCCAAAGTACTGGAGCTTCAGCTTCAGCATCAGTCCTTCCAATGAATATTCAGGATTGATTTCCTTCAGGATTGACTGGTTTGATCTCCTTGCTGTCCAAGTACTCTCAAGAGTCTTTTCCAACACCACAGTTCAAAAGCGTCAATTCTTCAGCACTCAGCCTTCTTTATGGTCCATCTCACACATCTTTATTTCTCACTTATGCTACGTGCGTCCAGTGTGATTCAGTGGTGGCCCTGCTCTGCGTCATCTTTACTTCAGGACCCAGGCTGATGGAGCAGCCTCCATCTAAGACGTAAGTGGGGAAAGGAGAACAAGGCAGATCATGTGCTGACTCTACAAGCTTCTGCTCAGAGGTGACACACATCAATTTCTGTTCACATTTCGTTAACCAAAGAAAGTTGCAAAGCCAAGTCTGCCATCATTAGAAGGAAAGTATAATCCTCCCCTAGGAGGAACAATAAATATTTCTGAAAAATAATCCAGTCACCATGATGGGTTTATAGTTTATAATTATAAAAATAAACTAAAAAATTTAGAAATAATATATTTACTTAATAGAATAATATAAATCAGTTAAATGGCTATAGGCAAGAACATGAGAATGCAATGCTGAGTGAAAAAAATCAAGGCATAAAAGACTATGTGTGTATATTATGGTATTATTTTAAAACTCAAAAAGGTGAAATTAAAAAATATGTTGTTAATACATATTGATTAAATAAGATTTTTTTAAAGTGATGATTACAAATGCAGCTCACTTAATGTTTTGGCTGAGCTAGGTCTTAGTTGCAGGATCTTTAGTTGTGGCTTTAATTGGCTTTATACAGGATCTTTAGTTGTGGCTTGTGAGCTCTTAGTTATGGCATGAGAGATCTAGTTCCCTGACCAGGGATCAAACCTGGGCCCCCTGCTTTGGGAACTCAGAGTGTTAGCCACTGAACCACAAGGGAAGTCTCAAGATAGGGATTCATTAATTAAATAAACAAAGGGATTAATAAACCCCAAAACCTCTGAGAGCAGCACCCTATGATGGAGGCAGCAAGGGTTTAAAACAAGAGAGAGGTGATTATATTGATTCACAGCTGTTCATTTTATTATTATAATCCATAACTTACATATATGCTTTCCCTGGTGGCTCAGTGGTAGACTCGGGTTTGATCCCTGGGTTGGGAAGAAGAAAATGGCAAGCCACCCCAGTATTCTTGTCTGGGGAAATCTCATGGAGAGAGGAACCTGGTGGGCTACAGTTCATGGGGTCACAAAGAGTCAGACACGACTTAGTGACTAAACAACAACTTTTAGGTATATTACATACATTTTTTCTTGTGGTCAAATACTAACATAAAATTAACCATTTTTAAGTGCACAGTTCAGTGATATACATTCACATTATAAGGCAACCATCACTACCATCCACCTCCAGAACTCTTTTCATCTTGCAAAACAGAAACTCTACACCCAATAAGCACTAACTACCTGTTTCTCCCTTCCCCTACCACCTAAATATGTTATTTTCTCTGTATCAAATATAATATAAGAATTTATTTTGAAAGAAAGAACATGGACTTTGGAAATACACACACCTGAGTTCAAATCCTGGCTCTACTATTCTCTAACCTCTTGACCTTGGGGGTCTGCCTAATCCCATCTACTAAGTGGGAATGATAAAAGCTCCCTCCCAGGATGTGTGGAAGGATTATAGATGACACAGAGCTTTTAGCATAAGGCTAGACATATAGTCAATGCTTTAAAAAAGGAAGATGATATTATATTAAGTGGTAATTGATTAATCAAGTGTTGAATATAGAATTGACCTGAGGCCATGCCCTTTCACAGTACTTAAATGGGCTAAGGCTGGGTTGGCTGTGTCCCCAGGGAGTTTGTGAATGCAATAAAGGTACTGCCTGCAGACACAGAGCCCTGAGGGCCAGAAAAGACACTAGCAAGGTAGCCTCAGGTCTCCAGCTCGAGATGAAGGGAAGTTGTGCCTCCATGGGAAAGAGGGACCCGCTTGTTATGAAAAAGTCTGTTTGGGCCCTGCAATGGCAGAGACCAATAGTTGGGACATAGACTGTATGACCTGCAAAGCCCCAAATATTTACCATCTGCATTAGTTGCTTAGTCATGTCTGACTTTTTGCAACTCCAAGGACTGTAGCCCGCCAGGCTCCTCTGTCCATGGAATTATCCAGGTAAGGATACTGGAGTGGGTTGCCATTCCCTTCTCCGGAAGGTCTTCCCAACCCAGGGGTCAAACCTAGGTCTCCTGCATTAGAGGCAGAGTCTTTACGATCTGAGCCACCAGGGAAGCCCCCATATATTTACTATCTGGTCCTTTATTAAAAAGTTTATCAATCTTTGTTTTAACATGACAAAATGCAGTGACTATCAGACGGGTAGCAGCATCACTGAAAACTTCCTACAAGTAAAAACCAAACCCTGGAGGCAGAATCCAGTTGGAGATGCCTCAGGATTCTTGCTATGAGAACCACGCTGGGGCTTCTCAGAACTTGCCAATCACCTTTCCTTTTCCAGCTCAGCAAGTTTGGGTCTGGGGTAAGTGAGCCAAGTTTGGTCAGCTGGAATGCTCCACTCCGGAAACAGGCTGATCTGGGCAATTAAAATTTCTCTTTAATAGAAGATTGAGCAAAAAAGTCCTTTTGGCATTGCCCCCCAAGGAAAAGGTGTTTCAATCATGTGCGAAGCCCATTTTCCTGATAGAGAAGTTCACCTTGCAAATGTTGAAGCTCTCCATTGCTCAAGGATGGCACGTCCCCACTGGTGAGACATTGTACCTCAGAAAGTGAAGACAATGAAACTGAATCTGCCAATCCTGTGACATCTCCTAAAAGGTGAAATCTTTTTCTCATCTTAAATTATTTTTTCTTCCATGCATGATCCAAACATGATCCCTTTCATGGAAAAATCTCTCTTCCTCAGTTGCCCTGAGTTACCCCTGTGGTGTGACCCACATCCCACATCCTCAATGATCCAAGACTTTGTTAATTATCAGGTAAAAATATAAAGACAACCAGCAAAACACAAGTTGCAGCCAAATATTTCAATCCTCAGTACCTATAAAAGCTGAAATTTTGAAACATTCCTGTGATCAAATTGAAATCTTGTTTTCACTATGTCTGCCTTCCAGAAGAGAGGAAGGGTGTTTTTAAAGGCCTCCTAGGTGACTTCCTTTGGTTAACATTCCATGCTTCCACTGCAGGGGACATGGGTTCCATCCCTGGTCAGGGAACTAAGATCCTGCATGCTGAGCAGTGTGGCCAAATAAGTAAATAAAAGCATCCTAGAGGTCAGGATTCTGTGAATCAGACTTGTCTTAGGGGCTTTGCCAATATACAGACTTGCAGATCCACTGATGGGTCTCCACGGGGGTCCTGGAATTTTTTTTTTTTAATGTCGCTTTCTAGTGTTTACATTTGGCACTCCCCGCCCACCCCCCACCCCCACTCCCTGCCTCTGGCTTCCCTCTCAAGGGTCCCTGAGCCATGCAGACGGGCAGAAGTAAATGCCCTCTCAAGGCAGCTAGCAGAGCCTCGCCGGAGGGTGGTGGCCCTGCTGTCATTTGTGCTCTCATTCCCAGCCTAAATGGAGTCTCAAGGTCTCCAGGGAGCCCAGCCTAGCACCTGCCACAAGCACTAAATTCTCCCAGAACCCCAGAGAGAAAGCAGTCCTGGCAGATAGAGTCCCTGCCTGCGGCTTGCCTCTGGGCCGTCTCTGCTGACTTGGTGTCTGGATGCTCTCTCTTCATCCTCATTGTGGGAAGGGGGGCATCTGTCTTTTACAGGCATTTGCCTCTCCCTTTCGCTCTTTGTTTCCTACAATTCCTGGATTGTTTGAAGGCTAGTTTCCCCCACGACATCCTCGGCATCCTACCCTCCCCTGACAGCCCACAGGAACCCACTTGCAGACATTCCCTGTAGGGTCTGCAAGGAACAGAGTGCAAAGGGAGGCACTGAAGTTTTCAGAGAAACCCCAGATTGTGTCTTCAGAGCAGACTTTGGAATTACTTTCTGTCCTGCCATCACCACCCACCATCTTTGTCCATGTTGAGGGTTAGATTTGCTCATCGTTCTCAGATGGGGGCAGATAAGTCCAGGAAGCTCCTGGCACTGGGCTGTGAGGGCCTCCTGCAGGCCCAGCCATCTGATGGCGATCCCCAGGCCAAGTTGTCTGACTTGTCTTGTGTCTCCAGTACACACACAGAAAAAGTTTCTGGAAGGAAGAATGGGAGGAAGATGGAAGGAAAGGAGGGAGAAACCGTCAGTCTCTCAAGATTAGTCCTTATTTCTGCATCCTTTCTGCAAGTATGTGTGAGCATGTACTATGTGCCAGACACAATTCTAGATGCTAGTAGTAAAGAATCTGCCTGCCAATGCAAAAGACAAAGATTTGATCCCTGGGTCAGGAAGATGCCCTGGGGAAGGAAACGGCAACCCACTCCAGTGTTCTTGCCTGCGAAATCCCAAGGACAGAGGAACCTGGTGGTCTCCAGTCCATGGGGGTCACAAAAAGCTGGACACAACTGAGCAACTAAACAACAACAAAAGGTATAATGATGAACAAAATTAGACCTGCACCCTATCTCATAAGGCTGACTGTCTACAGGAGGAAGTCCCAGTAAGCAAATAATCATTTTAAAAAATTTAGAGGAAAATGGCCCCATGAGAAGAGCTGCACAGGAGGGGTAGAGGCCCTTGGAGCTGATTGGGGTGTGTTTGGGGACTTCCTGGGGAAGCAAAACCCTCAGAGTGCTGAAGGGTGGGAGGGGAAAGCATTGATGAAGACCCCCACCCTGGACCCTAACTTTAACTGGTTGCTTCACTCCCTCCCCTCTCCCCATCACATCTACCCACCTCCACTTTCCCTAAAGACACAACAGTGGCTGGCAAAGTACAGAATCCAATAACTCTTTCTGGCGATATTGTGTCTGGAGCTTTTTATGACACTCAGGCTAAGACCCCAGTACCTGGAAGCCAGAGAGGGTCAGAACTCAAAGGGGACAGAATCAATCTGTCCCCTTTAAGCCTGTGTTGCAGGTACAAGAGTTGTTGGGAAAGTCTCTCTCATAAGAGGGGCCCCCTCTGAATGTAAAAAACCTCGCCCTAGTTTAGGAGCAGACAACCTTGCTAATTGAGGTGTCTTCAAAGTTGTGCAAATGACAAGCTCATTTTTAGCTGAAAAGAAGACACAGCTGAAAAACTGATGCAGCAGCCAGAGTCCAGCTCCAGACCCAGCTACCAAGGGAGGTGCTAAATAGTTGATGAAGAGTATAATTCATTGGTGATTAGGGCCCTCTGGCTACAGGTTTCAAGCTAACTCTTCCCTGTGCACATGTCTCTGACCTGCCAGAGCCCAGGGTGCAGCCACTCAATCAGCTGGGCTTGAATCCAGCTGTAAACTTGATGACTCTTGTCACCCCCGTCTCCCTCCCCTGCCCACAGCCTTGGCTGTGGCCACTCCCGCTGCAACATCCCTCTGAGCTTCTGCATACACTGGTCCTTCTTCTCAGGAATCCTTTCTCCTCCTTGAGCACCTGGCCTTCTCCTGCTCCCAGACTTGCCTCTTAACACTGTGCAACTCCAGGAATGTTTCTTCATCTCTTTGTACCTCAGTGTTCTCATCTGTAAAATGGGAAACCTATAATAGTAGCCACTGAGTAGGGTCACTGGGAAGACAGGACATGTTAGTGATGTCAAGGGCATAGACCATTGCACGGCATATTAATACTTGCTCTCTAGATGTTAGGCATTGAATTTATTCATCCTTCCTAACTTAGCTCATGGAGAAGGCAATGGCACCCCACTCCAGTACTCTTGCCTGGAGAATCCCAGGGACGGTGGAGCCTGGTGGGCTGCCGTCTATGGGGTCGCACAGAGTCAGACACGACTGAAGCAACTTAGCAGTAGCAGCAGCAACTTAGCTCAAGCATCATATCCTCTTGGAGCCTTCTTGGCCTCCCAGTCTGAGGTAAGGAAGCACTGAAACCTGTGCAATGTGATTGCATTGTTACTTAGCTTGCTGGTCTGTGGTCCTTGCCTAAGCTTCCTGAAGACAGAGATGACATCATGCATCTCTGTATTCCCTGTGGCTGAAACTGGGTACGCAGTAGGTGCTAAATGAATGAATGAGTAACTGAGTGAGTGAATCTCAACACACATTTGATCTAGGGTCTGAGATCCTTGATGACACATTGATGATGGGGAAATCAACTCAGAATATTTCACATCTGTTACTTGGGTTGAAGAAGACAGTCATCTGACCCTGCCAGGGGTGAGGTAGGTTTACTTGTCTGGCTAGCTTACGACTGAACTGCCCCAGAGGCTGCCCTCTGCCCTAGGGTGCTTGATCCCTTAGGAACAGTAGGCAGAGTCTATCTTGGCCCCATGAATGTCCTGATACAGCCTGCCCGCCATCACTTGAGGCTGAGTTTTGGAAAGTGAGCCTCACGCTCCGTCTCCCCACCTTCCAGAGAAGGGTGTCTTGCCACTTGTCCTCCTTCCTCCCTCTACCTCACTGGTGACCTCTCCCACCTTCCATGCCTCTTGCTCCCTATACTGGGCCAAGAGGCATCCCCAGAATCTAAAGTGCAGCCATGGGGCTATCTTTGAATCTTTCTAGCATTGGTTCTCCCCAACCAGTTCCCAGCTTTCCCCTGCCATGCCTTACATGCTGAGCACATGCTCTAGGCTCTGGGCAACTCTGCCAGCCAGGAAGTGCCGACCGCCCTTGATTAGTATAAGCAACATGCTTTCCTTGGCTGGGTCTGGAGCTATTGCAGCCTAATTAGCAAAGCCGCCAGATCAGCAGGGCCTCTCATTAACACTGATCCAATCTGTGTCCCAGCTGCTGAAGCCCCCACAGTCTGTCCCTCAGCAACCTTCCCCCAGGATCACCAGGGTTCAGTGGTGGGGGAGGGAGTGACAGCCAAAAAGGGCCATCCCATGCCCTGTCATCTGCTGATGTGTAGCCCCGCCAGGGGATCATCATCCTAGAGGGCAGGGCTGGGGCTGGGTAGGGGCAGGGGGAGGCCTCTCTGGAAGTTCAATGCAGACCTCCTGTCCCAAGTCTTTTTTACCCTTCCATCATGCAATGAGCCTGTGCTAAGAACTGCAAAAGATGCTGATACAGGTCATGATGCTCAGTATCAGTAAGCTCCATCCCAGACTTCCCTGTTGGTGCAGTGGTTAAGAATCTGCGTGCCAATGCAGGGGACATGGGGTTCAATCCCTGGTCCAGGAAGGTTCCACATGACGTGGGGCAGCTAAGCCTGGAAGCCACAACTACTGAGCCCATGTGCCCTGAAGCCTCTGCTCTGCATCAAGAGAAGCCACCACAATGAGAAGCCCAAACACCACAACTAGAGAGTAGCCTGCACTCACTGCAACTAGAGAAAGCCTGTGCGCAGCAATGAAGACTCAGCACAGCCAAAAATAAATAAATAAATTCAATTTAAAAAAAGAAAGCTCCATCTCTTCCTCCAAGCCCTTGCTCTATGGCCTGGACCTCCACCACAGCCCCCCTCACTGGTCAGCCCTGGGAGTGTAGCTAGGTCAGCTGAGAGTACCCAAGGCCAGAGAATAAGAGCAAGTGAAGGGGAAAGTGAGCAGCAGGTGCTTAGGTTTAGGTAATCAAAAGGGCTTCTCAGAGGAGGGGCCATTTTAGCTGAGATGTGAATGACAAGGAAAAGTTGGCCAGACAACTCTCTGGAGGAGAGGAGTTCCAGGACAAGGGACAGTGAGTGCAAATGAGAAAAAAGATGTGTCTTTGAAAAAAAGAGGAGGCCAGGGTGCAAGGAGCTTGGTAGGGAGTTGGAGAGGGCTGGGTAATGAGAAGGAAGGACTAGTCTGGTGAAGGAAGGACTAGTCTAGTGAATGACTGAATGAATAAGAGTTGAAAGCAGTGAGGGACTTTGCTGGTGGTCCAGTGGCTAAGACTCCATGCTCCCAAAGCAAGGTTTCCAGGTTTGATTGTTGGTCAGGGCACTGGATCCTATATGCCACAACTAAGAGTTTGCATACTGCAACTAAGACCCGGTGCAACCAAATAAATAATTTTTTTTTAATTGAAAGCAGTGAGAAACCACTAGGAACCAGGGTATTGGGAAGCTTTCTAGAAGACACAAGGCTTCCTTCTGCTCCCCTGTCATAGAACAGATTCTGTGCAGTGAGAGAGAAGAGGGAGACCGTGGACAGTGGCAGGTGAGATTCAGACAGTTATAACAGTGTTGGTGCTGGTGGAACTCCTAGCTCTTTTATGACAAGTCCCAGTGAATGAGCCAGGCTCCAAATAATACCTGAACTTCTGGCTGTCACAACAACCTTGCAGTGGGGTACTGTAGTCAGCCCCATTGTACAGTCAGTAGACTGAGGCACAGAGAGGTTAAATTGGTTGACCAAGGCACACCCTTCATAAGTGATAGAGCCAGGCATTGGGCCCATACATGGTCCTGATTATTCCTGAGTGAGCATGTGTCTTTGCATTTGCTTAGGGAGCCAGCAGACCTGCTGTGCTACATGACTGGCAGCCCAAGTTCCTGCAAAAAGTCATGTATTTATCCCTGGGAAAAACTTGTTTCTGGGCACTGGGGAGCTTTGACCCACCAGATCTGCTGGTTGGAAAGCTCAGAGCAGCTATCCAGATTGTTGAGTATCTTTCTACAGTAAACATTTGTCACTCATTTGGGCCACACCACATGCAAACCTCCTTACTATGCTTGGAGAAGCTCCAGTTGCTTTAAGACAGAGCCTGCTTCTCTCAATCAAGTTGAAAATACTAGTTTTCCCAGCATCCCTTCCAGCTAAGGAATGACTCTGTAACCTAGTCTCCAATCAGATGCAAATATCTGGAAGCCAAGGACCTTTGGATTCAGTTTCCGAAGACTGTGGTGGTAGCACATGTCAGCCCATTGTTGGTGATGGCAGTCAAGATAGGGTTTCTGTGCCCAGCGGCATGGACTGATCATAGGACTAGTTCAGTGGTTTGATTTGGGGCATTAATTTTGTTTATAAAAAAATTTTAAATATTTATTTATTGGGCTGCACTGGGTCTTAGTTGCAGCATGTGGGATCTCTAGTTGTGGCATGCAGGATCTTTAGTTGCAGCATGTGGGATCTAGTTCTCTGACCAGGGATCAAACTTGGGTCCCCTGCATTGGGAGCACAGAGTCTTAGCCAGTGGACCACCAGGGAAGTCCTGGGGCCTTAATCTTGGTTTCAACCCTCTAAACCTGACTCTTGCATTCTCCAGGAGATGTATGAGTTGGCCAGACAAACATCGCTTTTCTGTTTAAATTAGCTAGAATTGGTTTCTGTTGCTTGCAACCAATGACTCTAATTAGTATGCTGTCATTAGGCCTCATCAGGTTATTAGAGAAGGGAACTCTGGTTGGGGCAGAGGGTAGGCTTGGACTGTGCCAAGCAGATCCAAGGGACAGCCTCAAAACTCCCAGAGGAGGGGCAGGGAGCTGTCATTTCTGGGGCAAAGAGAAGGACTTTGACAGACACTCCTGAGGATGGATCTGAGACTGCTTAGCCACCTGAGCCTTCATAGGATTTTCTTGTGATCTGGATTCCAGACACAGAATGGCAAGAGCCTAACTTTTTTGAAAGCTACATAATGTAGGGGTGGAGGTGGAGGGAAGAGAGGTTGGGTGTACAGAGAGACCTGGGTGGATTTTGGCTTTTCCATCCACTAGCACTCATTTAACCTCACTGAGCCTCCATTTCCTCATATGTGGACTAGGGTATAGCAGTTGAAATGCTGTCATCTACAAATACTTAACACCCAACTCCAGCTGACATAAAAAAATGAAGATATTCATTCGAGTCATGACACTGCACTTGAAGATGTAGTTCAACTTAACCTTTGGCTCTGTCTCCTTTCTTGGTGATTCTCTTGGCTCTGTCCTCCTCTGGGCATCAGCTCCCTCCTCAGGCTGGAAGTGAGATAGCTGCTGAAGTTCTGACACTGCATCTAGTCAGGACAACCTCAGAGAAAGAAAAGGTGTTCCTGTAAGCCAGCCAGTCAGGAAGAGCTTTCCCAGCAGTTTATAATAAACACTCCACCCGTCTCATTGGTTCAAAATCAGTCACATGACCATTCTCCAACCAATAGCTGTCACCAAGAGAATAAAATACACTGATAGGCTTGGGCCTAAACTCCTGAACCAATCACTGGCCAGGGTTATGAGATTATCACCATTGGCTTAAAACATCAGTTCTCAGACTTTTGTCCAGCATCTTGATGGTTCACCTTCAAAAATTAGAGAGGACTCCAACAAGTTTTTGTTTGTGTGGATTACATTTATTGATGTTTACCATTTTAGAAATTAAAACTCAAAAAGATTAAATATTTGTTTTTAAAATAACAATAAACAACCCATTATACTTATTACTATAAACAACATATTTTATGAATAAGAATTATACTTTCCCAAAAAAAAGTTAGTGAAAAGAGTAGCGTTATTTTCTACTTTTGCAAATCTCTTTAAAATCTCACTCCACAGAAGACAGCGGGGTTCTCATACCTGCTTCTGCACTCAAGTTGTCTCAATGTGTTATTTTGGTTATACTTGATAAAGAAAATTCAACCTCATGCAGATACGTGGTTGGGAAGGGGAGGTCCTCACAGACCTCCTAGAAGGATCCCAGAAACCCCAGCTGTCCTCAGAACACACCTTGACAACCACTTGTTTAAGCTAAGCAAGATTTGCAGAGATAATAATCACCCTATTTCATAGCATTGTTGAGAGAGAACTAAAGGAGATTATGTACAGGGTTCAATAAATTGTGTCTGGGAGGGAGGAAGGACCTCAGGTAAAAGCCTCAGGTAACAATTCATTACCCAGAAGAACTGACTTCTCAATTCCTTTCCCCAGGGTCCCTCCACCCACACACACCCCATTATGCCATTCTTGCTACATCTCTGGAAGCAGACATACAACTAAATTGCCACGGAAAGGAAAATGAGGGCATGTTCAACAGAGGGGAAGATCAAACCAAGCTGTCCATCTCAATCACCTGATCAGAATCAGTGTTTCCCTGATCAGAAAGAGAGGCAGAAGCCAGAGTTGACACAAGCTGAGGATCAGGGTGAGACGAGAAAGTGATGGTGTGATAGACTGGCCACACAGCACAGCTTTCAGAATGACCCAGCTTGAAAAGACACTAAGAGGGTAGGACCTTGTATCCCCAACAAAACGTCCAAGAATTTCCCATGCTTCCGCATCTGATTGCATCTCCCAGACTGCCCGTTGCTCCCAGGAGTGGCTCCCAAAGCTTTTAGCTGACAAAGCATTTGGATCTGGGGCTCAGAAACTGCTCCCCCCACAGACAGCGGAAGGAGCTCTGCTCTGAAGCTCAGGGGACACTGGTTCTAGCTCCTGCTCTGCACTAGGTCACTATGTCATTTAGAGCTTGTCACCTTCCCTCTTGGTGACCCAGATCTCCCATCTATGGGTGGATAAAATCATCAGGGAGGACATCTGAAAATGTGTGCTGAATGAAGGGCTTGGGGGCCTAGCAACAAGCAACATGGAGTATTCTATTAAGTTAGGTTCATGGTGGGGGGTTACCAGAGAGGCAGTAAGCCAGCCAAGGGTCATGGCCCCTGGGAACTTTGGGCTGTGGCCACACCTGGCATCGTGTCCCGTCTCAGCCCTAGTAACACGTTTCTAGAGCCCCTTTACCCTGGTGAAGCTACAGGTGTTTGCCAGCCTCTGAGCTGATAAAGATCAAGGTCTTCCAACTAGGTATTAGGATAGTGAGGCCTCTGAACCTCTGTGTGTGTGTGTGTGTGTGTGTGTGTGTGTGTGTGTGTGTGTGTGAACGAGCTCTGTTGGAGCACATGGGCTTTCTCTACTGCAGCACACGGGCTTCTGTTATTGTGTAGCATGGGCTCTAGGACATGCAGGCTCAGTAATTGTGGTGCATGGGCTTAGTTGCCCCCTGGCACGTGGAATATTAGTTCCCCAACCAGATATCAAACCTGTGTCCCCCACACTGGAAAGTGGGTTCTCAACCACTGGACCTCCAGGGAAGTCCCAAGGCCTGTGAATTTGGATCTGAACTGTGAGGAATGATCTGAAGGAAAAAAAGCCTATTTTGGTCGCAGGCTCAATCTCTTTTTTCCAAATGTGGAATAGGAGAGTCAAATAGGAAAGGAATGAATGATTACTGAGGACCTGTGATACATCAAGCCACTGTCAGATGTTTTAACTACATACGTGACTTCCTGTCCACAGGGTAGGTATCATGGTCCCAAGGAAACTGAGAGAGAAGTGCAGTATTTTAGCCAAGATCATGAAACCAGGATGTAGCCCTCCATTCTCCTATGCATTACCCGCTTTCCCCTCTCCTCTGCCCTCCTCCATCTCCTCGCCTTCATTCTCCTCCCTCCTCTCCTCCTATCCCGCCTCCTCCTCTCCCCCCAGGCCCCTGTAATGTCCCCAAGACACCACAGCCCCCGCTGCTTCCTCAGGAGGTGGGAACTGCCCCTTAAGAAGTGCTGTCCTCATTTCACTCTCCCTTTGTGACCCTGTATTTCCGCCCTGGGCATTCAGAGTGGCAGGTTCCCACCACCCTCTCCTTTCTGCCAACAAAAGCCAGCCCGCCTGTAATCCTACTTTCCTGCCCGCCCCCTCCATCCTCCAAAGTAGTGTCTTTCTTCCCACATTCTTCCTCCCCTACTCCAGCCCTGTGACTGCTTTCAAAGCAGGCCACTGGGGCTTAGGCCAAGTTCATCAGGAAGGCCCGGGATGGCCAGGGAGGCAGAGGCTGGTGACCTGCATGCCCCTGGGGCTCACTCTTGTTTGCTCACCCCAGTGGCTGCACCTTTCAGTTTTGTGGTGTGTTGGGGGTGGGGGGTGCCAAGAGGACGGAGCCATCTCAGAGCCACCACCAGAACAAGCGTTCTGCCTCCAAATCAGAACAGCCCATTGTCACCTCTGCCCCAAGCCTGGTTTTGAGCCCCATGGAAGATATCTTGTACTTTTCATATGCATTTGGGGAGGGGCTAACAGCTCTGGCTCTGTAGTCAGCTCTGCCACTTTGCATGAGTTGAAACCAATCAGTGACTCCATTTCACCATCTGCAAAATGGGCACAAGGGTAGTAACTACCCAATAGGGTCATCATCATCAGGAGGACTGCATGTCTGTAAAGAGCTTAGGCGTGGGATCTGACTCACAGGAAGAGCCTAGCAAGTGGGTTCAGCTGCTACCATGATGACGTCTATCTGGTGTCTTCTGTTGTCTGGAAATGGGAAGGTCCTAAAAAGAGAAGGATGCAGGCATGGCTAATTCAGAGAAGAAAGTCTTCTTACCCAGACCACCATGATTCCAAGGTTGGATTCAGTGCCCACTTGGGTATGCTGCACTAACTGTCCACGAATGTGTTTATTCAACAAATAATTGAGCCTCTACTCTGTAGGAGGCACTGTCTCAAGGGCCAGGACACAGTGGTGACACAAGACAGGGATGGCCCCTGTCCTCAAGTTGCTCACTGGTGGAGACAACCCATGAGCACTAACAAATGATCTCAGAGATGCAAAAGTGCCGTGACAAATCACTTGGTGATGACTTGGGGGAGAGGCTGCTCCAGGTAAGGTGGTGGGAGCAGGGCCCCTCTGGAGAGCTGGCATCTGACTGAGACTTGGATAGGGAGAGGGACCTGGGCACAGCCATGACAGGGACAGAGCAGCCAGAAGGCGCAGGCCCTGAGATAGGAAGCAGCTTGGCTTAGTCACGAGACAACAGGAAGGCCAGTGGAGATTAGAGACTGAAGTCCAGAGTGGGAAAGGCTGGAGCTGAGGGTGGGGGTGGGGGGCGGGGATATAGGACGCCCCTCACGCCATTGTCAGGGTTCAGAGTTTATCCAAACAGCCAGGAGAACATGGTGAAGGGTTCTAGGCAGGGAGTCCTATGGTCTGACTCGCTTTATGTCTGGCTTTTGGGTGGAGAGCGGATAGAATGGGAATAAGATGGAGGCAGGGAGGCCACCCGGAAGCTATTGCGATGTCCCTGGAGAGAGATGACAGCAGCTTAGCCCAGGGCGGCAGCGCTTGGAGTGGTGTGGTGAGAAGCTATTGGATTCAAGATACGTTTGGAGGGGAAGCCGACAGGACCCACTAGCGGGTGGGTCCGTCCAGGTCACACCCAAGAATAGTCACAGTGGGAGAAGCTCCCCCACAGCCCAGGGTCCAAGGCCAAGTTTCAAAAGACTGTTAAATCTGTGTTCCCATAGCTGCCTCTCTTTGGGTGGCAAAGGTTCACCCTTTTGTCTCCCACAGACAAGGCGGACATACTCGAGGAAAGCAGAGTGACACACGGAGTTACGGGGATGGAAACACACGGGTCCCTCTCTTCAGAGTGCAGCGAGGGTCTCCAGCGGTGGCAGGCGCTTTCTGCTAATAAAACTGATAAAGACAATTTATGCAGGTGTATATAATATGCACGTGCAGAAGTGGCCAATCCTCTGGGCCCCATAGGGACACAGGGTCCAGCCAAGGGCACAGCACCTGGAAAGCCTGTGCTAACAGTCAGGTGTGTGCCTATCCAAGGATGCTGGGGGCAAACAGGGACCGGGGACATGCTTTGATGGACACAGTCTTTATAGGCTAGAAAATCCAAAGTGCTGAGAACTGCAATTTTTTTATCTTCCACGTTATTTCCAAAGGAAGCCTAATATGCAGCTGGAGTTAGAAAAATACAGGTCCTTGTACCAGCTTTATGGCCATCCTGCAAAAAGGCATCATGGAGCCCAGGTGAAGGCAGCAAAAGTCCTTGTTTGAAATTCCCACCCATAGGAAATAAAGGGCGCGGACAGGTAGACCCCCTGGGAGCAGAAAATGTCCTGGTTGTTATTGCTGTTGTCACTTTGGGTTTAGAAAATTGAGGCAGTTGTCCTGGGAGACAAATAAATTATAAATAACCCTTAGGATGCCAGGCTCAGGAAATTCAAGGAGAAAAAAAAAAAAAAAAAAACTGCTGACAACACGTTCACGCTTGTTAACTCAAACACAGGATCCAAACTGTACTTTTCGAAGAAGGAGGCTGTGAGGTGGCAGGTTTTGTCCAGTGGCCCTATGGACCATTGAGCACCAGCTTCCAGTATAGAGTCCCCTTTTGCCTCAGCCCTGCAGGTGGGCACCCTCAGGTCTTGGCAGTTAGGTGGGGCACCCCTTCTCCCTGCCTGGGGTGCTCCTGCTTTGGCTTCAAGGGGCAGGCTTTGCTGCAGGCACTTAGGGGACCAGAGGTCAGGATTCCTCTTCCCCAGTGCATTTGCCAGATGGGCAGCCAGAGGATGAAAACAGACTGAGACCTGCTTGTCTGTCTCTTGGTGACTAAAGATAGGGATTCTGGAGAGTGAAGTGTGAATCTACCTGCTGGCCTGAAAGACAAGTGCCCTGTGCCCTCCACCACCCCTGGGTGTGTACATGCATGTTCAGTTGTGTCCTACTCTTTGCGACCCCAAGGGCAAAGAATACTGGAGTGGGTTGCCATTTTCTCCTCCAGGGGATCTTCCCTACCCAAGGATCAAACCCACATTTCCTGCGTCTCCTGCATTGGCAGGCAGATTCTTTACCACTGCGCCACCTGGGAAACCCACCCCTGGGTATAGGCTTTGTAAAAAGTTGCTTTATTTGAAAATCAATTTTAAAACATTGCACCAGAAACAAAATGTAATTTACAAAATCACAACCCTATTAATCTCACATGAATAGGTAACATTTATTGAACGCTTACTCTGCGGCAGACGCTGTTCCAAGTGCTTTCTTTACATGTATTTACGCACTTAACCCAATGGGAGAGGCAACATTATTGCTCTATTTTACAGATGAGGAAACTAAAGCCTTCAGAGCTTAAGCAGTCTGCTTAATGTCATATAGCTGGGGCAAGATTCCATCCACTTTTTTGGCTGTGCTGGGTCTTTGTTGCTGTGCAGGCTTTTCTCCAATGGAGAGTGGGGGCTACTCTCTAGCTATGGGGCACTGGCTTCTCATTGCGGTGGCTTCTCTTGTTGCAGAGCATGGGCTCTAGAGCGTGTGGGCTTCAATAGTTGTGGCACGAGTGCTCAACATTTGTGGCTCCCAGGCTCTAGAGCACAGATTCAGTAGTTGTGGCGCATAGGCTTAGCTGCTCCATGGCATGTGTGATCTTCCTTCAGATCAGGGATCGAACCCACATCTCCTATGCTGGCAGGCCAATTCTTTACCACTGAGCCACCAGAGAAGCCAGGATTCTGTCTACTCTCCCCCTGTCTCCAGTGCCTGGCACCCTGTAAGCACCCAGAAACTGTTATCACCAATGGGAGATTGGCTAGCTGATAGGTTGGTTAGTGGGGTGATGAGTTACTTGGTCTGATTAGGCTGCAGAATTGTTAGTGGCCCAGTTTTGAGTTCACAGACCCAGGTTCCAATCTTAGAGCAGCCGCTGCCTAGCTGTGTGGCCTTGTGGGAATTATTCCTCCCACAGGTCCCAGTTTTCCTCATTCATAAAATGGGCAGAGGAGTTGCCCTACCTTGTAGGGTTTGGGTTGTGGATTAGAGGAGATAAATGCATATAAAATCCTGGTGCATGGCAGCTGCTCAATAATGGTCACTGACAGCAGTCTCCAATCTTTCTGGCACCAGGGACCCGTTTCATGGAAGACAGTTTTTCCCTACGGATGCGGGGTGGGTGCAGTTTGGGCTGATTGTCATAAGGAGTGCATAGCCTAGATCTCTCACATGTGCAGTTCACAGTAGGGTTTGTGCTCCTATGAAAATCCAGTGCTTCCACTGATCTGATAGGAGGAAGAGCTCAGGCAGTAATGTGAGCGATGTGGAGCAGCTGTAAATACAGATGAAGCTTTGCTTAGTTGCCCGCCACTCACCTCCTGCTGTGTGGTCCAGTTCCTAACAGGCCACAGACCAGTACCAGTCCTTGGCCCAGAGTTGGGGACCCCTGACTGCCAGGCTGTGTCCCAGCTGTCAGTGCAGCTTTGCATCCCAGGTCCAAGAAAGTGACATCTGCACATCAGCTTGCAGGACTCAAGCCAGCTGTGCTGGCCCCAGGTCACAGCACAGACAGGTCCATTCCCTGCTGGAGAAGCCACTGCTCATGTCTTTCCAGGCACAAACGGAGTTGTTTTCCATCCATCCCTTAGAAGTGCACCTTCCTGCAGGTGCTGCTGGCCCCAAAGCTGGCTGTTCCCCATGGGGCAGAAAATGCACTTTGAGTAGGAAAACTCCTACTGGTTGGTCTTGCTGCCACCTGCAAAACAGGACCTAGTCCCAAGGGCCTGCATTGGAGAAAGAAAGGTCCCCAGGCCCGCATCCAGAACATCCTCCAAGGGCCTGCTAAACAAATATTAATAATAAGGATGAACCAAATAGTTCATGCAAATATTTAATAAGAAAATAACACACATGGACTTCCCTGGTGGCCCTGCGGTTAAGACTCTGAGCTTCCACTACAGGGGCACAGTTTCAATCCCTGGTTAGGGAAGTTCACATGCCATGTGCAGTGTGGTCAAAAAGAAAACATGCTTCCAAAAGAAAAAGAAAATAACACATGTGAATTTGGCTTACTGTTAACTGCCCAGTGGAACTTCTCTGTGAATGGTGGACAGTATGACAGTTAATGTGATTGCATTCAGAGTATACTAGGTTTTTTTTTTTCTCTTTCTCACACTGTCTCCCCTGAGCACGGTGACCTTCCTAATTGTCTTAAGTGGATGTTGAAATGCGTTTTTATTCCTTGACTTGCTTGGCAGAGTTGGGACTGGAGCAGGCCACCAGGAGTATTCCTGGTAGTAAGGCTCAGAAGTGAATCCTGCGTGAAACACAGCAACACAGGCCAATAGAACAGAAATGAGAGCTTAGAAATAAATCCATGTATTATCCGGTCAACTAGCATTTGACAGGGGAGCCAAGAATACTCAGTAGGGTAAATACTCAATAAATAGTGTTGGGAAAATTGGATATTCACATGCAAAGGAATGCGAGTGGACACCTCTCTTATGCCAGTGACAGAAATTTACTCAAAATGGGATTAAATAAGATGTAAACATGGAACTATAAAACTCCTAGAAGAAAACATAGGGATAAAGCTCCTTGACATTGATCTTAGCAATGTTTTTTGGAGGGTATGACACCAAAAACACAAGCAACAAAAGCAGAAGTCACCAAGTGAGACTATATCAAACTAAACATCTTCTGTGCAACAAAGGAAACAACAAAAGGAAAAGGCGGCCTCTAGGATGGGATTAAAATATTTCTGAACCACATACCTGACAAGGGGTTAATTATCCAAAATATAAAAGGAACTCATACCACTTAATAGCAAAAAGACAAACATCCAATTTTAAAATGGGCCAAAGGCCTAAGCAGACATTTTTCCAAAGAAGACATACATACAATAGATACACGAAAAGGTGCTCAACATCACTTCAAAATTACAGTGAGGTATCACCGCACACCTGTCATTATATTCTGCTATTTTTAAAAATACAAGAAATAACAAATGTTAGCAAGGATGTGGAGAAAAGGGAACTCTTGTGCTCTGGAAGGAATGTGAATAGGTACAGTGACTGTGGAAAACAGTATGGAGGTTCCTCAAAACATTAAAAATAGAGCTACCATATGATCTAGCAATTCCACTTCTGGGTATTTATCCAAAGGAAATAATAACACTAACTTGAAAATATAGATGCACCCTCACATTCATTGCAGCATTATTTATAATAACCAAGACATGGAGCCAACCTAAATGTCCGTCAACAGATGAATAAAGAAGTCATGGCAAATTCCCTGGCAGTCGAGTGGTTAGGACTCCATGCTTTCTTCCCAGGTGGTGCTCGTGGTAAAGAGACATGCCAATGCAGGAGATGGAAGAGACGTAGGTTTGACCCCTGGGTTGGGAAGACCCCCGAGAGAAGGAAATGGCAACTCGCTCCAGTATTCTTGCCTGGAGAATCCCATGGACAGAGGAGCCTGGCGGGCTACAGTCCATAGGGTTGCATAGGGTCAGAGGACATGACTGAAGCGACTTAGCAGGCACCTGTGGTGAGGACCAGAGAAGGCAATGGCACCCCACTCCAGTACTCTTGCCTGGAAAATCCCGGATGGAGGAGCCTGGTGGGCTGCTGTCTATGGGGTCGCACAGAGTCGGACATGACTGAAGCGACTTGGCAGCAGCAGCAGCAGCAGTGGTGAGGACTCCATGCTTTCACTGCTGAGGGAGCAGGTTCAGTCCCTGGTCAGGGAACTAAGATACTGCAAGCCATGCAGTGTGGCTAACAATAAAGTGTGAGATATATATGTAAATATCTGTGTATATATACATATATGTATATATATACTTGTGTATATACAAATGTATATATGTATATATATGAATATTATTCAGCCATTAAAAACAGAAGGAACTCTTACCATTTCCAACAACACAGATGAACCTGGAGGACATTATGCTAAGTGAAATAAGCCAGACAGAAGAAGACAAATACCTAAATCCCATATGGTCTCACTTATATACGGAATCTAAAAACAAAAGTCAAATTTATAATCACAAAGAGAATGGTGGTTACCAGGGGTCAGTGGGCAGTGGGGTCGGGAGGGTGGAGGAAACAAGAAGATGTTTAACACAGGAGACAAACTTCCAGTTATAAAAGGAGCAAGCTCTGGGGATCTAATGCACAGCATGGTGACTGTAGCTAACAATATTCTATTACATACTTGAAAGTTGCTAGGAGAATAGAACTTCAATGTTGTCACCATAACAACAACACAGTGATAATTGTGTGAGGTGAAGGATGTGTTAACTAACCTTGTCAGGGTAAATATTTTGCAGTATATACACGTATCAAATGATCACATTATATACCTTAAACTTACACAATGTTGTATGTCAATTATATCTCAATAAAACAGAGGGTGGTGGGCAAATAAGAAAGAAAGAAGCAAGCCATTGCATGGCTGGTGACCTGGGAGAAGTAGCCCAATGCTGAACGGGAGTCCAGAGTTTACTGGATAATCCAGACATTTTGCTTTCTGCCCCATAAAATGAAGATGTTAACAGGGGCATGTTAATATTTTTTCAGCATCACAAAATGTAAAAAGTGAAAGCGCAGATGATTAGTTGAAACACGAAAGAAATCTTTAAAAATCATGGTGTTTACCGACGGTCTCCCTCCCCTAGTGATCTCATCACTTTCTCGAGGACAAGCTGGTGACCCTAGGTGATCATCCCTGAGGGGAGGTGACAATGAAATAATCCCAGGTTGCCCTCATCATGGAACCACTCGATATGCCTCCTTCTTTTGAAGACCTGGAAGGGGAGGTGTCTCTGAAACAGAGAACATGTGGGTCAAATTGAAATATTCAATCTGGTCCTCCCTCCACCCTCTCCCTTCCCTACCCTCCCACTCCCATGCTGGCATTTGAAATGAAGCCCTGGACTTTGCTGGTAGTCCAGTGGTTAGGAATCCACCTGCCAATGCAGAGGACACCAGTTCGATCCCTGGGCTGGGGAAGGTTCCACATGCCATGGGGCCACTAAACCCATGTGCTGCAACTACTGAGCCCACACTCTAGGGCCCGTGCTCTGCAACGAGAGAAGCCATCGCAATGAAAAGCCCATGCACCCTGCAGCTAGAGACTAGCCCCCCGCTCGCTGCAACTGGAGAAAGCCTGAGCACATCAAGGAAGACCCAGAACAGCCGAAGATAAATAGAAAGAAAGAAAGAAATAGGATGCACATGCGTGGTAAAAGCTGAGACAGCTCTGAGATGCTGCCCCAGGAGGCCAATTGAGTTTGAAAAAACGCTCTGGGTACAAAGACAAGGCATGCCCAGGCATGTCCTAAACTGCTTCCAGAAAGAAGTGTCCTCTGAGCTCAGTTGGAGGGACAGACAAAAGGGGTTTAATGGAACAGAGAACATGGCAGGGAAGCAGGGGCACTGCAAATGGAGCTGCATTTCCAGAAATCTGGCTAGCTGTTTCTCACCTGAGTGGAGGGGCACCCTTTCTCTACCCCCATCTTCCCCTAGAATGGATATGCTCCCTACTGAACGTCTCTGGTGCCTGTTTTCATGGATGCTGTGAACTGGGCTTTGTTCTCTCAGCCTGGGCTAGGACTCTATTTGATGTGTCACAGCTCCTGCACTAACTCTGTGCCAGGCTTGTGCTGGACACCTGCCTGCTTTATTTCGTTTACTCTTGAGGACAACTCACCTAGAATGTTCTAGAGAGACACAATAGCAAAACAGTTAAGAGTATGCGCTGTGCTGCGGGGAAGGATGCGGGGAAGGATTCGGAGAAGCAAGAGTTAGGAAGTTTGAGATTGACATATACACACTGCTATATTTAACATGGATACCCAAGAAGGACCTACTCTGTAGCACAGGAAACTCTGCTCAATGTTACATGGCATCCTGGATGGAAGGCGAGTTTGGGGGAGAATGGATACATGTATATATATGGCTGAGTCCCTTTGCTATTCACCTGAAGCTATCATAACATTGTCTGTTAATCAGCTCTAAGTGAGTGCTTAGTCACTCAGTCGTGTCTGACTCTTTGCAACCCCATGGACTATAGCCTGCCAGGCTCCTTTGTCCATGGGATTCTCCAGGCAAGAATACTGGAGTGGGTAGCCATTCCTTTTTCCAGGGGATCTTCCCAACCCAGGGATCGAACCCAGGTCTCCCACCTTGCAGACGAATTCTTTACCGTCTGAGTCACCAGGGAAGCTCTAATTACCAATACCCCAATACAAAATGAAAAGTTTAATTAAAAAAAGAAGAGCATGTGCTGGAACCAGACTGCCTGAGTTCAAATCTCACATTCTTTCCTTATTAGTAGTATCCTTGGGAAAGTTAAAGTTATTTACCACCCATATCTCAAAGTTTCCTCGCTATAGAATTGGGAATAATAGTAGTATATACTTTGTAGGACTTCTACAAGGATTAAATTCATCACATATAGTTCAGTACCTGGTACTGAAGTTCTGCGTGGTAAGTTCTATGTGAGATAACTGTTAGTACTCGTATTATTCCATTGAACAGGTAAAGAAACTGAGGCTCTGAGAATTTAAGCAATTTCTCCAAGGTCACAAAGTTAATATTCCGCTAGTTTTGCAAGGATTCCCCAAGGGTTGCCCTCTCTCTCCCAAGCTTGACTTAGAGCCTTTACAAGCTGGACTTAGAGAGCCTTTACCTCCTGCCCACAGTCTCCTCCTCCAACATCAAGCCCTTGCTTCCCTTCTCAGTTAGGTGGGAAGGGTCTACCTAACAGAAGCCACCTCATCTCAGATGTGTGCCTCTGTATCTGTTACTGCCACCATACCTTTGTTTAGGCTGTTTCCTCTGCCCAAAATTCTCCCCTCCCCATCTCTGCCCATCCTGACCTCTGCCCTCAAGACCCTGTGGATATATCTGGTGGGGGAAGCCCCTCTGCATTTCTGGGTGCCTCCTCTTCAGCTGGCCACCTCCCACCCCCACGCACTCAGAGAGCCAGGGCCACATTTTACGCCTCCTGGCGTTCTCCTGCCTTGCCTAACACGATGCTCAGTGTGCCATCATTTCCAGCATGGGTGACCCTCCCTCTTAGGATCCGGTTCCTGGCCCAGGGCTATTTGGATTCAGCTCAGTTTCTCAACCTCAGCACTACTGATGTTTGGAGCCCAATAATTCTTTGTTGTGGGGACTGTCCTGTGCATCATAGGATGTTTTGCAGTATCCCCAGCCTCTACCCATTAGATGCTGGTAGTAACTCCCCTCTCTCATTGTGACAAACAGAAATGTCTCCGGGCATGGCCCAATGTCCCCTGTGAGGCAAAGCTGCCCCACACTGAGAACCAATGATAACCAGAATTTCCCCAGGGGTGGCCAGGATGAGCAAGGGGTGACTTTAGCATGGGAGGCTGCAGAGGGGGAGTCTGAATTCCCCAAACCTACATGCAGGGAGGTCACAGAGACCAGGAAGGGTGGTGCAGATGGTGAATGAGCAGGAGTGTACCTACCTCCTGCCCGTCACAGCCAGTTGGAAATGTAGTCCAGCTTTTGCCATATCTTGAAACTCTTCAAAAGAAGCCAGAAATCCTATCTTTTACATGAAATTCCCTGATTCTTATTTACAAAACAAAAACAGACTCACAGACTTAGAGAATGAATGTATGGTTGGTTACCAGTGGGGACGAGTTGGAAGGGAGGAATAGACTGGGAGTTTGCGACTGACATGTACACATTGCTATATTTAAAATAGGTGACCAGGGCTTCCCTGGTGGCTCAGCGGTAAAGAATCCACCTGCCAATACAGGAGACATGAGTTCGATCCCTGATCTGGGAAGATCCCACATGCCAAGGAGCAACTAAGCCCATGCACCACAACTACTGAGCCTGTGCTTTAGAGCCCATGTCCTGCAACTACTGAAACCAGCACACTGGAGAGACCATGCTCTGCAACAAGAGAAACCACTGCATGAGAAGCCCCACACACTGCAACTAGAGAGTAGCCCCCATTCGCCGCAACTGAAACCTGCACAGCAATGAAGGCCCGGCACAGCCAAAAATAAACAAATAAAATAAATAACTAATAGGAGCCTACTGTAAGGGGGAAAAAAAGAATTTAAAAAAAAGAAAAAAATTCACTATTTCTTAAATGTTGGCAATTAATATGAATTGTTTTAAAACATGCGGGAAAACCAGAGTATGTCTGTAAGTTTTGCAACCTTTCCTATGGACTGAACTTCCATCCTAGAAGCTTCAGGCATCTCATACCTCCGAGGCTGGAGGGTCCCCATTCTCTCTGCAGTGGTTTATGTCTTAGGCACTATGCATAAGCCCCACATTAGGACTCTGGACCACACAGGTAGTCTGTGCCCACATGGGCTCCTCCAGCCCCCTTCTGAAGCCCACTGCCAAAGAAGTGGAAGGTTCTAAATTCCCAAGTGACAGAGAATATGGCAAGTACCCCTGGAAGGGGATCAAGAAGCCTGAGCTCTCATCCAACAGTGGCACTGATTTGCTGTGTGACCTTGAGCAATCATTCGCCCTCTCTGAGCTTCAGTTTCCTCCTCTGTCACATGTTCGTAGGATGAAGAAAGAGAAGGGAGGATGAATGCTCTCTGTTCCTGGGACTTGAGTGAGTATTTCCTCTTGGCAGCACAGAGTCCCAGTTGGCCCCCAGGGCCCAGCGGGCATTCTTGTCCTCAGACTGACTTGGGCAGGGACAAGCTGGTTCCACCTCCTGGCTCAGGAATCCTGCATGTCAGAGCAGGGAGTCTGGGTCACCCTGATGGACTCTTTTCTCTGTGCAATCAGGTTATGGATGCTGGAGGTTGTTCCAAGAGTGGAATCTACCATTCTATCACTAGGAAGAGTCAGACTGTTGGCCCTGCTAGTGCCGATGGCAAAGTTCTGGGTTAGTGAGACCCAGCACAGCCATAAATTAATAAATAAGTTAATAAATTTAAAAATAAATAAAATAGATAACCAACAAGAGCCTACTGTAAAAAAAAAAAAAAAAAAAGAATTTTTAAAAAAGGAAAAAAATTCAATCCTGCCCAGAGATATTCATGGCCACAAGATGGCTCAGGTGGGCAAGCCCATATGTGGCCTGTCTGCAAGCCTCAGACAGTTTCCCAGGGGGCTCTGCAGCTGAGAGGAGTGGAGGGGTTCTGGGAGATCTTTTTATCCAACCTCCTAATTGTATAGATGGGGGAACTGAGGCCCAAGGTCACCCAGACAACAGAACAAAAACCAACATCTCCTGACTCCCTGTCCAGTGCTCCTTCTGATCTATCATTGGGCTATCCCGGAAGTGGGTGCTGGTGAGATGCACAAAGAATTACATATATACAGACCCAGACAAGCACTGACTTTGCCTGTCACCAACTGTGGTTTAAGACCAGTGGTGTGGACTCCATGCCTAGAACACCTAGGTGGGGGACACACTGTTACCGTGTGGCATGGAATGGGGGTCCTATCACCAGGCCTCCTGATTTTTCCAAAATAAAGCTATATAGCTGAATTCTTTGGTATAAATTATCCTCAGTTTTAAATGATGGCCACTGGTGTTTTAAATGCCTTCTGTTAGAGTGCTAGGAAAAAGAAAACACATTTACAGGCCACAGTTGGCTCCAGGGCTACCAGTTTGCAACCTCTGCTCTCTTCTCTTACCCTCAGTTTACCCTACTTTAAAATGGGTATCATAACAGTATCCTTCTCTCAAGAGGGCAGTTGAGGGATTAAATGAAATGAAACCACTAGAGGGCCCATTTTACCCCTGGGCCCGCAGTGAAAGGCAGCTATTATTTGTTAAGACATGAGACCCTTTTCATAGGAGAAATGGGAAGGGGCTTGTTAAGTTTAGCACAAGGCAACTGGGAGGTCCTGAGCCAGAACTCGGGATCTTTCCATCAGTCTGCAAACTTGAGTGCTTGTTGCCTGCCTCGTGCCATGGGCATGTGTCAATTTAAAACCCTGTCCCTGCCCTGAATTTACAGGGGAGGCTGGGTTGATCTTCATCCCAGGAATCTCAGAACATCCCTCCAGTGGGCCTCTAATCTGAGAGGAACATCCTACTTTCAAAGGTCAGGTCTTTAAAAACAAAAAGAATGCATCTCTTTTTATATTAGAAACACATTTCTGCTTGTTTGTTTTAATGAGAAACTTCACGGGGAAAATGACAGTCCTTCCTACATATCTGTTCAACAAATCTGCCTCCCGAAAACCAGTTCCAAAGATATTAAAAGGACAATTCTGGGAAAAGAAGAATTTAGAGCAGTTCTAATTAGTCCCTGTGGGATTAGGGGCCACTGACAATTTCTGCCCTGAGAACCCAGAGACCAGGGCCTAAGGTTATATCCTGATGTCCAGGGTGCAAAACGTTCTTCCTCCTGGGCTTGGCCCTCACAGGGACCGCTGAGGGCAGCGTCAGGCCCATTCCTGGCTTTGCGGGAGGCCTTGCAGCCACAGAACCCTTTATCTGCTGTGCAGTGCTGACTTAGGCTGTGCGAGCTCTGCCTACAGGGTGGGAGAAGCCGGGAGTCGCTCTGGTTGACATGCCTGAGTTTTGGTGGGCGGGCAAGCAGGTAAAGCCCATAATTACAGGAAAGCAGCCTGGGGCATGTGCAGACAGGCCTCCTGGAGCCCAGGCAGGTGGCCTCCCAACTAGGGAGGGCCCCAGGGTTCACACTCTGCGTGCAAAAAGCCATCAGGGTGGGGGAGGGGTAGTTATGTAACTGCGATGTGTATGTGTGTGTGTCTGTGTTAGTCGCTCAGTTGTGTCTGACTCCCTCCTCTGTCCAAGGAATTCTCCAGGCAAGATCACCCAAGTGGGTCGTACAGCCACTGAAAACATGACGCTACATTCCACGGTCTCATTCCTCCCCACCCACTCAGAAGGACATGGAGAACTAGCAGTCCTTGCTCCAGGCAATGGCGGTGGCCCTCACCTTTATCAGCATCAGGGTTACCTGGAGAGGGCTGTTGAAACAGACTTGTCAGGCCTCACCCCAGGAATTTCTGACTCAGGAGGTGGGGGTGGGGAAGAGGATTTGCATTTCTCAAAAACGCACAGGAAAGGCGCTGATACAGCTAGTTCAGGGACGCCACTTTGAGAACCACTGCTGTAGGGCTTTCTGAGGCCAGCCTACTTGGGCCCCTGATTTGCTGTGAGTCTCTAGGCAAATATCTGAGCCTCTCTGGACTTTTTTTTTTTTCTCCTTTCTCAGAGGGAGAAGCTAGCTTTATATTTGAACAGATAAACCCCACCTCGGTGTTGAGATGCCTAATTACTATTTGTAGGTAGTTCAGAGATGGCTGGATGGCATCACCAACTCAATGGACATGAATTTGAGCAAGTTCTGGGAGATGGTGAAGGACAGGGAAGCCTGGCATGCTGCATGCAGTCCATGGGGTCGCAAAGAGTTAGACATGACTGAGCGACTGAACAACGGAGACCTTCACAGGAAAGACCCAGGCCTTTGCACAAGGGTCTTTCTCCATGGTTCTAATTTGCTTGTGGCCACTGTGACAACAGTTGCTTTAGGAGAGATTGGCACTTAAAGAGACAGGCCAGGACAGGATCTCTGCATGCACGAATCTTGAAGCTGTTTGCTAGCCTGCACTTTGGGACAATTTTGTTTCCCTGGGGAAGGACTCATCACTGCCCCAGTGGTAAGGCCTCTGCAGCACAGACAGTTATAATCAAAGTCATATCTGCCAGCAATTCTCCTGTCTCATCTGAATGTCCAGGTGAAGTACACTCAGGAACCTTCCTCACAGTATCTAAGACAGGAGTGGACTCATGGCACATGTGGACCCAATGAAATAAATAAGGCAATAAGCAAATGATTCCTTAACTGAACTGGCCCTGCAGCCTGGCTGTCTGTTTGGCCTTCTGCAGTTATGTGGGCTTTCCTACCTCTGGTCTGTTTTGGTTCCTCACAGGACAGTTGTGGAGAGACAGGCAAGTGTTCTTATCCCCATTTCACTGGTGGGGAAACTGAGGCCCCAGGAAGGTGGTCTGACTTGCCCAACTCTGAAAGAGAAGTGTAGAACTCCACGCCGTAGACCCTTGCCATGGCCTCTCCCAAGTCTAATTGGTGTTCTTTTCCAAGTTCTTATAAGAGCCATTCTGCAGGTTATTGCTGTGGAGATGAAGCTGGGAGAGGGGTGATCTAGGAATCCAGGTCCTTCCTGTTTCCAGGAAGGGAGAACACCTTCTTCTTTGCAGAAATTGTCAGTCTTTCTGGGAGTCTGCCTCAGGCCTGGGGCTTCCCAGGTGGACCCACCTGCCAATGCAGGAGATGGAAGAGACAAAGATTCGATTCCTGGGTCTGGAAGATCCCCTGGAGAAGGAAATGGCAACCCACCACGTGGTATCACATGCTGGTAGACCCCAGGTGCCGTGGCAAGCTAACCTGCATGGTGCTTTACGTCTGGAGCCCAGTACGGTGCCTAGCACATGGTTGGTACACAGTCAGTATTTGTTGAGTCAATGAATGAATAAATGAAGACAGACATGGTTGAAATACTGAGTCTAAACTTACCAGCTGTGTGATCTTAGACAAACTCTTCCACCTATCTAAGCCTCAGTTTCTTCAACCATAAGATCAGAAAAATAGTAATTTTTATAATAATACAAGATAGTGGCATAATAATTAAGAAAACTGGTTCTGGAGGCAGAATTGCCTGCCTGTGACTCCTGGCTTCATCCTATTCTACTGTGTGACCTCGGGCAAGCTACTAAAACTCTCTGTTCCTTGGCTTCCTCATTGATAAAATGAGGATTGTTCTCATTACACAATGTTGTGAGAATTAAAATGAACTAATATGTGTAAAGTGCTCTATCCAATATTATGTGTGCATGTGTGCTCAGTCACTTCAGTCATGTCCAATTCTTTGCAACCCTGTGAACTGTAGCCCACCAGGCTCGTCTGTCCATGGAATTCTCCATACTGGAATGGGTTGCCATTTCCTTCTTCAGAGGATCTTCCCAACCCAGGGATTGAACACTTCTCCTGCGTTGCAGATGGATACTTTACCCACTGAGCCACCTGAGAAGCCCATCCAAATGCTATAGATAACCCTTAACAATGATGATTCTATCTGTGCACTGATAAATTAAATTATAACATTTAAGTAATGAGGATGAGATGGTTGGATGGCATCCCTGACTCAATGGACGTGAGTTTGAGCAAACTCAGGGAGATAGTGAAGGACAGGGAAGCCTGGTATGCTGCAGTCCATGGGGTCACAGAGTCAGACAAGACTTAGCAACTGAACAATAATGAGTACATAGCAGAGTGCCTGGGGTACAGAGGTAGAAGGGCTCAATAAACATTGTTCTTTATTTTAAAATTAATTAATTAATTAATTTGGTTGCATCGGGTCTTAGATGCAGCACTTGAGATATCTTGGTTGCATCATGTGGGATTTTTGTTGCAGCAAAGGGACTCCCTGATTGTGGCACATGGACTTAGTTGCTCTGGGGCATGTGGGATCTTAGTTCCTTGACCAGGGATCAGTCCTGCAGTCCCCTGCATTGCAAGGCAGATTCTTAACCACTGGACTACCAGGGAAGTCCCAGTAAACATTATTCTTATCTTGGGCACTCACTGGCCCATAGCCTCTGTGTCTCTTGACTCACACATAGGACATGGAGACATGGGGCCTGAAAATTGTGGTGGTGAACACAGTGGTCCTTTTCCCAGGAACCAACACCCCCAGTTGAGGACCCCAGTTGAGGAATGAGAAGTACTGCCAGTGACCACTGGGGGCAGCAGAGGCCCCATCCCCAGATGCCTGCTGAGGGTTCCGTGAAGTTTTCCTGACTTCAGGAGTTAATCATGGAAGGGTTGACCATTCCACTATGCCCACAATTCTCCATAACCCTGATGTGCAAGGTATTCTACCAGAGAACACCCCTCATTTCTGAAGGTTAGAATCCCAATCCCGCATTTACCAGCCACATCACCTGAGATAAGTCCCTTTGTCTTCCCTAAACTTCAGTTTCCTCATCTGGGACATGGGGATAGGGTGCAGGGTTGAATGAGCTAGAAAGGACAGTCCCTGGGGTGAAGTAAGTGCTCAGACAATGACATTGTTACCAAGGTAGCATGATGGTTATTAGCCCAGACTCTGCAGCCAGACCACATTAAGCTTGAGTCCTGCCTACGTCACTTATTGGCTGTGTGCCTTTGGGTAAATGACTTAACTTTTGTGTCTGTTTGTAAAATTTGTAAAATGAGGATGATAATAATAGTACATATAATTCTCAGAATTGTTGGGAAGGTTATATAGTAAGCACTATGTAAATGTTTGCCGATATTATTATTAGAAGTCATAGTATTTTGATGTTATTGTTATTTATTCTGAATGCTGTGTGTGTTCAGTTGCTAAGTCGTGTCCAACTCTTTGGGACCCCATAGACTGTAGCCCGCCAGGCTCCTCTCTCCATGGGATTTTCCAGGCAAGAATACTGGAGTGGGTTGCCATTTCCTCCTCCAGGGGATCTTCCAGAGTCAGGGATCAAACCCGTGTCTCTTGCGTCTTCTGAATTGGCAGGCAGATTATTTACCACTTGAGCCACCCGGGAAGCCCAATGATCCCGAATAAGCTGCAACATTTCAACTTTCTGTAGAAACCTCTCTGTTTGGTATGAACTTACTCAAAAGAGCCTTAGAGAAGATGGGAGAGATGTGGCTTCTGGATGAGGAAGGAATTTTTCCTTTTGGTGCAATTCAGAATCTAATTTGGGATACAAGATGGTCTGACAGGCAGGGCACGGAGACCAGCTGTATTTGGTGAAAACACTTCAATGTCTGGATCTGGGATAAGCATCTGCCTCCAGGGCAGGTCCTTTGGAAACCTCCAGAGAGGGTCAGGATCCTCGACAGGTCAAGTCGTTTGGGGCCCAGGAAAGATCAGCAAAGGTATCAGTGAGCCCATGACAGGCACACAAAAGTCTCCAGCCAAGAAGGCCTCCCCAGGACAGATGGCAGGATGGACAGGGGGTAAAATCCTCCAGCCTCCAAGGGCTGAGGACTAAGAAGGTTTGAGGGGAAAATACCAGTCTAATCCTTCCCACTGCACCTGTGCCCCGGAGTCCTACAGGGATGGCCGAGTGAAGAAGAGGAGATCGGTACCATCCCCACAGTGGCCTTGGCCACAGAGGCATCCTGGGGCCTGCTGGAAGGACTTCTGAGAAATAGATCACAAGCTGCAGATCTCCATGGAGATAGCCGGAGTGCTTATCTGGCTCAAAAGCAAAAGACACGTCGCTCTGGCCTCCTCCAGCCATGTCTTCAAGCTCACTTTTTTGAGGGTTTACTTTGTATGAAGCACCTTTCAGGCCTTTCCAGTGGCTCAGTGGTAAAGAACCTGCCTGCCAATGCAGGAGATGTGGGTTCGATCCCTGCGTCATAAAGATCCCCTGGGTAAGGAAATGGCAACCCGCTCCAGTATTCTTGCCTGGAAATCCCATGGACAGAGGAGCCTGGCGGAGTACAGTTCATGGGGTCGCAAAAGAGTTGGACACAACTTAGCGATGACAACAACAACAAGCACCATTCAGAGCTCTGCATGTGCAAAAACCTCCTACCACAACTCTACAAAGTAATGACCACAATCACCTCCACCTGACAGATGAGGAGCCCAAGGCTTCTGGGCTGAAATCATGTGTTCTAGATTATACCCTCATGTGTGTCAGAGCCGGGATTTGAGTCCTGGTCTCTGTGCCTCCAGAGAATGTGTCCCCAGCCTCCGGGGGTGTGCAGCATCCAGGATGGCCTTCACTGATCTTTGCCTCCTGGTGGTCACACCATCTTGTCACCCCTCCCATCCACTGTGGGCAGGACCTAGTGATTCCCTTTTAATGAACAGAACAGGGGAAAGGGGATGGATGCCATTTCCAAGATTAGGTTACAGTGTCAGACAAAGAAGGAGAAATATCGTATGACATCCCTTATATGCAGAATCTAGAACAATGAGACAAATGAACTTATCTACAAAACAGAAACTGACTCACAAGCTTAGAGAATGAATATGGTTGCCAGGGAGGAAGGATGGAGGAGGAAGAGATAATTAGGAAGTTTGTGATCAGCATGTACACACTGCTATATTTAAAATGGGTAACCAACAAGGACCTGCTATATAGCATAGCGGGAACTCTGCTCAATGTTATGTGGCAGCCTGGATGGGAGGGAAGTTTGGGTGAGGATGGATACGTGGATATATATGGCTGAGTCCCTTTGCTGTCCATCTCAAACTATCACAACATTGTTAATTGGCTATACCCCAATACAAAATAAAATGTATTTTTAAAAAAAATTAGTTTACAGAGACAGCAGTCTCCATCTTGTGTACACCCTCTCTTGCTCTTTCCTGGAGCCCAAGGGGGAAGCAAGCTGCAATTTTTCAAGAAGATCTGCAGCTCTATGGCCAAGAATGGAGGGTGGCTTTGGGGCCCACAGCCAAGGAAGTATGGAGGGTCTCAGTCCAACACAAGCAACTGAAACTTGCTAGGGAGTAGCTGCTCCCCAAGGGGAGCCCTGAGTTGAATGGAGCCCTGGCTGACACCTTGCCGGCAGTCTACGCAGAAGCCCTGAACCTGAGGCACCCAGCTAGGCCAACCTGGTCTCCTGACCCACAGAAACTGAGAGATAATAAATGCCTGTTGTCTCAAGCCTCTGCAATTTGGGGTGATTTGTCACGCAGCAACAGATAACGAATACACTTGCTATCACTACTAGCAACACGCACGAAACACACATACCTCCATAGTCACCATAAGAAGGATTAAAAAAGACCCACTCACCCGTAGCAGGCAGAGCTGGAACGCCCTCCTCTGCTAATCCAGCCCTTCGTTTCTCTTTTGCCGGTGAGGGCGCTTAGATGCAGAGACAGACCGACCCTTTTCCACAGTCACACACAAGCTAGGGGATTCCAACAAGGTCTCCAGACTCCGGGAATTCACGAGGGTGTTGCAGACAAAACGGTACAGTCTTGAGAATCCACTGTTGCTACCTTGTCTTAGTGCCAGGTGTTTGAAAAGAGTAATTTTGGCTGGAAGATATCAGTTAAACCTCTTCTACAAATACTAAAACATAGTCAAGAAAAAAAAAAAAAAACCTGAAAAATTCCAGTGGATTCAAATATCCAATTTCAAGCAGATATTGAATACAGTGGGGTTTTTAATATAAGGTTTCTGGGTTTTGTTCCTTAAGTCAAATATATCTTGTCACGTCACTTGCTCCTGTGATCTAAAGGAAGTTTCCTTGGGAATGAAGGGGCGCTGTGAATGGGAACTGCACTGACCCCTGGTGTCCCTGACCCCCCAGCCTCCTTTTTGTTTCCTTTGGTGGTGCCCTGTTGGCCTGAGGTCAGGGTCATGGGGACACTGTCTGGCCTCAGAGCTTATAACTAGAGCAGCCTCCCAACCCTTTGGGCTGAGTTGCCAATCCCCCCACCCCCACTTTGAATTCTTACTATGCCTTTGCTCCTTATGAGTAGTCAGGAGGACTGGAGGGGACAATTTCTATAGCCTTTTTCCTCACCCCAAATCCTCCCTTCCCACTGCCTTACAGAGTCTGGACACGGTGTACCCTGGAGAGGATCAGAGAGAGCCAAACTCTAGGCCCAGCTGTCTCCAACATCAATTCTCAGCATCCTCCAGGGAGGCCAGCAGGTCTTCTGGGAGAAGGCCCAGCTACATAATTTGCGGGTCCCAGTGCAAAATGAACGTGTGAGGCCCCTAGTTCAAAACTAATTTAAGAATGTCAAAGTGATGACAAAACCCCAGTGCAGGGCCCTTCTTCTGCAAGGCAGCACATTCAGAAGCCACCCTGGTCTTGGAGTCTTCAATACAAACCACCCTGGAGGTACCATTCCTGGAAAACAGGCTGCCGTTCCCTGGCTCCTGCATCTCCTGTTGCAGAGCTGAGCAGAAATGTCTCCTGGGCCCAGGGCATCCTCATAATCAGAAACATACCTCGAAGAGGAAAGACCTCTCACTCAAGGCAGATGGATGGTTTTCTGGATGGCTGCAGGCTGCCGCTCCTGTGGCAGATTTGCCTGCTAGTAGAGTTAACCCCAAATACCATGCGAAGTCCTAGTCCTGAGTGTGGGACACACACACACACACACGAACCAGGCCAAACTTTGCTGAGAAAGGAGTGCAGCAGAAACTCCCCAGGGTTGGGAGCTTGAGAAATAGCTTGGATCATTGAAACGTCAGTAGCAAACATGTGCAGAGTCTAGAGAGTTTGCACAGGAGACCAGTGAGCACCTGTGGCCAGTGAGCCAAACAGAAACTTCTAGACATTTTGACCTCATTGTTCTTTCTCCTCTTTCTTCTTAGCTTTATAAAAAGTTGCCAACATTTCAAACTTAGGTTTCACATCAAAATTCACAATCCTAGTAGCTCCAGAAAAAACAAAAAACGGAACCTCTGGTAACACTGGAGCCAAAGTCCTATATGACAACCATCTACTGCCTCCTCTAACTCTAACCCTAACCCTCTTGTTTGCCACAGTCCCCGCCGCTCCCTAAGGTCTCCCTGACATTGAATCCAAGTGGCAAGTGCTCATATCCGTGCTTGCGCTGCTGTGTCCTCCTTACGAAGTGAAGAGGGAAGTGAATGTTTCTGTGACAAATGGGAAAAATAGGAGGCTGACCAAGAGTTCCATGTACTTCAAGAAATATGGGAAAGAGTGTGTTTCTTTGTAGAAGTGCAGAACCTTCCTATGAGTTTAATATGCAAAGACTTTCTAAGTAAAAAGAACAACCTAAATGCCCTATAAAGCAGACCACAGCTGTCCCTGCTGTCCCTCCTCCCTCAGTCATGTCCCTGAAAGCATCCAAAACAGAGTCTCCAGGACCAGATGTCTCCAGAATGAAAGACCCTCCCAGCTTCTCTTCCCATGAGGGCTCAGAGTGATCTTTCTTTTGTTCTGTTCTGCAATTTTTTCCAGCAAAGGCAGAGGACTTGGGGGATTCCCAGCATCTCTTGTCACTTGGTGTGGGGTCAGTTTCCTTCTCCCAGAGCAGTATGGGCGTTTAACCCCATGGATGATTTTCTTCCGGAGCTGGGAGCATCACCAAGATTTTATGTACCTGTTCACTCTCCACTGGGCAGCCAAGGGTCCCATTAGACAGGGGCAGAGGGTCTGAGGCAGCCAGACTTGCACCGGGGGTGGGGGTGGGGTGGAGGAGGAGGGAGAAATTTGGTTCCCATCGCTGGTCGGAGAGCCATATGCCAGGACCTAGAAGTTCCCAGAGCTCAGGCGTGGGCCAGTGGAATCCATAGGTGACTGAGCCAGGCCTGGAGGAGCTGCTGCATGCTGCCTGGAGTGGGAGGATGAGGACACCAGAGAAAGTATGTGACTCTTCACCCGGCCAGGTAGCCTCGCCTTCCCATGTCTATGGGACCTGCCTCCTGGGGCTGCAAGGAGATAATTAGTCCTTCTAAAGAGTATCATAATCCCCAGATCAAAAGGGGTTCAGAGCTGCTGGGTTCACTTTACAGCAAACTCAGCCAGCCAGGGGAGCACCCGCTGGAGTGGGCGGCCTCGGATTTGCAGCCCCTTCAGTGTGTCACCTCCTACAGAGCTTGGCTGGCCTAATAACCCACGGGGCAGGGACCCAGACCCTCGGCTCTCCTGGAACCATTTAACCTGCCACATCACCGCCCTCCCCCACCCCAACCAGAGGGGAGTTCATACCTAGCACTGATGATGGACAGGGTGGGAAGTCCTGATTCCCATTTTATAGATGGGGAAGCTGAGACCGAGGATTGAGGTGCAGATATAGGGTCCCCCACCAGTGCTTCCTCACGGGTATGGACCCTATCAGTTTTCCTCTCCACTGGCACAGCCGTTGCGCTCAGTACTGTGTGCACATAAAGCAGGACTGGCCGCACAGTCCAGGTGAGTGAAGGAAGTGTCCCAGAGGGCCCACCCCTTTTCCTGCCTGCTTTTTCCGCCCTCTCCCGGCCACTTGCTGGGACTTCAGCTCTCCAGCAAGGCTGTCCCAAGGGTGTTAGAAAAGTAGAGAGACACATGCAGGCTGGGCTACCTGGATTCAGGCCTGTGACCCCCAAGCCCTGTGACACTGCCCTTCTTTCTAACCCTGAGCTTCTCTAGGAATGACCATGCTGGGAATGTATCAAGCGGCCAGCGCCCGGCGCACAAAGGGGCGTCGCGGCGCTCTGCCCGGCCTTGGGGCGAGTCTGGGCGCCGCGGAGGGGCCGGGGGCGGGGGCGGGGGCGGGGCGAGCGGCGGTGCTCGCCAGCCCGGAAGGAGCGGGAGGAGGAGCCGCGGGAGTGAGAGTCGTTCCCACGTGAGAGACTCGGCGGCAGGATTCCTCGCGTGCGGCGGCAGCGGACAGCCGGGCGTCCAGCCGGACTGAGAGCCCTGGTCCGGGCGCGCGCGGGCCGCCGGGCGGGCGGCCGGGGCGGCGCTCGGCTGCGCCCCGATGCGGCGACGACCCCGCGGGCTGTGAGCCCGGCGCCCGCCGTCGGAGCCCCCCGCGCCGCCGCGGGCAGCGCCCCCGGGCACGCGGTATGCGGGCCGCCGACTCTGGCACCTGGGAGCGCGTCCGCCAGCTCGCGGCGCAGGGCGAGCCGGCGCCTTCCTGCGGGGCAGGGGCCGGGCCGGCGCGCCCCCCGGGGCCCGCAGCCTGCGAACCGAGTGCGAACGCGGCGGGATCGAGCGATCGGCCTCGCGCCGGGCCACCCTCAGCTCGAGCGGATGGCGACTGCAGCCAGCCGGGTAGGTGCGCGCCGAGAGGGGAGGGCGGCGCGGCCGCAGGCCCGGGAGCGCCGGGCCGGGCGCGCGGGGGCGCTCCCGACCGGGATCCGGCAGCTGCTGGTGGCAAAGTTCTCGCCGCGCCCGGAGCCCCGAGCGCCGGCCGGGGTGCAGGAGGAGACGCGCGGGACGCGGAGTTAGTCCTCAGCCTGGGGGTTTCGGGGCTCGGCGGCTTTCCGGCAGAGCCCCGTAGGGAGCTGCCGAGGGAGGTCAAGGCCACAGGAGCCGTGCGATCCCGCGACGTCGGGAGACCCGGGTCTAGGCCGGATCCCGCGCCTGTTCTGGGAAGCGTGGGAATGGGGCCAGCCTCGCGCTGAGTTGGGGAGGCCCCCTGTGACCGCACCTGTAACCCACCTGGCAACCCTATCAAGTGCCGAGGGGAGCGCTGCCTTCCCGCCGCCGCTCGCAGACGAAAGTGATGACTCGGTTTTGCTAGGAGCGAAGAGATTTCTCGTACACTTGAACGGCTAAGGCAGAAAGAGAAATTGCCGCCGAGGAGACACAAATGCAGTGGTCTAATTATGTATCGTTGGCTAATCCGCCCCAAGCGTTTGAGCGTTAAACGTTCCGAGTGGATGCTCTGGTTCCATTCTGTTCCGGCCTCAGCTGGTCGCTCCCCAGCTCAAGTTAGGTCATGGAGGGTGGGGCACAGGAACCCCTGGATCCTCCACACTCTAGGGTAGGAAGCTGGAAGACGAAGAGCTTCCGAGAAGACTGTCATCAGTTTGAAGTTCGAATACTTTTTCTAGGAAAGATGAGGTGGGGGGGTAGATGGACAACATGATTATTCATTATTTCTTGAACACCCATGTGTTCCAGTAATTTACTTGCAGAGTCTTCTTAAAATCTTATTACCACCCTGACAGTGAGGCTGTGTTATCTCCAGGAAGATGAGGTCAGAAAAGGCTGGAGTTTAAGGGACTTGCCCAAATCCCAAAGCGGTGAAGCACTGATACTGGAATTTCAAATTCTGTCTGGACTGGCACAAGAATGCCTCTCCCAGGCAGCAAACTTACCAACTGGGAAACACCAGGCTTATTTACCTAATAATTCTTTCCTAAGCACAGCCACCTGCAAGGCCTCCTAATTCCAGGCTGCCCATATTGGTTTCCCCAGGAGATGGGATTCCAGAGGTCAGATTTCTAGCCACAGGAGCTGGGACCACCAATCAACTGACTCTGATTAGCTGAGCTGCACTGGTGTTCTGGAACAACTGATGTCTTGGGTCACCAAGGGTCTGGAAGCGGGACACTGAGGCCCGGAAGGAGCTTGAGTCCCTGGGCCTTTGGTTTAGGAGCTGGGCTTGCTGGACCCAATCCCACCTCCTCCCCTGTTGCACAGAGCAGTTAGAACCCAAGACAGCTTGCTGTGAAACAGAGCATAGATGCAGAGAATAAGCTAATGGGAGGACTTGGGCGAGTCGTATGATCTTTCTGAGACTCAGTTTACCCATCTGTAAAGTAGAGATATTAATAATGTCAGATACATTTTGATCATTCAGAAGCTCATGTCTGCAAAGCACCTTGCCTAGTTCATAGTTGATGCTAATGAATGTAAGTCATCGGCTTTACTTGGGGGGTACCTTTTGTTGCCCCTACTGACTCAGTTTTTCTTTAGGATGAACAGTTAATCTGTTCCATCTCCCCCCTCCTGAACTATGTTGAGATGACATCTGTTTTGTCTGTAAAATACTTCTGTGATCCCAAGCTGACTGTTGGGCCAATGGAGGCTGGTATTATGTACACATGTAGAAGAGGGCTGGCTGGAGATAAATCTGTTTACTTTGTGTTTATATAGACTCCACTTGTGTGTCATGATAACAACATCCTAATGACATGGTGTAGCTGAGAAAAACCTGTCTCTGAGGTCTGGGGTGGCTGTTACTTCAGTGGCCCTCTTGGTGTCCCTTTAGGGCAGAGAGCAGGGGGCATCTCCTTTCCTGATCTACACATGGCATCAATGGTATGAAACAGGATCAAGCCAGCAGCTAAACCAGAAAGTTCTGAGTTCTCTCTAACCCCCCCACCCTTCACCCTCTTCTGGTCTCTGGATCTTAAAGACCAAATGCAGTTTCTGAGAAAGACCATGGCAGATGGGCATGGATACGGGTTCTCAAACAGCCTATCATGGACACGGGTGCTCACACCATTGGCTGTCATGAGGGATTTTCCTCTGGGAGGTCAATGGGAAGTCTTCAGGCTTAGAACTGCAAGTCAAAATTACTACTGAAATAGACATTTTAGCCAGGCTGTGAGGTGACTCACTTTAGGATCTTAGAATGTTACGCCCCAGCCTAATGCAAAGCTCAGTTTAAGAAACTGCAAGAGTGCCCTTCTGGGTGACAGTGTCTGAAAATTGGCACTTTTAGGGGTTTGGGGAAGGAGAAAGGAAGAAGGGATGCTCGCTTGGTGGGATGGAGGCCTGGCAGCTTGACATTGCTCTTAGGTGATATCCTGAGATTGTCAGGGTGATAGACCCTGTGCTGGTGACCTCTGCTGACCCTAGCCTCCAGGCTGGGGCCACTTCCGGGAGAGGTTGCCCTTTGCGTGCACACTGCGGACAAGAGCGCTGATGCAGAAATGAGGCACAGTGCTTGGTCTGCACCTGGTTCGGCCCCAAAGACCTTGAGATACTCTGTAACTCAGTTTCCCTGTTGGTGTAGAGGGAGTGACTCCACCAGAGGCGGGCTCCTTCCAGAGTCCCCGCAGAGTGTTCAGCTGGTCCCAGAGCCTTCTGAGATGAGAACTTGAATGATTCCCTTGTGATTGTCCCTCCATTCAGTCACATCTCTTGAGCCTCTCCTCCCTCCAGGCCCTGTTGTAGCTGCCAGGGCTGTAGCAGCAGCAGAAGACTGCGGCCCTTGTTTCCATGGAGCTTGGACTCTGTGGGAGGAGATTTCCAGTAGGCAAAGACCCACCGGATGTGTCAGGGGATGGTAAAGGCTAAGCAGGAGAAAAAACCAGGTGAGGGGTTAGCACAACGGGAGTGGGTGCTTGTTAGTATAGGTGGTTAGAGAAGAATGAGGGGAGGTGCGTGGGTGCTGAGTTCCTAAGGCAAGAGGATACTGCTGGCGACAAAGGAAATCAAGTCTTTTTTTTTTTTTTTTTTTTTTAAATTTTTGGCCACGCAGCTTATGGGATCTTAGTTCCCCGACAAGGGATCGAACTCAGCCTTTGGCAGTGAGAGCACCAGGTCGTAACCACTGGACTGCCAGGGAATTCCCAACCAAGTCACTTTTTTTTTTTTAAGTTGTTGGTAAATTAGTATTTTTGTAGACTGGGCACTTTATCTGTCCAAATCTGAAGCCTCCCAGGCTTCCTTCTTTGTTAGTCATTTAAGTTCTTATCTTCTGTTGCCCCTCCCCCTCACATAAAGTCCCCCGGAGGAGGGGGCCAGGCCCTGTCCCTTGCCGTCCCAGGGGCCAGTCTTGCATGCTTAGATGCTTCAGTCTCGTGTCTGACTCTTTGCAATCCCATGGACTGTAGCCCACCAGGCTCCTCTGTCCATGGGATTCTCCAGGCAAGAATACTGGACTGTTGCCATTTTCTACTCCAAGGGAATCTTCCCAACCCAGAGATCAAACCCACATCTCTTATGTCTCCTGCACTGGCAGGCAGGTCCTGTACCACTAGCACCGCCTCGGACGTGCAGGGGCCAGGCTTGGTGCTCACCAAATGCCGGGTTTTGTCTTCGTTAGTCCTCCAGCAACCCAGGGATGGGTAGATGCAGCTGCTAATTCTGTACACAGATGGGGAAACTGGCGCTCAGAAAATTCAGCCGAGATCTCACAGCTAGTAGGTGTCACAGCCAGGACTTGGCCCCAGGTTGTAAACCTCAGAGCACCTCATTGTGATCTCAAGAAAGTAGACCCATGTTAAGTGTCAGGTTCATTTTTCCTTTAAATTTTTATCTCTAAAAAAAAGTTTGTCCTCTCCTTGACATTCCTCGGTTTAAGCAACTCAAGCATTTGCTTATCTTTGTGCCTTGAGCAATTTCCTCACTAGGTCAGCTTTGTGCGATCCCTTCTGTAAAGAATTTCTGCTGGGTGAGGGGGAGATTCAGTCTCCATACTGGAATTGGGGATGCTCTTTGAAAGTCAGCCACTAGGACCGAAAGGGTTTAGAGTGAGCTTCCTCTGTAATGGGGTGGGAGAGAGATGACTAGGGGCTTGGCTCTTTTGGACACTCAGGAATGAAAGTCACTGCTCTCTGAATGTATTTTTCCATTGGTTTCCCGCAGGCAATTTGCTGTGGCCCAGTCGCCTCCACTCTATGTGACTGCTCAGGGAGAGGAACTGAAAGATCCTTCTGCCAGGGCAGTGGGTACAGGGCACCAGGTTTGGAATCAAACGCAACCTGCTGGTTGAATTCACCAGCTGTACTGCTTCCTGGCTATTTGTCTTCAAGCAAGTTAGTTAATGTCCTGAGCCTCAGTTTGTGTGTGTGTGTTACTCAGTCGTGTCCGACTCTCTGTGACCCCATGGACTGCAGCCCGCCAGGCTCCTCTGAGCCTCAGTTTACCCATCTCTAAAATGGAATCCTATTACCCACCTCAGAGTTGTTGGACAGGAATCTGTATGGTTAGCATCCTTCATACCCATGGGGCCTGCTGCTACATATGCCATAAGGGATGGGGGGATTCCCATTTATCCAGAGTACTTAAATGTGTGTGTGTGTGAAATTAAAAAAAATTTTTTTGGCCACATCATGCAGCATGCAGGATCTTAAGTTCCCCATTGTTGTCGTCGTTCAGTCACTAAGTTGTGTCTCTTTGCGGCCCCACGGGCTGCAGCACACCCGACTTCCTTGTCCTTCACTAGTTTCCAAAGTCTGGCTCAAATTCATGTCCGTTGAGTTGGTGATGCTACCTAACCTTCTCATCTTCCGATCAGGGATCAAACTTATGCCCTTTGCAGTGGAAGCACAGAGTCTTAACCACTGGACTGCCAGAGAAGTCTCAAAAATGCGTTAAACTTTTGAAGTCTGAAGTATTGGGATTTGATGGGACAGGTGTTTTTGACAGAGTGCGAGCTGCTTATTTGGCCTTCTGAGTCATCAGGAAATTTCCAGAATGGCCTCTGTGTTTTGTGTTAATATTCCAGCTGAGTCATTTGGGTGATTTGCTGGGACCCTCCAGCCATTCTGGGCAAAGAGGATTTTCTTCCCCTTCCCATCATCTCAAGAGCCACAGAGCACGCGTGGCTCCCGGACGGTAGCAGACACCCCCTCAGTGTTAGCGCTCTCCCCCAGAACACAGCCCGTTGACAAAAGTGGAAAATTAGGCACATTGGCGTGCACACAGATTTTAGCCCCAGCAGATAAGCATACCAAGCGTGTCATTAAAGCTGTCCAAAGCAATTGCCGTGGGGATCCTGTGTTTGCTGTGAGTCACTAAGGGCTATAAATACTCCAGAGAGGATGGCAAGCTGTGGTTACAAGGTGTGTGGGTGCATGCGTGCGTACCTGTGTGTGTAGTTATTTTTTAAGAATTGACTCTCCGTAAATGTGTTTCATGTTGAGCGCATCAGATGAGTACCTGTCCAGGAGGGGAAAAGTCAGGATTGCTTCCTATTCTCAAGGACCAGGCCCTCTGTCCCTCTTGGGACAGCTACCGTGAAGGTGGGGACTTCAGACTTTCTCTTGTCTGCTGTTTCGATGCCTTCAAGAGAAGCCGGTTAGAAGATGCTGATTGTGGCAGTTTCTTGGAGCCCTCACCACATGGCATTAGCCCAGCTGGTGCTGTCACAGCCCCAGATTTAGAAGAAATTAACAGCCACAAAGGTGTGACAGGTACGTGTGTTCCACCTACCTGGTGTCCTGGCCCTAAATTGGATGAGGTTATGCCTGGGCCAGGGAGAAGGGGAGCTGGTGGGTTCAATGGTGGCGACCCTCCGAGTGCATCATGCTGGGCTTAGGGGACCACTTTGGGGAACACTCACCGCCCAGTGGCCAGTCTGCAGGTGCTGACTGCCTTGTCTTTTGTTGCCGCCCGGATTTGGAGACTGGCTCAGGCTCCCAACTAGTCTGGGCTGTAACTTTATCACAGGCATTGTGTTTAGTACCTTTTAATTGTACAGAAGCTTCGGAAAGCTCTCCCCAGGGGCCTGGAGAGAAGTAAAAACAACAGCTGCTGGTTCCTGTATGCTTTCTTCCCTCAGCCTTGCGGGGGCACTCCTAACTTTGAAGTCCTGTGTGCCCGGGCAGGGGAGAATCCTTATTTGTGTTTGGTAAGGTCATATTCATGATAAAGAGTCATTTACTGAGGGCCGCCCAGGAGCCAAGCACTTTGTTACCTGTGTTCTTGTTCATCTCCCCCAACCCCTATAAGGCAGCTGGCATTCTCCCCACCTTACAGGGCAGACCATTGAGGCTTAAAGAGGTTACAGAGGTTGTAGTAAGTGGCTTGTGCTGGCTGCCTGCCCCACTGCTTCTTCCCTGTGGTTTCATTCATCAGCTGATGATGCCTTGAGAGCTGCTGGGTCATCAGGTGGAGGCTGTGATGCTTTTTTTTTTCTCTTCTTGGGCATAACAGCATCCAGTAAGCCAGGTACCGTTGGGAGGGAAGGTCCCTGGGGCCTAGAGCTGCCCCCTTAGCCCCAGCAGACAGCCCACGCCTCTAGCCTGGCAAGAATCCAAAGAGGCCAGCTGGCCTGTGACAGGAGGTTTGACCCTGGCCGTTTGGAAACCTGGGATGCAGAGCCCTGGGAGGGAAACCTGGGCAGGGATGGGGTCAATTTACTCCCTCTCCGAAGCTCAGGAACTGAGGCCCAGAGCGAGGAAGGGACCATACTCCAAGGTGTCATGTGGGGTAGTTTCCAGGGTCAGATGTGAAAACTTACAATGGTACTTGGATGTCTTGGCAAAGCTGGGCATTTGCTCCCTTCACCCTCTTCCCTAGCTCCCTCTGACCTTTTGAAGGGGGCCTCAGACTTTGGGGATCACAGCCGTCTAGGGTGATTGCTAGTATGCACATTCTCAGGCTTCGCCTCGAGATTCTGACTCTGTAGGTCTGCAGAAGGGTCCGGGAATCTTGTATTTTGTATCAAGTGCCCTGGGTGAATTTGATATGGGGTTTCCATGGATTAGTCTGGGAGAACCCCTGCCGTTCACTTCTCTGTGAAGTGAAAGTTGCTCAGTCGTGTTCGATTCTTGGCGACCCCATGGACTATACAGTCCATGGAATTCTCCAGGCCAGAATACTGGAGTGAGTAGCCATTCCCTTCTCCAGGGGATCTTCCTAAACCAGGGATAGAACCCAGGTCTCCCGCATTTCAGGTGGATCCTTTACCAGCTGAGCCACCAGGGAAGCCCACTTCTCTGGGATTCGGTTCATTTTTGAGCAAGGAATGAAGGAGCCACACACTCTGGCTTACCCCTTGCTCCCTGACGTCACCCTTGGCAGCATCCTTTTCCCCTCCCACAGGTGACCCAGAGTGGACATCAGTTACATGAGCATCCTATTTCAATCCTACTTCTTTCTTTTCTAATCTATTTCCCCGCCTCCCCTCCCCCCTCCCCCCCCCCCCCCCCCCCCACCCCTTCCCCCTGAATCTCTTAGAAAGAGGCACGTGAATTTCTGTCTTGTGCTCTCACAAGACTGTGCTGTGGTGAGAAAGCTGCCAGTTAGGCCTTTTTGCTCAGATGTCCTGCTCTGTGCCCCCGGCTGCCACTAGCACTCACTCAATCTTTCACTCAACCAATATTCCTCTTTCCTTGAGCTCCTCCAAGGGGCCAGGTCCTGGGCTGAGTGCTGAGAGTCAGAGGAGACCACATTCTTGACCGTGGTTCATCTGGACTCTTCAGATTTGGTACACTTGGTACCAAACCCACCGTCCCGGGCCGCCCCCTCCCCTGCCACTTGGATCCCTTTTGTTGTTAGTCTGAATGCTGTGCCCGTGACAGGCGTGTTCAGCTGAGCGGCCTGTTCTGTGCTTCCTCTTGGCATCTCTTCCCGTGTCCACAGTACAGATGGGAGCCGTGGGGACTGTTTCTAACACCTTATACCCTGTGGACTTTTTCGGCTTCTTCAGGGTGGGGGGCCAAGGGCCCTGGGTGGCAGAGTGGGAGGGCTCTGTCTGTGGTCCCCCTCTAACTGGGAGACCCACCCCCACCAAGCTAGATTGCCTTCTCCCACCAGTGGGGGTCTTTAGATGCGGGCTAGCAATGGCTGCCCTGGGTAGAGCCTTTCTCCTCTTTTGTACCCCTGAAGAGAACAGCGAGGAGCCCCCTTTTACAGAAAGGGACATAGAGGCAGACATTGTGATCTCTTTGGGCCAGAACCATCTGATGGAATTCTCTGCCAAAATGAAAACGGTCCACTGTCCTATATGGTAGCCGCTGGATTTAAAATGTAGCTAGTACGACAACACAGCTGAATTTCAATCTACTTCAAAGGCCGCATGTGGCCAGTGGCTATGGTATTGGCCGGTCCAGCTGGCCCTGAGTCAGGGCTTGATACCACAGATGGGGCTATGGCCCATGAAGCCCAAGGTGTGTTTTTCCACTGTGCTCTTCTAAGGCTGTCCCGCTTCTCCGGGTGGTCTCCAGATCACCTGCCTCAAAACCACTCAGAGCTGTTGAGGTTTTTAAGTTCCTGGATCCTCTGCCAAACCTGGACAGTCAGATATCTGGGGTGGCCCCAGAAATCTGCTCTTTAAACTCATCACCTCCACCCCCAGGTGATTTTGATCTTTTCTGAAATTTGTGAACCAAAGTCTCCAGCATGTTACATCTTTACTGTCGGGGGGTTTTCTCAGCCTCCGGCGGTCCACCAGTGCCTTTCTGCCTTTGTCCCCCACCCCCTACCACCCCACTACCTGCACCAGGCCAGTGGCTTTCAAGATGGGGTGCCAAGACCAGTAAATCAGCCTCATCTAAGAACTTGTTAGAACTGCAAACCCTCAGCCTGCCCTAGACCTGCAGAATCAGAAACTCAGAGTGAGCCCTGCAGTCTGGGTTTTAACAGACCCCTCAAGGCAATGCTAATGCAGCTATAGCTTGAAACCAATCACGCAGCAAGACTGCTCTAGGAAGCTCCTTCCACCTAAAAATTTCCCCCAAATCTCTTCTGTCTTCTCCTTCCTCTCCCCATCCTGTTCCTTCTTCCCCTTCCCTCTGTACCCTGGCCTGTCCTCTCTCCAGCTTCCAAGAGCTGCCAAGACATTTCTCCACCCAGGGACTGCTGGGTGTGTGGCAAGATGATCCATCTGCCTTTTACAAGGGTCTTCGGGGATCCTGGCCTTACCCGAGGGGTGGCCCTCATGGGAATGTGACAGGGGAGGCAAGCAGAGCGGTGGCCAGCAGACCGTCACCCCCATCGTCTCTCCCAGCATCCCAAGTGGCGGCCAGCTGCCCACCCGATGCCAGAATCTCAGAAGAGCAGAGGGCCAGATGGGCCCATTTCCCTGGGGCCCCCAGGCCCGCCTCGTGGGGCAGGCCCCTGCTGCTTCCCCTGGCATCCATCAGCCTGAAGGAAGTTGGCACAGCTCACAGCTGTGCTCAACAGACAGCGCTTGTCTGTTTCATGTCTTCCCAGTGTTTACAGAAAGCAGGGGAGCTGGATGCCAGCTCAGACATGGCCGTGCTCCTGATCCACCGAGGAACCTTCCTTGTGCAGATGGTTCACTTCTGAACACCAGTTTCCTGGTTCCGTGAAATGAGATCCATAGTGCCAGCCTGGCTTAGCTCACAGATTTGTGATTGCGTTTACCCGAGCCTGTGGATCTGGGAGAGCTTTGCACACTCAGAGGCACCTTACAAACATGGCTCGTACCACATCAATGCTGGTGAGGGCAGACCTGTGCCTCAGGTAACCGACTTGTCCTGGTTAGCTTGGAACATTGATGGTTTCAGCACTGAAATTTCTGTTATTGTTGTTCAGTTACTAAGTTGTGTCTGACTCTTTTGAAACCCCATGGACTGCAGCCCACCAGGCTCTTCTGTCCGTGGGATTTCCCAAGCAAGAACACTGCAGTGGATTGCCTTTTCTTTCATTACCACTAAGCCACCTGGGAAGCCCACTGGAAGTCCTACATCCTGGGAAACCCCTCAGTCCTAGGCAAACCAGAACAGTTCGTCTCCCTGTCCCAGTGGTTTCCAGACGCTCAGCTTTAGCAGTTGTGCTCAGCTGCTTTTGCCATATAGAAAGCAATCCTCCTCCCAACCCTACCCTCCCAGCAGTGAAGGTATCACCTGTCTGACTCCTGACCCCCCACCCACCTCCACTGATGGCATTGACTTTCTGGCTCTGCTCTCACTTCCAGCTCATTCAGGTCTCTGGGCATCGGCTGATGGTCTGGCTGACCCACCACTCAGATTCCAGCTGAGCACGTCTTTATTAAATCACGGTTACCCATTTATTTACTGGATCGCTCATTGGATAAATATTCATCAGGCCCCAAGTGGGTGCCTGGTGCTGACAAGCTGAGCCAAACCAGCCCTGTCCTCATTTTGCCTAGGGTTTTCTGTCTAGAACCCTTAGCTGGAACCAGAAGGATGCCCTTCCCCAACCTCTCTCTGCATCCGACAAAGCTCCCCGTTCGTCTACCTGGGCATGGTGCTGGAGCCGTGAACCATGTCAGCTCCTCTCCTGGCTGCTGTTGAGGAGCTCGGGGGTCTCCTCGTTGTGCCATGAACCAGCTGACTCATTCCCACCCCTCACCTTCTCCTTCCTGTGTCTCTACCCCTTACAAAATCCAAATTCCACCCTGTCCTGGGCCCCGACCCTGCTGTAAAGTCTATCTTGTTCATTCCGGCCCCTTTGTGCACAGTCATTGCCTTGCCACAGGCAAGTCATCTGGAGACCGGGTCCTACCGGGGTGTTTCTCAGGGCCTTCCTCCTGAACTTACCCCCAAGTGGGCAGGGCCACTAGGCATCTACATATCTGCCTCCCTTTGTTCACCTGGAGCACAGAGTAGAGCTTTAGGAAATGCTCTGAGAGGGAGAAAACACACATATGTGGATTTCTCAGCTGGAAGGACCTTGTTATTATTGTTCTTCAGTCGCTAAGTTGTGTCCAACCCTTTGTGACCCCATGGACTGCAGCATGCCAGGCTCCTCTGTCTATGCGATTTCCCAGGCAAGAATCTTGGAGCAGGTTGCCATTTCCTTCTCCAGGGGATCTTCCCAACCCAAGGATCGTCTCCTGAATTGGCAAGCGGATTCTTTACCACGGAGCCACCAGGGAAGCCTAGGAAGGGCCTTAGGCGACTTTGAGTCTGGTAGCTGTATTGGTGCAGCTTTGGATGAACCTCCCCTGGCAGGGAGGGCAGCGTATGGAGAGGGCACCTGCAGCCCCACCAGGACTTGCTGGGTTTGGAGAGTAAATACATTCCTCCTCCCTCTTGGAATTTGCAACCCACCGAAAGAGGCAGAAGTGGGATGGATGGGGAGTGTGGCTTGGGCGCTGCTGGCCTCACTCCTCTGCCCTGGACCCTGTTCTCAGGCCCAGCAGCCAGAGGGCCAGGTCTGATGACGTAAGATGATGAGTCCATCGAGTCTGACCCCTGCCCTCGTCTTTGTATCGCCTGGTTACTGGTGGTTGGTGCTTTAGTCGCTCAGTCATATCAGACTCTTGCGACCCCATGGACTCGAGCCTGCCAGGCTCCTCTGCCCAAGGGATTCTCCAGGCAAGAATACTGGAGTGGCTTGCCATTTCTGTCTCCAGGGGAACTTCCCAACCCAGGAATCGAACCTGGTCTCCTGCATTGCAGGCAGATTCTTACTGCTCGGTCACTGTATTTCCACAAACATGTGGAAAGTTTGCATTTCAGTTTCCAGAATCTTTGCATGTGATGGAGTCCCTGAGGGTCTTTGGTTCATTTATTCTGCAGATTATTACAGCGCACTTGTCTGGAACAGAATCCTTGCTAAGTATCCAGCAAACAGTCGTAGATAAAACAGTCCTACATAAAACATAGTCTTCCCCTCATTGTGCTTAAAGTCAAGGACATTTTCAGAAAAAAAAATTTTTTTTCTTATATTTATTGAACACTTACCAAATACTCTACTGGGAATTAGGGATGTCATGCCAGCAAGTCTTAACAGCATTCGTCAGGTTATTTTCAGAAAATTAGGCACCAAAAACTCTGTTTCCATTGTCATTGAAAATTTCCTAAGGTACCCTCTGCTTCCCCAACTTGTCCAGAGAGAGCCTGGACAACTCCCTTTTTAGAATTAGGCTTCTGCAGACCTTTGGGGTCCTAACTCAGAAGCTGAGCATCTTAGGACTATTGGTTGTACTTGGCTGCACAGCTCCCCCGAAGGGGGAGTGTGCATGCGTGCTTAGTCATGTCCAACTCTTTGCAGCCCCATAGATTATAGCCCACCAGCCTCCTCTGTCCATGAAATTTTTCAGGCAAAAATACTGAAGTGGGTTTCCTCTTCCAGGGGATCTTCCCGACCCAGGGATAGAACCCATGTCTCCTGCAATAGCAGGTGGATTCTTCACCAGTGAACCACCTGGGAAGCCCTCCCCACCCCTGCCGCTTGTGTGGAAGAAAATAAGAATCCATTACATCAGTGAATCTTTTCATTGTTTGCTTCTCTGTCGTCAAGCCTAAGCCAAGATCCTAGTTCACTGGGTGTGGAAGCTAGCTGGGGCCCAGCTGGAGGAGACTTGATCGTGTGTTTGGGCAGCTGCAGGGCTTTTAGAATGACCAGCAGCTCTTCTCCCCTCCCTGCTGGGCTCCGGTGGTGGCATCAGCGGCTTCCCCAAAGACCATGTGTCCCCGTGTGACCATTTCTCCAAGGTGATCGGACTTCTGCTTGGCCAACCCTGATGACCATGGGCCAGAGCCCTGCCCTCTTGCTGTCACTGAGCCAGCTCCACCTCCTTGCTTCCTGGGCTGACTTGCTGGTTCTGTTCTGTGGGTTCTTTTCAGAGACTTGCTGTTTGCCAGGTGGACAAACCAGTGTTCTGAGCAGTTGTATGCTTAGAGGGACTCTTGCTTCCCCTCCACACCCTTGTCACCGAAAGACTATCTGGAAGGTCTCGTCACTTTACGTGCACTTGTGAAAATCACGCAGGGGAGCCTGGTCTAAGTGTTAGTCGCCCGTGCTAAGTCACTTCAGTCATGTCCAACTCTGTGCGACCCCATGGACTGTAGCCTGCCAGGCTCCTCTGTCCATGGGATTCTCCAGGCAAGAATACTGGAGTGAGCTGCCATTTCCTCCTCTAGGGGATCTTCCCAACCCGTAGATAGAACCCATGGCTGCTGCATTGCAGGCAATTTCTTTACCACCAAGACACTTTGGAAGCCCAAACTCGTGCATTGCAGGGTCACCTGCATTAAACAACTGAAATAGGTACATTAATCATCCCATTTTCCAGATGGAGTAACTGAGGCATAGGGAAGTTAAGCAACTCGCCCCAAGACCTAGAGCCAGGAAGCAGAGGAAGTAGAATTCAGCCCCAGAGTCCAACTGGAGTCTGGCTGGAGCCCACAGTAGCCACTGCTCTTCTGTCCCCACTGCAACCAACTCTGAAGCCTCACCTGTGTCTGTCCTGAGCTACAACAGAGTCTGAAGTGAGGAATAACAAAGGGACTCTGTCCCTCGAGGGTGCCAACCTTGGTGGGAAGCTTCTTGTGGCTGCCTTGTGGGTCTGGACTGTGTGGGGCTCCTTGTCGACTGGAAAGGTCATGGGGCAGCTCTGCAAATTCCAGCCAGAGGCTCAGGTGTGGTGAGCAGTCACAGGTGTCCCTGACAGCCTGTCTCTCCCAGGGCTGTGGGTTTCCTGCTTCTCTTGGCGTTAACATGTTAAAGATAACAGAGGTCGGGATTTCCTTGGTGGTCCAGTAGTTATGGCTGTGAGCTGCCAATGCAGGGGCCATGGGTTTAATCTTTGGTTGCAGAACTATGATCTCACATGCCATGCAGCGTGAGAAAAAGATAAGAAAATAAAAGATAACAGAGGTTGTAGGAGGGTTTGGCTACTCTCTCTGTTCACCCTGTGAGGTAGGGAGGCGTGATCACCAGCGTTCAGGGTGGCATCGGAGGCTCAGAGAGGTTTGTCCTTAAAGCTTAATACTATTTGTTAAAGAAAAAACACTAGGCTTTGTATTGTTTGCACTTTCTACTTTCCTACTGCCTGCCCAGAGTCATGTAGTTACAGGACTATTTGAATTGCAAATGATAGAAACACTACCGGAATTGACTTACAGTAAGGGAAATCAGTAGCTCCCCATAACTGAATTGGTCAGAGGTAAGCAAGCTTCCCTGGTGGCTCAAATGGTAAAGAATCTGCCCGCAATGCAGAAAACTGGGGTTCCATCCCTTGGTTGGGAAGATCTCCTGGAGAAGGGAACAGCAACCCACTCCAGTACCAGTATTCTTGCCAGGAGAATTCCATCGACAGAGGAGCCTGGTGGGCTACAGTCCAGGGGGTTGCAAAGAGCTAGATACAACTGAGTGACTAACACTTTCACAAGCAAGCTTCAGGCATATCTGCATCCAGAGGCTCAGAGGATGTCATCTCCCAGCTCTCCTTTCATCTGAGCTTTATCCTTTCTAGTTAGGAGGCAAAAAATGACCCCAAACAAGTCTAAGCAACATTTTATCTTTTGGAGATTCCAGTGTAGAGAGTCCTTCATTTCCAGTATTTCTAGCAAAAATCCCACGTCTGACTCTTATTGGCTAGTTTTAATTATTCAATAGCTTTGAGCCAATCACATAGTCCAGTAGCAAGAAATGCATTGATTGGTAGGCTCAGGTCATCCCTTCTTTCTCTTTCTCCAGGGAAAACACCCATACTAGCCTCAGGGAGAATGTTCATTTAAGCTGTGAAATGTGAGGATTCCTTCCTTTTTTTTAAAGTCACACTTGTCCCAGGAAGGCTTGTAGGAGGACCCCGGGAGCTGTTGGCTTCCTGAGTGTGGGGCCTCAGTGGGCTTGACTGAGCACCCCACCGCACCCCGTGTGCCTACTCCCCCGCATGCTGTGAGGTGCCCCTCGCCAGCCCCGCCATGTCCCTGGTACTGCCGAGCACCCCGAGGTCAGCATCTGGCTTCACTCAGCCTTCCCACAGGAGTCAGATTTTCTGGTCTGCATCTGGAGCTTGGCCGTCTCCCTGGAGAGCATTGACTTGTTCCCTCTGGAGATGACCTGAATTCATAGCATCCCCAGCAGGCAGCAGCTACCTTCTCACAGCAGGGCAGGGAGTGGGCAGCCTGGGAAGCCGAGAATTTAGCAAAAGGGCATAGTTGGCTTGCCTTTGTTCCTGGTGTAGCCTAGGGCATAGGTGCTGGTTTCCATTTCATTCAGTATCAGCTCCAGGGAAGAGAACAAGCCTTACCCTAAGACAAGTCCCTGTACCTAGTGCCCTAAATATGGGGATGATGGAGACCATGTACCAGGTGCTCAAGGCCATGGAGCCAGACTGCCTGGGTATAAATCATTCCCAGCTCCTTAACTCCTCTGAGCCTCACTTTCTCCATCTGTAAATTGGGGGTGCTATTCCTATCCAGCAGGGCTTTGTGGGGATGAAATGAGATGACCTGTGCACAGGACTTAGCATGATGCTTGGCACATAGTAGGTGCTCAGGAAACATCATTTATATTAGCCTTATACCAGAACAAGCACTGGAGTGATACAAGGCTTGCTAAAAAGGTGCCAAGTTGGAAAAGTCCAGGGTCAGTGATCTGTAGGAGATAAAATCTATGGGGCAAGGTGAAGCTTGTCAATGAGGTTTTCAGAGATAGCACCCGTTCCAGTTGTCAGAGACTTACAAGTTGCGAGAAGCCCACAATGGGGCCCTTGGGGACAGTGCTTCATCTTTCCGAGCCTCAGGTTCTTCATCTTATAGTGGGAATGAGGGAAGCCACCTGGCAAGACCTGCTATACGGTAGGTACTTAATAAATGGAGTCACTGATTTATTAGCTTCCGAGGTGGCCCTACTGATAAAGAAACCACCTACCAATGCAGGAGTCATGAGATGAGGGCTCAATCCCTGGGTTGGGAAGATCCCCTGGAGGAGGGCATGGCAACCCATTCCAGTATTCTTGCCTGAAGAATCCCATGGACAGAGGAGCCTGGCAGGCTACAGTCCATGGGGTTGCACAGAGTCGGACAGGACTGAAGTGATTTAGCATGCATGCATGCTGCTTTATTAATAAGCCATGTTGAATGGGTTGTAAATAATAAGAAGATGTTTGTTAAGTATGGGGTTTGGTTGATGTGGGCAGTACTGGAAGTGCCTTTCCATAGAGTGGGAAATGTGTGCATCCAGCCGTGTCCCCACCGGGTACTCTTCTGCCTGTTGGGATATTGAGTCTTGGCCATGACTGAGCTTTTACTTTGTTTTCCATGGTGTACGGTCCATGTCTAGGCTCTGTGCTGAGCAGGGATGAGGGGAGGTAAATGACAGGGATGGGTGCAGAGATCCACGGGTGAGCCCTAGAATGAGAGGACGCGTGAGTGAGCCTTGAGCCTTGGGGAAGTCGTTGGACTTCGTCCCCTCACAGACTCAGGACTGCCAGATCCAATGGCCATGGCTGAGCCTTCACCCAGTCCAGCCGCCCCCAGGGAGAGCCCTGCCTCCCACTGCAGGGTGCCCTGCCAGGGGTGCACCGGTGTTTCAGCTGCAAACAGCAGGTGCTTACAGGAAAGCATTCAAATCAGAGGAGGGCTGCTTTATAAGGACACAAAGGCAACCTCAAGAAGTCCAAGGCCAGCCACGTGGGGTCTGGATGCTAATACTGGAGGCCTGGGACAGTGTCGTCTCTCCAATCCCACCCCCTAAGAATTTCCAAGGATTCTCCCTAACTGCTCATTTTGCTTTACTGCTCTGCCAGGGGGGTCTGCTCTTGCATGACTTTTTTCAATCTCTTGAGATGCCTGGGAGACAGAGAATCTGCTTGGTCTCAGCTTCATTGATAGCTTGTGAGACCCTGGGTCAGGTGACTGTTCCATCTGCTGTGTCTGTCAGGGTGGGCGAGGCCCCTGATATATGGAGCTGCTGCCTTCCAGGGCCGTGGGAAAGCAGTTAAGTTAAGGAGACAGACTGACTCATCGTGTCCAGTACAGGTGTTCCTCCTGAGCTGGCACACCTGCAGGAACTGGAAACACACTTCCTCTCCAGCAGCCCTTACAGTCTTTGATTCCTTTTAAGCATTCACTGTTATATTTGAGCCCTGAATGGATCTCACCGTAGCATCCACCCTTGGCCCATCTCCTACCATTTGAGGATCTTACATGCTAAATCTATTTCCTCGATATGCTGACTCCCCTGACAGCCACTGTGGCCCATGAGCCAGTACACCTTCCTGCGCGAGCTTCCTTTCTCTTGGCATCTTTTTTTTTTCCAGCCAGGGCAGAGCAGATTGTGCTGGGGAAGTTGGAGGATGGGATGTCCTGCCTTGATCCGCCCAGCTTGACTTAACCTTCTAGTCTCCTCGTCTCCCACCGGGAGCCCTTTGTGAGCACGGAGAGAGCTGCTGGCTTCCCGCACATCCGAGGAAAGAAATGTTCCCTAGACCAAGCCGTGTGTTCCTGGCTCTCCTGATGTTTAAGAAGACTCCTCAGGAGCCTGGGGATGTCAGGTGGGCCCCCCTGGCAGCAGGCAAGAAGAGAAGGAACTAGAAACTCCATGCAATGCATTTAGGGCCGGTGGGGCTGGTATTATAGCGCTGGGCCAGGCCACAGAGCCATGGAATTAGGTCATAGTTCTGCAGCCCACCCAACACCACCACCCACCAGCGCTGAGAGCTCTTAGGTCAGAAGGAAGAGACATCCAGGGACAAGTTCACGTCCTCCTTTTGGGGTCCATAAGCAGCGTCCACGGCCAAATAAACAGCACTTGCCTCTTGGCAAGGGGGTCCTCTGAACATGTGCATGCAACCAGGAGATACAGAAAGAGGAGGTTGGAGAGAAAAACAATACATTCAATGCCGCCCCGTTGAAATAGGAGATTGAATTTCTCTGCCTGGAAATGTTTAACTTGAGTCAGCCACCTACCTCCCTTTCCAAACCAGACCTGCCTGGGTTGGAGGTCTGGTTTTTCCCCCCGCCCCCCAACTTCCCCCGTATGAGCTTTTTGCAGGTGTGCATGCAGAGCAAATGTTAATTTGGAAGGAGATTTATAGCTTTCTCCGGAGATCGGGAGCAGGAACCGTTTCCTGAGCAGTGGGGTTATTGTGGGTTAATTTTCATGATTACTGAAGGAATCTTAGCGGAAGACTCTTGGGTCCTGCCTGCCCATGGTCTCTGCTAAAATCTGTGCTGTCGGCTCACCTGGAGAGGGGCCAGAGGGCTGCTGTTCCCTCATCCCCTGCCTCCTGGGCTTGTGCTCCGATGTACGGGGTCTCCTGGATGAAGAGCGACCAGAGTGCGCGTGGGGATTCACTGCGGATGCCTGGAATGTCCGCAGCTATGTGCTCTCCGCTGCCGGGAAAGGAGCGACCTCCCAGTCTGGGCTGGTGAGCCGCCTGCAGCTCCCCAAGGGAGGTGGGCAGCTTATTACAAGCCCACAGCACTCCTGGTTAGGATGCTTGCTTCTTCAATTGGCTTATTTTCAGCTGTTTTGCCCAACTTAGAAACAGTTTTGAAGCATCTACGAAGTGTGATGTGTGTATTGTTTTGTGTACACTCCCCATCCTTCCACGTCCATTCACCCCGGTTACGTACATGTGCGCTCAGTCATGTCTGACTCTTTGTGACCCCATGGACTGTAGCCCACCAGGCTCCTGTCCATGGGATTCTCCAGGCAAGAATACTGGAGTGAGTTGCCATTTTCTTCTCTAGGGGATCTTCCCGACTCAGGGATTGAACCTGCATCTTTTGTGTCTCCTGCATTGGCAGTCGGATTCTTTACCCACTGAGCTACCTGGGAAGTTACACATATCTCTTCTCTTTCCCCTTGAGCAGCCTCAGAGATCCAGACTGTTTCAAATGCATCAGGAAAGATGTGCATGAAAGGCCGGATGTTCCAGGGTTAAAGTTTGTGGACTGGGGAGGAGGAAGAGGAACAGTCTAGAAGTTCTCACCAGAGTAGGGCAGGAGGAGGCTGGCTTGTGAGAGTAAAATACTGTTGACCCTTGAACAACATGGGTTTGAACTGCTCAGGTCCACTTATACATGATTATTTCAGTAGTAAATACACACTATTACACATCTTCAGATAGTGGAATCTAATAAGATTCTGAGGGCTGACTGTAAGTTACATGCAGATTTTCGACTGTGTGGAGGGTAGGCACCCTAACCCCAAGTTGCTCAAGGGTCAACTGTCTGTGGGCTTCCCAGGTGGCACTAGTGGAAAAAAAATCTGTCTGCCAGTGCAGGAGACATTAAGAGACATGGGTTCAATCCCTGTGTTGTGACGATCCCCTGGAGGTGGGCATGGTAACCCACTCCAGTATTCTTGCCTGGAGAATCCCATGGACAGAGGAGCCTGGCGGACTACAGTCCATGGGGTTGCAGAGAGTCAGACACGCCTGACTGCAGCGACTTTGCTCACACGCACGCAGCTATGTATAGACCAACAAAACGTCTTTGACCTGCTCAGAACCATTCACCTCCAGTTCCTCTCTTTCTCATTCTGTTCGTTGCTTCATTCAAGCCGGACACTTGGATTCCACTGCAGGCAAGCCTAGAACCTGCTCTTCTTTCATTGGAGTCATTTTCCCTTGGGGTGGGGGGAGGGCTGTGGAAGAGAGAGACTTCAAAGGAAAGCGTGTTTGGTCTTGAAAGTACCTCTGTCCAGGAGATCACAGTCCTGGGGAGTTTCAGCCTGATGTAAGGCTTCCCTTGCCCCCAACTTGTGCCCTGGACTAACCTCAGCTCTCAGGACTGTACTTGGTACTGAGACACATACTACGTGGCTCCTGCTAGGAGCTTCCAGAAAGACCTGGAAGGATGCTGTTCTGTGCAAGAGATTTCCTAGTCTGGGGTGGCATGGTCATTTGTATTCCTCCAAGGAAGACAGCCTAGGCGCTGGTCACTGTGGGTGGAAATTCTGTATCGTCCCTCTGTCTTCTTACTTTTTTTTAAGATTGAGGGGCTGGGACACAGTTGTGTGTTTTGTTGAACTGGGGGTGAGCTGTGCGTGCATGCACCAGTGTGTGTGGGGCGGAGTGGGGGGTGGTGAGCAGTGGGGTTTTTTCAATTTACATTTTTTGAATTCTTTTCTCCTCTGCTCTCCCAGGAGGCAGCGTGCAGAGTGGAGTAAGCATTTGACCTTTGCGAAATGTTGGTGGAGTGGGCCAGACAGAGGGGGAAATGTTTGGTGGCAAACTGGCGGCAGCTCAAAGCAGGAATTCAAGTTGCATCTCCGCCTTTCTCAGCCCATAAACAGGGAAAAGTGAGGGAGGGAGGGCAGCAAGATAGAAGGGGCTTCCATGCCTCCATATTAGGATCTTGTGGACACTGCCTCAGCGACCAGCCTGAGCTGCTGCGAGCCCCACTCTGGAGACTACTCAGCAAGAAATGTTCTACCGGAGGGGTTTGGGTCAGGAGTTTCCAGGAGAAGCCCCTGGGGATCCAAGGACAAGGCTGTTGGACAGGGGGTGTGAAGGGGCTCTCGGAACAGAAGGCAGTGGCTTCTGGAAGGTGGAGGGGCAGGGTGAAGAACTGACTTGCACAGAGCACTCAGACTGTGCCAAGCACCCTTCTTATATGTGTATAGTCCGTGTGTCTATATGGACTGCATGTGTGTAATCACTCATGTCATCCTCACAGCAGCCCATAAGATGGGTACTGTTATTGCCCCATTTTACAGGTAAGGGAACTGAGGCAGAAAGAGATCAGTAAGTGTCTGCGATTCAAATTCAGGTCAACTCTGAGGTGTTTCTGGTCACTCAGCTCAGGTACTTAGTGAGGATCTGTCAAAGCTAGAAGTCAGATGTGCAGCTTCTGAGTTCAGGTGGCACTTTCTTATGCAGGGAGAAGTTCTGTGCACAGATGTAATAACTCAGGGACTTGAGTTTGCCCTCCTCATCCCACTGCTCTCCCCTCCCCACCACCAAGACAAATATCACTTATTTTTCTGTGTCTCGATTATAGATTTGGTTCATAGACAACACTGCTGAAACTCCCCGGGTTAAATAGGGTTATTTAAATCCTGAAAGTTGTAGCACAGTGGGAGAAGGGACACAGCTGTAAGGCCTCCATTGGTCCCAGGTGGCACTAGTGGTAAAGAACCTGCCTGCCAATGCAGGAGACATAAGAAACGCAAGTTCAATCCCTGGGTCAGAAAGGTCCCATGGAAGAGGGCATGGCAACCCCCTCCAGTATTCTTGCCTGGAGAATCCCATGGATAGAGGAACCTGGCGTGCTACAGTCCATGGGGTCATGGAGAATGAGTCACGACTGAAATGACTTATCACTTGATGCCTCAGAATGGGTGATTGCAAAGGCCTCTGGAGATGGGATGGACTGGGGGTGCCCCAGGCCCTTTGAACAGATTGGGGAACTAGGAGGACAGGAGTGGACCAAACAGTCCAGAGAGGCAGGGCTGTACCTAGCCGCCTGCACAGGTGGAGTAGGCGGGTGTCAGGGGGAAGACCAAGGTGGGAGAAGTGGGCCCAGGCCTCATGCATCTTAGGATCCCTGGGTGAGCTGGCCAAGTGGAGAAGCCATTCCTTGGGCCTTGGTTGACTGCCCCTTAATGAGGACAGTAAAACCCACCATTGTATCTTCCCAGGGGTTTGGGTGATAAGCCTAAGAGAGGTGAGAGCACTGTGAAGAAAAAGTGAAAAGCACTGTACTAAGCTTAACAGTATCAGCCCGAGTGCAGGCAGCCTCTGAATGTGAAGATGCTTTTGCTCCAGCCTGGGCAGAAGGCCTCCAGCCGGTCTTGCTAGCTGGTGTGCATCCTGTATTTCCATTTGAGCTTTGTTTGTTATGATTTGGGGTTGGGGGGCCCCCAGGCAAGTGGAAGAAGAGCATTCTGGGAAGAAGCATCTCAGGGGAGCCAGCCAGCCCAGGTCTCGGCGCTTTCATCTCCTTGTCTGTAACGTGGGCATCACATCACCCTCCAAGGTGTGCCTGGCACGTGGAGCTTCCTCTGTTCCTGGGATGCTGAGCACAATCCCTGGCCTTCCAGATACAGGTTGTTGAAGATATAGTCATGCCAGAGACCAAGCAGGGTTTCCTGTGAACCAGCCCACGTGTCCCGGGCCTGCTCTTTCTCAGCCCAAGGTAATTTTTCAATTAACTTGATTGGCTGGAAACCGGGGTGCCCTTGGAGTGTGGGAAAGTGTCCCAGGCCGGAAGGGCCCTCCCCTCTGCCCCCCACTGGCTTGGGGCTCTACTTCCAGAGGGAGGATCCAATTTCACATCAGGACACCAGGACGTGATCCCAGTGCCCCTCTGAAAAATCCCAGATGGCGCCTTCTGGAAGCCCCTGTGGGCTCCACGCTGGCGGCCAGCCTGTCCTCCTCCCCTGCCCCCGCCCAGGCTCCCTGACCCGGGCTCCGGCGGTGAGAGCCTCGGGAGGTTTCATTACTGACTTTATTGCTAAACAATTTCAAAAGGCGGCCCCGCTAGTTTTCATAAGTGAAACATTTAAAGTATGCAAAGCATATTTTATTTCTTCCTGGAGCAGCTGCTCAGTTGGGCTGGAGAATAATCAGGAGCAAGTTACAGGGATCAGTGTACCACCCTGCAGCTCACAGGGAGCCCAAGACACCCTCTTCCTTCATTGCCCCCTCCGTGGGGTCAGTCATCCTGATTGCATCAGAATTGGCTGCCAGCATTGGCTGAGGGCTCACTCCGTGCCAGGCCCCAACTTGGAGCTTTTTATCTGTTGCTCATAGGCTGTCACTGCATCCCTGGAAGACAGATACCATTGTTACCTTCATTCCCCACATGAGAACACAGAAGTGACCTGCTGGGGTCCAACAGCTAGTCAAGAACTAAGCCAGGATGTGATCCAGGTAGCGGGTTCCAGGGCTGCTGCTCTGAACCATTGTTGTTGCAGGTTTATAGGTGAGGAACTTGAAGGACGTAGAGGTCAAGTCATAGTGGGAGACACCCATTCTTAGTTCACCTTCTGAAGCAGCACTTGAGACAGTGGGCCTTCCAGGTTTGCCGTTTGTCTGGGCTGTGCCTGGATCTGGTTTAAATTCTTCTGAAAGCCCAGCTCTGGTTGAGATACGCATCTCGGGAATTTCAGACTCGGCCGCCCTCGTGTGCTGGCGTTGTTAGGAGAGCCCTGGCTGGGCCCTGGTCGCCCACTTCTCTGTAATTATTTACATCTGCGGGGGCCTGTGGCTTGCTGCACACGTATTTAACCCCTGAGTTGATTGATGCCTAAGAAACACTGAGCAGAGCATTCCAGCCAAAGAGTGTTTCCACTTTGCTTCCGGGTTGTACTAGCCAGTGGCCTAGCAGTCAAGGCAGTAGGTTCCAGACACCGTCCTCTGGGCCTCAGTTTAAAGTAGAAAGTGTTAGTTGTTGTCAGGTCCGACTCTTTGCAACCCCATGGACTATAGCGCACCAGGCTCCTCTGTCCATGGGATTTCCCAAGCAAGAATACTGGAGTGGGTTGCCATTCCCTCCTCTAGTGGATCAGGATCAGACCCAGGTATCCTGCATTGCAGGCAGATTCTTTTCTGTCCGAGCCACCAGAGACTCAGTTTGACTGTCTATAAAATGGGGATATATGGGACTTCCTTGATGGTCCAGTGGTTAAGACTCTGTCCTTTCACTGCAGGGGGCAAGGGTTTGATCCCTGGTTGGGGAACTAAGATCCTCCTTGCCACACAATGTGGCCTAAAAAATATATATATATATATATATATATATATATATATATATATATATATATTTTTTTTTAATAAAATGGGGATATAAATGTCTTCCTTCCCCTGGGCTTCTTAGGAAGGGAGCTCTCCTGCTGGGAACTAGACCAGGGAGAACCCACTCTGACCCGTCGACCAGCAGCTTCAGTCTCCTCTCTGTATTCTGGTAACGGGTGGAGAAGGAAACAGATGCAGGTGTTTTGCTGCTGACTCAGACTCGGGTGGGAAAGAAGGCAGGGGCTGGGCTCTCCCTGCAGTGGTGAGGCCTCAGTCAAGTTGCTTCCTCTTGGTTGGCCATGAGCTTTGTGCTTGACACATGGATGGGCCACATTATGAATTGGTGGGTGTAACCAATGCAGGGCCTTCTTTCTTTTTCCTCCTTGTGTTTTGGTAATTTTTTTCCCCTAGAGGGTGGATGCTGAAGCTGAAGCTCTAATGCTTTGGCCACCTAATGTGAAGAGCCGACTCATTGGAAAAAACCCTGATGCTGGGAAAGATTGAGGGCAGGAGGAGAAGGGGGCAGCAGAGGATGAGATGGTTGAATGGCATCACTGACTCAATGGACATGAGTTTGAGCAAACTTAGGGAGATAGTTAGGGACAGAGAAGCCTGGCATGCTGCAGTCCATGGGGTCACAGAGAGTCAGACACAGCTCAGCAACTGAACAACAATGACAAGGGTGGAGAAGAGGGAGGAGGAATGGGAGGAGGGAGTCACATGTGGGAGGGTGGAGAGGGAAGTGGGCAGTGCCACCCCGTGGTCTCTGTCTCTCTCCTGGATCCGTTCCTTTATGAGCCAAGCCTTGGAGAGGGGAGAAACTTGTGGTGAGAGCAAACACTGGGGGACCTAGCTGATTTTACCAAAGTTTGAAGAAAGGCCCAGTTCCAGTTCTGCCCCACTCTTTGACCTGGCATTTATTAATAGTTTGAGAAATATGCACAGCATGGCATTTAGGGCTGGGAACCTAGTCCAGTTAAGAACATGAGCTTTGCAATCAGACAGACTTGGGATCTGAGTCGGGATCCACGATGCCACCTGGACCAGCCCTGCTACCTTAAACAAGGCTGTCCACCTGTCCTGGTCTTCATCTCTCCATCTCCATTTGCATGTGTGCAAAAAGGAGAAGATGTAGCACTGTTCGCAGTGAGAGAATTGGGTGGTCCGAGGCTTAGGGCCAGGTACATAGTCAGCACTTGAAGGGGACCTAGAGCCTCACGCCAAGGAAGGCTGAAGGGTTAGTGCTCACAGACCTCACCAGGTGGGAGAAGACGAGAAAGGCTGATTTGCGCAGGAGAAGTCTGGAAATGGCCTCAAGGCAGAACTTGAAAGTTTGTGCCTTCCAGGATTTCAACCCAGGGGGACTGGTCACTGATGTCAAAGAAAAGCTTGAATTAAAGTACACGTGGGGGTAGGTGCTCACCAGTTTTGTGGAGGTAAATTCCATTGTCTGTTTTGCTCATCTGGTTCCTGAAGGACAGTGATGTAACTTCGAGTGCTTAGCACATAACAGGTGGCCTTAGGTTTGTGGGTTGCTGAGCACCCAGAAACTGGTCCCTGACAGAAGTAGTTTATCAGTAGTTTATCCGAGTTCTCTTACAGTTGCAAGGGATAGAAAATGCAACCCAAACTGGCTTAAGAATGTATTGGCCCACGTAACTGAAAAGTTCAGGAGTAGATTCTGGCTTCAGGTGTGGTGTGACCCAGGACACGGATATTATCTGGATCCAGTCTTTGTCTTGTTGGTGCTCCCTTCTTGTTGGCCGGATGGCCACCAGCACCTCCAGGCTCCATCCTCTCATCCATCATTAAAAAGAACATCTCTTGTTCCAGATACCGACTGATTGGACTGACCTGTGTCATGTGCTTCCCCTCCTAAACCAAGCACAGGGGCCAGGACATCTCAGCTCTCTTATTGGTCCGCTTGGGTCTTCTCTCCACCTTTGAACCACATTCCCATGATTCCTGCCCAGCAAGTGGATAGGAGTGGGCTCCTTAAGGGCCCTAAGGAGGCCTGGCCTAGACATCTGGCTTTGGGACCGGGCAATCACTGCTGCTGCAGACCACCAGGGACTCAGCATTTAGGTGATAGGAGGGGGCTCGCCTTTCCACCCCCAGACAGATGCTGTATTTGGGCAGTGTGTATTCATTCTGGAGCTAGAATCACCCGCTGAGTGGCTGTTACAGACCCCCGAGGACTCTAGGGCTCCTACTGGCTGTCAGTGCTTGGCAGCATCAAGCCACATGCCCAGAAAGTCTGCCAGAGACTGTTCTTTCTGGGCTTCAAGAGCAGTGGACACAGGAAGCAAAGATCAGGCCAGGCCACCTGCAGGGACCATGTTCTGCAGCACAGATCCTCGGGTTTGGTTGTGCCTGAGAATGAGGGAGCTATGTTCTGGAGGTTTGTGATTCCTTCAGTTCCCCCAGGGCATCTCTGCTTTAGAACCTGTGACCATCACCGTTCCAGGGCTGGTGCCTAGCACATGACTGGTGCTGAGTTGGTGCTTGATGAGGGACGGTCGAAGGCTTCCCCGGTGGCTCAGTGGTATCTGCCTGCAATGCAGGCAGATCTGTGTTTGATCCCTGAATCAGGAAGATCCCCTGGAGAAGGGCATGGCAACCCACTCCAGTATTCTTGCCTGGAAAATTCCGGGGACACAGGAGTCTGGCAGGCTACAGTCCATGGGGTCAAAGAGTCAGACACAACTGAGCAACTTAGCATGCACACATGCATGAGGTACGGTCAAAGGAAGCAAATCCCTTCCCTGGAGAGAATCAGATTCCTGGGGCGTGGAGCTGGATGGGCACAGCTCTTCATGAGAAACGGGGGGCTTCCCCCCCTCAAGATTGTGGAAGAGGATTAGCTTGGCAGTCAGGAGCCCAGGATGGTGTGGCCGGAAGGTGTGTTTATGCACCAGCAGCTGCACTGAAACAGCTCTGCAGGAAAGACAGAGGATTAAACAATGCCTCAAAGAAAATACAGTTACTGTGAAATATGAGAAAAAGACAAAGGCTGCATCACCTGGTACCTGCCAGGCCCACCCCCACCCACTTGTAGTAAGAATTACCAGGTGGTTCTCCTGGGCCCTGGAGTGGCCTTGGGATTAATACTGTTGAGAAGCGGCTGGGAGGTTTTTGAGAATCTCCTTTTGTTTGGTGAGTGCTGTATTGTGTCCCATCACCCCAAAAGCTTTAAGCATCAGGATCACATGGCAGAGACAGAAAGAACATGGAAATCTCTAGCAAAGCAAGTTTCCAGCTCTTGTTTGCCTGCCACTTGCCCTGTTCCTGGTTTCTTGGGTCTGTCTCATGTGCAGGGGACAGGAGGGGGAGGGACGGGAGAGTAGGCATGATGAACAGAGGTGGTCCAAGAGGGCTGTTTTCAGCTCACTATACAAAAACCAGGTAGGAGGGGAGCCCGGGCTGGGTCTGCGAGGACCAATCAAGCAAAAGGAAGTGATTTCAAGTCTCTTCTTCTTAGTCTTGGAGGCCCAGCCCTCAGGCTGCTCTTCCCAGATTTCTCTCTCCACAGACCATTACGTTCAAGTCCCACCTGACTCAATGTCCCTGTGGAATTCTGGTCATTTACAGAGCTTTGAGGAACCTTCGAGGCTGAGTCTAGAACCGAGGGCCACATTGCTTCTGTTGCCCCTGCTGACCTGACTGAATCCAGGACTCCTGGCCCCACTTGGCTGTAGGGTCACTTAACCAAGAGGTTCTGTGACCTCAGGCCTTCCAGGCTTGGGGAAGGATGCAAACAGTGGTGTCTGTCCAGGAGGGTTTGAAGGCTCCCTGTTAGCCACCGCAGGCCCTGAGAGGGGACATAGGCTTTGCTGGCCTTGGGGAGAGCTTGCAGTCTGGCACCTGGACCCACAGGAGAAGAGGTAGAATATAACTCAGGGGTGACTGGAAAAGGCTCTGCAGCCAGACCTTCTGAGTTTAACCACATGTTTTCTCCCTGCCTTGGTTTCTTCTGTAAAATGGGTATATCCCCTTGGGTTACTGTGAGGATCAGGAATTAATGGTGTGAGGATTTAGAGGTGTTTTGGCATGCATGAGAGGAGAGGCTCACCATGATGATGATGATGCATGAATTCAAGAATAGAGGGAATGCATTGTGGGAATGCCGCTGACCTCTTTCTCGTCATGTGCTCCCCCCACATAAAGGCAGAACAGAGGAGGTGCCCTTAGATCACTGGCGAAGACCCTCACCCCCTCTGCCTGGGCAGTGTGTTCGGCCAGCAACCCCCTCTCTGACTTTCTTTTCAAGATTCCCCTCTGCCATCAGGCACTGGCTTCTTGGGACCCGAATACATGTGGTCCTGTTTAGTCTTGGGGCCTGGGAACCCATCTCTCACGGGGATTTGATATGAATCATTGTGCCTTAGTCTTGACATTTAAACGCTCCAAGAACAACCTGATTCCTAATTTTTTTCTTTTAATATTTATTTGTCTGTGCTAGGTCTTAGTTGTGGCATGCAGGATCTTTTTAATTGTAGCATGCAGAATCTTCAGTTGCAGCACTCGAACTCTTAGTTGCAGCTTGTGGGATCTAGTTCCCTGACTAGGGATCCCACCTGGAGCCCCCTGCATTGGGAGTTGCAGAGTCTTAGCCACTGGGCTACCAGGGAAGTCCCTGATTCCTAATGTTTGGAACAAACATCATCCTAATGTTCTGAGATCTCTTCCTGGACCAGATTTGGCAGTGATGACAATAATGGCAGTCATGGCGGCAGTGGTGCCTTTTGAACACTCACAGCCTGCCAGGCGCTGCTGGACCAGCCCATGGAGGGGGCTCATGACCCACAGGCTGACCTGGGCTCCATCCCACAGCCTGCAGTGTCTCTGAACTCGGGCGGGGTCACTGCAGCCCTGCATAGGTCCTATGAGGATCTGGTGAGATGAAGCCTGTAATCCAGTGGGCGGCATCCTGCACAGTCAGGGTCTGAGAACGTAGCAGTGCCATCAGCCCTCGTCTCTGCCAGAGAGGGTGTTTGGACTGAGAGAGAACCATGGTATCGTTAAGCAGAGCACCGTGTCATCTAGAGTGACCTCCACCCAGCCAGGGCCAGGAGGGCATGGTTCTCAGGGCATCCAATTTCTCTCCCACGGAGCAGGTGTAGCTCAAGTGAATGGAGGTAGTCCACCAAGCCTGGGACTGGATTCAAGTTCCCCTTCTGCTAAGCCCTGCTGGAGGTCAGGGGGCTGCTGGGCCCGGTACCTGGACTGGGGAGGAGGATCTGTAAAAGTCAGTTAATGGAAAACCTGAACTACGTTACTGCCTCTCCGCCCCCACCACCACCCCCCTTTTTTGGCGGTATAATTCCCTACAGCAAAGTAAACAGGTCTTAAGGGTACAGTTGGAGTTTGGTGAGTTTTGACAGATGTGTATGTGTCTGTGGTAGTTTTTCAAGGTGTCCATCTATGACGAGCAGCCAGGGACTATCACTCCAGCCTAGGCTGCACTTGGAGCCCCTCCATGTTCTGGCTCCTGCCCTCCCCCTGCAGACTGGGTGACTCAGCCTTTTCTGCCATTTAAGCCACCCCTCCTAGGCTGTGAGGCCCACAGGTCAGGGCTCTGAGGTCAGTGAGGCCAAGGCCTTTCCTCAGAACGTTGGGGAGATTTGCCCTTTTCTATAATAATGGTCTTGACAAGTGACATGTGACCCCCATTTGGAACCTTCCGGAATGTTTCCACTTAGATGATTGCTTTGTTTAATGTTTACCACAGGCTTGGGAGACTGGTCTTGGCTCCATTTTCAGATAAATTCAGAGGTCACTTGTCCTAAGGTCAAATAGCCAGGAAGCTGGGGAGCCGTGACTGGGCCCTGGTGGCTGACCCAGACCTGCCTGGCCCATGTCTGCCTTGTACCATGCTCGGCGTGGGCCTGCCAGGGGCCCAGTGCTGGGCTGGAGCTGGGCGTTGGGTGTCAGCAGGGCCCCTGCTGCCTCTGTGGCCACGTCCCTAAGGAGCTACATGGAGCTACGTGCCCCTGGGGAGGGTGGTACACAGAGTGGTGGCTCTCTCTGACCCAGCTGCACGTAGGAAACAGGAGTGAGCCCATACCTGCTGGTTCGGGTTGGGGGGAAACGCTGCCTCGCCTGCCATCTACCAGGGTGAGCGGACAGTGGTGTTGGGTTCCCTCTGTGTCACCCACAGACTCTGTTGCCCTCTTCTGCAAGACAGTATAGTGTAGGCAGGTGCTAGAGCTAGACCGCTGGCTTCTACCCCTGACTCTGCCTTTTACTCTGAATGACATTGGTTAAGTCACCTAAATCCTGTGCCTCAACTGTTGAACGGGGTGATCCTACTTCATGAGGTTATTGTGAGAATTCACTAGTATCTGTTAGGCATGTGACGTACTTAAAACAGAGCCTGGAGCACATACCTTGTGCTCTAGAAATGTTAGTAAAGAAGTTATTGTCATTGCTGCTGCTGCTGCTAAGTCACTTCAGTCGTGTCCGACTCTGTGCGACCCCATAGACGGCAGCCCACCAGGGTCCGCCGTCCCTGGGATTCTCCAGGCAAGAACACTGGAGTGGGTTGCCATTTCCTTCTCCAATGCATGAAAGTGAAAAGTGAAAGTGAAGTCGCTCAGTTGTGTCCAACTCTTAGCGACCCCATGGACTGTAGCCTACCAGGCTCCTCCGTCCATGGGATTTTCCAGGCAAGAGTACCCACAGTAATTACAGTATTATTGTTGTTTGGACCTCTGGCTTTGGAAGGACAGACTTGCAAACCTCTCAAATGGAGACAGCTCAGAGGGCTCCTGGATGGTGCCCTACAGTCAAGGAAAATAAGCTTTTTTCCTTTCTCTTGTTCCTCCTCATCCCAACCTGGTGAGCTCACAAAAATTAAGCCGGGAAAGGACTTGGGGCTCTTCCCTGGGGCCAGGAGTGGTGGTTGGTTCCGGGAAACTGGTAGATCAGCAGGGACATCAAAGGCTCTCCAGTGCCAGGTGGCCCTGCCCAGCTGGTGCTGCTGCAGGTCTCCACACAGGTGTAGGGCTGAGCTGTGCTTGCCAGGACCCAGGCTCTCTTCCCTTAGCATCTTTTTTTTGCCTTCTGTGCATGTTACCTCCTTGTTACAATGTGGCTGCTGCAGTTCTGACCACAAATCTACTTTCCAGGCAAGAAGGCAGGGAGGAGACAAAGCCTTTTTTTCTTTTATTAAAAAAAACTTTTTTTTGTCATATAGTTGCTTTGCAATGTTGTGTTTATACTGGACAGCAAACAGTGAATCAGTTATACATATACATATATTCCCTCTCTTTTGGATTTCCTTCCCATTTGTTGTTGTTTAGTCACTAAGTCAAGTATGGCTCTTGTGCAACCCCATGGACTGGAGCCCACAAGGCTCCTCGGTCCATGGGATTCTCCAGGCAAGAATACTGGAGTCTGTTGCCATTTCTTTCTCCAGGGGATCTTCGCAACCCAGCGATGGAAGCTGTGCCTCCTGCATTGCAGGCAGATTCTTTACCATTGAGCAAAGTACTTTTTTCTTAAAGGGCAGTCTTCCTCAAGGACTGTCTCCTATATCTTATCAGCCAGGCTGAGTCACACAGACAATTCTAGCTGCAAGGGAGGCCAGGAAATGGCACTTTTTGCTGATGGTGATTGCAGCCATGAAATTAAAAGATGCTTACTCCTTGGAAGGAAAGTTATGACCAACCTAGACAGCATATTCAATAGCAGAGACATTACTTTGCCAACAAAGGTCCGTCTAGTCAAGGCTATGGTTTTTCCAGTGGTCACGTATGGATGTGAGAGTTGGACGGTAAAGAAAGCTGAGCGCCGAAGAATTGATGCTTTTGAACTGTGGTGTTGGAGAAGACTCTTGAGAGTCCCTTGGACTGCAAGAAGATCCAACCAGTCCATCCTGAAGGAGATCAGTCCTGGATGTTCATTGGAAGGACTGATGTTGAAGCTGAAGCTCCAATACTTTGGCCACCTCATGCGAAGAGCTGAGTCACTGGAAAAGACCCTAATGCTGGGAAGGATTGGGGGCAGGAGGAGAAGGGGACGACAGAGGATGAGAGGTTGGATGGCATCACCGTCTCGATAGACATGGGTTTGGGTAAACTCTGGGAGTTGGTGATGGACAGGGAGGCCTGTCCTGCTGCGATTCATGGGGTCGCAAAGAGTCGTACACAACTGAGCGACTGAACTGAACTGAACTGAACTAAATGCAGAATACTCACTGCTCTCACAAACAAAAGATGTGCTAGGGAGGCACAGGGTCTCCCCAGCTCCCTTTGCCACCTGATAGGTATGCCACACCCCCCTTGTCCTTGAGAAGAGGCCCCTGGGGGCTTCCATTGTGTGGCCTGCCTGCTGGTAAGGCCACCCCTGAGGGCAGCACCACTGGTGACTGGCGGCTTCCCGGAGGAGGGCGGCGGGGGGGAAGCACCATCTCCCAGGCAACACATACTTCCGGCTTCCTTGGCCAAGAACATTGCTGTGTCTGTGGCTTCTTTGGCACCAGGCCCTTTCATCACCAGGCTTCCCTGGTAGCTTAGATGGTAAAGAATATGCCTGCAATGCGGGAGACCAAGGTTTGACCCCTGGATCAGGAATATCCCCTGGAGGAGGGCATGGCAACCCACTCCAGTATTCTTGCCTGGAGAATCTCATGGACAGAGGAGTCTGGTGGACTACAGTGCATGGTGTCACGAAGAGTTGGACACGACTGGGCGACTAATACACACATACCTTTCACCACCATTCGCCCCCTGCCCTGAGATCTGAGGGTGCATGGTTGCCCAGCAACAGGCAGAAAGGTACACAGTCAGTCTTTCCTGTTTGTGTCCCTCCGCAAAGGCTAGAACGGTTTCTCCAGGAACGTGGCTCCTTCCCCAGCTTTTGGCGCAAGGCTCCCTCCTGTCCGTGAGTCTGCAGCCAGCTCTGCACCAGATGCTTCATGAACCCCACTTCTTCCTTTCCCTGCTTCATGCCCCTGGACGACTGCTGACCCCAGACCTCCGTGCCCTGACGGGGCAACTCTGTGTTCTTCACATGAGGCGCACGCACCCAAGGAATTGAGTGGGTTGGGACTAATTTACACTTAAGCAGCCACGTGCGTCTCACTGAGCAGGGCAGCCATGAGCCAGAGCAGGGACCCCTGCCCTGCCTGGCGGAGGAGCACAGCATTCATCTAGGTTCATGAAGAGTGCATTCCTCTAAGGGCACTGATATTAGGTGTCAGGCGAGTGTAATCTCCTAGGTTCTGTCTCCTCTCAACGAAAATTTGAAGCGACGGACGTTAAAGCCCTCTGCACATCACAGCTCTTGGACAGATGGTGTTATAGCTCTTAGACAGATCAGTGTTACAGCTCCATGTTACAACTCAGTTTTATTTAGAAAATAGCAGGAAAAGACATCCTTAAGGCATGAGGGCATGCCAACCCAAAGACGCAAAGAGAACAGAGAGCCCCGGCCCTTAGGCTCCTCTTTTTACATGTTTTTTCCCTCCCCCCTAGGCCTTCCCTGTGTAAATTGGCCTGGCCAGGAGTGCTGTTTGTTCTACCTGAGGTCCTCACTGTGGTCCTTGGACCTTCCTTTGACCTTCCTTTGTTCTATTTTCGCTGGCTTTTCCCTTCCTTGTCTTTTAGCCACTGCCATTTTGGACTTCTGTTTCCTATTCTAACTACCTAACATTATGAAGGCCCAGAGAGGGACAGTGACTTGCCCTAGGTCGCACAGGGAGGTGGCTGTCCTTCTGAGGCAGAAACCCAAGTCTTCCAACTCTCACTTTTTCATTGGTCCTGGGGGATGGGTTTGCTCCCTTCTGTGCAGAGGGGGAGGGGAGTTGAGGGCACAAACAGTCCTCATCGTGCGTACGTTTAAGTGTGTCACACGTTCCTATCATTCCATTTCACAGGTGAGGCCACTGAGGCCCAGGGAGGGGCGTGCGTGCGTGCTAAGTCCCTTCAGTCGTGTCTGACTCTGCTAGCCCAGGGACTGAAGTCCGCCAAGCTCCTCCGTCCATGGGATTCTCCAGGCAAGGATGCTGGAGTGGGTTGCCATGCTCTCCTCCAGGGGATCATCCCGACCCAGGGATCACACTTGCATCTCTTGCATGGGCAGTCAGGTTCTTTACCACTAGCACCACCTAGGAAGCCCCCAGGGAGGGGAAGTGCCTGCAGATGGTCCCAAAGCTGGTAAATGGGCTTCAGTCTTGTGAGGTTCTCTGTGATTGCAGTCCCAGAGCTGTCACCCCTCTTTGCCCTAGGAAGGGTCCAAAGCAGTGCAAGATCTAGTCTAGCAGAGGCAGGTGCAGTTACTAAGCTTGGACAAGCCTCTCTGTTTCTGTGGAGTTGTTTTTCCAGCCTGGTCTCCTGAGACTTGGCTCCTGCAGGAGCCACACCTGGTATCCTGCCCTCCTGCTTGTTCAGAACCTGACTCAAGGGGCGGGGCCTAGGTATCCGGTAGACCTATTAGCAACCTGAGCACAGGAAAAAAAAAAAATCCACCTTTGCCACTGTTAGCTCAGGAGAGGACATGCAGCCCCATCTTGCTCTCATACAAGTAGTGGTTGTGGGAGGGCAGAGAAGACTGTGCCGGGCTGTTCTGTGCCTTCACCTCCTCCCTCCTGGGGCGTCATCTAGCACAGCCCTTTCACATGATGGCCCCGTTTCATTGTGACGGAAGTACGGTTGCTGGATAAAACACAGCACACCCAGTTACATTTGAATTTCAGATAAACATCGAATCAATTTTTAGCATAAGTATGTTCCATGTAATATTTGGGACACACTTATATTAAAAATTATTTGTTATCTAAAATTCAAATTTATCTGTGCATCTGGGCTTTTTTGGTTCGTTTTGCTTCACTTTGTTTTGTTTTGCTCAATCTGGCAACCCTAGAGGGGTGACATTGTCCCCACGCAGTGTACATGGCAACTGAGAGCCAGAGAAATCACAGAGCTTGCTCAGGGTCACAACAAGGCCCTGGTTAGGCCTGGATTTGAAGCCAGGTCTCTTGGAATCCTCTGCTGTCTGCATACGTAGTAAACAACCTTAGTGGCTTCCTCTGGGCCATTTGAGAAAGCCCTAAAATAAAATAAAAAACAGTTCTGGCTTCTACTTGCCTGGTAATGTAAACATAAATGGGATACTTAGCAGTCACTCACACCCTACTGTGAAATAGACATTTGGTGACTGTTAAATGGGAACAGTCCCTGGCAGCAGTGACTGGGGAGAATTGATGAAGGAAAGTGTCTTGGCCTATTTGGGTCGCTATAACAAAAATACTGGATGATTTATAAACCACAGAAATTTCTGTCTCACAGTGCTGGAGGCTGGGCGTCCAAGACCAGGCACTGATAAATTCCGCGTCTGGTGAGGACCCTCTTGGTAACTCATAGAAAGCTGTCTTTTTTGCTGCATCTTCACCTGGTGGACAGGTCATTAATCCCATTTATGATGGCTCCACCCTCATGATCTGATCAGTTCTCTTCACATGCTGTCATCACCTGGGGGATTAGGTTTCACATGTGATTTTATTTTTGGCTGCACCGGGCCTTTGATGCAGCATGCAAGATCTTCAGTCTTTAGTTGCGGCATGCAAACTCTTAGTGGTGGCATGCGAACTCTTAGTTTCAGCATGTGAGATCTAGTTCCCCATCTATGGATAGAACCTGAGCCGCCTGCATTGGGAGCATGGAGTCTTAGCCACTGGACCATCAGGGAAGTCTCTCACATACGAATTTTGAACACAAACATTCAGTCTATGGCAGAAAGAAAGAATGAAAATTCTAGAGTCTTGAGTACTGCTGGAGATGGCAAGCCAGGGCTTAGGGCACAGAGTGTGGTTGGGGTTAATATCTTTTATAATCTGACCCTGCCCTACCTCTCCTTTCCTCCTGTTCTTCCTCACCTTAACTGTTCACTGGTTACCCAGGGACCTCTGGCTTCCTAGCACTTCTCATGCTGTTCCCTCTACTCACTGCCTCCTGCCCCCTCCCCAATCTTCCAAGACCTATTTCAAATATTCTTGTGCCCCAAGCAGGTACTGCCATTGCTTTGTGTTATAATTACTTGGGTTGCTGCTTCTACTCGCTGGAGACTTTTTGAGGCTGAGAGTATTCCCTTATTTTTGGACACCAGGCAGTCCTGCAGTATAGGCAGCTTGCAAATGTTTGTCTAGAATAAGGGCAGGGGAGGGACCCCCAATGCAAACTTCCTACCTTGCAGGTTTTCTAAGAGACTTGGACATTTCCCAGCCTGCACCTGAGTCTGTTCGTGTCAGAGCAACCAGGAACTCCCCTGCAGACTGCCTTCCTCCCTGGGGAGCAGGTTTGGGTTCCTTTAACCAATCTGAGGTCTGGGAGCACCAGCCTGAGGATGGGACCTGTCTGTGACATTCACCCAGGGGCCCCCAGTGCCTGCAGGAACATCTGGCTTGGGGTAGGTGCCCGTGAACTCTTGCTGGGTGGGTGGCTGTGTGCATGGATGGATGGAGGGGATTGTTTGATTGCCATGTGTCGTCATACAGTGTCCAGAACACTTGAGACCCCCCCAGTGAATGCGGGCCTCCCACACTAATGAGGGCTTTGGGGTGTGTCATCCAAAGTGCTGTCAGAATTGGACCATGGGTGGGGCGGTTTAGGGCTCTTGATGTAACTGTGGGGCTGAGACTGCCCAACAGGGAGGAACCTATGAAGAAGGAAGGAAACCCTTCTGGCAGCCCAGAGGCAGGACGAATCTAGCACCTTCAGAACTGAAAGTCTCCCCCCAGTGGCCTGAGGAAGGCCTCAGATGGGGTGACAAGGCGGCTGGTGGGCAGCCAGGGTGGGAGGGTTTGGAGCTCAGGAGTGAGGTGCTGCACTCTGCGTTTCAGGCTGGAGAATGGCTGGGGGTTGAAGAGGAGCTGGGTGGCCAGGGAGGCCTCTGCTTGTGTGGGTGGACCCAGGTGGCTTCAGAAGAGGTAGTTGAGGTGGACCAGGAACAGGAGCTGGAGTTGGTGCCACCTTTCCCCAGGCTTCTGGGGGTGAAGGGACCCCAGGTCCCTGAGGCCTCGCCTCTGCTCCCCTCCAGCCTGCCCCCACAGGCTTGGCTCTGCCTTTGGGTCCAGGATCCCCGAGGAGTGCAGGTTGTGGAACCTTAGAGAACACCGCACACCTGGGAGGGCCCTGGGCTCCTCCCAGGGTCAGGAGCCTGGGAAAACAGCCCCACCTCACTGGCACTGAGCACTTGCTGTATACACGGAGCCCATCCCCTGGACCAGGCTCTGTAAGAGGAGGGAGCCTCACCACCCCGTGAGGGTTAGACCCATTTTACAGAAGGGGCATCTGAGGCTCAGAGGGGGAGGGACTTGCTTGTGACCACACTCGTGGTCAGTGAGGGAGCCAGACCAGAGACCCTGGGACCTCAAGAGCTCTGCTGCAGCTGTGCCCTCTGACCTTCACAGATGAGGACTGTGCCCGCCCCCCTAAGGCTGGAAAGAGCTTGGCCTGTGGCAGAGAGAGGTACCAATCTGCAGGAGGATGTGAGCTTAGTGATGCTTCCGAGGCCAGCTGCTCCGGGCCTGCTTCAGTGAGCTTCTCAGAACCCCCTTTAATCAGTCTCTAAGTGAGGTGAGAATCTTGCCTGGGTCTGCACCGTCCTGAGTTACTGTTGTGCTGACTGTGCCTGGAGTCAACCAGGTCTGGGTTCAGACCCCACCTCCGTTACCTACTCACTTTATGAACTCACGGAGTTTCTTAGTCTCTCTGCACCTCGACTTCCTAACCTGTGAAAGGGGTTAGATCTCCTGCCTCCAAAGGTTTTGGTAAATGAGGTAAAGCATGTAAAGTGTAACTGGGCGTGACTATAATGCTCCAGCCCTCTGCAGGGAGGGAGACCCTGGCCATTGGAGTGGATGCTCTAGTTGCAGCCACAGTGGAGCCCTAGACAGTGTGGAGGGATGCAGGGGTGAGGATCCCACTCGGCGTGCTCTGCAGACTGTGGGTGGGGCCCAGGACCAGGGCAGAGGCTCTTTGCAATAAGGTGGTTTTGGGGTTTTCTTCCTGCACACGGTAGGAACGGTGCTGAGCACAGAGCAAACAGGCTGAAAAGCCAAAGCACCTTCAAACTGTCCCCAGAAAAGTGAGCTAGCGCAGCCAGCGTCCCCTGTCCCCTGCTCTAACCGCGTGCCCTTCTCCCCTAGCGCTCCTGCGGGAGGAAGTGTCCCGGCTCCAGGAGGAAGTCCACCTTCTCCGGCAGATGAAGGAGATGTTGATGAAGGACCTGGAGGAGTCGCAGGGTGGCAAGTCCTCTGAGGTCCTCTCGGCCACCGAGCTCAGGGTCCAGCTGGCCCAGAAGGAGCAAGAGCTAGCCAGAGCCAAAGAAGCCTTGCAGGGTGAGTGACAAGTCGGTGACAGCTCCCTCCTCCCCCTCACCTGGGGCTCAGCCAGGGCCGCGGAGGGCACCGGGAGCCAGGGTCCTGCGTCTGCAGGGGGAGTGACATGGATCTGGGAGTCTCCCAGCACGGACTGCCCCTTCCTTCTTGGGTGGAATCCTGTGTTGTGCTGGGTCGGGTACAGGTGTCATTCCATCCTGTGGTGTGACCACCTCAAGATCTCCATCATGGCTGGTCATGGGGCGCCTCCCTCCGATGCATGATTGGCAGGTAGTTAGTTATCTTTGCTGAACCAGGGTGCTGTCCCAGCAGCTGGGTCTCCTCTTTCCCAGAACTCTCCGGGTCCTGCGGTGCCTCCCCTGCAGGACAGTGTGGGTGTGTGGGGGTCTGTGCTGGAGGACACGTCCATCCACCACTTCACTCATGCTTGCCATGGTGGGCTCTCCAGGGGAGGGATTGGCCTCTTCTTGCTTTTACTTGGTGTGAAGGAGCTCCCCTCTAAGAAACACAGCACCCGGCCCTGGGTGGGGGGAGGAGCTGGGAGAGAAACCACTTGAAGAAACAGGAGGTCGGTGGGCCCACGTGTCAGCTACTTTCCTTAAAGCTGGCCTGGGATACTGGTGGCTGACATACCTCTCTCTCCTGGGAGCCACCTGCCCACACTGTGTCTCAAAAGGTTATTTGAGAAAGATTGGAAGCCTTCTCCGAATAGTCTTGCAACAGGAAACATTGGGGGAGAAAATATTTGGGGAGGTCTACCTTGATCTCTTGAGCCTCTCTTAGTATCTTTGATTCTCCTGGGGAGGGAAGAGGCAATCAAGCTTGGCAAGCTCCTTCCCACTTACCACTGACTAGAACTGATACTCTCTGAAGACTTCGTTTGTGAAGCCAAAGCAGGTTTATTCTTTACATTGATTTCGGCCTGCTGTAGCAAAGACCCCAAAATAGGGTGGCTTAAAGAATCTGTTTGTCCCTTTCTTCTGTACCATCCCAAGGGCATTTCAGGCTGGTGGGCATCTCTGCTCCCCTTGGCCTGTGATGGATCCAAGGAAAGAGCTGAAGTTCAAGGTCAGAGTGTCTTTGGCAGGAGTGTGATCGTATGGCTGGGCCTGGCTGCAGTGAGTGCTCGGGGTCTGCGTTCCAGCTACAAGGCTCCCGAGGAGTGGGAGTCGGTGGTGGAGAAGGGATTTTGCTAGATGATTAGTTAACTCTATCCTCCTGGGTTTCCCTGACCAGAAGTGTGAAGTGAGCAGCAGAACACTGGTGAAGCCAACTGTCTGTCCAATACCCCACCACCCAGGAAGCTCAGGAAACCACTGAGCCCTCATCCAGGTGTTCCAGCCCCTTTCTGTATCCTTCTCAGCAGTACACATTATTCTTCTGGTGGGCCCACTTGGACAGTGTTCAGGGTGGCGAGCAGGTGGTCTGTGTCATGGTCCAGCTGATGCCGCATGATCAGAAGTCCCTGTGCCAGGCATGCACACTTTCTCTACACAAGTCTCTTGCAGTCCAGGCAGATCTGTGTGAGCCCCCTCCTCTCCCATCTTCCCAGAGGCCCTGGAACATCCCTACCTTTCTCAGGAAGGAGAACCCAAGTCTCAGAAGTCTTCCATATGGGACAAGTGTTCCTGGGCCTGGGACATATGAGTTGGTGTCCTTTGGTCTCACCAAGCTTTGCGATCCTGCAGAGAGTTGGGAAAGCAGCCAGACACTGTCTCAGCCTCCTCAGCCAGTGTTCATTGCAGGACAGAGACACCTGCCTTCTGTGTCTTGGGCCAAGGAAAGAGCTCTCACACTTACTCTGCCTTCTGGACCTGTGAGGAGGCAGAATCCCTCTGTATGCTGTTCCAGGGCCAAGGGGAATGGGCAGGGAAGCTCATTTACCCTCCATTCCCCAGCTCCTAGGACAGACAGCCTACACTCCCCAGACCTCAGCTTTCTGATCTGAATGATGGGACAGTAACAGTGAGTTACATGCGGTCATGTCTGTGAAGGCTGTTACCATGATATGCATCCGTCTCTGTGTGGCCCACAGGGCACAGAGCTTTGCAGGCATTTCTTCCCAACTCTGTGCTGTATGATTTCTTATCCCTCCCCAAAGGTCTTCAGAGCCTTGCTCAAGGACCCAGAGATCCCCTTGATGGGGCAGCTCCTTTGTAGGAACAATAATCTCATCAAGAAAGATTTGTCAGTATTCATTCAAGGAAGGCTTTATTGAGCACCTACTATGTGTTCCAGCGGGCTTCCCTGGTGGCTCAGATGGTAAAGAGTCTGCCTGCAGTGTGGGAGACCCAGGTTTGAACCCTGGGTCAGAAAGATCCCCTGGAGAAAGGAATGGCTACCCACTCGAGTATTCTTGCCTTGGGAAATCCCATGGATGGAGGAGTCTGGTAGGCTACAGTCCATGGGGTCGCAAAGAGTCGAACACGACTGAGCGACTTCACTTTCTTTTTTTTCTACTGTGTTCCAGCACTGTTCTACACACTTGGTCTACCATTCACCCCAGTCCTGCTGGGAGGTATTAACCCCTTTCACAGATGGAGACAGCTGAATGAGGTTCAGGGAGGTTAAGTAACTTGGCCAAAGTGACAAGCTAATTATCAGCAGAGTCCAAAACTTTATCCACTGTGCTAAACCCCTTTTCTTCCCTCTGGATGAGGTCACTAGGGATGAAGTCAGCCTGGACAGGAGAGACCAGAGGCCACCCTAGCTCAATAATGGAGACAGCAGATTCTGGAGTCAGATCTGGGCTTGAATCCCAGCTCTGTCACTTACTAGCTGTGTGACCTAGGGCAGATTCCTTAACCTCTCTGAACCATAATTCTCTTGCAGAAGGTAGTAATACCTGTTTTTCTTATAATTGGGACCAATTATAACTGGTAGCTACTTCACAGAATTCTTGGGAGAATTAGTGATATGAAGCACTTGGCCCAGTGCCAAGTACCATTAGTGCAAATATTTAGTAATGATCAGATGAGAGGAGGCTTGGCAGACCTCCTTGGATTTCTTTGGAGATGCTGGTCACCTGATTCCCATTCAGGGTGGCCCAGACCCTAGACCCGCTGAGCCCATCTGCGTTCAAGGTAGCAAGTGTTCCTGAAAAGCAGTGAGGTGAACACCTTCATCGGCCTCAGGCATCCTGCCTGGTGTTCTCTACAAAGTCACAAAGATGCTTACTCCCTGGCCATAGCACGTGGTGAGTAAATTGCAGACAGATGTGGGCAGGAGGAGACTGGGGCATGAAGGGGGATTTATGTGCCCTTAATGAGAAAGATGAGAATAAATGCACCAGCCAAGAAAGCTGCAGATGTTGGACGACACTTGTTAACAACCAGTGTCCCTACGGTGGGAAAATGTAGAACCCCCAAAGACTTCCACTCTGGTGGTCCCCACCCGGCCACCCTCAGTCTAGTAGCTTGGGATTGTTTGAAAGTAGAATTTTCTTTTTTTAATATTTATTTGGTTGCACTGGGTCTTAGTGGCAGCACACAGGATCTTCAGTCTTCGTTGAGACATGCTGGATCTTTAGTTTCAAGATCAGGGATTGAACCCAGGCTTCTTGCTGCACTGGGAGCTCAGAGTCTTAGCCACTGGACCACCAGGAAAGTCCCAAAACTGGCATTTTTCAATACGTGAGAAGATTAGGAACCCAAGCAAACACCCAAGACATCGGGCCATGATTCCAGCATCAAAGAATCCAACAAAAAGAATCAAGTCTGGGAGAATTGGGGTTTAGAAGATTTCTTTGTTTAGAAGGTTCTGCCGGGATGAGTCTGGGAATGTTTGGTTTAGGACTTTGGTCTCACCCTGAGTTCAAAGCCAGAAGCTCTGAATGATTGTTTAATAAGGAATGGTGCTGTCCAGTTTGTAAACTTACCCCAGAGTCCCTTCGTGACCCCACCCCTACAAACGTGGTGAGCTTGTTGCCTGGGGGACTCCTTTGCGGTGTCTTGATTTACCCCTCAGTTTCATTGATTTCATTCAAGATTCAAAGCATTACAGAAACAATGATCATGAAAATTCCCTTCTTCCCTTTTTTAATCACTTAATGGCATGTCGAGTGTGTTGAGCATTTTCCCACAAGGAAAAATGCTCCTCGAAAACATAATTTTTAATGACTCCGTAATGTTCTGCCAAATGGAAGCCGTGTAATTTATTTAGGCACTTTTCTGTTATTGGACATTTGTCTCCGCTTTTTCTTCTTTTCATTCTTGCTGTTACGTAGCGCTGCACTATGCAGATCTGTGTAAATCTGTTTTCTTAGGATAGCATTTATCAAACCTTCTGGTCTCTGGACCACTTTACATGCATAAAATTGATGACCCCAAAGAGCTTTTGTTTATATGGTTTAGATCTATCAGTATTTGTTATTATAGAAATTAAAAGCAACATGTCTATATTATAAGTAATTTATTTTAAAATAACAGTACTAAACCTATTACATGTTAACATTATTTTTAAGTGAAAAATGACTGCTTTTTCCTAAATAAAAAGACTTGAGGGAGAATGGCAACATTGTTTCACAATTTTCAAAAACTTTTTAATGTTTGACTTCATAGAAGACTGCTGAGTTTTCATAGTTACTCCTCAGTCAGGTTACTGTGATTTGTTATTTTGGTTGAAAATCTAGCATCACACAGATGTGTATCTGGAAGAGGGAGGAATAAATTAATTGTCTTATTAGATAATTGTGGATATTTCTCTTGATGCCATACTAGAACTCACCAAATGGTAGTTTCTTAGAGGTGTGCTGAGTGTGGAATCTAAATCCATATCCAATGAAGGTTTTGTGCTCTGGATGGACAAAAACCATTGGTCAAATTCACACTTTGAATGGAGATTGTAGCTCAGTGGTAAAGAATCTGCCTACAATGCAAGAGACCCGGGTACAATCCCTGGGTCGGGAAGATCCCCTGGAGAAGGAAACGGCAACCACTCCAGTATTCTTGCCTGGAGAATTCCATGGACAGAGGAGCCTGGAGGGCTACAGTCCATGGGGTCACAAAGAGTCAGACGCGACTGAGCAACTAATACACACATGGAGATTGTACCCATACATGATTTTTTGGAATCTAACATTGATCACTCAGAAAATAATGGTTCCCTGAGTGATGTGAATCCTCCAAAGGTTCATATATTTCATTGTCCAACATCAAAAAGTCATACCTGTTAACATTACTTAAGAAAAGTCTTTAAGTCTTGAGGATCTGGTAAAGTCCTCATGGCAGATCAAGTTTGCCCAAATTCTTATTTTCACTCAAAATTTCAAGTTTTATCACTGGCAACAAATACTGTCACTTGTTTTCTGAGAATTAATAGGTGTACTTATTTGGTAACTTACTAGTTCAGTAGTTTGCCAGATACTATACTGTATGTTAGTCATTCTTTCAATTACAAACGATGTCCTACAAAAAGTGACTAGCTAGCAACTCAGTTTCACAAATGATTTTCCTTGAGACAGCCATTGTACTTTGATATGCAACAAAAGAGTTTTAAGTGTACTTCCCATTTTATTTAAAAAAATATGTACTTGGGGATCAAGTTTGAATAGAATTAATTATTTTTACCTCTTCCTCAAGGATATTCTTAAGTAAAACTGCCCCTCCCTTTTTTCCAACTATGAGTGCATTGTGTAAAGAACATAGTTACTACTTACACAGTTTGATGCCACTGTCATGATTTCTCCAAAGATGTCAACATTTTACCCAGCATAGCTTTTTTACCAACATTACAAATATTTACACAGTAGAAGAGGCAAATAATGTCTGAGTACTATTATGAAAATAGTTTTCCTCTTGGACCCCCTGAAATGTTATTGGTGGTGGTAGTGGTGGTGACAGCTGGTATTTTTGAGCACTTTTAGCTCAAAATGCCACACACTTTAGCTCATTTAATTTTTACATGCGTATGAGGTGGGCTATGGATGTGCCAAGATTACCCGGCAGTACCTGGTTTGGGCCGGGTTCAGACTTCAGCAGGGACAGAGAGGGTATTACTGTAGGGGATATAGCATGGTAAGAAGGCCAGCCTGTGCATGGGAGTGGGAAGGTGGACACTTTGCAGTAGGAGGTGGTAGGAGATGATCATGGTGAACCCCAAGGGTTGGACCCTAAGGTTCAGGGACATGGAGGATTTGAGCAGGGGGAAAGTAAGAGGAGTAAGGTGTTAAGATGGTCCTGATGCCCTTTCCCACCCTCTCCTTGCCTTGCAGCCTCATCTCTCTCCTTCTGGCATGTGGACACACATGTTACGTATGTGTAGTTCCCCAACGTGCCTGTGGATCCTCTCACTTCTCTGGGTCTTTGCATTTGCCCTTTCTTCTCCCCCAACCTCCTGAGGGTCATTCTTCCTCCAACTCCCTATTCAGGCTCTGCTTCCTCCAGGAACCTTTCTAAACCATCTCCTGCCTGTGGTTGGCAGGATCATACCCCTTAACCCCCAAGATGTTTCTGCCTCCCAATTTCTAGAGCATATGGATATGGTGGTTTACTTGGCAAATGAGAATTAAAGTTGTTAATCAAACATCCTTAAGATGGAGGAATGGTCCTGTGGTCCCAGTGTAATCCCATAGGTCCTTCAAAGTGAAAGAGGAGGCGGAAGAGTCAGAGTCAGAGCAGGTCAGAGAACAGAGGCTGGAGATTTAAGGTGAGGACTCAATCCATCAGTGCTGGCATTGAAGATGGAGGCAGGGGCCACGAGCCAAGGAGTGTGCGTGTCCTCTCGAAGCTCGAAAAGACAGAAACAGATTCTTTCCTAGAGGCTCCAGAAGGAAGGTTGCCCTGCCCACACCTTGATGTTAGCCTCCCAAGATCCAGTTCAGACTTCTGATGTCTAGAGCTATAAGATACTAAATCTGTAGTAATTTACTGCAGCAGGAGGAAGAGACTAGTAAGGGCCCCTCCTCCTTGTACTTCACAGCCCTAGACGCTGACCTCCCTTAGGACTGAGCACACACTGTGGGGGTGTCTGTTTCCTGTCGGGTTTGCCACTTGCCAGGCTCCTTCAGACACGGCTTCCAGCACAGATGTAGCCTTATTATCTGAACAAAGCCGATGATTGGTGAGCACGGCAAAGGAGAAACGATGCCCAGGTTTCCTCTCTTCAGCGTGAGGAGTAAGCCCTGGCAGCCTTGTCCCTGCCTCACAATGAGTCACCTGTCCTACACTGAGCTCCTGGAAGGAACTGAGCCTTATTATTTAATCTGCTCATTCAACAAATGTTTCCTGAAAGCTTCCCCACAATAGAACCTGTGCCTGTGGCTCAGACTATTTGGAGGCAGATCAGACCCGGGCCCTGCCCAGAACCCAGTGACACGCCAGAAACCCACAACATACTCAATGCACATTCATTGAATAGTATATTTTTTTAATGACCCAACAGGCTGGCAGGTAAGAATCTATGCTACAGATATTCTGCTTTGAGGAGTTCTGGGGTTCAGAGAATGTCCTAGGCCTTGAGCAGCAGGGGACACCAGCGTCCTTTTTGTTCCTAGCAGGTGTGGCCATGTCTTGGCTGCCTTTGCGAGAGTAACTAGGCCTGCAGACAGTGAGGCGGTAGGTGGCCCGAGTGGCTGTTGAATAGAATAATGTGTCATCGCTCCTGGGATGGTTCTGCCCACCTGCTTTTTTACACACACATCCTTGTCTCCAATGCTGTGTGGGTTTGAAAAGCAACTTAATGTTTCCTATTTCCCTTCCCACATCTACACTCCATTCTTTGTCTCATTCCTTGCATCAAAGGATTTGTTCATCTTCTGGCCAGTCTGTTGCCCTGGGTTGAATTTATATGCTCCCCTTTGATAAGTAAGTCATATACAGAAGTTCCCACTGTTTTCTTGGGGCATCTAGCCTGATGCACTGGCGGCTGCTGCAGCCCCCCGCCCCCTCAAAGCCAGCCCCTTCTGTCCCTCAGCCCTGATGTGAAAGACACTTGGTGATACATCTTAGAATTTGGTAGAAGCTTCCAGAGAGTTTTAACTCAACTGACAGAATATCTTCCAAATATGCTACTGACTGTTTTTAACAGTTAACAGATCCCCCTTGAAAGCATCTTAGACTCCAGATTTGATCCAGGTGAAGATAATCTGGGGTCAGGTCAAAGAAGTGTCCAGAAACTTTGCTGTCTGTCGCAACTCTGGCTAGGCTAGGTGTCTCTGGCAGGTTAGCTGCTTCACATGGCAGCTAGATTCCCAAAAAAGAGCACATTCTGTGATGCACATGTTTTTTCAATAAATGTTTCTTTGGAGTAGTTTGAGATTTCCAGAAAAGTAGCAGAGTCCCTGCATGACCAGTTCACCCCTCATCAGCATCTTAGATACTATAGTGCATTGCAAGAGTGCTTTTCAAGCCACCCCCTGCTTCTTGTTTGCTGAGGTCTCACTGGCCAGAGCAAGTCACATGACCATGCCCAGCATCATGTGGGTGGAGGCTTTCAGGCTCTGGTTCCCAGGGAGAGAAGTTTGTTGGTGGCCATGACTATGGATCCACAACAGAGAGCATTTTATTTGTTTTTTAATTTAATTTTATTTTATATTAAAGTTGATTTACAGTGTTGTTAGTTTCAGGTGTACAACTAAGTGCTTTAGGTACACATATACATGTATCTATTCTTTTCAGATTTATTTCCCATTTAGGTAATCGTAGAATACTGAGTAGCATTCCATTTGCTATTCAGTAGGTCCTTGCTGGTTATCTGTTTTATATATGAGTGTGTATATGGTAATGCCAAACTCCAGATTTATCCCTCCGTGCACCTTTCCCCTTTGGTAACTGTAAGTTTGTTATTGATGTCTGTGAGTCTGTTTCTATTTTGTAAATAAATTCATCTGTATCATTTTTTTAGATTCTACATATAAGTGATATCATGTGATAATTGTCTTTCACAGACAACATTTTAACTAGAACCATATCCAGAATTTGCTTAGAATCTGGGGTTCTGGTGACACATGGCATCAACCTTGTCCCTTTGGGCTTCTTTGCTCTTTATAGGTTTTTGTATCTGAGTGGCCTGTGTTCCCTCTCCTCACCCTGTCTGGGGATTTCCCCCTGGGCCCCTGACTCTATGAACTGGAAAGGCAGCCAATCCAGTCCCTCCCCCCACGTACCCTTTGTCACCCTTTCTGCATCCCTAGACCAGAGTCTACTCCCGTGGCCCCCCAAACAATTACCCTTTCTGGGGTCTCCTTCAATGCTTTGAGTCCAATTCTCAGTAGATTCCATTATATATTAATGTTCTGATTGTGGCAGTCTTCCATTTATCCTGAGAAAAGCAGCAAGACTGGTTAGTTTGAAAATACACAGACACTCTCCAGGACTCACCCTCCACATATCTGTTTAGGAAGCAAGTACCAGAGCCCAACCGCTGTTCCCTATTTAGGAAAAAATACCTCATACACCCATTTTGTAGTTGGGATGACTGAGGTATGAACACAAAATAAATCCCTTTTGAGCAATAATCACCTCAGCTAGCTTTTTTTTATTATTAATTTTTATTGGAGTACAGTTGCTTTACAATGTTCTGTTAGTTTCTGCTGTACAGCAAAGTGAATCAGCTATGTGTGTACATATATCTCCTCTTATTTCAATTTCCTTCCTGTTTAGGTCACCACAGAGCATCCAGTTGAGTTCCCTGTTCTATACAGCAGATTCTCATTAGTTACCTGTTTATACATAGTGTCAATAGTGTATATATGTCAATCCCAACCTTCCAGTTCATCCCACCCACCTCTTCCCGGCTTGGTGTCCATACATTTGTGTCTCTATTTTTGTTTGTAAATAAGATCATCTATAACATTTCCCTAGTGGCTCAGAGAAAGAATCGCCTGCAGTAGCAGCTACGGGACACGCAGGTTCGATCCCCGGGTCAGGAAGATCCTGACCTAGAGGAAGGAATTGCAACCCACTTCATTATTCTTGCCTGGAGAATCGCATAGACAGAGGAGGCTGGCAGGCTACAGTCCACGAGGTCGAAAAGAGTTGGACGTGCCTGAAGCGACTTAGCACTCACATGCTATTTTTCTAGATTCCATATATATGTGTGAATATATTTTTTTTTCTTTCTGACTTACTTCACTCTCTATCAGCTAACATTTATTTAGCACTTGGACTTAGCTTTGCTGCATGAACCCTTTGACCCTCTCAACAACCCTTGTTAGAAGATGAGTAGTGTTTATTAGCCTCAGTTTCCCCATCTACAAAATGGGGATGAGAGAGGCTCAGATTTTTCTAGTTTCCTGGCTGTTAGACTTGATCCCCAGTGACCCTGGTTTCCAAATCTCTGTTCTTAGCTGAGTCTCTTGATTCTGAGGTCTTAGGGGTGGTCATAGCAGAAGAGAAAAAGGGAGTGAAATTGGGAAGAAAGAAGACAGAGGGCCAAATCTGGGTTTGGAAGCACAGTATCCTTGAGTGTCACTCCGGGGCCCCTTGAGGAACCAGGATTTGTGGATTCATTCCTAGCCTTTGCGCTGGAGGTTGTCCCAGGGAGTGGAGGTGTCAAGGCTGGTCTCTGGGACACACAAGCCAAGAGCTTCTCTTCCCAACCTCCTCTCCCTGTGCTGCTCAGTGAACACACTTCAGCCCTGGGACATGCCAGTGGCCTCGGCCACCATATTTAAGGTGTGAGCATGGGCTGCAGCCCTTGAGCCACTGCTTTAGTTAATCCCTGCTCCCTTGCCAGGAAGGTCAGAAACTGATCAGCTGAAAGGAGAGAAGAGCTCAGTGTGAGAAAAGCCAGGCTCTCGAGCTGCCTCTCAGAAGACATTGCCCGAGACCCTGTTCAACCCTGTTTGGAGCCGTGGCCTCCATCACTGTGTGAGCCCATTTTGCTGTGATGGACAGGACAGGGTCCTGAATCTGTGGCAGAGAGTGAGAGAGTCACACTGGCCTGTCCTGGGAGAAGAGCTTTGGCATGAGCCAGGCCAGGGCGGAGGTGGGGGAAGGGTGTTCAGAGCTGGGCCTCCTGCTGGGGTGGCCGTGGTGGGCACCAACCCAAGGTGGCCATGGACACAGGGTCAAATTTGATGGGGGCCTTAGCTGTGATTCTCCTCGGTCCTGGTTGGGTCCCCAGGGGATGCTGTCCTGGCCTCATACAGGAATCTGGCGGTGAACTTCCTTCCTGGGAGATGACCCTGATGATGGTCAGACAGGAAAGGAGGAAGCAGGGCTTTGGGGGCCTTACATGGGGTAAGGCGGGACAGTGGTGGCACAGGTTTAGTCAGACACAGCAAGCCTTCTCAGGGACCTCCTGGGCTAGCCCTGTGGTGAGCCCTCCACACCCCACCTTCACTTTCTCCTCATATCCAGCCCACGACGTACATGGATCTAGCCTCACTTTACAGTTGGGTAAACTGAGGTTCCTAGAGGGTTTTACAGCATGCAGGTCTCAGTGTTTGAGCTTGAAGTCTCCTGCCTGACACAGATCCTGTCCTGCTTTCAATTCTGATCGGTAGAAATCTCTCCAGTGTTGATAAAATCTTACCTAGAACCCCACTCATTTATTCATTCAGCAAACAGTGAGGTTCTGCTATTTGCCAGGCTTTGTTCTGTGCCTTTGGGGTGTATCTGTGAGCAAAATAGAAGATCCATTTTTCGTGGATCTGCTGTGTAACAAACAGCCCCCAAATCCTACTGGCACAAACAACCCACGTTTTTCTTACATCCTATGATTTTATGTGTCAGGAACTTGGCAGCTGGGCAGTTCTTTGGCTGGGGGATTTTTCAGTTCCACATGGTGGATGGGGTTGGGTGGGTGGGGTCCTGCTGTGGTGGGCTTTTCCCCTGAAAAGTCCAAGCCAGCTTCATTCACATGTCTAGGGCCTCGGTGAGACTGAAAACCCAAACACCCATTTGTGGCCCCTCCTCAAGGCAGTCAAACCTCCTACACAGGCTCAGGGATTCCACAGAAAGGGTTCCAGGAAATCAGGGAGCAGGCTATAAGACTTGTCGGTCTCAGGCATCACTTAGTGTCATTTCCGCCACATTCTCTTGATGACAGGCCAGCCACAAGGCCAGCCAGACTCTGCACTATAAAAAGCACGTATGGGAAGTATTATTGTATCCATCTTTGCAAAAATACCATCTGCCACACAGGGGAGGGAGAAGGCCAACAGCAAACAAGGAACATAGAAAAGCAAAATCATAAATGTTAGAGGCTTATCAGTACTATGGGGGACATGGAAATTTTTTGCAGTAGGATGAGATAGGAAACCCAGTCATTCCACTCCTAGGTCTTTATTCACCTAGGAAATATATATCCGCACAAAGACGTACACAAATGGTCCTAGCAGCTTTCTTTGTAATAGCCAAACGCTGGAAGCAGCCCAAAAGTCTATCAACAGAGGAATGAATAAACAAACCAACATAACCTACGGTGGAATTCCACTCGGCAATAAAGCAACAAACTATTGAGATGTGTAGTCACGTGGTACATCTCAAACTCATTATGCTGAGTGCCAGAGTCCAGGAAGAAAAAAAGTGTATCCTGTATGGTTCCATTCACATGAAACTCGAGAAAATGAAACCTGATCTGTAGAGACAGAAAGATCAGTGGTTGCCTGGGAGATGGGAGGAGGGGCAGGAGTGCGGCTTTCAAGGGGGAAGAGCAAACTTTTGGGGTGACGGATGTTTATGTATGTCAGGTTATAGCAAATGGTCCGTGTTACACATGTGCCGTTTATTAGATGTTATTTATTTTCTGTAGAAGTATTTTAAAAAGTGGGTGTGGTGGCTTAGAAATCCTGGGTGGGGGGCATTTTGTAGTGAAGGGCATTCATCACCCTGCAGGCCCCACTTAGGCAGCCTGCAGCTTAGCCTTCATGCTGGCCACAGAGGGGACTCAGCCCCAGGTGGGCAGAGCCCTGTCCTGTCGGGGCCTCAGGACCTGGGGCTCTTGGGCTCCACGAACAGGCAGAGATCAGTGAGGTCCACGGCTGCATGTGCTCTGGCCTGGGCTCCCAGCCCAGCTCTTTAAATAGGTCCAACCACATGGGCTGGCCAGTGGCTATGACAGAAGCTGCTAACAACCTGGCAAGCTTCTTGCCCAGAGCCTGGTGTTGGGGCACAGAAAGAAGAGAGGCATATTTGGGAAACCCTAAACTAAACACTCAGCAATTTAGAAAGGAGTGTTTTGATTCAGCTCAGGAGCCAGGTACCATGCTAGGGAAAAGACGAAGGTTAAAATCCAATGGCTTTATAGTATTTTAAAGATTAACAGTTATGTCTAATGTGTAGGTAATGAATGCAATTTTTGTGTATTTATTCAATAGTGCTCTGGGCCAGGAACACATAGGCTGTAAAACCCATGAATGATCTCAAAGAGGTCTCCCCATTTTTCAGATGAGAAGATGGAGAGCGAGAGAAGTAAGCTGCTGCAAGGTGGAATTTAAGGCAGGGCAGATGTGCCTGACTCTAGGACCTTGGGGATTTAGCCAGTGCCCTACACAGCCCCTGCGGAGCCCACAGCTGCTTGTTTAAATGATTAACAGGATTTTGCTTGTTTGTTTGTTTAGCTGTTTCTGAATTCTGATTCTTTATTCTCTTTTTTTTTCAATTTTTAATTGTAGGATAATTGCTTTACAATGTTGTGTTAGTTCCTTCTGTACAACAGTGTGAATCAGCTATATGTATACATACATCCCCTCCCTCTAGAGCCTCCCTCCCACCCCACCCCCATCCCACCCCTCTAGGTCATCACAGAGCACAGAGCTGAGCTCCCTGTGCTTTAGAGTAGCTTCCCACTTGCTATGTGTTTTACACATGGTAGTACATATATGTCAGTAGTGCTCTCTCAATTCCTCCCACCCTCTTCCTCCCCCACTGTGTCCACACATCCATTCTCTACGACTGTGTCTCTATGATTTTTAATGATGAGTCATTTGTGATGTGCTTCCTGGTGGCAGGCTGGGCCGGTGAATCAGAGGCAGTGGTGCTTGTTGGTGCTGGCAGTCCGGGGTCCAGGGCTCTCAGCAGGGTTGCCCCCAGCCTCTGTGGGCCTCATCTGGAAAGTGGGAGGGTTGGGCCAAGTGTTCTTACGAGTCCCTGTTGTGATATACCTCAAGCAGCAGACTCAGAACGCAGGGAAAATATCTGTGGGGGTGAGGGGATCAAGCCAACCTCTGAGAAAGCCAGGACAGCAGCTTAACGCTGCCTGCTGACTGCAGAAGTGGTGATAGAGGTGGTGACAGTATGGCGTGTCCACGCGTCACACCAGCTGGGCTTCTCTCTGCCTGCCACCAGGCCTGCCGCTCTCACCCCAGCCCAGGACCAAGACCTACACCCCAGGACCAGCCAGCAGCCCGTAGCCTCTGACCTTTGCAGCCCCTAACCTCCAGAGAAACTTGCTCACCCAGGAGCTCTGGGCCATGAAGATCTAGAAGCATCTTTCTGATTCAGGCCTCGCCAAGGAAAGAAAAGACTTCAGCAAGAACCCCTGGACTGGCACTTCCCTGACAGCCCAGTGGTTACAACTTCACCTTCCAGTGCAGGGGGTGGGGATTTGATCTCTATCATTCAGCAGGGAAACACAACACTCACCACGGTCATCCTGGCAGGAGACAAAGGTCAGAGCTCAGATGGTACCAACAGATCACATAACCAGAAAAGCCAAGCTGAGGGATGCTGCCCATGACCAGTCAATGTTCCTAACACCTGCCAAGCCCTCCAGGAAGAGGCTGGAGCGTGCTTCTCTTGGTCAGTTTTGGCTCCTAGCTGCCCTGGAGACAGGCCCGGTTAGATGCTCACTAACCCTCTGTCTCCCACCCACTGTTCAGCACTGGATGCAGCATGTGACCTGAGATGAAGGCAGAAGATGGAAAACAACATGGAGCCTTCAGGACTATCCCTCGCTTGGGGAGGTGGCTGTTGGCTCAGCACTTTAAGGCTGGGAACGCCTTGAAGTCAGGGTCTGAAATGTGTTTGTGTCTCCATGATTGTCCCACTCCCGCTGCCCAGGAGTGAGCAAGACTGGGGAAGCAGGACAGAGCAGAGACAGGATGTGTGCTGAGCCCACGGGGCTGGCACCCAGTGGGTGCACAGGAAATGGACCAAGAGCAGGGAGAGGGTTCACATCCCATGTGAACATGCGCACAGGGTGTCTCTGGTCCAGAGGGCCTGGTCATGGGCGGTGTTCCTCATCCTGGCTTTTCTGGTTTCATGACCTGTTGGGACCATCCAAGCCCTGACCTTTGTTTTCTACCAGGATGACCGTGGAGTGCGTTGTATTCCCTGCTCCCTCCCCAGTCTGGGTGATGGCCTAGGTAGGTAGGTACACCCCTTTCTTGTTGTCAAGTAACTGCAGATTGGGGGAGAATCAAGTCCTTCAAGGATAGCACGATACCCAGAGGGAGAGGGACTGGGTGCCTGGGCCAGTCCTGCCAAGGCAGGGCGGTTTCCTGGCTGGAGTTTCCGGAGAAATGTGACTCTGGAGAGCCTCCGCAGAGGCGGTAGGCTCACATGCTTCCCAGGACCACTTGGGGGCCGGCTCAGCATCCCATCATCCTACAAAGATCCTCGCTATTCTCCTTTTCTCCATGTGAGGAACATAAGCTCAGAGGAGTCGCATGACATGCCCAGGGTCATGTGAGTAGTAGAATCAGGACCAGGCTTGTCCCCTCCACTTGAACTTGGACAAGTTGCTCAGGTCCCCTTCCCCATAGGTAGAATATCCGCATTGGTATCATAACAGCATCTACCCAGTGGTTGTGGGGATTAAATGAGGTGATTCATAAAAAGAGGTTGGAACAGTAAATATTTAATAATTAAATATCTGCTATTCTTACTTTGTTATTTTTCTTTTACTGAGTCCAGAGTGATTATATGCTTTATTTTCCAAACTAGGAGAGTTTTATAAGAGAAAGAGGGTCTATTAAAAGTTGTCCTGACCAGAGATAAACCCACGCACCTATGGGCACCTTATCTTCGACAAAGGAGGCAAGAGTATACAATGGAGAAAAGACAATCTCTTTAACAAGTGGTGCTGGGAAAACTGGTCAACCACTTGTAAAAGAATGAAACTAGAACACTTCCTAACACCATACACAAAAATAAACTCAAAATGGATTAAAGATCTAAATGTAAGACCAGAAACTATAAAACTCCTAGAGGAAAACATAGGCAAAACACTCTCCGACATAAATCACAGCAGGATCCTCCATGACCCACCCCCCAGAATATTGGAAATAAAAGCAAAAATAAACAAATGGGACCTAATCAAAATTAAAAGCTTTTGCACAACAAAGGAAACTATAAGCAAGGTGAAAAGACAGCCTTCAGAATGGGAGAAAATAATAGCAAACGAAGCAACAGACAAACAATTAATCTCAAAAATATACAAGCAACTCCTGCAGCTGAATTCCAGAAAAATAAAACGACCCAATCAAAAAATGGACCAAAAGAACTAAACAGACATTTCTCCAAAGAAGACATACAGATGGCTAACAAAACACATGAAAAGATGCTCAACATCACTCATTATTAGAGAAATGCAAATCAAAACCACAATGAGGTACCATTACACACCAGTCAGAATGGCCGCTATCCAAAAGTCTACAAGCAATAAATGCTGGAGAGGGTGTGGAGAAAAGGGAACCCTCTTACACTGTTGGTGGGAATGCAAACTAGTACAGCCACTATGGAGAACAGTGTGGAGATTCCTTAAAAAACTGGGAATAGAACTGCCATATGACCCAGCAATCCCACTGCTAGGCATATACACCGAGGGAAACCAGAATTGAAAGAGACGCGTGTACCCCAATGTTCATCGCAGCACTGTTTACAATAGCCAGGACATGGAAGCAAACCTAGATGTCCATCGGCAGACGAATGGATAAGGAAGCTGTGGTACATATACACAATGGAATATTACTCGGCCATTAAAAAGAATACATTTGAATCGGCTCTATTGAGATGGATGAAACTGGAGCCCATTATACAGAGTGAAGTGAGCCAGAAAGAAAAGCACCAATACAGTATACTAATGCATGTATATGGAATTTGAAAGATGGTAATGGTAACCCTATATGTGAGACAGAATAAGAGACACAGATGCATAGAACAGTCCTGTGGACTCTGAGGGAGAAGGTGAGGGTTGGACGTTCTGGGACAATAACATTGAAACATGTATATTGTCATATGTGAAGCAGAACACCATTCCATGTTCTATGCATGGGACGGATGCTCAGGGATGGAGCGTTGGGATGACAGAGAGGGATGGGAGGGGGAGGGAGGTGGGAGGAGGGTTTGGGAGGGGGAGCACATGTGAATCCATGGCTGATTCATGTCGATGTATGGCAAAAACTACTACAATATTGTAAAGTAATTAGCCCCCAACTAAAATAAAAAAATAAATAAATAAATAAAAAAACAAAAAAAAAATAAATAAAAAAAAAAAAAAAAAAAAAAAAAGTTGTCCTGATAGTACGGGATAGATGGGAAATTTGGGATGGACGTGTACACAGTTATATGTAAAATGAATAACCAACAAGGACCTACTGTATAGCACAGGGAACTCAGCTCAGTATTAGGTAACATCCTAAATGGAAAAATAATTTGATATACGTATGTGTAGAATTGAATCACTTTGCTATATACCTGAAACACACATATTGTTTATTAACTATACTCCAATATAAAATTAAAAGTTTTTTTTTTTAAGTTGTCCTCCAACAATCAGAGGAAACTGGGACTGTCTCAGACAGACGGGATCTATAGCCCTTGACCATAGACAGGATGTGAGGAGGTGGACAGGTGTTAGGTGCTTCAAGTCAGAGGAAGGCATAAGCAAAGCTATGTACAGAGGATATTCATAGTACACACAGGTGACCGGGAGGTGGCTGAGGGGCCCCCTGCCCTGCTGGACAGGAAGAGCAACATCCCTTCACCTGCACCCTGATCCCATGGCCCAGAGAGCATCCTCCCTCACCCCAGGTCATCTACGTGCTCTGAGGCCACCTGCACAGCCAGCGTCATGATTTACAAGGGCACCACAGACCCTTCCATTCTTTAGGGACCAGAAGAAGGCATGATGTTTACCACGACAGAGTGGCATAGTATGACATCTCAGAAACCATTCCGATGCCCTGTTGAGCAGGAGGGAGCAGAGGTGGAGAAGGAGGTTATGAAGTTGCAGAGCGCATCCCCAGTTGACATCAGAGGAACAAAGCTTTTGGGTGGCGGCTGCAGAAGGAAGGATGAGGGAGGCCAGAGAGGGAGGTGGGGTGACCAGAGGAGACTCCTGTCTCCAGCCTGTGTGGCTTTCCTTGTAAACCTCAGCAGGAGTACATGAGACCTTGAGAAGGTGGGGTTTTCCAGGCAACCGTTGTTACCCACCCACATGGACTTGGTGTCTCCCAGTGGAGCAAGGTGTTCCTGGGGGCTCAGGTTCCCAGAGGGGTCAGAGCAGCCTCCCCTGTGGAGCAGAGAGTGAGGGGAAGTGACCGGAACTGTCGGCCAGGCTCTGTGTGGGTAAATGACGTGCCCCAGCTAAGGTAGAAGCTGTGGCCTAGACCTGTATCTTAACTCCCAACCCTGCATGCTCACTGAGCTTCTTCACTTTTTACGGTCTCTGTTCCTAAAACGTTTCTAAACTATTTAATGGAATCTTGAACCCAGTAGAGCAGTTTGCACATAAAAATCTTACCTCAAGAAGTATAAGCCAGTCGCCAGTCTATGGATTGTAAATGCATATTTTTAAAATTAATGTGACTCCTGCTAGCCTAATTTAATAGCCTTTGTGCAAATTAGAAAAAGGCGTGTAGTCTACAGCCATACCACCCTGAACACACCCAATCTCATCTGATCTCTGGAGCTAAGCAGGGTCAGGCCTGATTAGTACTTGGCTGGGAGAAAAAGGCATGTAAACAGATTACGAAAAGGTGCCTCCCTCCCCATCCCCCACCTTGAGCACAGCCCTGCTGACCTGTTGCCTGATGACTGGCAGGCAGCACCTGTGTGTGACCACATTCCTAAGGGGTTGCAGTCCTGTTGCAGGGTTTGGCAGGGGGGCAGAGAGGTGCCTCTGCTCCAGGTAGCTGTGACCCTGCGCTAAGCTGCAAATTTGATAAGCGGAACACCAGCTGGATTTTATCTCCCACTCGGCTTAGCTCCCAGGCACTATGGGGCAGAGCACCAGCTGTGCAACTGTCGATGGTGGTCCTAGGTGGGAGTCATGGCCATCTTGGCTGGCTATGTTTGGCATAAAGAGCAGTTTCATCTTGATTTCATCTTAAGAATTTTAGGATGGAAAGGTGCAGCAATGCCTTTTTAACTGAGTATTATACCACACCCCAAGCTTGCTCAAACCATGATGCCCCGGGTATGGTGACCCATCCAAGACACCTTTCTCACTTGGAGGAAATGAGAAGTGAAGCGCCTGCTAGAAGGGACTTATCCTGGGCAGCCAGCAGAAGTCCAGAAGGGGCTGTCCCCTGGAGGGAGTTAGCATTTATTGAATGCCTGCTGTATGCCAAGCTCCCTGGTACATGTCCCATTTTATCCTTCCAGCCAGCCCAAGAGAATGGGTTCTGTTGTCACCCCAACTTCACAGAGGAGGTCACTGAAGTTCTAGGTGAAAGGAATTTGCGTGGGACACTCAGATGGTTGGCACAGCCAGAATCAGCACCCCAGCCCCATTCATTCTGCCTTCAGATCCTATATTCCTAACCATTCTACCATGAAGACCACACCTATCTGTTGACACCCAAAGTTTCCCTGAGCCCTTAAAAATGTGGGTTTGGATGGATGCGGGCAGGCTTGGGCTTGGGAAGAATGAGGCCTCTCAGCTTGTCCCCTCTGAGCCAGGGCTGCTGTTTTCAGCACCCCGAAACCTTGAAGGGGCACCTGGCACGGGGCCGTCCAGAGATGGCCCCCATGTCCTGGCAGGGAGGCTGGAGGCACAGTGCTGGATCTTCCCACCACCTCAGTTTCTAAAGACGTCTTCCCCTGGCCCAGGAGCCTAGCACAGGAAGCACAGATGCAGGCTCGGGAAGAAGTCCCAGCGAGTAATAACAGCCCACACAGGCACCCTCCAGCTGATACCCTCGGCTCCTACTCCAACCTCTGTTGAGGGAGCACCTGGCCCCCTGGCAGGAGTCTTGCAGCTTGCCCATGACCATCACAGCAGAAGGCCAGAATGTTCCTTGGGCCTATTCAAGGCAGCGGGGAGCCTTTTCTTTACTCCAGAAATGAGCAGGGCATGTTTCTGAGGTTTCTCTAGACACCCAGAGAACTCCTTCTCCCTCCCCAGGTGCCAGAGTTTTATCTGGGGCACCATTTGACTGCATTGTTCACACTGGGCTGGGTGGGCACGGTGAAACTGTGTACTGCCCCCCCCCCCGCCGCCGCCCCCCCGCCAACCTTTACCTTGCCTGGGACGCCCAGCTTAGCACATTCTGGTTGGGCCCTGGGCTTGGTCCCAGGGCTGAAAGAGGATGCAGTTAGATTAAGAAGATGCAAATTACAGCAACCCAGAGATATCACTGCTCACCTCTCAAATGGGCAAAAATCCAAAAACCACACAAGCACACTCTTGGCACACCCCACCCATGGTTGGTGGAAATGCTGGATGGTGTGACCCCCACAGAAGGAAATTCAGGTACAGCTCACAAAGTCTCATCTGCATTTACCCTCTGACTCAGCAGAGGGATTAACCCTGAGAATAAAACATCACAGATACGAAACAAGTTATTGTCCACACCACAGAATACATTCAGAGGCTTCAAATAAGGGAAGAACAAGAAGCATATCTTGACGTTTACCTAGTAGATTTGTTGACAGTGCTTTTGGTGTGATAATCCTTGAATTATTTTGTTATTATGGAATAGAGCTAATGAGTAAATACATTCTGTCAGGTACCAGGTTCTGTCTGTAGAAGAAGGGAATGTGGAAAAGAGGAATGTGTGGGACTGGATTTGGAACATCAATATGCTTTTTTTTTCCCCCTCTGTTTGCGCTGGGTCTCTGTTGCTGCATGCGGGTTTTCTCTAGTTGCCATGACTCCGGGCTCCGTTCTCGTTGTGGTGCTTAGGCTTCTCACTGCAGTGGCTTCTCTTGTTGCAGCGCACAGGCTCTAGGCACATGGACTCAGTAGTTGTGGTGCACGGGCTTAGTTGCTCCATGGCATGTGGGATCTTCCCAGACCAGGAACTGAACCTGTGTCCCCTGCATTGGCAGGCAGATTCTTAACCACTGAAGCATGAGTGAGGTCCTCAATATGCATATTTGATGACGTATGTGTTTGTAATCATGGAAGGGGCAAGGAAGCAGTGACTCCCAGTAACAGTGCATACACCAAGTGCCTGCAGCTCTGTTTCTCAATGGTGTCCCCCACGAGAAGGAGCCAGGGCCCCTTGGACACATGGAGGATTCCAGGTGTGAGGCAGTGGAAAGTAACAGTGTGACTAGAACATCTTGCCACTCTAAAAAGCAAGGATACGTCCAACGACAGATGGTTGGAAAGACCCAGGCACTGGCTTCGAGAGGCTCCTGCTGGCAAAGATGGGACAGTTTGAACATCCAAAAGAAGAATGAGAGGAATAGATTAAGCAAAGCAGGGATTGGAGGAGAAAAGATGAACACTAGTTAATAGTGTAGATTTAATTGAAAATCATCAGTAATGGACAAACTGCCTTTAGGGGCCTCCTGATGGGGTACAGTGTGAGTTTACAGCATCATCTATGGATTAGCTGGGTTGGGGGCCAGGCAGCTTCCGTGTTTTGAAAGACCCACAGAAGCCAAAGGGCACCTCCCAGGTTAAAGGAGAGTCGGGAACCCCGGCAGTTCATTGCAGCGCTTGATCTCAGGGTCTTGAATAAGGACCATGTGTTTGGGGACCCTTGAGTATGGACCGTGTGTTGAGTATGGACCGTGGATGGTATTATCATGTCAGTGCAGAGTGAAGCACAGCGGTGGCAGGCTGCTAGGAACTTGATGCTTTCAGGACGGCGCGGCCCCCACAGCCTGTCTTGGGGGCTCCAGCAGTTTGGCAGCCCTGATTCTGCATAACGCTCTTTCCTTGCCCTGCACTGCGCTGGCCGAGCACCAGGAGCAAATGTGAATCCTCGTTTGCAGATAGGAAGCCCGTGTACAGTGATATTACTTCTCTTTATGAATATTTTAATATTAAAGCGGCAAATCCCGGAAAGTGCTGACCTGAAGCTTTCCTTGGTTGGCACGTTCCAAGCGGTTCCACAGGCCCACTGAGTGCCAGCCTGAGTGAGTGTCGCCAGAGGAGCAGCCTCTTCGCGTGCCAGAGGGGGAGCTCCAGCCTGATGCCCCCATCCTGCCCTGAGTGGGGCTCGCAGGACCTCACAAGGATAAACTGTGGTCTTATTGTGATGTCACTTCAGGAAAAGAACTTAACTCAGAATCTCAGTACAGAGAGGCTGTAGTGGGACTTCCCTGGTGGTCCAGTGCAGGGGGCCTGGGTTCGATCCCTGGGCAGGCAAGTTCCTCCTTGCTGCTGCTGTGTGCGGGCGGTGGGGGTGGGGGACTCTGATGGGCCCTGGCTGGTCCTCCGCACCCAGCCTGCACTCACCCTGCACTCACCCAGCTGAGTGGTTAGTAAGTCTTCCATAAGCAGTGGCTGCTGCTCCTTTTCTCTTTTCAGTTGCGTCAAACTCACACCAGCAGACACTCTACCAGCTATCAGAAACGCAGGTAGTCTTGCATTCCAGAAGTGTCGATTGACCCCTGGCCGCATGCCAGGCCCAGGGCGAGGGGCTGTGGGTGTCATGGAGAGCAAACCCATTCTGCAGCTGCCTCCTCCCAGCCCAGCAGTTTAGAGAGGAATCAAGTCATAAATTAGTGAGCAGGCAAGAAAAAAGGAGAGATAGTAGTATGTGCCATACAGCATAACATCAGGTGTGGAGGATGGCAAGGAGGGGAGGGGGGCAGGGGAACACGGCTCTTCTGCGGGCAGTGGCCAGAGCCGGCCTCTCCGGAGTAGAGACCTTTAACCCAAAACAGAGGTTACCGAGGCCACCTCTGTGTGGCTGGAGGGCACAGTATGGGGGGTGCAGAGATGTGATGAAGGGTGGTTCATGTGGGGCTTTGCAATCCTAGTGAGGAGTTTGGACTTTATTATGCACATGGCAGGATGCCCTGGTTTTAAGCAAGGAACCAACTCAATCTGACTGGCCTTTGGAAGCAGCCCCTGTGGCTGCAGCATCGAGAATAGTGGACGAGGGTGGGGGCAGGGGGAGGTTGTGGAAGACTGGGCCTCCGGTAGCACAGGGTGGAGAATCCACATGACTTGCTGGCAGTTTAGATGCGGAGTGGTTTCCCCTCCAGCCTGAGGGCACTAGGGAGCCATTGCAAACTGTAGGCAAGGAGTGATGGAATCAGATTGGGGTTTCCGAAGCCAGCCTGGGGATGCAGAGTGAAGGCAGGGAAACCAGCTGTGAGTAGGAGGACCTGGACGAGGGGGAGGAGGGGACTGAGGGCAGGTGGACCCCCCTTCAGAGGAAGCAGGAGCTGCTGGCAGGGCCTGTTTCCTCCTCCCATTTAGCCACAGACCCCTTGAATGGGGGTCTCACAGCATTCCCTCCATCTCCTCCTCTTCCTCCGCCTCCTGGCTTCCCCTTCACCCCTTGAAGAGTGGGGGAAGGCATCTCGGTTTCCTTCCCCACCCAGCTGGCTCCACTTTCAGCCAGCTGAAGCAGAGCTGGGACTCACTTAAGGAAAGAGCTCTGCCCTGCATCTTGGCCCTGCCCAGTCCTGCTGGAGGGAATTGTAATTAAAAATGGGGGCAGCTGCACTTAGAGCAATGACATGCTACACTCAGAATTGCTGTCCTTGGCTCTGGTTTTCCTGGTGCGAGAAAATCCAATCACCCCGGGTACGTTCAGCCCGGATGTGTGCTGATTGGATTCGTAAACTCCAGCCAGTGGATTATGTTCTGATCGTCACCTGCAGCTCCCACTCAGCCAGCGGACATGTGGGTCACAAGGGCTGGCCTGGACCTGGGTGGGGTCTGATGTTAAACTCATACAAGAGGCTGCTGAACTGAGGAAAGGCTGGCTGCAGGCCTCCTGAACCCTGAGGCATTACTGCATGCAAGACCGCCTCCTCTTGCTTGGGCTCTTGGGGTCCCCGCATGTGACTGTCATCTGGGACAGCAAGCGTCCCCAAAGCCTCGTGCACCTCACCTTCCTATCCAGACTCGCAGGAGCACAGGTTAGCCTCTCCTGATGACTCAAGGTCACCCCGGGAATATCTGTTTTTGTACTTGGAAAATAAGGTGGTACAATCTTTTTGTTTTTGCTCATTTCTCTTTCCCCTCCTCTCAGGCTGTGACTGTCACTTGTCTGTTGTCACTGGGTCTCATCTTGGCATTGATGGAGGCAGAACCATGTTGGGGTTGGGGTCAGGGCCTCTGGGTTCAAACCCTGGCTCTGTTGCATAGTACCTGAGCCTTAGGCCAGTCCCTCAGCCCCTCTGAGACGCAGTTTATTCATCTGCCAAGTGGAGACGATGATAGAACCTGCCAGACACGGGAGATGTGAGGATGGACTGTCATTTCAGCCAACTGCCCTAGACACGAGCAGCCCCCGTGACTGAAGTGACCTCTCCCCTCGTACTTTCTTGCCCACCCTCCCAAGCTTCGGACCCAGCGCGGAGCCGGCCAAGGGCCACCAAAGCCAGTGCTTCCCCAGTAGCAGTTAGCAGCACGGGGAGTTCTCCTTGGGCGGCAGGAGGATCGTGAGTTGTTAGGGAAGGTGGGGGCTTGGGCTGGTGCACTTGACCACAGAAGGTGAAGAGCCCCTGTCTGGGCAGGAGAGATGGGTTGTATATCTTGAAAGTGAGACCTGAGACCCGTACAGTGCCTTCAGGAGTATTCCTGGGCTGAGGTCTGATCCTCCCAGGAGCCTCAGAGATGCCAGCACTGGGCTGGGCCTGTCTGTCCTGTTTGGCAGCAAGGAAACCTTGGCCCAGGAGCTCATGTTACTTTTCCACCAGGTTCCCCGCAGAGTCTGGCTGGCATGCACTGCACCTTGTCCCAGTTCCCTTAGACCAGAGCCCAGGGGACAACCTCCCCGAGCTGTGCCTCTGTCCCCAACCTTTGCTGTCAGAAGGAGGCTGGATCCAGCATGCATACTCCCACCAGCTGCACGGAGAATAAAGCAGGGGCCTGGCAGAAGGGGCTGGCTGGGGGCTCTTCTCTCTTCACCAGTCTGCTCCTTGCTCCTCTTCTCCTGCCTTCAGCATTGTGGGTCCCCCTTTCTGGAAACCCTCTCCTGCCCAGCCTGAGCCACTTTGGGCATCTCAGACACAGTCATGAGATGAAGTTATTTACCTTCATTTACTCCAGGCTGTGAAGTCAGTGACTCACAGCTATGTTCTTGAGCCTACATGCTACTCTTAAATTTTTTGAATGTGTTGCCACCATTTAAAAGTTGGAAATTATCCAGTGTGGATTTCTGCCTTCTCTTGGAAAACGAACATGTCTGGGCCCTGTGGCCAATGGTTAGCTAGTCATGAGGGGCAGTTAGTCTACAACCCTCCACATCCCGCCCAGCATCTTCAGCCAGGCTCCCTGGCTTGGTACCCCGAGCAGCAGGCCCAAGGATGCATGTTAGCTTGCAGTCTCTTGCTGACTGCAGAACTGGCCTAATGCAATGGGTCTTTGCTCCCCTGTCCTCCCCACCAGTGTCCAGCAACCTTGGTGTGCGGTCACTGGGCTGGCTTTCTTCCCTGTTTCCTTTGAAGCCAGGTCCTCTCTCTCCGCTTGCTGACCCCATGCACCTCCCTCCACCCAGACTAGCAAGTGCAGTAACTCACACCTCTCCTCACACCTCCCTGGGTCCTTCCCTGGTAGCTGTATTTTAACACCCTGGGTGTGTGGCTGAGTCATTGCCTTCTCGCCAGGATCCAGCTCAGGGCCTGGCCTACAGCGGGTGCTCCGGGAGCAGAGAATGTGCCTGAGTGAGATGTTGAGAAAGCTACGAGGTCTGCTCCTGCCCTTCCCTTGGGGCTTCAGAGGGAGACAGAGCCGCCCCGACTCTGCTGCCTTGGGGTAGGGAGGCATCTTGTAGCCTGAACTGAGGGTTAGCTGCAGAGATTGGAGCCTCAGGAGCTGACCAGGCCCCCAGGCACCTGGGGTCCAGTGGGCCTCAGAGCAAAGGTATCAGGCTTGGTAGCCAGTGCCCTCCGAGGGGCGTGCAGATCATGCACGGAGATGCCAGACCAGGTGCTTCCTCCGAGTCAGCCTTCCCTCCTGCCAGCCTCTTCCAGTCCCCAGAGAAAGGGCTGATTTCCAGAGGAGAAAGCATCTTGGAAAGATTGGGCCAGGGGAGCCCCACCTCCCAGCACCCCAGGGCCTTGTGTGTGAGGCACTGGGCAGTTGTTGTCCAGTCACTAAGTCATGTCCTACTCTTTGCGACCTCATCAGCTGTAGCCCACTAGGCTCCTCCGTCCTCCACTATCTCCAGGAGTTTGCTCAAATTCACGTCCATTGAGTCGGTGATGCTATCTAACCATCTCATCCTCTGCCGCCCCCTTCTCCCTTTGCCTTTGATTTTTCCCAGCATCAGGGTCTTTTCCAGTGAGTCAGTTCTTCACATCAGCTGCTGGGAGGGAGGTGTGTGTGTTCCGTGTGGCCTCCCTGTCACTTTGCCCCGACTGTTCCTCACATGCCCTCAGGCCATTCGTTCCTGGGGGCCCTTTTCGCTTTGCTGCTCCCTCAGCCTGGAATGTTCTTTCTTGCCTCCTGGAGCTCCTGGCTTCTCAGCCTTCCTGCTCTCAGGTGAAATGTGACCAGCTCAGAAAGATTCTCAGAGCTTCTCCCAAGGCCGTCTGTCCTATCCCCTCCGCCCCAGGCCCCCAACCTCCAATTATTCTCAGTGTCAGCCTCAAATGCTTCCCTTCCCATGGCATATCCCATGGTTTCTGATGACTTTCTGTTTGGGGGCTTAGTTATTAGCTGGGAGGGCAGAGAGGTGGTGTCTAGCTGACTTCTGCTCTGTCCCCAGCAGCACACAGTTAGAAGGTGGTGGATTCTAGGTCAAGCTTGTGCTGGGAGAATGGATGCTTACTTGGTCAGCCCCCTGAGGATGCGGGGCAAGGGCCTGAACTGAGGGTTAGCAGCAGAGATTGGAGCCTCAGGGGCTGACCAGGCCCCCAGGCACCTGGGGTCCAGTGGGCCTCAGAGCAAAGGTATCAGGCAGGCCTTATCAAATCCCAGCTCAGTCTCTTCATTTCTGCGTAGCATTGGGCAGGTTACTTTACCTCTCTCTCAATTCCAGCTTCCTCATCTGTGAAGTGGTTGTACTTTCCAACTCACGGGCTGCAGTAATGTAAGTAGTAAGCCTGCAGTATGTGTGTAAGTAAAGTATGTAGCCTGTCCAGACATAGCACCTGAACAGGCTGAGCACATAGTAATTTGTTATCCAGTAGTAAGCCTGGAGACAGTGAAAGACAGGACAGACAGCCTGTCCTGCTGCAGTCCATGGGATCTCCGAGAATTGGACGCAACTTGGTGACTGAGCAACAACAAGTGAGCCTGATATTTAGTTTGGAATGAGTCAGATAGGAAGTAGAAATGTGGCTCTGTGCTCAGGAACACGATGCGCTTGGATCTTCCCCTCTTTACCCCCACCCCCCACCCCCAGACTCTTTTACCCTATCCTTGATCCCCCAAGGACTGAAAGTGCCCCAGAGGCTTCCCCAGCCAGCGGGAGTGGGGCAGAGCCAGAAGTGGGCATTCCTCAGCTATTAGTTGACTGGTTTGCTGATGGGTTATGTGGTTTCATGACTAAAAGGTACTCTGAAGATTGGCTGGCGTCGGTTTGGGGATTATCTACGGAATGGGGGCCTGGGCCCTCTCTGCTCCGTCTCTCACCACGTATAAGCCCCAAGATAATAAGGATGTTGCTAACTTCTAGTGGGAAAACAACCAGAGAATGGGGAGACTCTGGAGAAATGGAGTAGGTGAGAAACATCCTTGGGGAGTGTCACTGTCCCTGCCCAAACACTGTGCCTGATTTAATGCAGTAAAATGTCACAGCATACCATGAGGCAGGTGCTCTTACTGACTCTACTTTACAGATGAGGAAACTGAGGCCCAGGGAGGCAAAGGTTCCCCAGCTTCAGAGAGCCTGAATTCAGACCCGCACCATTGGGCTCAAGGAACCTGCACTTTCAACCACACTGAATCCTGCTTGGAGCAACTGTCAACAAGTATTCATGAAGTTTGTGTGTTGAACCTGGCAGCAATTTGGATGTTAAAGTAGAAAGGACGTTGGTCCTAGAGTCAGATGAAGCTGTTTGGAATCCCATGTCTTACTGCTGTGTGACTTTAGGCAAGTCACTTCGCCTCTCTGAGCTTTCATTTTATGGTTAGGACAATAGACATGAAAATGCTTCCTTTGCAGGGTTGTTCAGAGGGTAGAACAGGGTAGCATGTGAAGGCCCCTCCCCCACAGCATCCCGCAAATGTGTGTTTATTCCCTTTCTCCAGGGTTTCCTCCCACCCCGTGCTTTCAGCCTCAAGTCCTGGCCCCCATCCAGAGCCTGACCTTGGCCTTGAGATCCAAGAGGGCTTCGGAAATGACTTTGGCTGCTCCAGCGGAGGGAGCTGCCCTGATCAGCTTGCAGATCAGGATCTCCGGGCCCCCTTGCCAGACCTTTCATGTTGTTGCTTTATTTCACAAGAGCCCCGGTGTTTGTTTAGCAATGAAGTGGTATTTTTAGAACTTAAAAGTAATTCTGCTCTTCGAGGAATGAGCCTGTGGTTGTAGCTCCAGCTGGAGCCAGGCCTGGATAGAAGGCTTGTGGGCGCCCTGCCCTGGCTCGCCCACCCCCAACCCCTGCCCTACTTGGGCCTTTGCTTTGGATGCAAGACACCCTCAGTCTGCCCTGTCCAGCTTGACTCCATCCTGCCTGCAGGTCTAGGCCCTTGGAAGTACTGGCCAGGGTGCAACGATCTCCACGTGTGGTAGGCTGAGTAATGACGTCAGAGATGTCCACATTCTTATCTCTGGAACCTGTGACTATGTTTCCTTGTATGGCAGAAGGAACTTTACAGATGGGGAAGGCATCCTGGATTATCCAGTGGTCTGGGATGCAAAATGCCGAGCTAGAATCAAGATAGCCGGGAGAAATATCAATAACCTCAGATATGCAGATGATACCACCCTTCTGACAGAAAGCAAAGAGTAACTAAAGAGCCTCTTGATGAAGGTGAAAGAAGAGAGTGAAAAAGCTGGCTTAAAGCTCAACATTCAAAAAACAAAGATCATAGCATTTGGTCCCATTACTTCATGGCAAATAGATGGGGAAACAATGGAAACAGTGAGAGACTTTATTTTCTTGGGCTTCAAATCACTGAAGGTGGTGACTGTAGCCATGAAATTAAAAGACGCTTGCTCCTTGGAAGAAAAAGCTATGACCATTCTAGACAGCATATTAAAAAGCAGAGACATTACTTTGCCAACAAAGGCCCATGTAGTTAAAGCTATGGTTTTTCCAGTAGTCATGTATAGATATGATAGTTGGACCATAAAGAAGGCAGAATGCTGAAGAATTGATGCTTTTGAACTATGGTGTTGGAGAAGACTGTTGAGAGTCCCTTGGACTGCAAGGAGATCAAACCAGTCAATCCTAAAGGAAATCAACCCTGAATATTCATTGGAAGGACTGATGCTGAAGCGGAAGCTCCAATACTTTGGCCACCTGACGTGAAGAGCCAACTCATTAGAAAAGAACCCGATGCTGGGAAAGATTGAAGGCAGGAGGAGAAGGGGACAACAGAGGATGAGATGGTTGGATGGCATCACTGACTCAATGGACATGAGTTTGAGCAAACTCCAGGAGATAGTGAAGGACAGGGAAGCCTGGCGTGCGGCAGTCCATGGAGTTGCAAAGAGTCAGACATGACTGAGTACTTAACAATATCCAGGGTCCTTGTAAGAGAGAGGCAGGAGGGCCAGAGAGAGGTGGGGTGATGACCAAAACAGAAGTTCAAAATCAGAGGGAGACATTTACATGTGCTCCACTGATGGCCACGAGGATGGAGGAAGGGGTCCTGAGCCAAAGAATGCAGGTGGCTCTAGAAACCGGAAAAGGCAAGGAAGTGGATTCCCCCTGGAGCCTCAAGAGGGAGCGCAGCCCCGCCAACACCTTGATTCTGGTCCCAGAAACCTATTCCAGACGCTGACCTCCAGAACTGTAGGAGAATGGATTTGTGTTGGTTGAAGCCATTAAGTGTGTGTTCATTTGTTACAGCAGCAATGGAGACCTAATACACAGCCTGCTGTCCCCTCCCTCATTGGAGCACCTCACTTCCAGCTGGGCCACAGGGGCACTGAGCCTCCGATGACACCTCTGAGAAACAGGACTCATTCTCCCCGGAATTGTTGCAAGGAGTTTTGTTTTGTTTTTGTTTGTTTTCACTGAAGGATAATTACTTTACAGTGTTGTGTTGGTTTCTGCCATACAAAAAAGGTGAATCAGCCATAAGTCTACATATGTCTCTTCCGTCTTGAACCTCCCTCCCACCCCCGGCCCATCCCACAGAGCACAGGGTTGAGGTTATCAGGAGGAGTTTTTGAGGCTATAAGGACCTGACCCAGCCCCTGCCGTGTAGTAAACCTGAAAATATTTAGCCGTGCCTACTGTTTGCTTCTCTGCAGAGAAGCCGGGTCGGGGCGAGGTGCGAGCATCTTTTTTCGTGTTATTTGGGTTGATGATACAGACACTTGGATTTAAACTCTAGCTTCATCCAACTCAGGGAAGTTTTTCAGTGATGTTTGTCAGAGTTGCTAGTGCCTCTGGGCCTCAGTTTCCTCATCTGTAAAAGGGGAGAATAGTGACCCAGGACTGAGGGAACATACACAGGCACAGACCACAGAGCGAGGAGCCTGGCCCACAGTGAAGCTGGATGAATGGAGCCTCCACTCTGGTTTGGTCAGCTGCCCCGGGTCCTCTCCACCCGGAGCTCAGCCACGCGCCTCCTTCAGCAGCTGGAGGGCTCCCAGCCTCCCGGGTCGACCTCTGTTGGATGCAGCATTTTTTCATGATATTAGTCATCGTTCGAGAGGACCTTGAGAATCCGTCTTTCCCACCAGAGGTCAATTTAGGATGGGAAGTGGTTTCTTCCTGCGGTTTCCCGCTTGTCCAGCAAAGCTGAAATACTAACCAACTGCCATGGTGGGGGTTGTTCCCCCTCTTGGCTGAGGACTCTGGAGGTGGAAGATGACACACCTTGGGGCAGGAATCCTCTGCCAAGGTGTGGGAGGAGAAGGGCCCAGTGAAATGGGTCTCAGATGCCCACTGTCCCCACCAAGATGCACCTGGCATGTGTGAGGACCCAAGACATTGAAAGGCAGTGGGAAGGGATTCGGTTGAGTTTGCAGAGAAAAATCTGTGCACATGACCTGCTGACATAGTTGCCCACCAGTCTGTGCCGGAACCAGCGACTCTGCAGCTGCAGAGACCAGAGCACCTGGTTGCATCTGGCTGTGAGCTTCTCGTGTCCTGGAGAGGACAGCACAGAGTCAGGAGCATCTGCATTAAAGCTCTTGGCCAGTAGCTGTCTGAATGACCTTGGGTGAGTCACTTAACTTCCTGGAACCTGTTTTCCCATTCAAAAAACCAAACAAACAAAAAAATCACTATCATCATCACCTTCTTCATCTGACACATGGAGCACTTACCATGTGCCAGGCACTGTCCTGAGTTCTCTCGATGGATGTTGCTGCCTAAAACCTGTGAGTTGGGTGGTCTAGTTGGGGGGTAGGGAAGATTGAAGGCAGGAGGAGAAGGGGACAACAGAGGATGAGATGGTTGGATGGCATCACCGACTTGATAGACGTGAGTTTGAGCCAGCTCCAGGAATTGGTGATGAACAGGGAAGCCTGGCGTGCTGCAGTCCATGGGGCTGCAAAGAGTCAGACACTACTGAGCGACTGGACTGAACTAAAGGGGATAGCGGGCACTGAGGAGTAAAGGAAGGTACCCAGGGTGTCAGGAAGAGGGCAGAGCCAGAATTTGGACCCCAGCCACCTGGCACTTGTTATGCCTGCAGCCTCCTGCCTCGGGGATAACAGGTCTGGTGTGTGCAGCCTCCAGGCTTTTCTGCATGATGCATGTAGAATGGGAAGCAGCAGTACTGTGTAAATGGAGTACACGGTACCTGTTTTTGGCTTTTTTTTTTTCTATTATACAGATTACCAGAGATGCTTGGTTTCAGAGGCTGGGGCAATATTCATTCTAACTTTTGAAAGTCAAAAATGTATTTACTGTTTTGATCTGGTGGTGGCGGTAGTGGTGGTGTTCAGTCGCTAAGTTGTGTCCCGACTCTTTTGCAACCCCGTGGACTGTAGCCTGCTAGGCTCCTCTGTCCATGGGATTTTCCAGGCAGGAATACTGGAGTGAGTTGCCATTTCCTTCTTCAGGAAATCTTCCTGACCCAGGGATCCTACCCAGGTCTCCTGCATTGCAGGTGAATTCTTTATCACTGAGCCACCAAGGAAGCCCTAGTCAATACATACATCGTCTCATCTAATTTTGTGCTTTAAATAACATGTGGGTTGTTCACACTATGTCACTTACACTTCAATAAAGCTGTTTTTTAAAAACACAACAGAAGTTAATCAACGAAACAGAAAATCCATTGTGTCCAGTGGGTTAGGCCAAGTGGGGACCACCCAAAGGGTGGCCCAGTTTGGGGGGTTGTTTTTAGGCAATGTCCTCCACCCTCAATTTCTAGCATGAAGGGGGCTGTGGAAATGGGGGATGTCCTTTGTCTTGGGGGTTGCCTGAATGTCACAGCGTTGGCCTCTCCTGGCCACTCAGCTCAGGATCAGTACACACACACACACACACACACACACACACACACCCCCTCAGCAGTCAGATCATGTTCCTGCAGGTGTGTTTACGTAAAACACACCCGCCTGCTGCTTGGGCTCTGTTACATGGAAGCAGGTATTCACCTCCTATACCCAGATGCCACCTTCGGTGTCCCCTCACCTGGTCTGCTCCAGGGGCTTCCCCTTAATTCCGTGGCTTACACCTTGGCTGGTGGCATTAGCTTAAGGACACCAAGGCTAGGCCTCCAGCCCTGCTGGGAGAGGAGTGAAGGAAACCCACTTCCTCTCCTTTAAAGGACCTTTCCTCTGAGGCTCTTGTGTTCCAGGCACTGTGGAAGGAAAGACCTGCGTCAGAGACCCAGCTCAGTGAGTGGACAGGCCTGGGGCCAAGCTTCCTAGTTATTGGCTGCGTGTCCAGATGTGGTCTCATATGATCTGTGCAATCCTGAGCAACCCTTTAGCCAAGTTAAGCCTCAGTTTCCTCATCTGCACAATCACGGTAATTTCACAAGGCTGTTGTATGGGTCACATGAGAGGGTCCCATATCTCATTGATTCTGACATGCACAATGTTTAAATTTTGCAGGTCTGAAATCAGGGTTCATCCCCCCAGGTGATGTGTCAGAGTACAATTGGTCGATCCTTCCTTGGTGGTCCCTCAAATATCAGTGCATCTTGTACCTGCTGCTGTCCTAGATCTGAGGACAGACTCAATGCAAAGGGCCTGGCAGTGTGCAGATATTAACATGTAATGGAAAGAACCTAAACTCTAGAGCCTGCATGTATGGTCTTCATCCTAGCTCTGCCCCTTTCTGGCTGTTACAGTTTCAGATAAGTGACTTGATCTTGCACAACTTCAGTTTCCTCACCCGTAAAATGAGAACAATAAAGTTTAGCTCCATTTGTTTTGAGAATTTGATAAACTAACATGCGTGAATGCCCCTGACACAGGGGTGGGCATTTAGTAGGCATCTGATAATTTTGTTCGCTGTCTTCAAGAAGATGCGTCTCTGAGCCTCTTCGAAGTTGGTCTCTGAGGAAACTAAGTGTGAGGTCAGAGATGCTCCGAGCATCACCCTGTTTGGCAACCAAGTCCCTTAGATCTTGTGCCTCAGTTTCTACATCTATGAACTGGATTTCGTAATAGTACCTACCAGCCAAAGTGGCTGTGAGGACTAACTGAAACAACACAGAGTGCCTGGCACTTAAAACACACTCATCAGGGACATTAACCAGGCATATGGATCCAGTTCTCATTATTGCTGTTATTAATGGTGATTGTTCTTCTGAGCTGGGATGATACAGGTGGATACGTCACGATCACTCCCTTGAGACCTTACTTACATAGAGGAGGAGAATGCGCAAGCCAGACCCAGCCTGGCAGATGCAAGGACCACAGCCAGCCCTCGTCCCAGAGTGTGGGAGGTTTCAGCCACAAAGACACACTAACAGTTTTACAGGTGCACTTTATTTAAAATCATCATTGGGGAAAAGGCGTGTGTTGTTTTAAGATTTTTTAAATGTGGACCATTTTTAAAATCTTTATTAAATTTGTTACAGTATTGCTTCTGTTTTAAATTTTTTAGGTTTTCTTTTTTTTTTTTTTGGACCCTGAAGCATGTGGAAACTTAGTTCCCTGACTAGGGATTGAGCCATCCCCCTCCCAACCCCCAATCCCACATTGGAAGGCGAAGTCTTAACCACTGGACCGCCAGAGAAGTCCCTGAAAAGACATGTTTTAAATCTACCCTGCAGATTTTGCTTTTGCAGGTTGCTGGGCATGGACCCAGCCCCTAGGGGTCCAGTCAACCTGATTCCAAACAATAACCAGTATTTATAGTGCAGTAACAGGGGGCAGGCACCATCTGTTGGTGTTCCGCCCCCTCCTTCTGCCCTAACTCTGTCCCACTTTCCCTGCACCCCCAGGTAGTCTGTCTGCCCACTCCTTCCCGTTTCCTTCTGAGTTTACACTTTAACCTGAAGAGGATTGGTGTTTGCACCACGGCAGGCAGGCAGCCAGTCCCCCACTATTTGGTCCCTTCTCTGGTGGACAGACATCCCAGGGGACCCAGTGGCAATTGCATTTTTCATTTTCCCCTTGGTTTACCGCGTGGCTGGGCTCTGGTGGATATCCAGGCAGGCAGATCTTGTGGTGGCTGGACAAATTGGGGGTTCTGAACTTGGAGCCATGCGCTGGTGAGCTGTGATCAGGGACAGATGGCATTGCTATGGCACTTGGGGTGCTGTGGGGTTCTGCCACCCTCACCTGCTAGCCAGCCCGGGGTCCTCTTCTTGGATTAAAAAGCAAAAGTCAAACACATCAGAGTTTACTAAACACTTGCATCCAGCATCTTGTTTAAATGAAAGAAGATTCCCAAAGCCTGAAATAGGACAGGAGGCTCAGGCCTCTGGGCTGTGGGGGGTTTGAGCTGGCTCTTTGTTGGGCTAAGGGAAGGAAGGAGCCCTTGGCCCCCTGCTGAGGTTGGCAGGTGACCTGGCAGATGCCTCTCGTGTAGAAGCTGCCTGCTCAGTGCTGATTGGATTGGACTGGCTGTGAGAAAGAAAAATCTGGGCAAGGTGGGTCCTGGCTGCCAGCAGGTTCGGCTATGTGTGTGTGATTCCTTGCAGAAGGGTAGGGCCTTGCCCTTTCTTTTTCCCAGCCATATCTCCTCCAATCCCCTAGGTGTCATTGTAGAGTTGAGTAGGTCTGCTAAAGAGCGAGGGCAATGATGACCATTCACTCATTGATTCCACAAATACTAATTGAGCATCTACTATGTACCAGCACTGTTATAGGTGTTGAGGATACAGCAGTTAATAAAAGAGACAAAAATCCCTGCCCCTGAAGAGACAACATTCCAGTAAACTACATGGTATGATGAGTCAAGTATATGGTATGGTAGTTGGCATTCAGTGCTAAAGAGGAAAAGCAGTGAAGAAGGGTAGGATGTACCAGGGATTACAGTTCTAGAAACTTCCGGGGAAGTAATGATGACACTAATAAGAACAACAATAGCTGTATTTGCTCAGTGTCTTCTAGAAGCCAAGCCCCTGCAAGGAACTCGCACAAATGTAGCCTTGCTAACAACCCTGAGAGTTACCTGGGAGGCTGAGCAGGTCATGGGTGTGGAGCCTGGGTGTCACAGCCCTGGAGTGAACCCAGGCATGCTACCCAACATCACTCTGGGCAGCACCAGGGTCCCCCGATTGTGAAGGGGGAAGGGCAGTCACCCCTACCTCCAGGAATTGCTGTGAGGACTAAAGAGTTAATATGTACAAATGCTCACAACTCATAATATAAGCCCAGACATGATAACTATTTCTAATTAGTATAATTATCCCTTTTTACTGTGGAGAAAATTCTCATAGTGAATGGTAGAGTTAGGATTTGAACCCAGAGCTGGCACTCCAAATCCAGTGGATTTATTTATTTTTTTTTTTTTGGCTGCACTGGGGTTTAGTCGCAGCCTGCAAACTCTTATTAATTGTTGTGGCATGTGGCATCTAGTTCCCTGTGCCAGTGTGTGCTCAGTCTTGCCCCATTGTTTCAACTCTGTGGACTGTAGCCCACCAGACTCCTCTGTCCATGGAATTTTCCAGGCAGGAATACTGGAGTGGGTAGCCATTTTCTACTCCAGGGGATCTTCCCGATCCAGGGATCAAACCTACGTCTCTTGCGTCTCTTGCATTGACAGGTGGACTCTTTTCCGCTGCACCCCCTGGATCAAACCCAGGCCCCCTGTATTGGGAGTGCAGAGTCTTAGCAACTGAACTACCAGGAAAGTTCCCAGGGGATTTTTTTCTTTCTTTTTTTTTGGGGGGGGGTTGCTGTGCCATGCAGCATGTGGGATCTTAGCTCCCCAACCAGGAATCAAACCCACGCTTCCCCATATTGGGAGTGCAGAGTCTTAACCATCAGACCACCAGGGAAGTCCCCAGTGGTTTTTTTTTTTTTTTTTTAAGAGCTAGGAATTTAATGTTCCAGCCACACTATGAGGCCTAGACATTATGGTCCCAATTTATAGATGAGAACATCAAGGCACAGAGCACTCTGCTGGGAAGTAGAGAAGATATGCTTTTGAGCCCAAGGCTTTCTCTGGGACATGGCTGCTGTGCAGGCCACCCATCAGTGTCTGGACTAGAGGGGTTGGGGAACCTCCTCCCTTCTCCTGTTCCCCTGGACTTCTGCTGACAGGCAGATATCTCGCCCGCCCGGCTGCCTTCATAGCAGATGTTTAAGCAGCCCGGAAAGAGGATAATTCCAAAGCAGAGGAGGTTGTTTGGGAACAGAGCTCGCTGGTTTCTTGCACGTTACAGCGTGCTAACAAATCTGATTGCTGCACCCATTAAATGCCTCGGCTTCGATTTGCATAAGAAGTTTTTTCTCCCAGTGGATTATCAGTTCGTGGCATCGCCGTGTGCAAAAGGTTCGAGTCCCTCTTGGCAGCACAGGACGGAGCCAGTGCCCAGCCTTGGTGCAGAGGTGACCCCCTGTGAGCCAGCTGAGCCCCTCCTACCACAGTCTGGAGCAGAAGAGTTGCCTCCTCTCTCTTTTTAATAAAGTAACTGTTTTGCCCATGAGACATAATGAGGATCTGGAAGCTTTGTCTATCTTCAGCTGAGGCTTGTGAAAGCAGAGGGCTGCTTTTCTTGGGGGCTCAGCCGGAAGCTCATTACTGTAAGCCCAGCACCCAGGCCCGAACTTACTCACCCAGGCTTCACCATCCAAGTCTGGGACCTGGGTTGTGATTCTGGACCCCTGGGCTGCCGACATCATGAAGGAGAAGGCTTTCCCAAGCTGATGTGTGATGGCCTGAGCTTCCAGGGTTATATAGGTCCCTGGACAATGCAGACCTCAGACAAATCATTTAATCCCTCCAAGCTTTGACCATAAAATGGGGACACTGGTCCTCACTGTTGTTCAATCGCTGAGTCATGTCCCACTCTTTGTGACCCCATGGACTGCAGCATGCCAGGCTTCTCTGTCCCTCACCATCTTCCGGAGTTTGCCCAAGTTCATGTCCATCGAGTCGGTGATGCCATCCAACCATCTCATCCTCTGTCACCCTCTTCTCCTTCTGCCTTCAATCTTTCCCAGCAGTAGGGTCTTTTCCAATGAGTCAGCTCTTCGCATCAGGTGGCTAAAGTATTGGAACTTCAGCTTTAGCATCAGTCCTTCCAGTGAATATTCAGGACTGATTTCCTTTATGATTGACTGGTTTGATCTCCGTGATGTCCAAGGGACTCTCAAGAGTCTTTGCCAGCCCCACAGTTCCTCACTTAGCTGTGTGCTGATGAGTGAGATCTTGATGAGGAGTGATAATGCTCCATTGTGTTTGTAGAGCACCTTTCTGTTTGCAGAACATTTCACAGAGGTCAGTTCATGTGAGCCTTAAAATCACCCCATGGAGAAGGCGTAATTAAAGATCAGAGGTGATGTGACCTGCCCATGGTGTCACGGGGCCTCTAGCTTTGGTATCCAGCTCTGAGTCTAAGGCTCTCTCTGCTTTGCCCCACCTGCCTTCTAAGTTCAAGGTCTATATATGGCACTGCTGTTATCCTGAGAGTCAGCCCAGGTCCTCGGTGGTTCCCGTGGGCCCAGGAGCCCTGGGCAGGGACAGCAGAGTTGCAGTGGTGGCTGGGGACCCGGAGAAGTAGTGCCAAGACCCCACCCGCTCTGGGCCTCCTCATCACTTTGTGCTGTTTGTTTGGGCTGTTACTAGCTCACTTCCTGTTATTCCCCCCAGACAATCAGCCAGGAAATTCTTCGTTTATGTTTCCTTAAGAGGTCAAATGCTTTTCTCTGTGCAGAAGTAAATAAATCCTGCTTGCTGAGTTGGCAGTTTTTCACAACAGCCTGCAGGAGACACCCTGCATCAACCCACAGCCCCCTGCTGTGCAGCCCTAGGCAGCCCCACCCAGGGGCCTGAGGGCACCAAGGAAACGCAGGCAGCCTGCAGCCCATCCTCTGACGGCACAGGTGGGATCCTGGGTACATCTGCAAAGTCGGGGATGGTTTTACTTTTTTGTTTTGTTTAGTTTTTCTTGCCACACAGCACGGCCTGCAGGATCTTCCCCAAGCAGGACCAGGGATTGAACCCATGCCCCCTGCAGTGAGGGCGTGGAGTCTTAACCACTGCCACCAATCCGAGGCAACGATTTAAACCAGGGCTGGAGCCCGGGCAGATGCGGGAAAGAGACCATGGCTGCTGACAGGAGCAACAGTGGCTTTTCCTCCCGTGGCCAGAATTCCGATGGAAATGGGCAAGGGTAGCATCATGACGTCATGATCCAAAAGAAGCCTTCTCGGCTCTGCAGAGCATACAGGAAGGAAAAGAAGCTTGCCTGGGACCAGACAGAACCCAAGCCACAGCTCCTGGGTGCCTCTGAAAGATGGCAGCCCTTGCTCGGACTCGGGCCATGTTAAGCCCACAGCAGTTTAGAGGAGGTGTTGGGTGAGGCTTCTTGGAGCACTCCTACAGGTGGGGCAGCTGTCAGCCTCACACACAGCAGAGGAAAGCCTACAGAGGAGCCAGCTTTTTTGGGGGGGTCATGCCACATGGTATGCAGAATCTTAGTTCCCAGACCAGGGATCAAACCCATCCCATGCCCCCTGTGGTGGAAGCACGGAGTCCTAACCATTGGACCACCAGGGAAGTGTCCCAGAGCCAAACTTTATAAAGCACCAAAGTCCGAGACACTTGGCAGAGGCAAAAGCTGTCCTCTGTTAACCTTGCTGGCATTGTTCTTTCTTATGGACAGCCTCAGTTATATACAGAAGTCAATAGAATAGTGTAACAAATCCTGTGAACCCTGACCTAACCCCAGCACCCTTCACCCTGTGGTCAACTCCACCCCATCCTTATCCACTTCCTCCTCCCTGAATTATTGTGAAGAAAATCCCAGCTACATGATGCCATCTGTAGATACTTCATTGGAAAAGTAAAGTGAAAGTGTTAGTTGCTCAGTCATGTCTGACTCTGCGACCCCATTGCACTATAGCCTGCCAGGCCCCTCTGTCCATGGGATTCTCCAGGCAAGAATACTAGAGTGGGTATCCCCTCTCCAGGGGATCTTCCCAACCCAGGGATCAAACCCATGGCTCAGATGATAAAGAAATACTTCAGTATATTACTATAAAAAAGAAGGAATCTTAAAAAAACAAAACATAACCACTTAACTATTATCACACCTAAAATAATGAGGCATACAGTTATGATTCAAATTTTCAGTGGACTCATAGATTCCTGTTTTAAACCTTGTTTGTTGGAATCAGGATCCAAGTACAATGGACACAGGGCAATTAGTTGGAATGTTTGGTTATTTTTTTAATATGTATTTCTTTGGCTGCTTTGGGTCTTAGTTGTGGCAGGCATCCGGATTGCATGGGCTTTAGTAGTTGTGCACCTGAGTTCTCTAATTGTCCTGTATGGGCTCAATAGCTCCGCAGCATGTGAGATCTTGGTTCACAAACCAGGGATCAAGTCCACATCTCCTGCACTGCAGGGTGGATTCTTAACCACTGGACCACCAGGGAAGTCCCTAGTTGGAATGTTTTTTAAATCTAAATATTCCTGTTCCTTTTTTTGTATTCTTGCCAGTTATCTGCTGAAGGGGCTGTGTTGTTTGTCTGGCAGGTCTCCTTTGGCCCTGGGTTCGCTAATTGCATCCCCATGGTGTCGTCTGCCACGCCCCTCTTTCCTTTGAAATTCCTGTAAATTGGTAGTTCATCTAGAGGCTTGGAAGTTCCAATACTGTGGCCACCTGATGCGAAGAACTGACTCATTGGAAAAGACCCTGATGCTGGGAAAGATTGAAGGCTGGAGGAGAAGGGGACGACAGAGAATGAGATGGTTGGATGGCGTCACCGACTCGATGGACATGAGTTTGAGCAAACTCCAGGAGTTGATGATGGACAGGGAAGTCTGGCGTGCAGCCGTCCATGGGGTCTCAGAGTCAGACACGACTGAACTGAACTAGGAACTTGGTCACTTTCTTGACTCATTTTTTGCAAGATTCCTTCAAAGAAGATTTTGGGTCCTCCCCATCAGGAGACATGAGCTGTCTGATTGTCCTTGTTTTGTGATGTTGGCAGCCCAGCCTGGATCCAGACATTCAGCAGAAGGGCGGTGTTCTTGTCTTTCACCCCATCTTTGTGTATTAGCTGGGATCCTTTATAAAGAGACTCCCCACCATTTATCATTTGGTTACCCACTGGCACAGTTGATATAGGAAATGCAGGATAAAAGCTTGACTGTTTTCCCATTATTTACCAGTTTTCAGCATAATGACTTAGCACCTTGACTTTCATCACTGTGCTTTAAAAGCTTAGATCATCTGATAATGGTTCAAGCAATATATTAAGAGTTCCATGGTTAGAGGGGCCAGTCAGGACCCAACTGTTTAGAAAATTGTTTAAACAGTGGTATGTCCACCAAGGTAGCCAAGGGCATTGCACAAATGTAGTAGATGTTAGCATCTTAGTAGACAGAGCACACCTCCTGGCTCAGAGCCAGAGAGGAGGTTCATTCCCACTTTGCTGATGAGAAGACTGAGCCCTGGAGATTGGCACCTGTCCTGTTGATATGGCCAGTTAGTGTCAGAGCTCAGGTGCTGTGCATAACACAAGACACAGACGAAAGCGGTTAGATGTTCACATCATCTCTAGAATCCAGGCCTCCAAACGAGGCTTGCATAAACTCTCCTCCCTTGTTACACAATGCCCTGAGGTCTGACAAGGGCCCAGCTCTATGGGCACTGATTGCCAGCCACTGAGACATGCAGCCTCAGGAGGTGGTTGGTTGCATTTTTGCAGGACCATCTGATTTTTGGGGAGGCCCCAGAAGCCTTTCCAGAGATCATGATCTTTCTGATTTAGCCCTTCTTCTCCCTCATACTCATATTCCCATCACCTTTATTGTCTCCTCTCTGCCTCGGGTTATTATCCAAGACTTTAGTATCTCTCTGTCTGTGCTAGTGTGGTGCCAGGGTTAAGAAAGGAAATAAAGGTTTTCCAGAACAAATGAATGAACAAGCAAAAGAAAAAAAAAAATAGACACAACTCTCATCATTTGTATTTAGACCTTTCATTCTGACTTGACCATAAACCCTTCAAAGGTATGAATTCTTCTGTCTTCTGCCAGGCTAGCACTGGGCACACAGGGGCAAGGATGTGAGAAAGGACCACTTGGCATCCTTAAGCCCAGAAGGGGGAGGGGCAGCAGGAAGGTGCGTGGTAGACACAGTCTAGTGCCTGTAGCTCCCCCCAGAATCTCAGGGTGCCGGGAACTTTGCAAAGCCTTTCCATTCATCACCCTGCCTCAGATCAGATCTGTTCTCAGCCACCACTAGTAATGATGGCAGCTAACACTCTGAGCACTGTTCTAGGTGTTTGTATGTGTTAGATCATTTGATTCTCTGAGTATCCTATGAAATAGGTATTTTCACCATCCCCATTTTACAGGTGAGTAAACAGGGACGCAAAGAAACAAAGAGACTCACCCAAAGTCACCCAGCTAGCCAAGTAGAGGGGCTGGGACTTGAATGTAGGTGGCCAGAGTCCTGCTCTTACCAACTACTGCAGCTGCCTACTGGTAAAGAAAGAGGATCCGCAAGGATCCCTGCCCACAGTGTTAGGAAATCTGTCCTAAACAGACCCAGTTATGCCCAAGGCTCTTCCATTGCAGTGATGAGAGATGGAGGGCTGTTGGCACCTTGCTTCTGGGTTGATGGAACCTCCACGTTCAGAGACAAATGTTGTCACCTCTCCAGCTTTTTCCCCAAAGCTAGTAAGTCACCAGTGCAGGGCATAGCACAGGGATCAGGACATAAGAAGAACCACACATGGGTGCAAACCCTCTTGAAAACCTCTGAGCTTCCCTGCAGAGGTCCCTTCTGCACCAGGAAAAAAAAAGAGGGGGTGGAGACAGGCAAGGAGAAGGGGACGACAGGGGATGAGATTGTTGGATGGCATCACCGACTCAATGGACATGAGTTTGAACAAACTCCAGAAGATGGTGAAGGACAGGGAAGCCTGGCATGCTGCAGTCCATGGGGTTGCAAAGAATCAGACACAACTGAGCAACTGAACAACAGCAAGCCCAAGGCACCAGCGTGGTCTCTAAGCAAGCTATGGCTAGAGCGCTCAGGCAGCTTCTCCCCTGGGAGCACCTCTTTCCAACTCCCAGTCTAGCAGAGCTCATGCAATACTGAATTGAGCCCAGTTCCCTAGACACACCAGATCCCCACACACATCCAGGAATTTGCGAACACCACCCTCCCTCTTGTAGCTCTTCTGCCTTCCTGTCCCTCTACACCTTGTGCTCACCTCCACTGTGGCCCCTTTTAAATGCTTCCACAAATACGTATTGTGCACCTTCTGTGTCTCAGATCCTCATCTTAATGCTGTGGGCACAGCAGAGGAAAAAATAAGCAAAATCACTGCCTGTGCTAATTGGAGGGGGAGCTAGACAACAAACAGGTAAATGCAAAATATTTATGTCAGATGAGAAAAGAGCTTTAGAGCAAAGTGTGCAAGGAAAATAGTCAGTGCTAGGAGGCCTGGTAACGCTTCAGTTTTAGAAATGAGGTGATAGTAAAGGCCTCTCCAATAAGGTGACAGTAACTCTAAACTTGAAGGAAGCAGGGGAATGAACCATCATGTGTTTGGGATTGGAGTGGGGTGTTCTAGGCAGTGCAGATGGTAAGTGCAAAGGCCCTGTGGTACATTAGAGAAACACTTGTTTTTGTTGTCTAGAAATTCTTTTCTTGCCTTTCAGTCTATTTCCTCTGCTTCTGGGTCTCACACATACAACACAATAGATGTACATACTATCGTACATCTCGGGGAACACAGGAAGGATGCTCAAGGGAGCCAATGGCTAAGAGCCTCGGGAAACTGGAGCTCATTCCTGGGGAGCCTTCTGTACAGGGAAACCACCGGGCTGGACTCATACACTGAGCAGGAACTAGGATCCACTCTTGAGTGCGGGAAAAGGGTTACAGTTTTACCCTTGGTCCTTCCGTATATGTTCAGAATTCTTCAGACTACCTCTACCCCAATGGTCCCAGAGTCAACCACACCCAGGGGATTCTGCAGGGAGAGAATTTGCCTAGAGGGTCAGAAGTCTGTGATTTGAATCCAGCCCAGTCTCTGTTTGATTTATGAGCAGATGACTCGAACCTTGCTCAGTTTTCCTGTCTGTGAAATGGGACTGCAGTTCTCACCCGCCCTCCTCACAGTGTGTTTCTCAGAAGCACTAGGGTAGTGTTTGTGAAGCACAGTGCCCCATAGTAGAGATTAGGTATGGTTATTGCTGCTGCTCGGAGAAGGCAATGGCACCCCACTCCAGTACTCTTGCCTGGAAAATCCCATGGACGGAGGAGCCTGGTAGGCTCCTCCATGGGGTCGCTAAGAGTCGGACTCGACTGAAACGACTTAGCAGCAGCAGCAGCAGCATTGCTGCTGCTATGGTTGTTGTTTGTTTTAATAATTCTATCGCCTGTCTCAGTGTCAAACCATCTCCAGACCAAGTCTCCAGTCAACCAGTTGAACTCTGCTGGGTTAAATTTTCATGGCAGGGCATTTCCAGCACCCAGGGGGAGAGCCCCAGAAATTCAGCTCTGTGCTTCTTGAGCGGAGGGCAGCTGCTGGCTCACATGGAACCCTGGGCATTTGTCACTGTCAGGAAATCTATTTATTATTTTTGGCTGCGCTAGGTCTTTGTTGCTGTGCACAGGCTTTCTCTGTTGTGGCGAGCAGGGGGGCTATTCTCTAGTCGCAGCGCATGGCTGTAGAGCGAGGTTTCAGTAACTGTGGCACACAGGCTTAATTGCTTCGTGGCATGTGGAATCTTCCCGGACCAGGGATTGAACCCCTGTCCCCTGCTTTGGCAGGCGAATTCTTAACCACTGAGCTACCAGAGAGGCCCAATTTATTATTTTAAAGCAGCTTTTTCAGATAAACTTAGTGTTCCAGGGGAGACCCCTGTGTCACCCTACTAAACCATTTGCCTATGCCTGCCTCTGGGATGTGGTCATTAGAGTTGAAACTGGATACTTCTAGGCGTAGTGACTTCTCCATCCAGGGAGGCATGCAAATTTTTACATATACTAACTCATCTGATCTTCATAGTTCACAAGGACCTTGTGGGATCTTTAGGATCTTTCCCCTCTGACCCCCGTGCGTTTCCCCCAACCTGCTAACTCCCTTTGTCGCCCTGCTCTTGTGGACAACTCTGAGCTTTTTTTTCAGTAAGACTAAGTCCCTCAGAGAAGTCTAAGTGTGTACACCTGCTCACACATATAATTTGACATACGAGAGTTTAGCAGTCCTGAATGTATATTTAGTGACAGGCTTGGCTAATATTTCATCTAATTACATTCATTAACATCGAAATGTACAATCATTAATATATCTGGGCACAGTGATCTAAATATTTCATAGAGGTCTTAATTACAGTAGACTTGCAGTCTTGCCATAAAACTTGTGCGCCCCACCAATTGAAGGGGTGGTGTCAGGTAGCTCGGGGGCCCTGGCGGGGGAGGCAGCAGGAACTTGTCTTTTAGCAGGGGTGGGGAGGGGGACAGCGGTGGCTGGGGTCCTCCTCTTCTGGCCGCACTCAGAAGCAAGGCAGACAGTTGGAGAAGACAAGGAAATTGGTTCTTGTGATTTCTCGCTGCCACATCTCTGTTAACTGAAGTCACCATCCTCCTAGAAAAAGAGAGGAAAAACAAAGATACGAGAACAAAATTAAAAATGATAATTATCGCTACTGAGACTTCAGGAGGTCAATAAAAACGCGCTTTTCTTCCTCTGCCAAATTAAGGAGTATTTTCAAAGAGTATTTAAGAGAGTATTTTCTGACCTGGTGAAGGTCAGAATGTGAGGTTTTGTGGCCATAAAAGCTGATCTCCGAATGAGGCTCAGGTCTGCAGTCATGGCAGCTGATTAACCCTTTATGTCAGGAGTAAACCAACGTACCTACCCAGATGGCACAACCAGACACCAGTCCCCCAGCAAGCCATCCCTTCATAGTCACAGCTGTCTTCACACCTTTGAAACCCTCCACGGATTAAAAAACTCATCTTCAGGCACTGCTCAGACTGTGAGGTTGGCAGGTTTTATTGTGCCCATTACACGATGCCAAGTCTCTGAGATCCCCTGGCTTCCCAAAGGCACATGGCCAGCAGGAGGCAGAGCACCACCTGAATCCTTGGTGTCCTGCTGGGACCCCCACCTGGACTATGACCTGTGTTTCCCCAGCAGCTGTCTTGAGTCTCTGAGGTGACCCAGCAGGTTCCCTAGGAAGGCTTGGGGCCTGCAGGGTAGTTGGGATCTCATGAGATGGGACCACCAAGCACCGCTCCTCCCCACGCCCAAGGCTGGCATCGACCCCAGCCATGCTGCAGCTGCCACTGCCCATCTGGACAAAGTCAAGAGGAAGAGCTCAGACCCAGAGTCCCCAGGCTGGACACCACTTGCCTATGTCTTTGCCTGTTTCCTTGCTTGTGCACTAGGGGTCATGATAGTAACTACCTCAAGGATTGTTGCAAAAAAAAAATTAGTGAAAACTTACAAAGTGTTTTAACCCAACCCAGGTCCATATAGTCAAAGCTATGGTTTTTCCAGTAGTCATGTACAGACGTGAGAGCTGGACCATAAAGAAGGCTGAGCACTGAAGAATTGATGCCTCTGCATTGTGTGGTGTTGGTTGGAGAAGACCCTTGAGAGTCCCTTGGGCTGCAAGGAGATAAAACCAGTCAATCCTAAAGGAAATTAGCCCGTCATGAATATTCATTGGAAGGACTGATGCTGAAGCCGAAGCTCCAATACTTCAGCCATCTAAGGCAAAGAGCTGACTCACTGGAAAAGACCCTGATGTTGGGAAAGACTGAAGGCAAAAGGAGAAGAGGGTGGCAGAGGGAGATGGTTGGATGACATCACTGACTCAATGGACATGAATCTGAGCAAGCTCCAGGAGACAGTGAAGGACAGGGAAACCTGCCGTGCTGCAGTCCATGGGGTCGCAGAGTCAGACACAAGTGAGCAACACAGTCCTCCTCTTTATGATCATCATCGGGGCTGGGGAAGCCCACGCAGACCTCATTCCTCAAGCTCTGTCTGTGCCTCTTTGTGGAAGCTTTATCCTTTCACTCTCACCACAGTCACATAGGGAAGTTGTCATCTCTTTTTTTTTTTAAATATTTATTTATTTGGCTGTGCCAGATCTTAGTTGTGGCATGCAGGGTCTTCCATCTTCATTGCAGCATGTGGAATCTAGTTCCCTGACCAGGACTCAAACTTGGGCCCCCTGCATCTCAACTGCAAAGTCTTAGCCACTGGGCCACAAGGAAAGCCCCAGAAGGTGTCCTCTTTGCCTGTGTAGGAAGGACCTGGACTTTGAATCCAGGACCAACCCCAAGTTCATGTTCCTTCTTGAGCCACAGAAGTCCTGCAGGATTGAGTAGGGCACACCTTGTCCACACCTGGAACTGCCCTACTTCATTACCGACTCACGGGGTGCCCCGATAGCATGAGGACCACCTCCCCCCGAATGATAAGAGCTGGTGTTTACTCTCCCTATGCTCAACAACACCCTGAGCGCATTGCGTATACAAAACCAGTCCTATGAGGTGGAGGCTATTTCAGAGAATCCACGTGCCAATGCAAGAGACATAAGAGATGCAGGTTCAGTCCCTGGGTCAGGAAGATCCCTTAGAGGAGGGAGTGGCACCCTGCTCCAGTATTCTTGCCTGAAAAATTCCGTGGAGAGAGGAGCCTGGCAGGCTGCAGTCCGTTGGGTTGCAAAGAATCGGACATGACTGAGCATCTGAGCAAGCGAGCATTCAAGTATGACTTTCCTGCAGAACACTGAAAGTCTTGGTTCACTGCTTGGTGCATCGTCACAGACTGAACCCCCCTGTCTCACCAGCACCCGGATCTAGAAGTAGAACATGATGAACTTCCTGAAAGCTCTCCTGGGTCCCCTTCCTGTCACTGTCCCCTCTATAGAGGGCTTCTTCCTGATTTCTCACCATGTGGATTAATCCCACCCTTTTGAAGTGCCGTAAAGGGAGTGGTACAGAACAGTACATGCTTTTGTATCTGGCTTCACTGGCTCGGCGTTCTTCCATGTAGTTCATTCATATTATTCATTGTTTCTCCTTAGGTGGAGTCATCCCCCTATGAAGGGACCGTGATGGTCTGACCCTTCTGCTCAGGGTTGCCCTGGCAGTTTGCAGCCTAGAGCTTCTATAGTTAGTATAACTTTTCCATGCAGGTCCATTGGTGAACATGGATGCGTGTTTATCGGGCAGGCATGGGCTGCAGTAGGAACTGTTTATTCCTCTTTTACAATGTGGAAATATGGGATCGTGGCTGCCTCCAGGTCACACCTCTACTGAGGGGCCAAACTGGCTTTGGACCCAGACAGTTTAGCTCCAGGCTCTGCTCTCTGTGGCTGCTCTCCTTCTGCTGGGACTCTGCTGGAGAGAGGGCGTGGTGAGACCAGTCCCCAAATCACTGGGTACCCAGGGAAACTTCCTGAATGTTCTAGAAGGCCTGATGGACCACCTTGAGAGTATGACACCAAAGCCCAGAGAAGGTGTGTGAGTTCCCAAGGCCATACAGCATGCTGGCTTACACCCTCATGTCCTACCTCCCTGACCTCTGGGCATTCCCTGCCTCCTCTCAGGGCCCAGCCAGCACCATGGTCTCATCTGAAATGACCTCACACACTAACATGAGCCTGAATAATAGTTTACACTGTGTGGAGCATGGAGCCTGTGGGCCGATACTGTGTTTCCAGAAATCTCCGCCCCCGGAGTCTGGGGAATGTCACAGTTCCGGGCCCATCCCCTGCCACTATTTTTAGTGGTGATCTGGAGGAAGGGGACTTTCCTGGACTTGCCTTCAGAGGCTGGAAAACAAACACCACCCCCTCCCCACCCTCACCCTCCCAGTTCCCCTGGCAGGAAGAGGGAGCCCAGATTCCCGGGCCTGCCACTCACCCTCCGTGATTCTGGATGAGCTCTGAGCTTGTGTCCTCTGCTCAGACTCTCCCAAGAGTGCACCCCTTCCCTCCCAAGTCTGCCTGGTCCCCTTAGATGGTGATGACTGTTAGAATGGTGCTAAAACACAAGCCAGCAAGCACCATCAGGCATAGTTAGAGCTTTTACTTTGCTTTAATGCTCACCCCAGTAGAATGAGATAGAAGCTGTTATCCTTCTTTACACATGAGGAAATGACATAGATTGGTTAAGGAGTTTACCAGAGTCACACAGCTCATGAATGGTGGAGCTGGGCTTAGGACCCAAGTCTCTGTCTGCAGAGCTTGGTTCTTCAGCCATGCCTGGACCCACTCTCCTGTGTTACCTCTGCTATGGACACCTGCTCAGATGAGCAGTCCAGCCCCATGCAAGGCTCACAGGCATGGTTGGGTAATATGATTAATTGCCAATATTGAAAAATAAGGAGATATTTAAAACAAAAACTGTGACAATCTAGAGTATGGAATTTTCTAGAAGAGTCAGCAGGTATGGTAACCCTGAGCCCCATTCAGTCAGGAACAGCTGCCCTTCCAGGTGGGATGTGCATTCTAGGTCCCCATCTGCCCTTCCTTTCTTACGATGATCCCTGGCAGGCCCTGTGGTTGTTGGATGTTCCAGCCTGGGTGCAGTAGTCCTGTCTTGAGCCCCTAAGCTGGAGAATCAGGGAAGGAAGAGGCAGCTTGAGATAGCTGGCAATTGTGAGCACACCCATTTCCCCACTCTGTCAAGCCACCAAGTCATCTCTCCCCTACTTTCTTAACCTACATGGACCATGCCTAGTGCCAGCTCCTGGAAGTACTGTTGGATGAGGCTCACGCCCTGCCTTCAAGCAGCTTCTAGGCTTCTAGTCTGGGGGGCGGGAAGATCCTGAGCTGTCCTTCTGTCTCCAGGCTGCTGGTACACATCCCTGTGGGAAAGGCAGGGCTCCCCTGCAGTGAGTAGAAGCCTGAGCTGTGGACTTTGGAAACCCAGAAAGAAACTACTCCAAATTCAAAGAAGGGAGAAAGGCAGGCGTTCCCTGGCGGAAAGGCAGGGATATGTAAATGTCACTTCCTCTCAACAAGCTCAGTCTATGTCATATTAGATGGTGGCAAGTTCAGCACAGAAAAAAACAGGGAATGGAGTGAGGAGGGTGTCCAGGGAAGGCTTTGCTGAGAAGTTGATGTTTCAGTCAAGACCTGGAGGAGGCAGGAAAGGGAACACGGCGGGGAACAGCCAGCCCAGACATGCCAAGGGAATGGACATGAACCAGGAATAGTGAGGAGCAGTGGGGCAGGGATGGTTAGGGAGATCACGAGATGGGGGGTGGGGGATGGCAGGTCACATGGCCCTCATGGGTCATTCTAAGGACTGTGCTTGCCCTTGAGTGAGATGGGCTGTAGAGGAGAAGCAGAGAAGTGACATGATCTGACTTGCATGTTAAGGGGACACTCCCTGCTGAGCTGACGTAGACTTTAGGGCTGGGAGACCAGTTAGGAGGCCACTGCACAATGCAGACCCAGGATGGTGGTGACATGGACCAGGGTGGGGACCGAGGAGTGGCGAGAAGAGGCCAGATTCTGGTAACATGTTGCAGGCAGAGTTGACGTGGCTTGCTGATGAGTTGGCTGTGGGGTGTGAGAGAAATAGAATCAAGGAAGGAAGATTCTGGGGCTTGGGGTCAGAGGAACTGGAAGGTTAAGGTCACCATGAACTGAGTTTGGGGAGATGAAGAGGAGCAGTTTGTTGGGAGGCTAATCAGGAATTCAGGTCTCCGGCGTGTGAGGTTGGATGGGATGGGGGCGGCCCTTGGCTCTGAGTGTGGAATTGCAGGCAAGGTCCAGGCTGTGTGGTATCAGCATATGGGTAGATTTAAAGCTAGAAGGCTGGATGAGCACAATCAGGAAACCACGGAACAGAAGGGCCAAGGCCTCTGATGCCCAGAGGTCAGAGTGAGGGGAGATCAGCCAGAGACGAGCCAGGAGGGCGTGGAGCAACCTTCCCCATGAAGTCAAGTGCATTAGGCAAGGATGGTGAGGTTTGCGGCTCGAAGGTCATCGGTAACCTGGGGAAGAGCACATGCCACAGGGAATGGAAGGAGGGCAGTGGATGCGCCTCAGCCCTGGAGGGCAAGCGGAGACAGAATAAAGGCAAGCAGAACCATGTCTGCCCTCAAGACCCCAGAAATACTGGATGCTGCTCAGTGATGGCCATGGGCCAGGTCCCCCTCCTCCCTAGGCTATCTGCTTTGTTCAGTCGTTCGTTTGAGAGTCAATCCAGTGGTATTTACTGAGCACTTACTATGTGCCAGACACTGTTCTAGATGCTGGAGATACAGTGATGAACAAGGCAGACCAGATCCCTGCCCTCAAGGAGCATGTATTACTCATTGGGGGTGGACATAAAGTTACGTAAGTAAACTCAGCTATCCTTCATTTATCTTTGACTCAATTCAGGGAAACAGTCCACTCTCTCGCCCTTAAGCATGCAGGTTGGAGTCTGTTTGCCACCATCTCATTGATGTGAATGAACTGCTTTCCCTTTTGGTTAAATGGGGCTGAACTTGGTTCCATGGAGTGCAGTGGTAATCAGCACAGTGCTGACTTGGAAGAGGCTCACCAAACCATTTTCAAACATGCCAACTCTGATCAGTTAGTGATGGTCTCTGCCTCCTCATCTGTGGCAGGGCTGGAAAATCTGCATTTACCCGCTGTGGTCCCAAGGCAGACATCACCAATCAACCCAAGTTCCTGTAGAGCCTGGTTGGTTAGTCATGTCTGCATGGACACAGGATTGTAAAATGAGAACCTATATTCCAGATATTTTCTTTTCCAACCCCAGGCAGGAGGTTGGAAAGGTCACACTGCCTAACTTTTAGGCTGCACTTGGAGAGAGCAGCTGTGGAGATTATGCAGAGATCATGGGCCTGGAAAAGACCCTGATGCTGGGAAAGATAAAAGGCAGGAGGAGAAGGAGACAACAGAAGATGAGATGGTTGGGTGGCATCACCAACTCAATGGACGTGAGTTTGAGCAAACTCTGGGAGATAGTGAAGGAGAGGGAAGCCTGGCATGCTACAGTCAATGGGGTCACAAAGAGTCAAACATAACTGAGTGACTGAACAACAACATGGGCATGAACATCAAAGTACTGGGGTCAGGTTCCAGTTTTGCTACTCACTGGCCGTGTGAGTGCATCAACCCACCTCACCTGGCAGTGAGAAGAAAGGGGGGTGGTTTCCATTTGGGAGGAGCAGAACTGCCAATGTTTTTCACCCAACTGTGTTGACTTCAGAATCAGGAGACCTGGGCTGACTGGCTGTGTGATATTGGATAGTCTTTCCCTCTCTGGGCCTCAGTCTCCCCATCTGTAAAGGGAAGTTGAGCTGGAAGAACATTTTGGTGAGTGTTTATTAAGAGTGGTTTGCCAAGCCCTTCTGGCTCACCTGCCCACCCCTGCTTTCTCAGAATCTGTAGATGCTGAAGAGGCAACTGGTCAGGAATGTTGAAAGGAAAAGAAAGGGAGCCCCCTGCTGGCAGCAGCTGGGATCATCATTACAGACAGGTCTGCTGACCCTGCTGGCTACCCCATCCCTACCTCTGCTGCTGCTAAGTCGCTTCAGTCGTGTCCGACTCTGTGCGACCCCAGAGACGGCAGCCCACCAGGCTGCCCCGTCCCTGGGATTCTCCAGGCAAGAATACTGGAGTGGGTTGCCATTTCCTTCTCCAGTGCATGAAAGTGAAAAGTGAAAGGGAAGTCGCTCAGTCGTGTCCGACTCTTAGCGACCCTATGGACTGCAGCCTACCAGGCTCCTCCGTCCATGGGATTTTCCAGGCAAGAGTACTGGAGTGGGTTGCCAGTGCCTTCTCCCTACCTCTGAGGCCATGTTTATCGTCAGGCTAGAATTTTTACAAGGTCTCTTGTCCATGGACCATCCAAAACCAGGCCTGGAGTCTTCTGAGCTCAGACTAGTGGGAAATCTGACCCTGTGGAATGAGTCCGTGCCTTGGGCTGGCTGAGGATCCTGCAAGTGGGAGGGATGGCTGGTGAAGGATTCCCTAAGAGCTGCTGACACAAACATGCACACACACACACGCACACACCCCCTCCTTCCAGCAGTCACGGAGCAGTCATGGGGTATGTGTAAGAATGTCACACCGCCTTTAATGGAAACCTCAGAAAGCCCCCTTGGGGTTGTAAGACAGCTGCAGAAACAGTGTCTTGTAGCAGGAGTAACTGGTGTGAATTTTTTAATCATCCCCTAGTTTTATGGATCAATGCGGGTTCTGTGTTCACAATAATGCACTTTCACAGTAGGAGTGATGGAAGAGCGTGAGTGGTTCAAGGACAGATGCCAAGGATGCAGGGCCAGGGTTTACATGGGTCCTGGTGAGTCAGTTAACCCTTTCAGCCTCAGTTCCCTCCTCCAGACGGTAGGTGCAGCCCCACCCCCCAGCCCAAAGTCCTGAGGAACAGATGAGGCCAACCGGGCCGTGCAGGTTTGATGGGGGTTGGTGATTTGGGAGCCAGCAAAGCCATAGGATAGGAGGGTGGGTGAGTGTCAGGGCCAGGTGGGGGCTGCCACTCACTGCTTGGCCATGTTCCGTAGTCTCCCTGGGTGCCCACTTCCTCATCTACAACGTGGACTGACTTTATAAGGTGGTTGTGAGAATTAAGTGACAAAAACCCATCAGGGACTTAGGGCCATGCCTGGCACATGGGAATTGTTCTGATAGCTTGGAAATTGGGGCTCAGGAAGGTTATATGACTTGCTTGAGGTCTCAGAGCCAGAGAATTCCCTCGTCCAGTGCTTAGGACTCTGAGCCAAGGCTAGAACCAAGATCCTCTGACCCAAGACCAGAGCCCATCCCGCCCTGCTATGTGATGTTGGCCGAGGCCTTGGACTTGTCTGTGAGGGATAGTGATCAAAGCAAAGTCTCCTAGGACCTCAGGAGCCAAAGGAAGCTCACAGAGTTGAGCATGCTCATGATGATGGGGGAACTGAGGTTGGGCAAGGGAAAAGCTGAGAGCCTGGTCCCTCTTTGCCCAGCGGGATTCTCATGGCAGCACTGCCCCTGTGGGTGAGGAATGTCCTCACCACTCCTACACCCGCCCCCCCGCCCCCCTCCCACGCCCCCCCTCCCCGCCTCGTGCTCAGAGTTAGTTAGTGTTAGTCACTCGGTTGTGTCTGGCTCTTTTCAACCCCATGGACTGTAGCCTGCCAGGTTCCTCTCTCCATGGAATTCTCCAGGCAGGAATACCGGAGTGGGTTGCCATTTTGTTCTCCAGGGGATCTTCCAGACCCAAGGATTGAACCCGGGTCTCCAGCATTGTAGGCAGATTCTCTGCCATCTGAGGCGCCAGGGAGGATGTGTCTCATGCTCAGAAGGGCCCCGTAAAATCCCTTACTCTCCAGGCCCATAGCCCCTGGAAGCTCAGAAGCCGACAGTTAACCTTTACTGTTCTCTTTACACGACAGCTATGGCCTCCCATTGCCTGGGTGCTGGAGGTGGGGGTCTGCTGTGCTGGAGTCAGGGGACATCCCTTCTCCCTCTGGTCTCCACCTCCCAAGAGTCGTGTTTGCAGAAATTGAACTGGGGCTGACGCCGCTCGCCCTGCCCCACATCTGGGTTAGGAACTATAAGGTCCCGGGCCAGGGAAGGAGGAAGGGGTCTGCTGTGGAAAGGCAGAGCTCAGGAGCTTGAGAAGAGTGATGTCCCCAGAGACGCGCCATTGTCTTGGGCCGCGCCTGGGCCCCTGGTTCCACCCTCTAGCTCACTCTCTATACATCTGACCTCGAGTTAGAAAAATCAGTCCCTACCCACACACCCTCCCTCCCACCCCCGGAGTCCCCACATTCCCAGGAGCCCGGCTGGTGTCCCGCAGGGTTTGCCGGGCATGACATCACCCGTCACCATGGCAGTGGTTCCGGTGGCCCAGCTGCTGGCTCGGGACATGCCCGGGTGAAGCCAGGTGGCGGAGAAGGAGAACAGAGCACTGGGGAACTTGGGGAGGAGGCAGGAGGCTGGTCTCAGAGAGAGAGACCGTCATTCATGCTCACGGAGCATCACCTGTCACCTTGTCTTGTGTTAGGAACGTTTGGAGAATGTCAAACAGAGTTTTGAAGGAGAAATAAAAATACGCTTATGACAAAGGAAAGAAGGACGCCTTCCACTGTGTAATTGTCATAGCTGTGTGTCTGTAGTTTACAGTATTTCTTGGGGAGTCTGTCAGGCTAACCTGTTTCCCTAAATAGTTACAATTCTGATTCCCCCTTTGGGGAGCCCACCATCTGTTGGGGTGACAGCACCTGGATGCACGGGCATATTCAGGCTCAATGGAGAGACACACCCCCACTTTCCCACCTCAGGCCAGTACAAGCGTCCCCAGGTACCCCCAGGTCCTGCGCCTCTGTGTGAGTTCCCTTGAGTGGGTTGAGGATGTGCTTCTGAAAAGCTGGGTGGACGGCACAGCAGCTTCCTGGTTCTCACCATAGTTCCAGAGGCACTTTGTCTTCATCTGTAAGTGGCCTTCACTTCGCATTCATTCCAAGAGATTCAGCTTCTGTGTTTTCTCGATCCTCAGCCTGCCAGGGGTCCAACACAGCATCAGGCCCAGCAGGCCTGGAATTCCAGCCCCAATGACCTAAGTTGCTGCTCTGGCAAGCTGGCCATGAAGGGGACAAGTCCAGCTGCAGGAGCCAGGAAGCTCAAAGCTGTAATTTAAAGGGCCACCCCTGCCATGGACCTCCCTGGTGGTCCAGTGGTGCAGAATCCACCTGCCAGTGCAGGGGACACGGGTTCGATCCCTGATCTGGGAAGATTCCACATGTCGCAGAGCAGCTAAGCCCGTGCACCCAGCTATTGAACCCGTGCTCTAGAGCCCATGAGCCACAGCTGTTGAAGCCCGCGCACCCTAGGGCCTGTGCTCCACAGCAAGAGAAGCCACCACAATGAGTAAGCCCTGCTTGTCACAAGTAGACAAAGCCCACATGCAGCAAAGTCTTGAAGACCCAGACATTAATTCGTTAATTAATTAAATTTTTAAAAAATTAATAAAGCCACCCCCAAGACCCGGAGTCCCCACTGCGGGGTCTCTCCGTGGCTCCTTGCACGTGCCAACACTGCTCCAACCGACCTGCCTCTGCCCTGTTCTGCAGGTGGTGCTGGGCTGGGGGAGAGGGGTGGAAATGCAGCTTACATCAGGCTCTGAGCCAGAGCTCCAGGTCCCCGGTCCTTATGCCATACTTTTTCGTACCAGAGGCTGAGTTTGTAGGTTCAGCATCCAGGACAAGATGTGGGGGCACCACCATTGCCTGCCGCATATCATTGCCCTCAGCTAGCCGTGGGGCCAGGGCCCTCTGGGATTTGGAGTGCTTCCCTGTAGAGGCAGCATAAGGTCAGGTCAAATGTTTGGGCCTTGGTGTCAGATGTGGCTGTGTGACTCTGGGCAAATGACTTAACCACTCTGTGCCTTCATAGTCTGGAAGCTTCCAGAGCTGAGGAGTTGCTTTGCCCCCTTCCCACCACCTCCACAGTTCCTTCCTCAGTGTTCTCTCCACAGAGCAGGGAGGGGACAGAGTTCTGGGGACCCTGGAAAAGCAGGGGGGGGCCACCCTGATGCTGGAGCCTGCCCTGCACAAGCCCGAGCTTGCCCACCTTCACTCCCTTCACCACAGAGCCAGTGCAGTGAGCAGAGTCTGGAGGGAGCACCTGTTGCCAGGATGCTGTGTGGAGCACAGGGCACCATATGTGTGTGTGTGTGACAGCTTCATTGGGATACAATTCACCCAGCATACAATCCATCCATTTATAGTACATAATTCAATTGTTTTTATTATATTCACACATATTCAGCTATACATCAGTATTAGAGTATTTGTGTCACTTTAAATGGGGGTGTATCACTTTGAATCCATCCCTTTGGCTATACCCCCAAGTCTCCAGCCCCGATGCCTTCTACCACCCCAGCCCAAGACAATCACTAATCTTTCTGTCTCCACAGATTTCCTTATTCTGGACATTCATATACATGGAATCATTCAGCATGTGGCCCTTTGTGATTGGCTCCTTTCACTTAGCTTAATATTGTCAAGATTCATCATGTTGTAGCATGAATCATTGTTTCTTTTTATTGTCAAATAATATATGTTATATGGATGTGCTACATTGTTGAAAATTCATTCATCAATTAATGGCCATTTGGTCCTTTCCCCTTTGACTATTATGATTAAAGATGCTGTGAACATATGTATACATGTTTCCATGGGGACATATGTATTCATTTCTCTTAGATATACACCTAGGAGTGGAATTGCCGGATCATAGGGAAACTTTATGATTAATCACTTCAGGAACTGTCAGGCTGTCTTCCACAGAGCCTATACCATTTTCTGTTCCCACCAGCAGTGTATGAGGGTTCTAGTTTCTCCATATCCTTGTCAACACTTGTTACTGTCTTCTTTTTATATTTTAGCCATGCTGGTGAGTGTGAAATAGCATCTCACTATGGTTTCAATTTGCATTTCCCTGATGACTGATGGTGTCAACCACCTTCTCAGGTGTTCACTGGCCATTTCTTGGCGAAATATCTGTTCAGGTCTTTTGCCCATTTGAGCTTTAAGAGTTCTTTAGATACTTTTACTTTATATAAGCCCCTTATCAGATATGACTTACAAATTTGTTCTCCGGTTCCTCGCATTGTCTGTTTACTTTCTCCATGGTGTCCTTTGAAGCACAAAGTTTTTAATTTTGATGAAGTCCCATCTCTGTTTTTTCTTCTGTTGCTCATACTTTTGTTCCCATAACTTGCTGAGTGTTTTTAATCCGACACTTTTCCCCGTGAAGGGAATGGCACAAACGGTGAACTGTTGGGCTGGGCTAAGTTCTGGTGGCTCGTATTGGACTCTGAGAGGTCATTTCAGCAGGAAATAAAGGGTCCCATCAGCTTCCAGGGTGGTGGGAGTCACGAGCTCACCAGGCCTCCAGCTCTTTCACTCGAGGATCTAGCCAGTTCAGGGCGGGGACAGACCTTCAATCAGGGACTGTCCCCTCTGGTTGGGTCAGTAAAATTAAGAAATGAGAATTGGGACTCGAGAGATAGGAGGGCCTGAGTTTGAATCCAGGGAATGCCACTGAGTGATGTGGGAGCCTGGGAGAGAAACGTCCTCTTTCTGAATCCTGTTTCCTCCCCTGTTCATGAAGGGGTAGAGAAAAGGGTCCCTTCTCAGCGTTTGCATTCGGGCTGACAGGCAGCTGGGATCTCAGGAACTGACTCGGTCCTCTGTCCTCCAGCCATGAAAGCCGACCGGAAACGCCTAAAGGGTGAGAAGACAGACCTGGTGAACCAGATGCAGCAGCTGTATGCCACGCTGGAGAGCCGGGAGGAGCAGCTACGCGACTTCATCCGCAACTACGAGCAGCACCGCAAGGTCAGCACCCCCCACCCAACCCCAATCCCCCAGACACCGGCTCCCTTATTACTGCCCCACCCAGCACAGGGTCCGACCTCGAATCTCAGAACACAGGAGGACTGCTCATGTGCCCTTATGCTCACTGGGGGAAATCCCTGATGTATCGGGCCTGGATCTGGGTGCTGAGATGAACACACTCAGCCCCTAATCATAGCTCTGTGTCTCCTGGGCAAACCAGCCTGGACAGGAAGCTCCGTCGGTGACATTGTAGGCTCTGGATTCCAGCTGGTCTGGGTTCAGATCCCGGATCTCCATGTGTATGCCCTTGGGCATCTCCTTAACCTCTCAGAGCCTCAGTTTCCTCATCTGCAAAACAGCGATCATGGTGCAGACCTTGCAGAGCTATGATGAGGACCCTGTGAGATGATGGATACAGAGCATTAAACATGGTGCCTAGTGCATACTAAGTGCTCAATAAATGTCAACTTTGCGTCTTACTAATACCATAATATGGAGAAGGCAATGGCACCCCACTCCAGTACTCTTGCCTGGAAAATCCCATGGATGGAGGAGCCTGGTAGGCTGCAGTCCATGGGGTCGCTAAGAGTCTGACACGACTGAGCGACTTCACTTTCACTTTTCACTTTCATGCATGGAGAAGGAAATGGCAACCCACTCCAGTGTTCTTGCCTGGAGAATCCCAGGGACGGGGGAGCCTGGTGGGCTGCCGTCTATGGGGTCACACAGAGTTGGACACGACTGAAGTGACTTAGCAGCAGCAGCAGTACCATAATAAGAATGTGAAGAGAGAGTGGGGAGAACCATGAGATAGCAGGAAATTCTGCCTCCCAGGAGAGAGTCCTGGAAGGCTTCACAGAGGTGGTGACATACAAGTCAGGCTCTGTGGGGCGAGTAGGAGTTCTGGTCAGATGACTGAGGAATTTGATTCAGTCAATATCTGGTATATATTCTGTGGTCATGCCATAGAGAGCTTCCCAGGAGCACTAGTGGTAAAGAACCTGCCTGACAATGCAGGAGATGTAAGAGACGTGGGTTTGACCTCTGGGTTGGAAGATCCTCTGGAGGAGGGCATGGCAACCCACACCAGTATTCTTGCCTAGAGAGTCCCATGGACAGAGGAGTCTGGTGGGCTACAGTCCATAGGGTCACAAAGAGTCGGACATGACTAAGCAACTTAGCACACATGTACACTCCACACAGAGTATTGAAGCATAAAGGAAAGAGAGTCAGTCCCTGAAACCAAGCAGACCTTATGAGCCACTATGTTTGCAGGGAGAGATTTGTAACCTTCTGGTGAGCATGACAGAAAATCTATTGAAAACTGCCCTTTGCCTGATACCACATGATAGCTGGGGTGACCAAGGTTTGCTTCTACTCTGCAGAGAAAATGGAGGTGGGAGACTCTTAAGTTTGCTCAGGCATAGGAGGTTTGAGCAGTTCTTCCAACAGCTGGTGGGCCGGTTGCATGAGTACGCTCACGGGTATTGCCTCTGAGCCAGAGTCCACAGGCAGGAACTTCAGAGATGAGATCTGAATTTAAATGCTTCATCCCCACGGCCCTCTTTGGTCTGTAGCAGTGACCCTTCCTCTCACTGCCCAAGTATACAGATCCCTTCCTTTCCAGAATGAAAACAGCCCTGGGGGAGCTCCCTGGGCCAGGCATCCACAGCCTCTGAATGGTCCACAGTTTCCCAGCTTCCCTGGGTGTCAGCCCCGAGCATCAGGGCCCCACCTTCTCATGCTTGTCCTTCTACAGTGAGTGAGCTCAGTCCCTGGAAGTTGGCTTCCCCCTGCCTGTCACTTGCAGACAGAGTGTGGCACTAAGTCAACAACCTGTGGAAGCAGAGAGGAGGAATGGGAACCCCTGCTACCTGCTTTCTTGGTCCTCTTCTGGGTCCCAGACTTCCTCTGTGTCCTCACCTGGCAGAAGGGTCAAGGGAGCTCTCTGGGGTCTCTTATAAGGGCACTAATTCCATTCACAAGGACTCTACCCTCATGACCTAAGCACCTCCCAGAGGTCCCACCTCCTAAAATAATCACATTAAGATTCTTTCTCTCTCTCTCTCTCTTTTTTTTTAAGTATTTATTTATTTGGCTGTGCCAGGTCTTAGTTGTGGCATGTAGGATCTTTAGTTGCGGCATGTGGGATCTAGGCCTCTGACCAGGGATAGAACTCAGGCCCCCGGCATTGGAGTATGGAGTCTTAGCCACTGGACCACTAGGGAAGACCCTGGGATTTCAACATACGAATTTTAGTGGGACACAAACATTCGGACTATAGGACCTACCACCTCTCTCAGTCCACCTCTGTCCATTTTCCTTTCCTAGCTGAAGCACCTGTAGTAGGTCCCAAGAACCTGATCTTTCTTCAGCAGGTGAGACAGAGAGAACCTTTGCTCAAGTGGCCCCATGCCCACCAACAGGGAAACACGGTCACCCTTGTTTGAGGGGAGGTGACACCAGGCAGGGGCCAGAGAATCAGCTCACAGCGATACCTGCTTCCAGTGATGTGCTGTCCCCAAGGGCGAGGGGCAGGCCCCAGGCTGTCCTTGTCCTTGACACTACTTGTCCTCAGGTCATCAGCTTCCTTGTGTGTTAGTCAGTGTTCTCCAGAGAAGTGATATATATAGAAAGAGAGAGAGAGAGAGAGCGCGTGATTTATTAGAAGGAGTTGGCCCACATAATCATGGAGGCCGACAAGTCCCATGATCTGCCATCTACAAGCTAGAGATCCAGGAGAGCCAGTGGCATCATCCAGTCGGAGTCCAAAGGCCTGAGAGCTGAGCTGTAAGTTCCATCCGAGGGCAGGAGAAGACCCATCCCCAGTTCAGCTCTCAGGTAGGGAGGGCAGTTTCTTCCTTCCTCCACTTTCTACTCAGGCCTCAAAAGGATTGGATGATGCTCAACTCACATGGGGGAGAGCCATCCACGGAGTCCACCAGTTTAGATGTTAATCTCATCTGAAACAGCATCGCAGACACACCCAGAAATAATGTTTAGCCAAAAATCTGAACACCCCATGGTCCAGTGAAGTTGACACATAAAATTAACCATCACACTTGGCCCTGAAGGCAGGGTGATGCAGAGGTTAAGAACAGATAAGGTTTAGAATCTCACCTCTGCCAGTCGCTAGCCAAGTGGCCTCATCCTTAAAACTGGGATAATGACAGCACGTACTCAGAGCCCAGCCTTGTCAGCACTGAAGCTTCTGGTGCACATAAAGGACACAGTGGGGGAGGGCTGGGGGGTGCGGGGAATGCTTGCTATTATTATTGTTATTGTTATTATTATTACCATCATCACTTCTGAGGGTTCAGAGTCAGGCATTTGATCATGGAAATTCCACAGTGGGTTTCAGGGCCCTTCTGTGGGCCCCTCATCCACCACAGCCTGGTGATGGTCCCCCCGGCAAACCCAGAGAAGCACATGGCCGCCCACTGTTAGGAAGCCCCTGGCCGGGCAGGAGCAGTGTAAGAAATAAAAGACAAAGTGATCCATTTGCAAGAATAGCTAGCTTTGAGTGACAGCTTGCTGATGTAATAGCCGATAGCCATAAGGCTTATAAAACCAGAAAGTCTGGGCAGACAAAGGGAGGGCGGGATGCCTAGGATTTTCACACGGGTTCATTGTATTGGTGAATTTAAAACATAAGAACAGGAATAGGGTTTCACCGGGCTCACCCTGTTGGCAAATTCAAAACATAAGAGTGTAAATAGGTGTGCAGGAAAGGAGGAAACAAGATGTCAGGGAGACTGTTCAGTCACTCAGTCGTGTCTGACTCTTTCCGATCCCATGGACTGCAGCACGCCAGGCTTTCCTCTCCTTCACCGTCTCCCGGAGCTTGCTCAAACTCAGTCCATTGAGTCAGTGATGCCATCCAACCATCTCATCCTCTGTCACCCCCTTCTCCTCCTGCCTTCAATCTTTCCCAGCATTAGGGTCTTTTCTAATGAGTTGGCTCTTCACATTAGGTGGCCAAAGTATTGGAGCTTCAGCTTCAGCATCAGTCCTTCCAATGAATATTCAGGGTTGATTTCCTTTAGGACTGACTGGTTTGATCTCTTTGCAGGGATGTCAGGGAGGGGCCAGCCCATAAAGAGGGAGGGAACAAACCTAGGCGATGTCCAAGAAGATTGTTCACCCCATAGTACTCAGCCAATGAGGAACCGGGGGACGGACTTGCACGCTAGGATAACTTGCTTTCTGTAATGACTCTGGGTGTTCCTGCCCACCAGACATTCCATCTTGCAAGACCATCATTAAAGCCTGGCTTCCCCCTACACCTTGTGTCTCCAAGTCCATTCTTTGAGTTTGGGCTAATGAGAGTGTTTCTCACAGTAGATCCTAGCTGGCCTCACACAGACCCCATTCATGGACCCTGCCTCCAGGAGAATGGGAGAGTCTTGGTAAAAAAGCAAGAACTACGCAGAAAAGTAACCCAGACAGGACCTTTTGGGGAGTTCCGAGGGTCCCAGAGGGCCTAGGAACAGAGGGTGGGGAAAGTATTCCCAGAGTACATGCACCGTGAAGGAAGACAGAGCCAGATCGGAAAAGCAAAGAGGTGGGAATTCCCTAGTGGTCCAGTGATTGGGTCTTGGCACTTTCACAGTTTCACTGCTATAGTCTGGGTTTGATCCCTGGCCAGGGAACTAAGATCCTGCACACCGTGTTGTGTAAATAAATAGATAAATAAGAAATAAGAAAAGAAGGCATGTGATGCCTATGATAAAAGGCTTAGAGGATCAAAAGGAAAGGGCCATTTCACACACTCTGACAATGGCTGTGACAATGGCCAACTTCAGAAGCCACCTATTACCACCTGACACAGGATGATTTACTGTATGCAGGCATTGTCATAATCTCTTTACATTTGGTATTTTTCCAGCAACCCTATGCGGTATGATTGTCCCTGTTAGCCCCATTTTACAGAGATGAAAACTGAGACATAGGTCAAGTCGCTCATGCAGGGTCACACAGCTATGTAAAGAGGGGAAGCAGGATACAAACCCAAGCATTTAGGCTCTGGTGCTCATTTGCATAACACCTGGCCCATCCTGGCCTCCCACACTGCTCAGTACCTGTATAGATGAACAAATGAGTTCCTTTCGAGATTCACTGTTTACAGGGCAGCCCAAGGCAAACCGAGGAGGAGAGGTCTTGGCCAACCCCATGAGCTGTGGGAGGTGTGCTGTGCCTGGTGGTGGCACTGTGACCAACCTGGGGTTTAATAACAAGCATTTCTTCTATTAATATCTTTCAACTGGGGCATCAAATTCATTTTTATAATTGTGCTGATACTTGGGAATAAAATCCCCATGGGGAGCTACCTTCCTCCAGCATGGTGCCATTTTTCTTAAGTCACAGGTAACTGGGGGCATCTCCTAAGTCCAGCAAGAAGAGAGATATGGTGTAAAGCTGAAGCCTTGTGGCTGCAGCAGCCCCGGGCAGGCATAGATGGTCACCACTGAGCATCAGCGTCACTTTCATGGGATAGCTTCACAAGACCCTACAGAGTCATTCAGAAAAACGGAATTTGGGAAATACTCAGTTTTTTAAGCTACTATCTTATGTTATGGGGAGCTGTTGTTGTTTAGTCGCTAAGTTATGTCCAACTCTTTTGCAACCCATTGGAATGTAGCCCACCAGGCTCCTCTGTCCATGGGATTTCCCAGGCAAGAATACTGAAGTGGGTTGCCATTTCCTCCTCCAGAGGACCTTCCCAAACCAGGGATCGAACCCAGGTCTCCTTCATTAACAGAGTCTTTGCCACCTGAGCCACCAGGGAAGCCCAGCAACACTGTGATGATATTTAATCATTGTTGAATCCAGCCCCACTTTACAGATGGGAGGACTGAGGCACCCAAGGGTCCAGTGACTGACCCAGGGGCGTACATTAAGGGCTAGTTTGGAGACACTAAAACCACAAGTCCTGGTTTTATTCCACCTCGTCCAAGATCTTGCAACTTTTTTTTTTTTTTGAATGGCTCGCATTTTATGTGCAATAAAAATGTACCCATGAACAGGAACTTATGGCAGAAAGTGAAGAAGAACTAAAGAGCCTCTTGATGAAAGTGAAAGAGGAGAGTGAAAAAGTTGGCTTAAAGCTCAACATTCAGAAAACTAAGATCATGGCATCTGGTCCCATCACTTCATGGGAAACAGATGGGGAAACAGTGGAAACAGTGTCAGACTTTATATTTTGGCGCTCCAAAATCACTGCTGATGGTGATTGCAGCCATGAAATTAAAAGACGCTTGCTCCTTGGAAGGAAGGTTATGACCAACCTAGATAGCATATTTAAAAGCAGAGACATTACTTTGCCAACAAAGGTCCGTCTAGTCAAGACTATGGTTTTTGCAGTGGTCATGTATGGATGTGAGAGTTGGGTGATGAAGAAAGCTGAGTGCCAAAGAATTGATGCTTTTGAACTGTGGTGTTGGAGAAGACTCTTAAGAGTCCCTTGGACTGCAAGGAGATCCAACCAGTCCATCCTAAGGGAGATCAGTCCTGGGTGTTCATTGGAAGGACTGATGTTGAAGCTGAAACTCCAATACTTTGGCCACCTCATGCGAAGAGTTGACTCATTGGAAAAGACTCTAATGCTGGGAAGGATTGGGGGCAGGAGGAGAAGGGGACGACAGAGGATGAGAGGTTGGATGGCATCACTGACTCGATGGACATGGGTTAGGGTAAACTCCGAGAGTTGGTGATGGACAGGGAGGCCTGGTGTGCTGTGATTCATGGGGTCGCAAAGAGTCGGACACAACTGAGCAACTGAACTGAACTGAACATGAACAGGATGAATGGAACCTCAGGTGCCCACCCCTCTTGATGCCCAGCCACTCAGCCTGCCATGGCTCACCCAACTATCCCAGGGACCCCCTTGCAGGCCTCACCCAGAGCAGGTAACAGGAGCCCAGGTCTCTGAGCTGGGGGTGGGGGGTGGGAGGAGAGGGGATAGGCAGAGAAGTTCAGCACAGGCACAGGCTGCTGAGAAATGAGCAATTTGTGGCCCGACCAGAACATTCACAAAATTGCGACATCCCAGGAAGCTATGCCAGAGGCATGTTCCCTGTCACATGGTTTGGAGTGGGCCTGGTGGAGGGCTCTCCATATACACAACTGAGGAAGGTCTCAGTTAGGATGATCTCCCTTAGGATGGACTGATTGGATCTCCTTGCAGTCCAAGGGACTCTCAAGAGTCTTCTCCAACACCACAGTTCAAAAGCATCAATTCTTCGGCACTCAGCTTTCTTCATCGCCCAACTCTCACATCCATACATGACCACTGGAAAAACCATAGTCTTGACTAGACGGACTAGCTGGACAATGGCTGGGCTCAGGGAGATCTTGGGTGGCGAAGTCAAAACAAACCACCTTGCCATCACCCCTCTGGCCAGGTCTGTCTCCTCCTGAAGCCCCCTCCTCATTGTGCCCCTACCTCTTCTGTCCGGTGAGCTCTGGCTGCCAGGGCTCAGCTCCCAGCTCCCCAGAGGGACCTTAGCTCCCAGCTTGACATCTGAGGCCCCACACAATCAAGCCAAGTCCTACCTTCATAAATTCCAGCCACCCTGACCCCCATAAGGTTCCAGCCCCTTGGGCAGGTCTCCTTCAGTTCCTTTCCTGCCTTTGTTGTTAGCAAGGATTGAGAACCTCCACCACACTATTTGTGGGGCTACAGAGGTTATTTTACCTCTATGGCCTCAGTTTACTCATCTGTAAAATGGGGATAATCATAGTCCCTGCCTCACAGGTGGTTGTTTAAATATAATAATGCAGCTGAAACCGTCAGCACCGTACTTGACATGCATACACAGAACATTCCATGACAGTTGTTACTGAGCCCTGCACTCCTGCCAGGGGTGTGGCCATGGGTGTCAGAGTCTTTACTGAGGCAGAAAGCACCTACAGCCTCCACCACCCCCCAACACCCGCCCCCACTACAGCCTGAACCTCCAGTCTGCTCACAACTAGTGGAGCTAGGGACAGCAAAGAGGCATGGAGACAAAACTGATCCTGAGGGTTCTAGTGGACCTTCTTCTTAATTCGGGGATATGTGGTAGCCGGTTCTCAGTGGTTCTGATCCACACACTTTATAGCATGGGATATTCCATGACTAGGCTTGCTGCTAGGTGCTGAGGATGGATGCTGAGACATGGTCCCCAGCTTCTGGGGAAAGAGCTGGCTGGTCCATCATGTGACACAGGGGGCAATACCTGTAAACTGTTGCACTGACCTCACATGAAGACAGCTTCAAAAAGAAAGGAAAGGAGAAATAAGCAGTGGTAGTGCATCTCCCTGCATTGGAGGGCCTGCTTCCAGAACCAGACGGTACAGCTTGCCTGGGATTTTACAATAGTGCCATCTGTCACTTTGCATCTTTTTTAAAAAAAATACTTATTTGGCTACATTGGGTCTTAGTTGAGGCATGCGGGTTTAGTTGCCCCATGGCATGTGTGATCTTAGTTCTCCTACCAGGGATTGAACCCCTGTCCCCTGCATTACAAGGTGGATTCTTAACCACTGGACCACCAGGGAAGTCCATGTTACTTTACATCTTGCATTACCAGTTTCTTCTGACCATCACTTTGGAGATGTGATAATGTCACTGGCTCACTCATGAGGTGGTTGAGGTTTGGGGAAATTAATATCACTTGCTCAGTGTGCCACAGCTTGCCATGGATGGAACCGAGACTCACACCCAGGCATCCTGACCCCAGGAGACCGTCCTAGAAGGAGTCGTCCCCCAACACACACCTGCTCTAGACTCTACTGAAAAGCTAGGGGCTGGTGACACAGACACTCGTGTTCCTGCCCACACCCAAGCTGGGAGAGCTGTCCTGTGATGGCTTTCAGAGTCAGTCACAGCAACTGCCACACACGCTTCCTTTTACTCAGTAGTGTTTCTTGGCTGCTGCTCTGGGACCCGCAAGTCTGCTGATGAGCTAGAGCATGCAGAAAGGGCTTTTCAGTGTAAGCTCCATGGGCACAGAGACTTTTGTCTGATTTGTGCCTGCTGGCGGCATCCATGAACATTGGTTGAATGACAGTGTCAGGTACCAGTATAAGAAACAGGGTGGGAAGGGCTGGGGCCGCTCTCTTGGATGGTCAGGAAAGGCCACCTGAAGAAGACATTTGAGCAGCGTCCCGAATGAATGAGTGAGCACCTGCTATGTGCCCTGCTAAGTCACTTCAACCGTGTCCAACTCTTTGGGACCCCATGGACTATAGCCTGCCAGGCTCCTCTGTCCATGAGATTCTCCAGGCAAGAATACTGGAGTGGGTGGCCATGCCCTCCTCCAGGGAATCTTCCCAACCCAGGGATCGAACCCCCATCTCTTAAGTCTCCTGCATTGGCAGGTGGGTTCTTTACCAGTAGCTGCCGCCAGGCAAGCCCTGCTATGTGCCTGGTGCCCTGCTAAACTGTGAACTTGGATTATCTCATCCAGTCCTCATGGTAACGCCCTCAAAGATAGGTGCTAGGATCCATGTAATAGATGAGGAAACTGAGGGACAGTAGTCATTGCAACTTGTTCTTGAAAAGCCAGGATTCGACCCAGACTCTCTCTTTCCCTGGACCCTAAGCCACAGCTACAGCCCTGTGACAGCCACAGAGGAAGGGCCAGGTGTCTCCCTCGCCTCTTGGTCTCTGACCATCTGGAAGTCAGGCTTTTGGCTGCAGGGTAGTTAGACAAGGCAGGATGGCCGCTCCCAGCTCGGACCTAGGCTGCACAGAGACCTTAAGTTTGGCTCCCAATTTCGTGGATGAAAAGACTGGCTGGATGGGTAGGCAGGGCCCCCTGCTGGGACCCTTTCTCTAGAGGGGAAAGATGCCCAGGGTCATGAAATTTGGCTCTTGCCAACAGAGGTCAGGTCCTCTGATCCAGCCAGCTGTTCCTTGTCTCCTGGGTTTCCTGGACCAGCACAGCTGGATCCCATGGCCCTCCCCTCAGCATCATGGAGAAAACAGCCCATACAAATGGACCAGCAGGGAGCAGGGCCCAGGGTGAAGGGCAGAGGACTGTCCTGCAGTCAGACAACAGCTAGCTGGGGGTCCAACCTGTCCCGTCATCAGCTGTGACCCTGTAGGATGGTGACAGGGCCCCATGGCAGTCAAGGTGGCCGAGCAGTAGATGCCTCCTCTGTCACTGTTTTCCCATGACACACACATTATCAAACAACATAACAGAGGACCAAGCCCAAACCCACTGTTGACCCTTTTATCAGACTGTTTTTAACTATTTCCTTCACATGGAATCATTTAATCTTTATAACAGTTCTTTGAAAGGAGTAGCGTTGATTCCCTGCCCCCATTTCAAATATGGAGAAACGAAGACTTGAGTTAAAAGAACTTATCCATGACATTCATTTGCTCATTTATCCACTGAAAAAATAATGGCTGAGCATCTACTAATGGTTTGTTTCTGTTCCAGTCTCCCAGCTAGTGTGTGGCAGAGAGCGGCTTGAACCCAGGCTTTCTTCCTCCAAGGCCCGAGCATGGGGGACCCCCACCCCCGCATGTTCTGCTAGTCCAGGGGTCAAGGGGCTCTGGGGATCTCCTGGCCGAAGGTTGGCCCCACCCATGCCCGTGGTAATGCTGGCCTCTCCCCGCAGGAAAGCGAGGATGCCGTGAAAGCTCTGGCTAAGGAGAAGGACCTGCTGGAGCGCGAGAAGTGGGAGCTGCGGCGCCAAGCCAAGGAGGCCACCGACCACGCCACAGCACTGCGCTCCCAGCTGGACCTCAAGGACAACCGGATGAAGGAGCTGGAGGCGGAGCTGGCCATGGTGAGACCCCGCCCCTTCATCCACACAGGCTGGGTGGGGCACCTGCCGGAAGTGATGTCATGTTCTGGGAGCAGGAGATGCTGGGAGACCAGGCCTGCCAGTGGGTTCACGCGGGAGTCCGGAGGGGCAGGACTAAGGCAGGGGGCGGGACCTGGGATGCTCTCTCTGCTTTTTTTCGTGTCAACCACACAGCCTTCCATCTGCCTGCGTGGGGCCTGGCATGTGGGAATGCTGGGAGACCATCCACTAACATTTGGGAGGAAAAACACCAAAAAATTAATAATGGTTATCTCTGGGTAGTAAGATCAGAAGTGGCATCTATTTCCTTTTATTTTCCCCCCTCTTTTTCCACCCTATTGTCTTATTGCTTGGATCCTCAACCTAAAATAATCCTAACCTAAAACAATCCTTCAGAAGACTTCCAAACACTATGTTTTCCTCGGAGATGTGCAGCCTGCCTGTAGAGACAGAGTCTAGGTGGTGTTTCCAAGCCTGGTCAGGCAACAGAACCAAGATCCAGAGCCCTGGAGTTCTGTTCTACCTTCTCCTGTGTGACCTTGGGCTGCTCAGTGAACTTCTCCGAGCTTCCGTGACCTTTACCTGGCCCTGGGGTGGGGGTGAGGATCTTTATTCCACCCTGCCTTACCACCAGGTGTAACAGTGTGGTTGCTGCCATGGGTTCTGGGTTCAAATACAGCCCCCATTGCTTTCTAGCGGTGTGACCTTGGGCAGGACCCTTCACCCATCTGGCTCTCAGCTGCCTCAGGTATCAGTAGGGATACCTGCATATACTCCATGTCTTTCCCAGTGGCTCAGACGGTAAAGAATCGGCCTGCAATGCAGGAGTCCTGGGTTCAATCCCTGGGTCAGGAAGATTCCCTGGAGAAAGAAATGACAACCCACTCCAGTATTCTTGCCTGGAGAATTCCACTGGACAGAGGAGCCTGCGTATACTCCATAGGGCTCTGGTGAGGGTTTCAATGAAATAATGCAAGAGAAGCACTTAGCCACTCCTGTACATGGTCAGTGATGATATGACAACAGGAAGGTTTTAAATGGTCACTTCTTTCAGGACCAGGGTTCACCCAGGGCAGGGCAGGATCCATGGGCCACTTCCTGGGACCGATCCCACCCTCTGCCTCCTGGGTCTCCATGTCTAATGCTGACCCCTAGTGGTGAGAGCTGCCCAGGCTAGGTGCCGGGTCTCTGGGATCTTCCCACCAGTGGGGTCAGTGGTGCTGGCGGCCCTGCTGCCACATGTAGACCAGATAAAAACCTTTCAAGTTGTAGATCTAGGAAGGGGGCTCAAGGTGAGACAAGACCGCAGTTCTGCCAAGTCTTCCTGGTGTCCTATGGATGGACAGATGGGTCCTCATTGCCATGGACCACTAGCTACAGACATCCTGGGGAACTCTGGTGTCTTTCAGGATTAGGAGCCAGCTCACCTCTAGTTCCACTCTCACCATTCCCAGGTGACTCAGCCTGCTTTGATTCTAAGAGCCTAAGGCCAGTGGCACTTAGGCCAGTGGCACTTAGGCTCTTGCCTCCTCCCTCTGGCTGGCATCACACCTCTCTGCTAAGTGTGAATAGAGAGGTGAATATTTGCAGCTCAAGGTGGTGGGTTTGCTGTCACATCAACACAGCCCGTGACAGCCCCTGTGTTGTTGGGGTGTCCGCTTGCCTGGAGGTCCCCTCTGTTGCAGAATTTCACAGCCTGGAGGCCTCCAAGACTGCCGACTCTGGTCAGTGTTGTCTGGCTCCCCTCACTGCACTGCTGGCCAGGTCGAGAGCAGATGGAAGGCACTTTCCCTGCATGTGTGCCCCAAGTCCTTGCGTTGTAAGCAACAGAAAGCAGCTCTGGCTAGTTTGAGCACACCGGGTGCACTGGAAGGAAGTCAAGAGCTCACAGGTGCAATGGGAAAGTGGAGGGCCAAAGCCAAGGCAGCTGCAGCCGGTGGGGAAGCCAGGATTCCATCTAGACCCCTGCCAGGAGGATGAACCTGAACCCTTTGTCCTCTGAATTTCACTTCAGTTTTTAAAAGTCTGATCCAGTACAGGATATCCAAATGGCCCATCTGGGGTCACCTGCTTACCCCTGGTCTAGGAGTTCTGGCTATGGCACCAGTGATGGGTAATTTCATTAAGTGACCTGCCCACAACACTGAAGACCTGAGGCAGCTGCCAGGTGAGGGGCGAGCAGGCCCTGCCCCAAATCAGGCATCGTCCCTCCCCCCGCCAGCCTCCGCTGGGTCTCTCCACACACCCTATGCAGCTGAAAAGGGCCGCTTCACTTGAGTAAGAAAGTCAAAGATACAGCTTCCCAAGAAATGAACACCTCTCTTGGTGTTTGGTGACAGGCAACTGAGGCCCCCACCCTTGGGGAGGGGACGTCTCCTGGTAACAACTCCTGGCCAAACTAGGCATTCCCACCCAAGGAGCAGTTTTACCTCTGTAGCTACACTGGTTCCACGGGACCACCCTGTGGTGGTGGTTTTGTTAATTTAAAAACTGTTCAGCATGCTGTTTTATTGAGATACTAGTCACATACCATAAAATTCATCCTTTTATGATGTGCAATTTAGTGGTTTTTAGTATGTCCACAAAGTTGTACAACCATCACCTCTATCTAATTCCAGAACACTCTCCTCCTCCTAATAAGAAACCATAGCCATTAGTAGTCACTCCAGTGAGCTGTATATTCTTAGTGTGCCCATTTCACAGATACGGAAACAGGCCTGGCGTGCAGGAGGCTCACCCAGAGCTGACCAGAGAATTGAGAGACAGAGCTAGGAGTCCGGCAGTCCTCGCGCTCCGTGATGGGAGGCCTCTGAAAGGATGCCCAGGTGCTGGCGTGGAGGAGACACCCCCTCTTATCAGCGATCAATCCTCCCTCAGGCCTTCTGGCACTGGCCTCTCCAGTCACAGAGCAGGCCAGAGACAGGGCTGCCAGCCCGGAGGTCACAGGCTTCCCCCCCCACCCATCCCAGGTGCAAGGCCTTTCCCCCAGAGCCTGGTTCCCAGTGGGCTAGACTTCTGTTGTTTTGTATCAACACTGCTTCTCCAAAACAGGAAACAATTCTTAAGTTTACTGTGTACACTGTAATCAAGGCTTCTTACCCTCAACACTGTTGACATTAGGGGTCAGAGAAGTCTGGTGGGGCCATCCCATGCACTGTCGGGTATGCAGCAACACCCATCCCTGGCCTCCACCTACTAGACGCCAGGAGCACCTCCCAACTACGGGAAAGTCTCCAGACATTTCCCAGAGTTCCCTGGATGGGGAGAGGATTCACCCTGGTGAGAACCACTCCTCTGTAGAGCAGAATGTTTCTCAAGAATGGAGTGTGGGATTCTCTCGTCTCGGCATCAGTTTGCACCTTGGTTGTTCAGTTCTAACACGGTCCCAGTTTGGATCCTGCATTTTCTGGCTGTGTGACCTTTGACAAGTGACTTAACTTTCCAAGCCTGTGTCCACGTGTATAAGACCTTCCTCCTGGGGTGATTGTGAGGTGCAGTGATGAGGGATGAAGGTAGGCTCACCATCCACCATCAGTGGACGCTGGCTGTTCTTCCTGATGTTGGAGACCATCCTGTCCTCAGGCCACCCCGAGATGAAGAGTTGTGGATTCTCATGTCCCGTCCACTAGCCGATCATTGTGTGACCTTGAATGGCCTGGGCCTCAGTTCCCTCACGTGTAAAAAATGACAGCTGTCACATGCCCAGGCAAGTCTGGCACAGTGAGGACCAGTGAGAGGCAGGGTCAAGTGGCAGGGGGACAAAGGTGGTTTTGGTTCCTTTTTTTAACAGCTGTGCTCTGAGTCAGCGCCACCCCTGCCCTCCCTCTAAGGAAATCAGCCAGCCACACAGCACACCTCCCAGCCCTGGACCACTGCCATCCTGGCCCAGCAGACCAGCCCTTGCCCACAGCCAGCTCTAAGCACTGGCCTGAGCTCAGACCCCCCGCCACACATGTGAGGATCAGAGCCTGCCCGAGCCTGATGTTGTCCCCCACAGGGCCTCTCTCCACCCTGTGGGTGGTTGGAGGAGGTGTGGACCCAGTATTGCCTTATCAGCTCATTCTGGTACCTCCACGCTGGACCCACTGCCACCATAGCCTGAGATCTGGGACAGGGTCACAGCAAGTAAGCCCAGGAAGTCATCGAGACTGCTTGTAGCCAACGTGATGCCTCTTTAGTGCAAATGCAGCATTTGTGCAGCTGGAGTCCACCGGAGCATGACCTTCTCATGTTTGGTTGGAAGGTTCCTGCCCCGAAATCCTCCCAGGCTTTGGCGGGAGAGATATCCCTCAGGGATCTTCCCCACCCAGGGATCAAACCCATGCCTCTTATGTCTCCTGAATCGGCATGTGTGCATGCTAAGTCACTTAAGTCATGTCCAACTCTGTGCAACCCTCTGGATTGTAGCCTGCCAGGCTCTTCTGTCCATGGGATTCTCCAGACAAGAATACTGGAGTGGGTTGGCATGCCCTCCTGCAGGGGATCTTCCCTACCCAGGGATCAAACCTGCATCTCTTAAGTCTCCTACATTGGAAGGTGGGTTCTTTACTACCAGTGCCACTTGGGAAGCCCCTCGACAAGCACAGATCCCTTGATAAGCCAGTGAGCCTCACTCACAGCATCCCTCACAGGCCAGGCCAACTCTGACTGGAAACACAGCCTGGCCTTCAGGCAGTTAGGAACCTGAGGGGGAGGAGGGCAGGGCTCCACACTCCTCTTCCCTTCTACTTCCTGGATTATCCAGTCTCACAGAGGCATAAATAATCCTAACAGCCTGCTACTGTTGGACGGCAAACCAGAGAGTATCCTGGGCCTTCCTGTGAATTATTCCATGTCTGACTCCCACTTGTGAAGTAGAAACTGTTTCACAGTAAGTCACTGACATTTATTGAGCCTGTTTTTTTTAAACCATAGGCCAAGTGCTCTCCATAGCAACCATGTTTCCTCATCAGACAGACAAGGGTGTGAAGGCACAGAGAGGCGAGGGGCCTCTCTCAGGATCCCTCAGCTAGGAAGTGGCAGAGCTGGGCTCAGATTCAGGCTGTTGGATCCCAGAGCCCAGGCTCCAAAGCGCTATGCTGGGCTACCTTGTCCCACAACTCCAGGGGAGCGAGCTTACAGATAATGATCCCTCTCAGTTCCCCATCTTACCGTGAAGACCCTGAGGCTCAGAGTGGTGGAGTAACTTGCTCCAGATCACACGGCAAGTCAAATAATAGAAGTGGAGTTTGTTCTGACTTTTGTCACATGAGGGTGTTTGAGCCAATTCACCAGTTCCCAGGAGCTCAAAACTGTGGGTTCAGGGTGCCCAGCAGGGCGTGTAGGCTCAGAGAGAAGAGCGAGCTGCTAACGTTGAACTGCATTCAATGGAGGAGATTAGTAGAGAAAAGTGCAGATTGCCACCAAAAAAAAAAGAAATGATCCAGTGCAGCAGTGAGAGAGTGTGTGTATACATGCAAGTATTTTAAGTTAGACTTTATATGCCTCATCTGCAGTTCACATCTCTGTTTTGCTCAGTCTTGGAAATTTAAACTCATGAGTAGATAGTCTGTGACAGGTTCCTGTGCTCCGAACTCACAGACACACCCGCCCCGTCCTGTAGGACTAACGGTAGGCTCCTCCATATTGTCGGGCAGTAATAATGCCAAGCTGCCTGCTGAGGAGTTATTCATAGAAGGTGCTGCTTTCAGGACTAGAGAGAGGTGAGGCTCCACCTGGGAGAATGAAGCCAGGTGGGGACAGGAGAGTGGTCCTTGCCCAGGCCTCTTCCTGCACTGCCTCAAGGGGCTGCTCATTTCAGGGGGTGACTTGGACTTGCCTGTGCTTTCCATGTGTGTGTCTGGGGATGTTTGCAAGAAGGCAGAACTGAGAGTTAGTTAGCACTGATGGCAGACTGAACGGGCTCTCACTTCCCATCAGAGTCCACCTGTCTGGCAGCCAAGATGGATTGGGCAGGAGGAAGCCAGGGAGTGGGGCAGCCAATCACACAGAGCAGAGTCAGGATGGAAGGCTGCGAGGCCAGGTGCACACACACCTGGAGGGGAGAGCAGATGTGGTCCCCAGTGAAGCGCGGTGGTCCAGGAAACGAGTCCATGACACTGGTGGGCCTGCGGCAGGCACACGGCAGCTCCAAGACACAGCCAACCTGGCTCCTTCCTTCGGTAAAAGGATTGCTCCATTGTTCCTGTAGTAAGTGAACAGCGCAGATTCCCTGGGCTGTCTGCCTGGATGTGGCAGAGACCTGCTTCCACTCCCTCTGCAGTTTTCCTGAGTGCTTCACTTGTGCCCAGCCCCAAGCCAGGTGCTGGGGATCCCGTGATGACCAGCCACACCCTACTCTCTGCCTCATGGCTTCAAAGTCTGCATTACTTGTGCTGGTTATTTCCTTGCCCCAGAGGAGGGTGGGCACCATAGACAACCATGGGGCTTCCAGGATTGGGGCCCAACTTTGACATCGTGCCTGCTGTGCACTCCTGGAGAAGTTACTTAACCTCTCTGAGTTCTGATTTATCCTCTGGCAAGCACAGCTAATCCTACACTCCCTACTTGAGACCCAGGACTGTTACACTTGAGCACATGATAGTTTTCTAAACCAGGTGGAGATTATTACCTGGCTGGTGGATGAGGAGCTGACTCTTTCAACTTAGCCTCTCTGTGCCAAGTGGATTTATATTCCCTGGGGGCTGGCAGTGAAAGGGGAGTGATTTCGTAGACTCCTGGGGTATCCAAGCTAGAGAGAGCCCTAAAGATTGGTCCAAGCTTTTCATTAGACAGATGGGGAAATTGAGGTTCAGAGAAGGCAGTGATTTATCTAAAATAATATAGCTGGTCAATGTGATGAGACTGTATCAGGCTTTAGGCCGAGGACTTCATTTCTCAGCTGGAATCTCTTTGTCTGCCTGGAAGAGCCCAGGGTCTTGGGGTATGGGAAGTTCTGGAGCTAGGAGAAAGATGAGATGAAGTCTTTCCATTTCATCTGTGTTCATATTAGGGGCAAAGCCAGCACTCATGGTGGCTCTGCCATCTGCTGTCAGTTCAAGCCCATGGGACCCTCCCCGGCATGAGCCTGGGAAGTGGGGAAGCAGATATTGACTATGATGGAAAGATTATGCATTAATACATTTCTAATATGTACCCTTTTTCTCCCCTGAGTAATTTGGGATGACTTCTGATAAGACCACCGATAACCCTGGTGGGGAGCTGACCCAAAGCTCCATAACCTCAGTCACGAGACAGAGAAAGGAAGAGCTATCTGAGTATTCACCTGCCCAAACTCAGCCCCACACCTGTGTCCCAAGTTTCCTTGTTTCTCACATGTTTTCATGGAATCCTGGGAGTCAGGCTGAGGGTCTGCCCTGTTCCCAGCCTGTGTTGCACAGCACCTTGTGAAGGGGCATCGCAAGTTGAATTTGAAAGGAGGTAAGGGGATAAAGAGTCAGGAAGAAGGAGGGCATGGTAACCCATTCCAGTATTCTTGCCTGGAGAATCCTATGGACAGAGGAGTCTGGTGGGCTACAGTCCATGGGGTCGCACAGAGTCAGACATGACTGAAGCGACTTAGCACAAGGGAAAAAAAGGCAAAATACCACTTTCTTACCATCTCATTCAAATACCAGCTAGTCCTTAGAGAAACCATAAGAATGGTTACTAAGTGTGTCCTCCATCCCCCTTTGTGGTCTGACTGTGTGTTGGCAGGAACTAAGGGATGACTAACCCCAGAGCACACAGTAGGTGATGTGCTGATTGCCAGGTGGTGCAGAGCTGGACATGCCCTGGTGTGTCAGATGCCTGGCATTCTCAGGATGGTGGGTGATGGCCCAGCAGTAGGCAGAGAGGAGTCCTCTTGATCACATTGTCTTCTTCCTGTTCCCCGACTCTCTCTCCAGGCCAAGCAGTCCTTAGCCACACTGACCAAGGACGTCCCCAAGCGGCATTCACTCGCCATGCCCGGCGAGACGGTGCTTAATGGCAACCAGGAGTGGGTGGTACAGGCAGACCTCCCGCTGACCGCAGCCATCCGACAGAGCCAGCAGACTCTCTACCATTCACATCCCCCCCACCCTGCGGACCGGCAAGGTGAGTTCAGCCCAGCCTGGCCCAGCCACGGCTGTGGAGGCATCTCAGGAGGCGGGCATCCTCTTTACACACTGCAGCTGCTTTTGCGGGTGTGTGGGGCAGAGGCCATGGCTCAGGGTAACTGAAAAATCAGAGTACTGGAGCTCAAGTGTAGCTGGATACCAAGGTTCAGACAATATCTGGGTCTGACTCGTTCCATCTTTTAGCTCTGCTTGCCTCCGTTTGGTCTCATCTTTAGGCTACCTCTTGCTACAAAGCAGAAAACAGTCTCCAGTAGTTTCTGGCTTGTAGGGCCCCTGCAGCTCTAAATCTCAAGAGAAATCTCTGTATATAGTAAATCCCAAAGAAAGACTCTGATTGGCCAGCCAGGGTCACATGCCTATATTCAAACCAATCACTGTGTCTAGGGAGTGGTTACACTGATTGGCCAGCCAGGTCATATGCCCACCCCTGGACCAATCACAGTGTCAGGCAGTGGACACACTGATCCTCCCATCTGAATCACATGGGCATCCTTTGGCAGAGGAGACAGAGTTCCTTGATTGACAGCTCCAGGTAATCGCTGGATATGTGGGAGGGTCAGAAATAAATGTTAGGGGTATTTGCTCCAGGCACTGGTGGGGAGAGGGGCTCAGCCTCTGGTCAACATCTAGATCCACTGGCCACAGTACAAGCCCCAAACCTCTCTGCACATTGGCAGCACACTTGGCTCCATTTTTTTGTCCCTCCTGTGAGTGGCATTTATGTGACAGGTGCAGATTGGAGACAGGCAGCTGGCTTCTGGAGCCTGTGGTTTCTGCTGTCACCTAGCTAGGAACCCAAGCTTCTGACTCCAAAGGCACCCACCTCACCCTACCCCACCCATTCCTCCATAGGGCCCCTGGCAGCAAGGATCGCCTCTCAGTAATGTAGCCCTCACTGCTGAGGCGCTGCCTGCACACTATAGGCCCTCAGTCTTGTCCAGCAGTTCTTCCTCCATCCAAGGCCAGTGCCTACAGCCAGGAGAGCGATCTGCTGGGGGGACTTTGGTGGGCTTACAGGCATTAAGTGGTATTAACTGAGCACCTACTATGTGCCAGGTACCACGAGTTCTGGGGTTGGACATGGATAAGACACCTAGAATGCCTGCCCTCATCAAGCTGGCATTGTAGGTGTGAAGACAGAAAACACATGTAACTAAATTGACAAAATATGATTACAGATCTTAGTTCAGGGAGAGAAATCAATGGAAAGCAGGTGTTCTGATGGGGAAAAAGAGAGTGGGGAGAGCTGATAATTGGGGAAGGGGGAGGTTTCTATCAGGTCAGGCTGAGACTTGAAGGATGAGAATGTGCCCTATGGTCAGCAGGACCAGGGAAGGCTGAGGCAGGAGGGAAAGAGTGCATGTCAGGCACCATCCGAAAGCCAGTGTGACATGAGCTGAGGCTGGGCTAAGGTGGGCAGGGCTGTATCCCTTTGCTTGCAGGAGGACTGCATTTCTACCCCTAGGTAAAATGAGACTGGTTGCCTGGCTTTCACTGCAGTGAGGAGTGGAGGTCATCTGGGAGACTGCCATGGTCTTCTAGGCAAGAGACAGTGGTGGCCTGGGCTAGGGTAGTGGTGGGGGGGCTAGAGAGAAGTGGCCAGATTTAAAGCTGTGTTTGGAGGTGCTGCTGCTGATTGGCTGTGGGGTGAGGGAGTGAGAGAGAAAGAGGAGCCAACAGGTCTAAGTAACATCCAGGTGGCGGGAGCATTGTGAAAAACTGTCACCAAGGTGCCTGAAAACTCTGCCTCTTCTCCTTCATCCTGGTTAGGAGGGGGCCTATTGAATCCAGGGACTGGAAATTCTTGCCAGCAGCAGCTCTCTGGTGATGCATGGGGTTGTGGAATAGAGGGGCAGAGAGCAGGGCAAGTCTCTTCTGTATGTCTCAGTGCTCCCATCTGTATAATGGGTGAAACGACCTGCAAGGCAGTGAAGGCACGGACATCTTCTCCCTCCCCAACTCACCAACTGTCCCTGCTTTCCAGCGGTCAGGGTGAGCCCCTGCCACTCCCGGCAGCCCTCTGTCATCTCCGACGCATCTGCCGCCGAAGGCGACCGGTCGTCCACGCCAAGCGACATCAACTCCCCCCGACACCGGACACACTCCCTCTGCAACGTAAGGCCAGCAGCCGCAGGGCCCAGGCTGTGGGCCCCGCCTGGAAACCTCAGGGGTGGGGGTGGAGGGGTGAAGACCTACCCGCTGTTTCCTCTCGTCCACCCAGGGAGCATTCTGGCGGAGGCATTTCCTGTTCTGTTCTTTCCTTTTGCAAGAAGAGATGGATGTGGGGAGAGAAAGAAATGAGGCCTGTTGGCTCCTTGTGTCCGGGAGGGCAAGGAAAATACAGAGGAAGGCGGGCCTGCGTCAGCCACAGGGGCTGAGCAGCCTGGGCTTACCTGTGGTGGGCTGTGTCTGGGACCATGGGCATCTCCTCCCAGACTGCCTTCCAAGCTCGGGATCTCACCACCACCACCACTCCCATTTCCCTGTAGAACCAGCTCTCGGTCCTTCATCCAGCAATCAGCCAGATTTTTTTTTTAATCTCCTGGAGTTTTTGCATGTTTTGCTTCTGGAGAGGCACCCAGTGAATTTGTTCTAAGTTTGTTTGCTTTGCTTACTTAATCACATGCTTTTTGATTGTATACTGGGTCCCAGCTACCAAGAGGTGCAGGTCAGTAACCACCTAATTCTTGATGACTGTTGGGGAGATAGGCTCCCCAGGAATGAGGGGGTGAACAAAAGCAGGTGGGTCAAGTGTCCGAGGACAGGAAGCCTCCATGTCAGGGCTCTAACATGAAACACTGGGGTCAGGGTATGGGGACCACTTTTCATATTTGTTCCATCATGTGGTTGATAATCCATGGGGCTCCCCTGCCATGTCCTAAAGACACAGCAGAGTCAGGTCTTCAAATGCACGGACAAGCTTTTCTCAAAAACTCAGTTTATGTTCTATTAACCAGTGAGATGGATAATAAAAACGAAATGAGGTGGATATAGTGGGAGAGGAAGACAGAATAACTGTTACTTGCCAGTGGGGGGGTTATTATCTACCTGGAAAACCTCAATAAAATAACCTGAAAAGCCATTACACTAATAATGAGAAGTATATGTCAGTACTGGTAGAATATCAATTGATAAAAATCAGTAACTTTTCTATATTAATAATCATAATGGAAGCAATTTTTTTTTTTTTTCAAATCTACAGTAACAATGAAAAGCACTTAATAGCTAAGACTAAACTTGAAATGAGTTGCCTCAGCCTGGTGGTGTGGGTGACAGAGACTGCTGGCTGGAGCCTCTCAAAGCCACATGAGGATGGGAAGGGGGCCTAAATCCCACTCAGGACTGGGATTCTGTTTTCACTGGGGCTTGAAGGAAGCAATCTGTTCTTCTCTTGTTCCCAGGAGAGAATTCTGGTGATAAAGGCTGTCCTGACAGAACCAAGGCAAGGAAGGTTTGGCCGGTAGTGGGGCCTCTGACATTATTGTCTTTCTGAGGAGTCACTGCTGAGTTATACCTACAGCCAGCACTGCCGTTCATTCTTAGTGTGGGCCAGACACCCTGTAGTATCTGAGAAGACCTTCCCAAGGGCCATATTTTGTCTCCCCAATGGGGCTTTGACAGTCAAAATGCCACTGGGAAATCCACTCTGCAGAAAGTGTTCTTTAAAGGCCTCCTGAATTGCATTTGGCTCAGATCTAGCCTTTTGCCCAACTTGGCCTTGGCACATAACCTGCTGCCACGGAGAGCAGGTCTGTCATGTTTATTCCCAAGCTCACTTTACACAGGGCCCTGCTGCTAGGCAATGGGTGCTTTAATAAGCTGGTCTATGTGTAGATACTTCAGTGGGCTCCAGCCTCATTCTCTCACCCATAAATTTGGCAAAGATGGCCCTATACAGAACCAACCTACCTTAGCTGCCTGGCAGATAGATAGATTCTGCTTGCAAACCTTGAGATGGGATTAAAGACTAAGCTACTGTCTGTTCCACCCCTGCCCTCCCTCAACCATCTTCATCCCCCATCTCAACAGATGTGCATAAGGTAAGCCAGGAAGAACCTGAAAATAGCTCCAGGTATAGCTCTGTTCTCAGGCATTTGACCTGATACCTGCAAGAAGAGCCTGGCCTGGGATAAGCAACCCCCATCCTTTCATGCTCTGGTCACTTATTTAGAGCAGAGGTGGGGACTCAGCACAGAGAGGCTGGAGAAGATGGACATTGACTCAGGTGACACATGCTTTGTTTCTTGCCTTTTACCAGCAGTTCTGGAAATGACTACCAAGAGTCACCCTAGTAATGACTTTTGTGATCCCAGTGATCTATGCCCCGACCCCAGACAGGGCAGATTGATTCTGGGATATGGTGAGGGCTTTTGCACACTCAGAGGAAGGAGCACTAGACCAAGAAAAAACAGACGGTCTTGAATTTGAGTTGTAGCTCTGGTTTTAATTAGCTTTATAATGTTGGACTCTCTGGAACCTCTCTGTGTATCTGTAAATCAGGCTAATGAGCCCTGTCTGCCCCTCCACACAATAAGACATTTATTGTGTTATTTGGGGGGGAAATATTAGTAAGAGGCTGCACAGTCTCACAAGTCTTCCTGTCCCAAAATTCTTTATTTTTGTGCTTTTCTGTAAAGTTATACTTCTTTATGAAAAGCACCAAGTGTAACCAACTTCCAGTTTTAACTCAGTGGGTCAATTAGGAGAGGAACTTAGAGGCCTTTGAAGTGACAGATTTATTGATCAGAGGGTAATAGGGGTCAAGAAGCCAGAATAGGCAGGAGATCACCTCAGGGCCTCTGGCCAGGATCCCTGGTCCAGGCAGCATCTCCATGAACCCGAGGTTCCATGATTGAGCTATTGGGAAGTGTCTACTTTAGGGGTGGAGAATGGATTCCCCAGTATAGAGGCAGGGCAGTCCCTCAGGGATGACTTCCTTCCACCGAAAATCCCATGCTCCACGGGCCACCTCTATTCTCATATGTTGTGTGTCTCCGCTGTTTCATCTTCCTCCTCTCCTTTGGCTACAGGGCGACAGTCCCGGCCCAGTTCAGAAGAACCTGCACAACCCCATTGTACAGGTAAGTGTGCCTTCCCTGCCCACTCAGGCCCTCCCTCCACCCTTCCTTGACCGTGACTTGACTTGTTCCCCTGGGCCCTCAGCATTCCCACATCCATACCTGGGCACCAGGGCAGAGAGGAGTTAAGCCACAACCTCAGTCACACCTGTGTTGGTGCATGAGCCGGGCTCACCACCTAGGTTTGCCCTATTACGTCCTCTTCTGGATCTATAGACCTACTAAGAGCATCCCACTTACTCCATGCAGCCCTGTTGAGTGTCTTCTCCAGGCAGCCACAGGCTGGTGACAGGGGCCTTGGGCTCTGTGGACCTCTTGCTGCAGGAAACTTTTTAAAATTCATTTTTAACATTTCAGTACACTATCTTAAGAGCGAGGAAGGGGCTGTAGGGAGGAAAACATGGATTTGAGGATCAGAGGGGTTCTCCGAGGTCAGCTGTCTCATCCTGGGGTTCCCACACACTGGTCTTCTGGACTACTTGTCTGCACCAGGGTCTGCCAGTGAAGATTTTTCTATTGCAGATTCCTAGGCCCTTCACCCTGGAGATTCTAATCTGCCAGGTTAGGGGGTGGGGAAGGTGGCTGGAATTAAGGTAATTCTGATGTGGTTTGAGGAACCATTACTCTAATCTCCACCTTTTTGACCAATAACACCACCCTGCATCTTTGTATAAAATACTTGACAGTTTGCAAAGCTGCAAACCCATAGTTAGCCCGAGAGAAAGATCTCCTCCTTCTCATCATTGTTTTTGTCATTATTAACAATCCCTGTGTCACAAGATGAGAAAACTGGGCTCAGAGAAGGTAGGGGCTCTCCAGGTTTCCCTGGGTAGTGACATAATCAAGATCAGAACTCAAATCCTGGCCTCTTGGCTCTACCGAGGCCAGTACTGCTTCTTGTCAGTACTGTACTTGGCAGTACAAGTATGGTACTTGTCACACCTGGGAACTTTAAGGTCCAGGGTCCTTGCTCTTGGCTGACATGAAGCTCAGGTTTTCTCCTCCCTGGTTGTCCCTGTTCTCCTAACGCCCCCTTTTCCAAAGGGCTCATCTCATGGGCCCTGTGGCCAGCCGTGGCAGCATGCATGGGCGTGCTTCTGCAAGCCCTCTACAAGCACAGGAAAGCTGTGGACAGCACACTGAATTTAAATAACAGTACAAACCCCCACAGCAGCTGTTATGAATGCTTATTATGTGCCAGGCGCTGTTCTAAGCAGTTTTTTATCTTCACTTTAGTGACATCCTCATGACAGTTTTGGATGGGTCCTAGTGTTGTACCCGAGAGGTTCTGTAACTGGCCCAAGTCCACTCAGCGAGTGAGGGGCAGACCTTAGCATCTTTACCCACTGATGCCCCCCACCCTGCCTGCCTCCCCACCCCTACCCCTCCCTGTCTTCCGCCCCAGCTCAGCTTTTCTTTGTTCTTCTCCCTGCCGCGTCCATCACCTGGCCCGACTCCGCAGTCACTAGAGGATCTTGAAGACCAAAAACGGAAAAAGAAGAAAGAGAAGATGGGATTCGGCTCCATCTCGCGTGTCTTCGCCAGAGGGAAGCAGCGGAAGTCCCTCGACCCCGGCCTCTTTGATGGTACCGCCCCTGATTATTACATAGAGGAGGACGCGGACTGGTGATACCCGCCTCCCTTCGCCTGCTGCCCGGCAGGCGTGTCTGTGCGTGTGGACGTGAGTGCGAGCCGGGGGGTGTGCGGCTGGGCGTGCGTGGCGGTGCGTGTGAGCGCGATCTCTCGCGCACGTGGGCACAGGTGTGGCCGAGCCTGCTCGCGTGGGCCCCTTCCCTGCGTCGTCACCTCTGTAATTGATGTACATACTACAACCATGTGTGAACATGTCAACTCTCTGTTGTCCTCGGAGCGATACAGTTGTGTTGTTAATCTGGGTTTGTTTTTGTTTTTTTTCAATGTTTTTTTTCTTCTTTTTGTTCGGTTCGTTGGGGGATTTTTTTGGTCCCTTTCCCTCCCCTCCTCCTTTTTATGAAACTTGAAAACTTGAAGGACTGCTGTGTATTTGTAAATAACAAAACTATTGTGCCCTCTGTGCTTGTAAATGTCCCTTGTCCAAACTGCTACTTCTGGAGCCCGTCTCCCCGAGGATGTGGCCTGTTTTTGATGTTCCTCCCCACCCCACTCTGCCTACCCCCTCCAGTGTGAACGCGTGGGACCAGACCCTGTTCTCGGGCATGCCCAAGTCACTTTAACCCCAAAAGGCCATCGTCATCAGGGTAAGGTCCACTCTCCACAGAGACTTGCAAGCCCGGCCCAGGGGCCCTGTCCTGGCTCGGCTTGTCAGAGGCCAAACGGGCTGTTTTTAATGGCCTGCCAATTTTTAAATTGCGTTGCCGTTTCTTTCTTTACGGGGAAAAGAAAATTGTTCCGTTTAATTTATTTGCACAAATGCAGAAGACTTATTCTAGCTAAATTATTACATAAATATCGGAATGTATATTTTTCCACGGGGGCGGGCGGGAGGCGGGTTCTCTGTTGACTTGTCTGTTCTATGATCATGCTGCTGCCAAACTGTGCAAGGTAGAGTTTAGGGTGGCCAGAACCCAGGGACCATCGGATTTCCAAGCTTGCTTTTTTCTGTTCTTTCTTCTCCTCTCTCCCTCATTGTCTCGTCCCTGCATGGAAAGTGCGCTCCGCCTTTCTCACACCTAGAGCTCTCTTCAGGCCTTTCTATACATATTTATTTATCTGAAACACAGAGCACTGACCTCAGTGAGCAGAGCGCCTGATGTCGTGGTCACCTTCTCTTGGGTCTGTCTTTTGAGAGAGGCTGAATACAGGGCAAGACAGCTGACCGCATGACCACAGGGTAGGACCCCAGGGACACTCGGTCCAAGTGGGTTCCCCAAGGGTCCTGGAGTGGCCCCCATTCCTCCCTGCAGCTGTGTCTCTCTCATCCTTGGTTGATTCTGCACATTGGCCAGGCAGGTGTCAAGGGGGAGGGCTGTTGGAGACACAGCATCCAGCACCTCTGCCCTCCCTATTCTGGTTGGTTCCTCCACCCACACCTCACGGAGTCTCTTGGGATTCCTCGGGCCCTGTCCTCCAACTTGTCACAGCAGCTTGAGCCCACTCACCCCAGGAGAGAAGGGCTGGCAGAAACGCCTGCCAGTCTGGGGAGCAGTGTTGGTCCCAGTGAGGCTTCACCAGCAAAGGAACTGTGAGCATTGTAACGCCGGGTGATGGAGAACATGTGAGCTTCTAAGCCAGGGTCTCCCATGGCCTAAAACTAGCCCTTCCTTTTCTTCCGACCTGTGAATTCCCGCTCTGAACCACCTTAACTACTAACAGCTCAATTCACACACCCTCTAAACAACAGTAGTTGCGCTTTCTGCTAACCGTAACGTTTGCAGCTCTTACCAAGAAACAGAGAGATTTTTAAATGCTGAAGCATCTCTTATCAGAAGGGATAGGATGTTTTTTCCAAAGTCTCTAAAACAGAAAAGCCCCAGTCGGCTGCTCCCTTTCCTTCTGACCTGGGGTTGGAAAAGGTACCTAAAGTAGGCAGGGTACCTACTAAGGATCTTTCTGGGCTCTGTTGGCTGAGCCATTTCACCGAGCCTGGCGGTGAGGGAGAGCAGCTGGAGCGAGAGAGATTTTAGGAAATGCTTTTCTCCCCCCATGAATTTTTTTTTTTTCTTTTGGTTGATTTTTATTGTTTTGCCCTTTACTTACAAGAAAATAAGGTTGCAACCCCTCCTGGTAATAATGATTTAGTAGTTCCTTTTCATTTCAGTTTTTGTAAATTAGGAGATAAATCTAAGAGTTACTAAGGATGATTTATTTAAGAGAACTACGTCAAATAGCGAATGAGTTATGGGTAACATTAGATGAAAATAACCTTTCCCGTGGGAAAGGTTTCATGAAGGCATGGATGCAAATATAAAATATAAAAAAAAAAAATCTAAATAAAGCTTATTTTAAAATATGATCGAATTCTATGTTATTTGATTGCTTCTATCTTACTCCGGGTGGGAGGCAAAGCCCGGCATGACCTGCCCCTTGGAATTTCAGGGCTGGGTCCTGTGGGGGTGTTGGGAGGGGCCGAGGAAAGCTGGCTGGATTCTGGGCCCATGGAGGGGCTGAGGCTGGGGTGGCCTCCCAGAAACATCTCATCTTTGCCACCCTGACTGTAATTTGGAGGAGCCATCAGCATCCAGGGCTGCCCATGGCCCTAAAGCACTACCTCCAAGCTTGGCGCCCTGACCCTGCATTCTCCAGCCCAGTGGCCCCAGTCAGCTTTCATCTGCTTCCTTCTCCCCCCAGCGCTCCTTCAAAAGACCCAGAGCGGGGCCCTGTGAGTTTGGGGCACATTACTTCCTGCAGACCTCAGTGAGCCTCTGCATTGTCCCGACTTCCTGCCTTCCCTGGGGACTGTGAGGAGCTTAAGAGAGAAAGGAGCCACAGGGCTTCCCTAATGAAGCAAGATGGGGCTGGGCTTTTCTGAGCCCTGTGAGACTGCCCCCAGATGCAAAAACCAGTCCTCCCGCAATGAAAACTCCACAGTATAGCCTGAGAAGAGGCCACCTGGATACCCCAATCCACAACTGCAGCTGTGCCTTCAGCCTCTGCCTCCCAATTTAAAAACAAATCCTCTCCAGCAGTAAGACTGGAAGACTAGCCTTTTAACCCTCCTTGCGTTTCTACTAGAAGCTCAAAGTGCCATAAATGTATAGACCATGCCAAGAAGTTACAGAGTGCAGGACTGCCAGTAACTAAACCCTAGTAGCTGTCAACCTGGCCACACATTAGAATCACCTACAGAGCTTTCAGAACAAAAAATGACCAATGCCAGGTGCTATATTGCTGAATCAGTTAAACCTCCTCTGGTACAGCCACAGTTGAGAACCACTGGGCTTATCTGAGGAGCGTGAACGGCCCGAACACACGTGCCACAGCTCCTCTCTCCCTGGTCTCAAAACAGACACCACTGAACAATTAAAGAGCCCTTCCCACCCAGCCCCAAATGACCTCCCATGTCTTCACTTTACAAAGCCTCCGACAGCCACTGCCAATCAATCAGCATTGGCATTCAAAGAGAAAGCCAATTTGCCTTCCCAAAACTAACCTAACCCCCTACACTGAGATGAGGGAAAACTTTGGCCCAGAAAGGAGTGACTTGGCCAAGATCCTTGCCATCGGTGTTGCAATACCATGGCCTTCTCAAGGGCCAGGCCACATCTGATTCAAATCCACATAGCTCTACTCAAAAGCCACACTCCCCTCCTTTGTTAATCAGACCTTGCCCCAAAGGGTCCAACTTCAAGTGTCACTATATTAGTCAGAAGTTGAAGTAGGGCTGCCCTGTCTGCAGGATCCATGGACAGCTGCACAGGTTGTGCACTGCATTACCACTGTGTGGATGGTACGCAGTATGCAGCCTGTGTGGCTGTCCTCAGTGGCTCTCCTGCGTGCTCTCCCATCCATGCTGGCAGGCTCCAACAGGCGTAACCTAATAGTGATAACAATAATAACATCTAACATTTGTTGGGCACTTACCATGGGCCAAGCTCCATGCTCCACGCTTGACATGTATTAACTCAGTTAACCCTCCAAAGGCTCCATTGGCAATGGGAAAACAGGCAAAATACATCATCCGGGATCAAGGAGCCAGGAAACAGAACTGGGCTTCCAACCTAGCGAGGCTGTAGTACCCTGAATGACTCCTCCGAGTGGGCAGTGAGGGGCTGAGACCAAGCTTGGTGGTTACCTCCAGTCCCTCTGCTGGGCCTGATTTGAACTTGACTCCACCCCTACTTTGACCCACCAGTAGCCTCTGGCACAGCCTAGCACTTTTCTGGCTTTTGTGACAGAGTCTATTTCTGTTAGTCTTTTTCTGCCAGGCCCAGAAAATGCACTTGCAGAGAGGGACTGGAGGAGAGGGCAGGGCAGAAACACACTGTGGTTCAGCACGAGCTCTCCATCTCAGGCAGGGGATGGCCTCCATCTGCCCTGCTATGAAACCCCTCTCTGTACCAGAGCTGCCGCTTCCTGGTGGGAACGAGGCGGTGGGGCGGAGGGGAGGTCCCCTCCTGGCTACAGGAAGGCCCGGGGGTCCCAGGAGCCTCTCCCAACACCTGTGTGTAAGGTTATTGGGCAGCTGCTATATTCGTCACTCAACCTGGGCTCCTGGGGAATCCAGGTGTAGTGGGGCTGCAGGAGATGGCATCATCGGGCCTGTGACTATATGAGTTTAAAAGTATCAATGGGCCCTCACACCAAAAACCTGCATTTCCTCCCAAACATCCTACCCCCTCGCTCATTTGCTCTGAACAAACGACTCGAGCTTTTTCAACTCAAACCCCACCAGGTGGGACAGAACCTGCCATGCCCCCTGACTTCCTACCTGTGCCCAAGGAAAAAGAACCTGGTGCTAATGAAGAATCAAGTGGGAATATATACGATTAACTTTATAAGAGGATGCTGATGTGCTCAGTCATGGCCGACTTTTTGCAACCCCATGGACTGTAGCCCATCAGGCTCCTCTGTCCAAGGAATTTTCCAGGCAAGAATACTGGAGTGGGTTTCCGTTTCCTTCTCCTATTATAAGAGAATATAGTTCATAATCTTATAATATAAAAGAATGCCCTATAAGCTTAAAAATAACTTAAGGGTTTGATCTTGACCCAATGTTAGGAGTTGTGGAAATATCAAAGTCATAGCACATCACCAGGGAAGTGTCACTGTATAGAGAGATTGAAGGGGTATATCCTGATACCAGCTGGTGTATGAAGAGCCCATACGTGAGCCACAACTGTGTGGTGCCTTTAAAGCCCAGTTACCAAAAAATATGCAGATATGAACCCCTGCACTCTACCTCCCCAACAAACTGAATCCACAAGAAAGTTATCCCAAGAGGATTAATCTCTAAGAAGCAAGAATAGCAGCAACTGAAAACCTTGACCTTTCCTTCTTGAAAATGGCAGGACTCCTAGTCCCTAGCCTGTCCCCAGAGGGAGCCTTTTACATTGTCAGAGCATCAGCCATGCTTCTGAATCAGAGTCCCTGGAAAACCCTGGCTGACTGCTTGTTTGCATTTCTGAGTTTCAGGCTTTGACTATTTCTTAATGAGTTACCAGGCACTAGCAGTTAATTGCACCAAAACAAGAGAATCTAAGATTGCATGTCTTGCTTCATCTGGGGGACCCTTGCAGGCCACCAGTGGGGCCAGGCCGGGCCAAACCAGGCCTGGGTAATCAATTGCTCTAGCTCTGGACCAGCATCTGATTTCAAGCTAGTCGATTAACCTGTGAGCCCTAGTGTTCTCACCTGTGAAGTGGGTGTAACAACCCTTTCCTCCTTGTGGGCTCAGAAATGCCAGCTGATTGTGTTTTGGAGCCTGGAAAGCATTGGCCCCATGGCCTGTGTTCCCCAGGATTTGAAAAGATATAAGTTCAACCAGAGATAGGAAGGGCTCCCCTGGTAGCTCAAATGGTAAAGAATCTGCCTACAATGCAGGAGACTTGGGTTCGATCCCTGGGTCAGGAAGATCCCCTGGAAAAGAAAATGGCAACCTACTCCAGTATTCTTGCCTGGAGAATCCCATGGACAGAGGAGCCTGGAGGGCTACAGTTTACTGGGTCACAAAGACTCAGACATGAGTGAAGCGACAGCATGCATGCACACAAGGGTACCACCAGACTTCCCTGCCTACCCTCCTCCCCATCAGAGAGAGATGGTACAGGGCCCTCCCTGCTTAACCCTGGCAGAACTGGGAAGTGGGGGCCACTCTTGGGCCCCCCAACTTCTGAAAGCCTGCAAGTTGAGGACTGGAGATCATCCCAGAAGGCCAGGCACATTCCCCTGGATGAACCACAGCGAGACTGCATTGAACAATGCCACTCCCAGCTCACAGCACTTTACAGTTTACAAAGCCCTCTCACAGGCAGGCTAGGCTCAAGGTTAAGATGTAGATTCTGGGCAAACTCTTTGGGTGCAAACCTCAGTCCTGACATTTGCTACCTAGTAACCACAGGCAAGTTCCTTAACCAGGCTGTGTTTCCTCACCTGTACATAGGAACAGTAAGATATTGTCAGGGCGGCTGCAAATGAGTTACTATGTATAAAAGTAGCAATAAATGTTAGTCATAACGATGATGATAATGGTGACAAGGACGTCCTCATTTTGGCCTCTCACCAGCCCTGTGAGACAGAACAGGCCCCTTTGTACACATGCCAAACCTTGGCCCAGGTTAGTTCAGCAACTCACCCCAGCCACTAGGGCCAGCCCAGGTAGAGGGCTCAAGGGAGCAGGAGTCTTAGAGCCGAGAGGGCTCTTGATGGCCTCTCGCCTGCTCCCCTCACATCACAGGCAGGCACAGCATCAGTGGCTGAGCCAGTTCTGGAACCTGAGGCTGCTGACTCCCAGGCCAGGGCCCTGAGCTGGTGCAGACCACAAGATTCAGCTGGAGAAAAAAATACCCCTGGGTCAATAAGTTTTAGAAACAATGAAATGGCAACCCACTCCAGTATTCTTGCCTGGAAAATTCCCTGGACAGAGGAGCCTGGAAGGATATAGTCCATGGGGTCGCAAACAGACACAACCGAGCAAAGAAACACAAAGTATATTTAACATGAACACTAGCTTTTCAAGGCTCTAGCAAGTGAAGAAAAATAGTTCACTGCTTTCCACCTCGTGTTTCCCAAACTTAATTGAGCACAGAACAATGTCTTTGAGCCTGATTCCGTGGAGCACTCTGTGGGGCTGTCGGGATGGGTGGCTCCACAGCCCCTTTTATCCTGTGCTTGGAGATACTGAGTCAGTGGTTCTTTGGTGACCTCTAAACAGGCTTCCCAGGTGGCACAGTGGTAAAGAATCCACCTGCCAGCGCAGGAGACACACATTAGATCCCTGGGTCAGGAAGATCCCCTGGAGGAGGAAATGGCAACCCACTCCAGTATTCTTGCCTGGGAAAACCCAGGGATAGAGGAGCCTGGTGGGCTACGGGAGGAAGTTGCAAAAGAGTCAGACATGACTTAACAACAACAAGCAGACTTAACTAAACAACAACAAGCAGACTCACTTATGACAGGGTTTAGCCGTGGGAGACCCTGTGGCTCATGTGGGATTTCCATGAGCCTGAAAAACTGAGGTGAGGGACTTCTCTGATAGTCTAGTAGTTAAGACTTTGCATTTCCAATGCAGGGGGCGTAGGCTCAATCCCTGTTCAGCGACCTAAGATCCCACATGCCACAGCCAAAATAAAAGTGAGGTGAGCTGGGCACAGGGCCAGGTGGAATCAGAACCTTTCTCTGAGCATCTCATTTGCTTGGAAAGAAGCTAAGTCAGTGAGCAGCATCTGCAGAGGCAGAATGGCCCCCGCAGAGTGGCTGAGAAATTCCAGCCTCAGGTGTTCATTTTGCTGCTGTCCCAGGTGTAGACAGAGGAGCCAAGTCTAATGCCACAGGGCCCTGGGGCAGGAAAAGAAGTGCACACACCACCCTGCCAGATATCTGGCCCACCTGCCCTGTCCCTGACCAGCCCTAAGCTGCCTAATTGCTTTCCTTGGGACAGGCCAGCGGGGCCAGAGTCACATCCAAACTGACCCCATGCCTGCCCAGCAGCACCAGCTTCCTTCCTTGTTAGGCAGCAGATGTTTCTGGGGGTGGCATAGAGCCCGTGATCAGGAGGACCCAGGCCAGGGTGGGGAGAAGGCCAACTCTGTCAGCTGTCACCGTGGGGACCAGCGCTCTGGTGACAGAAGAGGAAGCTCTCTGCAAGGCAGGGGAACCTGAGGGCTGTCTGCAAACCGAGGGTCAGAGAGCGCATCTTGGGACGGTGAATCATTTACAGGGCCTGCAATGCCCGAGACCTGGGCTCAATCCCTGGGTTGGGAAGATCCCCTGGAGGAGGGCATGGCCACCCACTCCAGTATTCTTGCCTGGAGAATCCCCATGGGTAGAGGAGCCCGGCGGGCTACAGTCCATGGGGTCGCAAAGAGTTGGACACGACTGAGCGACTAAGCGCACACACACTCAAGCCATCAAGGAAAGGAGTCGAAGAAAGATCAGGTTTTGGAGCCAGATCTTTGGGTTTGAATTCAGAGTCGGCACTTAGCTGTGTGACCCTAAGCTAGTCCCTTGGTCCCTCTGAACCTCAGTTTCTCCCTCTATAAAATGGAAATCAGACTGCCTACCTCACAGGGCTATTGCAAAGATGGAATCAGAAGTGGGTAGAAGCATCTGGCATATGGCAGAGCTTGACTTTCCTCATCTGTAACTCTGGGAACTTGTGTCCACCTTTCAGGGGAAGACACAGTCCATTCACACCCAGGCGTCATGAAGCACTAGGCAGCCAGTCCTGATGGGGAGGTGAGTGGAATGACCGCTGCTGTCTGCTCTGAGGGTCTCTACAGCAGTGTCTGAGTGACAATGATAAGGTGGGTCCTTACCTACCTCTGTGAGCACCCTCATGGCCAGCCCTGTGCTGGGCTCACACCTGCCCCCTCCCATCGAATCCAAAGGAAGCAGTCACGCCGGGCTCTAGTGCTTCCAAAGCTCCTGGTTTTTTCAAGAGAAGCCAAAAATGTCATGTGATACACCCCAATTCTTTAATATCAGCATCTACTTTTCTTTTAAGTTTAGTGTCCTTGGTGTGTGCTCAATTGTGTCCAACTCTTTGCAACCCCATGGACTGCAGCCCACCAGGCTCCTCTGTCCATGGGATTTTATAGGCGAGAATACCAGAGTGGGTTGCCATTTCCTCCTTCAGGGAATCTTCTCAACCCAGGGAGCAGACCGAGTCTCTTACATCTCCTGCATTGGCAGACAGGTTCTTTACCACTAGCACCACCTGGGTATCCTTTGAAAGTGAAAAGTGAAAGTCGCTCAGTGGTGTCTGACTCTTTGTGACCCCATGGACTATACAGTCCATGGAATTCTCCAGGCCAGAATACTGGAGTGGGTAGCCTTTCCCTTCTCCAGGGGATCTTCACAAACCAGGGATTGAACCCAGGTCTCCCACATTGCAGGCAGATTCTTTTACCAGCTGAGCCACAAGGGAAGCCCAAGAATACTGGAGTGGGTAGCCTATCCCTTCTCCAGCAAATCTTCCCCACCCAGGAATCAAGCCAGGGTCTCCTATTGAGCTATGAGGGTAACCTTTAGGGGAAAAAATTCTTTGACCCCAACATGTCTCCAGACCACTGGCTCCACTACCTCTTATCTGGACTCTCTGTGGGCTGGTCCAACGTTGACATTCCTCATCTTTCCCCCTGGCCAGAGAGTCCTTGGGCCTGCCTGGTCATAGATCCCCATTTCATTGACCCACATTCTCCTTCCCCAGAGGGCCTTCCTGCCCATCTCTCCCTGGGCAGCCAGGCAGCAGGGGGACCACTCATTTCTGACCCCAAGAAGTGTCCCCAAGGCTTGGGGTGTTTGGGGAGTAGCAGGGGAGCTACCCTCAGAAACCTGGAATCAGCACAGGAATCCTGAGGCCCCAGAGGCCAATATGGCTGGCAGGACTCAGGGTCAGAACACCTGCAGCCTGAGAGCCCAGCCAGACCACTAGACCATTTCTCATGGACTTGGCCAGGCTCGTGGGACTCAGAGATGGAGAGAGTGTGGGGGAGGGAGTGCTTCACCTTCAGGTGAAGGTGCTGATGAGCCTCACAAAAGGGTGACTCCTTGCTCTCCCAGAAATCCTAGCAGGATGCACAGTCATCAAAGTGGACACAGCTATAACCCAGAGGCCCAGGGATATGGAGAGGGGGCCAGGCTGAGGACTAAGGTCAAAGACTGGCTTCTGGGTTTGGTGGGGGTGGGGTGTATGGGCAGTGATGGAAGCTGGGAGAGGAAAGTACTGTATGACTTGCTGACTTTCACTGAGGGCCTGCCATGGAGGCACTTCACATACACTCACTATGTCATTCAACAAACACTGGGTGACCACTGTCTATGTGCCAGGCCTAGGGCTAAGGGCTGAGGATGCAGACGTAAACAATGAGATAAGACAAATTATTCTAACGTAGCCCTCACCAAAATCATATGAAGTGTGTGTTACTGTCTCAACCTTACAGATGAGGAAACCGAGGCCCCAAGGGGCAACATAAACAGCCCAAGGAGATGTAGTCAGCAATGGAACAAGGCTAAGAATTGGGGTCCAGCAGACTATTGCCCTACACCATTTTCTAAGCAGATATGAGTGAATCTGATAAAACCATGAGCCTTCAGAACAATTATAGTCCTAGAGGGAGGCAGAGAAGAGGTGTCACAATTAGAGGAGTTCATCTAAAAGCAGGAAGAGGCTCACTTCCTGGAAACTTCCTAGGATACTCTGCCTTGTGTCAAGGCTCCAGTAAACATACTGATGGGCTTGAAAGGGGTGTCAGTCTGCAGTGAGCATGGTGGCCGCCAGCCCTGGATACAGATACCCCCCAGGAGTCGTGTTTCAGGATGCATGAGGAATGGCCATGACCAGTGTCAGTTTTCTCCTTGACATTTCCTGTAGCATCTTAAGTTGCAAGAAGGCCCCCAAAATGAGCCTTACCGAAGCACTCTTTATTTTGAAAGAAATTAAACAGATACTACATAGCTCAGTTGATAAAGAATCTACCTGCAGTACAGGAGACCCGGGTTCGATTCCTGGGTTGGCAAGATCCCCTGGAGAAGGAAATGACAACCCACTCCAGTAATCTTGCCTGGAAAATTCCATGGACTAGAGGATTCTGGCAGGCTATAGTCCTCAGGGTCACAAGAGTCGGACATGACTTAGCAACTAAACCACCACTCTTAAATGTCTTTGCTATTCCTATTGGCCTTGGGGCAAGAAATATGGTTGCTCACCACTGGTGCAAGAAATTTCCAGGAGGCAATTGCAAGGCATTTTGAGGAGGTAGGAGGGTGGACAGGTGCATTATTCAATGAGGATGATCCCAAAGGAGGCATCACCTCCAAATGCCACACCCAAGCCAGAGGTTCATGGATCTGACTCAGCAGTGGTCCCCCATCCCAGCAAGCAAATGGGTGTGCCAAAGCAATAATCACTATCCATGGGGCTCATGGAAGCAGGCTGAGCAGAGAGGTCCTGAGGCCTGAAGGGGAGATGGGAGGGTCAGTGAAGGGAAGAGGCAGATCCATTAGGGGTCCTCAGACCCCACAGCTATCCATCACGCTCCAAGTATCCATTGCCCCTAACTTTGCCTCCAAGAACCACACAGATGCAAACGTGCACTGTCCCTACATGGGCACGTGGATAGGAACCCTCCTCCTGCCCATGGCCTCTACTTAAAGAGCCCCTTCGCTTTGCACAGAATTCACCTTTAAGGCCCACCCACCCATATAGAAGTTGGCCAGCAAAGCATGTTGGAAAAGAGGATTAACTGTGGGAATACATGCAGAGGCCAGCAGCCAGCTGGTGAAAGCAAAAAAGAGAAGAGAAGCCCTCTTGTCTTCTGAGATGGCCCACACCCTACAGAGTGTGCAGAATAAACCTGCTTTCACTCCACTTTGGCTCGCTAGTGAATTCTTTCCTGCATGAAGCTAAGGACCCTCACTTGGTGGCCCATCCCAGGACTCGCCCGAGACCTGGGATATGACCATCCTCTCACATCCCCTTTTCCTGCAACAGTAGTATCGTGGTCATTTCCTGGTGCAGAACACAGAAGACATAGGTGTTTCAGGAAACTAGGAGTGGCCTGCCCTGTTGCAGTGATCAATTCTTTGAAGTTCTAGCAAGTCCAACTTCTGCTTTTGGGGTTTCAGGAAAAGGGCACTTCTGGTTCTCAGGAATGTCAAATCAGGAAGGTGGGAGGGGGAAAAAAAAAAAAGGTGGGGTGGGAGACACCAGTTGCAGGTTAGACTCTAAGAAGGACTTCTCTCCCAAATGTGAGCACTCTTCAGCATGACAGCAGGCTAGCAAGGAAGAAAAAGGACCATTCTGGTACATGTTTTTTTTTTAAAGCATACAGCAGTTGTCATTGGATCATAGTACATTTGCCTTCCCCGGATCTCTTCTGAGCACCTTCCTCCAAAGTCTGTAAAATTGGGAAATACTTGCGTAGCACATACTTGGGAAATAAATGCAGAGCAGGGTAGAGCCTTGTCAACAGGTGCCCTGCTGTCTGGGAAAGTTCTTGGGATGTGGGGAGGAGGGGCTGGCAGGAAGCGTGGCTGGAGGAGGATGTCCTCCAAGGCTGGGGACAGGGGACTTGTGGGGCTGGAGATACTGTGAGCACAGCTTACGTCCTTGCTGGGCAGCAGCATTACAAATGAGGGGGAAGGGAAGTATTTGATTATTTTAAGCAGAAAGTAGTTGTCACGGGTGAGAGCAGAGCTCTGGGATTTCTCGGGGTGCCTCATGGGTTAGTGTATTTGAAGGGACACTTGGGGGGAAAGGGATATCAGCTCTTAGCTCAGGGCCTCCAAAGGCCCACTTGGCTCTGGGATTGGGGTGTTGGGGGTGGCCCCCTCAGGGTCCTGCCATCATTCTAGCAGCTGCACAGTTACTGACTCGATGCCATTTAGACCACACTGTGTGGTCCTGGCAGCCCGGGCTCAGGGGGCCTGATCATTGCACCTACTATTTCACAGGAGCTGTGACCGACGGCTTGGGGAAAGCATCTCCATCCAATGCAGCGGCCGTTATCAGGCCATAAAACGTCACTATTTCACATCATAATACAGCGTTTAAAAAATGAGAATTATGCGTTTGGCTTGAAAAGTGCTGACAGGGGCTCCCCCGTTACTGCCCAAGGGCAGGGAGTTTTAACTGGAGTCAGCTGTCCGAGCAGGGCTGGCCCAAGGACGGGAGGAGCCCAGGGTGGAAGGATGGGGGCGCTGGCAGCAGCCACGCCAAGTGCTCACTGGCCTCTGGTGGGTGAAGGCCAGGGATGGTCCTGAACACAGGAGAGCCCCCGTGACAAAGAGTGGTCTAGTCTCAAATGTCATTTAATACTGCCAAGGTTATCTAGACAAATGGTGCTGATGAACATATTTGCAGGGCAGGAATAGAAACACGGATATAGAGAACAGACTTGTGGACACAGCAGGGGAAGGAGAGGCTGGGACAAATTGACAGAGTAGCATTGCCACACATACACTGCTGCAGCTGCTACTGTTTAAGTCGTGTCTGACTCTTTGTGACCCCATGCCCTGTACCCCACCAGGCTCCTCTGTCCATGGGATTTCCCAGACAAGAATACTGGTGTGGGTTGCCATTTCCTTCTCCAGGGGATCTTCCTGACTTAGAGATCGTGGCAGGCGAGGTTTTTGTTTGGTTTTGTTTTTCCTACTGAGCCACCTGGGAAGCCCCATATATACACTATCTTGTGTAAAATAGAAAGCTAGTGGGAAGCTGCTGTATACTGCGGGGATCTCAGCTTGGTGCTCTGTGATGACCTAGAGGGGTGGGATCTCGGGGTGGGAGGGAGGCTCAAGAGGGAGGGAATATATGTATACTTAGAGCTGATTCTTGTTGATATATGGCAGAAACCAGTCCAACATTAAAAAGTGATTATCCCTCAATTAAAAATAAAGAAAAAAAAATGTTTTTAAAACACTGCCAAGGTTGAGAGTTCCTGAGACCATGTGTACATTTAAAGAACTACAAGCATCTTAAGGTGGCCTCAAGGAGGTGGGGCTGGCAGAAGGTCAGAGAGGGAGACCTGCTCCCTCCCTCCTCACCTCCCGTCCTTCCTGTCTTTTTTTTTTTTTTTTTTAATAAATTTATTTATTTTAGTTGAGGGCTAATTACTTTACAATATTGTAGTGGTTTTTGCCATACATTGACATGGATCAGCCATGGGTTTACATGTGTTCCCCATCCTGAACCCCCCTCCCACCTCCCTCCCCATCCCATCCCTCTGGGTCATCCCATTGCCCTAGCCCTGAGCATTTGTCTCATGCATCGAACCTGGAATGGTGCTCTGTTTCACATATGATAATATACATGTTTCAATGCTATTGTCCCAGAACGTCCCACCCTCACCTTCTCCCTCAGAGTCCATAAGACTGTTCTATGCATCTGTGTCTCTTATTCTGTCTCGCATATAGGGTTATCGTTACCATCTTCCTGCCTTCTTTTAACCAAAGTGTACAGAGCTCCTTCCGTTTCAGGCAGCGAGCTCACAGAGCTTCATAAACTGATTTCCAACCCCCCATCCAGCAGCATCATGTGGGCAACTGAAATTGGCCACAGTGGGCATATAGCAGAGATGGGCAAACACGTGCTATAAACCAAAGCGCTTTTTAAAAATATGAGAGCTGGTTGTTATGCATTTACCAGCAAAACACTGGCTTGGGCCCTTACTAGGTACCAAGGATATGCAGGGAGCAGACCGGGCTCAGCTCCTGTCCTCGTGGAGTTGATATCTAGTGGGAAGTCAGACACTCTTCAAACAATTACATAACTGTTAATGAACTGCATCTCTGAGAAGTGCAGGTTCAGTGTCTGAGATAATGAGGGCTTCTGTGAGCATAAGTGTGGGCTGGGGGCCGTGGAGGGGTGTGTGTTTCAGGGGGTGACTGGTCTAGGCTAGGTGACCTGGAAGAGGAGACATTTAAATAGGGCCCTGACGGCTTTGTAGGAATTTGGGCAGATTAGACAACAGCAGATCACCTTTCGGGCAGAGAGAAAAGCAGGCACAGCCAATTAGAGATGAGGGCTAGGAGAGGCAGGAGGACTGAGGAAGTATTCCTAAGAAGCCCAGGGAGGGGTGAGAGACCGAGGAGAAGCTGATCAAGTTGGCAAGGGTGGGCCACACAGAGCACTGTCATGTAAGGAACTTGGGTTTTATCCAGGCAGCTGGTGAAGGGTGTTGAGCAGAAGAGATCCCTGGGTAGACTCAAATTAAAAACAAAACTATATTGTCCCTCCCTTTCCTATAACTTTGGGGTTTACCACCGCTAATGGCATTAAGCATCACCATGAACCAGGCCTGGGTAATAAGGAGATGGATAGGTTTGCCCACTGACTTAGGGGTTTCCTTTGGGCAGGGCAAGTGGACAGACCCATGCATGTGGCATCAGCAGAACATGAAGAGTTCTGGGTGGACAGTGCCCATAGCAGGAGGGATGTCCACTTGGAGCAGTGAGGGGGAAGGCGGACTCTGAAGGACCTCCCTCTACAAAACCACTAAATCTGAAATAAAACATACTTTGTAATACATCACCGGCTTCATTGACAGTAAGGAAAATTTCCAAGGCACTTCCATCCAAAAACATAAGACCATGATCTAATACCAGGACCAGAGCAGTGAGTGATAACCAAATGCTAAAACTGGGGCTTGTCCTAAGACAGATGCTGACATCAGGACCCGTGACAGGGGAGTAAGCCCTGTTGTTGCTGTTCAGTCACTAAGACGTGTCCAGTGCTTTGTGACCCCATGGACTGCAGCACACCAAGCTCCTCTGTCCTCCACTAACTCCTGGAATTTGCTCAAATTTATGTTCACTGAGTCAGTGATGCTATCTAACCATCTCGTCCTCTGCGGCCCCCTTCTTCCTTGGGATGTGGCAAAGTAAAGCATCAGAATGTGCAACTCTTATCCTCCTAGGGCCTCTGACAGGGAGTGAAGTGGTCCCTGCTCCCATGTGTCATCCCCACTCGCTATCTCATCCCCATCCCAGCAGAAGCAATGTCCATCCTCCCTGGAGGAAAACATTGCTATTTAGAAGCTAGAGATTCCCATAGGATCAAATATGAGTTCATGCATGAGAGTCAGCAGAAAGATTAATAAACAGCAATCTGGGCCATCCAAGCCCTTTCAGACACAGTAATTATCAATACCAAATACAAGGTAATATGCATGCAATATTTAAGGTTAAATATTTAAGGATATTTAAGGAAATCTAAAAAATCATAGACCTGAACAAACAACATGAGACTATGTGGGAAGACCAGGCAAAGTTGAAAGAGAACCAAATAGAAATTTTAGAAATTAAAAAATATATATAATTTGTAATATTTGAAAAAAAAAAAAAAAAAAAGGATGGACCAAACCACAGACCAAATAGCTGAAGAGAGATATTAAAAATGGAAAATAAATCTAAGGAAATTATCCAAATGCAATAGAGAGAGAGAAGTTGATGAAACCCATAAAGGAGAAATCTGGTCCACCACAATAGTCACCAGCCACATACAGCCATGTAAACTTACATTTGAATCAATTAAAATTAAATTTATAAGTCAGTTTCCCAGTTGCACTAGCCACATTTTAAGTGCTCATAGCCACATGTGGTTAACAGCTGTCATATTGGACAGTATGTACTGCAGGCAGACCTCAAAGATGTCATGGATTGGATTCCAGACCACCAGAGTAAAGTGAATACCACAATAAAGCAAGTCACATGAATTTTTTGGTCTCCGAGTGCATATAAAAGTTATGCTTACATTGTACCGTTTTCTACTAACTGTGCAATAGCATTCTGTCTAAAAAAATCAGTGTACATACCTTAATTTATAAATACTTTATTGCTAAAAAAATGCTAACCATCATCTGAGCCTTCAGCAAGTGGTAATCTTTTTGCAACAGTAACATCAAAGATCACTGAGCACAGATCACCATAATAAATGTAATAATGAAAACATTTGAAATATCGAGGGAATTGCCAAAATTTGACAGAAATATGAAGTGAGAAAATGTTGGAAAAATTGTGTCAATAGACTTGCTTGACACAGGGTTGCCACAATCCTTCAATTTGTAAAAAATGCAATATTTGTAAAGTGTAATAAAATAAAGTGCAATAAGGCAAGATATGTCTATATGCAACATTTCCATCATCAGAGAAAGTTCTGTTGGACAGACTAGGTTGTAAGATAGGGAAGAAAGTCCAATCCCAGAAGGAGAGCAAACAGAATGGAGAGGAGAAAGAAGTAATGGTTGAGGGATTTCCTTAGAGATCCAGTGGTTAAGACTTCTCCTTCCAATACCAGCAGTGTAGGTTCAATTCCTTGTTAGGGAACTAAGATCCCACATGCCTTGCAGCCAAAAAAAACCCATAAAACAGAAGCAATATTATAACAAATGCAATAAAGACTTTAAAAATGGTCTTTAAAAAAGAACTGTAATAATCTGTAAAAAGACTCTAAAAATGGTCATTTTTACAATAAAAAAATCATAAAAAAACAATGATTGAGAATATTCAAAAACAAACCCACCAATGCAGGAAGCACAATTTATATAAATCAGGATGGATGAAAAGAAATCCACATCTAGCCACATCATAATGAAACTGAACAGAAAAGACAGAGAAAATCTGAAGAGTAGCTAACAAAAGAACAATCAAACTGGAGCTGACTTCTCTTTAGCAAAAAGGAGACAGACAGTCGAGCAATGTCTTCCAAGTGCAAAGGAAAAAACTGTCAACCTAAAACTGTCTACCCAGCAGAACTCTTTAGTAACAAGGGTGACATATAGACTTTTTTCATATAAACAAAAGTCGTAAGAGCTTACCAACAAAAAACTCTTTATGGAGGAACTTTTAAAACATGCTCTTCATAAATATGAATATACCTCTTCCTAGAAGTGAGGTCTGAGACATAAGAAGGAATGATGAACAAAGAAACTGGTAAGCATATAGATAAATGATTTTAAGCAAATATTACCAATGCAAAGTAATCATGATGACAGCGTCTAAACTGTGTGTGTGTGCTCAGTCGTGTCCGATTCTCTGAGAGCCCATGGACTGTAGTCTGCCAGGCACCTTTGTCCATGGGATTTTCCAGGCAAGAATTCTGGAGTAGGTTGTCACTCCCTTCTCCAGGGGATCTTCCCAACCCAGGGATTGAACCCAAGCCTCTTGGTCTCCTGCACTGGCAGGCAGATTCTTTACCACTAGTGCCATCTGGCGCTAGTCTTAGTAATGTATTTTATTTAACTCAATATACCCCAAATATTATCATTTCAATATGTGATCAATTTTAAAAATTATTAATGAGACAGTTTATTTTTTTTGGTACAAAGTCTTCAAAATTCAGGATGCATTTTACACTATCAGCACTTCTCAATGTGAACTGACCACCCTGCGGGTACCCAATGGCCACACATGCTTTGTGGCTACAACCCTGGGCAGAGCAGGTCTAGACTGTAAGGGACGAGAGCCTGCAGAGGACAGAGGCCCCACACAGTCACTGAGTGCCCACGATATGCCAGACTCCAGGGTGAGCACTTCATCCACATCATACATCATCTCCTTTCGTCCTCACATAGGCCTGTGAGATTAGCATTAATATCACCCCAGATGGGGAATAGCAAGGCTGAGAAAACTTAAAACATTTCCCCAGGATCATCTGGCTGGCAAGTGACAGAGATGGGCTTCAAAGCCAGGTCTCTCATAGTCCATTGCCAACCTTGGAACCTCAGGGTTTCTATAAAGGATTTTCTGTAACAGGCCAGATAGTAAATATCTTAGCCTTTGGGACCGATTTGTCACAACCATTCAGCTCTACTCTTGTAACAAGACAGCATGCATGCACACTCAATCATGTCCAACTCTGCAACCCCATGGGCTGTAGCCCACCAGGCTCCTCTGTCCATGGGATCTTCCAGGCAAGAATACTGGAGTGGGTTGCCATGTTCTCCTCCAGGGGATCTTCCCAACCCAGGGACTGAACCTGTGTTTCCTGCATCAGCAAGTGGATTCTTTACCACTGAGCCACCTGGGAAGTCCCAATAGGACAGCAGCCTTAGACAATGTGTGAACAAATGAACATGGCTCTGTCCCAATAGCATTTCGTTTAGGGAAATAGGTAGAGGGCAGGATCTGGCCTTTGGGCTGTAGTCTGCAACCCCTGTGCTAGGCTAACACAACTGGGTCTCTGGAGGCCCAGGTTCAGGGAGACCTCAATGACTAATTGCTGATGTTCTGTGGTGTGTGCATGTGTTGGGAGTGTTTGGAAGGATAAGACCCTCTCTTTCCAGAATCACGATGGCCCTCCTGATGTTCAGAAGGATCCAGAATGGCTATGTTTTGGTGGCACCTCCTCAGACTCTGCCAGGGGCTCAGCCAGCCTCTCTAACTCTGTAGCCTCCACTGAGCTCCTGGCTATAAACATGAGTTATTCCCACTCTCAGGGCTGAGACAGAGGGGAAATAAAGGCCAGGATTGATGGAATCCTAGACATAAAATCTGGCACCATAATGCCTACATTTTGGAAATTGCCTTTAATTAATGGTTTATGGCCACAAAGATTCCCTCCCCACCCACCCTTCATCCTTCTGTAGCATCTTCTCCCTGGTGATCAGTCCTGGGGATGGGAACAGGGAGGGGGTGAAAGAGGAGGGCTGGTGAATAGCTGGTCTCTCAGAAACCAAAATGTGTGGTTTTGCTTATATGAACCCAGCTTGGCCTCTGGCATTCCTCGAGCCTGGACTCCATAAATAATGTGAATTGAAAAGCCAGCTCCCCACACAGGCCTAAGGCCTGTTAGCTACAGAATCACCCACACACACTCACAAAAACACATCAAGCTCAGGAAAACACACAATCACAAGTGTGTACACACACACACACACACCAGAAATTTGCTCTTTTGTTTTTTTTTGTCCACTTTTCAGCCTCTCGTTCTTCCTGTTTATCTTGCTGTCTTTGTGTTCCATGGCACTATTTCTTTCCTGAGGTTCTGCTCTTTGAGTATCTCTTCCGTTCTCTCTCCTGTCTTTCCCCTTCTCGTGCCCTTTGATCTCTCCTACTTGGGGACACATAGCCAAGCTACGCAAACACACCCCCAGCTGCCCATATTGGCATAGAAGCCACAAATCCTCCCCTCCCATCACAGACACTTCCGCCCCTCCCACCTGGACCAGGCTTGACTCTAACCAGGACAATGAACTTCTGCCCAGGTGGACTTGACTACAAGTGCAATTAGGTTCCCTCCCTAAGCACCTGAGCTGAACTCAAACCACATTTTATCCCAGGAATACAAGGGGATGGAGGCAACTCTGCCAAATTCTAGGTGTAGCCAAAAAAATTGCCCAAGCCCGAGGGGAGAGGCCTTTTATTACCAACAATAGCCACCTTGACTGAGTGTCTACTATGGCTTCATATTCAGAATTTATAATAGTCATGTTAACCTAAGAGGTAGATATTATTATCATTATTCCCATTTTATAGGTGGGAAAACTGAGGCATCAAGAGGTAAATGAATTTGCTTAAAACCAAAGTCCGTTCAACTCCAAAGCCTAGTCTCTTCCTGCACACTCAGTCGCTTCAGTCTTGTCTGACTTTTTGCGACCCCCAATTGTAGCCTTCCAGGTTCCTCAGTCCATGGGATTTCCCAGGCAAGAATACTGGAGTGGATTGCCATGCCCTCTTCCAGGGGACATTCTTGACCCAGGGATGGAACCCACGTCTCCTGTGTCTCCTGCGTTGGATTCTTTACCCCTGAGCCACTAGGGAAGCCCCAGTCTCTTCCGGCAGGGCTGGTCCAAATAGACAACATGGGCTGTGTCTTGGGATCTGGGATAGCCAGATTCAGCTACATATGGTCTCTCATCTCCCCAGAAACATGTAACAGAAACATGACTCCAATACAAGAATAAGGCAGAGGTTCTCAGGTCTAGCCAACAGGAGGACACACTATTGGGGTGCCAGTGGTCAGCACCTGTAGGACCCAACCAGAAAGGCTTCTGTGCCAGTCAAGCCTGTCCTTGGGGGCCCAGCTCTAGCAGTGTCGGGGCGGGGAGGGGACACCTAGGCTGAGGTCCCTAGCCAGGCAGGGACTTGGAACCTCCCAGGCAGGGCTGCAGAGGCAACCGCTGTTTCTGCATTCCCTGGTGCCATGGCAACAAGAGTGCTCAAATTGGTGACCCGCACAGAGTCTGTACCATCTGCTGTTTTCAGGGCTGGGGGTTGCAGGGTCGCCTTCTGTCTGCCTGTGAAAGGAAATATAGTACTGTGGCAAAGACCTCTCACCCTTGTCCATGCAGTGTAGACAGGCCCCATCAGCCCCACTGTCACTGAGTGCGCACAGCAGCCCAGAGGAGGAGGCAGACAGCAGAGGGCAGCATCATGACAACGTGCAGAGGTGGACACTGGGGCACGAGGCACCATCTCTGCCCACCCTGTGTTAGGTCATTCTGCCTGGTGCCCTACTGGACCAGCCTGGCATCTTCCAGGCCAGGTAGCTGTGGGCACTGAAGGGCTCTTAGCTGGGCAGTTAGGTGTTGGGGAGAAAGGTTTCGGTGGAGCTGGGATGAGGGAGGTGGGTATGGTCACCAAGCTGCAGTTCCCCAAGAGTCGTCCAAGACATTTCAATGGAGGGAGGCAAGGGACTAGGGGAAGGGGCTTTGTGACTTGAAGAAGTAAGGTCTTTAGTCTATGGGTTGTTTTTCTTTTTTTCAATTTCAAAAATAATATAGTCAATGCAGAAAACTTGGAAAACAAAAATATGCACACACATTCTGGCACACTCACAAGTTCATGATATACACACACACACACACACGTTCACACACAATTATCCATCACCCCTTTCCAGAGCTAAAGACTTAGCATTTAACCATCTAATGCAATGTAATATATGACATATATGTATATATTATATAGATACAATTATTAGGATTCCCTGGTGGTTCAGATAGTAAAGAATCTGCCTGCCATGCAGGAGACCTGGGTTCAGTCCCTGTGTACAGAAGATCCCCTGGAGAAGGGAATGGCAACCCACTCCAGTATTCATGCCTGGAGAATTCCACGGACAGAGAAGCCTGGTGGGCTACAAGCCATGGGGTTGCAAAAAGTCAGACACTACTCAGAGACTAACACATGTATTATATGTACATTATATATATTATCACATATATTTTAGCGTGGTTGGGAGTATATTGTACCTGCTACCTTGTACTGTGCTTTTTCATTTTGCAATAGATTGTGCACATTTTCTCATATAAAAAATATTCCCATGACAGATTTTTCAACAAATTGCCAATATTCCAACATACAAATGAAGTATCATTCATTCAGATTAAACTTTCATCCATAACCATTTATACTGCTTCCTAGTTTTTAAATTTTCCTATTTTTTTCATTATAAATTTATATGTTTATTATGGAACTTTAATGATACTTAGAGGTACAGCAGGAGGGAAATAACCTCATACAAACTCAGTAACTATAACACTTCTGTGCTTTTCACACCGATTGTTTTACCATATGTCTGATTTGATGGCTATGTAATTTTTACCTTGTTATATTGTTTTATAATATACAATATAAGGTCCTTTCAAATCAGGTTATTTTTTAATATTTGTCATTTCTCACAGTATTGAGTTTATCCATTTGGGTTTTCATTTAACCACGCTTTAGAAAAAGATTCTTTTCCCTTCTCTGCTGACTCCTCACCACCTGAACTTGGTCTATTTAGCAGGTGTTGATGCAGTTAACTGTGGATTGAGGAATGGGGCTGGAAAATGCTGGTAGAAACACATTTTTGCCTGTGAGGGCCACTCCAGAAACACATTTCAGTGTGTACAGGAATAGAGCTAGTGCTCCATTTATCCTAAAAATATAAACCACCCAGTTGCCCAAAAATGACTGTCTCTGTGTTGTTTACAGCAGTGAAAAATGAGGGACAACCAGGCCCACCGACAGGGGGCAGGTGAAATAGATTATGGAGCATCCATTCGAGGAATCCCGTGTGGTCAAAAGATACTACAGATCACTGCTGAGAAGGAGGGATGTCCTCCATGGTGTGAATGAGAACAGCATATTACAAAACGGGGTGGACCGTGTAAATGTGGACATCTGTGTGTGTTTGTCAACGTGGGCACTTTTTTTTTTCCCAGTGGCTATAATGCTGTTTATTTTTTATGAAGCTATGTAGTCAGATTAAGCACAGGTTAATAATACCAGTTTGGGTTTTTTTCAAAGCAAAGCAAAAGCTCCATGGACTTATTTATTTACTTTTTAATTGGAGGAAGTGTAGGCATCTGTGTATCCCAAAGAATATTTAACTAAATACCAGCAGCTGCTGTCTCGGGTAGCGGGGTTTTGGGGTGATTCTCACTCTGCTTTATTTTTATCCTTTCTTGGATTTTTAATTCTTTAAATTCTTTTCCTTTTAGAGGGCATAGGTTACTATTGTACTGGGCGAGGGGCAGCACTGCAAAACAAAAGCCATTTTGATTCTGAAAAGAAGAAACGTCTAGTGTGGGGAAGACATGGGGAGGGGTACTCAAAGGGGGCAGCCTGCCCCCCGCCCTGCCCCTCACCCCACTCCCCAACACGGCCCTGTGTGCTTATGTGTTGCAGACTCCGACAGCCAGTGCAGCCCCACGCGGCAGAGCCTCAGCCTGTCGGAGGGCGAGGAGCAAATGGACCGGCTGCAGCAGGTGGAGCTGGTCAGGACCACGCCCATGTCCCACTGGAAGGCGGGTACCGTCCAGGCCTGGCTGGAGGTAGTCATGGCCATGCCCATGTACGTCAAGGCCTGCGCAGAGAACGTCAAGAGTGGGAAGGTAGGACCCCCGTGGGGATCCCCACCCCTCTCCCATCCCGTCCTCAGGGTACAGGAGCTGGCTGAACCGGGTTCATGCTCCAGTGACTCCAGTAAATCATTCTCTCTCCAACAAGGCACATAGCTCTTCTGAGCCACGGCTTCATCTTTAAAATGGGACTAATTTCCCCTTACCTGGCTGGAGGGAGGCAGGGCTGGACTTGAGCACCTTTTCAGCCCGTTCGGGGATTCCACCGCCTCCCGGAGCAGCAGTCCTCTGGCGAGGCGCCTGCAGAGCTCTTCCCACTGCTCTTCCCGGACAGCGGGGAGGGATTCCTTGGGTCTCCGCTCCCACGCATCCCTTCGGCGCTCAATCCCCACCTCGTGGGCGCAGGTGCTGCTGAGCCTGAGCGACGAGGACCTGGAGCTGGGCCTGGGCGTGTGTAGCTCGCTGCACCGGCGCAAGCTCCGGCTGGCCATCGAGGACTACCGCGACGCCGAGGCGGGCAGGAGGTGAGCCGGCGCCCTGGCCCCGGGGAGTTGAGAGATGAGCGGCCAGCGACCGCGCCTCAGGGTCACACGGGTGAGGGGGCGGGCGCTGTGGGTGGGGCCAGGTGAGGAGTGCCAGGTCAAGGTCACACGGGTGAGGGGGCGGGCGCTGTGGGTGGGGCCAGGTGAGGAGTGCCAGGTCCTGGGACGCCACTGGGCGGCGCTCTGGGTGGGCCCTCCCTGTAGAAAGAGGGAGAACAAACTCAGTGCGGCTCCAAGAGCCCTAGGATCGTCCCAGTGCGGGAGTCGGGGGTTTTCACGCGCAACCCAGAACTCCTCTAACTCCGAAGGTGGACCTGGGAAATTTGGCCAAGATGTTTGTTCTGCCTACTCCCACCTCAAACCCCAGCTCTTACCATTCCAAGTAAGAGACAGCCTACAGGCTGGGAGGACGGAAAGAAATGGGCCTGATTTGGGGCCAGGTGCGAGGGGGTGTTTGAGGGCCCGGAGGGAAGGGGCGTCTATCAGCAAGCACACCTGGGAAGGGCTGACCATCCGCCCATCAAGTGTGTCCCCAGCGAGGCCGCCCTCCCCCCTGCCCCAGCTCCTGCCAGCCTCTCTCCTGACCTTTGTGAGCAGGACTTATTGGGGAGCCCCTCATTCACCAAGCAGCTTCAGGGAAAAAGAAAGGAGCCCCCTACCCAGTCCTCAGCGCGCAGAAGGGGAAGAAAACTAGCTGGTAAATCTGACACTTGCTGTTTTGCATAATTATCTCCTTCGCTGGTTTCCCCATCATTTTTGTGCAGTTAATTAATCAAACCTGGTGGTGTGTGCTATTATTTGCAGAAGCAGCTTTGTGGATTAAAAATAAGAGGGGGCTGGGGGTAGGAAGGCAGGCTGGTTTAGAAGCCGGAAAAGCAAATTGCTGGGTGTCCTGGAGAATGATTCCGAGGTGGCAGGAAAAAGAGACGAGATGGGATCTGAAACTCAGATAGTAACTCCCAGGAAAGCCAAGTAAGAAGGCCATGGCCCTTATCAGAAGGTCTAGACCTTCCTAAAAGACATGGTGGGGGAGGGGTAGAGGAGTGGGGAGATTGGGGGGCGGGGAGGAGGGAAGGGCAGGGCAGGGCTTGCGGCTCTGCTGAGCTTCCCCTCCTGAGTGTCCCACAAGCAGCTCACATTCACCACAGACCCTTACCCAGTGTCTGCCCCCAGTCCCCAAAAGCTTACCACTCTGGGTCACCCAAGCGGGGAAACCCCACCCCCACCCCACCCCTTCCATTCCCACTGTTACTTGAGTAGGATGGAGCTGCCTGCCTCACCTCTCAAAATGCAGGATCGCTGCCCAAGTTCCCCCCAAATCCAGCTGACCCCTGAGAACCTCCCAGAGCCAGAAAAGGGTCGGGGTCAACTCAGCAGCCAGATGTGAATGGATTTTAAACATTTCTAAGAGCCCTAAGCAGGACTGTTTCCCAAAACCCGGGCTTAGGCACTGGACACCCAGGGCCGCTGGAGCAGGGAGGAGCCTTCATTTAATGGCTCTGTTCTCTGCAGAATCCTGGCCTGTCTGTAACTTGCCCTGTAACCCTGGGCTCTGTGGAACTTGGTTTCTCCACCTGTGAAGTGAAAGGGGTTAAATTAGGACAGTGGCTCTTTAACCTTGGGCGATCATGGCCTATTTCAGAATCTAATGAAGACTTTTGAAACTTGCCCCAGAAGAAATACAAAAGCTTCACAACTTTGCATTCTGGGACTCTCTAACCCTCCATGGAACTTTGAGGTGTCTGTGAACTCTAGGGTAAGGACCCCAGTGAGGTCATCTTTGAGAACACATCCTGTGTGACTCTAGGCATGACATTACCCTCTCTGGGCCTGGTTCCCCTTATCTCTAAAATTTATTGTTGTTGTTTAGTTGCTAAGTTGTGACCAACTCTGCGCCCGCATGGACTGTAGCCTGCCAGGCTCCCCTGTCCATGAGATTTCCCTGGTAAGAATATTGGAGTGGGTTGCCATTTCCTTCTCCAGGGGAATCTTCTATCCCAGGGATTGAACCTACGTCTCCTGCATTGGCAGGCGGATTCTTTACCAGTGAGCCACCAGGGAAGACCCTATCTCTAAAATACTAATGACAAAAATCCACCAACCCCTGCCAACCTATGCCAACCATCGCTTTATGGACATTATTTTATTTGACCACCATGACATCAAGACAGGATAGATATGCTTAGCCCCCTTTTAAAGATGGAGAAAATGAGGCCAGAGAAATAATGGGCACAAAGTCATACTACAGAACATCCGATTTCAAAGTCAATTTCCTTTCCACTCTCCCAAGGCACCTTTGTGTTAAAAACATCAACAATGTATTAATAGCTCCTGCCACTATTCTTTCTGGAACACCAAATTGATCCCAGACCCTGTACTAAGGGCTTTACCCTCTCTTACCTCTTTTAGACCTGGAGGCAAACAAGAGTAGCCCCATTTTGTAGATGAGATTGGGGTGCAACGTCTCAGATCTAAGGGTGATGGAGCCAGAAAGGCCTCATATTTTTTTATGCTGAATAATGACTCAGATGACTTTGAAATTCTGTGCCCAAACTCACATTTCAAGATCTGATCTGCTCCCTGTTTGGGGAGTATCAGTGTCAAATTTTATAAAATGTTTGAATTACTTTTAAAGTCATCCTGTTTTATCCACCTTCGGCACTTACAGTAGCTCATACCAACAGCTGGGAAAGTGTTGCCAAGCTGAGGCCCCATGGGGACAACTTTAATGAAAAGAGAACTGTTTGGAAGGGCAGGCGTGCATTAATTATCAGCATGCAGCTGCATATTGCTGATTATCAATGGACCTCTCAAATAGGTTAAGCAAGGTGCCTCCTCCCACCCAGCGCCCCACATCCTGATGCACCACTGATTTGCCGAGCAGACCCTTCCTTCAGAGGGAAAAGAAGTCTTCTAGTCCCTATCAAAGGCCCAACAGCATATGATTCAGAGGCCACAAACTTCAGCCCCTTCCCTGGGCAAGAAACCCACAACAGCTGGGCCTGGGAAGGGTCCCTCTAAAGGGATGAGGCTGCAGCAGGTCACTCAAGCACTTCCCATCTTTGAAGGGAGCTTGTTTTGGCCTAAAGATTCCAGCTTGGGAGCTAGGTTTCGAGGAGCTTCCTGGAGGACTGGAGCTGGTGCCCCCCTCGCCTGGCCTTGCTGTCTTCCTTGCGTACGTGCTGCCGCTTCAGTCGTATCTGACTCTGTGCGACCCTATGGACTGTAGCCTGCCAGGCTCCTCTGTCCATGGGATTTTCCAGGCAAGAATACTGGAGTGGATTGCCGTGCCCTCTTCCAGGGGATCTTCCTGACCCAGGGATCGAACCTGCATCTCTTATGTCTAACCTGCATTGGCAGGTGGCTTCTTTACCACTAGCATCACCTGGGAAGCCCACTGGACTCTAAATCAGAAGCTCTGGGACATTAGCCAGGTGGAGAGCCACATGCACCACCCCCAGTCCTGCCCTCCAGAAACTGATGGTCCAGTGGGCCACTGGCCTGCTGAGCAGCAATTACCCAGCATGACAGTGCAAGGGCTCCACGGAGACTCTGGGCACCAGGAGGGTCCGACCTAGCACAGGGGTCCTGAGGCTTTAGGGAGAGCCGCATCTCAGCAGAGTCTCGCAGGAGTTAAGCAGGGGAACAGGGTGGGATTGGAGGCCTGGAGGTGGGGAGGTACTGGCTCTTTGGGGGCAGATTCAGAGGTTCTGGGAGGCTGAGGGGCAAGAGGAGGGGAGCAAAGCCAGGAGCCCACCTTCCGGCTCTCAGTCGGTCTTCCGATGAAGTATCTGCTGCTATGCGTACAGCATCAGGCTGACTCAGCCTGGAGAACACAGTCCCTGTGCTCAGATAATTCATTTGTAAAGTTCCATGTGTGATGGAACTCTGAAGGGAATTCTTAAAGAGGCAGAGCAAACAGGTCAGGGAGCAAGCTCAGACAGCACAGAGCCAGCCTCTGCAACATGGGAGCTGACACCTAGGAGGGGAGGAGACAGCCCAGGCGGGGCTGGAAGAAAATGGGTGCCTGGGAGGCAGGGACCCCACCCCCACCCCGCCCCATCTGAGGACAAACACAGTGTATCCCGGAAGTGCTGCCAGCTCCAGCCCGGTGGGAGGGGGAGCCTGCACCCTGTGAGGTCACCCCGAGGACTTCTGATTTTATCTCTGCAAAGGGGCGCCATGGAGAGTTTCTTTGTTTTATTTAAATCTACTGTTCTTTTTTCCTCTTTTATGGACTTTTTACTTTTTGACCACTTTTTTGTGTGTGTGTGTGAGTGGGATAGGGATCTTAGTTCACTGACCAGGGGTTGAGCCCGTGCTGCGGTGGAAGCACGGAGTCCTAACCACTGGACCACCAGGGAATTCTGTTACTGACTTTTCATTAATTGAGTGTTGAGCTCTACTTCTTTTATTTTTAATTATTGCTCTGTAGTTTACAATATACACACTTAACACTATCTTCAAATAATATTATACAACTTTGTGTGTAGTATAACATACTTGTTCCCTCCTGCCATTGTGCTGTCATTCACACACACACACACACACACACACACACACACACACACGTGCCATAATACATTGTTATTTTTTTTTAATTGGCCATTATCTTTTAAGATTAGCAAATAAGGAAATATTTACCAAGATAATTTACCCATAAAAGGTACCACCTTAATCATTTTTTAGAGTACAGTTCAGCAGTGTTACTTTACTGGCTTCCCTGGTAGCTCAGCTGGTAAAGAATCTGCCTGCAATGCAGGAGACTCCGAATCAATTTCTGGGTCAGGAAGATCCGCTGGAAAAAGGATAGGCTACCCACTCCAGTATTCTTGGGCTTCCCTTGTGGCTTAGCTGGTAAAGAATCCTCCTGCAATGTGGGAGACCTGGGTTCAGTCCCTGGGTTGGGAGAGCTCCTGGAGAGGGGAATGGCTACCCACTCCAGTATTCTGGCCTGGTGAATTCCATGGACTGTATAGTCCATGGGGTCGCAGAGTCCGGACACAACTGAGGGGCTTTCACTCACTCACTCAGCGGTGTTCAGTACATTCACACTGTTGTGCAGCCATCACCACCATCCATTCCAATAACTCTTTTTCATCTTATAAAACTGCAACTCCTTCCCCATTAAACACCGATTCTCCAGTCTCCTCTTCCCCAAGTAAGCCAACAACCATCATTCTACTTTTGAATCTGACTACTCTCAAGTTCCTCACGTAAGTGGAGTCACATAGTATTTGTCTTTTTGTGACTGGCTTATTTCATTATCATAATGTGCTCAAGATTCATCTGTGTGTAGTGTCTGTCAGCCTTTTTAAGGTTGAATACTACTCCACTGGGGCTGAATACAAGCCCATTTTGCTTATCTGTTCATCCATCCATGGATACTTGAGTTGCTTCTACCTTTTAGCTCTTGTAAATAGTGCTGCTATGAACATGGGGTGTGCTGATATATCTCTTCAAGGCCCAAATTTCAATACTTTTGGATATACACTCAAAAGTGGAATTGCCAAAACATATGGTAATTCTATTTTTAATTTTCTGCAGAACTGTCATACTGTTTTCCACAGCAACTGTACCACTGTATGTGCTCACAAACAGTGCACAAGGATTCCAGTTTCTCCACATCCTTGCCAACACTTGTTTTTTTTTAATAGTGGCCATCTTAATGAGTATGAAGTGGTATTTTATCATAGTTTTGGTTTGCATTTCCCTAATGATTAGTGAAGGGCTTCCTAGGTGGCGTAGTGGTAAAGAATACACCTGAGGTAACTTGGGTTCAGTCCCTGAGTCAGGATTATCTCCTGGAGTAGGAAATGACAACCCTCTCAATTATTCTTACCTGGAAAATTCCATGGACAAGGGAGCCTGGCAGGCTATAGTCCAGGGGGTCACAAAGAGTCGGATACAACTGAGCATGCAAGCACACACGCACATACACACAATGATTAGTGATACTGAGCGCTTTTCCATGAGCCTTTTGGTCATCTTTATATCTTCTTTGCAGAAATGTCTCTTCAAGTCCTTTACCCATTTCTGAATCAGGTTATTTGGTTTTTTTGTTGAGTTCTATTGTTCAGTCACTCCGTCGTGTCCAGCTCTTTTCGAATCCATGGACTGCAATATACCAGGCTTTCCTGTCCTTCACCATCTCCCGGAATTAGCTCAAACTCATGTCCATTGAGTCAGTGATGCCATCCAACTATCTCATCCTCCGTCCTTCTCCTCCTGCCTTCAAGCTTTCCCAGCATCAGGGTCTTGTCCAATGAATCAGCCCTTCACATCAGGTGGCCAAAGTATTGGAGTACTGTTGAGGTTTAGGAGTTCTCTTTATTCTTTTGTGTAGTCCAAATTTCCATGTGGTTATTATTAATATTTTCTTTCCTCCTGAAGAAATGCCTTTTACATTTCTTATAGTTCATTACTCTGATGATGAATTCTTTGAATTTTGCTTGCTTAAAAAAGTCTTTGTTTCCTCCCTCATTTCTAAAGACTTTATTTTTTAGAGCAGTTTTACTTTCACAGCAAAACAGAGGGAAAGTTAGAGATATCTCGTAAATCTCTTGCCCTCATACATGCATGGCCTCCCCCATTATCATCATCCCCTGCCAGATGGAACATTTGTTTCAGTTGAACTGACACTGACACACCATTGTTACCCAAAGTCCATAGTTTATATTAGGGTTCACTCTCGGTGCTGTATATTCTATGGATTTGGACAAACATGTAGTAGAGTGCGTCCATCATTACCATACAACATTGAATAGTTTCACCTCCCTAAAAAATCCTCTGTGTTCCACCTATTCATCCTTCCCTCTCCCTCAAACCCTGGAAACCACTGATCTTTTTGCTGTCTCCATAGTTTTGCCTCTTCCAGAATGTCATACTGTTGGAATCATACAGTATGTAGCCTTTTCAGGTCGGCTTCTTTCACTTAGTAGTATGCATTGAAGGTTCCTCTGAGAGAGGGTTTTAAGTAGAGGGGTGACATGATCTGATGGATATGTTTAAAAGGCCATCTGGCACCCACAGGGTAAATGGATTTGAAGGAGCAAGGGGGTGGGGTGGGGGCAGTCAGGAGGCAGTTGCAGAAATCTATGCCAGAGGTGGCCATGGCTTGACCCCAGAAATGGAAGCAAGGGGACAGACACGCTGACCAGAGTGGTTGATAGATGGACAGGGTGGGGGAGGGGAGAGGCAGGGCAAGTGAGAGCCTGGAACTGGGAGACAGGACGGGCATTTCACCTGGAGCTTGTTAAGTTTGAGATGCCTGTGACAGCCAGGAGATGTCAAGAGGGCAGCCCCTTAGGATCTCGGGCTCAGAAGAGGGAGGAGAGTTATGAATTGGGAGTGTCTGTTAATAGATGTGATCCAGAGCCCTAGAAATGGATGTCAGCCAGAGGCAGGAGAGTGTGGGGGTGGAGAAAGGAAGGGGTGAGGAGGGAAGATGGGCCCATTATAAGGCAGCATCTACTCAGATACAGAGCTCAATACACAGTCTTGGAAGGAAGGAAGCAAGGAGCAGTGGAGGACACCAGCAGGAGCAGGGGCATGATCCGCTAGCTCCACCCTGGGGAAGGGACTAGAGGGGCTCCGGAGGCATGGAGACCAGTGAGAGGGCGAAGTTCAGGGGAGAAGTGACGGTGCCTAGAGCGAGCAGTGGAGAGAAGAAAGGAGGAAGCTGAGTCAGGGCAGGTGGAAAATCCCACCCAGGTCTCCAGCTTGGCCAGGAAGTCCTCACAGTCTCCACTCCACCTTCCCGTGGGGAGTGGGTTTGGGGCGCTCCTTCTGCCAACCACAGGGGACAGCGTCACTCTGTAGGCCCATCATTTCCATTTCACATCCAGATCCCTTCATGGTCCCCCAAGGCTCCCACTTAGGCAATGCAGTTCACTGCCTGGCATTCAGTTCAGTTCAGTCGCTCAGTTGTGTCCGACTCTTTGCAACCCCATGGACTGCAGCATGCCAGGCTTCCCTGTCCATCACCAGTTCCTGAAGCATACTCAAACTCATGTCCATCGAGTCAGTAATGCCATCCAACCATCTCATCCTCTGTTGTCCCCTTCTCCTCCTGCCTTCAATCTTTCCCAGCATCAGGGTCTTTTCCAATAAGTCAGCTCTTCGCATGAGGTGGCCAAAGGATTGGAGTTTCAGCATCAGTCCTTCCAATGATATTCAGAACTGATTTCCTTTAGAATTGACTGCTTGGATCTCCTTGCAGTCCAGGGGACTCTCAAGAGTCTTCTCCAACACCATAGTTCAAAAGCATCAGTTCTTCAGCGCTCAGCTTTCTTTATAGTCCAACTCTCACATCCATACACGACTACTGGAAAAACCAGAGCTTTGACTAAACGTACCTTTGTTGGCAAAGTAATGTCTCTGCTTTTTAATATGCTGTCTAGGTTGGTCATAGCTTTTCTTGCAAAAAGCAAGTGTCACTTAATTTCACGGCTGCAGTCACCATCTGCAGTGATTTTGGAGCCCCCCAAAAATAAAGTCTGTCACTGTTTCCACTGTTTCTCCATCTATTTGCCATGAAGTGATGGGACCAGATGCTATGATCTTAGTTTTCTGAATGTTGAGCTTTAAGCCAACTTTTTCACTCTCCTCTTTCACTTTCATCAAGAGGCTCTTTAGTTCCTCTTCACTTTCTGCCGTAAGTGTGGTGTCATCTGCATATCTGAGGTTATTGATATTTTTCCCGGCAATCTTGATTCCAGCTTGTGCTTCTCCAGCCTGGCATTTCACATGATGTACTCTGCATAGAAGTTAAATAAGCAGGGTGACAATATACAGCCTTGATGTACTCCTTTTCCTATTTGGAACCAGTCTGTTGTTTCATGTCCAGGTCTAACCGTTGCTTCTTGACCTGCATACAGAGATTTCTCAGGAGGCAGGTCAGATGGTCTGGTATTCCCATCTCTTTAAGAATTTTCCATAGTTTTTGTGATCCACACAGTCAAAGGCTTTGGCATAGTCAATAAAGCAGAAATAGATGTTTTTATGGAACTCTCTTGCTTTTTCGATGATCCAGCGGATGTTGGCAAGTTGATCTCTGGTTCCTCTGCCTTTTCTAAATCCAGCTTGAACATCTGGAAGTTCACGGTTCAGGTATTGAAGCCTGGCATTACCTCAGGTCATTTTTAAAGTCCTTCCGCAGGTGGGAGGCACTGTCCTCATTCCTTCTTCGAAGCTGCCACCCTGTGGTGAACAGGGGAATAACAGCTGAGGGGACCATCCTTTTGTCCACTTGGGAAGTATCCTTGTGCACCTACTACACACGCACACATTCAGCACTGGGCGAAGTTCAGTGTGGGGTACAGAAAATCTAAGATATGGTGGTGAGGAGAGGAGCTGGAATAAGCAAAACTTGGGGTTTAAATCGGATTCCAAGATGTGCCACTCTGTGACTCTGGGCAAAGTCCAAGGAGAGACTGGCCCCAGCCAAGGCTCTATGGGCCTCAGGAATTCTGCAGTGGCCTCTGGGATGGGGGTGGGGTGGGGCAGGGGTTTGGGAGGTACCCAGTCCCCAGAGGCGCTGCTTACTGCTGCATTCATTCCCGCGGCTCTGTCATTGTCCCTTCCCATTCTCAGTGTGTCTGAATGTGGTCTTTCCTCTTCCTGTACCCTCTCTCTGTTGATCCTTTTTTATTCTTTGGGGCTCACTGCCTGCTTCTGTCTCTCCCTCTGTCTCCGCCTCCCTTGTCTGTCTCTCCCCTCTGTGTTTCTGTCTCTCTCCTATGCCTCTGTCCCTCTCTCCCCATGTCTCTCCCTGTCTCCTCCTCTTTCTCCCCTGCATCCGCCTCTCCCCTTGCTCCCCTCTGTCTTTCTCTCCGTCTCTCCACTCCATCACTGTTCCTATCTATCTCTGTGACTTTCTTGGTCCTCCTGACCCCGTTATTTTGCTTCTCTCTCTGGTCATCTCTGCCCCATTTCTCCCTGTCTCTCTGTTTCTGCCACCTTTCCCCACCCATCCCTCTCTCCGGCTGTGTCTCTCCTCACCAGCCTGTCAAAAGCCGCTGACCTGGACCATCACTGGGTGGCCAAGGCCTGGCTCAACGACATCGGCCTGTCCCAGTACTCCCAGGCCTTCCAAAACCACCTGGTTGATGGGCGGATGCTGAACTCCCTGATGAAGCGGGACCTGGAGAAGCACTTGAATGTGTCCAAGAAGTTCCACCAGGTCAGCATCCTGCTGGGGATCGAGCTGCTGTACCAAGTGAACTTCAGCAGGGAGGTGAGAACCAGGGTGCAGGGTACCTTCTGCAGCCCTGCTTTCCCTTCTGGAATCCGCTGTCTGTCCATCCAACCATCTGCCCATCCACACATCTCTCCATCCATCCATCCACCTTGCCATCAATCCACACGTCCATCCCTTTCTTTCTCCCTCCCTCCTTTCAACAGCTGCTTATTAGGGATTGACCAGACCCTGTGTTCAATTCAGGGGAAAAGGGAAACACTCTTTCTCCAGGAACTCACTGCGTATCAGGGGCAACCACAAAGAAGCTTGTGGCCACAACATCACGGAAGATTGTCCCAATGAGGGAAGCCCAGGGTTTTATGAAAATCCAGAGGAAAAGCTTTTAGAGGGACAAGGGAAGCCTTTCCAGTGATAGTGACAGCTAAACTGAGACCTGAAGGGAGGAATTCCAGGTATCAGTCAATAGAAGGTATGAGGGGAAAAGCAATCTAGCAAGGGAACAGCATAGACTAAGACCCAGAGGATAGATCTGCCGCAGCAGAACTGAGAGTCCTGTGTGGTTCTGTGCTGGGTTTGAGGCGGGGTAGTGAACGGGGATGCTGACAGGTAACCAGGGGGCTATGGGACACATTGTAGAGTTTGGACTTTGAGTGCCTCTTGTTCTGATCGCTGCCAAGCCAGAGAGCACAGGGTGTCTGCTTCAGCTTCCCCCAAACCTAGTACATCTCTCCAGTTACTCCCCCTAAGGAGGGGCCCTGGGCTGCCGGGACTGAGTGCAAACAGCCTACTCTTCTCAGAGCACTGTCAGAGCACAAGCAGTTCAGGGTCAGGGGTAAAGGGACAGAAGAGGGGACTTGTGGCCTTCTCAAATACCCAAGCCGGAGCCCTGAGCACAGGAAGTGATGAGGACACAGGCCCTGGCCCCCTGTGAGCCCCAGTCTGGTACAGGAGGTGATGTGTGGGAAGAACATGACAGTGAAGTGTGGAAATAGGCAGCCTCATTTAGGGGCATCCCTTAACAGACAAGCACTGAGCCCCTACTCCAAGTCACGTGAGCAGGGCTGGGCTATACAAACTAGGCAGGTGGAGGCTGGGCTACACAAACTAGGCAGGTGGGGACTGGGCTACACAAACTAGGCAGGTGGGGGCTGGGCTACATAAACTAGGCAGGTGGGGGCTGGGCTACACAAACTAGGCAGCTGCTGTAGGTCCCACCTGGCCCCACACTCTGCATGCAGGTGGCTCTGCCTCTAGGCTCCTCCATCCCTGGAGGCAGGCTTCTCCCCATTTCCCAGAAGGAAAGGACTGACATGACTAAAGCAGCCATGGATGATCTGGCCAGGACCCCTTGCATCAGCATGCCGAGGTCCCTGCCAGCACCATGGACCCTCACTCCCTGTGTGATCTCGGCATGCCCCCTTGGCCTCCCAGCTGACCCACTCTCCCTCCCCACAGGCTCTCCAGGAGCGCCGGGCCCGCTGCGAGACACAGAACATAGACCCCGTGGTCTGGACCAACCAGCGGGTGCTCAAGTGGGTGCGAGACATTGACTTGAAGGTGAGGGGTCTGAAGCCAGTCCAGGGTTGAATCCACAGCCATCTTCTCCCTCAACAAGCATTTATGGGCCGCCTGCCTAGGTCTGGGGTCTATCAGTGACAAAGTAGCCCAGTCGCTATTTGAAAGGCCTTAAAAAGAGTAAGGATGGGGTACCACCTCAGGATTAAATACACTAGTCCCCGGGGGGCGGGGGTCAAGCCCTTGCTCTTGAGAACATGTTCCCCCTGGGGTATCCCTACCCTCAGGCCAGCAGGGCGGCCCCCCGGGCTCACCAGCCTCATACCTTGCCCTCAGGAGTACGCAGACAACCTGACCAACAGTGGCGTCCACGGCGCCGTGCTGGTGCTGGAACCCACGTTCAACGCTGAGGCCATGGCCACCGCCCTGGGCATCCCCAGCGGGAAGCACATACTCCGGAGGCACCTGGCGGAGGAGATGAGCGCCATCTTCCACCCGGCCAAGTAAGTGTGGGCTGCCGGCGGCAGCTTCCGTCTTTGGAAGCAGATGGTTCTGACTTCCGGTTAGTCCCGGCCATGCCCTTCCTGGGTCCCAGTTGTTCCTTTGCAACACAGCATTCTCCTTTTACAGATCCAGGCTCAGAGAAGTGAAGTGCTTTAGCCTCAATGTCATAGACTAGGAAGAAGTAAAGGAGGAGTCATTCAGCTTTTGAATAAAGTGTGTGGTGCTTCCCAGGTGGCTATAGGGGTGAGGAATTTGCCTGCCAGTGCAGGAGAGGCAAGAGACACAGGGATGGATCCCGGGGTAGGAAATGGCAAGCCACTCCAGTGGAAAATTCTTGCCTGGAAAATTTCATGGACAGAGAAACCTGGTGGGCTACAGTCCATGGGGTCACAAAGAGTCAGACACAACTGAGCACTCACACACACACACACACACACACACACACGGGTCATTTAGAGAAGGGAGAAAGGTCAGTATGTATGAGGAAGCCCATGTGAGTGTGGGGTTTGAGCTGAGGAGGATTTGCACTGGCCTAAGAGGTTTAGATGGTCATTCCAGGTAGGGCTGACATGGGGACAAAGGTTTGGAGACAGGGGCAGGTGTGTTAGTGGTGTTTACCATCGAGGGGAGCAGACCATGTCAGCCCTTCTACCCTAGTCTCTTCATCTGAAAAGTGATCAGGGAATCAACACCTGAGCAGATAAACTAGGCCCCTCCCAGTGGGCTCTCTCCTTAAGATGATGTGGTTAGGGTTAGATGACTTTTTATTGAGCACATGCTATGTGCACAATTACATCCTCATAACAATACTAAGCAATCAGTTTCACAGTCTCTCTTTTGTAGATGGAGAAACTTGTTTAAAGGGCCCAAGGTACTTTCCTAAGGTCAAACAGCTAGTAAATGGCAGAGCCCAGATTTCTCCTTTATTCTATTAATATGGTATATCATGTTGATTGATGTTCAGACATTGAATCAACCTTGTATTCCAAGGATAAATCCCAATTGGTCATGGTGGCATGGTGTATAATCTTTTCATGTGTTGCTGGATTAGGTTTGCTAGTATTTTGAGGAAGAATTTTGTATTCATATTTACAAGGGCTATTGATCTGTAATCTCCTTCTGATATTTTTGTCCAGTTTTGGTATCAGAGTAATATTGGCCTCATAGAATGAGATGGGAAGTTTTCCCTCCTCTTCTGTGTTTTGGAAGAGTTTATGAAGTATTGGTGTTCATTGTTCTTTAAACATTTGGTAAAAGTCATCAATAAAGCCATCTGATCCTAGGCTTTTCTTTGTGGTGAGTTTCTTTTTTTTAAATTATTACTAATCCAATCTCTTTACTCATTGTAGGTCTATTTAGATTTTCTGTTTCTTCTGGAGTCAGTTTCAGTAGTTTGTATCTTTTTTTATAGGATCCTAAATTTTTTTTTTAAATTGAAGTACAGTTGATTTACAATATTGTATTAGTTTCAGGTGTATACCACAGTGATTTATATACATAAGTATATTCCTTTTTAGATTCTTTTCCCTTATAGATTATTACAAAATATTGAGTATAGTTTCCTGTACTATAAAGTAAGTCCTTATTGGTTATCTATTTTGTTTATAGTAGTGTATACAGTTTATGTCTTTCTGAATTTGTTTCATTTAGGTTAGCTAATTTGTTAGCATATGCAATTGATCATATGATCATTTTCTTGTAATCCATCTTATTTGTATAAAGTTATCCCCTCTTTCAGGCTTCTCAGGTAGCACTTGTGGTAAAGAATCCATCTACCAACGCAGGAGACATAAGAGTCATGAGTTCCATCCCTGGGTTGGGAAGAGCCCTGGATGAGGGCATGGCAACCCAGTCCAGTATTCTTTACTGGAGAATCCCATGGACAGAGGAGCCTGGCAGGCTACAGTCCATAGGGTCACACAGAGTCAAACATGACTGAAGCAACTTAGCATGCATGCATCCCCTCTCTTATTCCTAGTTCTAGTAATTTGAGTCATCACTCTTTTTAACTCTTGGTCAGTCTAGCTAAGGTTAGTTTGTTTTGTTAACAGATGCCAGATTTGAGGGCTTCCCAGGTGGTGCTAGTGGTAAAGAACCTGCCTGCCAGTGCAGGAGACACAGGTTCAATCCCTGGATCAGGAAGATCCCTTGGAGAAGGGAATGGCAACTCATTTCAGCATTCTTGCCTGGAGAATCTCATGGACAGAGGAGCCTGGCAGGCTACGGTCCATAGGGTCACAAAGAGTCAGACATGACTGAAGCAACTTAGCACACCAAATTTAAACTGAGGCTCTATGTATCAGGCTTGAGTACTCAATCCCCAAACCACATGGGGCCTCAGAGAGCAGCCAAGTCACACCCCATGTTATGCAGGTAGAACAAAATTCTGTATCTGTCACAAGGTCCAGGTGCCCTGGGCCACCCTCCCCCAACAGCAGGTGCATACGCAAGCAGTCCTCATAGACCCTGCAGCAGAATCATCAGTGCTCTTGTGAACTGCAGATTCCCACATCCCTGACTCAGACCTGCAGGACCAGCATCTGCTGGCAGAGCCTGGGAATCTACATTTTCAGCATTTTAAGCATGCTTAGGTGGTTTTTATGACAAGTACCCTATCCTCAGCTGGTAAAGAATCCGCCTGCAATGCAGGAGACCTGGGTTTGATCCCTGGGTTGGGAAGACCCCCTGGAGAAGGGAAAGGCTACCCACTCCAGTATTCTGGCCTGGAGAATTCCATGTACTGTATTGTCCATGGGGTTGCAAAGAGTTGGACACAACTGAGCGCCTTTCACTTTCACCCTATTCCATGAGCCATGAAGCAATAGGTGCAGGAAAAAGGTTTTTCTCCTCAGAATTTTCCACTTTCCTCTACCTTCCTTCTGGAGCCATGTAATCTGTAACAAGCTTAAGATCTTCTGAGCCCTGGAGGGGTAGGTCTAGCTAAACATTAGCCATGTGACTAATTCATTAGCATTCATGTGATACTTAAACCCTTAACCCCCCTCCCATGAGGTATCTAAGATTAGTGGATGAACACTAGTGGAGTTTCTTGGGGGGGGGGGCGGCGCACAGATAGGGTGGGTTCTTATGTTGCTGGGAGGTCGGAGACTCCTTCAAGAACCAGATGAAGGTATATATCAGGATGAAGAAGAGGGAAACTGCCTCAGTTCAGGCTCCTCATTTTACCTCTGAGGAATCTGAGACTGCTCAGGCAGGGACGTAGAAGGACCAGACCTCAAGCTGGTCTCCCTGTTATGACCTCTTTCCTTGATGCTGCTTCTCTCCGTGAGTTGACATCATGGCTGATGACTCAAAGTCTTCATGTGGGATTTTGGAACCTCGCTGCCCTTTGCTGAGACCTTGCCATGGGCCAGGGGAGCAGACTTGCAGTTGGCTGAGGAGAGACAAACTCTTTGAGTTTCTAAGGAATTTTAGAGACCACTTCTGTTGGTACAAGAGTCCCCAGCTAAACCAAACACCAGGGAAATAGTGATCCCCAGGCAGGTGGTGAGACACTTGGGAAGGTCTAATGGGTTTATGTTAACCAAGATCTATGGGCTTTGCCCAGGACATTTCTTTCATGGTCTCAGCATCTCATCCTGTCTTCTGCCTTCTTGCTCCTTTTTCTTCTCTGTTGCTGAGAGAAGGGCAGGGAAGCTTTCCAGAGAAAGGGCAGGGCAGGTGGTGCTGGTCTTTTGGGGTGAGTCCTCCCAGAATGATCAGATTGGGTGGAAAGATTCCAGTTTGAGAAAACATCCTGAACCATTGCAATAGGATTACAGACCAACCCAGGACTACATCCCAGCTGAATCCCAGGCTGGGTGGACCAGGGTGATGGTCATCACGACAAGCCTTCACATTGATATCATATATCATCTTCAACAAAGAGCTGTCACATCCCTTGTTTCACTCGCTCCTACTCCTGAACTGAGGCAGTTTCCCTCTTCTTCATCCTGATATATACCTTCATCTAGTTCTTGAAGGAGTCTCCGACCTCCCAGCAACATAAGAACCCACCCTATCTGTGCGCCGCCCTCCCCCCCCAAGAAACTCCACTAGTGTTCATCCACTAATCTTAGATACCTCATGGGAGGGGGGAAGCTGAGTGAGAAGGAATCATAGCCTCCTTTGATGAATAGGGAAACAGGCTTCAGAGAGGTGCTGTGACCTGCTCGTGACTAGACAGGAGTCCATGGCAATGCTGTAATCTATCAACCTCTGACCCGCCACCACACTAGGAAGCCTGGAGAGGGGATAATGATTGCCTGATTCTGCTCCCCAGGAGATATGACCCCTGATCACATCTGTGACCCCACATCATCCAGTCAATGTGATGCCTGTAGTCACAGGAGGGTAGTCAGCTCAAAGCATCTCAGGAGATTATAGTCACCATGTGTTAATGTCCCATGACCAGGGAGACAGGAAATATTAGCACCCAATCCTCCTCCTGGAAAGGCACATTTACCTAGAGTTTATAGGTTCCCCATATGACATCATCTTCTCCAGCCTTCTCTCATTGCCATGACAACCATATACCAAAGGGATCAAGGCAGAGCAGTTTCTCACATTATCTTGTGATGTCTGCTTTGACACGCACTGACTTCTTATTTCTCTTGGTAAACTGGTTCACTACCAACCCTGTCATAGTACTGTGCTTAAGTTAAAGAAACAGAGAAATTTTTTTTAAAAGAGAGAGAAATAAACCAGTGGACCAAAAGGATATAGGAGGTAGCCATGCTATTCCAAAGGTATTCACTGGAGCATCACAGGAGCCAGAAGAAAAGCCTTGATGAAAATGCATGACCATCTCCAGCACTTGCCTGAAGGACGGTATATTCTGTCACTAACACAAGGTCAGAGCCAAGGGGGATTCAGCCTGTAGTTCATTCAGAGTCTGAATATTAGGCCTGAGAAGAGTGGCCTTTAGGCCTCTGAAGCTTTAGGCCTCAGACAAGCTTTGCATCTCTCTTGTAAATACCCCTTCCCATCCTGTGGTCTATAACCCATGGCCCCCAAAAGTGTGCCTTTATATGTCCAAGGATGCAAGAGTCAGCCAGCATCTCCCTTCCTTCTCTCCTCCTTCCCCTTCCAGATGCAGTCATAAGGTGAGGTTATCAAACCACCATAACCGTTTGCTGAGCTCTGCCATGCGCCACACTCAGAACCTAGCACATTGTCACCACCTTCTGGAAGTGGGTGCATGAGCCCCATTTCACAGATGAGGAAACTGAGGTGCTGTAGCAAGGTTACACATCTTGCCTGGGGCTGTTAGCTGATAAAAACTGAGGAGATGAGATTCAAAGCACCACACTTTGCTGCTTCCCTAAAGAGTAGGAAGAGTGGTCAGAACAACAGAAGAACTGTCGAACGGTGGTTTCATTGCCCCTGGGCCTTCCCAGGGAACTTTTTTTTTTTTAGATCAGTCTTCAATTGAAACAAAAGTTTACTAGTGGCTCAGGAATTGGGTACATTCAAGGTGGAATAGCTAGATCCAGAAATTCTGGGTTAATAAGTCTCTTTCTGATTATTGAGTATTTCCTTTATTTCCCCCATTTTTTAAACTGGGACTTTATTTTCTTGGGTTTCAAAACCACTAATGGTGACTGAAGCCATGAAATTAAAAGACACTTGCTCCTTGAAAGAAAAGCTATGACCAACTTAGACAGCACATTAAAAAGCAGAGACATTACTTTGCCAACAAAGGTCCATCTAGTCAAGGCTATGGTTTTTCCAGTAGTCATATATGGATGTGAGAGTTGGACCATAAAGAAGGCTTAGCACTGAAGAACTGATGCTTTTGAACCATGGTGTTGGCGAAGACTCTTGAGCATCCCTTGGACTGCAAGGAAATCAAACCAGTCAATCCTAAAGGAAATCTGTCCTGAATATTCATTGGAAGGACTGATGCTGAAGCTGAAGCTCCGCTACTTTGGCCACCTGATGCAAAGAGCTGATTCATTAGAAGAGATCCTGATACTGGGAAAGATTGAAGGCGGGAGGAGAAGGGGACGACAGAGGATGAGATGGTTGAATGGCATCACTGACTCCATGGACATGAGTTGGAGCAAGCTCCTAGAGATGGTGATGGACAAGGAGGCCTAGCGTGCTGCAGTCCATGGGGTCACAAAGAGTCAGACACAACTGAGCAACTGAAGAGATAGTTGCTTTACTGTGTTGTGTATAACGAAGTGGGTCTGCTATATTGAGCCTCCATCCCTGAGCGTGACTGGTGAGGCAAAGTGAACGCAGTGCCTGAAGCAGAGATGCCCCACAATAACTGACAGTTCATGTGCCCTGACCTCTCAGGAGCGCTAGAGTGTCTCAGTGAAGCAGTTTCCTCTTCAGTTAGTTACATGGGGCTCCGCTTTCAGTCGCTTTGCTCCAGTTTTCTCATTAGCGTTTCTGCGGAGAGTGATTTTGTTATGAACTCAGATAGACGCAACTCCCAAGCACAGAGAGTAACAGGCTTGTCACAGCTTTATCTCTGGGGCTAGTACGTGGCCCCAGTCTGAGAGATCCCGGCAGCAGGCAAAGGGGAATGATCCCAGGCCACCTGGTAGATCACCAGAGCTGGAGTGGGAGGGGGCACACTGAGATTTGCGGGCATCCACCGGAAGGTGATGTTTATAATATTCTGCCCCACCCCAACCAAAATGATCACTGAACTGTGAGCCCAGGCCCTGGGGTGGTCAGTGCCTGCAATCGTGGTCCTCTGCAAGGAGAGGGCATGGCAGGACCTTTGGGGGCTGAATTCTGGCTCCTCCTCCATCATCTGAGGTTTTTCGGTTCCCTCATCTTGAAAGGGGAACAGTCACTCCTCCTGAACCCTGGGGAGAGTTCAAGGAGCTCTCACACAGGAAGGACCTGGCCTCATGCCAAGCACACAGTAGGCGACCAATTAAGACTCTGTCCTCCTCTACTTCACTCGTCTCCATCAAAGCATCTTGCACCTCATGAGCCTCATAAACCTTCGTTTAATTGGTTGAGACTCAGCTCTCAGGCTGCCCAGCTGGCAGAGTCTGATTCTCACTCGCCACCTCCTACCTGCAGGGGATGCCTTTTCAGTGCCCCGACGCCCTCTGTGTTGACTCAAGAAATTGCATGGAGATGCTCTGGCTTCCAGAAACTTCCCTCATTAAAGCGTATCCTTCCAGCATTCCACTCCCTCAAGGTTTGGCGAAGAGACTAGGAATACTCAATAAGCCATTTCAAGCCTCCAAGGACCGTAGCCTTGCACTTGACCTAGTCTCTGCAGCATCTGTTTTAATCTGCAGGAGGACCAGGGTTGGATTTCAGCCACTGTGGAAAAGCAAGAGGAAAGGTGTTTTAGCATAATGGGGACAGTAACTGCCCCCATACTCCTCTGTCTACACCACAAAAACGCCACTTTCTGCACAGGGGGTGGTCTGTTAAGACCAGAACTGAGTACTGGGCTCCACTGTACAATGAGGAAACTGAGACCCAGCCAGGGAATCAACTCACACAAAGGCACAGCTAGGGGATGTGCAGTGCCTTGAGCAGGGACTCAAGCCAGGTCTGTACCCCTCAATGCCTATGTTGGGCACAGCAATTACTCATGATATGCAGTCCCTTCTCAGCATTTTGTATGTGTCCTCTCACTTAATCCTCCAGTGACCTTATGAGACAAATGTTGTTATTAATCCCACTTCACAGAGTATACAGCTCAGGGGACATGACTGCTAAGGGGGTGGGGCCAGGCCACTGATGTGGAGCCCACCGTCTTACACTGCCCCCCAAGGTGGAAAGAAAAAAAAGGTCTAGATCTTGTTCCTAGAAGTTCAAATTCAAGTTCCATCCCTGCCACTGTGTGTCTTGTATATCCTTGTATGAAACACACATCCCCTCTGAACTCCCATCTCTTTTTCAGTGAAAACCAAAGAAGGGGCTCTGGAGTTCTCCCAAGCTCATGGAATGGCTAATATTCCATAAATTGGGAATTGGGGGGGGGAGGTTAATGTCCTTCTCACCAGACAGCAAATGGAGTTGGCTGCACGAGTTTAGATTGTCATGGCTTCTGAAGTTCGAACAGCTTCCCTGCTAGACCCAGGGCATTCCATCCCCAGGAGAAGGAGAGAGGGTGGGTATCAATGAACATGTTGGTCCCTGACCCACCATAGAGCCATAACCTCCCTGTGCTGGGGATGCCCTGGCACCTGGGAACCTGAGAACTCAGCTTCATCTGCCATCCAGCAGTCAGTGTGGGTACCTGCACAGCATCCTCCCCTCCCTTGAACTTTCACAGCAGAAGTTACCCCACAAGAAGCAGAGCATCTCTGAGGCAGGTGTTAGAAGGTTCATTTCTCTTCATGTGTCTGCCTCCGTGGTGGCCCAAGCCAAAGCTCACAGCTCCTGTGAAGCCAATTCCTGACCACTCATCAGCCAGAGCCAATTCCTCTGTCATTAAAGTTATAACTGTTAATTTGAATTATTATCATTGTAGCCATTTACTAGATGCTCAGCTCAGCTCCAAAGTACTTTTTAACTAACCTTCCAATCACTTGATGAAGTCGGTTCTAATACCTTCTCCACCTGGCAGCTGGAGAAACCCAGCTTTTGAGAGAGAAAGTGATGAGCTCAAGGTCACACAGCCAGTAAAGAGGAAAGCCAGGATTTCAATGCAGCTAAAGCTTCAAGGAAGATAACTGGACATTAGTGTCTTGGGATTGGCGAGGTTGGCAGGAGAGGTGCGGAAGTCTCTGCCCTAGCTGGGGAGAACCCTGCAGGCAAAGAAAGGACAGGAGCCCCAGGAACGCTGATTTTCACCCAGAATCTAAAAGAGAAGGAAGGCAGGTGGGAGGACTAAGTTCCAAACTCCTGGCTCTGAACCAATTTTTTGCCCCAACTCTGTACCCCATACACGCTAGCACTGAGATTCTAACACAGGGCTCAGCAAACTTCTCCCATGAAAGGCCAGGCAGTGAAGATGTTAGCACTCAGGAGCCATATGGTCTGGGTCAAAACAGATTTATAGCAAAAAAAGCAACTGTAGACAATGTGTAAACAAATGGACTAGGTTTCAGTAAAACTTTATTTACAAAATCAGTCAGCTGGCTGCATTCGGCCACTGGCTGTCATTCACCAAGTCCTAGTCTAACAAGCCTTTGATGCTTTTATACAGGGAAGGGGGTGATGGGGGTAACTTCAGACAACGAGTCAGTGAGGGACACAGATTTCAAATGCAAAGTGGGGGAAACTTTCCTGATGCTTCTCAAGCTACACCTAATGAGCTGGAATGCGGGGCTTCTCCTATCATGTCTTGCCTCTCCTGATAGGGTTTGCAGGGCCCTGGGGGCTGAAGAGAGACTTTGGTGTCTTCGAGACCCCAAAGTTCAAATCTTGGCTCTGCAAGATTTGCTCACACACTCCAAGCTGTGTGATCCTGGGCAGATTGCTTAACCTCTCTGTGCCCCCTTTTCTCCAGCAGAGATGGAAGCTGGACCTCTAGGTGTGCTGTGAGGATTATGTTTGTAAAGTGCTTAGCACAGTGGTGGCACATAGGAGGTACTAAGTGAACCACAGTTGTGGTTGTTGTGACTAGTGTGAGTGACTGAGTGTCTGTGTCTGTGGGTCGCAGTAGCTGACAGCCCCCCACCTTGGCCACACTGACTTGCAATGGGTGTCTCTCCAGCTGCACAGGCATCCGGGAAGCTGAGCGATTTGGAACGCCCCCCGGGAGGGCCTCCAGCATCACCCGGGCAGGGAAGGAGGAGAACAGCGGTGGGATCAAATACAAGGCTGGCCGGGTAGGTCACTCCATGTGTTTCCCTGGGGGTCCCCCAGCCTTTGTGTTGTCTGGGCCCATATTACCCTTTCCCAGCTCCCCCTGTGGAGCAGTGATGATGGACCAGGTCACACGCACAGCTGGGACGAGGGCCCTGGAAGCCACCTTTAGGGACCCGCATGATGGTTAAGACACACTCAGCTTTGTGGGGCTTTTAACACTGTATCTCAAAGTGCAGGTCTCACCTGCCTGCATAAGACTCACCTGGGCGGCTGCTTAATGTGCAGACTCCAGGACCCACCTGGGCCTCCCAACGCTAGGGCCTCTGGGGCGAGGGGGACCTGCATGCTGCCAGCCTGCCCAGAGGGTTCCACCGCACCCCAAACTCTAAGGGCCACTGCCTTAGATTTGGAACTCCAGTGGCCTGACCAGGAGCAGCGAATGAGCCTCTTGTGCATGAGACCATGCACAGTTGGGCCTCAGAGTGACACAGATTCTTAAACGGAGGTGTGCAGACACAGACAGCAGAAGTGGGTAATTCAAAATTCTTCCATTCGTTCAGCTGACAGTTTTGGGTACTAAGTACATCCCAGACATGTCCTGAGCATGGGCAATAAGCATGGATAAATGACCATCCTCACCGTTAAGATGCTTTCAGTCTAGAATGTACATTCCCACTTGGAGGTCCTATCACCCCCAAGGTGGTCAGAATTGGTTCTCAGTGGGGAGGATGCAGAAAGTCTTACTCTTTTCATGTGTAAAGCACAGATATACACATGACACATAAGCACATGCATAGAGCCTCTGTGGTGTTAAAATTTCATGGTGGGGGTGTGATTAGGGAAAAATATGTAAAAGGTCATCTTTTTAAAGGGGACAATAATGGGAAAAAAAGGTTAAGAAACACTGGTCTGGAAAGAAAGGCAGTCAAATAAATAAATAATTACACAGCGGTGTCACGACTACTCCAACAGACATCTGTTCAAAATAAAAGAGAAATATTTATTGCAGGTCCACCATTTCTGATAACAATAGCTACTCTCTGCCGGTGCTTTGAGGCTTCCATGTGGCTCAGTGGTAAAGAATCCACCTGTCAATGCAGGAGACACAAGCTGAATCCCTGGATCAGGAAGATCCCCTGGGAGAGGAAATGGCAACCCACCCCAGTATTCGTGCCTGGAGAATCCCATGGACAGAGGAGCCTGGCAGGCTGCAGTCCATAGGGTTGCAAAGAGTTGGACATGACTGAGCTTGCACACATGGCATGGCCAGCACCTTGCTATGTGCTTCCCAGATGGGATTTCTACTCTTTGCAAAAACTCTGAGAGAAAGGAATTACCAGTTCTGTTTTGTAGCTGAGAAAACTGAAGCTTAGAGAGGGCGGGTGACTTGTCGAAGGTCACACAGCTGGGAAGTGGCAGAGCAGGGATCCAAACCCCAGTTTCTGAGTCACCAAAACCCACACTTTTTCTGCCACATCTAGAATATTTCTTCTTGACCTGGGAATGCAATCAGACCTCACACCCATACATTCTCACCTCTCTTTCTGCTGAGGAGGAAGAGAGAAACTTTGATGGATAATCAGAAAGACTATACTTGTCCTCACTCTCGGCAACCAACTGGTTCCTTCAGGTTGGGGACACAACCTAAGGTTAACGCACAAAAATCCTCCTCTCAGTCTCCCTGAGCAATGGAGTATTATTACTCATAGAAGAAGCACAGAGTGGTTAGGTAAGTTACTCAAGGACACACAGCAATTGGAGATACCACATTTCCCAGATCCAAGAACATTCAATTCTTTTTTCTCTTCTTCCTGTCCTTGTTCTCCTTCCTCTCTTCTCAGCTGCCCCTGGGAAAGATAGGAAGGGGCTTCAGCAACAAAGATCTCGATTTCCATGATGACTATGGCTCTCTTCAAAATGAAGATTGCGGAGACGAAGACTCCCAGGGCAGGCCAGAGCAGTGCCGTCTGGAGGGCTACAATGGCCTGGAAGTCACCAACGTGTAAGGAGTAGATGCTCCATCAGACCCAACACAGAGAGGCCAGGGGAAGAACATCCCAGGACCGTCACCACTGTACATAGTCATCTTGGCCTGAGGATGCTCCTCTGGCCCCCGAAAATCTCAGCAGACTGCCATGACTTTGAATGGGATCCCCACAGAACGAGGGGGCACCAGCCTGCCTGCCTGGAGCAGACTGAGGACTTCCCTGCTCCCTGGAAGAAGACTAGCCCGAAGGACCAATCAGGGTGCCCAGCACTTCCATTATCAAGGCTCCACCACTGAGTAACTCAGCCACTGAGCAGTCCAAGTGATCCTGGGAGCCTTGAACTAAGCCTCCTGGGGGTAAAGAAGCACAGAGTTCCCTAAGATACCATCCCAAGAGGAGCAGGTAGGACTCTAGCAAGATACACAAAGCCCAGTGGTGACAATGCCAGGAGCTTGCAAAGCTGGGGGCTCACCATCCTCGTGTGGACTCTTCCAGCCAGCCTGGTGGTGGTCTCAGCTCCCACATACATGCCCTCCATGACCGAGAACTTAGCTTCTGACTTGGGTCATTGAATCTCCCTTGGGAGAATGCAAAACAGGAAGGTCATTCAAATCTTAAAAGCCTTGTGTCAGGTCAGCGTGGATGTGTTGAAGGGCTACCCGGCCCCTCCCCTAAGGAGGGGCTCCACTGGGTGAAGGGGGGTGATGATCCCTGTAGAGGTGGGGCTGAGCAGCAGCCTTCCTAGGAAGTGTGGATACCCCATTACCTGGATGAAGGACATCGTGTGAACAAGACTGGGGATGACTGAGTTCAGTCTGTGACAACTTGTCCCAAGTGTGACAGTGGAGCAGGGAAATGCTTGTCATTGTTAACCCAACAGACCTTGTCACCTGACACACAGGTGTGCTCACCTGTGCCCTAATGGAGCTGAGTCTCACCAGTTGCTAAGGTGATGGAGAGGACCCCCAGCCTTCTTCTTGACTCTGCTACTATTTTGCTGTGTGGCTTATTCCCAGTGGCCTCACCTCTCTGTGCCTCAGCGTCTTCATCTACAATACTTCTGGTTCCCTCCTGGGGATGTTGTGAGGATTAACACTTGCTAACGTCTGTAACATTTTGTACCCTCTCAGGAGACAGGTGGGAAGTTATGGGGTCTGGGATGGCTGTCTCATTTCCCATTTACAACGCAGAATTGATACTGTACTCATTCTCTCCAGCTGTTTTGGTTGGAGCAATGTGCACAAGGAGGGCAAGGCATGTTTAATGTGCAAGCTCTCTAGGGCCCCCATAGGACTGGACCCCCAAAAAAGGAAAATCCCACAGCCCTTGAAAACCAGTTTGATTCCTGTGTTCAGACTTGAACTCATTGACCTCATTACTGAGAAATGATTAGGGATGGACAGACAGTATTGGGGTTCCACTAACACTTTGGGTATCAAAGCACATGACTCATTTGGAACCACGATGCTTGACTTCCATTGAGGCCTTTGGTACCGCCGGTCTATAAAAGGTTTGAATTTCCAGGACTGGAAGCAGGGGTTGGCCTCCAAGAACCATCAAAACACCTGTTCTTCAATCCAATGAATGATTTCCCCTCAAAGGAAAAGCACAAACCTAGGCCCGAAAAGCTTAAGAATTCCTCCTCCCTGAGGCCGAAGACCATTATAGTCTAAACTTAACACAAGCACAGCTTTTCTCACCACTGGAAACCAAATGCCTACTTGGTGGATAGGCGATATCCACTCTGGTCTGAACTTTTGACCTCCTAGGGACACATGTCTGATTCCTGGGCCCAAGGAGTGAGGCTCTGGAACCTGACTTGGCTTTGCTGAGGCTCCAAACTCACTATCTTTATGACATTCAGCCACACACATGGGGTTTGAGGCTGCAGTGCCCACAGCCCAGAGAGGGGAATAAAACCTCCCTCTAACCTGATGCCACAGGTCACTCCCAAGCCAGCATCCAGGCTGGGTGACCGGGGGCACCAGGATCTGCCTCTCAGGAAACAGCAAACCTGAAAGGCAGTTTTTCTCACAAGGTGAGCAGGAATGGCAGACAGAGAGGTGCCTGAATGCAGGTCTGATTATATGAAACCAATGCATTGTTCCCCAACTCAATCCCATTGGGGGCAAGATGGGCAAGTGGACAATTCGGGGGTCACTGGAAGGAATCACATTGCCCAAAACATCCTCAGCATTTGGCTAGCAGGCCTGGGGCAACATGGGCAGCCTCAAATGTGCCTTTTGGTCCAAATGATGCTCTAAGTTCACATTCTCACCTGCCCAATTCTCTGTATCCCTGGCAGTCAGGTGAGCATTTGGAACTGACTTCTCAACATGAGGATGGGTTGGCTGATAAATGAACAAGCTCCACACAGAGTTAAATCAGGAAAGCTCTGTCTGCTGGAAAAATCCTAAATGTCAACTCTGCTACAAGGGCAGGCAAGAAGAGCAGGGCATGTGGACTCGGCAGAGAGGTTCTGGTAGCTGGTTAGCAAAAGCTGGCAGTGTGGCCACCCATGGAACATTGATTAGCCACATCCTGTCCAAACAGCCTGGGTCATGGTCTTGGTCCTTAAAGGGTGGTGACATGACATCTGGACCTGGGAACCATATGCATGTGCTTCTCTGAGAGGTGATGTCACCTGTGCCCATGGGTGCTGGCCCTTTCCAAAGAGACAGTTGCTGCCAGAGGTTGGGGAGAACCAGGGTAGGCAGAGACACCCCATATTCCTCCTAGTAGCTGGGGGCTGGAGCCATAAGAAAGCTCAGCTTTCCAATCCTGTGCACCTCTGAAAGGCTCTCTTTTCCTTGGCTGAGCAGGGCCTGTCTCCCATAAATCTATTTGTCTCATCATTGTAGTCATTGGACCCCAGGGTGCAGGAGACAGGGAGACACCACAGGAGTACCTGTACCAGATGAAGTTGAGGGGAAGGGCTCTCCCCAAAGCCCAGCCAGCATGGAGGGGCTTCAGAACAGTGACCCCAAATCTTGAGGTCACTGAACGGGGCTGGGTCCAGCAGAATGGGATGATTTGGCAAGATGTTCCAAGCCTTGCTCTCCCCCTTCCCATCACAGCCCTTATGTTCTGGACACCATCATATCTGCTCTGCCCTTAGAGGTTCCAGTGGGCTCCTGGCAGTTGAGTGACAAGAAAAAGAAGCCCTGTGCAAAATAGCATCTTCTGACACTAACATTCTTCCCAGCAGTTGGCTGATGAGAAGAATTTCCTGAGCCCTAACACCCCCAGGAGTTTGTGGCTGCAAAGGAAACAAGTTGTCCATGAACTAGGATGATGTTCCTGACATTTAATTGCTGGTCATGGCCCCGAATGTCTTCCCAAGAGTGAATTTTAACACTGTAACAATAAATACTACTTCACAGTACTTCATTGATGAGCTGGCCTTTTTCTCTATGTGTTCTCATTCAGTTTTCTCAACAGTCTCTTTGATGGGGGGTTATTAACCCATTTCATAGCTGGAGAAACTGAGGCTAAGGTTGAGAGTCTTGTCCAGCTCCAAAAAGCTAAGACATTACAGAGTAGGACTCAAACTCAGTCACCCGCCTCCAAATCCTGGATTCGTTCCTCCCCCCTGAGCAACCCTCTCCCCACCTTCCAGCAGAGGACTTACCTTACCAGGTGGTAGGATTCAAAACGGATGCATTCTGATGCATTCTGTCCTATTGGAAAAGTCTGGTGCCTCCTGTCAGAGTGCTGCCTTATATCCTGGGACCCCGTTGTCAGGGGGGAAACGTCTTATCAGCGGGAGAAACAACTCACCACACCCTTGGTATCATTTGCTTTGCCATGTCCCTCCTCCAGGGAATTCATATTTCCAGATGATCAGAATAGATTTTGTTTGTGGTCGTTTCAGTGGCTCAGGCTGCTACAACATAATACAGTGACTAGGGGTCTTAAACAACCAACATTCATCCCTCAGGGTTCTAGAGGCTGGGAAGTCCAAGATCCAGGTGCCAGCCAATTCAGCCCGTGGTGAGTACTCTCCTCCTGCTTGGCAGATGGTGGCCTTCTCATTGTGTCTTCATATCTCATTGTGCCCTCATGGGCCGGAGGGAGGGAGAGAGGTTGCAAAGTCCCTGATGTCTCACCTTACAAGGGCACTATTCCCATCGTGAGGACCCCACCTTCATGACCTGATCACCTCCAGGAAGGCCCCACCTCCTAATACCAACACCTGCAGATTAGGGTTTATCAATATATAAATTTGGGGAGGATGCAGACATTCAGTCCAGAGCAGTGGTAGAACACACAGACTTCAGTGTGCACCTGGGAGGGACAGGTGTTTCTGGAATGCAGATGCTGACTCAGGAGGTCTGCAGTGGGGCCTGAGGTTCATATTTCTAATATACACCTAGGTTGTACTTTTGGTTCAGAGACACACTCTGAGTATCAAGATCCTGGCTGACAGCTGGGCCCTCCTGGAAAAGCCCAAATCACAGGCAGTGGGAGCTAGTCTGAGGGTTCCACCCAGGGGTCCAACTAGCCCTGATGGAGCTCCAACCCAGTGAACCCAACTGTTCCCTTCTCCTAGGACAGGAGCCCAGCCTGACTCCCCAGCTCACTGCTAAGTTTAGCAGAGGGTGGACACTCAGGAAGTGTGCATTGAACAGGGAGGGTTTGGAAGAGTTAGAAGATAATGTGAGATGGGCCTGGGCACAGCCAGCTTCAGCAGGCTGACCATGCACACCGTATTTACTGAATCCTCATGGCCTGTTCTTGGTGCTAGGGATACAAGGATAGAACTTATATAATGTAGTGAAAGAAGACAAGAACCTCATCCGTGACTGGGGTGACTGATGTCAGATGTGAAAAGTGGTAGGTGTGATGGAGGGGTGGAGGTCCCAGAGGACTTTTGAGCTGAGACATAAGTTTTGAGCAGGAGCCAGCCCTGCAAAGATCTGGGGAAAGAATATCCAGGTAGGCAGTTGTTGTTCAGTCACTCAGTCGTGTCCAACTCTTTGCGACCCCATGGACTGCAGCACACCAGGCTTCCCTGTCTTTCACTATTTCCTTGAGTTTGCTCAAAGTCATGTCCTTTGAGTTGAGTGATGTCATCCAACCATCTCATCCACTGTCAGCAGGTCCGCATGTGCAAAGGTCCTGTGGGAGGAGCACAGTATATAGGGCTGAAAAAAAGGCCCATGTATGGACTTCCCTGGTGGTCCAGTGGCTAAGACTTCCCACTCCTAATGCAGGAGCCCCAGGTTTGATCCCTGGTCAGGGAACTAGATCACACATGCTACAACTAAGACCTGGCACTGCCAAATTTTATAAATATTTAAATAGATTTTTTTAAAAAAAGGCCCACATGGCTAGAGTGAAGAGAGTGAGGGAGTGAGAGGCTCATCTCCTGAGAGGCTCAAGGGGCATCAGGCAGCAGCAGAGCCTCTGCTGGGTCTCTGTCCACTCCCAGGGCATTTGAGCTGGCTCCTGCCCATCTGTGTCATCCTTGATGCAATTAGGAATGTTCCCTAGTGGCACAATAGGACACAAGCCCCCACCTTCTGCAAAATGGGTCCTTTTTTCCCTTTGCTGTGGTTCTTGGCTAAATTAGGTTCCCTGGTTGCAGAATGATACAATTGCCCCATGGGCACTAGGACTCCCAGGGCACAGGTGACTTGGAGGCAACAGAGATGCCAAGTGCCTCTTCTATCGGCCCACGTGGAAACCCAAGATGTCTCTTTTAGGCCATACTGGTTGCCAGATGTGCTGCTGGTTTCCAAGAGTAAGGAAGGAACCTCGAATGAGACTTGATCGAACCTGAATGAAATGCCCAGCTCCTCTCTATTCATCTGTACCCAGAAGAGTGTCTTCCTGGGGTTGGCTTCCCATAGCCCAGGTAATCCTAGCATTTAGAGGGTGTACTGCTGGATCGCTTCCCAGGTGGCACTATTGGTAAAGAACCTGCCTGCCAATGCAGGAGACATAAGAGATGTGGGTTTGATCCCTGGGTTGGGAGGATCCCCTGGAAAAGGAAATGGCAACCCTCTACAGTATTCTTGCCTCAAAAATCCCATGGAAGAGGAGCCTGGTGGGCTACAGACCATGAGGTCGCAAAGAGTCGGACATGACAGAAGCAACTTAGCACGCATGCACTGCTGGATGGAAGGGTGGAGCCCATTGCAGGGCTGAGGTGGAGGGGCTGGGTCTCTGGGAGGGTCCTAAGTTTCACCATGCCCCCCAGAGGTGGGGACCCAGTTTGCATCATCATTAGTAGCTAAGACTGTGTGTTTGTTCTATCCATGCGGGGCTTTCCCAGTGGCAAAGAATCTGCCTGCGATTCTCCTGAAACACAGGAGATGCAGATTCGATCCTGGGCCAGGAAGATCCCCTGGAGAAGGAAATGGCAACCCACTCCAGTGTCCTTGCCTGGAAAACTCCCACGGACAGAGGAGGCAGGCATACTGTTACTAACTCCGTTTTACTAATGAGAAAACAGGCACAGCGAGTGAAGGGGCTTCTCCCAGGCTTCACAGCTGAGAAGCAGAGCCCCATCTACCTGCACCATCCTGCCTGGCCCCACCCCTCCACGTGCACTGCAGATGTAGGCCTGCCCCCTAGAACAGCCCCTCAGCAACGCACAGATACATCGATATCATATTTGATTAATCCCCTTGAGAACATTGTTTGATCTGACCCCCAGCCTCCCTCTAGACCACAATGGATCCCCCTGAACTTCCAAAGAATCTGATCTGGGCCTCCTCTGAAACATTCTGCATTCTCAACATTGCATTACATTTATCTGCATGGGACCTGTGGGGCCATGACAGCCCACGTACTATATCCACCAATACAGCATCGTCACCCTCTCCCTGTTCATTAAGCAAATGAACAGATCAATCCATCAATCAATAAAAACTGACTGAGCATCACCACCACCACGGCAAGATGCTATACCGCTATGCTGTTTGATCTGGCAGCCAAGCCACTTTAAATTTAAATTACCAATCAATTAAAATTAAATAAAATTTAAAATTCTGTTTCTCAGTAGCACCAGCACGTTTCAAGCACTTCATAGCTGCCTGTGAGATAGGGAACATTCTCATCATGGCAGAAAGTTCTGTTGCCACATAGAACCCAGAGAGAATTTAATTTTCTATACAAGCCCTGCCCTCAGAAGCTTATGATTTGGTGAACGGGTGAGGAGGGGGTAGGCAAGGCTCTAAAAAACTTAACTGGGGGAAGAAAGATTCTAGGACAAGTGGTATTTCTGTGTTAGCCAGTGACCCAATTCAAAAACTAGCTTAAGAACAGAAAGGAATTGATCAGCATCTATAAAGAATAGTGCCAGATGCAACTTCCCTGGCAGTCCAGTGGTTAAGAATCTGCCTCCCAGTGCAGGATACATGGGTTCAATCCCTAGTCCAGGAACTAAGATTCCTGGGGCAACAAAGCCTGTGAGCTACTACTGAAGCCCGCACACTCTAGAGACTGAGTGCCACGACTACTGATGGCCCGTGCTCTATCCCAAGAGAAGCCACTGCAATAAGATGCCTGCGCACCGCAACTAGGAAGCAGCCCTCACCCACTGCAACTAGAGAAAGATCATGGACAGCAATGAAGACCCAGCGCAGCCATAAATAAATAAATTTAAAAACCAAAAAAGAATGGTGAGAGACAATTAGCTTTGGATCCAGAGTGTCAAGTGATATTTTCAGGATCTTCATCTTTCTTCATCCCTTGGCTTTACCTTTCTATGTCAGATTCATTTCCAGACAGGTTGTCCCCCACAACTGGCAAAATTGCCACAAGACACACAGACTCCCAGCTTAGCTACCCGTACATAAGAGAGACTCTCACTCGGTAGTTCTAGTAAAGTCTCAGGGTGGAATCCCATGGGCTGAGTAGACTAGGGTCGCAAGCCCACAAGGGGTGGGATCAGCCCAGAGTGTCACGTCCTGAGGGGACCGCTCACACACTGATTGAGGAACACAGTGCCCTGGGACTCTCAGGGGACTTTGTGGGGAGGGATCCTTTCATGTGGCCTGAGCAGGGAGAGGTGAGAGATTCGTCTTTCCTGAAAGATGCTTCCTCTTCCTAGCAGTGGGGCAGGGCTCCCCAGGGAAGAGGAGCCCCTGATATTCAGAGAGGAAAAAGAACCTTGAGTCCAGGTGCTGACAGCACCAGAAACAGAAGTGAGAATTCAGAGATCGGGTCTAACAGCCAACACTGACCGGACACTTGCCCTTCATGGCAGAGTTTTTCGACCTCTGCACTGCTGACACCCTGGAGGTACTTTGGGGGTTGGAGCGCTGTCCTGTGCATTGCGGGATGTTTAGCAGCATCCCTTTCCCCCACTCACTAGAAGACAAGAGCGTAACCCCCTCTAGACATGACAGCCCCAAGCTTCTCCAGACATTGCCAGATAACCCCCACGGAGGCAAAATCATCTGCAGTTGAGAATCACAGCTGTATGCGGTTTTGCCCATTTACTCCTCCCAGAACCCCTTTCCGATAGACATTGTTTTTCTCATCTGGGCTTCCCTGGTGGCTCAGATGGTAAAGAATCTGCCTGCAATGCAGGAGACCAGGGTTCAATCCCTGGGTCAAGAAGATCCACTGGAGAAGGAAATGGCAACCCACTCCAGTATTCTTGCCTGGGAAATCCCATGGACAGAGGAGCCTGGTGGGCTACAGTCCACAGGGTCGCAGAGTCGGACACAACTGAGTGACTAACACTGACTTTTCTCATCTAACAAATAGGGAAACTGAGGTACAGAGACGTTACATAGATTCCCAGAGTCCCAAGCTGGCCTGTGGGAGCTGAGATCTTAGCACCGCAGACAGACTCTCTGCAGAGTCTTCGCTGGTACCCACTGCCCTGAGGCTGGCCGGCCACACCCAGCTGTTTACAGTAAAAAATTCCTCAAGCCAGATGTTTTCAGGACTGAAGAGACTTCCCAAAATTAAGTGGGGGCATTACCGGAAGGCGAGATCCACTCCCTCTGCCTAGCAGAAAATTGCTCTGTAAATTACGGGTTTAAAGGGCAAAGTCAGCTCCTGAGCTCCTGACTTCAAACAAGGTAACAATTTAGGGATCAGAATGGTCTGGTTGAGTGAGTACTTATAATGGTTCATCCTCCTCCATCCTCCCTGTTTCATTAAAAAAACAAACAAACAAAACAGGAAACAAGAAAATTAGTGATGGAGTCTGACAGCAGCTGATGTGCCAGTTTGCCTTCTCTTTCAACCATGCTGGGAATTGTACACCTGGCTGGGACTAATGCCTCCTGCCTCCCTCCACTCCCCCCACTTTGCCCTCTGCTAGGTCGGCCACAGACACAGACCGTGTGACCTGGGCCACTTCCTTTCCCTGTCTGGGCCTCAGGATCTGTGCTGAGCACACGTTCCCCTCTTCTGTCAGCCTTGGGGATTGCTGATCACGTGCCCTGTTGCCCTGCGGCCTCCACCATCAGCCCCACCCCTGCCTTTCGGGGAGAGCAGATGATCCAGGCTGGAACCCTAACCCAGCCCTGCACCCCCACTCCCCCCAGTCATTGCAGATGGGCCCAGGAGTGGGCACTGAGACCTGAGAAGGGAAAATCAGAATCCCTTCCTGGATAGTTTCAGATCATGAGTGGAAGGTTAGCTCTTGCTTTCCTTTTGGATCTTGAGTTATGAAATTGCCCCCAAGTGCGGGCTGCCATGTCCCTCCCACAAGGAGATACCCAAGAGAAGGAGGCCAAACCAGAGCCCCATATAAGATGGAGGAGGGAACAGGGTGGATTGTCATATTCCCTGGATCCCACTGTCCCTGAAGCCAAGCCCACCCCTGCTTCCTGGGAGGTTGGTTAAATGACACCCTAACCCCTCCCGTCTCCCTCCCTCCTTCCCGATATTAGTTTGCGAGGGTCATCATAACATCAGGGCTTTTTAAAACCCAGAAATTTAATGTCCCACAGTTGTAGAGTCTAGAAATCCAAGACCCAGGTGTTGGCAGGGTAGGTTTTCTCTGAGGCTGTCTGGTTTGTAGACGGTCATCTTCTCCCTCTGTCGCCCCCTCTGTGTGTGGGTGTCCTAACCTCTTCTTCTTACAAGGACACCAGTCACATGGATCAGGGTCCACCCTGATCTCATGTAAACTTAATGATCTCACGTAAACTTAATCGCCCTTTAAAAGACTCCCATCTCAAGATGGGAGGGAGGTTCAAAAGGGAGGGGATATATGTATACATATGGCTGATTCATGTTGAGGTTTGACAGAAAACAACAAAATTCTGTAAAGCAATTATCCTTCAATTAAAAAAAAAGGAAAAAAAAGACTCCCATTTCCAAACACAGTCACATTCTGAGGTATGGGGTTTAGGATTTCAACATATGAATTTGGGGGGCACACAATTTAGTCCATGACACTCCCAGACAGGCCCACTACTACCTGCTTAAATCAACTGGAATTGGGTTTCAATCTCTAGACCCTAAAAGAGACCCCTCCACTCACCGGGCTTCACCCCAAAGCAATTCTTGTCCTTTTTCCCACCCAGTACTTTCCACACACATACACACATATGCTCACATGCATGCACACAACCTCCCCCTGCATTTTAAGCATTCTGTCTGCATTACATAGAATAATGGAAAGATGAAATAATCCTTAAATTCTTTTTTTTTTTAAACTGATCCAGTCTTCCTAGGTAGAGATGCCCTCTCTTGAGCTTGTGACGTTGCAAAGTCAGAGGCCGAACTGCATTTGCAGGCGATATGCATTTGTTGTCCTGTGTCTCCTTGTTGCCACCCGCTGTCTGGACACCCCAAGGGATGTCACCCCACTTTCCATTTCTTGATAGGTCTCAATGCTGCTCTGTTCAGCAGAGTCTTCTCCAGAACCACTCAGCTCTGGCTCAGCACAGAGGTCAATCTAAAGCCAACAGGGCAGAGCCAGCATCACCGTGGCAACACTGAGCCTGAGATCACCCGGAACCTTGCACTCCAGGATAGCATCGTCTGACGTAGACGGTGGACCCAATAAGGTCTCTGACCTCAAAAAATGGACAGAAAGGGACTTCCCTGGTGGTCCAGTGGCTAAAATAGAGCTACCAATGCAGGGGGCACAGGTTCCATCCCTGGCCAGGGAACTAGAGCCCACACATCACAACTAAGAATCCACATGACAAAACTAAAAAAGATCCCGCATGCTGCAAGGAAGACTGAAGATCCCGCATGCCACAGCTAAGACCCGGGACAGCCAAATAAGTAAATATTTTTTTAAAATACTGTTTAAAAAAGTGGACATAAAAGAAACAACATGCAAGCAGGGTCTGTGAGGAAAACAAACAACCCAGGAGGGGGAGAAACCTGCAAGAGATGCCTGCTAGGTTGGGCAGGGGGCCAAGCAGGCAGTTTCACTGGCACCTTCATTCTCTGGAACTGCCCAGGGTTGTGGTTTCGCAGGCACTTAACCAAACGAACTCCAGTGTTGAGGCGGTCAGCAGCATCAGGCTGACTTGCTAAAGATGGCCCTCCTTTCACAGATGCAGCCCCTTGGGTGTGTGGAATCATGGGGTACAGTGTACATTCATGGGAAAGCAACCAGGAGCATCACCGAGGTCCACCCCCAAACCCAAGTGGACAGCTCCTTGGAGGCCAGGTTACCCAGTACCACTCGGACTGTGTCTGCCACACCCTCAAACCAGCTCTATATTAGTGATGTCACATCTTAGTCCATTCGGACTGCGATAACCAAGCACCCCAGACAGGGGTGAGGAGGGCTTCAAAACAACAGAAACATGTTTCTCAGAGTTCTGAAGGCTGGAGGTGTAAGATCAGGGTGGTGACACAGCCAGGCTCTGGTGTGAGCCCTCTTCCAGGTGGAAGACAGGTGTCTTCTCATTGCGTCCTTGTCAGGCAGAAGGGCAAGGGAGCTCTCTGGGGTCTCTTTTATAATGAAGGCACTAATCCCATTCATGAGGGCTCCACCTCCACGACCCAATCCTCTCCCAAAGGCCCCACTGCCAAATATCAAGACACTGGGATTAGGCTGGGGGTGCAAACATTCAGTCTGTAACATATATATATATATATATATATATATATATATATATATATATATATATATATATATATGTATTTTAAATATGGCTCAGGCCCCACATTGCTACTTATCTCTGTAAAACCACAGTCCTGGGATTTTTTTTAAAGATTTTTTTTCATTTAGATCACTTATAAAGACTTTATTGAATTTGTTACAATACTGCTTCTGTTTTATGTTTTGGTTTTTTGGCCTTGAGGTATGTGGGATCTTATCTCCAAGACCAGGGATTTGAACCCACACTCCCTGCATTGGAAGACAAAGTCTTAACCACTGAACAACCAGGGAAGTCCTGCCCTGGGATGTTGACTTTATTTTTTCTAATATATTGACATACATACATACCTGTGTACATGTATGTACCAAGTATATGTATGTATATGCAACAAGTATGCCAAACTATGTAAGTGTCTATCACAACAAATGCTTGTCTGTGTGTCCCCCGTGGTCAGACCACACTCCATGAGGGGTACAAGTGAGGCACTGGGAACCACTCATGTTCTACTGCACAGAGTTCTCACTCAGTGACTGAAGGTTTCCATGACAGCGACCTGGTGATTATTATGCAGCACCCACACCTTGCTCCCCAAGACCTCTGCCTCCCAGATACAGACCCTCAAGCCTTCCCCTTGGTTCTTCCTCAAGGTCTCCTCTCCTCTCACTTCCATCTCCTCCTCTTCTGGACATCCCCTTCATAAATATGTCACTGAAATGATACACCCAACAGATCTGAGCAATCTGTACAGTAGACCGTTAACATAGGGCCCATTTCCTAAGGGCCAGGTGGCACTAATGGTAAAGAACCCATCTGCCAATGCAGGAGACTTAAGAGACACAAGTTGGATCCCTGAGTTGGAAAGATTCCCTGGAGGAGGGCATGGAAACCCACTCCAGTATTCTTGCCTGGAGAATCCCATGGACAAAGAGCCTGTAGGTCTCTAGTCCATAGAGTTGCATAGAGTCAGACACCACTGAAGTGACTTAGCACATATATAGGCCCTGTGCTAAGTGCTCTGTACATTATTTATTGTATCAAGTCTTCCAACAAACCCGACAGACAAGACACTGGCCTAAGGTCACAAAACCAGCAACAGCAAAAGTAGGACACGAACCTAGATGCTTTTAACTACTATCTTATATCCTTGCTTAATCTAGATGGTATGTTTCTAATAATATGACTGAATTGGTTGGTTTTATTGTCTTTTTATAAAGTCCACATCCCACAGTTGGCTCATTTATCTTATAAGCTGCTGAATCAGTGGTTTTCAAGTCAAGTTGCCCTTGGATTCACTGGAGAAGTCTGGTTAAGAATTCAAATTCCGAGGACTTATTCCAAACCTAGTAATTTAGAATTTAGAGGTAGGGCTTGGGGATCTATACTCTAAAGCTAAATGGCAAGTTTTCTGATGGCGGTGTGGAGTGGGGCTCGAGCAGATGTATTTTTCAAAACCTCTTTGTATGATTCTGTGGCACCGCCAGAGGTTGGGACCACTGCCCTGGGTTAACAGCCAGGGTAGATGCTGGGCTTCCCTGGTGGTACATTGGTAAAGAATTTACCTGCCAATGCAGGAGACACAGGTTCGATTCCTAGGTCAGAAAGATCCCCTGGAGGAGGAAATGGCAATCCATTCCAGTATTCTTGCCTGGAGAATCCCATGGACAGAGGAGCCTGGCAGGCTACATACAGTCCATGGTGTCGCAAAGAGTTGGCTGGGCCAGTGATCGTGTTTGGGCCATTACAGCCTGCAATCCCACAACGCGCCACTAGATGGCAAGATGATACACTCCACACCACAGCCCCGCCCAACCCAGGAAAAGCAAACCAGCACAGACTGCCCAGCAGTCCAGGCCCAACAAGCCAGCTGCAGGGGGAAACTGCCCCCTCCTGCAGCCCGAAAAGGGCGGCTCTTCTTTCCACACAGAAGACAAGGAACACATCTTCAGTGGGACAAGCAGAATTTGGAAGCTGGCCTCAGGACAAATTTGCCACCTGTTGACCCACCCAGATTCCCTCCCACCCAGGAGACCACCCCCCCAGCAGAAGTCCAGCTGCAGTAAGGGGCCAATACCAACCAGGAGGCCTGCCTCTGTGATGCAACGTCAACATGAGGCACCAGCTGTTTCCCTTCCCCGAGAAAGTCCCAGGTGGGTGGCCTCCAGGAGCAGGACACCTGTGGTGAAGCGGGTGGGGAGCAGCCATCCATTGTTCCCAGGGCGAGAGGGATAAAAACAGCCTCTGGCGACTATGTAAGCAGCCTGGAGGGCGTCAGACACACAGCTTGGGCACCTGAGAAATGTCCATAAACTTCACCTTGTCAGGCACCTGCCTCCTCCTCATGTTCCTGCAGAATGAATGGGCCTTCCTCATGGCCTCTGGGTGTGCCAAGGAGGACCTCTCCCTCTTGGGTGCCAGGATGCCACAGGGACAATCAGGCAGCTGTGTATGGGGTGTGGGGTGTGGGGTGTGGGGAGGGAGACACCTCAGGGCAAATGAAGACAGGTATGTAGAAGGACTGTAGGAGAATTTATGGCCCCCAAACCTCCTAATCCCTAGAACATGTGACTATGTTACCGTATGTGACAAATAAGGAGTCAAGGTTGCTGGTGGAACTGAATGCTAATCAGGAAACCTTAAAACAGGGAGATTATCCTATTTTAGGATTGTCCGGGTGGGCCCACTGTAATCCTATGGGGCCTTAAAAGAGGACAAGAGAGACAGAAAAGGAGAGCCGACACATTGGAAAAGACCCTGATACTGGGAAAGATTGAGGGCAAGAGAAGGGGCAACAGAGGATAAGATGGTTGGATGGCATCACTAACTCAGTGGACATGAATTTGAGCAAACCCCGGGAGATAGTGAAAGACAGGGGAGACTGGTGTGCTACAGTTCTTGGGGTCACAAAGAGTCAGACACAACTTAGCAACTGAACAACAACAAAGGCCCATGTTAGACTTCTGCCCTACAGAACTCTGAGTGTGTTAGTCACTCAGTCGTGTCCAACTCTTTGTGACCCCATGGACTGGAGCCCACCAGGCTCCTCTGTCCATGAAGTTCTCCAGGAAAGAATACTGGAGTGGGTTGCTATTCCCTTTTCCAGGGACCTTCTCGACCCAGGGATCGAATCTGGGTGTCCCGCCTTGCAGGCAGATTCTTTACTGACTGAGCCACCAGAGAAGAACTCTAAAATAATGCATTTTGGTTGTTTAAACCGCTAAGTCTGGGAACTGTTACACCAGCCCTAGGAATCTAGTACACAGGGCAAGGCAGCATACCATGGTGGATCACACTTGATTCACATCTCAGCCCCAGTGGGGCAGGTGAAATGGCCTCCATTTTATAGATTAGGCTCAGTGAGGTTGAGAAATGTGGGAGTTTTACATCACAGATAAAGAGGAAAAGCTGGCATCAAGCTGTTTCTGCCTCACTCCAAGCCTGTGTTCTTTCTAATGCACCTGATCTCAAATTGATGCTCAGATGCGGCAGGCAGCTCCTAAAATGGCTCCAATGGCCCCACCTCCTGGTGTTCATGCTCTGATCAAATCCCCTTCCCAGGAGTGTGACTTGCTTCTAAGAATATCATTGTTGTTCAGTCACTCAGTCATGTCCAACTCTTTGGGACCGCATGGACTGTAGCACACCAGGCTCCTCTGTCCTCCACTAACTCCCAGAGTTTGCTCAAATTCATGTCCATTGAGTTGGTGATGCTATCTAACCATCTCATCCAGCAAAAAGGACGGGATGTCACTCTTGAGGTTAGGTTATAAAAGACTGGACTCACTCACTCTCCACCTCTCTCCTCATTCTCTGGCCCTTCTTTGCTCTCATCGACGGTGCCACCTGCCAAGTTGTAAGCTGAGCTACAGACAGACTCATATGGCAAGGAACTGAGGTCAATCTCAGACCAATAGCCAGCTGGAACCTGAATCCTACCAATGAATGAGCCTGGAGACAGCTCCTGCCTCGTGGAAACTTGAGCTGATGCAGCCTCAGCTGGCACCTTCATTGCAGCCTGTGAGTGACCTTGAGCCAATGTCCCCCAGTTAAGCCACACCTGGATCCTGACCCTTAGAAACTGAGATAGTGACTGTTGTTTTTCCCAGAACCACCAAGTTTGGAGAAAATTTGTTACACAGCAGTAGATAACTAATACACCAAGGGAATAATGATTTACAGGAACACAGCACTTCTTTTCCAAAATGTACTTAGAAGTTTGATAAAAACTGATAAAAGACATCTAATTGGTATGTGTGTGTGTGTGTGTGTGTGTGCTCAGTCACTCAGTTGTGTCTGACTCTTTGCAGCCCCATGGACTGTATAGCTTGCCAGCCTCCACTGTCCTTGGAATTTTCCAGGCAAGAATACTGGAGCAGGTTGCCATTTCCTACTCCAACTGGTAGCTAACAGAAATTAATTATTATTATTTAACACCAAAAACATTTTGTATTGGAGTATAGCCAATTAACAATGTTGTGAGCGTTTCAGGTGAACAGTGAAGGGACTCAGCCATACATGTTTCCATTCTCCCCCAACCACCCCTCCCATCCAGACTGGCACATAACATTGAGCAGAGTTCCATGTGCTATACAACAGGTTTTTGTTGGTTATCCATCTTAAATAGAGCAATGTGTTTAGGACTTCCCAAAGTCCTCAACTATCGCTTTCCCCAGGCAACCATGAGTTCGTTTTCTAAGTCTGTGAGTCTCTTTCTGTTTGTAGGTAAGTTCATTTGTATCATTTAATAGAAATTAAAAATAATAATATCTCATCTTATATAGTGCTTACTAGGTTCCAGGCACTTTTCTAAGTTCTTAAAATATAATAAAATTCATTCAGTCCTCAGAGCATAACTGCAGAAAGTATTCTTAGTATCACATTTTACAGATGAAGAAACTGAGGCATGGAAAAGTTAGGTTGTACTGTATATATTAAAGCAAATGTGAGTGCATTGCCATTCAGATCATCATTATTGTAAAAATTTTAAAACAGACATTGTGAAAGAATTTGATAACAAGCATAGGTATATTTGCCATCTGGATTGTACTATTTACCTTTTTTCTATACTTTCTCTATCACATATCTATCTTTTATGCCTGTACCAATCCATCAATACACCTGATTTTTTAAAATTAATTCATTTATTTGGCTGTGCTGGGTCTTAGTTGCGGCCTGTGGGGGTCTAATTCCCCTGACCAGTGCTCAAACTCGGGCCCTCTGCACTGGGAGCGCAGAGTCTTAGCCACAAGACCACCCGGGAAGTCCCAATATTTTATGCACTCAAATGTGAGTGTCTTATGGAGAAGACTGTAAAAGTTGCATGAATTTGTTTAAGATAAACCACAGTATTGCACAGCAAGTCTGTGCCTGCCAGGATGTGGCTCCAGCTCTGCCCCTTGTCCTAGGGGCACCCATCCTTCTCTGGGCCCCGCCTTGTTCCTGGCAGGGCAGAGTCTGAGACACGGCATCACATGGAGCCTGGGGTTTCCGGCCACAAGTGAGCTGGTGTCCCTGTGGGAAGCTGTTGCCCAGGACAGAGGCTACTAACCCTCACAGCACAAGGCTGGGGACACAAACACCCCAGGCTTGAAACACAGGACGTTCAAGGGAACCTAGGGCAGATTGCAGAGCTCCAGGCTAACATCTCAGCACCCAATCCGAGAAAACCCACACAGCACGCTGCATGCCCTGTGTTTAATGTTAAAGAGGCATCCTCCTCCCTCCGAAAAGACTGGCCAACACCTGTCAGTCATCTCCATCATGCCAGGCACTGTGATGGGCACTGGCCTTTCATCGAGAAAACAATAGTGACCCAGCCGCTGCCCTCGTGTAGCTGACAACACAGAGGGAACAGGTACCAAAGGATTTTTTCTTCCTCAAGTTTTCAAACTTATTATTTAAAAAAAAAATTTTAATGTAGTATATTTAGTTTACAATGTTGTATTAGTTTCAGGTGTACAGCAAAGTGAATCAGCTATACATACACATATATGCACTCTTTTTTAGAATCTTTGCCCATGTAGGTCATTACAGAGTGTTGGGTAGAGTTCCCTGTGCTCTACAGTAGGTCCTTATTAGTTATCTACTTTATAGTTATGTTTTCTATATAGTCATGTATCTAAGTCACTCCTAATCTCCCAATTTATCCAAATGACATTGGGGATAAATGTCGCCAAGGCACAACCCAGCAGGTCTGAACTCCACCTTTCAAAAAGGAGAAAATATTTTTCATTCTTTTCTTGATTTCTGCCCCTAACTCTTGCCCCATGAACCACTTACAAATGGCAGCCGGGAATGCAGTTAGCAATGACGAGTCCCAAGGCTATGCAGGCCCAGAGGAAATTATTTTCCCTGCCCCAGCTGGGCATATGCAGCCGCTGGAGCGCATCCTCTGAATTGCGGCTTCTGGTTGTAGGTCTGATTCTGAGGGAAATGAGCCTCTCCTTGGAGTGAGATTGTGGCAACTAAAACCCTGCCCATGAGCCTGCCTGCCTGCCTTCAAATATCTGCACAGCCTCTTACCAACTGTGGGACCTTGGACATGTATGTTACCTCTCTGGGCCTCAGTCTGCTCATCTGTAAAATGGGGTGGCAATAACCTTTCCTGGGTTGTCATGAGGATGAAATGGTAAGGGACCCATAGGCCCTGGGACATGGTCTCCCCTGGGTGGTTGTTAGGGTTTATCAGTTACAGCTCTTGTAATTTTTCTTCTCATCCCTGTACTGTTGTCTGAGTGAGCCTTTGTAACCAGCTGGGCTTTTCCTGCCTCAGGAGCTGTGGGGGTCATCTCCAGGCTGAGGCCAAAGAGCTGGAGCAAGGTGAAAACAAGATGCTGTTCCCTGGGCTCCTCAGGAAGGGCTGTGATGCGAGGAGGTGGGATGCGGGACAACGGGGAGGAGCAGGGCCTGGGAGGCGGGCCTGGGGTGGCCCTGCCAACACTTCTCGCCCAGACCTCCTGCCCTGTCTTCAGCACATCTGTGCACCTGGCTCCTCTCCAGCTGCTCCCTGAGCCTCTGAGCCCCTCAGCCGAAGTGGCCTTGTCAGGGAGCCGCTGCAGGCATAGAACCAGTGCTCTTCAGGAATCTTCCAGAATCATCCAAGACAGGAAGACCCCTCACCTGCCGAAGAAGCAGAGGGTCCTGGGACCAGTGCTTTGTCTCTTGTCTGGGCCAGCCCCAGGATGTGGGAGCTGGCTAGTGGCGTCCCTGCCTTTCTCAGGGACAGTGGGGCATGTGGTCTGATGAGCTCACATCACAGGTGAGGGGATTGAGGCCCACAGAGGAGACGTGGCTTGGCCAAGATCACACACAGCTTGCAAGAATCAAAGCCAAGTATTAAAAACAGAAAGCCAGGACTGGAGCTACAACATTGGTCCTTACTCTTCTTAGTCCTGGCAGAGAGAACGGCTCTACAATCATCGCATAAAGAAGTCCCTAAAGAAGTGGTGGTCACACCATGCTCCACAGAACCCCAGAGGGCTCTGAGGAAACCTGCAAGCCCACCTAGGAACATGTGATCCGCAACTCACCTGACCAGGAGGTACTTTTAGTCTATGGAGGCTCAGTCACAGCTGAAAGGGATGGGGTTCAGCACCCAGGGACCTGCTTTCACCACTTAGCTCCTACATGGCCTTCATGTAGAGGAGAACCCAAGCTCAGTTGCCTCATCTGGAAGGCGCTTAGGAACAGTCGTATCTTTCTCTCCCTGGGTTGCGGGGGATGAGCCTCACATAAAGGAGAATTATGAGCAGCAAAGCCTTTAAATCCCAGCATAAAATAATCACAGCTGAGTTCACCATGTACCCACCCATGCACTAGAATTCAGAGTGGGGAGTGGTTCTAGCTGAGAAGGGACAGATGGAGGCAGAGCAATAGTTCGGAATTCTGTTTGGAATGAAAGTAGATCACGCTGTGATGAGGGCTTCCCAGGTGGCTCAGTGGTACAGAATCCACCTGCCAATGCAGGGTATGAGGGTTTATGCCTGAGTCGGGAAGATCCCCTGGAGGAGGAAATGGCAACTCACTCCAGTATTCTTGCCTGGGAAATCCCACAGAGAAGCTACAGTCCATGGGGTCACAAAGAGTCAGACATGACTGAGCACACACACACACACACGCATACTATGATACTCACACATTCATTCATCAAATGCCTATCAGATGTCCTTCCCTGGGTGGGATCTCAAGCTTGTCATGGGCAATAAGGAAACCAATGGGATGCAGTCCCTCCCCACTCAAGGAGTTTATGTTCTACCAGAAAAAGACTTGTGAGCAAATCAATTCCCTGGAGAGTAATGGGCGCTCTCCTAGGGTCCCAAGGCTCAGAAAAGGACAAAAAAAGAGGGATGCCCTGCCCTTCTGGGGCTCTCCAGTGTGTCTCATGTGCATGCCTGGGGCTACAGAGCAGCTGTTTTCTTTAACCAGAATTTGAGAAACATAAAGGCAAGAGGAGAGGGGTGCCAGGGCAGAGTAGAAAGGGCCATGCACAGCGCCGCCTCTGATTGGCTGGGTGACCCTGAGCACAGGAGCCTCAGCCTTCGCTGGCCTCCGCTTCTCACCGAGAAATGAGAGCATCTGGACAATGCAGCCCTTCCAGCCCCGACTATGGGGATTCTAGAAAAGATGGTGATGTTACATTTAGGACGCTCAGCCAAACAGGCCCTGAACTTGATGGCTCGGCTGGACTGCATTCCTTAGGGAGACAGCGGTGGTGGGGGTGAGGGGCAGCCCCTCTCTCAGCTCTGTGCCTTTGTCCTAGAGGTGTCCTCCACCCCTCGCAAGCTCATCCCCAACATCTCCTTGTAGCTCTTCTTGAGAAGCAGTGGCCCCAGTAATTAATGTTTATGACACACAGCACGTGGGGCTGCCAGGTTACTTAGCACAGTCAGGAGTGGGCAGAAATGACCTGTGTGTGATTGCCACCTTGGGCTCAGCTGAGGGTGAACAGTCGGGCTGTGGACTGTGGGCCCTGTTATGCATGTCAGCCACGAGGGACGGTCATTATCAGGACAGTACCCCTCCCTGCCATCTGATAAATGTGCTTGTCACACACAACTCATTTGCTGTTCTAATATTATCCTAGTTTGGGAAATACAATGGACACGGAAGACAGAACATGGAAAAACAAAAAAGATAAACGCATTATATGCCCAAAACTTATGGATTAGGAAAGAGATGTAAATAGTTTTCTAATGACACAAATTCTATTAACTCTGAATCAGTATTTTTTTTCCTACCTAAAATGTTAGATGAGTTATGTAAGTGACAAGTTATTCTTATTATTCCATTTCAGCACTTTCTACAATTATTCATAGGACTTGAATAGACCTTTGTGAGCTAGCTTAGAAAATAAATTAAGCTTTAATAACACGGTCGCTGTAATAAAATAAATTTTGATTCCCAGTCACCCACATATCAAGGAATCTTTGGAATAGAACTAGCTCCCATAAAACTTTCTTGAATATTACAATCAAGAGAATTCAGTGTACAATTGTGACTGGTAGTATCACTGGGTGAATAAAGACAGAATAACTTTTCCTCCCCCAGGTAGCCCTTCTGTTAAAGAAGGTCCACACTTGGGAGAGGAGAAATAATTCTCAAGTCAATGCAGAGGCAAAGTCTAATTTAAAACCTTCCAGGGAAGACACTGTTAGTTTCATAGGTACATGAGACTATCAAATAATTAAACTGGGGTCCTTCTACAGGGGGTACCGCAATTTTAAAGATTCACAGATGCATAAAAGAAAACTTGGATCTGGTTTGCACTGCAGAATGGTAAAACAGTGCCTGAGATATTCATCCACACAAACTTCAGGTGGCCAGCAGGTGTACCCAGGCTGCTCACCTCTGCCCAGGAGCAAGCAGCCTTCTCTGTCGACCCCAGGGTGCCAAGCTATGATGGAAAGCAGGGGGCTCTCAAGCTATAATAAGAACAGGAAACACCTGGCTGGTTGTCAGACCTAACTTGAGACACAATGAGCTAACCAGTGGTTCTTAGTCCCGGAGGCTAGGTGCAGTAGAAACATCTGGAGAGTTTTTTTTTTTTTTTTTTTAACATCTGGAGAGGCTTTTTTTTTTTAATGTTAGGGTCCCAAACTCAGAGATTCTCATTCAATTGGTCTGAAGTGGGGCCCATAGTTACTCTTTAAAAGGTGATCCAAACATACAGTTAGAGTTGGACACCACTGATTTTTCAGTCCAAACTCCCTCTCAATGTAAGAGTTTCCTAAGACGCCTTGACAGGTATATGTAGCTGAGTTCCTAGACATCCTCCCTCTTTCTTGCCACTGAGACCAGACCAAGTACTCTGTAAGTGTTGGCTGCTATTGTTATTGTCATTATTTGGTCATAGCTGCAAGTTCAACCCACCTGGCCCCATGTCCCAGGTGCCATGACCCTGTGATTTGAATGGAACAAGGGAGCTAGGCTAAACCAATCAGAGTATTGTTCCATTATCCTACCTGCCCCCCTCTCCCCAAGTGATTGGTTCAGCAATGAGCATCTGGCCCAATCAGAGCCAAAAAGATTTATATTGAGACTGTTAGCCAAGAGAATCTCTCTTTCTCCTCCTTGTACCTGGGAAGATGTCAGCCCTAGAGCAACCAGGGACACCATGATGAAAGAGAGATAAAGGCAACACAGAAAGCCAAGATGATGTCATTTATGCCCTGGATCCAGCCATACCTGAAGCTGATTATAGTCACAGACTTTATATTTCATTTTCTGTTTAAGTCAATTTGTGATTGATTTTCTAAGACTTGAAGTGACATAGATATCCTATTACATTACCTAACATCCCAGCTCACTCCCTGGATCATACCCAGACTGGTATCAGCCTGGAAGGGGGCTTCTGCCCCTGAGTCTCCTACTGGTGAATAAGGCATTTCTACATGATTACAAGTGTCTCAGATGCTAACTACCTGCCAAGCTACACTTTTTCTCCATTGCTGTGCTCAGCTCACATGTCAGGACACCTCTGGATCATCTTGAATTACGATGATCAATTGTTCCAATCTGCCCAGCACTAAGGGAGCGTCCCAGGATACAGGACTTGAAGTGCTAAACTTGGGAAAGTCCCAGACAAATCAAGGAGGGTTGGCCACCTAATCCGTATTGGACAGAAACTGCTGGGGCCACTGGATGTTAGGCTCTAACAGTTGTCAACACAGCTGGGACTGCCCCCACAGGGCTGACCCATACCAGGGAGCAGGGAAACTCTACCAGACCTTTCATCCTGCCAGCCTGCACCCCCAACATCCACCAAGCCTGACATGGCCTCCTCTAAGAAAGCAAGCCCAGTACAAATAGCACACAAATGCATCCTTCCCACTGAGGGGAAACTCACTCCCTCACAAGGCAATCTATTTTTGGTTGGAAAATGTAAGGTGTTAAAAATAACAAGATCAAAAAAAAAAAAACACAAGATCATGTATATAGATATTTTAGCACATCTGTAACTCTATTTCTGTTTTGTAGATAAGTTCATTTGTACCCTTTTAAAATATCTCACATATAAGAGATATCACATAGAGTTAAAGATATAGAAAGCAACTTGTTGCTGAGGAGTAATGGGGGGAGAGATAAATTGGAAGATAGGGATTGACAAACACACAATACTATATCTAAAGTAGATAACTAATAAGGACCTATTATATAGCACAGGGAACGCTATTCAATACTCTATAATGGCCTGTATGGGACAAAAATCTAAAAATGAAGGGATATATGTATATGTTTAACTGATTCACTTTGCTGTATACTAACAGCAAAGTGTTTGAAAATTGTTTGAAACTAACAAACACAGCATTGTAAATCAACTATACTCCAATAATAAAAATTTTTTTGAAGATTTCAGTACAATATCTGGTATGCTATGAACCTTAAATAATGATGGTAGCTGATACTCCTGCTCAAAACAAAAATTGATTATCTGTTTTCCCAATTAGCACTAATTTTATGGTGCTTCCTATATGCCAGGTCTTATTCTAAATACTTGCATGATATTGACTTATTTAATCCTCACAGTAACTTCAGGAGGTAGGTATTACCATTGTCCTAATTTTACAAGAGAGGAAACCCCAAGACTTACCTCATGAAGATTGAATCTGTCAGCCATTATTCTGGAGTCAATCTCCCCTTCAGGCCTGACTACTGTATACTCATTCAGTAAACATTTAATTGAGCACCTGCTCCATGTTAGGCACTGTGTTAGACCCAGGGGATATTTCACCGAGTCAAAAAGTCCCTGGAGCTTACAGTCTAATGGAAAAGACAACAATGAAGTAGGAAATCAATTGCAGAAACTGCTGTCCGCACGTTCCACGGGTAGAATTTTGCTTCATCAGAGAAGCCTCTGCTCCGCTTATACTCTCTTCAACTGATTGAATCAGACCCATCCAGACTATTTAGGATAATCTCTTTTACTTAAGGGCCTCCCTGGTGGCTCATACAGTAAAGAATCTGCCCTTAATGCAGGAGACATAGGTTCAATCTCTGGGGCAGGAAGATCCCCTGGAGAAGGAAATGGCAACCCACTCCAGTATTCTTGCCTGGGAAATCCCATGGACAGAGGAGCCTGAGGTCACAAAGAGCTGGACATGAGTGAGCGACTAACATGCTTTTACTTAAAGTCAATCATTATGAACTTTGATAACATCTATAGACATGCTTGCAGCAGCACCTATAATAGCATTTGATTGAATAACTGGGGGCAGAACCAGGCCGGGCTGACACACGGAAGTGACCTCACTAAGCCTCTGAGAAGATGGGGCATGTTTAGGATTGCCAGATAAAATAGAGGAAAACTTAGCACCCAGTTAAATTTGAATTTCAGATAAACAATGAATAATTTTTTTTAGTATATGTATGAGAGAAAGAGACAGAGAGGAAGGAAGGAAAGGAGGGAGGAAGGAAGGAAGGAAGGAAGGAAGGAAAGAAGGGGGAAGAAATATCCTTTAAACCTACCTGCACAGAAAGACTTGGAACTCTGAAGCCTGGGAAGGACCGTGGCATGTAAGGACTGGTGCACGTGTGCTAAGTCGCTTCAGTCATGTCTGACTCTTTGTGGCCCCATGAACTGTAACCTGCCAGGTTCCTCTGTCCATGGGATTCACCAGGCAAAAATACTGGAGTGGATCGCCATTTCTTCTCCAGGGATCACCCATGGATCAGACTTGCATCTCCTGCATTGGCAGGATTCTTCTTTACCGCTGAGCCACCAGGAAAGCCAAAGCAAAATATAAATCATTACAAATCAGGGTATGTTTGAAGAAAGCAGCAACTGTACCTAGGGTGACTGAACTCCAGTAAGGATACCAGGGAAGGCCTTTCTGAGGAGGTGACATCTGAGCTAAGACCTGAAAAATAGGAAAAAGACGCCACTCAAACAGCAGGGCTGAGCAGCACATGCAAAGGCCCAGAGGTGGGACAGGCTGGCAGGAGCCAAAGGAGGAAGGTCAGTGGGGCTGGAGTGTGTTCAACAACCAGAGAGCATCCTTAGAGGAAGTACCCTTGGGTGGGCACTCGTAGGCCTGGTGAGCAGTTACAGCTTTGTCGAAACGAGAAAAGAGAAAGTGGGGGAGCAGGTAAAGGGACAGGAAAGGAAGACTCACAGTGACTTCCCTAGTGGTCCAGTGGTTAAGAATTCGCCCGTCAATGCAGGGGACACAGGTTCAACCCTTGGTCTGGGAGGAGTCCATATGCCACAAAGCAACTAAGCCCACATGCCACAGCTACTGAAGCATGAGCACCTAGAGCCCATGCTCTGCAACAAGAGAAGCCACCGCAGTGAGAAGCCTGAGAACCACAACTAGAGAATGGCTCCCGCATGCCGCAACTAGAGAAAAGCCCATTCACAGCAATGAAGACCGAGCGTGGCCAAAAAAAAAAAAAAGTGACTTCTCCACCCCCAAAGACACACACACACATAAGCACACACACATGCACACTGACAGTTACTTGGCTGAAGGGCTCCATCCCACGTTGGAAGGAGACACAGTAAGACTTTCCCTGCTGACTATAGGAAAGGGAAACTGAAAAAAGGAGTCTAGAAGAATGAGAAAGACCTTGTACCTGAAACTCAGTAGTAGCCTTCTGCGCAAAGCGCATATGCTTTGCATTTAAGGTACAAAGGTCTCTTGCCAGGGCCAATGCTCACCTCCTGGAAGTCCTGTTGGTGTGACATCAAAACATTACCAGGACCCATCTCCCTCCACTATTCCTGCCTGGCCAAGCCCCATCATCTGTCATTGAACTATCGTCATAGCCTCCTAAATGGTGTCTCCTTGCTTCTGTCCTTGTTTTCATCTATATTCTCCATGCAGAAGAATATAGATGTTTGCGACCTCATGGACTGCAGCATACCAGGCTCCTCTGTCCTTCACTGTCTTCTGGAGTTTGATCAAACTCATGTCCATCGAGTCAGTGACCATCTTATCCTCTGTCATCCCCTTCTCCTCCTTCCCTAAATCTTTCCCAGCATCAGGGTCTTTTCCAATCAGTCCGCTCTTCGTGTCCAGTGGCCGAAGTATTGGAGCTTCAGCATCAGTCTTTCCAATGAATATTCAGGGTTTATTTCCTTTAGGGTTGACTGGTTTGATCTCCTTGCAGTCCTGAATATAATCCCTTTCTCTCAATTTATAGATGAGGCCCCTAGAGGCCAGAACTCATGTTCTGGGCCCTTTAATTTATCAGTTGTGAAGTTTTCATCAAGTCACTTCCCTGGGCATCAGTTTCTCTTACCTGTAAAATAGGAAGGAGGGACTCGATCATCTCTGAAGTCTACCGGACAGTCAACACTTCAACAGGCCCCATCAGGAGGGGAAGGGGAATACTTTCTTCCAAGATTCAGAGAATCTCTCATGCACATTGCCAGGAAAGATCAGATGACATTTTGAAAGGGGAAATGCTGTTGGCAAGTAACCAACATCTTTTCACATCTTCTTAATTGGATTGCTGTGATGGGGTGCTCTCTCTCTCCTTTCTGCTTCTCAGACCCTCACACCTGCAACCCCAGAGTGCCTATGTCAGAGGAGGGAGTGGGAGGGAAACACAGTAGTGCCTTTTCCCTTATTTTGAAACATTTTCAAACAGAATGTCTATAAGGCCTGGAATCACTCCAGAGTATATGCCTGACAGAAATGAGAGCTTCTACGCACCAAAAAAAAAGGTACAAAATGGATCATAGCTGTTTTATTCTTAATTGCCCCAAGTTAGAAAAAACCTAAAGTCTATCAACAGAAGAATGAAAATATCAATTATAGTATATTCAGACCATGGAACACTATACAGTAATGAAAAAGAAATAAAGTACAGCCCTACAAAAACCTTACCTGGATCTCCCAGACACAATACTGAATGAAAGAAGTCAGGCAAAAAAGAGTACATACTGTATAATTCTGTTTATTTGAAGTTCAAAACTAGGCAACATTTATTTACGGTGATGAAGGTTAGAATTAAAGCTACTTGGGACTGTTTGGACTGGGACAGGGTAAAAGGTAGCCTTCTTGGGTTCTGGAAATGCTCTTGATTTTGATCTGGGTTGTAGATCCATGGACATGAACTTAAGTAAAATCTCTGAGTTTTACTTAAAAACTTAAGAGTTTTATACCCCCACTGAATATAAATTATGCTTCAGTAAAAAAGAAGAAATAAATATAAATAACCCATCTCAGGGATCAAACCCAGGTCTCCTGCATTGCAGGCAGATTCTTTACCAGCTGAGCCACAAGCAAAGCCCAAGAACACTGGAGTGGGTAGCCTACCCCTTCTCCAGCAGATCTTCCCGACCCAGGAATCAAACCAGAGTCTCCTGCATTGCAGGCAGATTCTTTACCAACTGAGCTATCAGGGAAGCCCAAGAAGAAATAAATATAAGTTAAAAGGCCTGGAAAAAAGGAGTGTTCCAACACAAGGAGATTCTCGGCCACCCATCTGTAGGGGATTTCCACAGATTGGGTGGCAATTTCCACCACCCTTGTCAGCTCATAGGGTCACTAACGCAGAACTCAGCATATCTGGTCACTGCTTCCCCCTTCTGAGAAGCCTGGTCCCCAGAAGCCAAGAGGGCATAGGGCACAGCTGCTTCTGGGTCTAGGCTGCGTCACTCACCCACCACCCTCCTACTCTTTCCCATCCCCCACCCTCCTTCCTGAGGGCCAAAGCCTCAGAGAGGGTGCCCTTCCTCCATCTTTTGCTGGCTTCCCTCCTCCCCACCGCCCCACACAGTATTCCATAATCCTGGATGAGATGGAGAGAAAATCCCAGCCTGGCACTCTCCTCCTGGACTTTGTGGGTCTCTGGGTGAATTCTCCAGAGCATCCACAGTTGGTTGTCCAGTACCAACCAGGACACTTGAGAGGGACTTCCCTGGTGGTCCAGTAGTTAAGAATCCCCCTTGCAATGCAAGGGACACAGGTTCAGTCTCCGGTTGGGGAACTAAAATCCACATGCCAGCGGGCAGCTAAGCCCAATGTAACCAAACTACCGAAGCCCACATATTCTGGAGTCCACCACTATAACTAGAGTCTGTGAGCCACGATGAAAGATCCTGCATAACGCCCCAAAGATCCGGAGTTCCACCACTAAGACCCAACACAGCCAATCAAATGAATAAATAAGACTGGAGAGTCAAATTCAACCACCAGGACTAGGTCTTTGGTACTCAAATCAGAAGTCTGCTGGGACCAGTGACTCCTGCCTCAGGGCAGAGACCCCTTCAACTCACCCCCTTCCTGACCCAGAATGGTTTCATTCACATTGGGGATTTCTCTCCAATAACAGTAAGGGTCTCTTTGTACAGAGCAACTTTTCATTGCTTGCTGCTTCATTTCACAGATGTCAACTTGTCAGGATTGTTACTGACCCCATTTTACAGATGAGGAAGTTGAGACTCCAGAAGGATAGGTGACTCACCCAAGGAACTGAAGTAAGTAACTGTAGAGCCAGGACTTGAACTCAGGCAGCTCAACTACAGGGCCATGTGCCCAGCACCAAGCTAGACTACCTCACACAGGCACGAGTCTAAATATAAGTGCTGGGAAATCCATGGACAGAGGAGTCTGGTGGGCTACAGTCCATAGGGTCTCAAAAGAGTTGGACATGACGTAGTGACCAAACAATAATATAAGGTGAAAGAAATGGTTACATTTCTAACAGGAAAAGATCATGATCCCAATTAATACAAAATTTGAAACTCTGAATTACATTGAATTGTGTAGAGAAAACCACTTTCTCCCTTTCTGGCCAGAGGACCAGTTAGCCTGATGGTGCTGTCCAAACCAGGTCCACATGCCAAGCTAGCAGAATGCAACCTCTGGGAAAATCCAAAGCCATGGGGTAGGTCTGTCTTTTCCCAGGGTTGCACAGACTCATTGTCCCCAGCCCACTGGCTGCAGAAAGCCTCAGAGCAGAGCCCCTGGCTGAGTGGAGGGCTGGAGGTACAGATGGTTTATCAGGTGCTCCTGTGCATCAGAGATGAGGAAGGAATGCCTTCCTGCCCAAGCGCTTAGAGAAAACAGCTGCCCTCTGAGCCCCAGTGACTAGCAAGCTCTTGGATTACTCAGGGCCCTTTGACAGGTGACAGCCAAGGGACATGGGGTGAGGCTCTGCAGAGAGCTGAGCAGAAATCCAGGGCACCTTCTAGGCTCTGCATTATAATTGGATTTTCCAAGAAATGGCTTTGTCCAGCTTTTCAAGCTGCTGATTTACAAACTGACCTCAGCCACCATTTACTCTCCCCTGTAACTGGATCTGCCAACTCTCAGACTCAGCCTCTTGTTTCAGCTTTCCATTTTTATCCCTGCTCTTCTCCAGGGAGTTGAGCTGCCCCTGTTGTCTGGACTCTCTCACTGCGGTTAAAGTGGCGCGAGGAGGGTCAGTATACTTCTCTATGTCAACAACGGCCTCCTGTCAGTCACAGCCATTCTGCCAATCGTCTCGGGAATAGGCGGGCCTTGGAAAAGTTCGACCAATGGCCTTTCACTTTCGCCCAGGTGCGCTTGTGACTGGCCGTGACCCCGTGCATAAGGGCAGGGACCCGGGGTGCAAGAAGCAGGAAAGGTGTTGGTGAAATAAAGCCATACCTTTGTGAGAACTGAGTGGCTAAGAGGATAGGCTTTGGGTTCAAGTTCCAGCTCTGCCCCCACTAGCTGTTGACTTTGGACAAACACTCCATTTCCAATTTGAGGTTGAAATGAGATAATGCATGTAAAGTGTTTAGCACAGCACCTGGCATGTACAAAGATGATGAAGGGTTACATTTTAACGGGTGGTATTCTTCAGCCCCAGTTTTTCTTATTGTTTCAAGATCCTCTCCACCCATAAAATTTAGGCAGCTGTTATCATAGGTCTGCAGGAAGAGATGACACAGCGAAAAAACAGAGCTGAAACAGTCCTGGCTTTTGAATTTTGAAAGCCTAGGAAGTCAGGGAAGCAGAATGGACAAGTGTGTGCAGACAACAGAATAGCTTGAGGGGAGGGGCAGGGGGGACAACCCAAATGCTGGGCTAGCAAGGCTTCCTGCCTCTTAAGACAAAAATAAAGCTTCCCAGAGCAGGAGGAAGGCTAGTCTGAAAGCAAGCAAGGGAAACAGAGAATAAGGGCCCTGGACTGTGTCCCGTGGTGTCTCTTTCCCTGTGGAGCAAGGGAGGGCAGTAGAACCTTAGACAAAATAGGAGGTTTTATCTGGCAGGTGTATCTGAGTTCCATAATGTTTCTCTGCACCAGAAAGGGCAGGAGAAAAATCTTCCCGGGAGACCCAAAAGTGGCAAAAGTATGGAAGAGTGCGGGTTGCCATCTCAAGTGTTTACACGGACCGGGCAGTTTTTATAAATGAGTGAATCCAGACTGGATGCATAATAGGATATCTGCAGTGAATCACATGCCCGGTCTAAAGGGGCAGCCATGACACAAGATTGTTGCCGTACTGGGCCAGTGCTCAGAGCCCTCAGCTTCAGATAGCTAGATCCTTATGTGAAAACTCTTAAATTTTCAAAGACTGGCAACTAATTTTTTTGTAAAAAAATTTTGAAAATGTGCTGTTTCTTTCTTTGTTTTTCCTTCCACTTGTATTGAGATACAATTGACAGGGACTTCCCTCGTTGTCCAGGGGCTAAGCCTTTGCCTTCTAATGTAAGGAGTATGGGAGCTAAGATCCCACATGACTTGGGGCCAAAACACCAAAACATAAAGCAGAAGCAATATTATAACAAATTCAATAAAGATTTAAAAAATGATCCACATCAAAAAAACAAAAAAAACTTGAAGAAAAAATTTTAAAATGATACAATTGACATAAAGCACTGGATAAGTTTAAGGTGTACAGCATAATGATTTGACTTACATAATCATGAAATGATGCCCACAGTAAGTTTAGGGAACATCCATCATCTCATATAGACACAAGGAAATTAATTTTTAAAAAATACTATATGGGCCAAATCAAACCTATCTGTGGACTACATATGAATTAGAAGATGCCAGGTCGGGGCTGGTCTCCCTGCCAGGTTTTTCCTGGGCCCAGCGTGGGGTGGGAGTTGGGATGAGGAATGGCTCAGCAGGGATTTTCAGGGACCAATAGCCAGACTAGGTGGATAGCATTGGCCCCCGAGATGCTCCTAGAGTGGGGTGAGTGGGGCAGCACTACACAAGGCTCTCAGAACTTAGAAGCAACCCCAGCAAAGAGGGGAGGTGAACATGTCTGCACCTGGCAGAACAGGGGCTTGTATCATAAATTAGGCTGAGTCATGGAAAAATAGTTACGTTTCCTGCCAGCTCAAGTTTGTGGTCTGAGTCTCATCTCTGGTGATTTGGATCAGCCAACCAGAGGTATAGATTGGTATAAAATTTAAAGACTCAAGAGACAGTTTTCTATAACAGGTTAACCTGGGGTGTCCTGTAAGGCACATTAATGAAGTTTCCGTTATGTTCATTTGGAAAGGTTCCCTGGAGGAGGAAATGGCAACCCCCTCCAGTATTTTTGCCTAGAGAATCCCATGGACAGGGGAGCCTGGTGGGCTACAATACATGGAGTCACAGAAAGTCAGACACGACTGACCGACTAATACTAATACTACACTGTTTATGGGCTTTGGGGGGTTTTATTTGAGAATTCTTTTCTTCCTTATGTCTCTATGTATTCATTTATTTTATTTATATATTATTTGGGTTAAAATCTTTATTTCAAAATAATTAGATTCACAGGAAATTTTTTTAAATATTTGTATTTAATTAATTATTTATTTATTCGGCTGCTCCAGGTCTTAGTTGTGGCATGTGGGATTTTTAGTTGCAACATGTGGGATCTAGTTCCCTGACCAGGGATTGATCCTGGGCCCCCTACATTAGGAGCATGGAGTCTTGGACACTGGGCCGCCAGGGAAGTTCCAGAAAGTTTTTTTTTGTGTGTGTGTGTGCTTTTTTATGTACAGGAAGATCTTGTGTGTTCTTCACCCAGCTTTCCCCAATGGTAACCTTTTGCATAATTATGGTATAATAGCACAGTCAGGAAGTTGACATTGGTACAATCCATGGAGCTTACTTAGATTTCATGTTTTACATGTATTTGTGTGTGTGTGTGAGTCTGTGCAGTTTTATCACACGTGTAAATAAGTATGATCACATGTGATCAATCAAGATCTAGAAGTCTCTCATCACCAGAAGCTCCTTTACACTACTCCATTATACCACAATCATTCCCTTATCCTCTATACTCAGTTCAGTTCAATCGCTCAGTTGCATCCGACTCTTTGCGACCTCATGGACTGCAGCATGCGAGGCTTCCCTGTCCATCACCAACTCCCGGAACTTGCTCAAACTCATGTCCATGGAGTTGGTGATGCCATCCAACCATCTCATCCTCAGTCATCCCCTTCTCCTTCTCCACTCCCCTATCTCCTGCCAATGATCTTCATCTGTAATTTAGTTATTTTAAGAATATTATATCAATGAAATCATATAGTATGTAAGACTAGCTCTTTCTACTCAGCGTGATTCCTTCAGCTCTGTCCAAATAGTTGCATATATTGATAATTTGTTCATTTTGATTGCTGCATGGTATTCCATGGTATGGATATACTACAGTTTAACCATTCCCCTACCGAAGAACATTTAGGTTCTCTCCAGTTTTGGGTTACTACGGATCATTAATGAATTTAAAGCTAGTTTAGGGAATGTCAGCCAGGTCAGCTGTGTTCTGAGTTCGGACAGGGTACAATGTTTTCTCTGGCCCCTTAGTCATAGAATTTTGCACAGACTTTTTCGTTGGAATCCCTAGGAGGAAGGCAGGGCAGAGATTCATTCAATAGACACAATTTTCTTGAACACTTACTATGTATCATGCGTCATTCTAGATATTGGAGTTACAGTAGTGAATGAAACCAGTTAAAACCCCTCTGTTTATTTATTATTCCCACTACACATAGATGAAAACTATGATCTGTTCATGATCACACAGGTAAGAAATGTCAGAACTGGACTTGAGCCCAGGTCTTCTGATTTCTGGGCCACTGCTTTTCTGATTATATTTCTCTGTCTTTCGTTATCAGACATCAATATTAGGGCAAAAAGTACATGCTGGAAATCTTGTATGTAATGTTCTAAACAGCAGTTCTTACCTGGCGTTGATCTACCCGCAGGGACATCTGACACTGGAGTCATTTTTGGTTGTCACAGCTTGAGAGAGGGTAGCTACTGGTATCTAGTGGATAGAGTCTCAGGGAGGCAGCTAAACATCCTACAATGCCCAGGACAGTGCAAAACTCTGGTTTAAAGAGCCATAAGAGTCATGGACAAAGATAACAGTCACCCAGGCAACAGTGTCATATTGAATTTCCACCCAAGCAGACACAATTATGTACTTGACAAGTATGGTTAGAGCAGGTTGGAGGCTGATGGGGGGAGGTCCTTATGAAGTAGCTACAAAGAACCATCACCTCCACTATCTCAGTACTAGGAGGCTTTTCTGCAGGAAACGAGGGTGCAGTGAGAGCTGAAATGGTGGAAGACAGAGACTTCTAGGTGGGCTGCCTAAAAGAGGATGCAGAAGGACTTCTCTGGTGGTCCAGTGGCTAAGACTCCACATTCCTAATGTAGGGGCCCAGGTTTGATCCCTGGTCAGAGAACCAGACCTCTCATGCCACAACTAAGAGTTCACATGTCACAATTAAAGATTTTGTGTGCTGCAACTAAGACCCTGTGCAGCCAAATAAATAAATTAATTAAATACATATATTTTTTAAAAAGATGGACTTCCTTGGTGGTCCAGCGGTTAAGAATCTGCCCTCCAATGCAGGGACACATGTTCGATCCCTGGTCTTGGGACATCCCACGTGCTGCAGGGCAACTAAGCCCTGCACCACAATGAAACCCAAGAACCAAGAACCCATGCTCTTCAGTAAGAGAAACCACCACAGTGAGAAGCCCTAGCACCACAACTAGAGAGTACTCTCTACTCACTGAACTAGAAAAAGCCTGTGAGTAGCAACGTATACCCAGCACAGTCAAAAATAAATAAATAAAAAAGAGGATACAGAAAGGGCAGGAGTATTATTTCTCTGCTCCATGCTCTGCCTCCTCTATGTCTCCTGAAGACCCTTGTTACCTTCCTTCATGTAGAAATATACAAGAGGGCAGAGCTGAACCATACAGCCCTTTGAGGAACAGCAGCTCTCACGAAGGACCAGACCTGGCAACGGGCAGCGGCGATCTCATCTTCTCTGGCACCTGTTGAAGTGGCCTTGTTGCTGTCTCGCAGAAGGCAGTGGTTCCCTCCTAGGCCTCCTGGAAGCCCTCTCTGGGCCCAGCTTCTCTCTCTTCTCTCCACTTCTTCTGCCCTCTTGGGCACACTGGAGGTATTGGCAGGGCCTGGCAACCCCCTGCAAGGCTGTCTTGGCCCCTCTGCCAATCACTCCATGTGACCACCTCCCTGTTCCCTTGCCATGTAGGGTAAGCGGAGACCTTCTCCCAGGCTTGTCCCCAATCCACACTCTCTCACCCAGACAGCACAGGGTCGCTGTTTCAGCCACCGCTCACTTCTCTGGAGACCCAGATAGAGCTCTGTCCCTCTACCTGGCCCCCCAGCCCAGGGACCCTTGATCTTATCTGGGCTTGGGGAAATGGCTCTAGGGTCTCAGTCTCCAAACCTCTTGTTAATAACGTAAACATTATACCCAGGGGCCTCCAGGACTCCCGTTTTGGAAACTCAAAGTCCACATTCTTGCAACTCAAACTCCTGATTCTCGAAATTCACAAGTGTTTCTGCTGAGCTAAGCTTTTCCCAAAGTAAAAGGCACCAAGATATGGAAAGGGAAAAAGGGAGAAAAACCAATGTCACTAAGTATTAGCCCACTACAGCAGCCTGGGCGAGACGAATGGGCCACCAGGACCCTGGCAGGTGTGGAAGACTTGGCTGTGCTCCTCCTGGGGGCCCCTCTCCTCTAGGGAAGCTGAATCTCTGTCCCCAGGTTCATCTTTCATCTTCTAAACCTGAATCAAGGAGTCCCTCAGGGTATCATAAACACCACTTACATGAGAGCCAGGGTAGAGAAGCCGGTGAGAGCATGGGCTCCAGGTATGTTGGGGTCATAGGCAGACCCCACCACTTACCAGCTGAGTGAGCTTGATCAGGTCATTTAACTTCTCTGCATCTCAGTTTCCTCATCTGTAAAATGGGGGAACTATAGTAACTTCCTTATATAGTTATGAGGATGATTAAATGAGGCAGTTCCAAACTGGGAAAGGAATACATCAAGGCTGTATATTGTCACCCTACTTATTTAACTTATATGCAGAGTACATAATGCAAAATGCTGGGCTGGATGAAGCACAAGCTGGAATCAAGATTGCTGGGAGAAATATCAATAACCTCAGATATGCAGATGACACCACACTTAAGGCAGAAAACAAAGAGAAACTGAAGAGCATCTTGATGAAAGTGAAAGAGGAGAGTGAAAAAGCTGGCTTAAAACTCAGCATTCAAAAAACGAAGATCATGGCATCTGGTCCCATCACTTCATGGCAAATAGATGGGGAAACAATGGAAACAGTGAGAGGCTTTATTTTCTTGGGCTCCAAAATCACTGCAGATGGTGACTGCAGCCATGAAATTAAAAGACACTTTCTCCTTGGAACTAAAGCCATGACAAACCTAGACAGCATATTAAAAAGCAGAGACATTACTTTGCCAACAAAGGTCCATCTAGTCAAAGCTATGGTTTTCCCAGTAGTCACGTATGGATGTGAGAGTTGGACCATAAAGAAAGCTGAGTGCCAAAGAATTGATGCTTTTGAACTATGGTGTTGGAGAAGACTCTTGAGAGTCAATCGTAAAGGAAATCAGTCCTGAATATTCATTGGAAGGACTGATGCTGAAGCTGAGATTCCAATACTTTGGCACCTGATGCGAAGAGCTGACTCTCTGGAAAAGACCCTTATGCTGGGAAAGATTGAGAACAGGAGGAGAAGGGGATGACAGAGGATGAGATGGTTGGACGGCATCACCAGCTTGATGAACATGAGTTTGGGAAAGCTCTGGGAGTTGGTGATGGACAGGGAAGCCTGGCACGCTGCAGTCCATGGGGTTGCAGAGTCAGACACAAGTGAGCAACTGAACTGAACTGAAATGAGACAGTACTTGTAAGGTGGGTAGTAGAATAATGCCTGGCATATAGTCAGTGCTCTGTGGGTGCTACTGTTATTTACTTATCCTAGAGCTGAATGTTTTTCCTTGAAATCCAAGTCCCACAGGGCCCTTGTGTTTGCTGCTCATGGTTTCAAAGCAGTTAGTTAACAGGAATAGGATTAGAACATCTGTGCTTGGTCTCTGGCCCTCTTCCAGGCTGCTTGCAAAAGCTTCAAAAGGATTCTCTTAGGGTCCTTTTGTTGTAAGAAACGGAAACTCATCAGACTAGTTTAAGCAAAAAGGAAACTTGGTAAAACAGGAATACCGCTCAGCCTTAAGAACTGGAAGGCTGGCAAGAATCCCGGAAGCATCCCTCTCCCTCTCTCTCTGCAGAGGGTTTTCCTGCTTTGGCAAGTGCCAGCCCAACACAGAGGCCTTCCTGTACTGACGGTGGCTGCTATAGTGCCTGCTGGGGGCTACCAACCACCACTGACTTCCTCCTGTTGGCAGAGTCTTCATTTGTTCAGGTGTCTGCACCAGCCCCAACTGACTCCAGGTACATTCTGAACATCTACTCCAGTCTGGAGGGTCCTCACTGTGATGGATTTAGGAGCAGGCATGTGACTCAGCTGGGCTTCCCAGGTGGCACTAGTGATAAAGAACCTGCCTTCCAAGGCAGGAGACTTAAGAGACAAGGGTTTGATCCCTGGTCGGGAAGATCCTCTGGAGGAGGGCATGGCGACTCACTCCAGCATACTTGCCTGGAGAATCCCATGAACAGAGGAGCCCGGTGAGCTACAGTCCATAGGGCCACAAAGAGTCGGACACAACTGAAGCGACTTAGCACACATGCACGCATGCATGTGACCCAGTTCCAGGAAGGGAGTGATCAAGGAAGTTTGCTGGGAGTTTCTGGGAAAGGCTTCATCATTGATGGAAAAGGGACTCACCGGAAGAGAGAGTGACAGAGCAGGGAGCCCGAGGCAGCATGAGTAATGAGGCTGAGCGCATCAGAAGGGCCCGCACGATTGTGAAGTCCCCGTGTGTCCTTGTCAAGGAGCCTGGACTTACTGCCAACGGCAGAGGGGAACCACTGCCCCTATCTGTGTTTCACACTGCTGACCCTTCAACAGGGAGAATGGATCCAAGGGGAGAGCTTGGGAACAGGACCCCAGTTAGGAAGTAGCTGGATGAACTGACTGGTTATGAGATCTGGAGAAAGGTTTTCCGCAGGGTGGGGGCACAGAAGATTATGCGGTGAAGAGGACGAAAGATTGTTGGTTCTCTGTGCTCAGGGGTCCCAAGAACCTGCACTCCAAGCAATATCTTCAGCAGCTCCATTCTGCGCCATCTGACCTGTCTACACAGACCCCATTAAATTGGTAACTCAGGGAGATGTGTATTTCTTGAATGAAAAAATTTCAGGAAGTGGGATGAGATGGTTTTATTTAAACAAATGGTCCAAGGATCCAATTTCACTTTGTACTATATGAGCACAATTCCTCACTACACAGACCTGATTCAACCTTCAGAGAGGTTCGGCTGGTATGTCATAGGTGGTACATGCACACAAGACACATCCTTTCCTGGTGGGTGTGAGCCACTCCAGGTGAAGGCCAGGTCACAAGTACCGGTGTGTGATTTACTGCTGACTTTGGCAAGAGTCACAAGGTGAAGACATTGCTCAGACTCTCAGAGTTTATAAATGAGTCAAGGTGAGGAGAGGGGGTCACTTACTTAGAACGGAGCAAAGGCAGAATGGCAGGTGGGGAAAGACTATGGCAAGAAAGAGAAGACACGGGGGCAGACTAAGGAGGGTATGTTCTTGGTGGACCATACAGCTGGTTCCTGGACCCTCTGTTTTCCTAAGTTTTATTATTAAATATATTGTTACTGAAAAAATAATAATTACCTCCCCATCACACACACACACACACGTGCACACACACACACACACGTACCTCTCCTAAATTTCTAAGGATAATTATGGTTTGCTTTGGGTTGATCCCTCCTGAACACTTTCTATGCTTAATCAAATATATGTGTCTCTATCTTCTATTTTTAAAAAAGACTTATTTATCTATTTTATTTTTTTTACTGTGATGGGTCTTTGTTGCTGCACGTGGGCTTTCTCTAGTTGCAGCAAGTGGGAGCAAGCAGGGGCTACTCTTCATTGCAGTGTGTGGGCTTCTCATTGCAGTGGCCTCTCTTGTTGCAGAGCACAGGCTCTAGGCATGTGGGCTTCAGCACTTGCAGCACACAGGCTCAGTAGCTGCATGTCTTGGGCTCTAGAGCAAGGTTCAGTAATTGCGGTGCATGGGCTTAGTTGCTCCACGGGGTGTGGAATCTTCCTGGACCAGGGATTGAACCAGTATCCTTTGCACTGCAAGGCAGATTCTTAACCACTGGACTATCAGGGAAGCCCTCTCCATCTCTTTCAAAAGCCATTTGTGTGGCATCAAAATGCTTGGTCTCTTGCTTTTCTCAGTTAATGATACATCTTGGATATTCATCTCTGTGAGGTAACTCTAGCTCCTTCTCTTTTCATGACTGCATAGTATTCCAGTATGAGCCTGGGCCATAATTAATTTAACATATCTCCTTTTGGTGGCATTTAGGTTGGTAACAATTTTTCATCATTATAAATAATCATGAATGAAAATCTTTGAACAAACCTTCTTAAGCACACATGTGAGTTTTTCTACAAGATGATCACTTCCTCTAGGTGGATTTTTCAGCTTACTTTATAACAGACTGAGATCCAGTCACCAATTAGAGATAGTCTAATACTTCAAATTAGTTACTTGTTCATTCAGGTAGGGCAAGTCAAAATGAATGCCAGGAATGCTCAGAACAGTATCCAATCCTCCTAGAATCCAGACTTTCAGAGCTGGACAGGCTAATGCCACAAATGATTCATGCTCAGATGCCACTGGACCATTTATAAGGCACTTTTCTACATTTTGGTTCACCAGATCCTCATATTGGTCCTGAAAAATAGGTATCATTGGCATCACTCTGTTTATAGATGAAGAAACTGAGGCTCAGAGAGAATGAGATATTTGCCCAAGGTCACACAGCTCATAAGTGGCAGAGGATTCAGAAATCAGAGAGGTTTGATGTAATCCTGCCTTCTTTTTAAATCCATGATACAGGTTGTATCACGGTGCCTCATATGAGAAGAGCTTTACAGTGAATAGTTAGCTGAAGAGATATGTGAAATAAGCATCTACCTACATGGCTGAGTTTGCAGGATTATTAGATTCCTACTGATACTGTAAAAAATTACCACAAACTTTACAGCATAGGACAATATGAGGTTCAGTTCAGTTCAGTTCAGTCATTTAGTCATGCCCAACTTTTTGCGATCCCATGGACTGCAGCATGCCAGGCTTGCCTGACCATCACCAACTCCCGGTGCTTGCTCAAACTCATGTCCATTGAGTCGGTGATGTCATCTAACCATCTCATCCTCTGTCGTCCCCTTGTCCTCCTGCCTTCACTCTTTCCCAGCATCAGGTCTTTTCCAATGAGTCAGCTCTTCACATCAGGTGGCCAAAGTATTGGAATTTCAGCTTCAGCATCAGTCCTTCCAACGAATATTCAGGACTGATTTCCTTTACGATTGACTGGTTTGATCTTCTTGCACTCCAAGAGACTCTCAAGAGTCTTCTCCAACACCATAGTTCAAAAGCATCAATTCTTTGGCACTCAGCTTTCTTTATGGTCCAACTCTCACATCCATACATGACTACTGGAAAAACCACAGCTTTGACTAGGCAGACCTTTGTTGGCAAAGTAATGTCTCTGCTTTTTAATATGCTGTCTAGGTTTGTCATGGCTTTAGTTCCAAGGAGAAAGTGTCTTTTAATTTCATGGCTGCAGTCACCATCTGCAGTGACTTTGGAGCCCAAGAAAATAAAGCCTCTCACTGTTTCCATTGTTTCCCCGTCTACTTCCCATGAAGTGATGGGACCAGATGCCACGATCTTCGTTTTTTGAATGCTGAGTTTTAAGCCAGCTTTTTCACTCTCCTCTTTCACTTTCATCAAGATGCTCTTCAGTTTCTCTTTGTTTTCTGCCATAAGTGTGGTGTCATCTGCATATCTGAGGTTATTGATATTTCTCCCAGCAATCTTGATACCAGCTTGTGCTTTATCCAGCCCAGCATTTTGCATGATGTGCTCTGCATGTAAGTTAAATAAGCAGGGTGACAATATACAGCCCTGATGTACTCCTTTCCCAGTTTAGACGAGTCCATCGTTCCATGTCCGTTTCTCACTGTTGCTTCTTGACCTGCATACAGATTTCTCAGGAGGCAGGTAAGGTGGTCTGGTATTCCTATCTCTTTAAGAATTTTCCATAGTTTGTTGTGATCCACACAAAGGCTTTAGCATAGTCAATGAAGCAGAAGTAGATGTTTTTCTGGAACTTTCTTGCATTTTCTATGATCCAATGGATGTTGGCAATTTGATCTCTGAACATGAGGTTATTATATGACAGTTCTAGAGGTCAGAAGTCCAAAATTGGTCTCGCTAGGCTAAAATTTAGGTGTCAGCAGAGCTGTGCTTCTGCTTGGGGGGTCTAGGGAAGAATCCATTCCTGACCCTTCTCAGCTTCTAGAGACTGCCCACACGCGTTGGCTCATGGCCCCCTCCAGCAAGAGGGGGCATTGCATTACTCTGACCTATGCGTTCAGCGTCACATCTCTGACCCTCTTGCCTCCCTTATTAGAACCCATGTGGACTTCCCTGGTGGTCCAGTGGTTAGGAATCCACCTGCCGACACAGGGGACGTGGTTCAGTCCCTGACTGGGGAAGATTCCACATGCTGCAGGTCAACTAAACAAGTGTGCCACAACTACTAAAGCCCATATGCCCTAGAGCCCATGCTCTATAACAAGAGAAACCACTGCAAGGAGAAGCCCGTGCATCACTACTAGAGAGTAGCCCCCGCTCACAACTAGAGAAAGCCCAAGAGCAACAGTGATGACCCAGTGCAGCCATAAACAAATAAAGAACCCTTGTGATCTCATGAGGTCTACCAGGATAATTCAGAATAGTTTCCCTATCTCAGGATCCTTAACTCAATCACATATCTGAGGTCTCTTTTGCCATGTAAGGTAACATATTCACAGTTCTTGAGATCAGGCTGTAACATCTTTGGGCAGTCATCACTCTGCCTACCACACAGGGTTCCTAGCATAGCAGTTAAGAGCAAATACATACCTTGGTTCAATTCTTGGCTTAACCACTTGCTAATGGATCCAGGTACATAACTTCTCTGAGTCTTAGCCTCACTTGAAAAACAGGCGTCATAGAATTCTCCTTCTAAGGCTGTTGTAGCAATTGAATAACATAGTGCTTGTAGAGCACTTGAAACACAGGGCTCAGTAGATGGTTTAACTGTCATTGTCCCCTCTGCCTGTTATGGTAACAGTAACAGAAACTCCACTGTTTGCGATTTATTTTTCTGGCTTTTTCCCCAAAGGCATTTCTCAGGCCTTGTCAGCTGACAAGGGGATAAGGTGGTGGTTACACTGTCAGGCTCCTCAGTGGGATACAGAGAACCTGGGAAGATTCAGAGACACTCACCACCTAGAAGGAAAAGGCATGGAGGGGGGGATGGCAAGGAGAAATATGCTTCCTTTGCCAGCTTCTGGGTTTTGCCTGTGGTTCAGCTTTGAGAATTTCTCCAGCCTCTCCCCAGATTAGCCAGGCTGAGCCTGACTGAAAGGAACACTCTGAAGATGATATTCTCAGATAAACGAGACCTGCCCAGTTGGGTGTGCAGCAGAGCAGGGCGGACCCAGAGTCGGATCCTGGCATGGAAAAGTACTGAGGCCCTTTGCCTCTGGGTAGGAGCTAGAGCAGCTGTCTGAAATGATCACCCCCAGCTCAGGCCTCTCCAAAGTTAGTCTTGCAGAGTGAAATGAAAACCAGATCCCTGGTCTTATCTGAGGACTCTGTGACTGTTTCCCATCACTTCTTTGGAGCCTGGAAGGTTCCCAAATTCACTGTCTAAACTTTGCAATGGATACACACAGCTTTCAAATGGGAACCTGTTATATAGGTCCCTTATCCACATATGTTCTCCCCATTTGCTAAAATAATATTATTTGGAGTTCTCATTCATCCAGTAAATATTTATTAAGCACCTGCAGGGAGTCAAGAAACACTGTTGGGAGCACAGCGGTCCCTGTCCTCAGAAGAGGAGACTGACTTGTAAAGAATTACATCACTATGCAGAGTGTGACAGTGGTGTCTTCTTCCTGAGTGACAGACTGGAGACGCAGGGGAACTTGTCTTAGGGCCCAGAGCATGATGGGGGATTTTTCTATAGTGGGAGAAGAGAGGCTCTGGAGGGGATGAATTTGGGTCAAGCTCCCGATACTCCTCATTTGCCTAAAGTGTGACTTTGGGCAAATGACCTCATCCCCTTAAGCTTCAGCTTTCTGTTCTATAAAGTGAGCATAACCAATAACCATCTGCAGGGTTATTTTAAGTATTAAATAAGATGGTGCAAGGGAAGTGGGTGGTAACTGGGTTCTTGGTCCATAGTAAGGATATGAAGAATACCAGTTATTGATATACTTAGGGAGACTCATTACTGTTTCCCTAAATGCCTTTCCCTCCCCCAAATTACAAGACAGCCCCAAACTGTCTTGGGGCCCTTCGTAGACAGCCCCTCTTCGTAGACACTAAGGTCCCATTGAACCATTACCATGCATGTTAAGACCTAGAGAAAGGAACTGCAACCCACTCCAGCATTCTTGCCTGGAGAATTCCATGGACAGAGGAGCCTAGCGGGCTACAGTCCCTGGGGTCACAAAGAGTCGGATACGACTGAGGGACTAACACACACACATGCATGTGAAGAAGCAACACTGGGAAAAAATACCCACATGTAACCACTCTGTAGGTATACACACATGCGAATCATGTGTACCCACGAAGATGGCAGTTTGGAAGAGTGAACCTGATTGCAATTTCCACCAGGGTGTCTGTTTTCCATCCTGGACAGAGCAGATTCCCAGTAGGAGGCGCCTTCTGTCCTCAGCTAGATTCTCTGACACAGGGCCAGCCGCCTATCAGCTTTTCTCAGGATTTGAACTTCAAAGAGCTGGACACTAGGAGAAAGGGACCCTGACCTGACCTCTCTTGGAAAGCAAAACAATCTAAGATTGAAGGAGGAGGAGGGCTACCTGCTCCCTCCGTGTTTAGAATCGGGCTGGGTCCCAGAAGCACAGTTCCAGGGCAAACCTCCAGGTAGGGGGCAAAGGTGCCCTCCAAGCTGTGGTTTACCCTGCCCAGAACCAGGCCTCGAGCAGCAGCTCTGGGGCTCTAAGCAGAGGCGGTCCACCAGCCTGCTACCTGGTCGGCAGGACACCAACCGGAGTTTTCATGCTCAAGTTCTCCGCAAAGCTGAAGACAAAACGCCAGCTGGGAAGGCACCTGAGCCAGGGCGCCCCCATCCCGGGCAAGGGCGCGGGCTCCTGAAATGGGTTCCACCCCGACCAAGGCTCAACTGTGCGACCCGGAGGGCGCTCAGGGGACCCGGGGTAGGGGGTGGGGGCAGATCGAGGGCCTGAGATGACTTGCTTTTCAAAAACTCGCTTCCTCCTTTCCTATCTCCGCCCATCAGTCACCTTGCAGGGACCAACCCGGGGAGGTGCGGGCGGGGCCCAGAGCCCAGACCCAGCCCGAGGGTGAAGAGGGAAGGGCAGCCTCCCCAGGAGGGGGCAGAGGAGGAAGGGAGGCGGGGAGGCCGGCGCACCAGCTGGCCAGGTGAGCGCCCCACCTGGAAAGGCGCGGCGGGCAGGCCCGCGGAGGTGAACCTCTGCACTCGCACCGGGTCTGGTAGGGACTCTCTGGTCTCCTTAACGCTTAAAACCCGGACTCCCAGCCGACACGCCCTTCCCACCCCGCGCCACACGAACGCTGCCCCGGGGGGCAGGGGCAGGCTGCTCTCCCCTCCTCAACCCGGGTTAGCCAACTTCGTGCGGTCCAACGTCCCCGGCCCGCACTCCCCCAGCCGATCTGGGGGAGTGGGTGTTTTCTCTTCGCAGCTGGGGCTCGGTGCCCTGGGACTCCAGGTGGCCCGGAGGGCCGAGGGGGAGGGTCCACTGGTGGGCGGTGCCTCCTAGGGCCGGAGGCCACTCTGGGCCGGCACCGCCCTCCGCCTCTCTCGGTCCCTCCCCCCCGCACGCCGGCGCTCCGGAGCCGCGCTTCCTGCGTCCCCATCCCAGTCCGAGAGCTGGCGGCGCGCTCTCCGCCACTGTGCTCCCTCGACCGAGACTCCCCTGATCCCCCAGCCCCAGGATCGCGGCACCCTAAGGAGGCAGCCTGGGCGAGGGGGCCGGGGTCGTGGAGCCCCCAGCCCTAGGCCGCCCAACGGAGACCAAGCTGGAACCGCCGCCGCCTGGGTGAGTCTGCGCCTTCCTCCCCGCCGCACCCGGCGGAGGGACTGTTGCCCACGGGGCCCCGGAGGGAGTCGACGGCTGCTGGGTCTGTCTGTAGGATCGTCTGGGAGCTTCCTGCCCGGGGTCTGCGGCGGAGGAACTCCGTACTGGCATCCTCTGGACCACCTGGCTCCCGGGCATCGCGCTGGGGCCAGCTGGCTTTGGCTGGGAGGAGACAGCCGGCCTCTGGGCTCCCTGTTGGGGGCGACGGGTGCCATCCGCCTGTCGGTTCCGAACCCGTAGCCAAAGAGGCACCTTGCCCCAGTGCTTAAGACAGAACTTCTCACTAGGTCCCAGGAAAGTACCCTGGCGCTGCCCGAACGAGGCCCTTTCCCCCATCCCTTAATCCTTTTTGGAAATGGAGACTTTTAAGGGATTTAGGTTCGTGAGTGTGTGTGTTTTAGGTACTAGAGGCCAAGGGTGACGAATGGGGTGTGAGCAGAGTAGGTGTAACCGGGTTTCTTCATCTACAAATGGGGTGAGGTGGGGCATTCGTGCCTGCCGCAGAGCAAGTACTACTCAGATTCAAAACACATCTCTAGTCTGCGCCCTGAAGGGAGCCCTGTGGCCCCGAACGCCGGGTCTGATTAACAAGGATAGTCACTTTCAGAAAGAAAGCTTTCCTAGCCGAAGGACGAGGGTGCAGGAAACCTGCATATCCCTGCGGTTTCCCCGGTCCCGCCCGGGACTTCCGAGGTGGGTAGCGGCCCAGGGCACCCGTGCTGCGTCCAGAGAAGCCTGTGTGTTCCCGGGTCGGGTCCCTCCTATCTTTGCCGCTGGTCCAGAAGCGCGGAACCGAGGCGTGGTCGGAGCGCAGTGGGCGGGACCGGGGCCAGCCTGTTGGGCCGCAGGGGAGGGATTGGCATCTGAGATTGCTGGCTTCTGGCTTTCGTTTTGAGGGGATCACTTGAGGGTGGCTTTCCTAGTCGGCTCTGGGATCTGTGAAAGGCCTTCGCACTTTGCAGACGTCACGCGGGGATCTTGAACTAGGTTGATGGGGCCAAATGAAATTGGGAGGGAGCCCCTTTCCCTCCAAATGTGTCCCTCCCCAACTTGCCAGAAGTACTGCCCAGACAGGGAGAAAACACAGAAGACAGAAGAAGGGGAGGGGGCTGACTGTGATCTGTTCCTCTAGGTGTCCTGAACTGACAGTGCTTCAATGATTAGGGCCTCTTGAGCATGACAAAGGCCCAGGCCTGCCCCGAGGGTGCAAGGCCAAGGGGCCTCAGAGAGCTCCCAGTCTAGTGAACAGTAAATGGCAAGTGTATTTAAGAGGTGGCAATATAGTCACACCCCACCATTTCCTGGCTGTGTGACCCACAGTGGGCTGTCACAGCCTCTGTGAGCCTCAGTTTCTTCACCTGTATAATGGGAATGATAACCTAAAGTGTGGGACATTCATGCCTAGCACATGGCAACTACTCTGTAGGAAGCTGTGGTGTCGGGTTAGGGTGGAAGAGAGGAAAGAAAGTGAGGCATGCCAGGAGATCTTGCTAAGAAAAGAAAGTTGGGATATTAAATAGTGAAGTGGAGTCTCCTGGAGGGATGGGGTAGGAAGGGTGTCTGGGCAGATGGAACAGCACAGACAAAGGCATGGAGGTATGAAGATGCAGGGGATGTACTGGTAGGTGCTCAGGTCATGGCAGGTTTGTGGGAAGATGGGGGGAAGTAAAGGGAGTGGAGGATCTGGGATGAACTGGACTGGAGAGGCAGGGCCAGGTCATCACAGGTGGGACTTTATTCAGTAGACATCTTGGAACCACAGATGTCGACTGCATGCCTGTGTGGGCCAAGCAGTGTCCTGGGTGCTCAGCATACATCACTGGACAAGAAAGACAAAGAAAGATGCAAATTCCGTTCAAGTTCTTTAAGCAGAAGAGTGATTCGGTCCTGTTGATGCGTTCGGAAGATAAACCTAGCTGCTTAGAAGTTAGGTGGGAGTTTGGAGAAGGTTGATAGGAGAGAAGAAGGAGGCTGGCCTGCAGGTTGGTGGGGGCAGAGGGAATGATAAAGGGGGCTGACCTGGAGCCTCATACAGGAGGCAGAGATTAACATGTGCTCTTAACATGTGACCACTGGTCAAGGGTGAGATTTGTGGATGTAGGGTGTGAGGCTCAGGCTGCCAGCCTGTCTCCTGCCAGAGTGAGGTGGTGGGATCTGGGCAGGGTCCAAGCCAGCCCAGCTGTGGCTTTCCAGCTCTCCATCTCCAGAAGTTGTGAGGCCCAGGAGTTTCTGTGACTGTGCGAGGAGTGGCCGTGCTGGAAGCAGAGCCAGCAGGCCGTCTCTTGTTTGCATTTACACTGGACAGCCTGCCCTTTTGGGGGGCTCCTGGGTCACGGTTCTGGTAAATGTTCTTCCATCCTTCTGTGGGGCTGGTAGTAAAGCCCTCTGAGCCCTGGGGCTGGAGGAGATCGGAGCTCCAGGACCTTTGACTCTGGGCTTCTCATTTGAGGCACTGAGAAGACTTTTCTCCCTAAGTGCCAGGGAAGTTCCCGAACTTCAGATGACTGGGCACGAGGTGAAGGGTCCGCTTCTGGCTGCTGGCTTTTGCTTTCACTTTTGTTGTCTGCCCTGAATCTTAGAGGAGTTCCTTTTGCAGTTGACAGCTGTAAGAGTATCCTTCTTCCGATTATAAGTCTCCTTTAGTTGGGAGTGGACCATGCATGGCCTTTCAACTGCCACAGGAGGACCTAGGCATGTCCTCTCACTTGATAGACACAACTGAGAGAGAGGAAGGAACTCACCCAAGGGCACACAGCAGGTCAGCAGTGGAACCTGTTTTCCCCGGAGATTGGCCACAGTCAGGTCAAAGGCTTGTTCCAGGCCCTGGGTTAGTCCAGGGAGGAGGTTGTCTCAACATCTGTCTCGCTTCTCCCCAGTTTGGACAGGTGGCCCTGTTTAGCCTTGTGATGCTTTTTCCTCCCTTCTCAATTGAGCTTTTGGTGCACCAGCCGCCCTTGCTAGGAGCTCCGGCTCCACAAAGAAACGGGTCACTTGTTTGGCTTTGCCTGCTCTGAGGGCGGGGAGGAGGGGGTTGCTAAGAACCTCGGGCTGATTCTTAACTCCTCCCTCCTCTCGGCCCCAAGCCCTGTGTCAGGACGCTAGGCTGGGCCCTCGCTTTCTACTCTGGGTTGTTTACTCAGGCTGAGCAGCCAAAAGTTCCCTTATTCTCTCTTGCCCTAGATTCATCAGGCTTAGCAACCCTTAAATCTGAGTGCTGGCTTCTTTAGCTCTTAGAATATTAGAGCCAAAAGGGACCTTACAAATGGGGAAATTGAGGTCCAGGGAAGGGAAGGGACAGGCCTGAGATCAGAGCTAGGGCTAGAACTCAAGTTTCCTGATTTTGTCTTGAGTGATTTTAAGGATGGTTCTTGCAGGAAAAAAGAGAAAAACAGAGCACATGCCCCCTCCAAGAACCCCTCTCTCTGTATACTCCACACTTCCAGGAATTTATGGGGACACCCACAGTCACATGTCCAGAAGGAGTAAATGCTGAGGCCCCCTACAACAAGGAATATATGTATCTTGACATTTTCAGGACCTATCTCTTCAAACTGACATTCACGCCAGGGACTAAGCTAGTGATTAAACTTACTTGCTGCTCCCTGAACCATACTTTATCATGTGCCCCTGGAGAGACAGGCTCTTAAAGTTATTTTTGCCCCCAGATTACAAAGGAAGTACATGCTTATTGTAGAAAACTTGGAAGGAATATATCACGAGGTGCTGACACCCACTGTCCATACGGTGGTGTCTTATTCAGACTTTTTTTTTTTAGCTTGCTTGCTCTGCTATTTCATACTCTGATTTTTCAACTCATAATCATGTGTACTTTCCTTGTGACAACTTTTTCACACTGGTTCTAACCTACCAGTCTCATGTACTCCTACTATCTGATGGCTGGAAGGTACTTAGGAGGCCAGAATTTTGAGTTGGCTCTGACAGAACACTCCAGTAGCCCGAATCCTATACACGCATGCATGCTCAGTTGCTGAGTTGTGGCCAACTCTTTGCGACACTATGGACTGTAGCCTGCCAGATTCTTCTGTCCATGGGATTCTCTAGGCAAGAATACTGGAGTGGGTTGATAGTGGGTTGATAGCCCTCCTCCAGGGGATCTTCCTGACCCAGGGATTGAACCTGTGTCTCCTGCATCGCCTGCATTGCAGGCAGATTTTTTACCACTGAGCCCAAATTCTGTAACGCTATGCGAATTACACACCGCTGTAGGACTTCCAGGGGCCATTTCTCTGCATCACCGTGGGTGTTGGGGAAAGGGTGCTGTTTACCAGATCTAAAGCAAACATTGATTGTCAGCAAGCCTCTTAGAAATGGAGGACATCAGTTATCAGGGTGGGGTAGGGTGGATGTGATCCACAGATTATAGGAGGGAGGGAGAGAGCTTTGTTTCTTCCATCCTTTGCTGTGCTGGTTTTAACCTAGCCAGGTGCTCCCACCCTGTTGTCATCAGGCCTTCCCCAGATCTCCCCAGGACTAGGCACCAGGGCGGCAAGTGCAGGTCTCTAGAAAAGTCAGTATTTGGTTTGCTCATTTCCAAGCCCTGCGTCTTAGAGAGTAGGTATATCAGTGGCAAAGATGTGCAGAAAATGTGTTACCACCAACTCAGGTGATAAGGTCAGGCACTCCACCCTGGGACAGGATTTCCTGGCATCTCTCATCCTCTAATAGGATCACAGCTTTACTTCATGCCTGCCTACATGTTCAGTTGTTCAGTCGTATCTGACTCTTTGTGACCCCATGGACTGTAGCCCGCCAGGCTCCTCTGTCCATGGAATTTTCCAGGCAAGAATACTGGAATGGGTTGCCATTTCCTACTCCTTGGGATCTTACTGATCCAGGGATCAAACCTGCATCTCCTGCATTAACACTTTTACCACTTAGCCACCTGGGAAGTCTAAGAGCTTTACTAATGCCAATACTAGAAGTGATCTCAATACTAGAGATTATCAATACTAGAAGTGATCTCAGAGGTTCCTTAGCCTGTGCTTACAGACTACGGGCAGTGACTTATCCTTGGGTTTGAAAATCAGTGAAACGGTTTTCCACTGGCTCTTTTGAAGTGAAATAGAAGAAAGTGAACTAGTAAGCAATGCATCTCCTGCCGTGAGAAGTATTCTTCAGTGAAACTTTCATCTCAATTATTTGTAGGCAGCTAGGCAGCAGGGTGAGAACCTTGGGCAGCACTGCTCTGGTTCACTGGTTTTTATACTGTGATCCTGGAAAACTTGGGATTCCTTGGACAGGTCCAAGAAGCAACTCAGGGGTTTATGAGGGGCCAGCTGGAAAGAAACTCTGCTTACAAATATTCCAGATGTCACGGCGCAAAAATCCCTTTAAAGAGATTCTGCAACTTTAAATAAAGAAAATTGCTGCTGGTCAAGCTGCCTTGATTCTTAGAAGAAGAAACTGAGGCCAGAAAACAGAGTGGCCTTTGCGGGTCAGGTGGGCTCTCAGGCTCACTTGACAGTGGTCTCCAGATGAGGTGCAAAAGTCAATACAAGTCAGAGCTCCTGGCTGAAGACACAAGTTGACCCTGCAGCCTGAATCTCCTCTGAGCCAAACTGGTATGTTTACTAGCAACTCATGTTAATCATAAAGCCTGTAACTGTCAAGCCAACAGTCTAGCTTAAATTGTCGCAGTGCACAAAACAGGCACTTGTTCAATGCCAGTGTATAAAACACATCACAGGGTTGGTTAGATAGCATTACCAGACATGAATTTGAGTAAACTCTGCGAGATAGTGAAGACAGGGAAGCCTGGAATGCTGCAGTCCATGGGGTTGCAAAGAGTCAGACACAACTTAGTGACTAAACAACAAGGGTTCATTAAGCCTTTTGGCATTTCTTTTTTTGATGTCCCCAGAGCTTCCCTAATGGAAACATCCTATAGGCAGTGGGCCCAAGGTCACCCAGCAAATCTTGGCAGAACCAGGATGAGAATTCACTGGGTGAGTGAGGTCCTCTTTAAAGATCATGATCCTTTTTAAAGGCATGGGTCAACAGTGGCCTGCCGTGGGGTCAGGGGCACTGACTGTAGCAGTCCTGGGAGGTGTGGCATGCTGGCATAAGTCCTTTTGGAGGAGTTCGCTGTTACCCCACTCCAGTATTCTTGCCTGGGAAATCCCATGAACAGAGGTGCCTGGTGGGCTATTGTCCATGGGGTCACAAAAGAGGACACAACTTAGCCACTAAACAGCTTATGTGATGTATTGTTCTGGATGTCTTCAGAAGGTTCTTCTGTTTCTTCTATGCAAGACCTAGAACCACGTGGCTCTAATGCTTGGTGGATTTTATGTCTTTGCCACTTTTTCTTTTTCACAGCTGGTCTGAAAGAGACAGAGTTTACTTGCCTTACTCTTGGTCCACATTTTCCCCATGCCCAGTTGGGCTTGTGTTGGTTAGGGTTTGGGCATGGTTTCTTGAAACTTGGGAATGGGGGGAATATGATAAAAAAAAAAAAACAAAACACTCACACCTTGACTCCAAATATTCAGCTTCATTAGCTGCAGTGTAGTGGGTAGAGATATGTATGGGCGTTGTCCTTGGGTAATTGTTTTGAAACACTGACAGATGCAAATTCTACTATGTGGCGTGGGAAGGAAGCTGTCTTTGGCTGCCACAGGCTGTCATGTAAAGAAATGTACTGTTACTACTGTCGAAGTACTGATAGTCTTGTCAAAGCTATGGTTTTTCCAGTAGTCATGTATGGATGTGAGAGTTGGACTATAAAGAAAGCTGAACACCGAAGAATTGATGCTTTTGAACTGTGATGTTGGGGAAGACTCTTGAGAGTCCCTTGGACTGAAAGGAGATCCAACTAGTCCATCCTAAAGGAAATCAGTCCTGAATATTCATTGGAAGGACTGATGCTGAAGCTGAAACTTCAGTACTTTGGCCACCTGATGGGAAGAGCTGACTCATTGGAAAAGACCCTGATGCTGGGAAAGATTGAAGGCAAGAGGAGAAGGGGGTGACAGAGGATGAGATGGTTGGATGGCATCACCAACTCAATGGACATGAGTTTGAGTAAACTCCGGGAGTTGGTGATGGACAGGGAGGCCTGGCATGCTGCAGTCCATGGGGTTGCAAAGAGTCAGACATGACTTAGCAACTGAACTGAGTACTGTGTCTTGATCACAGAGCTGGTGGAGAACCTAAGAGGTCAGCTCTGCCCGCATAGGTAGGCCAGTCTTCCCAGGAGTCACCATTACAATACAGCTGACCAGTGATGAGGAAACCCAAAAGTTTGAAGGAGGCGGTTTAACCCAAACATGGAGAGTCAAGTAAGGATTTTCAGAAAGAGCCGAGTCTAAGCTGAAGCCTAAAGGGGGAACAGAAGGTCAGCTGCTGTGCCTGGTGGAGGCACAGCCTGTGCAAAGGCCCAGTGGCATAAAACAGTTTAATTCACACGGGCTGGCACTAAATTCACATCTAGTGAATGGGGAGGAGTGGGGCAAACCATTTACTTGATTTCTTTCATTCAACCAGTATTCACTGAGTTCTCTCTACAGGCCACGTGTTCAGGGTTTTGGGGTGAAGTGTTCCATAAGTAAGACTCACTCCCTGCTCTCCTGGAGTTTACACTGTATTGGGTTGTGGGAGGGATTGATAAGTTAGGAAACAGACAAATGAAATAAACCAATAATCATATCAGGCAGGGAACTAAAATCTTTGCCACTTCACTACTGTCTGGTCTTCCCTGTTGGCTCAGACAGTAGAGAATCTGTCTGCAATGCAGGAGATCTGGTTTTGATCCCTGGGTTGGGAAGATCCCCTGGAGAAGGAAATGGCTACCCACTCCAGTATTTTTGCCTGGAGAATCCCAGGGACAGAGAAGCCTGGTGGGTACGGTCCATAGGGTCATAGAGAGTGAGAGGAGACTGAGCGACTAACACTTTCACTTTACTGTCTGCAAGATCAAGTCTGGGATAGGCCCCTTCACCATTAAAGCTCTGAAGACCACAGCCCCAGGGCTTTGGTCAGAAGGAACCAGGAACCACTCCCTAACTCACTTTCCTCCCCCGCCCCTGCCCATAGCCCAGGCTTCGGTGGCTTTTTTGCCTGGACTGCTCTCTGTCTCAGTCAAAACTGAAAGAAAAACTAGAGGGTGGGGGGCATTGTACATAACCCAAGTGCACATTTCAAAACTAAGAAATTCACGTTACTACTGACTAAATGACAGACTTTATTTGGATCTCGCCAGTGTTACCACTGTCACATTTCTGCATCAGGATCTAGTCCAATATACCACCTTGTACTCAGTTCTCACATCCCCTTCATCTCTACTGATCTGTGACTGTTTCTCCGTCTTTCCTTGAATTTCATGACCTTGAAAGCTTTGAGGAGTGCTGATCAGTGCTTTGTAGGATGTCCCTCACTTTGGATTTGTCTGGTATCTTTTCGTGATTAGACTGGGGTTTGAGGTTTGCAGAAAGATTACTGCAAAGATGAAGTGTTCTCATGACATCATGTCAGGATTTCCACGGTATCAGCATGACTTTTGGGAATTGTTAACCATGATCATTTGGTCAAAGTGATGCATACGAGATTTCTCCACTATAAAGTTACTCAGGCCCCTTTTAGGAAAAGGCTTTTAAAGCATTGTAGTGAAAGATCCAATTATAAAAGGAATTCTAGAAAGTGATTGATAGATTGGGCTCCTAAAATTAAGAAACTTTGATACAGCAAATGTTAAACTACAGCAATATTTGCAACACAACCAGACAAGAGGCTGTTTTCTGGACACAGACAGGATCTTTTCATCCACATGAAATGCAGGAGATGCAGGTTCGATCCCTGGGTCAGAAAGATCCCCAGCAGTAGCAAGTGGCAACCCACTCCAGTATTCTTGCCTGGAAAATTCCATGGACAGAGGAGCCTGGTGGGCCACCAGCCAATAGGTCTCAAGAGTTGGACACGACTGAGCGGCTGAGCACATCCCACATAAAGAAAGGCTAAATGCCCTAGTCAAGAAATGGAATAAAGAAGAATTGCCATTGGTCCATAAGCACATAGGAGAAAAAAGAGGAGGAAAAAGAAACACATTCAACCTCATCATATTAAGAAAAGGCTGGGACTTCCCTGGTGGCCCAGTGATTAAGAATCCACCTTCCAATGCATGGGATGCAGGTTCGATCCCTGGTTGGGGAACTAAAATCTCATATGCCACGGGGCAACTAAGCCTGTGCGCCACAACTAGAGAAGCCCACTCACTGCAGCGAAGACCTAGCACAGCCAAACTTTTTTTTAAGAAAGAAAGAAAATCGCTAACTAGAACGACGTCATCTTTCACATGTGAAATTTTATGTTTTTAAAACTAAAAAATTTTAAACTAAAAAGGAAATGCTAATATAGGGAGGCGGTGCTTTCAGGAGCTGAGGAGGGAATATAAATTGGAGGACATTCTGAAAACGCATATCAAAGCTTGAGGAAGCATAGCAGTTTCAGTACCAGGAATTTATCTAGAGGAAACATGATTGTATAAGAAGTTAGCTTCAACAGTTATTTTTTTTATAATAGCAATAAAGTTAGAAACCAACTGTGTGTCTGGCAGTAGAGAATTGGTTATATAAATTAGGGGTCTGCCATGTACTGGAATAGTCCTCAACCACTAAAAATTACAGTTTAGATGAATACTGATGATGTGCAAAAATTGTTCATTATATATCAAAAAAATTTTAAAGGTCACAAAAGCATATTGCATTAAAATCTTGTTTTTGTAAAAGAAATAAGTCTGTTTGCAAAGAACTCAAAGTCTAACACCATCATAAATAGTATCAGTAGTTAACAGGGTGACATCCATTACTCAATGGATGATTTTAATTTTCTTTGTGCTAATCTAGATTTATTCATTTTTGTTTAATAAACAAGCAGTGTTTTATGACAAAAGAAAATATTTTACTTTTACAAGTCTCATAGGGTTTTTGCATATCCCCTGAGAGTCACTCCTAGGTCAAGTACTTTGTGAGCCATAGAAAGTGAAAGTTGCTCAGTCCTGTCCGACTTTTTGTGACCCAATGGACTATACAGTCCATGGAATTCCCCAGGCCAGAATACTGGAGTGGGTAGCCTTTCCCTTCTCCAGGGGATCTTCCCAACCCAGGGATCGAACCTAGGTCTCCCTCATTGTAGGCAGATTCTTTACCAGCTGAACCACAAGGGGGATTTGCAGATATTAGCCATTATTCCAGGTGATTCTTTTCCCATTTTTAACTTTGAGCATATGGTCTCCCTTCCTAGGCTTCAGTTCAGTTCAGTTCAGCCACTCAGTCATGTCTGGCTCTTTGCGACCCCATGGACTGCAGCATGCCAGGCTTCCCTGTCCATCACTAACTCCCAGAGCTTGCTCAAACTCATGTCCATCGAGTCGGTAATGCCATCCAACCATCTCCTCCTGCCTTCAATCTTTCCCAGCATCAGGGTCTTTTCTAGTGAGTCAGTTCTTCGCATCAGGTGGCCAAAGTATTGAAGTTTCAGCTTCAGCATTAGTCCTTCCAGTGAATATTCAGTGTTGATTTCCTTTAGGATTTACTGGTTTGATTTCCTTGTAGTCCAAGGGACTCTCAAGAGTCTTCTCCAACACCATAGTGCAAAAGCATCAATTCTTCAGCACTCAGCTTTCTTTATAGTGCAACTTTCACATCCATACATGACTAAAGTCTCTCACTGTTTCCATTGTTTCCCCATCTATTTGCCATGAAGTGATAGGACCAGATGCCATGATCTTCGTTTTTGGAATGTTGAGTTTTAAGCCAGCTTTTTCACTGTCCTCTTTCACTTTCATCAATAGCCTTTTTAGTTCTTCTTTGCTTTCTGCCATAAGTGTGATGTCATCTGCATTTCCAAGGTTATTAATATTTCTCCCGGCAATCTTGATTCCAGCTTGTGCTTCATCCAGCCCAGCATTTCGCATGATGTGCTCTGCATATAAGTTAAATAAGCAGGGTGACAATATACAGCCTTGATGTACTCCTTCCCTGATTTGGAACCAGTCTGTTGTTCCATGTCCAGTTCTAACTGTTGCTTCCTGACCTGCATACAGATTTTTCAAGAGGCAGATAAGGTGGTCTGGTATTCCCATCTCTTGAAGAATTTTCCAGTTTGTTGTGATCCACACAGTCAAAAGGCTTTGGCATAGTCAATAAAGCAGAAGTAGATGTTTTTCTGGAACTCTCTTGCTTTTTCGATGATCCAGTGGATGTTGGCAATATGATCTCTGGTTCCTCTACCTTTCTAAAATCAGCTTGAACATCTGGAATTTCATGGTTCATGTACTGTTGAAGCCTGGCTTGGAAAATTTTGAGAATTACTTCGCTAGCATGCGAGATGAGTGCAATTGTGCAGGAGGCTTAGGAATCTGAGATAGGAGTTAGGCGGGAACCACAGCAGCTCGCTCATCTGTGAGTATGAAAGCTGTCTGTTCTAGGCTGAATGTCTGTGTTCCCCCCAAATTCACATGTTGAAGCCTTAACCCCCAATGTGATGGTATTGGAAAAGAGGGCCTATGGGAGATGATTAGGTTTTGATTAGGTCATGAGTGAGACCATCCTCCTGGGATTACTGCCCTTACATGAGGAGAAGGAGTGAGATCTCCTGGAAAGGCCATATGAGGACACAGTGAGAAGGCTGCCATCCACAAGCCAGGAAGTGGGGCCTCAGCAGACATCAAATCTGCTGACACCTAATGAAATATTAATAGCACCCTCCTCTGCAATGTGGAACATTAATGACTGGTTGAATACCCAATAGAAACAATTTGCCATCTCTCCTTGACTGATATTTTTGCATTTTCCCCCAACTGATGTGGATTCAACTCTGCCAGGAAGTAAGTTGACTTTTCCCTGCTGACCACCTTCCCCTTCCCTGTGTCACAGAAGAGGAAGCAACAATGGCTTATATATAGTTCCTAACTTAAATAACTTTTTACTAACTTTTTAATTAGAAAATATTTTATGCATGATAAAAAAAAATTGAACAGTATAGAACCATAGCCAATGAAAAAATGTAAATCTCCCTCTCATCCCAGACCCCTGATCCCTTTCCCCAAAAGAACCATGGTTCATAATTTCTTGTATATGGTTCCAGAAATTTTCTATGCTTGTAAAGGTGGTTTTTGGATATTCTCCTGGAAATCAAACAATAAAACATTATAGTTGTCTTGATCATTTTGAAATTGTTGGGTAATGTTAGACTTGTAATAACTCATATCATGATCCTCAGAAGAGGGTTAAGGACCCACTAACCACCTGAAATTTCCTGTCAGACCTTCCATCTCTGCATTTTTTTTGGAAGGTCAGTAGCTTCCATAAAATTTTTTAACGGGGTCTGTGTACCAAAATAGGGGGGTGGGGAGAAGCATGGCCAGTGGTATAAGAGAAACAACCTTTTACAGATAAACAGAAGATAATGGAGGATACAAGTTCTGAATTTATGGATCATTGGTGATTAACTTTGTAGTTGGAAGCTGATGGAGCCATAGGTTGAACAGGGAAGTGTGCCTGGCTGAGCCAACAGGGATGAAATTCGTGGAGTTCTTCAGCCCTGGGTGTTACTGCTAACTCATCGCATCTGGAGAAGTTAATGTCTGAGGCTTTAGAACACTTGTATGCTCTTGCCTAGTTACTCGGAACTGGAATGAAGTTGTCCAGTTACTGGGAAATTCTCATGGACAGGAGCAAGACAACTTGCTTCCTAACAGAGAGTTTCAGGCTGAAAAATAATTCAAAATGAGTTTAGGGAAGTTCCTGGGAGGCAGAGCCATATCTAGTGGGTCATGAAAGTCCCAAATGTTTGGGGAAATATCCTTCATGGGGTCAATATCCTTGATGGAGTTGTGGGAGTAGGGGGTGGAGGGAGGGTAACCAAGTTTTATATCACCCCCATTTTGGGTTGGCAGGCTGACTGGCCAGAAGGTCTGACCTTACAAGGTATTTCTAATATTAGTTTAAATGTTTGTAGCAATTGCACCAGACACTCTTGTAAGCATTTTGCGTGTATTAACCCCTAACTCCTCGATCCTCGTCATAGTTCTACAACATGGGGAAACTGAGGTCGGAGTATGCCAGCTACCGTGCAAACAACCCCACATCTCTCCAGCTTAAGAGACTTAGTAGGTCAGGACCTAATGTGTTGGGTGGGTGACTTAAGATCCACCAAGTCATTCAGGGCTGCCTGGGACTCCCCATCCTGCTGGGTTGCCGCCTTGACAGTCTCAGCTGAAATGTCCCTGTTTCTGAGAGATATTCCTACATGACCTTGCCTGAAGCACCATGTTCCCCCTTTACTCTTTTTTTTTTTTTTTTGATGTATTTATTTTATTTGGCTGTGCTGGGTCTTTGTTGTGGCATGTGGGATCTAGTTCCATGACCAGGGATTGAACCTGGGCCCCCTGCATTGGGAACGTGGAGTCTTAGCCACTGGACTACCATGCAAGTACCCTACCCTTTACTCTTATACTATTTTGTTTTCTTTTCTGAACATCTCTTGTTAATTCTTCCCTCCGTGTGTTTGTCTCTTTCAGTAGAAGAGAAGTTTCATGAGAACAGGTTTTGTCTTATTTATGCCTATGTTTGTCATGCCAGGCCCCCAGTAGTTGCTTAGTGAGCGCTTGTTGAATGAATGAATGAAGTTAGCTGAGATTTGTTGAGACTTTATGACAGGCACAATTCCATGCTCAGAATTTGAGGAGTCCCAGAGAGATGTAAAAATGCCCCGAGGTGATGCTCAGAAGAACACAGAAGCCCTATCTGCTTAACTGTAAATTCAGTTAAAGACGGAAAGTTAATTCTAGAGGAAATCAACCCTCATTATTCATTGGAAGAACTGATGCTGAAGCTGAAGCTCCAATACTTTGGCCACCTGATTCAAAGAGCCGACTCATTGGAAAAGACCCTAATGCTGGGGAAGACTGAAGGCAGGAGGAAAGGGGATGACAGAGGATGAGATGGTTAGATGGCATCACTGACTCTATGGACATGAGTTTGAGCAAGCTCTGGGAGTTGGTGATGGACAGGGAAGCCTGACGTGCTGCAGTCCATGGGGTCACAAAGAGTTGGACACAACCGAGTGACTGAACTGAACTGAACCGAACAACAAAAGACAGAAAGTAGGGGTGAAAATGACTTCCTCAAGACATGTGTGAGTGGCCAGTTGCAGTTGGCTGAGACCAGTGCCTCCCATCAATGGCTCAGAGGAGAGCTGCTTCCTGCTGGCTGTGGGGGAGGGGAATCAGCTGGATGTGGACAGTGGTGTGGCCTTCCTGGTTAGCTGGAGGGAGAGGAGGAAGCCAAGGCCCAGAGTCTCAGTGTGCAGAGGCTGGGAGACAGACCCACGTAACCTGAAGGCTGACATCAGGACTGTTTCTCTCCCTTGGACATGTCCCTGACATCGCACTGATCTTGCTCCTGCTAGAGAGCAGGTTTTTAATCCATGCCGGTACCACTGGTGCCTGGTACAGAGCCCTGCACCCAAGGCTCGTGCATTCAGGAACACCAGGAGTAAGGTTGAGTAAGCATGGGGCAGTCCACACCCTCCCAGGAGTTTGGACTTTGTCCTGTAGGCTATGAGGGACTCACTTGATGTTATGACCGACACAATGGCTGGAGGGCTGTGTGGCTGCGCTTATAGGCGGAGAAAACCTTAGAAAAGCAGGTTTTTAGTAATTCTCAAAATCAACCAGCCCTGAGAAATAGGAGGGGGAGGTGGGTGGGGCAGGAAGAATCACTGCAAAGAGAGGCTCTGAGAAGAAAAATGGAACAAGTTTGGGGACCAAAGGAATGTGGAAGTGGGCAGCGGCTACAAATGCACTTGTCTGAAAGGACTCAGCAGTGGGCGTTGAGAGTGTCAGGCCAGAGGTGAGGTGGCCGGGAGTGGTGGGGATTGTGGCAAAGCGCAAGGCAGGCCCCTTGCATAGAAGACAGCTGCACCTCAGCACCAGCTGCCTGTTACATGTGAGAATCAGGGCCAGGGTTGCCCGGTTTTCAAGTTTTATGTATGAGATCACCATGTTCTCAATATTGGCAGCTACTCTATAATATATAAAATAAATAAAACTTCATGGGCCAAATAAGACATATCGGTGGGCCAGATACAGCCCCCCCTCAGGTTGCCAGTTTGAGACGTGGGTATGTGCGTGGGTTGGGAATGAGGTGAGGAGGGAGAGAATGCTCAAGGACACTTAAGATTTCCAGCCCAAGTCACTGGGAGAACGGTGGCCTTTCACACTGTAATTAGGAAGTCTGGAGGTGAAGTCTATGGAGAAGGACTGAAACAGGAGGGAAGCAGGCAGGGTACAGCCTTCGAAAGAATGATATAGGCTGAGGATGCAGCATAAACTTATTAGAACTGAATGGGTCCATGATGGCAGACAAGTCAACTCCTCAGGATACGTTCACTGTAACACCATCAGCAAGCTAAATGATACACCCAGAGGCGCCATGACAGTTCTAAGACCAGCCATCAAAGACCAAAAAGTGAACAGTGGCCCAATTCCTGGAAATCTCTGCCCCTTCCTCAAAAGAGTTGGAATAATCCTCCCACTTATTAGCTTGTGAAATTACCCAGCCCATAGAAGCTAACTTCACCACATTTTGTGGCTGCATTCACTCTCTGGGACAGCCCGCACTCTTGTCTGTGAAGTGTGTTTCTCCCCATGAAAAGGCAAAAAGATATGACACTGGAAGATGAGCCCCCCCAGGTTGGTAGGTGTCCAATGTGCTACTGGGGAAGAGCAGAGAAATTCCAGAAGGAATGAAGAGTCTGAGCCAAAGCAGAAACGATGCCCAGTTGAGAGGATGTGTCTGGTGGTAAAAGTGAAGTCCGATGCTGTAAAGAACTGTAGTGCGTAGGAATCTGGAATGTTAGGTCCATGAATCAAGGTAAATTGGATGTGGTCAAACAGGAGATGGCAAGAGTGAACATCAACATTTTAAGAATCAGTGAACTGAAATGGACAAGAATGGGCAAATTTAATCCAGATGACCATTATACCTACTATTGTGAACAAGAATCTCTTAGAAGGAATGGAGTAGCCTTCATAGTCAACAAAAGAGTCCAAAATTCAGTACTTGGGTACAGTCTCAAAAACGACAGAATGATCTCATTTGTTTCCAAGGCAAACCATTCAACATCACAGTAATCCCAGTCTATGCTGCAAGAAGCTGAAATTGAACAGTTCTATGAAGACCTACAAGACCTTCTAGAACTAACACCAAATAAAGATGTCCTTTTCATCACAGGGGACTAGAATGCAAAAGAAGGAAGTCAAGAGATACCTGGAGTAACAGGCAAGTTTGACCTTGGAGAACAAAATGAAGCAAAGCAAAGGCCAACAGAGTTCTGCCAGAGAATGCACTGGTCATAGCAAACACCCTCTTCCAACAATATGAGAGACGACTCTATACGTGGACATCACCAGATGGTCAACATCGAAATCAGATTGATTATATTCTCTGCAACCAAAGATGGAGAAGCTCTATGTAGTCAGGAAAAGCAAGACCAGGAGCTGACTGTGGCTCAGATCATGAAAACCTTATTGCAAAATTCAGACTTAAAGTGAAGAAAATGGGCTTCCCTGGTAGCTCAGCTGGTTAAGAATCCACCTGCAATGCAAGAGACCCTGGTTCAGTTCCTGGGTCAGGAAGATACCCTGGAGAAGGGATAGGCTACCCACTCCAGTATTCTTGGGCTTCCCTGGTGGCTCAAATTGTAAAGAATTCACCTGCAATTCGGGAAACCTGGGTTCAATCCCTGGATTGGGAAGATCCCTGGAGGGGGGCATGGCAACCCACTCCAGTGTTCTTGCCTAGAGAATCCCCATGGACAGAGGAGCCTGGCAGGCTATAGTCCATGGGGTCCATGGGACATGACTGAGTGACTAAGCACAGCACAGGGAAAACCACTTGGCCATTCAGGTATGACCTAAATCAAATCCCTTATGATTATACAGTGGAAGCAACAAATAGATTCAAGGGGTTAGATCTGATAGAGTACTTGAAGAACTATAGACAGAGGTTTGTAACATTATACAGGAGATGGTGACCAAAGCCATCCCCAAGAAAAAGAAATGCAAGGCAAAGCTGTTGTCTGAGGAGGACTTACAGATAGCTGAGAAAAGAAGAGAAGTGAAAAGCAAAGGAAAAAGGGAAAGATATACCCAACTGAAAGCGGAGTTCCAAAGAATAGCAAGGAGAAAAAAGAAAGCCTTCTTAAGTAAACAATGCAGAGAAATAGAGGAAACAACAGAATGGGAAAGACTAGAGATCTGTTCAAGAAAATTAGAGATACCAAGGGAACATTTCATGCAAAGATGGCACAAAAAAGGACAGAAACAATTAGGACCTAACAGAAGCAGAAGAGATTAAGAAGAGGTGGCAAGAATACACAGAAGAACTGTACAAAAAAGGTCTTAATGACCCAGATAACCATGATGTTGTGGTCACTAACCTAGACCAAGACATTCTGGAGAGTGAAGTCAAGTGGGCCTTACAACGCATTACTGTGAACAAAGCTATTGGAGGTGATGGAATTTCAGCTGAGCTATTTCAAATCCTAAAAGATGGTGCTGTTAAAGTGCTGCACTTAGTATGCTAGCAAATTTGGAAAACTCAACAGTGGCCACAGGGCTGGAAAAAGCTAGTCTTATTCCAATCCCAAAGAAGGGCAATGCCAAAGAATGTCCAAACTACTGCACAATTGCACTCATTTCACATGCCAGCAAGGTAATGCTCAAAATCCTCCAAGCTAGGCTTCAACAGTACGTGAATCAAGAACTTCCAGATGTTCAAGCTGGATTTAGAAAAGGCATAAGAACCAGAGATCAAACTGCCAACATCTGTTAGATCATAGGAAAAGCAAAAGAATTCCAGAAAAACTTCTGCTTCATTGACTACGCTAAAGCCTTTGTCTGGGTCACAACAAACTGTGGAAAATTCTTAAAGAGATAGGAATACCAGACCACCTTACCTGCCTCCTGAGAATTGTATGCAGGTCAATAAGCAACTGTTAGAACTGGACATGGAAAAATGGACTGGTTCAAAAATTGGGAAAGGAGTACGTCAAGGTTATGTATTGTCACTCTGCTTATTTAACTTACATGCAGAGTACATCATAAGAAATTCTGGGTGAATCACAACCTGGAATCAAGATTGCCAGGAGAAATATCAATAACCTCAGTTATGCAGATGATACCACTCTAATGGCAGAAAGCAGAGAGGAACTAAAGAGCCTCTTGATGAAGGTGAAAGAGGAGAGTGAAAAAGCTTGTTTAAAACTCAACGTTCAGAAAGCTAAGATCATGGCATCTGGTCCCATCACTTCATGGCAAATAGATGGGAAAACAATGGAAACAATGTCAGACTATTTTTTTGAGCTCCAAAATTGCTGCAGATGGTGACTTCTGCCGTGAAATTAGAAGACACTTGGTCCTTGGAAGAAAAGCTATGATAAACCTAGACAGCATATTAAAAAGCAGAGACATCACTTTGCCTACAAAGGTGCGTATAGTCAAAGCTATGATTTTTCCAGTAGTCACGTATGGATATGAAATTTGGGCTGTAAAGAAGGCTGAGTGCCACAGAATTGATACTTTGGAACTGTGGTGCTGGAAGAGACTCTTGAGAGTCCTTTGTACTGCAGGGAGATCAAATCAGTCAATCCTAAAGGAAATCAACCCTAGATATTCATTGGAAGGACTGATGCTGAAGCTCTAATACTTTGGATACCTGATGCAAAGCACCAACATTGGAAAAGACCCTGATGCTGAAAAAGACTGAAGGCAGGAGGTGAAGGGAATGACAGAGGATGAGATGATTGGATGACATCATAGACTCAGTGGACATGAGTTTGAGCAAACTCCAGGAGATGATGAAGGACTGGGAATCCTGGCGTGCTACAGTCATGGTGCCACGAAGAGTGGAACACGACTTAGTGACTGAACAATAATAATAACACATCAGCAAGCCAAATCACACACCCAAAGGCACCATTAAAGTTCTAAGACCAACCATCAAAGACCAAAAAGTGGGTGGAGGCCCAATTCCTGGAAATCTTCACTCCTTCCCCCAAACAGCTGGAATAATCCTTCCACTCATTAGCCTATGAAATTACCCAGCACATAAAAGCTGACCACACCACATTTCAAGGCTGCACTCACCCTCTGGGACAGCCTGCACTCTTGTCTGTGAAGTGTGTTTCTCTCTAAATAAATCCACTTCTTACCTATCACTTTGTCTCTCACTGAATACTTTCTGCAATGAGATATCAAGAATTGAGCTTCATTAGATCCTGAAACCAGGTCTGTGATCTTAGTTGAAAGATCATGGGTTTTGGCTGGATTCGAGTCCTGGCCACATGGGTTCAAATACTAGTCTGAGGCCAACGTTTTCAAGATGATGGTGAAGTGCTGTGGATGTCAGATGACACAGGAGGACTCATTCTGGCAAAAGGATTTTTTCTGCGGAAACAGCTTGATCGCCCAGGTCATTGGTTAGATGCTGGAGAGAGGGCCTGTGAATGTGGTTATTTGGTGATGGGTATGGCAGTGGTCTCTCTGGGACCTTCTATAAGGGGGTCATTCTGTTTTGGATTTGGCAGAAGGTTTATTTATGATTTGTACCCTGCTAGGAGTCAAAGGGGGCTTCCTGTGTCGCTCAGTGGTAAAGAATCTGCTTCCCAATGCAGGAAATGTGAGTTTGATCCCTGGGTGGGGAAGATCCCCTGGAGAAGGAAATGGCAACTCACTCCAGTATTCTTGCCAGGGAAATCCCACAGGCAGAGGAGCCTGGCAGGCTATAGTCCATGGGGTCGCAAAAGAGTTGGACACGACTTAGCAACTAAACAACAACGAGGTAAACGTAAATGCTGTGTTACAGCCTTTGAGACACAGGTTCAAATACTGGCTCAGCCCCTGGCTGTCAGGTACCTTGGGTGGAGTCTCTCCAGGGGCCCCCCTTTCCGGGATCTCCGTCCCATGTGGATGATAATATTGGCCTTGACGGGTTGGGAGGAGGTGTCCCCAGCTCCCTCCCCAGGTCCCTCTGCCCCACATAGAATGCTAAAATAGTTGTTTTATGGCAACCCTCATTCCCCAGGACTCCAGCCTCCTCTCCTGGAACAAGGGGCTCAGATGGGTGTACACAGGGTCCTTTCTGGTTCCCTTCATCCCATCTGGGCCTCGTGAATTCCCCGCTCCCCCAGTGGGGCTGCCCCCTCAGCCACCTAGAGCCATGGCACACCCTCAACATCCAGAAGAAACTCCCTTCACTGCTGGGGACTCAGGCCCCGCTCTCTCCCCCGGAGGGGTCCTAAGGAACAGTGAGTGGCCTCCTCCCAGTTCAGGGCAGCCGGAGAACATCCTGAGGCTGTGGACACAGATTCTGGGGTAGTTTTGTGTGACAAGGGCCCTGACTTCATGGAGCTTCTAGCCTCTGTCAGGATGGAAGGTGCCACAGGCTACTCAGGACTAACACCAGACCACAGTGTTTGTGGTAATATTTATTGAGTACTTATTGGGTCAGCCAAAAGGTTCGTTTGTTTTTTTCTGGAAGATGGCTCTAGTAGCGTTTAGTTGTCTTTAACTTCATTCGAAACGATTCTGTTAGATCGCATTGTGACAGCTCTCCTATCAGCATGCATTAAAATAAAAAGCTTATCAAAATCGGTGAATGTTTGCTTAGTTGTTTTAATATTGAAAATGGGGGGGCAAAGCAACATTTTTGGCATACTATGCTTTATTATTTCAGAAGAGGTAAAAACGAAACTGAAAAGCAAAAAAAGTTTTTGTGCAATGTATGGAGAAGTTGCTGTGACGGATTGAACATGTCAAAAGTAGTGAAGTTTTGTGTTGGCGATTTCTCACTAGATGATGCTCCGTGGTTGGGTAGACCAGATGAAGTTGATAGCGATCAAATCGAGACATTAATTGAGAACAATCAATGTTATACCACATAGGAAATAACTGACACACTCAAAATATCCAAAGCAAGCCTTGAAAATCATCTGCACCGAGCTTAGTTATATTAATCACTTTGACGTTTGGATTCCACATAAGTTAAGTGAAAAAACCCTTTTTGACCATATTTCCACATGTAGTTCTCTACTTATTAATAACGTACCAAAGATGTTCCATTTTTAAGACGAATTTTGACAGGCAATGAAAAGTGGATACTGTACAATAATGTGGAAAGGAAGAGATCGAGGGGCAAGTGACATGAACCCCCATCCACACCAAAGGTCGGTCTTCTTCCAGAGGAGGTGATCTTGTGTATAGGTGGGACTGGAAGGGAGTCCTCTATTATGAGCTCCTTCCAGGAAACCAAATGATTAATTCAAACAAGTACTGCTTCCAGTTAGACCAACTGAAGGCAGAACTCAATGAAAAGCATCTGGAATTAGTCAACAGAAAACACATAATCCTCCACCAGGATAATACAAGACCACATGTTTCTTTGATGAGCAGGCTTGATTTACACTTACAGCTTGACTGGGAAGTTCTGACTCATCACACTGTATTCACCAGACATTGCACTTTCAGATTTCCATTTATTGTGGTCTTTACAAAATTCTCTTACTGGAAAAAAATTTTAATTCCTTGGAAGACTGTAAAAGGCACCTGGAACAGTTCTTTGCTCAAAAAGAAAGTTTTGGGAAGATGGAATTGTGAAGTTGCCTGAAAAATGGCAGAAGGTAGTGGATACTTTTGAACTGTGGTGTTGGAGAAGACTCTTGAAGGAGATTCAACCAGTCCATCCTAAAGGAAATCAGTCCTGAATATTCATTGAAAGGACTGATGCTGAAGCTGAAGCTGAAGCTCCAATACTTTGGCCAACTGATGTGAAGAACTGACTCATTGGAAAAGACCCTGATGCTGGGAAAGATTGAAGGCAGGAGGAGAAGGGGACAACAGAGGATGAGATGGTTAGATGGCATCACCCACTTGATGGACATGAGCTTGAGCAAGCTTCAGGATTTGGTGATGGACAGGGAAGCCTGGTGTGCTACAGTCCATGGGGTCACAAAGAGCTGGACACGACTGAGCAACTGAACTGAACTGAGTGGATACTTAAGTCCCACGACAATACACTAAGGGTTGTTCTATTATGATGCCCACTTCGCAGATGAGGAAACTGAGACTCAGTTAAGTAGCTTGCTCCCCTCCCTCCCTGGGTTGCAAAAGCTGGGTCCCCCTGACTCAGGAGACCTCACTGTTTAGCTCTAGAGAGCTAAGCACATGGATTATTCGGAGCATTGTGGACAAAGTGGATTCAAGGTGAGATCCAGTGGAGGGAGAAAATACCTGGAAGGAATAGCCAGGTGCACAAGAGAGCCTCGTTATCTGTGCTCATGTCCTATGCACTGCGGAGTATTTCTCAGTTGTCAGCAGTCACCCACTGCATCCTTGAACCTAAGATAGAAGCAAGATAAAGTCCTAGTGCTGCATCAGTACCAGCTGATGGTGGTAAATGCCCTACACACTTGAGTTCATGACTTCCTCTGGCAGCTCCAGTAGACCGACACGCTTTTTATTTTTCGCCTTTTATGACTTTGGGCTTCCCTGGTGGCTCAGACAGTAAAGAATCTACCTGCAATGCAGGAGACCCGGGTTCGATCCCTGGGTCGGGAAGATCCCCTAAAGAAGGAAATGGCAACCTATGCCAGTATTCTTGCCTGGGAAATCCTATGGACAGAGGAGCCTGGCTGGCTACAGTCCATGGGGTCATTAAAAAGTTGGACATGACTTAGCAACTAAACAACAGCAACCACAGCATGGACTTCTGAGCCAAAGAAAGGAACCAGATGAACTACAAACACAGGCAACACTGTGGATGAACAAAAGAAGCAGACAGAGCACACACTCTCTTGGTTCATTTATGTAAATTTCTAGTGCAGGCAGAACTAACCTATAGTGACAGAATGCAAATCAGTGATTACCTGGGCCAGGGGTTGATTGGAGGAAGGTGCGCACAGCGAACTTTCTGGGAATGGCTTGTGTCTTAATCCCAGCAGTAGTTACATGGACAGATGTTGTTAAAACTTATCAAACCATACACTAAGACCTATGCCATCTACGAGATGCAAATTACACTTTAAGTAATCAAGTAAATGAGCAGATGCCTCCACCCCAGCCCTGGCAACTCAGAGTCAGCAGTCTTGGGTGGGGTCCAGGGGTACCTGCCAGACAGCCTCAGCCCTGGGTGGGCACCCCGGACTCTCATTGCTAAAGTCTCTTCTGGCCAAGACAGTTGAGTCTTAGAAGATGTCGAGCATTTACTGTTGGTCTGTTTCTAAGCATAAACCTAACTCGGGTCAAAGTCTGGTCCTGGGACTGACTCCTGATAGTTGGCAAGACCGGCTCTAAGCCATGCACAAAGCACCCTCAGTCGCCAGGCTGATCCTGGCTGTGTGCCAGGCATCACAGGGTCTGCTGTGTGGGGGCAAGAGGGCAGGACTCCTGCACAGAGCTGCAAACATCTGCCTGGTGCTGGACATCAGGCAGAACTAGACAGGGCCTCTCTGGGTTCTGTCTCCCTGCCTGCCAGAAAAATCATGACTTTGGCTATGTGTTGAGGAGCTGTTGTGTTATACTGTTTTGCGTACTCGTTGAATTTTGTAAGAGGATGCTCTTAGGATGTTTCTAAGGTGCCTCAGCTCAGAGGCAGCCTGGCTTGGGTCCCACATCTCTGCCGTTAGCTCTGTCTTTGTGCAAGGGACTTAACTCTCTCTGCTCCTCATCTGTGGAATGAAGAAGATGGCAATGCTTCACGGTGCCTTGAGCAGGGGAAGCAGTGTAAATGTTGACTGTTACAACTATTATTACCTAACTTAATGCTTATAATAACCTGCGGGTACAGATGCTATTGGTATGCCCATTTTACAGAGCCAAAACTGAGGCTTAGAGAAGTCAAGTCAGTCTGCCATCAGACTTGTGGGGATTGGTGCAGAAGCATCCCCCCTCCCCCATCCTGGAATGATAATCCATCGCTGGTTAAACAAGAGATGTGTCCTCCTTCAGGAAGGCTGTGTGTACTGGTTCTGAAAGGAGGTCCACATCGTGGCTCGAGCAGCTGTGGAATGCTGGGCAAGCTGTTTAACCGCCTCAGTTTCCTCATCTCTAGAATGGGAGTGCTAATCCTGACCTTAAAAGGCTGCTGTGAGGATGAAATGAGTCAGTATGTGTGTGTCACCCAGAATGGCACCCTGCACGTGGTCAGCCCATCAGCCCAGTCAGCTTTATTTACCACCACTGTGAGAGCACGCACGTCTCTCCAGGGCGGCCTGTGGCAACATGAGGAGTCAAAAGCCTTTTGAGCCACGTGCAAGGAATCTGAGGTTCTGTGGTTGAACCCTCTCATGGATTCTCTCATTTTAAATACTCAAAGCCTTGTTCCCAGCCTCGTCCCATGGGTCCTAACCATCATGTTTACTCCACTGGAAGAGATTCAGGGCTGACAGTCACCATCATGTCTAAATGGACGGTGGCAGGCTTCTCACCTCACTGACACTGGCTCTCAGGTTGGGGGATGGGGTGCAGCAGGTGCTGGACAGGACTGAGCTCAAGGTGAACAGACAACCCTTTTGTTCATTGACTTTGTGGATTTTTTTTTTTTTGCCTGCATCTTGGGAACCACAGTGTGGGTTTCTCAAGCTGTTCTGTTTCCTTTGGGTTGAAAACAAAATAAAAGGCAGACCATCAAACCGGAACATCCCGATGCCTGCATGAGACTCCGAGAGGACTGGTTTATATTGAAAAATGTGTGACCTCACTAAACTGAGAGCAGAGGGGCCACACAGCGCAGTGCATCTCTTCTGAATTCTAACCTCTGTACTCTTCTTGGCCTGAGGAGAAGCCAGTCTGCCTCTCAGAGCCTCAGTTTCCTCATCTATTAAATGGGCACAGTTGTGGCACCCACATCCTGGGGCTACTCTGAGATCAGGCTGTCAAGGTCTTAGCACAGTGCCTGGCACACAGTACAGACTCAACAACCATGAGCCAAAGGGATTATCGATTTACCAGCCCCATTCTGGGTTGAACTGTTCAAGTTCTGGATATCTCACCAACTGGCTGTGTGACCTTGGGCTAATTACTTCACCTCTCTGAACTTCAGGTTCTTAGCAAAAGTGAGACCCCATGATACCTATGTAAAAGCTTGTCCTGAGGACTAAATTAAGGAAGATAACTCCTAAAGGCAGCCTGGCACTGTCCTTAGGATATTCAAGTGATTGTGCTGACCATGCAATGCTGGGGATACATGGCCTTGACTTTCAGGGAGGTCGAACAAGGTCATAAGCATCCCCCAGTGATGCTGGGGTACCTGGTCCAGCTCCAAGTGAGAAGGAACATGGTTGATGCCTCTTAGAGTGAGGGAGAGGCCAGGCACAAAGGGCCTGAGAAAAGCACTAGATCCCAGGGATGAACATCGGTTACTTACCAGCTGGTGGTGAGGGGTAAAGGAGTGCCAGATGACAGAGGGCACGGAAATAGCAACCGTTCCTTAGCTTGGGTGGCCACTGGGTCTTCTGTGTTGGGCTTGTTTCTGGACGCATGTCTGGAAGTAAAATGTTTTATAGCAGCAGTCCTTGGAAACATATGGACAGACAGAACTTGCTTACATGGATTCCAAATACAAAGATGTCATTTACCCAAAAAGCACATGAAGGGATTAGGATTCCCCAAAAGCAGAATTCTTTATTTATAGAAGCACTCATAAGGAAATTCTTCTCCATGTCAAGCACCTATCATGCATGTAAAATGTGGTTTGACTTATGAATAAGAGGGCAGGATGGTGCAGTGGTAGCGGGTATAGTCACGGGGTCAGATTTCCTAGGTGGAACCCCTACTCTGCCTGTTACCACCCATGAGACCATGTGTCATGTGCCTCTGTTTCCTTGTCTGCAAGACAGGGATTATCATAAGTAATACCTATTTCACCTCATAGGTTTCATGAGAAATAAACCAGATAATCCATGTGAAGAAAAGTTAATGCCACATAGTAGGGGCACAATACTGGTGGCTATTATTAATTCCAAAAATATTTACAGAGCATCTTCTATGTGCCTGGTGCTCTCTGTCCTGTGTCTGCCCTCGTGGAGTGTATTCTAGGGTGTGGGATATGGTTGGGGTGGGGGAAAAGTCAGGCAAGACATAACCTAAACAAACAAGGTGAATTCAGGTTGCCATCATAGCTATTTCCCAAACCAGCAGGAAGCTAAAATGCAGGATCACGTAGGGCAACTACTTGCAGACATTCGACTTTGAACACTTCAGTGTGATAGCGATGTTTAAGTGACAGATGAGAAGGAACCAGGGTTGAGGGACAGGGTGGTTGGAACATGGGGTGGGGGCGAGGGGCAGACTGGAGAAGCTCTTTGCAGGCTTGAGATGCACCCTGCATCACCTGTGGACGTGCAGGTGCTGCTCCAGCGGGCCCAGGCAGACCTGAGGTTCAGCTTCCCTAACCAACTCCAGGGCCTCTAAGACTGCCAGTCCATGGACCACACGGTGAGAGGCCAAGACCCGAAGACAGAGGGAGCCAGGGTCCAGGTGGTAGAGCACCCGGAAGGCCTGGGGGGAGCTTGGATTTCATTCCCAAAGACAGTAGGAAGGCAGGCAGGAGAGTGACATGGCTGAAGGACACTTCCAGAAGCTCATTTGGCTGCTGTGTGGAGAAGACTTGCTGGAGTCAGGGTGGCAACAGGGAGACCCGGCAGGAGGTGATACAGTCACTCAGGCTGCATCGGAAGAGGCAGGAAGTAGGTTTACTTGAGCACTTTGGGCAAGTAGACTAACAACACTTGAATGAATACAGATATTCATTCTATATTCAGTGTTGAATACAGATATCCTTAATAATCTTTTTTCTTAATAATCTTAATAAATATTAATGTGTGCTTCATTTTAAAATATTTTACATCAATAGTCTAGAGCAGTGGTTCTCAGCCAAGGGTGTTCTGCCACCCTCCCCCCCACCCCTAATCCGAGGAACATTTGGCAGTGTCCCAGCTGGGATCAGGTGCTTTTTGCAGGACTTCCTTGGCGGTCCAGCAGTTAAGGCTCTCAAAGCAGGGGGTCGGGGTTCGATCCCTGGTCAAGGAACTAGATCCCGCACCATGTGTTGCAACTTAAAAGCCTGCATGCTGCAACTAAAGATCCCTCGTGCCACAACTACAACCTGGTGCAGCCAAGTAAATAAATAAAGATAAATATTTTTTTAAAAAGATGCTCCTGGTATCTAGTGGGTGTAGACCAGAGATGCTGCTAAGTAGCCTACAATGCACAAGATAGCACCACAGCAAAGAATTATTGGGCAATTGGGCAAAGAATTATTGGATCCAACATGTCGATGGTGCTGAGCGGGGAAACCCTAATGGAGAGGCATAGAAAATCAGACGTTCACAGCCCCTTCCTCTCACCCCAGCCCCGCACCCCAAAGAGAACCACTGTTACCAGTTTGCTGCACAACTGCCCAGGCAGTACTCTGTGCATACACAGTACACAGATTTCCTGTAAATGATATCGCCCCAGAAGGGATGCTAGGGAAATGCTTAGAACCCAAGGGCACTGAGATGGGCACAGAGGAGGGCATTTGTTTGTTTTGCTAAATCTATTCTGTTCTCACCCACCGAGGTCACACCCAGCCAGAGGAGAGGTGGGGAAGTGACTGAAAGCCTTAGTCGGTCAGTCAGTTCAGTCGCTCAGTCATGTCCAACTCTTTGCGACCCCATGGACTGCAGCATGCCAGGTCTCCCTGTCCATCACCAACTCCCAGGTTTACTCAAACTCATGTCCATTAAGTCGGTGACACCCTCCAACCTCTGTCATCCCCTTCTCCTCCCGCCTTCAATCTTTCCCAGAATCAGCGTCTTTTCCAATGAGTAAGTTCTTCACATCAGTTGGCCAAAGTATTGGAGTTTCAGCTTCAGCATCAGTCCTTCCAATGAACACCCAGGACTGATCTCCTTTAGGATGGACTGGTTGGATCTCCTTGGAGTCCAAGTGACGCTCAAGAGTCTTCTCCCAACACCACAGTTCAAAAGCATCAATTCTTCGGTGCTCAGCTTTCTCTATAGTCCAACTCTCACATCCATACATGACTACTGGAAAAACCATAGCTTTGACTAGATGGACCTTTGTTGGCAAAGTAATGTCTCTGCTTTTTAATATGCTGTCTAAGTTGGTCATGGCTTTTCTTCCAAGGAGCAAGCGTCTTTTAATTTCATGGCTGCAGTCACCATCTGCAGTGATTTTGGAGCCCAAAAAACTAAAGTCTGTCACTATTTCCATTGTTTCCCCATCTACTTTCCATGAAGCGATGGGACCAGATGCCATGATCTTAGTTTTCTGAATGTTGAGTTTTAAGCCAACTTTTTCACTCTCCTCTTTCACTTTCATCAAGAGGCTCTTTAGTTCCTCTTCACTTTCTGCCAGAAGTGTGGTGTGATATGCATATCTGAGGTTATTGATATTTCTCCCAGCAATCTTGATTCCAGCTTGTGCTTCATCCAGTCCAGCATTTCTCATGATGTACTCTGCATATAAGTTAAATAAGCAAGGTAACAATATACAGCCTTGACGTACTCCTTTCCTGATTTGGAACCAGGCCATTGTTCCATGTCCAGTTCTAACTGTTGCTTCTTGACCTCCATACAGATTTCTCAGGAGGCAGGTCAGGTGGTCTGGTATTCCCATCTCTTGAAGAATTTTCCACAGTTTGTTGTGATCCACACAGTCAAAGGCTTTGGCATAGTCAATAAAGCAGAAGTAGATGTTTTCTGGAACTCTCTTGCTTTTTCAATGATCCAACGGATGTTGGCAATTTGATCTCTGGTTCCTGTCTTTTCTAAAACCAACTTGAACATCTGGAAGTTCACGGTTCACATATTGTTGAAGCCTGGCTTGGAGAATTTTGAGCATTACTTTGCTAGTGTGTGAGATGAGTGCAATTGTGTGGTAGTTTGAGCATTCTTTGGCATTGCCTTTCTTTGGGATTGGAATGAAAACTGACCTTTTCCAGTCCTGTGGCCACTGCTGAGTTTTCCAAATTTGCTGGCATATTTAGTGCAGCACTTTCACAGCATCATCTTTTAGGATTTGAAATAGCTCAACGGGAATTCCTAAAGCCTTATACCTCTATAAACTGTGATAGTCTTTCTTTTCTCCAAAGAGCACTCTGAAAACTGCACGTTGTAATGCAGGCAAGCTCTCTAACTGGGACTAACTCATGGAGTCCAGGATTTCAGCACAGGATGACACGTTGAGATAATCTAGTCCCATCCAACCTCTTATTTCACAGATGGGAAAACTGAGGCTCAGGACTTTTTGTAAATAGAAAAATCCTTTTATCAGTCTCTGCTTCATTTACTAGGACTTTAATTTCACTGTAATGCACAGTGACAGCTTATGTTCCTGATTTTTTTTCTTGGACATGTCCGTATGTGAGGTTGGTTACAGTGGCTGACAAAGGGGATGTAGTTTAGCAAAACTGGAAATCTAAGGACAATGTCCCCTTCATGGATCACAGCCTTGTCACGGCAAAGGGGCTTGCTTAACTCAATGAAGCTATGAGCCATGCTATGCAGGGCCACCCAAGATGATTGGGTCATATTGAAAAGTTCTGACAAAGAGATCAAACTAGTCAGTCCTAAAGGAAATCAACCCTGAATATTTATTGGAAGGACTGAAGCTGAAGCTTCAATGGCTTTGGCCACCTGATGCAAAGAGCAACTCATTGGAAAAGACCCTAATACTGGGAAAGACTGAAGACAAAAGGAGAAGGGGGCGGCAGGGGATGAGATGGTTGGATGGCATCACCAACTCAATGGACATGAATTTGAGCAAGCTCTGGGAGATAGTGAAGGACAGAGGAGCCTGGCATGCCATAGTCCATGGGGTCACAAAGAGTTGGACACAAATTCAGTGACTGAACAACAACAACAGTGTATTAAATTTCCCTGAAATCAGAATTATTTTTGAGTGTGTCCTATACTCCAAGATTGTCTCCTACCTTTTTTTTTTTGACAGTGCCATGTGGCATGCAAGGTCTTAGCTCCCCAACCGGGGTTCATACCCGTGCCTCCAGTATCGGGAGCGTGGATTCTTTACCACTGGATCACCAGGAAAGTCCCTCTCTGCTTTTAAAGGATGGCTGTAGCAAAGGGGAGGATTTTTTCTGTTCAGATTTGTTTGGTTTCAGTGCCCTTACGAGGTGGAAGAGAAAGGTTGCAACCCAATGGCAGTCTTCTTGAAAGAGCAGGAGGGATTTTACTGGTCTGTGAACTCCCAAGGTCTAGGAAGTGCTGGTTTAATCCATTCACTGGCTGAATTGAGGGCAGGGCTTGCTGTCATTTTCCAACACCCACTGAGGAGCCTCACAACTTTGGGGAGGTCGGGTTTTAATGCAGTCTCAAGTATGGAGTGTTCCCCCCAGGGGGCCTCCTCCCATCACCAAGCTCTTGTCCTTTACAAGGCTCCAAGGAGCCCCCAAGTGGAAAGTGTGATCACCGCCCATGCAGGACACCAAGTGAGGACCCCATAGGCCTCAGAGGTCAGCTCTGGCAGCAGTGAGGACACCCACACCTGGAATCCAGCTGTGGTCTCCATCAGCCAGCCCTCTCCCCACCCCCATCCCCAAAGGATTTGACCCCCTGCCTGGCCAACTCCTTGGAAGGAAAGTGATGACAAACCTAGACAGTGTGTTAAAAAGCAGAGACATCACTTTGCTGACAAAGGTCCATGTAGTCAAAGCTATGGTCTTCCCAGTAGTCATATGTGGATGTGAGACGTGAAGTGAAAGTCACTCAGTCGTGTCCAACTCTTTGCAACCCCATTAACTATACAGTCCCTGAAACTTTCCAGGCCTGAATACTGGAGTGGGTAGCCTTTCCCTTGTCCAAGGGATTTTCCCAACCCAGGGATTGAACCCAGGTCTCCTGCATTACAGTTGGATTCTTTACTAGCTGAGCCACAGGGGAAGCCCAAGAATACTGGAGTGGGTAGCCTATCCCTTCTCCAGCAGATCTTCCCGACCCACGAATCGAACCAGGGTCTCCTGTATTGCAGGCAGATTCTTTACCAACTGAGTTGTGAGGAAAGCCTGGATGTGAGAGTTGGACCATAAAGAAGGCTGAGCACCGAAGAATTGATGCTTTTGAAGTGTTGTGCTGGAGAAGACTCTTGAGAGTCCCTTGGAGAGTAAGGAGGTCAAACCAGTCAATCCTAAAGGAAATTAACCCTGAATATTCATTGAAAGGACTGTTGCTGAAGCTGATGCTCCAATACTTTGACCACCTGATGGGAAGAGCTGACTCACTGGAAAAGACCCCGATGCTGGGAAAGATGGAAGGCAAAAAGAGAGGGGGCAGCAGAGAATGAGATGGTTGGATGGCATCACTGACTCAATGGACATGAATTTGAGTAAACTCCAGGAGATAGTGGAGTACAGAGGAGTCTGGTGTGCTACAGTCCATGGGGTCACAGAGTCGGACATGACTGAGCAACTGAACAACAACTGGCTAGTGAGAGAGGTGGGAACCTTAGTGAGGAGGGGCTGCATTAGGAAGACTCCCTGGGCATCCTCCATACCTGTTTTCCCAGATCCCTCAGGTGGAGGGAAGCCTGAACTCGGAGCTAAGGGATTCGGCTTAGACTCTTTGGCACTGGGGAGCCCCTGAAGCTTCTGAGCAGGCAAGAAACAGAATGAAAAAGGCTGTTTCCTGGAGCTCAGAATGGCAGCAGGCAGTTCCAGGAATTGGACTGGAAGGCAGGGCTGGGACAGGAACCCAGGTGGGCACAGGCAAGCGTGAGGGCTCACTCTGGAGTGGCAACACTCCAGAAAAGGAGGAAGAAGAGGAGTGGGCAGAACTCCGGCCTGCATGAGGGAGAGCCCCAGTCCTGAATGAGCAGGGTTTCCAGCGCTGATGGGGAAGATGGTGGCTTTGCCAGTGTGGGAGACCGCAGAGGTCACAGAGCCTCTCCCAGCCTCAGTAACGTTATCTGCAGAGATCGGGTCATGGAGTCGGGCGGGAGGCGGGGAGACAGGTATGCAGTGAAAGTGTGCCTGGAAACCACCCAGGCCCCGCAGGGGAGCAGCAGGCAGGTGCCAGGGAGTTGTGAGCAGGGCTTTGTCCTAAGGCCCATGGGGGGCCATGGAAGGCTCTTGACAGCCAGTGATGTGATCATATTTGCCTTTGGGAACCAGCCCCCGAGAGCAGTGGAGAGAGGGCAGGCTGGGCGGCAGGGAGGCTGTGCAGGAAGCCTCTGTGGCCAGTTCTCAGGTGAGGTATGAGGTCAGCCTGGGCCAAGTGGGAGGTGATGGGCCCTCCTGGAACATGGCCACCCCCACCCCAGGATCCAGCTTGCTTTTTGTCCCCTTTGTGCACAGGCAACCAGTGCAATGAATGGAGGGTGGCAGGCATGGGTCCCAGCAACCCTGCTCTGGGGCTCTCTGTGACTGTGTCTATGCACACAAACCATGCCCTGGGCCGGCCACTGCAACAGTTGCCGGGACAGCAGAGACCTGGCCATCTGACCAGAGAGGCAGCAGCTGCCTCGTGGGAACATGAGGCCCAGCACCAGATCTACCTTTCCTTCCAAAGAACTTCCCCCTTGCCTCCCAGCCCCCCATCTGCCCCTCAGCCCCCAGCAGTCTCCCGGCCACTGGACTGCCTCGCTGGGGACCCGATCTTCATTTCTCCTGCCTCTCCTCTCTCGTCTTCCTCTTCCTGTGCTTTCACGGTGTGCACATCATTTTTGCTCACTTTTCTCTCCCTTTGGATTATTAATGCCTCTTTGTTCCTTCCTGTCTCCCTCCCCAACGTGTCAGCTCTCCTAGTTTTTCTTCTCTTTTGCCTCGTCTTGCTGCTGATGGCTATCTCAGTGCCCGGCACAGCACCTGGCCCACAGGGCACCTCTGGTGTCCCCTCAGGCATGTCGGCCTATTCCCTGTCCCCACATGCCCTTCCAGTGCATTCTCTTCCTCCTTCCTTTTCTCCCGTGTGTGTATCCATTTGCAAGTTGGACCTTATAACCTTGGCAGTGACATTTTCAAGGCAGGCTTGGTTTTCCTGCCCTCTATTTCCGGCTGACTACCTAGAGCCATTCCCAGCCCAGTGATTTATGACAGTATCTACCAGGTAGCATGTTCTACAGCTGTGTCCCAGGGACAGATTTGTCAACTTTTCACCCCTGTGATGGTGTCTTTCCTTGGTCACACGCACAGTCAAAGGCCTCTCTTAGTGACTGACTCTGACAAGCATCGTCAAAACATTCCAGTCAAGGAAACAGACCCAGTAACCCTGGAATCAGACCTTGTCTCTCCCCCCAAGCTCCAAAACTCCCACTTATGGCCTGACACTGCTGTCTGAGGGGACATGGGTGGGGGATGTCCAAAGGGTAGGTGGCTCTGTCAGCACCAGCTTACCTGCGAAAAAGGGAAGGTTGGGGGCAACTGGCTAGTTTTATTTTTTAGTCATTATTTATTTTAAAAAAATTTTTATCAGGCAAAAAGGGTATGCGTTGGTTCATGTAGCAGAAACATTGGTAGGAAGGTGTAAGGGCTCACCCTGAAAGGGCAGCCCTGGAAACAGAAAAGGAGGAAGAAGAGGAGTGGGTGGTACTCGGTCTTGGATGAGGAAGGGATTCATGGGTTCAAGTCTTGCTCACTCTGCGTCACAGGTCTCCTTTCTTCCATGCTGGCCCCCTCCTTGAGCAACCTCTCCCCTAGGAGGACCAGATGGCTACCAACAAGGAAGCTACACCTTGTCCTTCCAGCATACCCGACAAGGGAGGGCCCCTTAGGAGAGGACAGGACTTCCCCAGCCAGTAGTTCCTGAACAGTGGAGATCTGAGTCTTATTGGTCCTAGCTGGGTTGAGGCCCCACCCATTGGCAAATAGGAAGATCTGATTGGCCAGACCTGGCCACACCTAGTCTTAGAGCCAGGAGAAGGGGGTTGAGCACTCAGCATTATGCACCCCTCCAGGTGTTCCTGGGCAGCCTGGCTCCCCCAGCCCAGTGTGGTCCTTCCTCCGTACCTCCAGTGACCCTCTTCCGGAGTGACCAATGCAACAGGCTCTGGATCACTATTCGAAGGGTCCCTGTAGAGACTTCTGGAATAACAGTAGGCACCACTCATGCTACCTGTTTGGGATTTTCCTATTTGATATTGGACTTTTATAAAGACAGGGCATCCCTGTGCGATGCCTTTCACTGGCTGGTTTCTCTGATATACCTATTGCCATGTTCCCATGCACCTGGACTACTGCCTGGTGTGTTGTGGGTGTGCCGTTAGTGTTTGCAGAATCAGTGACTGGAGGGGGACCACAGGCCTTGCTCCTGCCCCTCAGGGCCCACCCTCACCGGGCAGCACCATCCCTCCATCCCTGACCAGCTTTCAGAGCCACTCAGCTATTTTATCATCATTATAATTATTGGTGGTGGTGGTTACTCTTATGACTGCATCAGTTCAGTTCAGTCGCTCGATCGTGTCCGACTCTTTGCAACCCCATGGACTACAGTACACCAGGCTTCCCTGTCCATCACCAACTCCCAGAACTTGCTCAAACTTATGTCCATTGAGTCAGTAATGCCATTCAACCATCTCATCCTCTGTTGTCCCCTTCTCCTCCTGCCTTCAATCTTTCCCAGCATCAGGGTCTTTTCCAATGAGTCAGTTCTTCATATCCAGTGGCCAAAGTATTGGAGCTTCAGCTTCAGCATCAGTCCTTCCAATGAACATTCAGTACTGATTTCCTTTAGGGTTGACTGGTTTGATCTCCTTGCAGACTCTCAAGAGTCTTCCCCAGCACCACAGTTCAAAAGCATCAGTTCTTCAGTGCTCAGCTTTGTTTATAGTCCAACTCTCACATCCGTGCATGACTACTGGAAAAACCATAGCTTTGACTAGACGGACCTTTGTCAGCAAAGTAATGTCTCTGTGACTGCATGGCCATTGTTATTGTTCAGCCTAGAAGTAACTCCCAACTCAGGGAGCAATCTTTTGTTTTATTTTTTTAGAAAAAAAAAAAAACACTTTATTTTCTACTGGGGTATAGCCAATTAACGATGTTGTGATAGTTTCAGATGAACAACAAAGGGACTTAGCCACACATCTATATGTATCTGTTCTGCAATCTCCCCTCCCATCCAGACTGCCACATCACATTGAGCAGCGTTCCCTGTGCCGTACAGAAGGTCCTTGTGGATTATCCATTTTAAATACAGCGGTGTGTGCCTGTGCTTCTCAGACAGCAGTCTTGATCACCCTCACCTGCTCTGCCTACCTTTGCTTCAGGGATAACGTTCTGTGCCAGAATGCATGGAGTCACAATTCCTTAGCTGATCCTCAGATCTAAACACCCTACAGGGTGGTCAAAGGGCTAGACCTGGCAGATACTTAATAAACCCCTGTGGCTTCCAGGCCCCTTGTGAGGCAGAGACAACATGGCATAGCCTCTGGCCTAAGGGGACAGGGGACATGACTGGAACACCCACTGTGAGGCTGCTGGGTGGATGATCCAGGTTTGGATCTGGTCAGAGCCAGAATCTCTGAAACCCAGTTTTGTTTTGTTTTTAATTTGGTGCCTCTTAGTTGAGGCACCCAGGATTAATTTTCAGTCTTAGTTGCATGTGGGATCTAGTTCCCTGACCAGGGATCGAACCTGGGCCCTCTGCATTGGGAACTCAAGAGTCTTAACCACTGGACCACCTGGGAAGTCCCTGAAACCCCAGAGCCCGATTCTGACTGGTCACCATGCTCGGCCCCCTTCCCTCCTCTTACAGTGAGAAATGAGAAAGCAGCCATGGAGCGTGCTGGTGATTTGGGTTACAAAGATGATATGTGACAGTGTCCAGCTCAGTTCCCCGGGCCCAAGAAAGAGACTGAGTGTGGATGTTGAGTCACAACCCCTAACACGGTGCTGTGGCAGGTCAGAGAGGGACAGAGTCCTTGCACATGAGACGTGGCTTCAAGCAGCCCCGTGAGCCCTGGGTCCCAGGGGCTGAGCAAGGTGGGGAGGGGCGCAGGGTCAGCAGTCAGCCCAGACCCTTAGCTTCTAAGCAGGTTACTTAAGACACTGACTTGCATCTTTGTCACTGAGGCGTCCTGGACATGCCCATTCCAACTCTCCATCATCAGCAAATCTCTGATTCTGATGTTGGACAAAGGACTGCCATATTTGTGGAAGCAGCATGTAGACGTTTAAAAACTCACTCTAGAGCATGGCTTGAGAGCAGGTGAGAGGAAGGATTTTAGGGGGACTCTGGACTCAGACTGTCTGGTTCACAGCCTCGCTCTGCTACTTATTAACGTGAGGCTTTGGGCAAATCACGTAACCTCTCTGGGCATCTGTAATGCAGGGGTGATGGCAGTGCATTTAGGAAGATTAAATGAGATAATCCAGGGTCAGAGTAAAGATTCAATACATGTTAGCTGTTCTTATCATGATGGAAAGATGCAAGCTTGTGAATCAAAAGCCCTTCTTGTAAAACGTGTAAAACTCTCCCCCCATTTGTAATGACACACCTTGTCTATATCCAGGTGCTCCTGATACCTGACTAAGGATGCTTTTTCTGGCAGAGCGTTGGTGAAAGGCCAGTGAACCCCTGAAATTGTATAGGAAAGTGCCTAGGTGCCATTATGGTATGCTGAATAATGAAAATATGAGTGGACAATGATCCTAAAGATGTCCACTTCCTAATTCCAGAGCCAGTGAATATGTTACTTTATATAGTTATAGGGCCTCTGCATATTCACCTTATCCAGATGGACATGACGTAGTCACAAGAATCCTTGTGAGTGGGAAGCAGGAGGGCCAGAGTGAGAAGGAGATGTGACAACAGCAGCAGAGGTTGGAAGATGGGAGGAAGGACCAGGAGCCAAGGAATGCCAGCAGGCTCTAGAAGCTGAGCAGGCAAGGGACAGATTCTCTCCTGAACCCTCCAGAAGCAATAAAACCCTGCTGACACCTTGATTTTAGACTTCTGATCTCTAGAACTGTAAGAGAATGAATTTGTGTTGCTTTTAAGTCACTACATTTATGGTAATTTATTATAGCAGCAACAGGAAATGAATAGCCCTTCTCAGTGTTGAGGGGTAGGGTGTTGGACACGTAGGTATTTATCAGCTTTTCAGACTGTGTTGACAGTCAGGTGATGAACAGTCACTGGTGCCCAGCATCTCACCTTGCCCTGGGAGCCCACTGCTGGGTGTTACTGCATCCTCCTTATCCCTGTCCTTGGGCGTCTATGCTCTCATGAGCATATCTGAAGCTCAGGTACATTTTTCATCACTGATTTAATCTCTGGAAAGGCCTCTGAGAAGCCCCATAGTACATGTAAGTGGCTCAGTCATGCCCAACTCTTTCAGACCCCATGATCTCTAGGCTGCCAGGTTCCCCTGCCCATAGAATTCTTTAGGCAAGGATACTGGAGTGGGTAGCCATTCCCTTCTCCAGGGGAATCTTCCCAACCCAGGTCTGCCTCATGGCAGAAAGATTCTTTTACCATCTGAGCCACCAGGGAAGCCCCGTGTCACCCCAGGGGGTTCCTCAATCACAGCCATTACAGGTGCATGCCTCCCCTGGTCCTCAGTAGCAGCTGACACTGGCTTGGGGCCTCATCTCCAAGATGCTGCTGCCCATCTGGATAGGGAAACGGGCTCTGATTCCAGCAGCAGGAGCCACAAAGGCACTGATGTTTATAACCCACTGGCCAGACCTTGGTCATATGGCACAGCTAGCTGCCAAGAGGCTGGATAACGGTGTCTTTACTCTGGGAAACCATGGGAAACTGAGCATCAGGAGTTTTCTTAACCGTGGAGGAAGGGAAGAGTGGATATTGGGAACCACAAGCAGGCAAAACAAAACCATCCTACTGAGTATCAGGCTGGTGAGTTGTCACCTGCTCTCAGGAGGTGACCTATGCTTAGAGGTGAGCTGTGCCCTACAGATGACATCTCACCTCAGCTATCTGAGTCTGGCACATCCCTGAAAAGGCCGGCCCTTTTCCCCGCCCTGAGCTGGGTCCTGATTGGCACTGACAGATCAGAGTTCAGAGAGGAAAGACAGCTGAGCTACACGCTCTGAGGCCCCCGAGAAATCGTTTTGCATCTCAGCAGTTTCATCGGGGCTTACCTGTAGATGAGAAGGCCTCTACAGTAGATGACTGGGCCTTTGTAGGATCACCTGTTGGCTACAGAGGAAGCAGATGAGTCTTTTTCAGTTCCTAGGAGACTTTAAAACCTGGGGCTTGGGAGGGGCTTCCCTGGTGGCTCAGTGGTAAAGAATCTGCCTGCCAAATGTAGGAGACACAGGTTCGATCCCTGATCCGGGAAGATCCCACATGCTGCCAAGCAACAAAGCCCGTGCGCCGCAACTATGGAGCCTGTGTTCTAGAGCCCTGGAGCCTCAACTGTTGAGCTCACACGCCACGCCTACTGAAGCCCGTGTACCCTAGAGCCCGTGCTCCACAATAAGAGAAGCCACTCCAATGAGAAGTCTGCATGCACTGCAACAAAGAGTAGCCCCCGCTCACAGCAACTAGAGAAAGCCTGCTCAGCCATGAAGACCCAGCACGGCCAAAAAGAAATAAAAAGCCTGGGGGAGTGGGTGGCGGTGAATGTGGGCTAGTAACAAGCTGGGGAAATCCAAATGTCATCCTTCCCTCTCTACACCATGTCTTGACACTTACTGTATACCCAGCATAGCACACTTAATATGAATGAGACATTCACTCCTCAACCCTGTGAGGTTAATTCTGTCTGCTCTGATCACCTCTAGAAAGAGACGGCTTTCACTCCGACCCTTGCACTGATTATGCTTTGACCTCTCTGCAGACTGGGGGAGGCAGCCCAGCCCTCACAGGGAGAAGATGTTGGAAAGCAAGAGCTATATTGTGAAGGTACTAAGCTCTAGGCCAGGGGTAGTTCTTGTTTTGTCTCCCAACGTGCAAGAGGTGTCAAGGCCCCCAAAGCAAGCCCCCTCCCCCAGGCTGTTTTTCTCCTTCCCCTCTCCTGCAGGCTGCCCTGTTTTAACCTCTATTCCAGTTTTATGATTAAACATTGGTGTCAATTATTTACAGTCTGTCCAGATGAGTATCAGGGTTGCAGGGGACTGAGTGACTCACACAGGGGAAGTTGGTTCTTATGGAGGAAAAATGAGAGGAAGGAAAACAAGAAATCTACCTCCTGACCGCAGAGGCTGAGGTCGGCCTAGGCAGGGCTTCCAGTGGATGGGGTACAGGGATGGGGCTCTCTGTTGGAGTGTGGGGACTGAGAGACCATGGATGGTGGGGCGTGCTAGCTCTGGAGTCAGACATAACCAGTCTGAATCATTACTGTGCCATTCGCTGTGTGTCTTGGAGTAGGTACCTTAACTTCTCTGAACTTCAGTTTCTTCATCTGTGAAATGGGGATTATTCTAGATACTTTCTCATTAGAGTTTGGGGGGAAAAAATGCAGGATAGTAAATAATAAATTAAAATGTAGTTATATTAAATAGCAATGATAAATTATCAATATTAATGTCAAATATTCTAAATTTTATAAATGAAATATTACATGAAATTAATTTGTTGTTGTTTAGTCACTAAGACATGTCTGACTCTTGCGACTCCATGGACTGTAGCCTGCCAGGCTCCTCTGTCCATGGGATTTCTCAGGCAGGAATACTGGAGTGGGTTGCCACTTCCTTCTCCAGGGGCTCTTCCCGACCCAGGGATCGAACCCATGTCTCCTGCATTGCAGGTTGATTCTTTACCACTGAGCCACCAGGGAAGCCCAACATGAGATTAATCATAATAGTAATAAATGCATGGAGAGCAGCCAGCACAGTGCCTGGCACTTGGTGTGTGTGTGTGTGTGTGTGTGTGTGCATGCAAGAATACTGGAGTGGGTTGCCATGCCCACCTCCAGGGATCTTCCAAACCCAGGGATTGAACCCAGGTCTCCCATATTGCGAGTGGATTCTTTACCGTCTGAGCCACCAGGGAAGCCCAAGAATAGTGGAGTGGTAGCCTATCCCTTCTCCAGGGGATCTTCCTCACCCAAGAATTGAACCGGGGTCTCCTCCATTGCATGCAGATTCTTTACCAGCTGAGCTACCAGGCACTTGGTAAGTGCTTAGGAAATATTCAAGGGTGTTGCTACAATTCCAAAATGTAACTGTTGGAAAAAGAATTGAGTGTGACAGGTGATTTCCTAAAAATCAGAAGCAGGCGGAGACAGGGGGCTGGAGATGGCAGCTCTGGCTAAAATGCTTCCAGTGGGAATCACTGGTGGAAAGTGGAGAGGAGGGGGTAGGGAGAGGGTTGGACGGCTCAACTGTGTTCCCAAAGGGCTCTTGGCAGAAGGTTTGGGAACCACTCCTATGGAGGCAACATTGCTGTAGCTAAAAAAGAAAATGTCCAGATATGGGCAGGATAAACTTTCTCAAACTGTGTCCTAATGTCCAGAATCAGGGCCAGTCTGATAAAGGCCTGGGAACAGGGAGGGTTTGGATCTGCAGGATTCATCGGCCCTCAGAGGTCTGTCTGTCTCCTCCACACACCTCTGTTTGGTTGTTAAAACCCCTTTATAGAAAGACCACGTAAAATAAACATCTGCTTTGTTTTGGCCTCACAGTTTAGGAATTTTAGCTTTGAGCCACCAGGAGAGCCTGCTGATACAAGCCTGAGAGTGTTTGCCTTTTACAACACTTTCTGTCCAAGCAAAGTTAGAACAGGTGCTGACTTGGCTCACGAGCAGAATCACGGGTTAACCTGTAAACCAGGTCAAAGAGTGCCAGGATGCCCAGCCTCCCTCCAACCCAGTCCCACAAGGAATGGGTGCAAAATTCACCAAGTGATTGGTTTGGTCAAGAGTAAGGAACTGTGCCTGATTAAACCAACTTTTAGGTAAGTAAACACCCTGAGTGTTGGCAGATGCCATAGAACACGAATGCTGCTTGTATTCATTTCCTGTGGCTGCTATAAGGAACTACCCCCAAACTTGGGGACTGAAAACAACACAGATTTATTCTCTTGCAGTCAGGTTCATGGGCTAAAGTCAGAGGAGCTAGTTGCTTCTGGAGGCTCAGGGGAGAATCCCAGTCCTTGTCTTTCCCAGCATAACAGCCCAGGGAGGTAGATCCCAATATAGTGGTGATATTGGTAGTTCAGTCACTAAGTCATGTCCGACTCTTGCAACCCCATGGACTGTAGCCCACCAGGCTCCTCTGTCCATAGGATTTTCCAGGCAAGAATACTGCAGTGGGTTGCCATTCCTTCTCCAGGAGATCTTCCTGACCCAAGGATCAAAACTGCATCTACTGCATTGCAGGTTCCTGCCTTACAAGGGATTTCTTACTTCTGAGCCACCCATCCCCTCTTACAGATGAGGCAACAGGATGAGAGAGGTGAGAATTCACCTTTCTAGTTAATGATTCAGTAGCAGAGCTGAGATGCAGGTGCATTCTTTGGCCCAGAGCCCACTCTGGGAATCCCACCATGTGGAGGGTGGAGTTGACCCTTGCAGTCGCCCTCCATAGTTCCTGATTTTAGAAGTTCTCCCCTCTGCCCTCCACTACTATGTGCTGCGGAAGAACCAAAGGACTCAAGCTGGTGTCCAAAACAACCTGATACACAAGCACAAACAGTGTGTCCAGACCATGCCCAGGTTCATACGAGCCTGTCCAGCAGCCGGGGGTGGGGGGCAGTGAGGTGAGATGCACTCCATGCTCTAGTCTACCCCCCTAGGCCTCCAACCTTCCCAGACTCGCAGCTGCACCTCGGATGCCTGCGCTTCTGGTCCCTGGAAGGTCGGCTGTGACGTCTCACTTAACTTCCTCCTCACGCCCAGAGGATAGCCTCGGTGGTGGGACCATAGTGCCAGCCCTTAATAATAGCACTGCTGCCCTGCCTTGAGTGGAGTTCATCAGGCTTGGCTGAAAGGCTGCTTTTTATCACCCCACAGATGAGGAAGATCTGAACAAGCAGCTGTGCTCAGGGCCACCACCTTTAAACTGTGAGACCTAGGACAAACCTCTCTGCGCCTCGGTGTATTCACTGATGATGGGGACAAAGGTGGGGACCGCCTCATCTGGTCGTGGGGCAGGATAAATGAGCTCACTTGTGCAGAGCACTTAGTGTGAGCCTGGCATGCAGTCAGTGTCCAGGAAGCAGCAGCAGATATTTCATAGTTGCTGATGGTGGGCTGGGGCTGAAGTCGGGGAGGCCAGGTAGGGTGGTCAGTGCCTGTGTTCAGCCCTGCTTGCCAGAGCAGGAGGCCGTTGTTGGCTCATTCCCAGAGCCTGGAGGAGTCAGGCTCGCTTTGATGGTGACAAGAGTTCTCAGACTCCATCCTGGCAGGGAAACACACGGAGATGTCACATTTCCCAAGAAATATTGAGTGTAGTGGGAGCCCTGGAGATCAGGTCCCAGTGCCAGCCCTGTAAGTAGGGTCACATTCCAGCTGCCTGCTTAGTTTCTCTAAGTTTCTTGAGAAACTTAGACAAAAACTTAGTTTCTTGACACCGAGTCAAGGTCCCGAAGAAAAGATACTTGGTTTGTTAACTTGCTCCTTCTGTTTATGGCTCCTGGAGTCTTCAGAATGAGTTAGTCTTCCTTAATTTCACCAACACCAGACCTTATAAAAATCACTGATGTCTTATGTGGGGGAGGGGAAGCTGCCTCTTTTCTCTTCAAGAAGTGGTGCATCCTGGGAGGTGTCTGCTCCCCCTTATATATATCTACTCATATATATATATGCTTAGTTGCTCATTCATTCCAACTCGTTGTGACCCCATGGACTGTAGCCTGCCAAGCTCCTCCTCCATGGGATTCTCCAGGCAAGAATATGGGAGTGAGTAGCCATTCTCTTCCCTAGGGGATCTTCCCGACCTAGGGATCGAACTCTAGTCTCCTGCATTGCAGGCCGATTCTTTACCATCTGAGCCACCAGGAAAGCCCATCCCCGCCGCCCCCCCCCCCCCGCGCCCCGTCTCTGTGCAGTTTTCCAGACTCAGCCCTTCCCACAGGATACTTTATCTCCTCCTGTCCCCAGACTTTGCCATAGTAAAGTTTACAGATGCCTCCAGGCCTTGCAGAGCTGCTGCTTTATCCTCCTCCTTCCAGCCCCCTTCAAAGTGAATTGGTCGCTCTTTCTATAGGCTCTTTGGATATGCCCTGTTTTAGCAGTGCTGGGTAGCGATGAAAAGCATGGGCTTTAGAATCAGACATAACCTACCCCTGCCTTGTACTGGCTGTGTGACGTCTGACCAGTTATGTTCCCTCTCTGAACCTCACTCTCCTAAATGGAACTAATAGTTATTAAATGATTGGGCACGGAAAGATCTCAACAGAGGGCCTGGCACAGAGTCGGCATTCAACACACGTTCCCTCACCTGATGCTGACTTCCCTTCTCAGAAGAAGAGTAACCTGTCTTTCTGCTGGACTGTGAAAGTAGTCTCACCCATCTGTGCGTCCTCCAAAGCCCTGAGCGCACAGTAGGGACCCACGAGTTGTTGGGACTAGATTCTTTAAAAAGCCATTTTAAAAGAAATGCACACCTGTTACCCCTGATGCTTTGGTGATGAAGTATCTCCAGGGGTCAACTGTACATTGCCCATTTCTGGCCTATGTGCACCCCCTTCCCCCCTCCCTGGGAGTGGCCCACAGGGACTAGGCCTTGTGGGAACTGATGTGATACAAGGGGAAAGAAGTGGGCTTCAGAGTCAGATTTGATTGTGCATCTTAACTCAGCAGCTTAACAGCTGTGTGACTCAGGGCAAAATGCTTAACCTCTCTGAGACTCAGAGGTCCTGGGGCTAATCTTCTTTGAAGGGCACCTCTGAGGCTTGAATGCCCTTAGAAAGGGTACCTGTCTCCTTCTTGAACTGTTCTATTATTATCCTTACTCTGTCTCTCAATTCACTCAATACCCTTTCTTTTTCACTGAAATGTAGCACAGCCTGGTCCCTGTGAATGGAGCCGGGGATCCCTTTCCCAATTATGCAGCTTGGCAGAGAGAGGTTGGGGTGCAGGGAGAATGGTCAAGGAGCCTCTTTGTCACGGGGGCTGGTTATGCTTCCAGACACCTCCAACTGCCGAGATTTCCTCCCCCTAAAGCCAGCCGAGCGGGCTGGGCACTTCTGAAACTGCCTTCCAGGGCCAGAGAGCAGAACTCAGAGGCCACGTGAGGGTCTAGATCACAGCCTGGGTTTCTAAACTGTGTTCCAGAGAATTGCTGGGATTCAGCGGGAGAGGGGCAAGGGAAGGCTTGCCCATCAACACTTGGGACACTGTGCTGTTTCAGCCAGAGCAGTGCTGTTTTCTGTTGTTCGATTTCATTTAAACTGTTATCTTTATACTGTCTCGGTTTTGCTGGTGGCTTAGCTGGTAAAGAATGCAGCAGACCTCCTGCCATTAGGAGACCCGGGTTCAATCCCTAGGTCAGGAAGATTCCCTGGAGAAGGAAATGGCAACCAACTCCAGTATTCTTGCCTGGGAAAATCCCATGGATGCAGGAGTCTGGCAGGTCCATGGGCTCACAAGAGTCAGACACGACTTAGCAACTACACCACCACAACATACTATATCTTTGTCTATATACTGAAAAGTGAAAGTGAAAGTCACTCAGTCATGTCCGACTCTTTGCACCCCCATGAACTATACAGTCCATGGAATTCTCCAGGCCAGAATACTGGAGTGGGTAGCCTTTTCCTTCTCCAGGGGATCTTCCCAAACCAGGGATCAAACTCAGGTCTCCCACATTACAGGTGGATTCTTTACCAGCTGAGCTACCAGGGAAGCCCATGTCTGTATAGAAAGAGATTCTAAGTGTGGACTGGTGATAAGTATCCACCCCCCTCCACAACTCAGGTCTCAGCCAGGTAAGCACTCAGATGTCAGAGCCATGGTGGGGCTCAGCCCTCTCTTCCCCCCAACTTTCCAGGGAAATCCCTTGTTCTGGCTGTTGTTAGTTGGCCAAAGATGTGTGTGGGAATAAAGACAGCAGATGCCCAGGTTGGAGGAGCAAGGCTCAGGGTGCTCACCTACCTGCTGGGAAGACCAGGGACGGGCTGAAACCTCAAACCCCACCAGGAAATAGTGACACAGTCACCATCTCGGGTCAGAATGGAAGTCACATTTAACCTGGGTGACTTTCCCGTGTTGTTGGGAAATCATTTGCTTAAGGACACAAGACTTGGATATCCTGAAAATTAGCTCTATCTAATCCTGTCCCCCTCAGTGCCAACCTTGGACTAGGCATTTTCCCTAATGGATACAGGACATCAGTTAAACTTTTTAACTTGCTAGGTAGTCATTCATTCATTCTACAGTAGTTATTAAGCACCTGTTACAGTCTTGACACAAGGTGCTGAGTGCTGGGTATACAGAAATGAACAAGGCGAATGGGACTTTTCTGTCAAGGCGTTTACACGCCAATGGGGAGACAAGGAGGCAATAGGAAAGCAAAGCAAGGCTGTTGTAGACTGAGGTAACATCATCCATCCCTAGGAAGAAATGTCATAAGGACCAAACCATGGGGCTTGAGAGTAGCTGGGTAAGGGAGGGGACAGTAGTTATAGTGTGATTAAGGAAATCCTCACTGAGGAGGTGGCATTTGAGCTAAGAGACAGAAGTGGTAAGGAAGTGGATAAACAAAAAAGACAGGTAGATGGGAGGGAGGTTCAAGAGGGAGGAGACATAGGTATACCTGTGGCTGATTCGTGTTGATGTGTGGCAGAAACCAGCACAATATTATAAAGCAAATATCTTGCAATAAAAATTTTTTCAAAAAGAGATTTTAAAAAAGGGGGTGGGGGAGGAAGTTTATAAAAGGAAGACTAGAAAAATAAATACATCATGCTCAAATCCAGAAAAAAAAATACATCATGTTCAAATCCAGAAAATAAAAAGAGACAAGTGGAAGAGTTTCAGGCACTGGGAACAGTAAGTGCAAAGGCCCTGCAGCAGGATGTGCTTAGTGTGACTAGAAACAGACAGGAAGCCCCCTGAGGGTTGTTGAGTCAAGAGATAAGATATGAGAGAGGCAAGAGCCCAGTCCAATCTGGTGGGATTTGAAGGCCACAGCAAAGGAGTTTGAATTTTATGCTAAGAATAATGGAAAGATATCAACTCTTAGAATCTCCTACTGTAAAATATCCCAGCTAATCAAGAATATATATAGGTGTGTATATATGTGATGTTTAATGAATAATTTAATGAACACCCAGGTACCCTTCACTATTCCTCCTCGACACCATTTCTCACTCTTCCAGGGAGATACCTGTTGTCCTCAATTTTAATTCATAATTTTGCCTTTCTTCCTAATAATTACAGAGATAAAGGAATACATTGCTTGATTTTGAACTACATAAAAATAGAATCATGCTTGTGTGTTCTGCAATTTGCTTTCCTGTTCAACCTCACATTTTGTCAGAATGGTCCATGCTGGTGCATGTAGCTGTGGTTTATTCCTTTTCTCTGCTGCATCATACTCCACTGGACCATAACTGCATAGTCAGCTACTGTCGGTTTATTTTTTTCTCCTGGGACTTGAGATTATTTGATTTTCTAATGTTGAACAACTATGCTTTATTGGGATAACCCTTTTTGAAAAATGTGGTTGGGTTCCATTTGCTGATATTTTGTTTAAGATTTTTGTTTCCGCACTGGCTTGACCTGTCATTTTCCTTTCCTGCCTTGTTGCTTTTGGGGTGAAGATTGCACATTCCCCATAAAGTGACCTGGGGAGTGTTTCTCCTTTTACTCTCCAGAGCACTTGTATAAGATGGAGAAAACCATGGATAGATTTCATCAGTGTGACTGCCATACCATCATCTTTTTGCAGCCCCACTCTTTGTTTCAGAGTCTTGGCTTCTTTTGATACAACTTTTCTTGCATGTGCCTTCTCCCCCAAAAGCAAAGAAAACACATGCCTCCCCCACGAGTACTTCAACTTGACGTGCTCACAGTGTACTTAGAAAGCTGCATTTCTGGTTTTTTACAGGTGGGTCCTTAACACAAGATTTTAGCATGAAGAGTTGTTGTCAGACCTGCCTCCCCAGCTAACCACAGGTAGGTACCTCTCTTAACTGGTTCACAGCTTTCTTCAAAACCTAACTACAGGATCATTCATTCATCTCTTAGGGCTGCCTCGAACCTGAGCTGTGACGGATCCAATTCCTGGGTTCCGAGACGAGTCTAGGCCAGCTGGGACACCAGGCTGCTCACCAAGGCTGCTCTATTTTAAGGACATCTTGGAAACTATGTGACCCAAATCCTCTAAGCACAAAATTAGCTTCTTTCCATTATTTTTGAAAGGGAAAGAACACCATGCTAAATATAACGTGGGTCAACAAGCCAGAAACAAGACAAATAGCCACCAGCTGCACGTTGGGGAGCTGGGTCTCCACGCCCCCTGGTGAACCTTCGAGGTTTTGGTTTCCAGAGGGTGGGAAGAACCAGCAAACGATTTGAAGCTTCCGTTGGACACAAAACCCTGCCGCAAACCCAAAAAACAAACGCCTTCATTTTGTTATTTGAAAAACAACACATTTCTGTGTTTTCCAGTTATTACCCTCCCAAGAAGAAAAAGAAAATAAAATCATTCTGATCCCAGCACCCAGAGAAAATTAACTATAAACATTGTGGCTTGTATCCTTGGAGTGGTTTGAAATTTAATATAACACATTCAGTGGTGTCTCTCCCAACTTTTTATTCCCCACTATCATTCTTCTTTTTAGATGTTCTTTTTGTAATACTCCCCCACCCCACCACTCCATAAAACTTAAACGCCAGATAGGCTGAATATCTACGTACCATGGAGGACCACAAACTTTTGTAACAGTTAAGATTATTTTACACCATCTCCAAGAGCCAATTTTCCCCCCTTGTGAGTGAGCTCACCCCATGGAGAATGCAGGCTTTAAATAATATTAAATAACAGACCTTCCTGTAACAACTCACTGTGTGCTGGTCACATACTGTTCTGGGTACTTTATGTACATTTACTTGTTGACTTATCATAACTCTCCTATGAGGTTGCGTCCTAGAGAGCTTTTATCTGCATCTTAACAGTTGTGGAAACTGAGGCACAGAGAGGTTAAGTCATTTGTCCAAGGTCACTCAGCTGGAAGGTGCAGAGAGCCCAGGCAGCCTGGTTCCACAGCTCACACTTAACCACCAAGCTGTGTTGCCTTAAGACCACACATTCTAACTGTAAAAAAATTTAAACTACAGAAATAGAGTATGCAGGTCTTTTGTCTCTAAAAAAATACAGAAATAGAGTAAAAGTTACACTTCCTAGGCCCCCTTCATCCCAAGAAACAATCTTTGGCACAAGTTTGGAATGTGTCTCTCATCTGGGCTTTTATATATATGTCTACATATATGAAAATATATTGCCTCTTTATTTTAACATAAGTAAAATCATTCAGCCTTTTCCCCCTATATATTCATATAACTAATACGTGCCCATGCATAGAGCTTTATAAAAATTAGGATCACACCGAACATACTCCTATTTGATTTTGAAATGTATCATTAGCTGCTTTGAGACCATAATTCGGTAAGTGCATATTTTATTTAACCAGATCCAGACTACTGGCTGTTTAAGTAGTTTCTAGTTTCTCACTACTGTCAAGTTATGATGAATATCCTTGCCCTGTACATAATTCTTAGAAGTTGGAATGACAGAGCCTGAGGGTACAAACATTTCTGAAACTTTTGATCCCTAAATGCCAAAACTTGCCACCCGGAAAAACTGTATGAAATCGCCCATCCCAACACCCTCACCCACAATGAGTATTAGTGCCAGTTTTCAGTCATTGACAATAGGCCAAAAATATGTTCATTCTGACCTTTTCATCTCTGCCCGGGTCCCTCATCAGGGGCCTGGTTTACTCATGTGACAGCACAAGGCAAAACTTGAATTGAGAATGAATGACAGCGAGGAGCCAGTTAGGGTAATGTGGCCACATCACTGCTTTAATAAACAGGTTGTCAGCCTCTCTGGTAAGAGGCCTGGCTGTCCAGCCCTGAGCAGGTGCTCAGTAAATAATTTCTTCATCTCTCCTGCTTCCAGCACAAGGCTCAGGCTGCACCTCTCTACCACTGAACCCCTCAATTCTGACCTTTGTCTCCAATCCATTTGGCAGGACCGAGGCATTCCTAGGGCTGCGAAACCCCTCATCCTTCCCTTCGCTGGCCATGAGTGATATGAGAAGCACACAGCCTTGTGTATACAGTAGGCGATTAGCAGCTGGCCTCACTGCAGGTGTCTCCGACAGGATTCTTGCTCAGTGTTCTGCATGCACACACGTGCATGGTCATACACCAGCACACGGGCATGTGTGTGCATGTATGTACGCACTTGTGCCCACCCATATAGTATAGCACATTCAGGAGGCAGACCCTAATATGTGAAGTGGGGCTTCTCTCTCACGAGATTCTCCATATGCCCTCCAGCCTGAGTTAGGACACCTGGCTGCCAAGTGCCACAGTTCCTGTACTTTCTTCTCATTATTTTTTTTATTTTTAAAAATTTTATTACCTTATTTTTGGCTGTGGGTCTTCGTTGGTTTTATTTTGTGGGTCTTTGTTGCTGTGGGGACTTTAGTTGCAGCAAGAGGGGGCTACTCTAGTTAATGTGGCAGGCTTCTCCCTACAGTAGCTTCTCTTGTTGCAGAGCCAGGCTCTAGGGCACATGGGCTCGGTAGTTGTGGCTCCCGGGCTCTAGAGCACAGGCTCAGGACTTGTGGCCCACAGGCTTAGTTGCCCCATGACATGTGGGCTCTTCCTGGATCAGGGCTCGAACCCATCTCTCCAGCATTGGCAGGCAGATTCTTGACCACTGAGCCACCAGGGAAGCCCTTTTTAATACTTTTTAATGTGATTAAAGTCACATAAAACATACTATTGTAACCATATTTAACTATGCAGTTCAGTGGCACTAAGTACATTCACATTGTTGTACAACTCTCACCATCATCACCATCATCCATCTCCCGAATTTTTCATCTTCCGAAACTGAAACCCTGTCCCCATTAAACACTAAGTCCCCATTCCCCCTCCCCACCCCCACCCATTGGCCCCTGGCATCTACCAATGTACTTTCTGACTCTGAATTTGACTATTGTAGGTACGTTACATAAGTGGAGTCAGGTGGCGCTAGTGGTAAGGAATCTGCCTGCCAGTGGAGAGATGTAAGAGACGTGGGTTTGATCCCCTTGAGGAGGGCACGGCAACCCACTCCAGTATTCTTGCCTGGAGAATCCCATGGACAGAGGAGCCTGGTGGGTTACAGTCCATGAGGTCCCAAAGAGTCAGACATGACTGAAACAACTTAGCACCCAATGTATATTGGAATGCCTTCTTAAGATTAACTTAATATGTCCTAAAAACAGATTATGCCTCATTTTTTTTTTCTCTCTCTCTTCCTACTTTATTGTTATTCCCTGTGGACTGTTTTCCTGCTGGCCTGTAACCTCCCCACTAATCCTTCACTTGTTCATCAGTATTTCTCTAGTACTGAACACTGCTTAGCAGGTACATGTAAAATATTTGTTGAGTGGGAGAAAGAAAAGAAGAAAGACTGGGCTTCAAGCCGATAGAGGATGTTATCCCAATTATTTTTAGAGTATTTTTGAACAAAATGGCCAGTTTCAGATGGAGCCCAGTGCTTGATGAGAAAATATCTCAGTAGCATCAGATTTCACGTGGCCTGGTTAGCCGTCTTTTTGCAAGGAGTGGAAAGAATGTGGAATGGCAAATAGGACCTCGCCCATCTAAACAGCTGTAAAGTTTTACTGTTCCGCAAAGATTGCTGTGGCAGGGATAATGTACCGAGGAGTAATTAGCCAGGAGCCTCACTCGCTGGTCCTCCAGCCCCCTGAAAGTGTTCTAAGCTCAAACCTTCAAGTCACTGGCTTATCAGGCTCCCTCTCACTGCCAGCAAATTGTTATGGACTCCCAGCTGACTGATCCCATGAGCACAAGGTCTCAGAGCTGCTTCACAAGAGAGGGTTTTTCATCCAGCTGGGCACAGCAGCTAAGATGAAGGATGTGCCAGTTTCTGCCCCTTTAAGAAAACCGAAACTTGGAACTTCCCTGGCAGTGCAGTGGTTAAGACTCCCTGCTCCGCATACAGGGGGCACGGATTCCATTCCTTGGTTGGGGAACTAAGATCCCGCATGGCACACATGCCGTGCCAGCCAAAAATAAACGGAAAAGCACCCTTTAAGAGAGAAGAAAAATAAATAAAGGTAAAACTCCACGTGGCTGAAAAGAAGCATGCCTTGCAGGACAGCTTCATCTGGCTATTTCATTCATTTGATTCAGCAGGCATTGGGGGAGGGAGGGTGCTGCTATGTTCCAGGAGCAGAGTGAAAAAGATGTGGTCACAGAAAGAAAGAGATTTGCCACAGAAGATGCTGGGGGCTTGTGGGAGACGCAGAAGGGCAGCTGAGCAGGGTTGATCAGAGAAGGGCAGAAACGCTGGAGGGAGTTTGCGAAGGAGGGCGAGGTGCAAGATGAGTGGGAGAGGCAGGGTCAGGTTGAGCCTGCCATGAGCAGGATTCCAAGGAGCCTGGATTTTGTGCTGCAGGCAGTGGGAAGCCACTGAGGGTGGTGAACACATCACAGTAGGCCCCTTCGACTGGGTCACATCATGACTGATGCCGGTCAGCCAGGCAATATTGACATGGCTCAGGCAAGCCATGGTTCACTCTCGCCATAGCTGGTGAGAGGGTGAGATTGTACTGCACTTCACTAAATCCCACAAAATATCTGGATGACCTGTAGCTCTGACCTTTCTGGCCTCCCGCAGGGAAAGGTCTGGCTTCTCCTTTTCGGGTGGGGGAGGCAGATCACAGAAGGAGCAGGAGCACGTAAGATGTCTGGAATGCATCAGAGGCGAGCCCAGCCCGGGCCATGACTCAGTCCTGCCTCCCCCTACCCCCCCAACCCCCCCACCCTGCCCCTATTCAGGAGCACAGCCACCGCATTCAGCAGAGCGCCTTGAATCAGAAATGACTTTGCTCTCTCCTCTCTGCTTTCCTCACAGACCTCCCGGACGCAGCCGTCCACACAGGATGCCTCACGTTAGCTTGCAACCATCCCTCAAGAGTCCAGCTGCCGTTTTTTTAGTGTGGCACTAAGGCTTTCATTCAGGGCATTTTGTTGCAGCTGCTGCTTTTTATTTATTTATTTTCTCTCTTTGAACCTGGGCCTTGCCCCACTCCTGCTGGCATGATGGCCCAGTCCAAAGCCAACGGCTCACACTATGCACTGACCGCCATTGGCCTGGGGATGCTGGTCCTTGGGGTCATCATGGCCATGTGGAACCTGGTCCCTGGGTTCAGCGCCGCGGAAAAGCCAGCTGCTCAGGGGAACAAGACGGAGGTAGGAAGCGGCATCCTTAAGAGCAAGACCTTCTCTGTGGCCTACGTGCTGGTTGGGGCCGGCCTGATGCTGCTCCTGCTCTCCATCTGCCTGAGCATCCGGGACAAGAGGAAGCAGCGGCAGGGCGCGGAGCTGGCGCACATCCAGCACCCGGGGGTCGAACCACACGCCCACGAGGAGGACAGGTGAGGATGGCCGACCGGGCCCGGACGGGGAATGGACACGCACACCCACACGCATACCCACAGGCTCAGGGCTCAACGATGGTGAGAACATTTTAATCTAAGGGGCTGTCTCCCATGACCACTTCTGTGAAACAGTTTATCGTTTTACAAATGACTTTATCTTTTGATCCCAGAATTTCCCAAATAATACGGTTTGAATGGATGTTTACAGTTGTGTCAAGATTTTGACACAAGATCCCCATGCAGGGGATCTGCATGGCACCTGGGGTGGCCGGAGCCTCCCCTCTGGAAGCTTGTCCATTTACCCCAGTGTCCTGGATGTTTATGCTTTGAGTTGACAGGTTGGGAAGCAAGGTTCTATTTGACCAAAAATGTTATGAACACATTTAAAAAACAAGTGCTAAATTGGGGGCATAAGATAAAAGTTGATACCCCAAGTATAAAAAGAGCACTGCTGCTGCTGCTAAGTCGCTTCAGTCGTGTCCGACTCTGTGCAACCCCATAGACAGCAGCCCACCAGGCTCCTCCGTCCCTGGGATTCTCCAGGCAAGAATACTGGAGTGGGCTGCCATTTCCTTCTCCAAAAAAGAGCACTACTGTGTATAAAATAGATAACTGGTGAGAACCTACTGTATAGCATGGAGTGGGGTGGGGGGAAGAAAGTACAGTCTGTTTGTAGGACAGATATTAAGTTAGCCTTAAAAATGCATTCCAATATACAGCAGATGCAGACAAAAACTGTTTGATTCCACTTATACAAGGTACCTAGAACAGTACCTCACATTCATAGAGTTGGAAAGTACATTGGTAGATGCCAGGGTCTGGAGGTTGGGGAGGTGGGAGGTAGGGGTAGGGATGGGAAATGGAGACTTAGTGTTTAATGGGGAGAGTTTCAGTTTAGAGAGGTGAAAAATTTGGGAAATGGATGATGGTGAGACATGCACAACATTGTGAATCTACTAGTGCCACTGAAATATACAGTTAAAACATGGTTAAAATAGTATGCTTTATATTATGTGACTTTTATCACAATAAAAAAAATTTTTTTTAAGATTCCTTACAAATGAATGTTAAAGAACACACAATTGGAAAATGGACCAAGAACACAAACAAGCATTTCATAGGCATTCAAATGATAGTTGTCCAGTCTCATTAGTCACAAAATACAAACAACCAACAAAAGGCATTGTAATGCTTTGCCTATCTACTGGCCAAGATAGACTGTCCTCCAGGTTAAAGATTTGTAAGGAAGAGGGTTGCTAATGAGGTGTTGATTGACATAACCTTACTGAAGGGGAATTCACTGTAACTGGCCAGTTTAAAGATGTGTGCACCTATCAATTCTCTTCCTAAAAGCTTATCTTTGGGATACAGTCACACAAGTGCAAAGGGGTCTGTACTCATAGATTTATCAGAGCATTGCTGAAAATAGCATAGACAGACGTGACGACTAAATATCCATCCTTTGAGCTAAATTATAACATGCCCATTCAGTAGAATTCTCTACAGCCACTGCCAATCTATATTTGCTAATGTGGATCTGTATCTCTGAGAAAAGGAGGTTTATAACACAGCATGTTAAGGTCTTCATCACATCAGACATTGTGGCTTTGGGACTAGAGAAGGATCTGGAAAGGTGTATAGCAGAATGTTGTTGTTGTTCAGCCGCTAAGTCATGTCCAACTCTTTGCAACCCCATGGACTGCAGCAAACCAGGCTTCCCTGTCCTTCACCATCTCCCAGAACTTGCTCAAACTCATGTCCATTGAGTCAGTGATGCCACCAACCATCTCATCCTCTGTTGCCCCCTTCTCCTCCTGCCTTCGATCTTTCCCAGCATCAGGGTCTTTTCCAGTGAGTCAGCTCTTCGCATCAGGTGGCCAAAGTATTAGAACTTCAGCATCATTTCTTCCAATGAATATTCAGGGCTGATTTCCTGTAGGATTAACTGGTTTGATCTCCTTGCTGTCTAAGGGACTCTAAAGAGTCTTCTCCAACTCCACAACTCAAAAGCATCAGTTCTTCGGTACTCAGCCTTCTTTATGGTCCAACTCTCACATCCATACATGACTACTGGAAAGATCATAGCTTTGACTATATGGACCTTTGTCTCTGCTTTTTAATATGCTGTCTAGGTTTGTCATAGCTTTTCTTTCAAGGAGCAAGTGTCTTTTAATTTTGTGGCTGCAGTTACCATCCACAGTGATTTTGGAGTCCAAGAAAATAAAATCTGTCACTGTTTCCACTTTGTCTCCATCTATTTGCCATGAAGTGATAGGACCGGATACTGTGATCTTAGTTTTTTGAATGTTGAGTTTTAAGCCAGCTTTTTCACTCTCCTCTTTCACCCTCATCAAAAGGCTCTTTAGTTCCTCTTCACTTTCTGCCATTAGGTATCATCTGCATATCTGAGGTTGTTGATATTTCTCCCGGCAATCTAGATTCCAGCTTGTCATGTTAATGATATTTCTCCCGGCAATCTAGATTCCAGCTTGTCGCAAGCTGGAATCTGGATTGCCGAGAGAAATATCAACAACCTCAGATATTTTTATTTTCTTTATTAGATTTTTCTGTAGTGTTTGAATTTTCAGTAAGAATGTCCTATCTTTCTAGTGGGATGGGAGTTGTTTTTATTGCGGAAAAATTAAACAAATTTTCTGAAAGTAAAAGATAATCAGGCATATTCTAGAAAACTTGGGAAATACAAAAAAGAACAAAGAAGGAAAACTAGTCACCCATCATTAAAGGTATTACCAAGTCACTTGACCTCAATGTATCTGTTTTCCCATCCATAAAGTGAAAAGTGTTAACCTCTCCTGCCTTTTAGCCTCATATGTAACAGCATGCCAGGTGGGCTATTCTGATGCCCAGATGGGCATCCTTTGACCATAGACAAAATGAACATACATGCAACAGGTACCAATTTGAAGCAAAATGATTGTTCCTGGGTAGAGAAAGAATATCTGGAATATAAAATTTACATGTATCTACAATTATTCTGTAATTTCCTGTCCATATAATGGGTATACCAATATTGGGCTGGCCAAAAAGTTCATTTGGGTTTTCCATATTATCCAATGGAAAAACCTGAACAAACTTTCTGGCCAACCCAATAGTACCTAATTCATAGTGTCTTTAGGAAGATGACATTAGTTTATATGTACTTAGAACAGTGTCTGGCTTGTAGCCAACAGGTCAAGTGATAGTTCTTATTCCTCCTTGGATATACCTGTTGTTAACAAGGCTGGTATACAGGGTCCCAGTGGCAACATGTGGTCTGGGATCCGTCTCTTTGTGATTGTAAGTGACTCGAGCACATGCTAACCCTCCCATGTCTGTGCTTGCTGTCTTGCAGCCAGGAAGAGGAGGAGGAGGAGGCCTCCTCACGGTACTACGTCCCCAGCTACGAGGAAGTGATGAACACAAACTACTCGGAAGCGAGGGACGTGGACCAGAACGCCCGGATGAGCATCTCTCTCCCCTCCTACGAGTCCTTGACGGGGCTAGATGAGACGAGCCCCACCACATCCAGGGCTGACGAGACCAGCCCAGGGAACCCCCCCGACAGGCAGAACTCCAAGTTGTCCAAACGCCTGAAGCCACTGAAAGTGAGAAGGATAAAATCCGAAAAGCTTCACCTCAAAGACTTTAGGATCAACCTGCCGGACAAAAACATGCCTCCCCCCTCCATCGAGCCTTTGACACCACCCCCCCAGTATGATGAGGTCCAGGAGAAGGCCCCTGACGCCCGGCCCCCCGACTGACGGCCCCTCCCGGGCAGATTCCCTCCTGTTTCTCATCCTCTGCACCACAGACCCCGAATGAAGCCACTTCAGCCACAGTTGAGAAGCGGAGGGGCCAGGTGTGTACTTAGCTATTTGGATGGGGCCAGGAGCTGAGGGCGTTCTAGGACTGGGGAGTGACTCTGCAGTCCCCAGGACCTCCGGTCGCAGGTGCATCGGAAAGAGCTGCTGCCTCAGATCTTGTGAAGCTGTGACCCCATCCAGGGAAGCAGTGCCGGCATCTTCCCCTTTGTCCTTCCTTGACGTTGAATTGCTGGGGACAATACTCCTCCTGATTAGGAAAGGATATGTAGCAACTGGCTTAGATCATGGCTTCATTTTGCTTCTACTAGGACTGTTTTGTTTCCGAAAGGAAATAAGTTATGCCTTCACTTTCTCCCTGGAGTCCTGCACTGTGGGTAGGAAAGATGACCAGCTTACAGAAAGGACATGCCCATATCATGAATTAATCTGAACAAGAGGCTGGATTATTACATGGGGGTGAGACCAAGTTAGGGTTCTCAGAGCCCCTGATGCCATCAGTTGTTTTGAGGCCTCAAGACCTGAGGATGCATAAGATCCTAGTCTTATTGGTAGACTTTTACTAGTCTCTCCTATGTATTGGCAAAAAAAAAGGAAAGCCATCTGAGATGTTCGGTTCTTCTAAAATGCCATGCAACTGAGCGTTTTGTAATAAAATATTTTATATGTCGTATATTTCGTGCTAGATTACCTTAACAGCTCTTCCAACACTGACTTGCTTAGGGAGAAATCTCACCGATGAGAACAATACTAGCTAATATATCCTGAACACTTAGTATATGCCAGGTGCTGTGCTAAGCACTTCACATATTTATCCCTTTTCAACTGTACCCAAGCCGGGTATTGGGCTTCCCAGGTGGTGCTAGTGGTAAAGAATCTTCCTGCCAATGCAGGAGACGCAAGAGATTCTTCAATCTCTGGGTCGAGAAGTTCCCCTGGAGTAGGAAATGGCAACCTGCTCCAATATTCTTACCTGCAAAACCCCATGGAAAGAGGAGCCTGGCAGGCTACAATCCATTGGGTCGGACACAACAGAGCACACACCCACACAAGCCAGGTATTCTTACTATTTTGTGGGTTAGTTCATGGAGAATCGGGTTAATTAAGGGGCCCCATGTCACACCGCTAATAAGTGGCAGAGCTGGGCCTGAGTTCTTCCACAAGTCTACCGTGCCACACAGTGGGAAGGGCTCTTTCAGACTTTAAATGAAGACTTGTGTGTCCCAAGAGCTGAGAGTGTCCCTGTCAACCCACAAGCCCAACAGAAAGTTCTGGATATTTAGACAGCAGCTCTCTACCTGTCTAAATGTCCTATGACAGCTCCTCTCCTGAGAACTGACCCAGATGGGCTGTATGATCATGCAGTGTGCAGATATCCTCATAGAAAAGGCAGAGTGCCTACCTGTGGAGCCCAGGAGAGAAATTCAACAAATGAGAACATACAAGGGGACAGTGGACTGCTGAGGCTGGGCTAAACGAGGGGACATCGAGGGTCAGGGTCTTGACCATGGAGTAGGAGTCTGGGAAGTCAGATCTAAGTCCAAAGTTGCCGTTCCAGGACGTCCCTGGTAGTCCAGTGGTTAAGACTCCATGCTTCCAATGTCAGAGGCATGGGTTCAGTTCCTGGTTGGGGAAGTTCCACATGCCACATGGCATGGCCAAAACAAAACACAAAATTCCCTTCCTGGTGTTGAGGAGCATGGAGCTGGCTGCTAGGGGTCTGTGTGGCTAGGAGCCTGGCCGGGAGAGCAAATTCTCAGGCCCTAAATGTTTTCCTAAAAGCTCCCTTGGGAGGGAAGGAGCAGCCATTAGAAGGTCAAGTACCTTCTTATACCAGAATTGACAGCAGTGCCAAAAATCCCAACCTTTCATTTCCTTCTGTAAATCCATCTGTAAACAGGGAGCTACAAGGGTCTGCTTGGTGGTCTGGGATACCTGGAGAGGCCTGGTCTGGTCCCAGCCCACCCCTGAGCCACCCAGGGCCTCTCCGTGTATCTCTGGGCTGGACTTGCTCTTCATTTATTCCTCATGCTTCCCCCTGATTGGAGGACAAACAGGAGGAAAAAAGCAAGGGGAGGAAGGGGAGGAGCAAGGTTCCAAATGAGCTGAGAAATGACCTTCTAGGGACTTCCCTGGTGGTCCAGTGATTAAGAATCCGCCTCCCAATAGAGGGGACACAGGTTCAATCACCTAGTTGGGGAACTGAAATCCCACATGCCACAGGGCAACTAAGCCCACGCATCACCACTATGGAGCCTGCATTCTAGAGCCCTTGGTCTGCAACAAGAGAAACCCACATGCCACAGTGAAGATCTACCACAAGCAAAATAAAGAAGTGACCTTCTATAGGGGCTCTTGATCTGGTCTCTGGTAGACATCTGTCAGGGGGTCTGCCCAGCCTAGACCCTCCTCAGGAGAGAAAGACGTTTGGGACTTACAGTAGGTTGATCTGTGGCCCCAAAGATCTCAGGCTCTAATCCCTAGGACCCAAGAATGTTCCCTTACAAGGTAAAGTTTTGCAGATGTGATGAAATTAAGGATTTTTGAATTGAGCTTATCCTGCATTATCCAGGTGGGTCCTAAACCCAACCAGAAGTATGCTTGGAGAGACAGGAGGAGATTAAGAGGAAGAGACAGTGACCATGGAGGCAGAGACCGGAGTGATCCACCTACAAATCAAGAGACACCCACAGCCACCAGAGCTGGGAGAGACATGGAATCATTCCTCCCTAGAGCACTCACAGGAGTTCAGTCCTTCTGAAACACCTTGATTTCAGCCCAGCTGATGCTGACTTGGGGTTTTCGGCCCCCAGAACTGTTAAGAGAGTAAGTTTGTTGTTTTAGACCACAAAGCTCATGGGAATTCATTACAGTGACTTTAGGAAACCAACAAGGGACTCAATGTTCAACTCATTAGAGACCAGCCCTAGCTTTGATCTGAATGCTTCTGGACTCATCCTATAAGGCACCAGTGCTGTAGAAATTGGGGGCTTCCCAGGTGGCGTATAGTGGTAAAGAATCTGCCTGCCAAAGCAGGAGGAACAAGAGATGCGGCTTCGATCCCTGGGTCAGGAAGAGTCCCCTGGAGAAGGAAATGGCAACCTGCTCCAGTATTCTTGCCTGGCAAATTTCAAGGATAGAGGAACCTGATGGGCTACAGTCCATGAGGTTGAAAAAGAGTCAGACATGACTGAGCGCGCATGCACGCGCGTGCGCGCACGCACACACACACACACACACGTGCGCGCACGCATGGAAATTTCATCAACGACCCTATTTGTTTTGTATGTTTGGAAACAATCAAGTAGAAAATTATTTTATGTTGCTCAGAGAATAGATCGTGTATATTTAGTAGGTAAACTATGGAACATGGATGCACCTCTGTCTAAAAGCAAGGCAGAGAGAATGTTATCTGGGAATGTAGCAGTAAGTTATCTGCAATATTAAATTAAAACCAAAGCAGGAAGTCACTTTCACCTCAAAATTCCCCAAGGCACACGCATCCTGTTTGTTCACTGGTTCAGACTTATCAGAGCTCTCTCTCTTTTGACTATTAAAAAAAAAAAGAGCTAAAAAGGTGAAAACCAGAAGAAAGACCCTGGCCCTTCCTTTTCTCTCCATTGTGTTTTTGTTCTTAAGGAAAATATAAGAAAGGCAGGGACTTTCCTGGTGGTCCAATGACTAAGACACCACGCTCCCAATACAGGGGACCCAGACTTGACTCCTGGTCAAGAATGTATTAATAGATCCCATATGCTGCAACTAAAAAAAAAAAAAATCCCACATGTTGCAGCTAAGAGCCAGTGCAGCCAAATAAATAATCTTTTATGAAAGAAGAAGAAAGGGAGAGAAGCAGGGCAAGAGGGAAAAGTCAAGAAGCCACCCACCTGCTCTTGGACCCTAACTGGTCCCAGGGCTATGAAAGAGCAAAGAAAATTCCCCGTTAGCACTCCCACCCCACCCAAAAGGAAGAATCTCAGCAGCCATGTCCGTGTCCTGTGACCTCCACCCTCTCAAGTCACAGCTGGTAGGTATGTGTTCACCTGACCCAGGAGAACCAATCAGAAGCTGGGCTAGGCTAGGCTCATCTCTCCCAGGTCCTGGAATGGAGAGGCTGGCTGGGCGATGTGGTCTCAGGGATTAGGGGGCCACAAGTGAGTGAAGCAGGGCAAGTTTCTCAGCAGAGTGAGAAGCTGAGCGCTGAAAGAGGCAGAGGTAAAGATGAGACTTCAGAGATGACTGTCTCTTGATGACTTTCTGGTCCTTGGTCCTGGTCGCTTGGTTAGCCCTGCTGTACGTCTGCTCCCGGGTTCCACAAAAGATGCTGTGTCATGCCAGTAAATTCCTCCTTTTAAGCTCTGATCCTAAATTTAGCCCAAGTCCTTGAAGGTGGGCACTGCCTTTGCATCATCGGCAGTGCTGGTCTCACAGTGGACACTCCACTTGGTCTCAGTTATGATTTTCACTTTTCTCAGACTGGTTACAGTTCTGATGAAGGGGAACCACAGGCAGATGACAGAGGCAGAAGATCATGTTGGAACATGACTGTAACTGCAGTCTAGAGCACTGGGCTGGTGTGTGTGTGCGCACAGCTAAGTCAGCTGGGTCCACCCACAAATACATATCGAGCTCCACAAATACCTTATGAGCCAGGTACCATTCTGTGCTCCGGGGATACAGCATGAAGCCCTGCTCTCCATGGGAAAGGTTCTCGCTTGGACAGTATTTCCCAAAGTGGGTCCCATGGCCTTGGGTGACAATGATCATGGTCACTTTGGACTGGCTACTTGCTCGGATATAATAAACTTGAAAACCACCAGGCAGCCAGGTGCACAGAGAAAGCTAATCTGTAAGAAGAGACTCATGAAAATGGTCCATAGAAAGATCAGCTGGTTGGCCTCTCCTGTTCTGGGTTCTCCTTTGACCTCATTCACTGCCCTTTGGGTCTATAAGATGCCCCAGGCTGCTTTCAGTAAAGTTCTATTTTTGCTGAAATGAGTTGGAGTGGGATTCTGTTGCTTGTTGCCAAATGTCCTGAGATACCTTGGTTCCTGGGCTTCCTAGGTGGCTCAGTGGTAAAGAATTTGCCTGCCAATGCAGGAGACGCAGGTTCAAACCCTAAGTGGGGAAGATCCCCTGGAGGAGGAAATGGAAACCCACTGCAAGATCCTTGCCTGGGAAATCCCATGGACAGAGACATCTAGAGGGCTACAGTCTATGGGATCGCAAAGAGTCAGACATGATTTAGTGACTGAACGACAACAACAAAGCCTTGGTTCTAGATGGACACATGTGAGATGGCAAAGCCAAAATAAACCCGCAGTGCAGAGCAAAATTGAAAATGCGACACAGCTTTATCCCTGGAAATGGATGGATCAATCAAACCACAGGCCACAAAGGACAGTACTCAAAGAGCCCTTCTGAGGATTAATGGTCTCATTCGTAGCCTTAAGGGCCCTGACAAGGCCCATTTAGCTCCTAGGACAAATTGCGCTGAGTATTTAAGTGTAGATGTATGAAAGGACAGCCTCTGTTCTGTCTGCAAGCTCAGAGGGTGAGAGATGGGCTTTCGATCAGGGAGGATTTTGTTTTAATGCAAGCACTGCTGCTTCCTAGAAGGATGCATGCGTGCTAAGTTGCTTTAATCGTGTCTGACTCTGTGTGACCCTAAGGACTGAAGCCCACCAGGCTCCTCACTCCAAGGGATTCTCCAGGCAAGAATACTGGGGTGGGTTACCATGTACTCCTCCAGGGGATCTTCCCAACCTAGGGATCGAATCCACATCTCTTAAGTCTCCTGCACTGGCAAGCGGGTTCTTTATCACTAAAAGGATGATCTTGGGCAAATAACTGGATCCTTCTGAAGCCTTGATCTCTACACCAGCAAAATGGAGGTGACTCATTTTGAGATGGGTGCCAGAGAAACACATAGGTAAAGTGCCAAAGCTGCAGCTGCACAGACAGCAGGGGCCACATGGTGACTGTGACTAGACAACTGTCCCCTGATGGAGAACTTGAAGATCCAAGCACTACTCCAAGTGTGAGCCTCACAGTCATTTCTCTTTTTTTATATTTTAATTTATTTAATTAAATAAATAATTAATAGGCTGTGCTGGGCCTTTGTGGCTGCGGGCAGGCTTTCTCTAGTTGTAGTGAGTGGGGGCTACTCTCTAGTTGCAGTGGCTTCATTTATTGCAGAATGTGAGCTCTAGGGCTCTTAGGCTTTAGTAGTTGTGGCTCATGGGCTCAGTAGTTGTGACGATGGGCTTAGTTGCCCCACAGAATGTGGAGTCTTCCTGGACCAGGGATTGAACCCTTGTCCCCTGCATTAGCAGGCAGTCCTCACAATCATTTCTGAAAACAGGTCTGGGGAAAATTCACCAGGCACCGCCAATAATTTGTAAAGAATCCTCACAGAAAGCCATCTCCAGGGAAACAGCTGCAGGGATGCATAGGTAAGGCCAGTTGAGGAAGTCCTGGGGTCAGCCTTGCACAAGAATTGGCTCTTCAAGGCACATGATGGCAACTCCCATTGCACAGAGTGGACAAGTCAGTCCACTTTGTTTTCAGTCTAATGCCGAGTTGTCAGTGTATTCATAACTGAGTGGCTGGTACTAAGAAAATGAGCACAGCTCTAATGGTTTTAGCCACCCTCTTCCTGTTTAAGTCCCCAACCATATTTCCCTGGATTGTAACGGGCAGAAGGGGAAAACATCTTTGAAGAGCTGTGTTTGGGAATCCCCGAGCTAAGCAAAGTCTATTCATTCAACACATTTTTATGGAGAACCTACTATGTGCCACATGCACATAGTAGGAATAATCTGAAAAAAAAAAAAAGGTGGATCAAGTCCCGGCTGACACAGAGGCCATATTCTGGGTGGAGGGAGGACAGATAATAAACAGATAAATCAAAATATGATGTCATGGCAGAAAACTAGAAGGATGTGAAGAAAAATGGGGCAGGAGAGAGAGGATCACCAATCTGGGTCATCAGGAAAAGTCTCCGAGGGAAGTAACATTGAGGAAAAGTGGGGAGTGAGCCACATACATATCTGGGTGCAGAGAATTCCAGAAAATCTCTCCTACACTTGTGCACATTATGAATCTCCAAGCAGATGCTGCAGCATCTTCCAAGCCCATTTGGCCACTGAGACTTTTCTCCCCACAAAGCATCTTTCAGGGTCAGCTTTCACAGAACTTCGTTCAAGGACTAGTGATTGAACCAAACCCAATATTTTCTAGGGGCAGAAACAGGCCCAGAACAGACAAGGATTGTCCAAAGTCCTACAGCTCATTGATGAAGTTGTCCATCAGCTTTCTCTCTGTGTGCATTTAGATCGCAGATCACCAGTGAAGGCAAGTTCCAAGATGTCCCAGCACCTGACAGCAGCAGGGAGAACCAGGTCAATGAGTCCAGGATGCATCCCTGTGCTTGGAACACCCAGCACAGACCTCCTCATGTCCACTTCCCGGTAGGGAAGCTTGTGCCTCTGATGGGAAGCCTGCATCCCCTCGTGAGAGCCTCACGGTGGAGCCGTGGATGCTCTCCAAAGTTCTTGACACCTGTGTGAGCGGTGGTTCACCAGACACAGTCAGACCATTCAGAAGTACCTTTCACATTGAGCTGACAGGAGAAAGCCATTCCCCTATCTCTTTGTAGCAATGCAGTTGGTCTAGAAAACGATGTCCTAGAGCACCTGAAGCTGGGATGGTACCTGACAGCAAGCAGCAGCACATCAGGCTCAGATCCTCCAATAATCGACGGAGGGCAGAGATCAGGAAACCTGCTCTCTTTGGACACTGTGAAGCAAACTGACCAAGAGAGGGAGGGAAAGACATGGAAACACAGATTGTGCAATACACGGATACAAATTTATCCATAAAAGCCACCAGAGAGAACACATAAACACTCACACCAGACACCTTTAAAATGTATCCCTGGCAGCAGAAGTTTCCTCGGGGCCAAGCCAGCTGACTGCTGTGTGTCTCATCAGACCCCCTGGAACTCTGCAGGTTCCAGGAAGACAGCTAGGTGGATGACTTGCTGATACAAGCCAACCCACTCCCAGACGCAACATGAGTCTTTTGTCTCATGACGCTGCTAAGGATTCATGCCAATGCCAGAATTAAATGTCTTCACCTTAGATCAGTGGTTCTTAACCATTGGATTGATTTGCACACCTCCCCGCAGGGGGCATTTGGCAAATTCATGGCTGGAGGTGGGGGCAGGTACTGACATTTAGGAGAACAGGGATTCTGCCAAGCACCCACCAACGCACAGGACAGTCCCCACAACAAAGAGCTCTTCTACCCCAAAGTCAACAGTGCCAAGGTTGAAAAACTCTGCTCTGGACAAAGGAAAATCCATCCTCCTGGGCAGTGAAGGCTCCGGTCATAGAGCCTGGCTCCCCAGTGTCAGTTACATCAGAAAGAAGCAGGAGGGACTTCCTTGTGGTCCAGTGGCTAAGACTCAGTGCTCCCGATGCAGAGGGCCTGAATTCCATCCCTAGTTGGGAAACTAGATCCCACATGCCACAACTAAGACCTGGTGCAACCAAATAATTAAATGTGTGTGTGTCTGCGCGTGCGCTCAGTCACTTTGTCGTGTCCAGCTCTTTGGGACCCCATGGACTGTGGCCTGCCAGGCTCCTCTGCCCATGGAATTTTCCAGGCAAGAATACTGAAGTGGGTTGCCATTTCATACTTCCAAGGATCTTCCCGATCCAAGGATGGAACCCACATCTTCAGTGTCTCCTGCATTGGTAGGTGGATTCTTTACCACTAGCACCACCTGGGAAGCCCCGAATAAATAAACAGATAAAAATTAAATATTTTTTAAAAGAAGCAGGAAACAATCATGCTTGGAGATCAGCCTGAGGGTGGTACTTACCATTTTTAAGAACTTTAAGGAACTGTCACTTTTACAAAGATTGTTTTCTAATCCATGCCCAATGCAGACTGTAAACTGAATTCTCCAGGGCACCATATAAACAAATATCTCTTCCCTTTTGACAATTGTGTCCAGTGAAGAAAAATCATCAGCATCTACTTTAACAAACCACAAATATAATAATTGATAGCAAACAACAACCACAAAAAAGACAAAAGCTGCATTTTTTTGTTCCTGACAAATTGTCTGTTCTAAAAATCAGATTCAAAGTATGAGTCCATAAATTGACTTTCTGAACAGAAAAGGACACACTGTTCTAGCAGTTGCCAATGATAAATTCATTTTAGTACCAAATGGTTCCTTTTAAATCAGTACAAATACACCAGAGAAAAAGATATAGGAATATACATCTCATAGGAGATGCTATGAGCAGAAGAGCACAATAATTTGAAAGGTAATGCTAAGTTTGTTGAAAATATCCACTCAATCAATTAAAATGGCAAATTGGAATTGAGACCCCCCCCCTCCAAAAAAAACCTAACTGCTATTTAGGATAAAATTTGTTTTTAATGTTTATTTCCCAAGTTAAAAAAAAAAGTTTAAGACCTAAGATTTTTCCATTGGCCTGAAAGCAGTAAAAATTGTCCATTAATCTTCCTCAGGCCAATAATAGAAAGGTCTCAAGGGTAAAAATAGGAGCCAGAAATAAGACTGAAGGAGAAACAGTAAGCAAAAGCACATCAAATGACCAAATTCTATAGACAGGTTGTAAGCAGACTGGCCCATCGTCCTTCTACGTGTGTAGCTGAATTCTCAGATGTGTACACTTTTACATGTACTTCTTTTCATTGAATAAACATAGCAGCAAAAGAAATATGATTTTATCTCTATGGATTGCTTCAAGTCAGGGTTTCTCTGCTTTGGCACTAATGACATTTGGGGCTGGAGAGCATCTATATGAAGGGGTGAAACTGTCCTATGCATGGCAGACTGTTTAGCAGCATCCCTGGCCTCTACCTACTGGATGCCAGTAGCCCTCCCAGGTGTGACGATCAAAAATATCTCTAGACAATGTCAAAATTCCCTTGGGAGGAAAAATATCCCTAATTGGGAACTACAGCTTTAAGTCTACTGGGGGAAAATGAAGTATGAAGAAGTAGGAAAAAAATAGTATCACTGGATGGTAATTTCCATGTTTGTAAAATAAGAAAGAAAGTGAAAGTTGCTCAGTCATGTCTAACTCTTTGTGACCCCATGGACCATACAGTCCATGGAATTCTCCAGGCCAGAATAGTGGAGTGAGTGAGTAGTCTTTCCTTTCTCCAGGGGATCTTCCCAACCCAGGGATCGAACCTAGATCTCCCACATTGCAGGTGGACTCTTTTACCAGCTGAGCCACCAGGTTGTAAAGGCTGTAAAAGATGTTGGTAACTGCATTTAGTTACAAGACTGGAAGGGTTTCCCAGGTGGTACAGTAGTAAAGAATCCAGCTGCCACTCTAGTAGACGCAAGAGATGCAGGTTTGATCCCTGGGTCGGGAAGATCCCCTAGAGAAGGAAATAGCTACCATTCCAGTATTCTTGCCTGGAAAATTCCATGGACAGAGGAGCCTGGCCGGCTACAGTCCTTGGGGTTGCAAAAGATCGGACACGACTGAATACACACGTGACTAAACTATAATGTTATATGTGGTGAAAATGCTATAAAATGGAGTTTTGAGTGGGAATGGTGCTAGAGCTTATTTTGTCCAACTTTCTTGTACCAGGCAGGAAAACTAAGACACAGAGTTGTTTGTCTAAAGAACACACCAATGCAATACAAACATAGGTGGTTACAATTCATTACCGTGTGGCTTCCACCTGGAAAAACAAAAACACAGGAGCCAACCTGCATGAACCCCTGAGGTAGCGTAGTGTGAGCCTCAAACCAAACAATGACTTCAGTAGATTGAAACACATCAACATCTTTTTAAATCAAAGATTCTTAATGATGTTTTTAAAAACTCACTGGTCACTTTGGCAGTTGCTTCTTACTTTGAATATTGACACATACAAGGAAAGAACCAATCGCTTAGTCTGCCTTTCCTGAACCAACTTTATTTTATGATAAATAAACAAATGGTTGATGAAGGACTTTAGCTAATAATTACCAAAGGAATAACAATCAGAAAAAAATCACAAGTTTGTGACCTCAAAAGAAATAACAGATCCAAGGAATGATCCTCAAAGGATGCTAAAATTATTAGGTAAAACGTTGATGAGCTCAAGTGTCCACTGATGGGTGAATGGATAAACAAAATATGATGTCTACACACAGCGTAGAAACAGTGATATTATTAAGCCTTGAAAGGAAGGAAATTCTGACAAGTGCTACAACATGAATGAACCTTGAGGACATTATGCTACGTGAAATTAGCTAATGACAAAAACAGGCAAATACTGTATGATTCGTCTTGTATCAGGACCTAGAGGAGTCGAATTCATAGAAAATAGATGGAGGGTTGCCAGGAGCTGGGTAAGGGGAAAACAGAGGGTTGTTGTTTAAAGGGTACAGAGTTCGGGTTTTACATGATGAAAAGGTTTTGGAGATTGGCTACACAACAATATGAATATCCTTAACTTCAGTGAACTGTATGTTTGTAAATGGTTAAGATGGTAAATGTTATATATGTATATTTTACAATAATTAAAAATAATTTTTTTTAATTATTGGGGAAAGAAAAACTGATGGGAACTTTGTAATGGCTGGGTCTGTCTTTTAACCCAGCACCCACCTTTCAATCTTGATATTGTTAAAAATGGGAGGACCAGGCGCTTCCCTCGTCCAGCGGTTAAGACTTCACCTTCCAATGCAGAGAGCGCAGGTTCGATCCCTGGTTGAGGAGCTAAGATCCCACATTCCTCCTGGCCAAAAAACCAAAACATAAAACAGAAGCAACACTGCAACAAATTCAATAAAGACTGGTCTACACCAGTTAATAAAAATGGTCCACACTGAAAAATTATTAAAAAAAAAATAATAATGGGATGACCAAATGTGTGCTCACGGTATGATGCAGGAAGGATCACACAGCACCACTTAAGAAGGCGTCTGTCTGGACTTTGATCTAATCAGACTTCTAGATCTAACTATTAGTTAACAGGAAACAAGGGGGAAAAAAGAATAAGTTAATGGAAGCCAAGAGGAAGCAATCAGCCAAATCCAGGGTGTGAATGTTCTACAGAACAAAGGAACCAGTTTCTCCAACACATCAGTGGCTGGGGGACGAAAAGGTCAGGGACAGGGAGTTGCTGTTATAGATTAAAAGACATTTCAGAGACAAAACAACCAAATGTAACATGTGGATCCTGTCTGGATCCTGACTCCAACCAACAGTTAAAAAGATATCTCTAAGAGAATCAAGGAAATGTGAGCATGGACTGAATATTGGATGGTATTCAGGAATGATTACATTTTTAGCTGCGATACTGTGGATAATACAAAAGGAAAAAAATTCCTCCTTTCTGTTAGGCAGCCTCTATGGGTGATTAACACTGAATGTTCATTGAAAGGACTATTGCTGAAGCTGAAGCTCTAATACTTTGGCCACCTGATGCAAAGAGCTGACTCGTTGGAAAAGACCCTGATGCTGGGAGAGACTGAAGGCAGGAGAAGGAGGCAGCAGAAGATGAGATGGTTAGCTAGCATCACTGACTCAATGGACATGAATTTGAGCAAACTCTGGGAGATAGTAGAGGACAAAGGAGTCAGTCCACAGGCAAAGAACCCTGGTGCATCGCAAAGAGTCAGACACGACTTAGCAACTGAACAACAACAAATGGGTAAAATGACACAACTTGCTTTAAATTAATCTATAAAAAAATTAAAAATGATGTACAACACAATTCATCTCAAACAGACTCAATACTTTCTACATTCTAGAAGGTGATTGGGAAAAAAAAAAAAAAAAAAAACTTGTTCTGTAGGAGGCTACAGGAGAGTTGCATGGAAAAGGTTGAACCTGAAATGGTTCTTAACTTTTAGAAAAAAAAATCAAAAGAAAGAAAATAGAAATGAAATATTGGGAAAATGTTGAAGCTGGATAATGAATCCATGAAGTTAACGGCACTCTTCTCTAGTTTTGTATGTATTTCCAAAATCCCATAATAAAAACAATTTTTATGTAGACAATCTCAGAGGAACAGACAGACACACAAAACAAACAGAGTGAGCTCCAACCAAAGCAGAAGAAAATGAAGAAGCCACGGCTTCCTGAGAAAAAAATGCCTCTACCAATTTGAGGGGTTAGTAAGTGCAGGAGAGAGTGACCACCAGCCCCTTGCCTTGTGGTAGTGGCTAAGACATCATGGCTTCAATGCATGGTCAGAAAATTAGGTCCGACGTGATACAACTAAGACCCAGAGCAGTTAAATAAATAAATAGAAATAAAATATCTTTAAAAAAAAAATAAGTGCAGGAAACAAGAGATTAAGCTTGGGGCCTTTGCAAAGTGAGTTAGCCAAGTCTATGATTCCCATATTAAGTTGGCACCCTCAAAGATGCTGGCAAGAGGAAAGCTTAAAAAAAGTTTTTTTCCTAAACTTTCAGAAAAGGGAGCCTATGAAAACCTGTCATTTTCAATGTGGCTCTGAACGGGAAAATTAATAATGGCCACAATAATAATGGGCTTCCCTGGCAACTCAGTGGTAAAGAATCTGCCTGCCAAGGCAGGAGAGGAGGTTTCAATCCCTGGGTTGGGAAGATCCCCTGGAGAAAGAAATGGCAATTCACTCCAGTATTCTTGCCTGGGAAATCCCATGGACACAGGAGCCTGGTGGGCTACAGTCCACGTGGTCACAAAAGATTCAGACACGACTTAGTTACTAAACAACAACAACACAATAATAATGACGATTATTACCCCGAGGATTTGTAACCATGTGGGTCTGGGGCTCAAGTTCATACTCAATGTATTCAGCGGGAAAACTCCAAGTTGAGGAAATTAATATCAGTGGTCACAGGTTATTAGCATCCCCTGCATCCAGTTGAACAGCATAAGTCTTCCTAGAGGAAAGCTACCAAGAACTAGATCCCGCAGGATTCCCACAGATTAAATTCAATAAAAAATGAAATCACAATCAAATTACCAAACATCTGAGAAACAGTAAAAGCTAGAGTAAGCAGAAACAACAAACAAGAGATTGAGACACCCCCCACCCAAGGATTTCAAATGTCAGAATTATCAGAAAACAGATTCTACAATCACTATGTATTCAGTACTTTTTTAGAAGAAGGTTTTTTTAAAATGAGTAAGGAATGAGATTATCAAAAATGGCCAGGCATTTGACTTCAGGACTTTTCGGAAGTACGGGAGAGCTATTTGACTCCCTGTAATTTTGGCACTTACGTTCTGGTGAGAAAAACAGGTTTAAGGAGTCAAATTATTCTGGGGATAAACATTCAAGTGCTTCCAGAAGCCAGAGAGGAAATGTGAGCAGTGTATCGGGCAGGGAGAACATAGGCTATATCTAATGACGGCAGCCTCTCCTCAGCTCCAGTAGATTGTTGATCTATATGCAAGAAGAGAGCCTGGGTACTGCCAGATGTTCCTATTTTCTCCAAAAAGCAAAATACAGATGTTAATGATCTGAACATGTTGGCCACTGCAGTAGCCATCTGAAACTTTTGTCACCTAATAACAATTCACCTCTCTTCTAAAATATTATGGTGTTCTGATCCTTCTTTGAGGACCTACTTTCTCCAAGTCTCTGTCCAATCTCTCGGAAATGGTATTGATTCTACCTCTGGCTGCATGGATGGGCATGTGATTCAAACTCAGCCAGTCAGAGCACAGCAGTTTCCTAGGCCACAATTATTGGCTCAGTAATGGGCTTATGACCCACTTGGAGAAAATGAGAAGCAGTGAGGCCTTTGGGGTAACCTCAGGAAAAGAGGCTCTCATCTTTCCCAATGGAATTCAAAGCTGAGAAGATGGAAGGGCTGGAGCTATGGCAGCCTTTCTGTGACTATTATACAGAGATTCTGTCTAAGGTTGGATCTATATGGCTAAAAGCATTCTTGAGAACTAGAGAGAGGCAGAGACCAAATGGTGAAATCATTTAGGCTTGAACCCAGAAGTTCCCTCTAGACTTTTCATTTATGGTAAACAGTGAATTTGCTTTCAAGTTGAAGCCAATTTGAATTGGTTTCTCTGTCACTTCACAGAAAAAGGCTTATCCCTTCAGCAACCAATTATAAGTCTTTTTAACATGCTAGAAAAGCCAAACAAATGCATCTGAGGGTTGATCTTCAGTTTGCAATCTCAACACCTGGCCACCCCCTCCTTCTGTACTACTGTACTTAGCTCCTCTTACTAGTCACCTTCTAGCCTCTATTCCTGCTGCTCCTTCCTTGCACCGTATACTCTTCTTTCCCTCCTCTACCTCCTGAAATCCCACTCATCCTTCAAAACTCAGGTCAGGGCTTTCCTGGTGGTCCAGTGGTTAAGAATCTGCCTGCCAGTGCAGGGGACATGGGTTCAATCCTTGGTCTGGGAAGATTCTACATGCCAGGCAACTAAGTCAGTGTGCCACAACTACTGAAGCCCGAGCACCTACAGCCCATGCTTCACAACAAGAGAAGCCACTGCAATGAGAAACCTGCATACCGCAACTAAAGAAAGCCTGCGAACAGCAATGAAGACCCAGTGCAGCCAAAGAAAAAAAAAAAAACCACCTCAGGTCAAATCTTCCTTTTTTCTTAGAGCCTTTCCTGACACCTCACCCCATCCCCAAACCCCACCTCCCTAAATTCCTCCCCCTCCATCCCCAGGTCCCTCTGACCCCCTGATGAGCACTCAGCCCTTCTGCTGAGGATCTGAATCACCCAGCAACATTCCTGTCTCCCCTGTTTCTTGACTGTGATCCAAAGTTAGACCCAGAGTAGAAGGGATGATCTTTGAGGCTTAAATTTCATAAAACAATCAGTTCTTAGGAGAAGTCAGAAAACACAGTGAAAGATGAGGATTTACATGAGAGATTAGAAAGAAAAGAACAATTGTTCTGGGCAAAACAGAGGGTATGTGTGGAGTGCGGTGAGGAAGGAGGAAAAATTGGACATATTTAGACCAAATGAAATGATTCAGAGGAAACCTGAGAAGGAAAGTCTAGAGCGGCATGAAGTTGATCTGCCTGGAAAGAAAGATAAAGAGTGTGTGACGGGAATGACCCAAAACGACAACAAAATGCTCAAAATAGGCACACTGTTCACATGAGAAAAGAACGCAGACAGCACCAAGACGCTGAGAAACCTCTAGAAAACAAGAGAGAAGGTGACAGGGGATGAGGTCATCTCAAACCAGATAAAAGGGGAGGCTTTCTGTTGATTGAGAGGCTTTCTCAAAAGGTGGGGCTCATTCATGTTGGCTTGTCACTGCCGGGAAGTCAGGGCACTGAGGCCTTCTGGAATTTTCTGTTCAACAAACAGACACAGGGAGGGCTTCAGGAGGCCAGGCAGTTGCCAGTCGTGCCATAAGGGGCTACTGTGGGTCAAAGGTCAAAGCAAGCAGGGTGTCTGTCAGTTTAGAGTTGCCCCAGGCAAGCATTGTCTCGCTTCTCACTTTTAAGGACCATAGGGCCTCTTACACAGTTCCCATGCCTCCTACCTGGGAACCAATCCTTTCTTCCTGTGATAAAATACCTAAGCTGAACAGCATCCAATTGCAGCGGCACTTAACCTGTGTTGAGGAGAAATCTGGTTGAGGCTCTGGGCCCTCTTCCCAGAAAAATGCACACAGGCCCAGACACATCAAAGTTTACTCCCCGTTTAAGCAGCTTATACCCTCCCAGGGGCCTGTCTCTTGAACATCTCCTAAACTCACTCACTTAATCAAGAAAGTATTTATTGAGTGCCAACGACACGCCAGGTACTGCTCCAGGCACCAGGGACACAGGGATCCTCACCTCATGGAGAGGACCTTCCAGTTTATATCTGAGCCCTCAGATGATCAGAAAGTCTAGAGAAACAGCCAGGGCATTCAGTGATTCTGATATGGGGCCAGGATCAGGACCTGCCAGCCCAAGGAGCCCCAGGTCAAAAGCCCTCTCTATATGAAGAGCGAGGAGGAGTGTATTTAAAGCATGTACTCTAACTGGGAAGCTCAGAGTCTGCTGAGGGAGCATAGAGAGTACCAGTACTTTGCAAAAATGTTTGGCAGAATCTTGTAAAGTTGGACGTATGCTTGACCTAGAAATTCTACTCCCAAACATATATACCTAAGAGACATGTGCACACCAAAAGATATACCCAGGGACTTCCCTGGTGGTCCAGGGATAAAGAATCTGATTTCCAATGCAAGGGACACAGATTCGATCCCTGGTTGGGGAACTAAGATTCTACATGCCACAGGGCAACTAACTCCATATGCTGCGACTAGAGAAGCCTTCACGATGCAATGAAGATCCAGCACAGCCTAAATAAATATTTTTTTTTAAAAAGCATATAAAACAGCCCCAACTATCCCTGGTGTTCACATCTCTGTGTAATCCCTTCCCCTATGGTCCTTGACATGTCAGGACCATATCTTTACCTTTAATCAATAGATGCTGCAAAGGTGACAGGGATGTCATTTTTGTGATTGTGTTACATAAGATTGTAACTCCCACCTTGCCAGGAGACTCTCTGGATGGACTCTCTGGATGGACATCTTTTCTTTGATGAAGCAAGCCACCTTACAGAGAGACCTATGTGGCAAGAAACAGCACAGGATCTCTGGCGAACAGCCAGCAAGGAGGCGAGTCTCTCAAACTAACAACTCTCAGGGAACTAAATCCTGCCAACCATCACATGAACTGGAAAGTGGATCCTTCTCCATCTGAGCCTCAGATGAGACCCCAGCCCTGGCCACCTCTCTGATTGCAACCTGGGAGAGACCCTGAGCAGGGGACCCAGAGAAGCAGTGGCTGGATTCCTGACCCATAGAAACTATGACATGGTGAGTATGCATTGTTTTGAGCCACTCAGTTTGCCATAATTTGTTGTGCGCGAATAGATAAACTACTAGAGTATAATGTGGCTTCCCCAATCTGCCCGCAATGCAGGGGCTGCAGGAGACATGGGTTTGATCCCTGGGTCGGGAAGATTCCCTGGAGAAGGGCACAGCAACCCACTCCAGTATCCTTGCCTGGAGAATCCCTGGACAGAGGAGCCTGGCAGGCTACAGTCCATAGGGTCACAAAGAGTCAGACACGACTGAAGCTACTTAGCATGCATGCAGAGTGTAATGCAATGCAGTCATGAGAATGAATGAATCACAACTATGTAACACAGCATGGTTGAACCTCACACCATTGAGTGAAAGAAACCAGGCAGCAAATGGAATCTGTATAATCTCATTTACATGAAGTTCAAAAAGAAGCAGAACTAATCTATGATATTGGAAGTCAGACTAGGGGGAAGGAGATGACCAGAAGGGAGCACAAGGAGACTTCTCAGGAGGGTGGAGATGTTCTGCTTCTTGATTTGGGTTCCGGTTAGGGTGGGTGCATACATTTTGTGAAAATTCTTCAAGTATATGCTTATGATTTGTGCACTTTTCAAGATGTATATTATTTTTTTTTTTTAAAAAAAGAAAACAAGTTTACAAAAAAGAGAGTGTGCTGGAGTCAAACAGCCAAGGTTCAAATTCTGGACCCATCACTTATGAAATTTGTAACTGGGCAAATTATTTGACTTCTCTATACCAGCTTCTGTAAAATGAGTTGGGTGAAAAATTAAACAAAATAGTGCATGGCATAGTGGCTGGTACCTGACAAGCCTCAATAAATCTTAGCTAGTTATGTTATCCTCATTCATAATGGTTCATTGTTAATCTCAAAAAAAAAGTAGTGGAGGTTTGTTTGCCCAGATGCCTGGAAATCAAATTTATGGAGCTGTCCTGCAGGTACCACTCCACAGAGACTAGCTGGGTTCTCAGAATCCCTCTAGCAGTGCTCAGGGGAGGAGCTCAGCCTGCCTCTGACACCCACGCCCAGAAAGATCCCTGGGCAACAAGCAAGATGATACGGGACTGTTCAGAGGTCAAGTTTGCTCTGGGTTGAGACTGAGACGATGCAAATCCAAGTTCTCCCCAGGGGAGAGAACTTGTGCCCAGGCTTGAGATTGGGCTGTCCTCCCATATCATCAAGAAAACAACAGAAAACAAACAAACAAAAACAGACAATAATGCAAACATTCACAGAAGGAGTCTGTTGTATCAGGCATAGTTCAGGACTTCACACATATTAACCTGTTGGCTCTTTACAGTCAATGCTGTTATTAATCTCCATTTTACAGGTGACAGAAGTGAGGCAAAGACAGAATAAAACACACAAAATCAGGCCCAGCAGAGATGGGATCAGCATACTTCATGTGCAGTTTTCAAACAGAAGAGACAGACTGTCTCCTCTGGCAAAACTTTGATTTGCAAGAGAAATGAATGTCTCAGACCAGCCTTGCTTCTGAGAAAAAAAAAAACAAACAAGTGGGTGTTTTCTCATTTTCTGCCAGAAGCAGGGGGTTAGCACAGGAGCAGAGGGCCTCAATTTCTAGCTGTAGTTTTGTGGTATGAATTTATTTTTGTGAGTCTGTGTGTGTGTGTGTGTGTGTGTGTGTGTGTAAACCTGCATTTCCTTAGCCCAGAAGGTCAGGTTAATAACGGACTGTGGAGCCTCTAGTGGCCCTTTGCTCTTCCATCTGTCACCGGACTCAACAGCTTAGCTACTTTCTGCTTTTCATGCTCCCTCTCTCTCTTCCTCTCCCTTTCCCCTGTTTCAGCTCTTTCCCCGGCTCTCTCTCACCCCTTAAAGGCTGGGCAACCTCCTTGCCTCTTCCAGCGTTCATTTCGTGTAGGAATGCAGGGGGCAAACAGGCAAGTCTGGGGCAGGGGCACAGCTGGTGTGCTCTCCTCAGTCAAGGATGATCCAGGGGGCTTCCCTGGTGGCACAGTGGATAGGAATCTGCCTGCCAAGGCAAGGGACACGGGTTTGATCCCTGGTCCAGGAAGATTCCACACACCACGGAACAGCTAAGCCTGGGCACCACAACCGAGGAAGCCTTCCTGCTTAGAGCCCACAAGCCACAACTACTGAAGCCCACGTGCCTAGAGACCGTGCTCCACAATAAGAGAAGCCACCGTAATGAGAAGCCCATGCACCACAACGAATAGTAGCCTCCACTCGCTGCAACAAGAGAAAGTTCTCGGGCAGCAACAAAGATCCAGGGCACCCAAAAATAAATGAATAATATAATGACCACCCAAGGAAATTAACTGGGACAGAAGGAGATTTTATGGGGCAGAGGTCCTGCAGGAAGGAAGCCGGGTGGGTAGCAGGAGCGGTCGCTAACAAGCTCCAGGTACTCCCTCCTAGCCTCAGCCCCCCTTCCATCAGCCTCAGGCACTGCCCAGCCTTCAGGACAAACAGGAGCCCAGGCTGCTCAGGGCTGAGGGAAAACAGGTGGTGAGCATGGGTGTCCTGTGGTGGTGACAGCTGTCACCTGTAAGTCCCCAGGGAAATACCTTCCCGTCACAGTCATCTCGATTTGAATCCTGCCAGATTTTCTGGCTGTGCCACTTTGGGCACATACCTCCATGTCTCTTGAGCCTTATTTCCCTGTTAAACTGGGAGTCATTTGATAGAAATAATACTCATCACAACATCTTTGAGTTCTTCTCAGCAGCGCTCCCTGTTCTGGGTGTTTCACTCACGCCTATTGTACCAGGTTATGGTGAAGATTAAATGAGATGATCCAAGAGAAGGATTGAGACACTGCTCAGCAGGTGGATATCCCTGAGTTAACATCACTCGCTCCAGTATTATGAGGACAGCTGGGAACAATGGAGCTGGGTCCCAAACCCAGGCCCTTCAGACCCCAGTGTCTTGATGTTTATGGAGATACAGTACAGCCTTGGTTGCCACCCAGAGCTCGATAAGACTGATAACAGCCGTCACCAAGGAGCCCATATAAACTAGAAACCTCTAATTTTTTTTTTCTTCAGGGTTTTGGTTTTTGGTTTTTAGATTGTTTTTTTTGCCATATTCTGTGGCTTGCAGGATCTTAGTTCCCCCACCAGACACTGAATCCAGGCCATGACAGTGAAAGCATCAAGTCCCAACCACTGACCCACCAGGGAATTCCCCAAGGGCAGTATTTTTAATACCCCATCATTGCAAAGTATAACTCTCACTCATCCCAGGATATAAAGCCATAAGTTAACTAGGGTGATTTGTCCTCTGTTTTTGAAATTTAAATGGATGACAAGGAATTGGGTTCCAAGACTTTTCCAAGTCCTTTGAGATGTGGCCACTTGTGGGGAAGGGTGTCCAATCAAGATTTGGCATTTTCTGCTCCAGTGAGTCTGAATGTCAACTTTGTTCTCGGTTTAGTATTTCCTCACTGAGAGATGGACTGGTGGCAACATATGCTCTCCCAAGCCTATCAGGGGGCATGGGCTGCTCCAGCTCGAGGCCAGCCCAGGGGGGCTCCATAGGGTCTGGCTGGCAGTGAGCAAGTCGTATTCTGCACTCATGGTGATGACGCTAAAGATAAGCATGGAGATAGGGGTGGGGCTGGAGAGGGGTCCTGGCTGGAGAATCCTAGGTCCTGGATAAGGACAGTTCAGCTCCAGCAGCCCAAGAGGTAGCAGGCAAGACTGAGGCAGGTGGCAAAGGCTTCCCCTCCTCATTCATTCATTCAGGCACTGTTCTAGGTACTGGGGATTCAGCAGTGAACAAAACAGAAAAAAAAAAAAATCCCTGCCCTCACGGAGCTTAAGTTGGGGTTGGGGGAGGAGTTGGGAGTGGGAAGATAGATAATAAATAAGACAAACTAAATAAATGGCACGCTAGGTGATACGTGGTAAGACAAAGGGAAGAGCAATACAGTGAGGTTTTTGTTTTGTTGTTCATGTAGACTTTCTGGGCGGGGTGGGGGTGGGGGGCGTGGATGGCGAGCCACAGAGCTTAGTTCTCTGACCAGAGGCTGAACCCGAGCCCCTGGCAGTGGAAGTGAGGAGTCCTAACCACTGGCTGTTGCTGTTTAGTTGATAAGTTGTGTCCAACTCTTTGCAACTCCTTGGACTGTAGCCCGCCAGGCTCCTCTGTCCGTGGGATTTCCCAGGCAAGAAGACTGGAGTGGGTTGCCATTTCCTCCTCCAAGGGATCTTCCCGACCCAGGGATCAAAGGGTGTCTCTTTTGCCTCCTGCATTGGCAGGCGGGTTAAGTAAATGCAAAGGCCCAGAAACAGGAATGTTCCTGGGGAGTTGAACCTGACCCACCCTGTTCCTTTGAAGTTACCACTCAGGTCCCGGCCTCTGCAATCACAACTCATACTTTCCTAGAGTCTTTCTGGTTGAAGGGAACTAATGAAGGCAGAAACTTCCAGGCTGACTGAGGGCCTGGAAGAAATTTCTAGTGACAGGTTTCTGGGAAGTAAAAGTGAAAGTGTTAGTCATTCAGTCATGTCTGACTGAGACCCCCCATGGACTAGAGCTCGCCAGGCTCCTCTGTCCATGGAATTTTCCAGGCAAGAATACTGGAGTTGGTTGTTATTCTCTTCTCCAGGGTATCTTCCCGACCCAGGGATAGAACCTAGGTCTCCTGCACTGAAGGCAGGTTGTTTATTGTCTGAGCCAACAGGGAAGCCCAGGTCTCTGCAACGCAACTGCAGGGCTGAATAAATCCTGGGGTTTTGCCATGCTTTTAACCAATGCACAAGGAATTGGCAATAATGCATCAAATTCATTCCTGGACCATGCTCCAGACCTGCTTAATCAGAATCTCTGTGGTCTGTGCCAGGGAATCTGCATTTCTAAGAGCTGTCTAGGCAAGTGTGAGCATCTTTACCGTATATTCCACCCTACACCAATCTCCATGATTTCCCTCTCTTTTATCTTCTAATTGACAAGGATGGAGTCTGCCATCTTTCATCTTTTTTAGATAAATGTTTTGAGTTTGTCTGGGGGCAACTTGTCAGTCATTTTCTGCCAGGGAAATGGGGCATTCTGTAGGTGGTCAGCAGGGCTGTTCTGCTCTCAGACAGAAGGGGTTGACCTGAAAAAGGTGAGAAGAGATGGGACTGGCATGTCTTCTCCACACACTCCATTCATCCCCACCCCACCCCCCACCCCAACCCAGTCCTAGGCCCGTGGATGGGTAGGTGGAGGTCTTCTTAAAGATCTGATCCGGGACAACATTGGGGCCACTGTCTGACACCTGTAGGGACTCGGGAGATGTTTGTAGAAATAAAGAACAAATGAATGAATAAATGTTTTTTCTGACAGGGAAGGACAGAACAGTCCTACTTGTAAATAACCTCTTTCTAGCAAACCCCGGGAGACAGTGAAGGACAGGGAAGCCTGGTGTGCTGCTGTCCATGGGGTCGCAGAGTCAGACACGACTGAGCGACTGAACAACAGTGGGAGAATCCTTCATTCTTTCAAAATTATTCCTTCCTCCCCACCCATCTCCCATCTCCACACCCACCCCCAGAAGTAGTGGTGCCGCTCCCACCTTAACCTATTCTTTTCTCCTTTGCAACAGAAAGAACTAGATATTTGGGAGGGGCGGAGGGTACTAACCTCCAAACTTCTAGCTCAGCTCTATTACCCTCCCACGCCTGACCACGCCCTCCCAACGCACCTAGCCTAGACCAAAGGATAGTAGGAAGGATTCTAGAGTCTGCTCCTTCCTCGATGAAAAACTTTGGGCTACCTCTGTGACCACCGAGCCAATTCCCCCTTCCATGAAATGGGGCTGGGTACCGCTAAACCGCAGATCTGGGAAGGCTCGGGCGCTGCGGCCCGCTGTAATTCGCCGGGTGCTCCCCGCGCACCGCCCCTCACAGGCCACGCCCCTCACAAGCGCGGCCGGCCCGGCGGCGTTGCCATGGCGACGCACGTACACAGGCCGGGAGGGCGCGCGGGCTGCGGGCCGCCGGCTGGAGACTCCGCGGGAGCGCGGCCGGGCGGCCTCGCCCGGAGCGAGCCCGGCGCCTCCCCAGCGGGCCGGGCCCTTGGCGGAGGACGGGACGTGGGCTTCTTCCTCTGGCCAGGTGAGAGAGACACGTAAGGAGGCGGCGAGCGGAAACCCGGGCCGAAAAAGGCCAGCCCTGCTAGGTCAAGGGCTTGCGGTATTCTGGGGACCCCACCCCACCCGAGGTTGAACTCCTCTCTGATCCAGGCTTGGGTCGCTGGGAGCACCCCGGAGAAGTTATCCCAACACCAGCCCTTCCTTCCTAAATGCAGCCCCCACCCCCACCCTGAGGTAGCCTGCGAGGAAACTTCAGGCCCCCGCTTGGCACCAGCTTTTGAATGTCCTGGGTGTACCGCTGAAATTAAGAGAGGGACCCTTGTTTCCCCTGATTTATAGACAATACCCACCCAATGGTCAGACACACACCCACCCCACCCCACCCCACCCCTTACCTCAACTCTCTTTCTTTAAGGAACTTTGAGGCCTTTTGTGGTCCTCAAAAGTTTTGCTCCTATAGCCCAATTCTGACCCATCCAGAGCGGTCAGGGGGAATGCAGATGATTTTAGCTCTTTTGCTCTTTATTGTAGTGGGTGCCCCATGGCACTGAAGAAGAACGAATTCACAGAGCCAAACACATTCAAATTACTTTCTGCAGTGTTTTCAGACAAAGAAGTGATGCACAGGGCAAGATTAAGGTGGAGAAATCTTGTCCAGTCCAAAAGCTAGAGATAGAATTTAGGTTCTCCAAGAAGTTATCTAGGATAGATGCTGAAAGGAAAAATGAAAGGTAGTTACTGTCAGAGATTCCTAGCCGCTGGCCACACTGGCTTGCTTGGAGGTGTCATTTGTATTTTCACTCAGTCAGCAAGTGTTGACCAAGCACCTCTATGTGCCAGGCACCGCCCTGGTACTGGAGATGGTGCCCTGCACAGAACAACTGTGCAAAGGGTGTGAGGTTTTACCCTGTTTGAAACTTAGCCTGCCCAGCTTATAGATACTGGCAGAAGACAAGGCTCCTGGGCCAGAAACTAAGAACTTTACTGCTCACAGCACAGCAGACACAACAGAGCTGCATATGCACAGGGATTCCTATTGCCCTGAAAGTCCCTCGGGGTGGTGAAGAACAGCCAAGCTGGCTGCTGTGCATGCAGTGAGTCTGTATCCCAGATAAGAAACTCCAAACTTAGGAAATCTCAGTCTTTGAAAGGGGCTGCTAGCAAACCTGCCTGACTTCAGCCTCAGAAGGAGCTATTGTCTTTATTATAAACATTACCTTTATCCTCCAGGCTGTTTGCCATATAAGCATCCTTGGAAGGATGGTGCAGGACAAAATCTTTCAATGCCTTTGCTCTGAAGATGGGTATGAGCACAAGAAACCCATGAAGAATTGCTTCTTAACAAAATCAAGGGACTTCTCTGGCAGTCCAGTGGTTCAGATTCCATGCTCCCAATGCAGGGGTGAGAGGGCTCAACCCTGGTCCAGAAACTGAGATCCCGCATGCCACACAGTATGGCCCCAAAACCCAAGACAAAATCAACACAGTTCTGGTTTTCCAGGAATATATATCTTAGTGAATGAAAGAGAAACAGACAGCAAACACGACTAAATAAAGGAACAAGAAAAGGTCAGAGAATGATAAGTACGAGGAAGGAAACCCAGCAGGGGAGAACTAACAGGGGAGTACCATGACTGAGGGTGCCTTTAGCCACAGTGGTCACGGGTGCCTTTAGCCACAGTGGTCACGAGGTTGCCCCAAAGGGGGGCATCTGAGCAGAGAGAAGACATCAGCTTTGGGGTCATCTCGGGTGACAGCTGAAAAACAAATATATACATGACCCAAGTTTTAAGTTTTAAATTAGTGGCCTGTCCTGTGATTTTCCTACAACAGAGACATTTCTTGAGAGTTTACATTTTAGATTAATTGCTGGATAACATGGTGCTCTGCCAATGAAGATTAATAACTGAAGGCAGTAGAGCATGGTTGTTTGGAAAGAGGAAATGTCTTTCCCCTGTATTCATGACTGAACTTAATAAATTTTATTTCTCACTATATGGAAGCATCAGTATTAGTGGGACATCCACAGGCCTCAAGAGTTTACAGATATAAACTATCCTGCTTATTTTTATTTCTCTTATCCCCAGGTAGGGTCTCATCTTCCTTTCAGCAGATAGAATGCTGGTTTTAAAGACTTTCTGTTGTTGCATGTCCCAAGCATCAACAGATCGTGCAATTCCCCCACCCCACTCTGCCCCACCAGCAACACTGGAGGTTTGTGCAGTGGTTATAGACTAAGGTCCAGAGTTACAATAGTAAGTGACCTTCACCTCTCTGAGTCACAGTTTCCTCATCTGTAAAGGGGGACAATACTGACACCTACCTTGCGGGGTTGTTCTGAGAATGAAAAGAGGCAGTGTCGATAAAAGGATAGCCCAGTGCCTCACACTTGGTAGGGGTTCATCCTCACACTTAGCAGTGGATGAAGTGGTGGAGATGCTGATGGAAAGCAGAACCAGACCAGAGCCCTGTTACAGTCACACCCAGATGACTTTTGTTTTCGTTTGTTTGTTTTTTGTTTTGTTTTTAATAGTAGGTTTTTCCCTTTTTCTTTTTAAAAAATCTTTACTTCTTTGGCTGCACCTGGTCTCAGTTGTGGCACGCGGGTTCTTCGATACAGGATCTTGGACAACCATGGAAGCCTCTAAATGACTTTTGTTTTTATCCACAGTACAACAACTTCACACTTCAGTGACCTTTCAGGTGAAAAGAGACTTTCTTTACAAGGCGTTAAGATGGAGGATGTCGCACTGTGTAGCTGGACATCTCTCAAATTGGAATTCAAATATTGTCATGTGAATTATCATCAACATCTTGGAACCTGCCAGAGGCAGGAATACTGAAGTGGGTTGCCAGGCTCTCCTCCAGGGGATCTTCCCAGCCTAGGAATCAAACCCAGGTCTCCCACATTGTAGATGGATTCTTTACTGCCTGAGCAACCAGGGAGCAACTTATACAACCAAAACACATGTATAGGACTTACTTTGAACTGCGTTAAAATATAAAATGGATGGAAGGATACGTGGGTAGATATGTGATAAAGTAAATATAGCAAAAGGTCAATTGTGGAATCTGGGTAGTGGTTATATAGGAGTTCACCATCTACTTCTTTCAACTTTTCTGTGTGTTTCACATTTTCATAAATAAAACACCAGGAAAAAGTAGGTACAGAGTCCTGACTAAGCTATAATCTTAATACTTTGTCTTTGGAAATCATTCTGTTTTTCTACCTAAATATATAACAAAATACAGTGACTTAAAAGAAAGTATCATCTAATGCCCATTTCCTTGATGATTTACTCTTCTACACTTTAAGAAGCTCTTTAGAAGGTTGGGGTTCCTTGAGTCAAAGTTCAAGAAACCCAAGATTAGTAATAGTAATAATCACAGTAGGAGAAAAGTGTGTTTAGCAAACACCATTCTAGATGCTTCACATGTATCACTGCATTTAATCCTCACAAAACCCTTTGGGATACAGAGTATTACTAGCCCCATTTTACAGATGAGGAAACTGAGGTTTACAGAGAGACTAAGAAATTCAACCAGAGTCACAGAACTAGTAAGTGGTAGGTCAGTAATTCTTAGTACTTGATCATGGTAAGTAACTAACCTCAAACTAAGCTTAATGGGAGTTGGAAAGCGGTTGTCAGTGAAATTCAGATTTGTTGTTGGGTTGTTTTTGCTATTGCTTGTTTGTGCTCTGAGTTACATAAAGGGTGTCCTCTGATCATCAGAACCAAACTTATCTATGACAGATATCAGTGTTAAAAAGACAGTCTTAAAAATATGAAGAACTGTAATTATGATCACTGTTAAATCCATCTATCCACTCCTATCTCTGCTGATTTTCCTCTTGTGACATTATGTATATTTCATTCATTCTAAATATGATATTGAATAATTAAAGGACTCTCTTTTTCTAACCAGATTTTTTTCTGCAAACCTTTTCTAGGGAAAGCAGAAAGTATGAAAGCCTATCTAAAGAGCGCGGAAGGCTTTTTTGTCTTGAATAAAAGTACTACGATTGGAAGGCATGAAGACTCAGACCTTGTTTTAGAGGTAAGATCTCTTCCTGCCCGGTCCCCACCCCTCCCAACCCTCGTCTCTGCAGAAGTCCAGTACCCTGTGGACTCCGGTGTCTTCTGAAGCACAACCTCTGGCTAATAGCAGCTGCCTTCCTCGGTGTGCTTTGTCATTGTTGTTCAGTTGCTCAGTCGTGTCCGACTCTTTGCGACCCCATGGACTGCAGCACGCCAGGCTTCCCTGTCCTTCACCATCTCCCAGAGTTTGCTCAGGTTCATGTCCATTGAGCCCATGATGCTGTCTAACCATCTCATCTTCGGTGTGCTACCAATAACCAGTTGTCAGATGTGCTGGAGCTCCTTGGCACACGTGATAAGAATGAGCAGGATGCAGAGTGAGATGCGCCTTCTGTCCTTTGCTGACCGTGTCTGTGTCTGCAATGTCCCACCCAGGATCCCCTCGCTCGCTGCCTGATGGGGCCATTTGGAAGGTGGGCGTGGAGCTGGTGCTTGACGTTCACCTGCTCCAGGTCTGGCAGCCAGAGCCATCTGAAGTGCCCAGCTTGACCAATAGCCTCTTGCCCTTTTCAGAGCTTCTGGAGACTGTCATGGGTCCCTCGGAGCCCTCCCCCAGCCCCATCTCCAAGTAGTGAATGAGGGTAAGCCTTGGGCATAGCCACAGTATCCTCTCATTTCATTTCATTCTCTCTGTTAGCTGTGGCTTGGTCCACAGTCCCAGCTTGATGACAGCCAAAGAAGTTGGAAGAAAGTAAGGAGTTAATCAAAACAGTGGCTTTGGAGGCACTCTCCGTCCCCTTTCTGATGTCTGTGTCAGAAGCTTTCTCTGTCATTTTTCACTTTAATAAAACTCTGCTACACACACACACACACACACACACACAACAGTTGCTTTGAGCCTTTTAAAATGTTTCAATATTTTAGGGGTTAAAATATTGAAAGAAAAATGCAGTGGAATTTATGACTTTAAAAGGCAGGTCTCTTTCAGACTTCACTCAACAGATTGTTAAAAGACTTTTTATTTTGAAATGACAGATTCACAAACAGTAGAGAGAGAATGGTACAAAATGTGTGTATTGTTCTGTGCCATTTTATCACATGTATGAATTTGTGTGTAGCCACCAAGATATAGAATTGACTTCCCAGGTAGCTCAAGTGGTAAAAAAATCTGCCTGCCAATGCAGGAGATGCAGGTTTGATCCCTGGGTTAGGAAGATCCCCTAAAGGAGGAAATGGCAACCCGCTCCAGTATTCTTGCCTGGAAAATCCCATGGACAGAGGAGCCTGGTGGGCTACAGTCTGTGGGGTTGTAAAAAGTTGGACATGACTGAACAACTGAACACACCCACACACCAAGGTGTATAGAACTACTCCATCATCAAAGATCTCCCTTGTGATATTCTTTTTTTTTTTTTTTTTTTAATGTATTTGTTTACTTAGCTGCACTGGGTCTTAGTTGCAGCTTGTGAGATCTAGTTCCCTGACCAGGAGTTGAACCGAGGTCCCCTGGTTTGGGAGCTCAGAATCTCACTACTGGACCACCAGGAAAGTCCCATGATGTTCCTTTTATGGTCACAATACTTTCTCCCACCACCATCCCCAAGCCCCAACAACCACTAATCTGTTCTTCATCTCTATAATTTTTATCATTTTGAGAATATTACATAAATGGAATCTTAACATCTGTGACCTTTGCCATTGATTTTTTTTTTTTTTTTTACTCAGTGTAATGACTTTGGCATCAATCTAGGTTATTAGCTTGTTCTTTTATTGCTGAGTAATAGCCCATGTTATGGATGTACCACCTATGTTTAACCATTCACTTATTGAAGGACATTGTGATTCCATTAGGGGCTGTTACAAATAAATCTACTATAAACATTTGTGAACAGGTTTTTCTGTGAACATAAGTTTTATTTATCTGAGATGAATGCTCAGGAGTATGATTGCATGGATCAACGTTTATGTTAATATATATTCAGTTTGTGGAGAAACTGCCAGAACCTTATCCAGAGTGGCTGCACCATTTTTTAGTCCCACCAGCAATGTATGAGATAAGTTTCTCTGCATCCCCACCAGCAATTAGTATTAACACTGTTTTTTATTTTAGCTGTTTTAGTAAGTGTGTTGTGGTTTCTTGTCATAGTCTTGATTTGTATTTCCCAAATCGATAGTGATGTTAAATGTCTTTTCATGTACTTATTTGCCTTCTGCATACCCTCTTTGGTGACATATCTCTTAATGTCTTTTAACCATTTCTAATCCAATTGTTTTTTCACCATTGAGTTTTGAGAATTCTTTAGGTATTTTAGGTATGAGTCCCTCATCAGATAGATAGTTTGCAAATATTTTCTCCCATCCATAGCTTGTCTTTTCATTCTCTTAGCAGGATATTTCACAGAACAAAAGTTTTAACTTTTGATGAAGTCTAGGTCATTATTTTTTTCTTTCATAGATCATGCTTTTAGTATCATGTCTAAGAACATGCCACCAAGTCCTTGATCCGAGGATTTTCTCTTATATTTTCTTTGAAGTGCTTTATAGTTTTATGTTTAAATCTGTGAACCATTTTGGGTTCACTTTTGTTTATGATGTGAGATTTAGGTCAATGTTCACTTTTATTGCATGTGGATATTGAGTTGTTCCAGAACCATTTGTTAAAAAGACTATCCTTTCTCTATTGAATTGCTTTTGCAAGTTTGTCGAAAATAATCTGGCCATACTTCTATGGGGGCTGTTTCTGAGTTCCCTAGTATGTTTCATGGATCTGTGAGGCAATCTCTCTACCTTTATGACACAGCCTTGATTCCTATCGCTGTGTAAGTCTTAAATCAGGTAGAGTGACTCCTCCCACTTTATTCTTCCTTAAATTTTTTAACCAATTCTAGTTCCTTTGCCCTTTCATTTACATTTTAGTGTGAGCCGTCTGTATATACAAAATATCACGCTGTAATTTTGATTGGAATTGTGTTTAGTCCTTCATTCAATGTGAGAATAATTGTCTCTCGGTTCATGAACATGGTATATTTCTTATTGATTCAGGTGGTCTTTGATGTCTCTCAGGAGTGTTTTGTAATTTTTAGCATACAAGTTCTGTACATGCTTTGTTAGATTTACACTTCAGTATTTCTCTCTCTCTCTTTTCTTTCTTTTGAGTGATTGGAAATGGTATTTGGGCTTCCCAGGTGGCACTAGTGGTAAAGAACCCACCTGCCAATGCAGGAGACGTAAGAGACTCGAGTTTGATCCCTGGGTCGGGAGGATCCCCTGGAGGAGAGCATGGCAACCCACTCCAGTATTCTTGCCTGGAGAATCCCATGGACAGAGGAGCCTGGTGGGCTGCAGTTCATGGGGTCACGAAGAGTCAGACACGACTGAAGCAACTGTGTGCATGCACACACACACACTGTCACACAAAAGGTAGTATATTTTTTATTTTGTTCATTTTTTATTTTTACGTGTTCGTTCACACTATATAGAAATACAGTTGATCTTTGTATGCTTCTTAGTTTCTTGCAACATTAACTGAACTTTCTATATAAGGGTTTTTGTAGATTTCTTGGGATTTTTTACACAAACAATCATGTCATCTACAGTAAGATTAGTTTTATTTCTCCTTTCAGAAAAGGATATCTGAATGCCTTTCATTTCCTTTTCCTTGCTTTATTTGTCTGGTTAACATTTCCAGGACTCTGTTGAATAAGAGTGGCATAAATTTTTAAAATATTTATTTATTTTATTTGGCTGCATTGGGTCTTAGTTTCAGTATGCAGGATCTTTGTTGCATCATGCAGGATCTTCCGTTGCAATGCACAGACTCTCTAGTTGCAGCATGGGCTTAGTTGCTCCGTGGCAAGTGTCATCTTGGTTCTCTGACCAGGGATTGAACCCATGTTGCCTGCATTGCAAGGCAGACTCTTAACCACTGAACCACCAGGGACCCAGTATAAATCTTTATATTTGGTTGTTCCTGAACTTAGGGAAAGCATTCAGTCTTTCACCATTAAGTACGAGGTAAGCTGTAGGTTTTTTGTACATGTTCTTACTAAGTGAGCAAGTTCCCCCCCTTTATTCCTAGTTTTCTGATTATGCTTATCATAAGCTCAACAGATTTAAAACTAACTCCATGAACCTCCCCTTGAGATTCTTCTCCATGATGTGGTTTCCTCTCAAGGACACAGAAAAATCTGCAGTGTGCAAAGTTTGGGGGGGGGTAGGAAGAAAAAGAAGAATTGCAGTTTCTTCTTTATCATAACAAGGCATAGATTTGGGGTGGTTTTATTTCCTGTTCTGGGCTTCCCTAGTGGCTCAGCGGTAAAGAATCCACCTGCAGTACAGGAGATATGGGTTCGATCCCTGGGTCTGGAAGATCCCCTGGAAAAGAAATGGTAACCCACTCCAGTACGCTTGCCTGGAAAATTTCATGGACAGAGGAGCCTGGTAAGCTACAGTCCACAGGGTCACAAAAAAGTCGGACACAACTGAGCGATTGAGGACACACGTCACTTCCTGTCTGGCTAAAGTAGAGACAGATCTCTGTTTTGAACCTGACTGTGACATTAGAAAGCTGTAGTAATTTTTTTTTTGTAATGCAATAAGTCATTTTATTACTGGTGACATACACTTGCCCTTTCCAGGTAGGTTTCAGCAGTGGATATATAGTTTATTTCTCCTAAAGACCATGGAGAGTGAGCTGCTTGAAGATGTGATAAAATGTCTATCATCTTTTCTTCCTCAAAGACTATTTTCTAAAGAGCAATTTTAGGCTTACAGCAAAATTAAGAAAAAAGTTTATAGATATCCTGTATATCCTCCCACCCAACACACATGCCCAAAGCCTCCCAGACTATCCATTCACAGCAGAGTGGTCCATTTGAGGAAACTAGCAATTTTTAAAAGTGGAGGCTTTGGAGATAGGCAGACCTGAGTTTAAATCTCATTAGGCTACTTCGTGGCTGAGTGATTTCAACCAGACTGATCACTCTGAGCTCGTTTTCCCTGTCTGTAAACCTCTTACCTCACAGGATGGTTGTGAGGGTTAAGTGAAAAACGCACGTAAAGAGGCTGGCATGTGGTGCTCAGTAAAAGACACAGTGGTCATTGTTTTGGTCTCATAAGATGGAGAGACTCTTCTCAGAAGAAGAGAAAATCTTCAGAGGGCTGAAGAATCCTCAGAGGGTTGAGATGAGGATCCACTGACGTTAACAAGCCGTTTGGAAAAGGAAACCAATGAGGACAGTCACTAACCAGACAGAAACTGAGTTGCATTCATTGTACAAAAATAAGTGACGGCTTACTGCTCCCCGAACTTAGTTTAAGAAATAAGTCACCACCACCAGCAACAGTCAGGTTAATTTATGAAGGAATCAGTTGCATTTCCAGAAGCGTGAGCTCATTTTGGCTCCCTGGAGTTCAGATGATACGTGAATCGCCAAGCGTTTGGGGGATAGAGTTCTGATGAGCGCTTCTGTCTTCTCTTAGATGAATCATCTTCCCATGGTTTAAATGGGTTTGGGAGAGGAGAGTTGCTCTCAGAGGGTTGTGGGGGCATGGGTCCACTTGGAAGAATTGAAACCTGCATACATGTCAGCATTTTCCAGTTTTATAAAACATGACAAGGTAAACATTGCCCCTCTGCTGACTTCACTGGGCCTTTCTGTTCGGAAGGATCACCTATTTTTTTAAAAATTAGTTTTTATTCATCTATTTGTTTATTTTTGGCTGTGCTGGGTCTTCATTTCTCTAGCTGTGGTGAGCAAGGTCTACTCTCTGTTGCGGTGCACAGGCTTCTCATTGCAGAGGCTTCTCTTGTTGCAGAGCTCAGGCTCTAGGCACATGGGCTTCAGTAGTTGCAGCACACAGGCTCAGTAGTTGCAGCTTGTGGGCTCTAGTGTGGGGGTTAATACTGGAGTGGGTAGCCATTCCCTTCTCCAGGGGATCTTCCCAACCCAGGGGTCAAACGCAGGTCTCCCGCATTGCAGGCGGATTCTTTACCAGCTGAGCCACCAGGGAAGTCAAGATTCAGGGATATGTATTAATAAAAAGTCATCCTTCAAATTACCCAGAGGTTACATCTAGCAAATAAAAAAGATTGTTGTATTTATCTGGATCAATCCTAAAAAATAGGTAGTCACACTTCTAAAGAGCTCTATTTATCAGCAAGGCTGAAATATTGTTTGGAGTGTTTGTTTTGTGATAGTTTGACATCGTTTACTTTTTCTGATCATGGGAAGTAGTTCCATGCTTCTTGTTTTTAAAAATTGGGAGGAAGCAATGTATAAGGAAGAAAATAAAAGTCACTTGTAATCATTTGGTTCAGGGAAAAATCAATATTGGTATCTACAGGGTCTTATTGTCCAGATTTTTTCCCTATATCCTGTAAGAAGTTTAATTCCCTAAAGGCAATAGGAAGGCGGTTTATTTATTTATTTTATTTTTGGCTGTGCTAGGTCTTGGTTGCTGCACACGAGTTTTCTCTAGTTGCAGCGAGTGGAGGCTACTCTTTGTTGAGGTGCACAGGCTTCTTGTTGCAGTGGCTTCTCTTGCTGCCAAGCATAGGTTCTAGAGCACAGGTTCAGAAGTTGTGGCACACAGGCTTAGTCGCTCAAAAGCCTGTGGAATCTTCCCAGACCAGGGATCAATCCCATGTCCCCTGTATTGGCAGACGGATTCTTAACCACTGAACCACTAGGGAAGCCCAGGAATCCTGTTTATAGCCGGGCTAGTGAGAACTGTTCATAGTCAACAGTAAGAACTGTTATCATGCATTCATTCCACAATATTTACCTGGAGCCACAGCACTAAGGCAAGCCTAGGGATACAGTGATGGCGGGACTGGACATGGTCCCTGCGATCAGGAAGCTGCCAGGAGAGAGAGACATAAGTCAGATGATCCCACAAAGGTGTGACTAATTCCATTCCAAAACTGGGGCTCTAAAGCAGAGGAATATGGAGGACAAAGAGGACTTGACAAAGGGAGAAGGGAACAGCATATGCAAAGGTCCTGGGGTAGACCCAAGGGACTGAGAGAAAACCAGGGCATCCAGGAGTCAGATCAGAAAGGAGGAGTGCTTAGTGACAAGCAGGCCTCCTTCACGTCACAGTAAAGATTTTGACCTTTATCTGAAAAGCAATGGAAGAAGATTTGAAGGACTGTAAGCAAGGGGGAGTGGGCTTCCTGGGTGTCGCTAGCGGTAAAGAACCCGCCTGCCAATGCAGGAGACGTAAGAGACATGAGTTCGATCCCTGGGTCAGGAAGATCCCCTGGGGGAGGAAATGACAACCCACTCCAGTATTATTGCCTAGAGAATCCATGGACAAAAGAGTCTGGCAGGCTACGGTCCATATGGTAACGAAGAGTCAGACGTGACTGAAGTGACTTAGCACACACATATGCAAAGCAAGGAGGAGACTTGCCACTGACCATTCTGGCTGCCATGTGCAGAGTCCCCCTTCCTCCCATTTTACACACTCCAGAGCCTCAGCCTTGCTCATTTCAGAGTTAAACCTTTCAAATTATAATTTATAAAATTTGATGTGCCTTGTGAACTATAATTTTTAGAGCTGGATGTGGTTATTATCTATAGTCTGCTGAGAAAGGGGCTTGTTTCTTCCAGAATAAAGAAATACCGCAAGCTAATGGTTGGATTTTCCATCGGTATAAAATGAAAGTGTTAGTTGTTCAATTGTGTCTGACTCTTTGCAACCCCATAGACTGTAACCCGCCAGGCTCCTCTGTCCATGAAATTCTCCAGGCAGGAATACTGGAGCAGGTTGCCATTTCCTTGTCCAGGGGATCTTCCCGACCCAGGAATCAAACCTGGGTCTCCTGCATAGCAAAGAGATTCTTTACCATCTGAGCCACCATTTTGTGTAAGAGTGTATAAACACTATATAAGAGTGCTTGTTAAACATGGGCTCCTAGACATTCTGATCCAGCGGGTTTCGAGTAAGGCCCAGGAATCTTCATATTTATATGCTCCACAGGTTCAGGTCAGAGTGGGGTCCCCTGGAATTGGTTCCAGGACCACACTTTGAGAACCATCAGTGCTCCCTTCCTGTCCCTTCTTGATTGGTGCTTCTTCCCTTCTGATGTTCTGGCAGCTCCTGCGTGTGTGTGTGTGCGTGTGTGTGTGTGTGTGTGTGTGTGTGTATTATTTCAATAAACTTTGTTTTGAGGAAGAGAGAAGTGAAGGTTAAACAGTGAAGGGCTGACTGTGTAAGGGACTCCCCAGTCCCATCCTGGGGAGGTTCCAGGATCCCCTAGAAGACTGAGATGGAGGACAGCCCAAGTCATTTCAGGGCTGTGGCTGGGAGGGTGGAGATGGAAGAGAAGGAGAAAGGACAGAAATGCCCGGGGGATGAAATGCTGATGCCCGCACCTCTAACCCTCAGTGACCAGCGTCCTAGGACTGCTCCTTCTCATAGGTGAAGCGATCTGTCCAGCCTGTGTCAGCGCTTCTCAGATGGGATCCGAGGCTCGCTGCTCTCATACCGACCAGAATCCGTATGACTCTTGTCTCTTCCCCTGGCACCTGCCGGTTCTGAGCTGCCTCTTAGAAAGGAACTAGAGTCGACATCATACTCTTTTTTATTTTTTTATCTTCTTACAAGACAATTTCAGAAAAACATCTACTTCTGCTTCATTGACTATGCTAAAGCCTTTGTGTGGATCACAACACACTGGAAAATTCTTAAAGAGATGGGAATACCAGACCACCTTACCTGCCTCCTGAAAAGCCTGTGTACAGATCAAGAAGCAACAGTTAGAACCAGACATGGAACAATGGGCTGGTTCCAAATTGAGAAAGGAGTACTTCAAGGCTGTATATTGTCACCCTGCTTATTTAACTTATATGCAGAGTCCATCATGCAAAATACCGGGCTGGATGAAGCACAGGATGGAATCAAGATTGCAGGGAGAAATATCAATAATCTCAGATATGCAGATGACACCACCATTATGGCAGAGAGAGAAACGGAACTAAAGAGCCTCTTGATGAAGGTGAAAAGGAGAGTGAAAAAGCTGACTTAAAACCCAACATTCAAAAAACGAAAATCATGGCATCTGGTCCCATCACTTCATGACAAATAGATGGGGAAACGATGGAAACAGTGACAAACTTTATTTTCTTGGGCTCCAAAATCACTGCAGATGGTGACTGCAGCCATGAAATTAAAAGACACTTGGTCCTTGGAAGAAAAGCTATGGCCAACCTAGACAGCATATTAAAAAGCAGAGACATTACTTTGCCAACAAAGGTCTGCCTAGTCAAAGCTATGGTTTTTCCAGTAGTCGTGTGGATGTGAGAGATGGACCACAAAGGGGGCTGAGTGCCGAAGAATTGATGGTTTTGAGCTGTGGTGGTGGAGAAGACTCTTGAGAGTCCCTTGGACGGCAAGGAAATCAAACCAGTCCATCCTAAAGGAAATCAGTCCTGAATATTCATTGGAAGGACTGATGCTGAAGCTGAAGCTTCAATACTTTGGCCACCTGATGGGAAGAGCCAACTCATTGGAAAAGACCCTGATGCTTGGTTGAAGGCAGGAGAAGGGGACAACAGAGGATGAGATGATTGGGTGGCATCACTGACTCGATGGACATGAGTTTGAGCAAGCTCTGAGAGATGGTGAAAGATAGAGAGGCCTGATGTGCTATACTCCATGTGGTTGCAAAGAGTCAGACACGACTGAGCAACTGAACAACAACAACAAGCAAATTTACCAAAGCAATTTTTCTCTAAAAGAAATGTAGATTTATGTCTGTACAAAGATTTCTGACATCATCATCTTGTTTATTATTCTCAAACAAGATTACTGGAGTTGTCTTTTTATCTGCATTTCACGGATGGGAAGGTGTTTCTGCTGTGTCCGGGAACACATATGGCTGTAACTCAGACGAGCGCGGCCACATTGCCCACCAGAGGTTCCCAGAGGTGGTGTCCTGCCAGCAGTGGGCGTCCCTCTCCCACTCCCTCCCCAGCATCGGGTGTGCTCCACCTGTTGGATCTTCGGTGACCTACAGGGTGAAGTGTAGTACCCGTGTCATTTTTGTTCACACTTCTCTTATTCTGAGTGAACACCGGCACTTTGAGATATAAGGTAACGAGTGGACTCTGTGGGGAAATCCACGGAATGAAGCAGACCTGAGGAGGGTGCGCTGGCCGACGCCCCATCTGTACCCACCACCCACCATGTCGTCCTGCCTGGACTGCACTCCCGTCCCACCCCTTTCCCCACCCCCACGCCATCCTACCCCTGACTCCTGCCCGAGTGTTCCTGTCTCTGGGGGTTCACCTGTCTGATCTCACCAGTCCTCGGGGAAATTGTGTCCCCTGTTTGAGAACTGGCAGCTGATTTCATCAGTCAGCTCCCACCACAATGGTTGATGGGGCTGCTTTTTCACTTGGAGGTGGAAGGCTTCCAGGAGGAAAAAGTTCAGAGGAAAGGACTAGATCATAATCTTATCCTTTTATTGTGACAAAATGCACATAACATAAAATCTGCCATCTTAACTACTTTTTTAAAGTGTACAGTTCAGTGGCATTAAATATGCCTGCATTGTTGTGCAACCCGTCACCCCCATGCCTCGCCAGAACACGTTCCATCTTGCAGAACTGAAACTCAGTCCCCGTAAAACCACCCCCCATCCCCCCACCTCCCAGCCCCCGGCAACCACCATTCTGTTTTCTGTCTCTATAGACTTGACCACTCTGGGTACCTCACAGAAGTAGAATCATACAGTATTTGTCTTTTCATGACTGGCTTATTTCACTGAGGGAAGGACAGGGAAGCCTGGCATGCTACAGTCCATGGGGTCTCAAAGAGATACGACTTAGCAACTGAAAAACAGCAACAGTGACCTCAAGGTTCATCCATGCTGTCACATGTATCTGAATTTCCTTCCTTTTTAAGGCTGAATAATATTTCATTGTATGGATTTGCCACATTTTGTTTATTCATTCATCTACCAGTGGACACTTGGGTTGTTTTTACCTTTTGGCTGTTGCAAACAGTGCTATGAACGTGGGTGTATAAATATCTCTTCAAGCCTCTACTTTCAGTTCTTTGGGATATATACCCAAAAGTAGACTTGCTGGATCACATGATAATTTTATTTTTAGTTGTTTGAAGAACTGCCATGCTGTTTTCCATAGCAGCTGCACTAATTTATATCCTCACCAACAGTGCACAGGGGTTTTACCTTCCCAACATCCTTATCAACACTTGTTATTTCCTGTTGTTGTTGTTTATAGTAACCATTCTGATTGATGTGAAAGAAAGATCATAATCTTTTGAATAGCATACAGAATACACAAAAGCTATAGCATATATTTCGGAGAAGGCAGTGGCACCCCACTCCAGTACTCTTGCCTGGAAAATCCCATGGACAGAGGAGCCTGGTAGGCTACAGTCCATGGGGTCGCTAAGAGTTGGACACGACTGAGCGACTTCACTTTCACTTTTCACTTGCATGCATTGGAGAAGGAAATGGCAACCCACTCCAGTGTTCTTGCCTGGAGAATCCCAGGGACGGGGGAGCCTGGTGGGCTGCCGTCTATGGGGTCGCATAGAGTCGGACACGACTGAAGCGACGTAGCAGCAGCAGCAGCAGCAGCATAGCATATATTTATGGACTGCTTACCGTATCTCTCATGACTTTATGTATCTTCTATATATGTTCTATATATATTTATAGAATTATATCCTCAAAACAAATCCTGTGCAGGTAAGAACTGCTCTTATCATTATTATACTCATTTGAAGACGTGGAAGTGGAACTCAGAAAAGTTAAGGGACTTGCCCAAATCACATAGCTAGCCGGGGGAGGCAGGGCTGAGTTTCAGACTGGGCTGCCTCAAGCTTCTGAAGAAGCTTTTTGCGTGTAAATTTAGCTTTGGGAACACCTAATATCTAAATATTGGAAATTCCTTGTAGGTTAACTGAGATGACAAGGTAATTGGCTAAGCTAGGGAGATTCCACCCTGTGGAATCCAGGGTGGGGTTGTCAGTGAAACATGATAGGTATAGTCTAGTGATCCTCATTCACGCCACAGGCTGAGGTGGCGCCATCTAGTGGGGGATCTGGGTAAGGAGGAAATGTGTGTGCGTGCTCCCTCTGTGTCCCACTCTTAGCGACCCCATGGACTGTAGCCCGCCAGGCTCCTCTGTCCATGGGATTTTTCAGGCAAGAATACTGGAGTGGGTTGCCATTTCCTGCTGCAGGGGATTTTCCTGACCCAGGGATCGAACCCGCGTCTCTTGTGTCTCCTGCATTGGCAGGCAGATTCTTTACTACTAGTTCCTTTCCCAAAAGAGGCACATTGGGGCTGTTAAGTGAAGGCACAGCAAGAACCCCATCTCTTATTTCCAAACTAGCCAGAGTAAGTTCTCTGTTCCCACTTGGATAACCCAGGCTAGCCTCCCTTTTAAGATCACTGATTACATCTGCATGGTCCCTTTTGCCACATAATGGATTATATTTCTAGAGATCAGGGCGTGGTCATTTTTGAGTCAAAGCTATGGTTTTTCCAGTAGTCATGTGTGGATGTGAGAGTTGGACCATAAAGAAGGCTGAGCACCGAAGAATTGATGCTTTCAAACTGTGGATTGAGAAGACTCTTGAGAGTCCCTTGGACTGCAAGGAGATCAAAACAGTCAATCCCCAAAAGGAAATTAACCCTGAATATTCATTGGAAGGACTGATGCTTAAGCTGAAGCTCCAATACTTTGGCCACCTGATGCGAAGAGCTGACTCATTAGAAAAGACCCTAATGCTGGGAAAGATTGAAGGCAGGAGGAGAAGGGAATGACAGAGGATGAGATGGTTGGATAGCATCACTGACTCAATGGACATGGATTTGAGCAAACTCTGAGAGATAGTGAAGGACAGGGAAGCCTGGTGTGCTGCAGGCCATGGAGTCACAGAGAGTCAGACACAACTTAGTGACTGAACAACATCTTTGAGAGACCATTCTGCCCACCACATTAATACTCCCTCCTGCCTGGACCATTGCTATGGAACTGGTTTGAACTGGCTTTTTGGAAGAAGCAGTGGGTCAACAACAGGGGCCATGGAGAAAGATGGCTGGATGAGCAGGAGGGTGATAACATGATTATCAAGAATGGAGGGGGCAGGATTGTTGAATGAGCACCTCAGCATTCAGGAAGCCGCCAGGCAGTCTGGGACCTGGAGATCAACCAGGGGTTGGAAATACACATCCAAGAGTCCAGTGGGTGGTGCAGCAGCCCCAGCCCATAGAAACAGAGTGAGGAGGAAACAGCCACAACCCTAGAATCCCGGGGAGCGTCTGAGGGGAGAGGAGCCTGGTGTGGAGACCTGGAAGCAGTCAGAGAGGTGGGGGAGCCAGGAAGCTGTTGCTGGGTCAGGGGCGTTAATAACAGAGACAGCTGACAGTTACTGAGGGCTTGCATCGTGCCAGGCCCTGCTCTTTGCACTTTCGAGTGTATTAACTCATTCCATCCTTAGGAGGTAAGAGCTGTAGTCTGCCCCAGTGAGGTCGCTGGGGCACAGATAGGCTGAGGATCCTGCCTGAGGTCACAGAGGGAGGCTGGGGTGCTGGTACCAGCCTCTGCGGAGCCTTGCTCATCCCCAGGGCTCTCCCAGGGAGACCAGGAGGGAGGATCCAGCCAATGGGGAAGCAGAGAAGCTTCCTGTTTCATTCCACTCCCGGATTCGCCATCCCACCAGCCCCTGGCCATTTCCTCATATCCTTATTCTTTTGAAAACCCTGTTTTCCTACTATTTCTACACTCCATCCCTTTCTGAGGCAGTGGGGGGCTGGGGTAAGGGGACAGGCAGGACAGCCAAGAACCTAAAAGTTAAAAAGAAATAGATCAAACACATATACACACGCATTAATTTCAAAAATGTTTTCCTACTACTTTGAACACTTCATCAAGCAGTACCTTTTGTCAATTCTGTGACGCCTAGCTTATGAAACTCACTTTTGCAGCTCAAGGAGCAACAGCAGAGAAGCAAAGACCCATGCCCTGGGCTGCCCAGCTGGCAAGGAGCAGAGAGGGGGCTTGAACTCCAGGCTTTCCCACTCCAGAGCGCATCCTCCTGCTCACAATGGAGAACATTTTGCATTCGCTCTAAGTTTTCTTCTAAAAACATATACGTGCTTTTATATGTATTATGTCACCAATAACTTATAAGGCTGTCCTAATGTTACCTTCATTTACAGATGACGAAACTGAGGTATCACTTGCCCAAGGTCACCCTGCTAGGAAATGGGAGAGCTGAACTTGAGCCCAGCTCTTAAAGCGGAATAATATTCCACTGCATGGATGGGTCACATTTTGCTTATCCAGTCATCAGTCGATGGGCACATGGGTTGCTTCCACCTTTTGGCAATTGTGAATAGTTAGTGTTAGTCGCTCAGTTGTGTCCGACTCTTTGCGACCCCATGGACTATAACCTCTCTCCATGGAATTCTCCAGGTCAGAATATTGGAGTGGGTTGGCATCACTTCTCCAGGGGATCTTCTCAACCCAGGGACTGAACCCGGGTCTCCCGCATTGCAGGCAGATTCTTTACTGTCTGAGCCACCAGGGAAGCCCAACTGTGAGTCATGCTGCCATAAACATGAGTGTACAGATATCTCTTCAAGTTCCTGATTTCAATTCTTTTGGGTATATGCCCAGAAGTGGACTCGCTGGATCACTTGATAATTTTATACGAAATTTTTCGAGAAGCCACCATACTATTTTTCATATCAGCTGCACCATTTTACGTTCTCAGCAGTGCCTAAGTGTTCCTCCACATCCTCGCCAACACATGTCATTTTCCGTTGTTTGCTTGTTTTTGATAGTAGCCATCCAAGTGGTATGAGGTGATATCTTGTTGTGGTTTTGATTTGCATTACCGTAATGATTAATAATGTTGAGCATCTTTTCTGTTTGTTGGCCATTTGTGTATCTTCTTTGGAGAAATGTCTATTCCAGTTCTTTGCCATATTCGATCAGGTTATTTGGGGTGTTTTGTTATTGAGTTATAGGAGTTCTCTATATATTCTTTTTAAAATATTTATGTATTTACTTGGCTGTGTCAGGCCTTCATTGTAGCGCGTGGGATCTTTTGTTCAGCACACGAGCTCTTCAGTGTGATACCTGGCCTTCTCTCTGATTGTGGTGCTTGGGCTCAGTAGTTACAGCATGCAAGCTTAGTTGCCCCATAGCACGTGGGATCTTAGTTCCCCGACCAGGGATCAAATCCATGTCCCCTGCATTGGAAAATAGATTCTTAACCACTGGACCACCAGGGAAGTCCCTGTATATTCTTGATGTGTGTGTGTGCTAAGTCTCTTCAGTCGAGTCTAACTCTTTGCGACCCCATGGAGTGTAGCCCGCCAGGCTCCTCTGTCCATGGGATTCTCCAGGCAAGAATACTGGAGTGGGTTGCCATGTCCTCCTCCAGAGGATCTTCCCGACCCAGGGATCAGCCCATGTCTTTTACAGCTCCCGCATTGGCAAGCAGATTCTTTGCCACTAACGCCACCTGAGAAGCCTCATATTCTTGATATTAATCCTTTTTCAGTTACATGATTTGCAGATATTTTCTCCCATTCTGTAGATGGCCTTTCACCCTGTTAATTGTGTCCTTTGATTCACAGAAGTTTTAAATTTTTATATAGTTGAATTTATCTATTTTATTTTTGTTGCCTATGCTCTTGGTACCATATCCAAAAAAGCATTACCAAATCCAATGTCATAAAGCTTTCCTCCTATGTTTTCCTCTAAAGGTTTTATAGTTTTAAGCTATGTTTAAGTCTTTGATCTGGGCTTTCCCAGTGGCTCAGTGGTAAAGAATCCTTCTGCAGTGCAGGAGACTCAGAAGACACAGGTTCAATCCCTGAGTCGGAAAGATCCCCTGGAGGAGGAAATGGCAACTGACTCCAGTATTCTTGCCTGGAAAAAATCCCACTGGACAGAGGAGCCTGGTGAGCTAGAGTCCGTGAGGTCACAGAGAGTCAGACACAACTGAGCAAGCACAGCAATAAGTCTTTGATCCACTTTGAGTTACTTTTCGTATATAGTGTAAGGTAAGAGTCTTAATTCTTTTGCAGTTTTTCCCAGCATCATGTGTTGAAAATACTGTTCTTTCACCTTCTGGATGATTTTAGCAGCCTTGTGGAAAATCATTTGACCATATATGCAAAGGTTTATTTCTGTGCTGTCTATCCTGTTCCATTGGTCTATATGCCTGACCTTATGTCAGTATCACACTGTTTCGATTAGTGTAGCTTTGCACCTATCAAAAGTAAGTTTTGAAATCAGTAAGTGTGAGACCTCCAACTTTTTCTTTTTCATGATCATTTTGGCTATTCAGTTCCACTGAGATTCTGTATGAATTTTAGGATGGATTTTTCTGTTTCTACAAAAATTGCTATTGGGATTTTGATAAGGATTGCATTGAATCTGTAGATCCTTCTGGGTTGTAATGGCATCTTAAACAATATAAGTCTTTCAGTCCATGAATACAGGGTGTGTCTCCATTTATTTGTCTCTTCTTTAATCTCTGCCAGCAACACTTTATAGTTTGCAGTGTATACATCTTTTACCACCTTGGTTAAATTTATTCTAAAGTATTACTCTTTTTGATGCTATTTTAAATGAAATTATTTCCTCTTTTAATTTAACTTTTTAAAAAATTTTGGCTGTGCTGTACAGCAGGCGGGATCTTAGTCCCTGACCAGTGATCAAACTTGCGCCCCCTGCAGTGGAATTGCAGCATCTTAACCGCTGGACTGCCAGGGAAGTCTCTGAAATTATTTTTTTAACTTCCTTTTCAGATTGTTCATTGTGACTATGTAGAAATACAACCAGTGTTTGTGTGTTGATTTTGTATCCTACTACTTTGCTACAGAATTTTGTTTATTAGTTCTAACAGGGTTGTTTTTTCATGGACGCATTAGGATCTAGTACCTATAAGATCATGTAGTTTCTGAACAGAGATCATTTTACTTCTTCCTTTCCAGTTTGGACTCCTTTATTCCTTTTTCTTGCTTATTTGATCTGGCTAAGGCCTCCAGTAGTTTGTTGAGTGGAAGTGGTAAAAGCAGGCATCTTGTTCTTGATTTTAGAGGAAAAGCTTTCAGTCTTTCACCTTTGAGTATGATGCTACCTGTGAACTTTTCACATTTGGCCTTTATTGTGTTGAAGTAATTTCCTTTTATTTCCTTTTGTTGAGTGCTTTTATCAGGAAAGAGTGTTGCATTTTGTCACATTATTTTTACATCCTTCTTTCTGTTAATGTGATATATTACATGGATTGAGTTTCATATGTTGAACCATCACTTCTTCATTCCAGGAATAAATCCCATCTGGTCATAGTGTATGATCCTTTTAACGTACTGTTGGCTTCAGTTTGCTCATATTTTGTTGAGGATCTGGGTATCAGTGTTCATAAGAAATATTGGTCTGTAGTTTTCTTGTAGCGTCTTTGTCTGGTTTTGGTATCAAGATAATGCTGTCCTCTTCACCTTTTGAGTCTCAGCTTCTTCATCTCTAAATTGGAGATAATAGTCAGTTCAGTTCAGTTCAGTCGCTCAGTCGTGTCCGACTCTTTGCGACCCCATGAATTGCAGCACGCCAGCCCTCCCTGTCCATCACCAACTCCTGGAGTTTACCCAAACTCATGTCCATCAAGTCGGTGATGCCATCCAGCCATCTCATCCTCTGTCGTCCCCTTCTCCTCTTGCCCCCAATCCTTCCCAGCATCAGGGTTTTTCCAGTGAGTCAACTCTTCGCAAGGTGGCCAAAGTATTGGAGCTTCAGCTTCAACATCAGTCCTTAGGATCCTTGTATAGGGCTATCATGCAGATTAAATGAAAGAATGCACACAACATGCTTCAGCAGGGCCCAGTTCACAGAAGGTTCTCAAAATATGTTAGATGATGATGATGATAATAATAATAAATGACAGTTTATCTCATAGTAGGACAGCTCAACAAGATGGAGCTTATACAGTCAGTCTGTATCAGCAGCAGGACTTATGTCCGATAGGAGCATTTAGCAATTTTCCAAGTAAAGGGGACAAGTGATATTATAGGGGAGAATGAGGAAGCTCTTTCCTTGCCTAACATGTGGTAGAGGCTCATGCAATTTTGTGAAGTCATTTAAAACTTCCTGCTTGGTTTGATTTCTTAATAATGGCTTGTCAGCTTTTGGGGAACTGAAAGTAGTGAAGCCTGGGAAGAGAAAAGCAAAATGTAACCCACAGAATTTCTCTAACTCATGGGTAATACTAAAGGTCCATAGGACACAAAGACCAAGGGGGATGGTGATGATGATGATATGGGTGGCATTTTCCAAAGAACTAATGTGTTTTCATGTTTTTTTAATGCTTTATTTTTTTCAAACAGTTTTAGGTTTATAGGAAATTGATCAGATAATACAGAGAGTTCCCATATATCCCACCACACCCAACACACACAGTTTCCCCTGTTGTTAACATTTTGTATCAGTGCAGTACATTTGTTACAATTGACGAACGAATGTTGATGTGTTATCGTTAACTAAGTCCATAGTTTACATTAAGACTCGCTTTTTGTGTTGTAAATTGTTTGGTTTTGACAAATATGTGGTGACAAGTCTCCACCATTACAGTATCATACAGAGTAATTTCACTGCCCTAAAATTCCCTATTCTCCTCAAGACCTTGGGACCCTGGCAAGCACTGATCTTTTTACTGTCCCTATAATTTTACTTTTTCCAGAATTTCATACAGTTGAAATCATATGGTACGTAACCTTTTCAGACTAGGTTTTTTCTCTAAGCGATATGCATTTAAGATTTCTCCATGTCTTTTTGTGATTTGATAACTCATTTATTTTTAAACACTAATATTTCATAGTATCGATGTACCATAATTTGTTTATTCGTTTACCTTTTAAAGGATATCTTGGTTGCTTCCAGTGTATGGCAATTACGGATAAAGATGCTATAAGCAATTAGAAATAAAGATGTTGAAAGCATGTGTCCAAAATAAATGAGTCTTTGTGGATATAGAGAACAGACTTGTGGTTACCAAGGGAGAGGGGATTGGAGGAGGGACGGAGTGGAAGGTTGGAGTTAGCGGATGTAAGCTATTAAATATAGAATATATAAACAATAAGGTCCTATCATATAGCACAGGAAACCATATCCCATATCCTATAATAAACCATAATGGAAAAGAATATTTTAAAAGGCTGTATATATGTATAACTGAACCACTTTGCTGTATAGCAGAAAGTAAATAACATTGTAAATCAATGCAAAATAAATAAATAAAATAAATGAGTCGAGAAAACAAACATCCCAACTTAAAACTGGGAAAAAGATCTGAAGAGACACCTCACCAAAGAAGATATGCATGGACTTCCCTGGTGGTCTAGTGGCTAAGACTCTGGGCTCCCAATGTCGGGGGTCTGGGTTCAATCCCTGATCAAGAAACTAGATCCCACATGCTGCACTAAGACCTGGTACAGCCAAATAAATAAATTTTTTTTAAATGTACAGATGTAAAATAAGCATATGAAAAGATGTTAAATATCATATGTCATTAAGGAATTTCAAATAAACATGAAATATCTGTTCATTTATTTGAACCACTTTGATGTCTTTCATCAACATTTAATAGTTTTATTCATATAGCTCTTTTTTTCATATAGCAAAGTATTTTATTTGAATAAATAAATTTATACTTAGTGAATAAAATTTATACTTAGATTTATTCTTAAGTATTTCTTTCTCTTTTTTTGGTGCTAATGTTAAGCAGTGTTGTGTTTTTAATTTCAAATTCCAGTTGTTCATTGTTGGTTTATAAGATAGCAATTGACTTTTGCATATGAATCTTGTATCCTGAAACGCTGCTATAATTGCTTATTAGTTCCAGGAGGGCTTTTTGTCAATTCTTGGGGATTTTCTGCATAAGCAATCATGCAGTCTACAAAATGGGCAAAAGATCTGAACAGACAGCTCACCAAAGAAGATTTTTTTTCCTTCCTAATCTATAATGTTTTATTCTCTTTTCTTGTCTTACTGCATTAGCTATGACATAAAGTATAATGTTGAAAATGAGTGGTGAAAGGGGACATCTTTGCCTTATTCTTGATTTTAATTGGAAAGTTTCTAGTTTCTCACCGTTAAGTATGATGTTAGCTTTTATGGTTTTTATTGATGTACTTTATCAGGTTGAGGATGTTCCCCTTCATTCCTAATTTGCCAAGAGTTGTGGTGGTGGTTTGTTCGTTTATCATGTGTACTGTGCTTAGTCCCTCAGTCGTGTCCAACTCTTTGCGACCGCATGGTCTGTAGCCAGCCGGGCTTCTCTGTCCATGGGGATTCTCCAGGCAAGAATACTGGAGTGAGTTGCCATGCCCTCCTTCAGGGGATCTTCCCAACCCAGGGATCGAACCCGGGTCTCCTGCATTGCAGGCAGATTCTTTACCATCTGAGCCACGAGAGAACCCACCAGGTTCATTATGAATGGGTATTAAATTTTGTCAAATGCTCCTTTTTCAATCTACTGATGAGGTAATATGATTTCTCTTCTTTACGTTACTGATGTGACAGATTACACTGATTTCCAAATTTTTGCATACCTAGAATAAATCCCACTAGACTGTGGTGTATAATTCTTTTTATACATTATTGGATTCAATTTGCTAATATTTTGTTGAGGATTTTGCATCTTTATGGAAAGGAAGAACTGGTCTGCAATTTCCCTATCCTGTAATATCTTTATCTGGTTTGGGTATTAGAGTAAGGTTGGCCTCAGAGGATGAGTTAGGCAGTATTCCCTCTTCTATTTTCCAAAGGAGATTATAGAAAACTGATATCATTCTTCAGTTCAGTCCAGTCACTCAGTCGTGTCCGACTCTTTGTGACGCTGTAGACTGCCGCATGCCAGGCTTCCCTGTCCTTCACCAACTCGCAGAGCTTGCTCAAACTCATGTCCGTTGAGTCGGTGAAGCCATCCAACCATCTCATCCTCTGTTGTCCCCTTCTCCTCCTGCCTTCAATCTTTCCCAGCATCAGGGTCTTTTCCAATGAGCTAGTTCTTTGCATCAGGTGGCCAAAGTATTGGAGTTTCACCTTCAGCATCAGTCTTTCCAGTGAATAGTCAGGACTGATTTCCTTTAGGATTGACTGATTGGATCTCCTTGCAGTCCAAGGGATTCTCAAGAGTCTTCTCCAACACCACAATTCAAAAACATCAGTTCTTCGGCGCTCAGCTTTGTTTATACTCCAACTCTCACATCCATACATGGCTACTGGAAAAACCATAGCTTTGACTAGATGGACCTTTGTTGGCAAAGTAATGTCTCTGCTTTTTAATATGCCATCTAGGTTGGTCATAGCTTTTCTTCCAAGGAGCAAGTGTCTTAATTTCATGGCTACAGTCACCATCTGCAGTGAATTTGAAGCCCCCCAAAATAAAGTCTGTCACTGTTTCCATTGTTTCCCCACCTATTTGCCATGAAGTGAAAGGACCAGATGCCATGATCTTTGTTTTCTGAATGTTGAGTTTTAAGCCAACTCTTTCACTCTCCTCTTTCACTTTCATCAAGAGGCTCTTTAGTTCTTCTTCACTTTCTGCCATAAGAGTGGTGTCATCTGTATATCTGAGGTTATTGATATTTCTCCCAGCAATCTTGATTCCAGCTTGAGCTTCATTCAGCCTGGCATTTCACGTGATGTACTCTGCATATAAGTTAAATAAGCAAGGTGACAATATACAGCCTTGACATACTCCTTTCCCGATTTGGAACAAGTCTGTTGTTCCATGTCCCGTTCTAACTGTTGCTTGTTGACCTCCGTACAGATTTCTCAGGAGGCAGGTCAGGTGGTCTGGTATTCCCATCTCTTGAAGAATTTTCCACAGTTTGTTGTGACCTACACAATCAAAAGCTTTGGCATAGTCAGTAAAGCAGAAGTAGATGTTTTTCTGGAGCTCTCTTGCTTTTTCAATGATCCAACAGATGTTGACAATTTGATATCTGATTCCTCTACCTTTTCTAAATCCAGCTTGAATACCTGGAAGTTCATGGTTCACGTACTATTGAAGCCTGGCTTGGAGAATTTTGAGCATTACTCTGCTAGCGTGTGAGATGAGTGCAATTGTGCTGTAGTTTGAACATTCTTTGGCATTGCCCTTCTTTGGGATTGGAATGAAAACTGACCTTTTCCAGTCCTGTGACCACTGCTGAGTTTTCCGAATTTGCTGGCATATTGAGTGCTCTTTCACAGCATCATCTTTTAGGATTTGCAATAGCTCAACTGGAATTCCTTCACCTCCACTAGCTTTGTTCGTAGTGATGCTTCCTAAGGCCCACTTGATTTTGCATTCCAGGATGTCTGGCTCTAGTCCAGTGATCACACCATCATGGTTATCTGGGTCATGAAGATCTTTTTTGTCTAGTTCTTCTGTGTATTCTTGCCACCTCTTCTTAATATCTTTTGCTTCTGTTAGGCCCATACCATTTCTATCCTTTATTGTGCCCATCTTTGCATGAAATGTCCCCTTAGTATCTCTGATTTTCTAGAAGAGATCTCTAGTCTTTCCCATTCTATTGTTTTCCTCTATTTCTTTGCACTGATCACTGAGGAAGGCTTTCTTATCTCTCCTTGCTATTCTTTGGAACTCTGCATTCAGATGGGCATATCTTTCCTTTTCTCTTTTGCCTTTCGCTTCGCTTCTTTTCTCAGCTATTTGTAAGGCCTCATCAGACAACCATTTTGCCTTTCTGCATTTCTTTTTCTTGGGAATGGTCTTGATCCCTGCCTCCTGTACAATGTCACGAACCTCTGTCCATAGTTCTTCAGGCGCTCTGTCTATCAGACCTAATCCCTTGAATCTATTTCTCACTTCCACTGTATAATCATAAGGAATTTGATTTAGGTCATACCTGAATGGTCTAGTGGTGTTCCCTACTTTCTTCAATTTAAGCCTGAATTTGGCAATAAGGAGTTCATGATATTTCCTTAATATTTGGTAAAATTTACCAGTGAACTCACCCAGGTCTGGTACTTTCCATTTTGAAAGGTTATTTGTTACTGATTTGAATTCTTTAATAGATATGAGTCTATTCAGGGTATTTATTTCTGTTTGTGTGACTTTTGGCAGATTGTGTCTTTCAAGGAATTGATCCACTTCATTAAGTTATAAAATGTGCGGACATAGAATTATTCATGCATTGCGGGCATGCTCAGTCATGTCCAACTCTTTGCAATCCTATGGACTGTAGTCTACCAGACTCCTCCGCCCATGGGATTTTTCCAGGCAAGAATACTAAAGTGGTTTCCATTTCCTACTCTGGGGATCTTCCTAACCCAGGGATGGAACTTGCATCTCTTGCGTCTCCTGCATTGGCAGGTGGATTCTTTACCACTGTACCACCTGGGAAGCCCCTCAGAATTCATAATATTCCTTTTTTATCCCTTCAGTGTCCATGGGATCAGTAGTGATGGCCTCTCTTTCATTTCTAGTTTTAGTAATTTGTATCTTCTCTCTTTTTTTCTTGATTATCCTGGTAGAGGTTTGTCCATTTTATTGAATTTTTTAAAAAAGAAAGCTCTTGATTTTGCTGACTTTTCTGTGTTGTTTTCCTGTTTTGTTATTTCATTCTTTGCTTTTTTTCCTTCTGCTTGTGGTAGGCTCGTATCGCTCTTCTTTCTCTAGTTGCATAAGGTGGAAGCTTATATTACTGATTTTAGGTTTTTCTTCTTTTCTAATATATGCCTGCAATGCCATAAATTTCCCTTCAAGAGCTGCTTTCACTGCATCTTGCAAATATTCATAGGTTGTATTTGCATTTTCATTTAACTCAAGATAATTTGTTTTATTTCTTCGTGAGACTTCCTTTTTGACCCATCTGTTATTTAGAAATGTGTTGTTTAATCTCCAAATATTTGGGGATTTTCCATCTATCTTTCTGGTATTGGTTTCTAGTTTAATTCCAATGTGGTCTGAAAACATACTTTGCATAATTTCTATTCTCTTTACATTTGCTGAAGTATGTTTTGTGGCCCAGAATGTGGTCTGTTTGCTGAGTGTTCCGCATGAGCTTGAGAAGGATGTGTGACTGGTTGTTGGATGAAGTTGTGTGGCTGTCTGTTAGATCCAGATGATTTATAGTGCTGTTCAGTTCAACTTTATTCTTACTAATTCTCTGCCTGCTGGATCTGCCTGTTACTGATAGAGGGATGCTGCAGTCTCTGGCTGTCATGATGGACTCATCTGTTTCTTCCTGCAGTTCTATCAGTTTTTGTCTCCCATATTTTGATGCTCTATTGTTGGGCACATGTAATGAAGGACTGTTACATCATCTTAGAGAATCAGTCCCATTATCATAATATAACACCTCTCTTTATCCCTGATAACCTTCCTTGCTCTAGTCGGTTCTATCTGAAATTAATGTAGCTACTCCTGCTTTCTTCTTGTGTTTCAATATTTAAGTGTCAAAGTGATTGGTAGGAATTTGCAAAGTGGGCAAGGGCACAGCCGTTTGAATCAGGCAAACCTGGGTACAAAGCCAGGCAAGTCAAGCTGGGTGACTGTGAGCACACTTCATCATTCTGTGCCTCAATTTCCTCATCTAAAAAGTCAGGAACTGTCAGACCTACTGCATAGCACAGGGAACTATATTCAATATCTTGTACTAACCTGTAATGGAAAAGCATATGAAAAAAGATATGTATTATATATGTGTGTGTGTGTGTAATGTAATCACTTTGCTCTACACCAGAAACTAACACAACATTGTAAATCAACTATCTGTGCTGTGCTCAGTCGCTCAGTTGTGTCCAACTCTTTGTGACCCAAACCCGCCAGGCCCCTCTGTCCATGGGGATTCTTCAGACAAGAATACTGGAGTGGATTGCCATACCCTCCTCCAGGGGGTCTTCTCAACCCAGGGATCGAACCCATGTCTCCCACATTGCAAGTGTACTCTTTACCATCTAAACCACCAGGGAAATGTTTAAATGAGGCAGGGCCCCTTTGGATTATTGTGAAGATGAAATGGGAGAATGCAATAAAGCACTTAGCAAATTTCCTGGCTATATAAGCAGTTATGTTATTATATAAGCACATAATATAAGCTGTTCTACTATTAGTATAAGCTACTGGTTGTAATTCCATTGTCGGATGTTAGCACAGATTTCTAAGTCCAAGTACTCTTTATGAAAGTTGAGTGAGGCACCTTGAGAAGAATTAACTTAGAAAATAATTGCCAAGTCTCAGGCTGGAGTGGATGGCTCATAGGCAGTGTGCTGAAAAGACAGAAAACTTCACACATGCCCTGCAGCCCACAGTCCAGGGCACCCAGGTGGGTGGAATGTGATATTTCCTCCTTGGTGCTGAGTTTTGCTCACTCTTCTTATTAAAATGAAATTACATAGGAGCCCTCTGTTCCCACTGCCAGTTCACTGGCTGAAATCCCTTTCTTTGGGGGGAAATGTGGTCACACCAGGGCCCCTACTGAAAACCAGATCATCTTTGGTTAGATAAATTCTGATTAGCTTTTAAGAAGCACTAGAAATAATCACATGGGAAAACCAAGGCTTTTAAAAAGTAGTTATAAACGTGTTGTGGGATTTTCCTGGTGGTCCCATGGTTAAGATTCTGATCTTCCAACACAGGGGATGCAGGTTCGATCCCTGGTGGGGGAACTAGATCCCATATGCTGTGCCCAAAATAAATAAATTAGTAGGACATAAACTAACAAAAAAGAAAAAGATGAGAAAATAAAATTTAATAAATAGATTGTAAACATAGGAAAAAGACTGGAAGGATGTGTATTGCTGTGTTCAGACAGTGCTTGCCTCTGGGGCACAAGAGTCTAAGTGATTTTAATATCTTCTTTATGTTTTTCTCTAGTTCTCATTTTCTGCACTGTTAATAAAACATGTTATTCTAAAAATGAATAGAACAAACATATGAAAACAACAGTCATTATAAAACCTCCCCTTAACTTTAACACTTGCAGTAAATGGCTGAGTCACTTGCCAACTGACCTTTCTGGTTTGTGTTGGGCCATTTCTGCTGTCTTGCCATTTGGGACAACCCAAAGTATACTCTCGTGGGATCATAGAAATACAGACTGGCCAATTCCTGACCAGTTCCCCCGAGTTCCCTCTTGCCGCTCTGTGGTGCCTGACTCCCTGTCCAACAACTTGGGCACCTCTTCTGGGTCTGGTGTCAGACAGAGCCCAGGGCCCTCTATTCACTTGCTCTGTGGCCTTAGGCGAGTCACTTAACCTCTCTGACCTTCCGCGTCCTCCTTAAAAGGAGGACTGCAGTGACCACTCAGTCAGATGAAGCCGTTAGCACATTGAGGCCTCCAGTGTCAGTGACTCTAGTAAGTATTAAGGGCCCCCCCCCCCATTTATTCCCATTTTCCTGGCTCTGACTGCCCCCCCCCCCCCCGCCCCGTTTCAGTCTGCAGACATCGACAACCATCACGCGCTCATCGAATATAATGAGGCCCAGGGCAGCTTTGTTCTCCAGGACTTCAATTCCCGCAGCGGCACCTTTGTCAACGAGTGCCACATTCAGAACGTGGCCGTGAAGCTCTTACCGGGAGACCTCCTGAGGTTCGGGACTGGAGGGCTGACCTATGAACTGGTCATCGAAAACCCAGCCTCGGTGAGTCCAGGCCCCTGCGGGGTGGGGGTTGGGGTGCAAAGGTACCTTCCGTGCACCCTGGGGCTCAGATGCGGCCAGAGGTGGAGCTGGTCCAGAGCGCATCACTTTGCCCTCAGCCACACACCCTGGCAGCCACAGGACCCAATTCTGTGAAGGTCAGACTCATCAGGTGGGTCCCAGGGAGGAGTGAGCCTCCGCGCCCTCTACTGGGCATTTCTCGGAATTACAGGCAAGAGTTGCCTAGCAACCAGCCCAGAACTAGTGCATTTTCCTGAAAAGTGAAGCTTGCAAGCAGAGATGGAAAGCAGGTGTGTGCTTTTGAAGATGCAGAGATGGATCTGCGTTTTTAGGCAGATCAGTGCTCTACAACGTTCTAGCTTTGAGATCTCAGCCAGAGTTCTTTGCTTGCTGAAATAAGATCATTGCATCCTAAATTAAAGGAGGTTTCTTCTCATCCTGTGTTTCATGGTGACACCTGGTTCTGCCTGAACTTAGCTTTTCTCAAACCTTGAACTAACCAATGTGTTTTTCTTATGGAAATGTTTTTCTTAAGCTATGTTAATGAAACTGTGTATTTGCTTTGAAATCTGCCTTTCTTCAAGATTCATGTCAATTGTTGGATGGCCAGAGATGACTCCCCTTGTTCCAATGCTACTTCAAAATGCATGTTGTAGGAGAGGGGCCTGGTTCAGCTCTCTCAGTCTCGAGGTGTTTCTTTTATCTGATTAGCAGTTTGCTAATAGGTATAAAATGCCTTGCCGAAAACTAGCAAGGGGGCACCCTTTCTGTCCCCTCCTGATGTCTGTTTCAGAAGCTCCCTCTATCCCTTTTATACTTTTGTTTGTTTGTTTAATTTATTTTAATTGGAGGCTAATTACTTAACAATATTGCGGCGGTTTTTACCATACAGTGACATGAATCAGCAACAGGTGTACACATACTTTGCTACACAAAAGCTCCGACTGATCAAGTCTCCTCCCTGGTCCCAGATCGAATTCCTCTCCTTCGTAGACAGAAAATCCCAGTGTAACTCACTAGTCACGACCATAATCTTTCAGTATCTATGTGTAAAAAGTCAAAATCAGTGTGACACTCCACACCTGGTAACTGTCTTCACACCTTGGATCCAAAATGTTCCTGGATCAGGACCTAAAGTATGGCCCCGGGTTAATCAGAACATAACCCAAAACTCGCCCATTAAAGCTCAGTAGGGAGACAGGATGGAGGGTGGTTAGCAACACAGGCCTGGGTCAGAACCCCAGCTCTGCTGCTGGCCCACTCCATGTGCTCTTGCACAAGCCACTGGACCCCTCAGAACCTCCATTTCCTCATCTACAAATGGGGCCAACGGCAGTAATGTCTTTGCAGGCTTGTCTCAAGGTCCGAAAGAGATGGTTATAACTGTAAACCCCCCCGCCCAGTGCCTGGTCCTTGTGAGCACACAATCAACACCTGTCGTGCATGTCCCAGAGAGACAGTGTGTTCATCTCACCCCCGCCACCAAGAGTGCTGCATGGATTGAGACTCCCTCGGTGTAAAATCCTTCTGGGACGAGACTAGACATAAATAAACAAAGCTTAGAGACTCTGGACAGAATCCTAGGGTGTGGGTCCCATAGGCAGCCCTAAATACTCACTCTGAGATCAGCAGCGTCCCTCGGGTTTCAGGGGCAGTGATACCACATCCATCACGTTCGGCTTTGCAGGTCTGGGGCAGTTTTCTTCTACCGCTGCTCAGCCTCCTTTTCCCTTTGGACCAGCATTAAAGGGTGCTCTCTGGTGAGATACACCAGGGTCCTCTGGCCGCCCTGAGGAGGGGCTCCTGACCCTGATGTGTTGATCCGATCAAGGATCCTCTACATGGCCTCTAGGGATCCCCTCATCAGAACCATGTGGGGAGCAGACCCACAGTGCAGATCTGAGGCTCAGCCCATGCCTGAGGACTCATACTTAGGGTTCCCAGATAAATACAGGATGCCCAGTTAAATCTAAATTTCAGATAAACGCCAGATAATTTTTTTATACATGTGTGTCCCAGATATTGCAAGGAACCACTTATGCTAAAAGAAGTTATCTGGTGTTTGTCTGAAACTCAGATTTGACTGGCACCCTACATTTTATTTATGTATTTATTCATTCATTTGTTTATGTATGCAAAATCTGGCAACCATACACATCCTTCCTGGGAGTGGGGCCTGGGAATATGTATTCACTCAAGCTCACCCCCAACAGTAGGGAAACCCAAATTTAGAAAGAAAAAGGGATTCCAGACCCCCAAGTCTGAAAATCCAAGTTTGTGAAGCTTGAGTTAATGTTTCCCTAACATGTCTGATTACAAGAATTTTTCAGGAATTCTCAATAAAATTACAGGTTCCCAGGCACCCTCCCTGGGAAATTCTGACTTTCTGGCTTGCCTGTAGTGGGAGGAAGCAGGAGAGAGGGAGAAGGAGGCAGCAAATGATATCTGCATTTCTTTCCTTTTTTCCACACCAAGATAGTTATTGAAATATCATTTATAGGGGCATAAAATTTGAAGGGCTGGAAGAAACACAAGCTGGAATCAAGATTGCCAGGAGAAATATCAATAACCTCAGATATGCAGATGACACTACCCTTATGGCAGAAGTGAAGAAGAACTAAAGAGCCTCTTGATGAAAGTGAGAGAGGAGAATGAAAAAGCTGGCTTAAAGCTCAACATTCAGAAAACTAAGATCATGGCATCTGGTCCCATCACTTCATGGGAAATAGATGGGGAAACAATGGAAACAGTGTCAGACTTTATTTTGGGGGGCTCCAAAATCACTGCAGATGGTGATTGCAGCCATGAAATTAAAAGACGCTTACTCCTTGGAAGGAAGGTTATGGCCAACCTAGATAGCATATTGAAAAGCAGAGACATTACTCTGCCAACAAAGGTCCGTCTAGTCAAGGCGATGGTTTTTCCAGTGGTCACGTATGGATGTGAGAGTTGGACGATGAAGAAAGCTGAGTGCCGAAGAACTGATGCTTTTGAACTGTGGTGTTGGAGAAGACTCTTGAGAGTCCCTTAGACTGCAAGGATATCCAACCAGTCCATCCTAAAAGAGATCAGTCCTGGGTGTTCATTGGAAGGACTGATGTTGAAGCTGAAACTCCAATACTTTGGCCACCTCATGCGAAGAGTTGACTCATTGGAAAAGACCCTAATGCTGGGAAGGATTGGGGACAGGAGAAGAAGGGGACGACAGAGGATGAGATGGCTGGATGGCATCACCGACTCGATGGACATGGGTTTGGGTAGACTCCGGGAGTTGGTGATGGACAGGGAGGCCTGGTGTGCTGCGATTCATGGGGTCGCAAAGAGTCGGACAAGACTGAGTGACTGAACTGAACTGAAAATCTGAAGCCTAAATCTTCATCAAAAGGGGACATTGTTTAATAAATCATAAGGAGTTCGTTTATATAGGGAATACTGTGCTGCCTTTTAAAAACACAGCTTTATTGAGATATAATTAACATACAATAAACTTCACATTTAAATCTGTTCTTGGATGGGCTTTGACATATGTGTACACTTATGAAACATCACCACAGTCAAGACAGTGAACAAATCCTTCATCCCCCAAGGTTTCCTCTGGATCACAGCATGTGTGTGTTTGCTTGCTTGCTCTTAATAGCTTTGTGTGTGCATGCTCAGTCACTGTGTTATCTGACTCTTTTCAACCCCATGGACTATAGCCTGCCAGGCTCCTCTGTCCATGGGATTCTCCAGGCAAGAATATTGGAGTGGGCTGCCATTTCCTCCTCTAGCTTAACAGCGTCCAACGTCATTGAAGTACAATTTACACAACATAAACTTCACCCATTTTAAGTGTCCAGTTCAATTTTAGTACATTTACATGTGCAGCCATCACCACAACCCGCTTTCAGAACATTTTCATCCTTTTCTATCACCCCAAATGTCGGGAAACCTCAGAGGCACTTCATTTTTTAGTTTGCTTTTTAATTTTCAAAATTGTGGTAAAATATAACATTTACCTTGTTTACCTTTTTTAAGAGTACAGTCCAGTAGCATTGAACATATTCATACTGTTGTGCAGCTATCACCACCATCCAACTCCAGAACTCTTTTCGTCTTCCCAAACTGAAACTCTACACCCATCAAATAAAAACTCCCTCTTCCTTCTTCCCATCCCACCAGTCTTTCTATGTCTATGAATTTGACTATTCTAGGTACCTCCTATCAGAGAAGGCAATGGCACCCCAGTCCAGTACTCTTGCCTGGAAAATCCCATGGGCAGAGAAGCCTGGTGGGCTGCAGACCATGGGGTCACTAAGAGTCAGAAATGACTGAGCGACTTCACTTTCACTTTTCACTTCATGCATTGGAGAAGGAAGTGGCAACCCACTCCAGTGTTCTTGCCTGGAGAATCCCAGGGACAGGGGAGCCTGCTGGGCTGCCGTCTGTGGGGTCGCACAGAGTCGGACACGGCTGAAGCGACTTAGATGCAGCAGCAGCAGCAGCAGCAGGTACCTCCTATAGGTAGAATCTTACATTATTTTTCCTCTTGTGACCATCTTATTTCACTTAGTGTGATGTCCTCAAGGTTCATTCCGGCTGAATAATGTTTCATGGTATGTATTCACCACATTTTGTTTGTTCTTTTGTCCATCCATGGCCATCTGCTTCCACCTTTTGGCCATTTCAAGTAAGACTGTTATGAACATGGGTATACATATACGACTTTATTTTACGAGGTGCTTGTTATATAAGCATGGGAAACAGTGATGACAATCTCTGACCTTGAGTAGATGAGAAGGAAGAAGATGCTTTGTAAGAAGAGAAACGAGTACAGCAGCAGGAAGAATCACTGACATGGACAGCACTGTGCTAAGCAATTCACCTGCTTTCCCTTATTTCATGCCCACAGCAACCCATGACTTGGGTTCTCCCATGATCCCCATTTTACAGACAAGAAATCCAAAACTCAAACAGGTTAAGTAATTTCCCCAGGGTCATACAGCTAGTCAGCACGAATGAAACACTATCCCCACTTGCAGATAAAGGAAGGGAGAAAACCATTTAGTCTGTTGCTAGCTGGAGCAGTAGCCTCAATTGGTTTTCACAAAGAGCAAAGCATACTTTCACGGTCACTCAAATATACATGAATTTTTTCAATTCTCATTTCTACACCCACTTGTGCCCTGCTTCATTCCTCCAAGTGACTGCCTGCACAGGTGTTTCCCTGACTGTGCCCAGGTGACTTTGCAGGACTCTCCCCCCATCTCATCTTCTCAAAAATGCTTTCTGCTGGTGAGTCCCCAGGTTGAGAAGCTTGCATCCTCTAAGTTGTTATTCGTGGAGGGGTCCTTCGCAAGGCCTACCTGAAGGTGGCCTATGGACTGATAAACATTTTCCTATGAGTTCCACTTGCTGATAACTCAGACCTGTGAACTATTTAAAAGAAGAGAAAGAGAGAGGGGGGAAAAGGGAAAGGTATTGAAGAGCATCTCTCATCAAATATTTTGAGATCCAGAACTTGCCTGGTGGTCCAGTGGTTAAGAATCTGCCTGCCAATGCAGGGGACATGGGTTTGATCCCTGGTCCGGGAAGATTCCACATGCTGAGTGGCAGCTAAGCTTGTGTGCCACAACTATTGAGCCCACAAGCCACAGTTGCTGAAAAGCACTGCAATGAAGACTCAGCCAGGAGCACTAGATCCCATGCTCTGCTTTAAAGTCATCTTGCTTCCTGGATGTTCTTGTTTCCCACTGATTGGCGGGTCCCACGTGAGGGTGCTGTGTTTACTCCCAGGGTAGAGTTTCCCGGGGGGACCGCCCTGATATCACCCAGGTTAAGTGTGATAGGAACTGTTCTTTTCCTGACAAAGAGTTCTCAAATGAGAACATTTATTTCAGGCTCTGTGGTGACCGTAACCAAGAGAGAGGACTGTAGCAGCATTTCTTTGGGGGGGAAGTTGGGTTAGGAGTCCAGATGTGTTTGCAGCTGTCACATGGTTAGGGCACAAGCCCCGAGGCCAGGCTGACTCCAGAGCAGTACCAGCCCCACTCTTGGACTGGTGTTTATACTGGACACACCCAAGTCATTTCTCTCAAAGCCTTTGTCCCCATTTCTGTAATATAGTTCCTACCACACAGAGCAACTGTGGTATTAAGTGGGCAATGTATGTAAATTGTTGAGTCCAGCATCTAGCACCTGATAAACACATGAAAATCTTCAGTTTTATTTATTTATTGGCTGCACTGCACGGCAGGTATGTAAGATCCTGTTATTAATAATAGTTCCCTGACCAGGGATCAAACTCGCATCCCGTGCATTAGAAGCATGGAGTCTTAACCAGTGGACTGCCAAGGAAGTCCCCACCCTCAACTTTAGTTAGAGTCAAGCGAACTAGCATGTAGAAGCCAAGATGCTTCCTTTGTAAGTGTTCCTTTGGACAGGAAACCTCCAAAGCCCTCCCCCAACTAGCAGACAGATATATTTGCAGATAAATTATCCATAGAATAACACAGAAGATGGAAAAATATAAAGAAAATCTCGTTTGACAAAGTACATCGGCAGCCAGCATCAGATGACCAAAATACTGGAGCCTCAGCTTCTGCATCAGAAAAAAGCCTTTTGCCCAGCACCAAATAGCCCCTCCCCGAGCTTCTGAGATCTAGTGACTGTGTTCTATAATCTCCATCCTGTCTTTTGAGATCCGTGGCTCCTCCATGCTGTGGTCAGTGTGTCTCCTCCCCCTGCCCTGTCACCCCCACCCCTGGGCCCTTCCAGACTGTGGGAATTAAGCTCAACATCTACATGTGTTAGATTCTTCTGTAAGGAAGATGGTCTCTTCTCTCTGATTTATGTATTTACTCACTCACGTATCTATATCAGCATGGACTTAGTATACTTTACACTTTGGGTCGTAATCCTTTCTTTTTTAATTTTTATTTTGCCTGCGCTATGTCTTATTTCAGCATGAGGGTTTCTCCTGTTGCTATGCATGGACTTAGTTGCCCCGTGGCATGTGGGATGTTAGTTTCCCGACCAGGGATTGAACCTGCGTCCTCTGCATTGGAAGGCGGATTCTTAACCACTGAACCAGCAGGGATGTCCCTCATTATCTGTTTTGTTGCTCAAATTCTTCCAGCCTCGGCCTCTGGGAGCTCTTTCAGGCTGGTTGCTGTGCCCTTAAGCATCTTCCCATACTTTTGCTCTGGGCACTTCTTTACTCTCTGCTATTATGAGATTCTCCAGGCTTAGCAGGTATTCCTCCCTCCCCCGTCCCAGCCCCAGAATCAAAGACCTTTTTACTTAACACTACTTTTGCCAACCATTCAGCTCAGTCGGCGGTGAACACCTACCGTGAGTCCCAGGCACTCTGCTGAGCGCCTGGCACAGCCAGCAACTGGCTGATAAATGTTTAACAATCAGCTCTCTGAAAAATGTAAAGGATGCACACATATAGCATAAGGTTTAGTGATATCAAGAATGTGTAACACCTTCTTTCCAAATAATGAGAAACACAGTACTCTTTCCTGTAAATCCCACACAGCCAGCTGAGCCTCACAGAATGCTTTCATTGACTTTCGTTGAATTCTTGGATCCACAGCCAATTTCTTGTTATAGGATGAATGAGTGAGTTTCTAGCCTGAGCACTGGTGGATATTGGGGGTATTTTGGATATATTTGCATTTATGAGTAATACAAGTCAAAAAGAAAGACGTTGGAATTTCCCACATTCATCAATGACATGACTTTTTTTTTTTTTTCCTGCATCAGATAGTAGTTTTCACGTACTAGAGGATGTTCCCTCAATTTTTTGTGCAGCTTATAACGTAATGGCTGAGGCACGACATGCTTTTTTATCATCTGCACTGTTAAGATTTTCCCCATTACCTTCTTAAGTCTAGGCAATCAGCAAAACAAACAAAAAAATAAAGCTCTATGTAAACCAATATTATTAAACTTATTTATAAACGTTTTGGGCTTCCCAGGTGGCACTAGTGGTAAATAACCCTCCTGCCAGTGCAGGAGACATAAGAGATACGAGTTCGATCGCTGGGTCGGGATGATCCGCTGGAGGAGGGCATGGCAACCCGCTCCAGTGTTCTTTAAAATCCCATGGACAGAGGAGCCCGACAGGCTACAGTCATGGGACTGCAAAGAGTCAGACACAACTGAGCGTCTGAGCACATACGCATAGGTTACTTTAGCACATGTTTGAAAATAAAAAACAACTTCTCTCTCTCCCTGTCTGGGCTCCACTCCTTCATGCTGGCTGCACTCTTTTAAGTCCAACCATGACACTCTAGACCCTGGTGTCCAGCCAAGTTTTCTTGGATCTCCTTGGCTCTGATTGGATCGCTTGCCCCACCAGTGCACCAATCAGTGCACCAGGGAGTGTGATTGGCTGATGGCTGAGCCCACCCACAGCAATGGACTGAGATTGGGAGAGAGATTCCTGAAACTTCCAAAGGGCCGAGTGGGTTCTGGCCTGTTCTCACTTGAGGCATAAGATATGACCACTCCCTTTAGCACCCGGGCAGTTAGTGGGCAGGGAGGCACATCTATCTGAGCATCCCAGCACGAAAGGAAATTCTTCCACCACTACCTGTGGTCTCTAGATTTGTTTTCTAGCTAGCAGGGGACAAAACACACTTGAATTTACCCCTTCCCACCTTCAGCCCATTCATTCAATAAAACTTTATTAAATCAATGGGAAAAAATGATAGGAATGATTGAGGTGAGACAGCCCCAGAGAAGAGAAAGGGAGAGGATGGATGGAGAAGTCAGCACAGGCAGGAGCAGGGCATCTCAGCTTCTGAAAGGACAGGAAAGAAGAGAGCTCAGGTAGAGACAGAGGTGCCCCCAGTGGAGGGAATTTTAATCTACATGTAAGGTAGCAGAGTTCTGAAACACCGCCAAGTCCATTCCTGAAACAGGTTTCAGTAGGGCCTAGAGGCTGGCTGTTAGTCGCTCAGTCTTGTCCAGCTCTGTGACCCCGTGGACTGGAACTTGCCACCCTCCTCTGTCCATGGAATTCTCCAGGCAAGAATACTGGAGTGGGTAGTCATTCCCTTCTCCAGGGGATCTTCCCAACCCAGGGATGGAGCCCAAATCTCCCACAATGCAGACAGAGTCTTCACCTTCTGAGCCACCAAGGAAGCCCAGGGCCAGTGTCATTATAAATGCTGGAGCAGGGACTTCCCGGTGGTCCAGTGGTTAAGAATTCACCTTGCAATGCAGGGGACTGGGATTTGATCCCTGGTCAGGGAACTAAGATTCCACATGCTGCGGGGCAACTGAGCCTGAGTGCCACACCTAGAGAGCTCACGTGCCACAACTAGAGGGTCCACTTGCAACAACAACAAAAGATCTTGCATGATTCAACTAAGGCCTGAAGCAGCCCCCAAAAAATTCTGGGCCAAGTGTCCCCAGGCAATTGGAGTTTAATTTCCTCGAACACTGCTCTCACTGACTCCAAAAAAAGCCTTTGGGGGAATTCATCGGATTCTTGACTTGGCTGGGAAAAGCTGTAGCTAAAAGACTGGTTTGGGAGCCCAAGCAAGTGGAGAAACTTCCTCTTGAACACAGTCCAGCTGGAGTTATAGGAAGTTCTGTCTGCCAGTGCTCCTATTTCGGAAGCCTTCTGTCCTGTTTCTCATTATATGTCCCTGTCTGGGGAAAAAGACACGTGATCCCACACAGGCGGCGAACCTTTAAACTTAGTTGAAAAGTGTGGGTTTTTTTCTTCCAAGAGACTGGGGAGGGGGGGTGGGGATGGGTGATAAGAAAGGAAAGAGAAACAGAGAGGCAAAGAGCTCATCAGACCCCAATCCCACTACCCCCTCCACCATCATCTGAGCTTAGTCAGTTCCTTAACCCAGCAGTCCCCCAACCTTTTGGTCACCAGGGACCAGTTCCATAGAAGACAATTGTACCATGGACCCAGGTGGCAGGGGGGTGGGCTGGGGGATTGTTTTGGGATGACTGAAGTGTGTTACATTTATTGTGCACTTTATTTCTATTATTATTACATCAGCCCCACCTCAGATCATCAGGCATTTGATCCCGGAGGTTAGGGACCCCTGCCTTAACCTCTCTAAGCCTCATTTGTAAACCGGGCATAAAGAGATCTCCTCCCCCTATTGTGAGGAAGATGAGTAAAGTAAGATCAGTGGTAGCACTCAGGACGTCATGCCTTAACCACTAGGCAAGGGGAGAAACCGCCGTGACAGCATCAAGCCAAGACAAAGCCAGGTGTCCACACCTCTCCAGCATTTGCTTCTCCCGGTTTAGATAGATCTTGATGAGCTCTCTGTTGAAAGTAGCTACAAACATCTTCTGCTGGGGTCCCTCGATAGATATTTATGGAGTATCTGCCAAAAATCAGGTGTGGTGGCTGTTGAGGATCACAGGCTAATGAGCCAGCCGGGGTACCTGCCACCCCAGAGCTCTTGGCTTTGGGGGACAGATGCAGTCGGAGTGCCAGAGAGACATGCATTGTGGATGGAAAGAAAGCAGGCCATGGGGTCCTGGAGAGCTGGGCTTGAATCTCAGAGATTTGTTAATTCACTCTTTCAACTGATACTTTAAAAAAATATATATTTATTTATGGTTGCACTGGATCTTCATTGCTGCCCTGGGCTTTCTCTAGTTATGGTGAGTGGGGGCTACTCTCTAGTTGCCTTGTGTGGGCTTCTCATTGCGGTGGCTTCTCTTGTTGCAGGGCATGGACTCTAGACACACAGGCTTCATTAGTTGTGGTTCGAGAGCTCTAGAGCGTAGGCTCAGTAGTTGTGGAGCACGGGCTTAGTTGCCCTGCAGCATGTGGGATCTTCCTGGACCAGGGATTGAACCCATGTCCCCTACAATGGCAAGCAGATTCTTAATGGCTGGGCCACTAGGGAAGTCCTCAACCGATATTTGAGGGCCTACTCTGTACACACCAAGGGTTTATTCTAGGCGTTGAGGATACAGTGTTGAGCAAGATGGACAAAACGCTCTTATGTCTTGGAGATGGCATTCTACCAGCTCAGCCACTCACTACCAAATCTACGATCTTGGGAACGTCACTAGGTCTTACTCAGCCTCAGGCTCATCACAGAGTGTTAGGTGTATTAAGTGAGGTAATGGATGCAAATCTCTTGGCAGGGTGCTTGGCATGAAGGCTGCACCCAACAATTGGTGGTGCAGTGATGTGCAGTGTGACTCATGTGGGGATCACCATCCCAGATTTGGGGAGAGTCTGGGAATGCTTCCTGGAGGAAGTGACGTATATGATGAAACCTAGGACAGCAATCACATCACTGGGACAGAAGGGTGGAGACCACCCCAGCTGCTCGTAACCTCCGCTGTCCCTCTTGTCTGCCCCTGCAGGTCTCCTTCCCACGGGCAATGGGCCCGGCATCTTGGCCCAGGCCGCAGCCATCTCGGGCCACACAGCAGCCGAACCAGTCACCCTTGCCACCGCAGGTCCCCTTCCACCCAGGCGTCTGGCCGGTGCCAGCGCAGAGGAGCTGGTCCCAGGGCTTCCCCAGGCCCACCATGGTCCCACCCGCCTCTCACAAGCGGCCCATGAGTGCCAGCGGGAAGATGTTCTCCTTCATGGTGGACAGCGCTGCCCACGGGGTTCCCATCATCAAACAAGGTACTCAGGGGCGCTTTCGTGGTGGCTTCGGGGATGGGCTCATGGCCAGGAGGATGGGTCTCAGTTTTTGCTTAATTTCTCCAATTCTGAAGTGGAACATTATCAATTGTGAAAAAAACAATTGGGATAAACAGAAAACAGTGAAAGATCTCATCCTTACCATCCAGACTGCCCCCTGTTGACTTTTTGGTACAAATCCCTCCAGATTTTGTGCCCATCCACACATATCAGTCAATGCCTCTGCAATGAATGTGTGTGTGCGTGTGTGTGTGTACATATACATGAATATATATGAATGTGTATCAGAATCTATATTTATATACTTCTTGACAGAAATATTGGTAATTGAAATCCCTCTTGCCTTTCGAGGTTTTAAATATTTTATTACCACTTTGCATGTTAGAGGAGACAGAGGCTTATGGAGAAAATTACTTCTCGAGAGGTGATACATTCACTCTAATCTCACCTGATGCTTTTTGGTGAAATTTAAGGCTGGTTATCTCGAGGACTGTCACTCACAGCCTGGTCACTTCGGGGACACAAAGCCATCAGGGATTCGTTCCCACCTCCTCCGCCCCAGAAGGCCTCATGGCATTTGGGGAGGAGACTTCCTGTCTATCATCATCCTCTCGGCCTCACCAGCCCCACTGGCAGAGTAGCTAGGTCGACTTAGTCCCTGGCATGATTCCCAGATTTCTTCTGTGGCTGCTGTCAAGAAGGTCCCATTCTCTGTCCTCTGGGTCCCAGCCACAGACCCTTTGGAGTCCCCAGATCTCTCAATGGCTTCACAACCTCCCCTGGTCTCCCTCAGGACCACTCACCTAGTCACCTCACTCAGCCATTCAAGTAATAGATATTAGGCTACTCTGAAGGTAGTGACTTATCTCAATGGATTGTTCACAGTCGGTTACAGGTCAATTCGTTCAGTTGCTCAGTTGTATCCGACTCTTTGTGACCCCATGGACTGTAGCACGCCAGGCCTCCCTGTCCATCACCAACTCCCAGAGCTTGCTCAAACTCACGTGCATCAAGTCACTGATGCCATCCAACCATCTTATCCTCTGTCATCCCCTTCTTCTCCTGCCTTCAATCTTTCCCAGCATCAGGGCCTTTTCCAGTGAGTCAGTTCTTTGCATCAGGTGGCCATACGTACTGAAGTATCAGCTTCAGTATCTGTCCTTCCAATGTATATTCAGGACTGATTTCCTTTAGGGTTGACTGGTTGGATCTCCTTGCTGTGCAAGGGACTCTCAAGAGTCTTCTCCAGTACCACAGTTCAAAAGCATCAATTCTTTAGCACTCAGCTTTCTTTATAGTCCAACTCTTACATCCATACATGACTGCTGGAAAAACCATAGCTTTGACTATATGCACTTTTGCCGGCAAAGTAATGTCTCTGCTTTTTAATATGCTGGCTAGGTTGGTCATAGCTTTTCTTCCAAGGAGCAAGAGTATTTTAATTTCATGGCTGCAGTCACCATCTGCAGTGATTTTGGAGCCCCCCCAAAATAAAGTCTCTCAATGTTTCCATTGTTTCCCGAATGGGAACATTGGGACCAGATGCCATGATCTTAGTTTTTTGAATGTTGTTTTAAGCCAACCTTTCACTCTCCTCTTTCCCTTTCATCAAGAGGCTCTTTAGTTCTTCTTCACTTTCTGCTGTAAGGGTGGTGTCATCTGCATATTTGAGGTTATTGATGTTTCTCCTGGCAATCTTGATTCCAGCTTGTGCTTCATCCAGCCCGGCATTTCACATGATGTACTCTGCATATAGGGCTTCCCTTGTGGCTCAGCTTGTAAAGAATCTGCCTGCAATGTGGGAGACTTGGATTTGATCCCTGGTTGGGAAGATCCTGGTTGTGAACTGTACAAAAAAGATCTTCATGAACCAGATAATCACGATGGTGTGATCACTCACCTAGAGCCAGACATTCTGGAATGCAAAGTCAAGTGGGCCTTAGGAAGCACCACTACAAGAAAAGCTAGTGGAGGTGATGGAATTCCAGTTGAGCTATTTCAAATCCTGAAAGATGATGCTGTGAAAGTGTGGCACTCAGCATGCCAGCAAATTTGGAAAACTCAGCTGTGGCCACAGGACTGGAAAAAGTCAGTTTTCATTCCAATCCCAAAGAAAGGCAATGCCAAACAATGCTCGAACTACTTACTGCACAATTGCACTCATCTCACACGCTGGCAAAGTAATGCTCAAAATTCTCCAAGCCAGGCTTCAACAGTACATGAACCAAGAACCTCCAGATGTTCAAGCAGGATTTAGAAAAGGCAGAGGAACCAGAGATCAAATTTTCAACATCATTTTATCATTGAAAAAGCGAGAGTGTTCCAGAAACACATCTACTTCTGCTTTATTGACTATACCAAAGCCTTTGACTGTGTGGATCACAACAAACTGTGGAAAATTCTTCAAGAGATGGGAATACCAGACCACCTTACCTGCCTCCTGAAAAATCTGAATGCAGGCCAAGAAGCAACAGAACTGGACATGGAACAACAGACTGGTTCCAAATAGGGAAAGGAGTACATCAAGGCTGTATATTGTCACCCTGCCTATTTAACTTATATGCAGAGTACATCATGAGAAATGCTGGACTGGAGGAAACACAAGTTGAAATGAAGATTGCCGGGAGAAATATTAATAACCTCAGATATGCAGATGACACCACCCTTATGGCAGAAAGCGAAGAAGAACTAAAGAGCCTCTTGATGAAAATAAAAGAGGAGAGTGAAAAAGTTGGCTTAAAACTCAACATTCATAAAACAAAGATCATGGCATCTGGTCCCATCACTTCGTGGCAAATAGATGGGGAAACATGGAACAGTGGAACAATGGAAACAGTGGAACAGTGACAAACTTTATTTTGGGGGGGCTCCAAAATCACTGCAGATGGTGACTGCAGCCATAAAATTAAAAGACGCTTGCTCCTTGGAAGAAAAGTTATGAGCAACCTAGACAGCATATTCAAAAGCAGAGATATTACTTTGCCAACAAAGTCCATCTAATCAAAGCTATAGTTTTTCTAGTTGTCATGTATGGATGTGAGAGTTGGACCATAAAGAAAGTTGAGTGCCAAAGAATTGATGCTTTTGAACTATGGTGTTGGAGAAAACTCTTGAGAGTCACTTGGACAGCAAGGAGATCCAACCAGTCCATCTTAAAGGAAATCAATCCTGAATATTCATTGGAAGGACTGATGCTGAAGCTGAAACTCCAATACTTTGGCCACATGATGCAAAGAACTGACTCATTTGAAAAGATCCTGATGCTGGGAAAGATTGAAGGCAGGGGAAGGGGATGACAGAGGATGAGATGGTTAAATGGCATCACTGATTCAATGAACATGAATTTGAGTAAGCTCCAGGAGTTGGTGATGGACAGGGAGGCCTGGCATGCTGCAGTCCACAGGATCGCAAAGAGTCAGACATGACTAAGAGACTGAACTGAACTGAACTGGGAAGATCCCCTGAAGAAGGGAAAAGCTACCCACTCCAGTACTCTGGCCTAGAGAATTCCATGGACTGTATAGTCTATGGGGTTGCAAAGAGTCAGACACGACTGAGTGACTTTCACTTTCACTCTGCATGTAAGTTAAATAAGCAGGGTGACAATATACAGCCTGTCCATTGTTCCATGTCCGTTTCTAACTGCTACTTCTTGACCTGCGTATAGATTTCTCAGGAGGCAGGTAAGGTGGTCTGGTATTCCCATCTCTTGAAGAATTTTCCAGTTTGTTGTGATCCACACAGTCAAAGGCTTTGGTATAGTCAATAAAGCAGAAGTAGATGTGTTTCTGGAACTCTCTCACTTTTTCAATGATAAAATGATGTTGAAAATTTGATCTCTGGTTCCTCTGCCTTTTCTAAATCCAGCTTGAACATCTGGAAGTTCTTGGTTCATGTACTATTGAAGCCTAGCTTGGAGAATTTTGAGCATTACTTTGCCAGCGTGTGAGATGAGTGCAATTGTGCAGTAAGTAGTTCGAGCATTGTTTGGCATTGCCTTTCTTTGGGATTGGAATGAAAACTGACTTTTTCCAGTCCTGTGGCCACAGCTGAGTTTTCCAAATTTGCTGGCATGCTGAGTGCCACACTTTCACAGCATCATCTTTCAGGATTTGAAATAGCTCAACTGGAATTCCATCACCTCCACTAGGTTTTCTTGTAGTGGTGCTTCCTAAGGCCCACGTGTCTTCACTTTCCAGGATGTCTGGCTGTAGTCCAGTGATCACACTATCATGGTTATCTGGGTCATAAAGATATTTTTTGTATAGTTTTTCCTTATGTTCTTGCCACCTCTTCTTAATGTCTTCTGCTTCTGTTAGATCCATACCATTTCCATCCTTTACTATGCCCATCTTTGCATGAAATGTTCCAGAACTCAAATAATAGTTATTATTCTGAAATATACAAACTAAGGAGCATATGAAACCTGTCTCTACAGTTTACATCATCATCTTCTAAGGAACACTCATTTACCTACCACCCAAGTTAAGAAATTACTCAGCCAGTTCTCCCTAACATTTTAATGTGAAAATTTTCAAACATACAGCAAAGTAAAAAGAATTTTAAAGAGAACAGCTCCCCTCCTAATTCTACTATTAACGTATTTCTGTATTCTTTGTTATATTTCTATCCATCCTTCTATTCATTTATGGCATGCTCAGTCACTAAGTTGTGTCTGACACTTTGCGTCTCCCTGGACGGTAGCCCACCAGGCTCCTCTGTCCATGGGTTTTCCCAGGCAAGAATACTGGAGTTGGTTGCCATTTCCTTCTCCGGGGTATCTTCCCATTGCAGGGTTTGAACCTGGCTCTTCTGCATTGCCAGCAGATTCTTTACCACTGAACCACCAGGGAAGCCTTATTCATTCGTTAATACATCTTATTTTCTGATGCATTTCAAAATAAATTGCACACATCTGTAGTCCTCCTCCTAAATATTTTAGCATATATACCATTAACTAGAATTCAGTGTTTTTTGTCTCTTTCATGTGAAATTAACATGCAATGTGTATTTGTTATCATGACCGCATAAGAAATTCTCCCCAGAATTTGCAGCCTAAAGCAAGAAACAAGCATGTTATCATATACAGTTTCTTTGGGTCAGGAATCTGGGAGCAGCTTAGCAGGTCAGCTGTGGCTCAGGTCCCTTCTAAGGCTGCATCATCTGAAGGCTTGACAGGGGCTGGAGGATCCACTTCTAAGACAGCGTGCTCACGTAGCTGTGAGCAGGAGGCCTCACTTCCTCACCATGTGGATCTCCCCAGAGAGTGGCTCCAGTGTTCTCATGAGCATCAGTCTGCAGCTGGCTCCTCCTGAGCAAGTGATCCAGGAGAGCAAGGTGGAAATTGCAACATCTCTTGTGACTAAGCCTCAGTAGTCACTCTCTGTCACTGCTGCGGTGTCCTATTGATTACACAGGGCGTCCCTCTCCAGGATGGGAGAAGACTGCACATGAACTGAAGACCAGGAGGCAAGAATTATCGGCACTCATCTTGAAGGCTGGCTACTGCAGTCTGCCCTCTGGTCCTCAGTGATTCACCCTCCTCCGACCCTCTCCTGTGCGCCTCCCCCAAATCTCACCTCATTACAGCATCAGCTCAAATTCCAGAATTGCATCTAAATCAAGTCCAGGCACAGATGAGGCTCGTGGGTATAGCTCCTTAAGTTCAGTTCATCAAGTACTATTTGCAGAAATCTGAAGACCGGTGAGCAAGGTGTCTGTCCCTCACATACCCAACATACGATGGTGGGACAGACACAGCATAACTGCTACATACCCTCCTCTTGTTGAAAAGGGAGAAAGATAGGAAACACACAAGCGTCACTGGCCCAAAGCAATTCTGAAATCCAGCTGGGAAAATCTTAGCAGTTCCTTGATGGGGCCTCAGTCCAGCTCTTGCCCAGAAATGACATTCCAGGGCTCTTGGTTCTGCCCTCCAGTCTCTAAGTTCTGCCCTATGAGTTGTCCTACCTTTCCCATGAAAGGTATCACATGGTTGCAGCTGCATAGTTTTTAGAGTCTGCTTCCTGCCTGCAGAAGCTTGTGGGTCCAGAAGCTTCTTTTACTTCTGTGAGTCTCTGTTGTTCTGTGTTGCCAGTGCTTCTTATTTGGGTTCATCCTATTAGGAGAAACCCATGTTGTTGTTCAGTCACTCAGTTGTGTTCAACTCTTTGCAACCCCATGGACTGCAGCATGCCAGGCTTCCCTGTCCTTCACCATCTCCTGGAGCTTGCTCAAATTCATGTCCATCGAGTTGGTGATGCCATCCAATCATCTCATCCTCTGTCGTCCCCTTCCCCTCCTGCTTTCAATCTTTTCCAGCGTCAGGGTCTTTTCCAATGAGTCGGCTCTTCCCATCAGATGGCCACAGTATTGGAGCTTCAGCATCAGTCCTTCCAATGAAAATTCAGAGTTGATTTCCTTTAGCATTTACTGGTTTAATCTCTTTGCAGTCCAAGGGACTCTCAAGCGTCTTCTCCAACACCACAGTTCAAAAGCATCAGTTCTTCAATGGTCAGCCTTCTTTATGGTCCAACTCTCACATCCATACATGACTACTGGAAAAACCATAGCTTTGACTAGATGGACCTTTGTCAGTGAAGTAATGTCTCTGCTTTTTAATACATTATCTAGGTTTGTCATGGCTTTTCTCCCAAGGAGCAGGTGTCTTTTAATTTCATGGCTGCAGTCACCATCTGCAGTGATTTTGGAGCCCCCCAAAATAAAGTCTCTCACTGTTTCCATTGTTTCCCCATCTATTTGCCATGAAGTGATAGAACCAGATGCTACAATCTTCATTTTTGAATGTTGAGTTTTAAGCCAGCTTTTTCACTCTGCTCTTTCACCTTCATCAAGAGTCTCTTTAGTTCCTCTTTGCTTTCTGCCATTAGGGTGGTGTCATCTGCATATCTGAGGTTATTGATATTTCTCCTGGCAGTCTTGATTCCAGCTTGTGCTTCATCCAGCCCTGCATTTTGCATGATGTACTCTGCATATAAGTTAAAAAAGCAGGTTGACAATGGGCAAAACCCATACTCACAGGGTTTTTTTGACACAAGCCCTTCCACCTTGGGCTTCTGCCAAGACTGCCCAAGCTTCTTAGAAGCCCAGTGCCTAGACCAAACATCCTCTGGGACACTGCCCTGAGTCTGTGTTCTTAACACAGGATTTTTACAGTCACTTCAGTTTCTTCTTTAGATTGTGTTTTCTTGAGAGCGCCCATGATTTAATCTTTGCCCAGAGTCTGTTTCTTACGTGTCATTTGCCACCTGCACAGGCAAGGAATTTTCAAGCCCAGAGCACTGAGTCCTGATTGAACAGCCCTTTCTTTAACTGTCTCTACCCTTCACATGCGCTTCCCAGGTGGCACTAGTGGTAAAGAAACTGCCTGCCAGTGCAAGCAGTGCAAGAGACATGGGTTCAATCCCTGAGTCAGGAAGATCCCCGGGAGTAGGCATGCAACCCACTCCAGTATTTCTTGCCTGGAAAATTCCATGGACAGAGGAGCCTGGAGAGCTACACTCCATGGGGCCACAAGGAGTCAGACGTGACTGAGCGACTGAGCACCCCTTCACATTTCACTGTGAATAAGTGGTAAGAAGCAACCAGGTGCGCCTTCCACAACCCTTGCCTGAAGCTCTCTTTAGCTTGATCTGTCAGCTCGTCAGGAAAATTTTCTCTTCCCACATGATGATAGGCAGTGTGCTATTAAAACTTCTGCCACCACCTAACAAGGATCCCTTGACCCCAGTAACATTTTCCTCACTTTCTTGGAAACCTCCCCTCACTGCCTCCTCAAAGGCCTTTGAGCTCCTACTAACAAACCCTTCAGGCCTTCTCTAAGGTTCTCGGCAAAAGTCCTCCAGCTTCTGGCCACTGTTCCACCTCAAACCACTCCACCATTTATGGGTTTTGTTAAATTTTGCACCGATCCTGCTGCCAAAAATCGGTATTCACTACTCATTGCAGCATGACAAGTTACTCCAGGATGTAAGGGTCCAAAACAACAGTAAGGGGTGTCCCTGATGGCTCAGTGGTGAAGAATCCTCCCGCTAATGCAGGAGACATGGTTCTATCCGTGGTCTGGAAAGATCCCTCATGCCACAGAACAACTAAGCTCGTGTACCACGACTGTTGAGCCTGTGCTCTAGAGCCCACGAGCCGAAACTACTGAAGCCCAAAAGCCCTAGAGCCTGTGTTCCGCAACAAGAGAAGCCACTGCAGTGAGAAGCCCACACACCACAGCTAAAGAGTAGCCCCCACTGCCTGCAACTAGAGAAAGCCCAGGCACAGCAATCAAGACCCAGCACAGCCAAATAAATAAATATTTTTAAAATAAAACAACAATAAGCATTTATTATCTCACAGTTTCTCTGAGTCAGAAATTTGGGACTGGCTGAGCTGGGTGATTTTGGTTTGGAGTTTCTCATGAGGTTGCTATCTTGGTCTCAGCTAGGGCTGTGGTCATCAGGAGGCCTCCTGGGGCTGACGGACCCATCTCTGCAATGGTTCCCTCAACGGCTTTGAGTAGGAGGCCTCAGTTCTTCAGCAGGTGGACCTGTCCATAGGCTGCTTGAGTGTCCTTATGACACAGCTGCTGACTCCTCCAGACAAGTGATCTTGGACAGTAAGGCAGAAGCCACAATGTCTTTTATGACCTAGTCTCAGGCCAACATAGGTCTATATAGTCAAAGTTATGGTTTGTACAGCTTGACTATGTACAGATGTGAGAGTTGGACCATAAAGAAGGCTGAGCGCCAAAGAACTGATGCTTTTGAACTGTGGTGCTGGAGAAGACTCTTGAGAGTCCCTTGGACAGCAAGGAGATCAAACCAGTCAATCCTAAAGGAAATCAACCCTGAATATTCATTGGAAGGACTGATTCTGGAAAGGATTGAGAGCAAGCAGAGAAGGGGGTGACAGAGGATGAGATGGTTGGATGGCATCATTGATTCAATGAACATGAGTTTGAAGAAACTCCGGGAGATAGTGACGAACAGGGAAGCCTGGCATGCTGCAGTCCATGGGGTCACAAAGAGTTGGACATAACTGATCAACTAAACAACAACTGTAATCAGTGGATTTTGCCATCAGTTTTTCCAATGCCATGTTGAAACTGGGGCTTCTCTAAGGGATGTACACTCCCCTGGAGAAGTGAAGGATGAATCCTATGGCTTAGAGGGCTTCACATCTACCTGGGGCTCTATCCCCTCAGTCTCCCAGCCAGATCTCATGTTTCCATACATTCACTCTGGCTTCCCTGACACTCCATCCTCAGAGAAGGGCTTTCATCTTCCCACGTGATGGAGAGCTTCCTGTCTGGGCCTCTCTACTCCACTCTTTGGGGCACTGTATGCTCCAGTCCTCCAGGCTGGCTCTTGATAGGAAACATCTATTTTTGAAGGTTCTGAGAAAAACCCATCCCTTCTTAATGAAGCTAGGGTTTTCAAGTAAAATTGGTTTACTGTTAGACTGTTGCCTTGCTATAGATTTGAAAAATCCTATCTGAAAACCCAAAGCCAAGGACTTATTTATCGTAGGCCACGTCAGGGTTTCTCCATCTCGGCACTGTGACATTTGGGACTGGATAACTTCTTGTTGTGGGATCTGTCCTGTTCATTTTAGAACATCTAGCAGCATCCTTGGCTCTTTCCCACTTGATACCAGCAGCAATCCCACCCCCCAACCCCCAGCCCTCCAACTGTGATACTCAAAAATGTCTCCAGTCTTTGCCAGAAGTCAAAATATCATTGTGCCTGGAGGCTAAATCACCCCATTCTAAGTTAATAGTCATCCTTCCTTTCCCACAAGGCAACAAAACCTCAGCTCCAAAACCACCAAATCTTAATGGCAAGAGCTCATGGGAGGTGGAGAAGAATTACTGAGAACAGAAAATATGTTGGGTGAATTTTTTAAAATAGCATCCAATTTATATATATTTTTTTTCTCCCAGTAGTGGGATCCCGGGAACCTAACATTGGTAACCTGCTTTTTGAAATTCAATAATATATCATAAATGTCTTCCCACTTCAGTAAATTTACTGCATAGAGGTTAGGAGAGGTTGGGCTCTGAATCCAACAAACCTGGGCTCATACCCACTTACCAGCTGTGTGTCCTTGAGTAGGTGACTTGGCATCTCTGTACCTCATATCACTCACTTATAAAATGGAAACAGGAATGTTGTTGTTGTTCAGTCACTAAATTGTGTCTGACTCTTTGCCACCCCATGGACTGTATCACGCTAGGCTTCCCTGTCCTTCACTAGAGATGGAAATAGTAATGCCTATCTCACCAGGTTGTCATGAAGACAAAATCAGATCCTGCCTATAAGTGCCAAACACAGCACCTGATGCATACTGAACACTCAATAAATGTTGAAATTTAAAAAAATTAAGTGATTATCTCCCCATGATTGTCATTTAACTTTTATTTACAACTTAGCATATGTAGCGATGTCTTGAAGACACAGTTAATATATGTAACTTTATTCTGTATTTTCCACGTCTGCTATAGACGTGTTATCATACTTTCATAATTTAAAAAAAAATTTTTAAAGAAATGACAAAAAAAATAAGGCACAGTTAAAGTGCACACTTGCTGCCCCTTTGTGGACTGATGATTATTTGATAAGCACCAGGACAGGCAAGCTTCCCTTGTGGCTCAGCTGGTAAAGAATCTGCCTGCGATGAGGGAGACCTGGGTTCAATCCCTGAGTTGGGAAGATCCCCTGGAGAAGGGAAAGGCTACCCAGTCCAGTATCCTGGCCTGGAGAATTCCATGGACGTATAGTCCATGGAGTCACAAAGAGTCAGACACGACTGAGCGACTTTCACACACACCAGGACAGGCAGTGGGTTGTTAAAATACTGAAGTAAATCCCCTGCTGTTTGGCAAATACCTCCTGCTGGAACTTCTTAAAGTGCCTCTGTCCCCACCTCTGCCGTCCCACCCAATCCCCCAGCCCTCCTGGCCCTCCCTGAGGGTTCTCCCCGCTAGGATCTCCAAGGGGATCCAGCAGGCAAGAGGGTCTGTTTTGAACTGAGTTAAACCGGTTTGGTCAGACATGGCCCTTAGGTCCTTTTTGATAAATAATATTAGTAGGAACAGGGGAAACAGGAAGAGCTCAGTCCCACAGTTGTATACGACTCTGTGACCCCACAGACTGTAGCCCGCCAGGCCTCTCTGTCCATAGAATTTTCCAGGCAAGAATACTGGAGTGGGTTGCCATTTCCTGCTCCAAGGTTGATAAGTAATAGTAGCCTGTAAAGACATTTGGGGCAGGTGAGGGGAAGCTGCCCCAGCACCTCCCAACCTGGGTGTAAGGAAAGCAAGTCTCAGAGCACGTTCTGCCCCCACAAAGACTTTCGGTGAACACACCTTCTGCAACAAAGGGACCCCATCGTTCAGCCCGTTCTATAGGTTTGATGATGTCCCCCTCCAACCATCACCTCTCAGGGTCTCAGAACATCTAGAGTCACCCCTAGAGACAGTTGCTGCTGCTGCTGCTGCTAAGTTGAGTCAGTCGTGTCCGACTCTGTGCGACCCCATAGACGGCAGCCCACCAGGCTCCTCTGTCCATGGGATTCTCCAGGAAAGAGTACTGGAGTGGGTTGCCATTGACAGCAAAAGATGCCAGAGCTTTAAGCCGAGGATGGACACTCACCCCGTTAGGGTCATACTCCAGGGCCTGCCCTGAGGCACAGCCCAGGCAGTCCCTTCCTCAACTGGACCCCTGGGAGCTGGTTTCTAGCGTTCAGCATGTCAGGTAACAGGCCACGCTGTTATCAATAAGAACCCATTTCTGACCTTCGGGAGGCACAACTGCCTCTGCTCTATGGCGTGTCTAATGCAGTGCTCCCTGGCCACACCAGGACTGAGGACCGCAGATTTGGGATCTGACCGCCTTTAGCCTGAAAGTTAAACAACCTGCACGCATATAGCACCAAGCACACTATGCTGTATATTTAGAAACTAAGCCGCAGGCCTGTGACAATCCTTGATGCATGACAGGGCCCAGAATTTGGCTGCACGTTATAGTCAAACCTGTACCAGGAGAGGATTTTTTTTAATAGGCTGTGTCCACTGGAGGTTCTAGGATCCACAGACATGTTTAAAAGCTTGGTAGGGTGGGAATCACTGACTCTGAAGTGCAGAAATAAAAAATGCAGCAGCCAAATGAATAAATGATGGGATAAATGGCCACAAACGCGTCGGTGCATGCTTCACTCATCATTCATGTTAACACCCGTTAAAGTTGCACTGCCTTTGAAAACAATTGGATTGGTTTCTCACGTCACGAGAAGATAAGAATGTGCAGTGACTGCCCAGAAACCAGAAAGTCAGTTGGAAATTTAAAATACGCTGCTTGGAGCCAAGTGATCTCACAAGCAGAATTATAGAAATCTTTACAAAAGTTTCTACACCAAAAAAAAAAAAAATTTATTCAGTCTTGATGTGAATTGTGATGTGTCTGATATGATTCAGAGTGAGATCCCCAAACATAATGCCACATCCCCCCAAAAGTCATGTAAACAGCCCTTGTAATGATGGGATTAATAAGAAAACAATCAGGAAAGCTTGTATGTCTGTTAAGTGGATCCTAGTTGAATACATTGGGTACAATTGTACAGTGGAGCACAATGCTATCATTAAAAGCAACCTAGTACAGGGACTTCCCTGGTGGTCCAGTGGTTAGGAACCTGCCTCCCAATGCAGCGGATGGGGGTTTGATCCCTGATCAGGGAGCTAAGCTCCCACATGGTGAGGGGCAGCTAAGCCTGCACACCACAACTAGAGAGCCCCCGTGCCGCAACTGGAGAGAAGCCCGCTCACCCACACCTAAGACCCAACACAGCCCAAAATAAATAAATATTTTTTAAAAGAAGCAAGTACAGCTACAGATGCTGATTTTATATATATATATATAGTTAGGTGAAAAGTAAGCTGGAGAAAAATCTCTGTTATGTAAATCCATTTTTGTTTTTGTTTGTTGGCCATGGGATCTTAGGTCCCCAACCAGGGATTGAACCCGAGCCCTTGGCAGGGAAAGCACAGAGTCCTAGCCACTGGACAGTCAGGGAACTGCCCCATTTTTGTTTTTTGTTAAAGATATGACTAGGGACTTCCCTGGTGGTCCAGTGTTAAGACTTCACCTTCCAATGCAGGGGGTAGGGGTTTGATCCCTGGAAGGGGAGTTAAGATCCCATATGCCTGGTGGCCAAAAAACTGAAGCACAAAGCAGAAGCAATATTGTAACGAGTTCAATCAAGACTTAAAAAGGAAAACAGGTAAGCCTCAAAAAAAAAAAAAAATCTTAAAAGATGTGACTGCAATTTTAAAATAGCTGGACTTCCCTGGTGGCACAATAGATAAGAATCCACCAGTGCAGTGGACATGGGTTCAATCCCTGGTCTGCGAAGATTCCACATGCCGTAGAGCCACTAAGCCCATAGGCCACAACTACTGATCCCATGTGCTGCAACTACTGAACCCGCGCTCCCTAGAGCCCGTGCTCTGCAACAAGAGAGACCACTGCAATGAGAAGTCCCCGCACCACAGCTAGAGAGTAGCTCCCACTCACTGCAGAAGAGAAAAGCCCAATAAATAAATTAAAAAATAAGCAGAGGGCCAGATATGGCCGTAGGGCCATAGTTTGCCCACCCCTGCTCTGCATCATTATTCTATTTACTCTCCAAAGAGCCTTTTATAATGGAGACTGTTAGTGTCCCTACATTATGTATGTGGCTGAGAGAGATTAAGTGACCTGCACAGGTCCTCAGCTCTTACGCGGCCTAGAAGTAAGTCTGGAAAGGGGTGCATCAAAGTGCATCAAGACAGCTAACCCCGGGGAAGAGGAAGAGGCGGCTCTTCCCCTTACCAGCATTCCTGTGATGATGTCACTGCGTGAGTTTCATGAGTGTGAAGGTTAATCTGAAGATATCCTCTAAGATTTGGGGGAAACTTATAATCTCCTCTGCATTCTCTGTTGTCCGTGTGTGTTAGTGTGGACCAACGCCGTGGATCTGTCAGAACAACCAGTGGCCGAGGAAATTCCCGGGGCAGGATCCACCAGGGAGATGTTTGTGGATCATGGCTTGGCCCAGCAGGAGAAGGTGAGGGATCTCTGGGGAGGACAGACCTACAGCAGCAAGAGGGACCCACGGAGGGATTGCCACTGCCTCTTGCTCTTTGTGACTCTAGAAGTGCCTTTTTTTTTTCACTGCTTCCAAGAAATCACCTCTTGCTCCCAGGACATTCAGCCAAAAGTTTGGTTACTGCTCATTATATCCCAAATAGCATCTACCGCTGCAAGGTACTGAGCATCTCCTGTGTGCTGGGCCATGTCCTGTGCACTTGACATTTCCTTGGCTTGTTAATCCTTATCATCTTCAGGATAGATTTTATCTCCCTCACCTTGCAGATGAGGAAACTGAAGCTCAGAGAGGTTAGGTAACTTGTTTAAGGTTGCCCAGGGTAAGGAGCAGTGTTAGCATTCCAACGTAGGTCTGGTTAACTTCCCAGTGGGTACTTCTAACACACACACATAGTAATCACTTCGTCAGCTTCGAGTGATGGAACAGTGGTGGGAAAATACATTTCTGGAAGGAAGAAGTGAACACTGAAGTCAGGGAGGCCCAAGCAAAGAGAGAGACTCATTAAAGAATTAAAGAGGTTCAAATGAGCAGAAGAGGTGAATTCAAACCATCCTTGGAAGGACCCAGGTTGATTTCTCCCCTCGTAGACATGACCTGAAAATCATTCTAAAAGAAGCAGTCTGCAATATCTCACTTTCCTCAGAGGCCAGGGCCTGGGCCTGCAGCAATTCTCAGAGTCTGTGAGGAGCAGAACCACCTGGGGTCTTTGTCAGACATGGAATCCAAACTTCAGGAGGTAGGGGATTCCAACAAAGGTGTCCTGGGACAAGACTCTGTAAGAAATGTTGCAGGGAGGTGAGAAGCCAGGTTCAGATTCTGTATTTCTTGCTGTGTAACAAGCCACCCCTAAAGCTTAGGGGCTTAAAACAGCAACTCATTATTCCCCAGAATCTCCGGATTGACCTGGAAGTTTCCTTTGCTCCTGTCCCCTGACCTCACTCACTAGACTGCAGTCAGCCTGTGACCTGGCCCAACCGGTGGTCTCTCTGATGGCCTCCTTTCCAGGACTGGAGCCTCAGCCAGGATGCCTGGACTGGTGCCCCCCTTTCTGCTTGTGGTTTTTCATCACAGCACAGTGCTCTCAGGGTTCCCAGGGGGCCGGAACACAAGCTCACAGCCTGTAAGAACTTGCCTGGGAATCATGCAGCCACACTTCCACCACCTTCTGTTGGTTAAAGAAGTCCCGGGGCCAGCCCAGACTTACAGGGCGGGGAAATAGGCTAAACGGCAAAGCTGCAAAGTGTTTGTAGCCATTTTTCAACCTGCCTCCATTTTTAAATTGGAAATATAGTGCAACCACAGTTATACTTTTTTTCTATTTATAAGCCATTTATGCCCTGACTTGCCAGGACTCCTTCAGGTGACAATAAAGAAATTAGCTTGGTAGAGGGGGAAGCATTTATTGGCTCCTCTTATTGGAATATTTAAAGGGTTTCTAGCTTCAGCTATGGCTAGATCCAGGAGCTTGAATCTTGTCATCAGAACACTTCCTACCACCAATCTCTCCCCTCTGTTTCCCTCAGAGACTGGCTTTCTGCATAAGGCCAGTTTTGTGTGTTGGAAAAGGCAAACTCAGGCAAACAAGCCTCTAAATGTAAGGTCTTTGGTCCAAAAGGAGGCGAGAAATCCTCACCCTCTGTAACTGATGTGTGAAATCTTTGAGAAAACTCTGATTGACCAGCTTAGGTCATGTGCACCGGGCTCCCTCCAGGAAGGGCAATGGGGGCTAGAGGGTGGCGCTCACCAGGAAGACAGAACCCGCAGCGGTCCACCGCCCTCTGCAAACTTATATTTCAGCACCAACACCAGGCCTGGTATATAGTTGCTGCCCAGTGAGTGTTTGTTGCATGAAAAATAAATAAGCTCCTGGCTGATCATAATAGGATGAAAGAGGGGGACGCTGCTCGGGAGCAGGGAATCTGCTTGGTGCTCTCTCTTGAAATTTTGCCACCAGCATTTACAAGGACCCAAAGGAGGATCCTTGGCAGCAGTTGGCAATGTCAGACAAGCTTCCTCCTATCTGAGATCCTGTCCTTCCCCAGGTCATAGAGCTGGAAGGTCGTGAGGCCAACTGGGCAAGCTCCCCTGGGAATGAGCCAGCCTAGAAATTGCCTGTTTGCCTCTTTTTGTGTCTGCCTTTGAAAAGGCATCTGGTGAATTCTTTTTTTTTTTTTTTTTTTCAGTTTTCTTGACATTTTGTTGATAACTGCTGGTGAGAAGCTTGGGGGGATTTTTTTTTTCTTCCACTTTTAGAAAACCTAACAAATTCTTTTGTTAGAACTTTTTCTTTGGAGAGATGGAAGACAGGGTTAATTATACCTGTGGGTGAAGTCTGCCAGCGATGTTGTTTTTCCAGCCCAAAGTTTACACCAGCCCGCACAAATAATCAGCATTCCCATCTCATTTACTTCCCAGATTCAGTGACCTGGAAAAAAAAATTCTTACATGAATTGCCAGAGAGGCAGGAAGTACTTACTAGAAGAGAGGAAAGGGAAAATAAATATTTCAGAATGTATTAAATGTTTTAAGTTTTAAAAAAAAAATAGCCCTCATTATAAGTAGAATGTGATTGAATAGAATGTTGTTTTCCTAGTTACCTTTCCTAGGTCTCCAGCATGCTAGGCTGAATATTGTAAATAAAAAATTATAAACTTTCCAGCAACAAAAGTTCCCAAGTGGGATGGTTATTCTTACCGTGAAAGGATAATTCTCGGGGAAAGTTTCAGTACCTGTGAGCTATAGACATCCATTCATGTGTGTGCAGGCTAAGTCGCTTCAGTCATGTCCAACTCTTTGCAACCCCACCAGGCTCCTCTGGCCATGGGATTCTCCAAGCAAGAATACTGGAGTGGGTTGCCATGCCCTCCTCCAGGGGATCTTCCCGACCTATAGGGGTCAAACCCACATCTCTTACATCTCCTGCATTGGCAGACAGGTATTTTTACCACTAGCACCACTTGGGAAGCCCAGACATCCATTACAGATATCTATATACAAGTACATCATTTCAACCAAATTCTTGACTCTATGAGGTTTTCTCAAATGACAGAGATAGCCTTGAGAATCGGCCTTGTCCTTCCCTGCCTGCCCTCACCTTTCCAGAGAATGATACCATATTTTTCCTATATTTTTTTCAATGGGCTCAGCCTTACACTCAGATCCACACCCACTAAACTTCCCATCTGGCCTCCACCCAGGATGAAATAATTCTGCTGCTGGGGAAAGAAGTCAGCCGTCTCTCGGATTTCGAACTCGAATCCAAATACAAAGATGCCGTGATCACCAACCTTCAGAACGAAGTGGCCCACCTGAGCCAGCAGCTGTCGGAAACAGCCGCCTCCAGGCAGAATGAGAGGGTGGTCCCACCCAAACGTCAGGTTCTGGAGGAAGACAATGATGCCCAACAGAGGGAAATCCAGAACTTGAAAAGCCAGGTAGAGGGGAGGAGGGGCATGGGACAGATCGGGAGCTTGGGATTGGCATACACACACTCTTAATTGTCGTTGTTTAGTTGCTAAGTCATGTCTGACTCTTATGCGACCCCATGAACTGTAGCCCACCAGGCTCCTCTGTCCATGAGATTTCCCAGGCAAGAATACTGGAGTGGGTTGCCATTTCCTTCTCCAGGGCCATCTTCCCAACCCAGGGATTGAAACTGCAGCTCCTGCCTTGGCGGGTGGATTCTTTACCACTGAGTCACCAGGGAAGCCCCACACTCTTAATAACTATGTATAAAACAGATGACTCGTGAGAACCTATTGTATTGCACAGGGAACCCTACTCAGTGCTCTGTGGTGAAATAAATGGGAAGGAAGTCGAAAAAAGAAGGGATATATGTATATGTGTAACTGATTCACTTTGCTGTACAGCAGAAACTAACACAACATTCTAAAGCAACTATATTTTAATGACAATTAATTTAAAAAAGAAAAACCAGGTAGGGCTCGAAGACCAGGGGTCAGAGTCTTAGGGTGGTGACTCAGGGTGATGGCTCTCAGGTGGAGCCCCAGGGAGCACCAAGGGTATCCACGCAGATAGTTGGAAACGGGTGGTCAGCACAGATGGTAGAGAAGAGCACAGATCCAGGGAGGAGAGACTCGGTAGGTTCCTAGCCTGCTAAGAACAATATTATTAATACCTTTGATTAAGTGCGTTCTTCAGTTGTGTCCGACTCTGTGCAACCCTATGGACTGTAGCCTGCCAGGCTCCTCTGTCCATGGGATTCTTCAGGCAAGGATACTGGAGTGGGTTGCCACGCCCTCCTCCAGGGGATCTTCCCGACCCAGGGATCGAACCTTGGTCTCTTACATCTCCTGCCTTGGCAGGCAGGTTCTTCACCACTAGCACCACCTGGGAAGCCCCTGACTACACTTACGATTCTACAGATGAGGAGACTGAGGCAGGCTCGGAGATACCCAGGAACTTGTTACAGCTTGCACAGCAAATGAGAGGCGGCTGTGTGACTTGAGCTCCCCTCTGCCACTTTGCATTTCCACCCAGCTCTGTGGCTTTAGTGACCACCTCTCATGCTCACCTGACCCCAGCCAGAAAGGACTGGAGATGGGGAGAAGGAATCTCCCAGTGTTCCAAATGCCAAGGCCTTTATCAAACCCTGAAGGCAGCTGCTGCTTCATTTATGGAGAATTTCACCCAAAATTCACCCCCCAGGATGCCTGGATTTATAGTCAAGTTCTTTTCTCTTGAAACTAGATCCAAAAAAAAATTTTTTTTAAGGAATGACTTTAAAATCGGCCATTGATCTTGTACATAAATTATATCTCAGCATATATGAAAGTAGCTCAGTCGTGTCTGACTCTTTGCGACCCCATGGACTGTACAGTCTGTAGAACTCTCTAGGCCAGAATACTAGAGTGAGTAACCGTTCCCTTCTCCAGGGGATCTTCCCGACCCAAGAATCAAACTGGGGTCTCCTACATTACAGGTGGATTCTTTACCAGCTGAGCCACCAGGGAAACCCATATCTCAGTATAGTTGATTAAAAAAAGAAATTGGCCACTGATGTATTTTGGCCTCAGTGCATAATTCTGCTTAAAACCATAGCCACATTTGGGGCCTCGGTTCCCTGTTTCTCTTTTACTTCCTTCCCCTTCTGTAACTGATTCTAGGTGCACAATTTCAGTCCTAGAAATGGTGCCCTAGAAAGGACACAGGTTGTCTGGAGAACCTAGGAGATTCTATCAGGAGACTGACAGCTCCATGAAGGCAAAGGTTGGTCCTAGTAACCTTCCAAAACTCTGATAGGTCCGTGCCTGTTTGTTCTTTATCCATCCACCCATCCATCCATTCAAATCAGTATTTGCTGGGGCCAGCCCTGTGTCATGCTGTCTTCCAGGCTCTGTGAATTCAGCAGAAACAAGGCAGACATGATCCTTCCCCCTGTTTTGTTCTAGTGAGGGGGGCAGAATAAACCAGGAAACAAGATATATGTTCTAGTATTTCAATGAAGTGGTGGCTCTCTTTTGAACCTATTTTTGAAAAAGCACTGAAAGCAGCAAGTCCTGCAGGAACCCCTACTGCAAACAGCTACCTTGACATGTAACTGACTCACTGAGGAATATCTTCTCTTGAGCTGAACCCAGTTTTGCTGAAATATCCTTTTCAGTTATCCTCCCATTTCAGAGCTTTCCTGAGCTAATGTCACAGGTACATGGACAAGGCCGAATTATTCTCACATATCTTTTTTTTTTTCAGTTGAAACATATTTGACATACAATATTATAGAATTTCCACGTATCTTTGAATATCAGCCAGTCACAATCTGAGTATTATTTAAAGTGGCTGATGATATCTGGGGGAAAAAAAATTTTTTTTTACGAAGAAATTATCTAGAAATAATTACACTGATTCATCATCCTGTTACCTCCTCCACCACTGGAGCTTTACTTATAACTGAAGGAGAATATTTTGTAACAAGACATCTATGAACCAGAGGCTGCCCTGGTTTGAACTCAAATCGAGTTCCATCCACTCACGTTTTAGCTTCTTAAATATTCTACTGCCTGCAGAACATTCAGCCAGAAGCAGAAGCCACATAGCTGGTTGATTTATTGTTCTGATTACTGTATGCGTTCTCCCTGGTCCCTGAAAGCATGTGCATAATGACTTGCTCTCAAAGATCTTCGATCCCCTAGAAATATCGCTAGAAAATTCTTACCTGCATGTGTTCTTATACGCCTGTGCTAATTAGAAACCAAATTAGTATCTTGAAAAAGTCACTCCTCCTAGCACTATTAATTTTCTTATGATTCTGGGCCCATTTTATTACATAGAATAACAACAGACATTAAACATCTTGGAATTTATGCCAATTACAGACAACATGGATATTTGTTTTGGTAGTAAAAGTAACAAAGAGGTTTGAAAGACTTTTTTTTTTTTTTTTTGGCTAAGCTGGGTCTTCATTGTGCGTGCAGGCTTTCTCTAGTTGTGGTGCACAGGCTCTTAGTTCCTTGACCAGGGATCAAACCCACATCCTCTACATTGGAAGGTGAACTCTCAACCACTGGACCACCAGGGAAGTCCCTTGAAGACTCTTCTGAGTTTTTCAGCAATCCAAAATCCTAAAACTCTTGACACTTAGAATGAAATATTTTAAATCTGTCAAAAGCACTGGAGTCTTTAGAGGGGAACGTATGTTTTCCCTTCTGGAAGTTTGTCTCTGTGTCTTCTCCCTTATGCAAATAAACCCATTAAGCTGAGAAGAGCTAGAAACAGTTTGCTTAAGTGTTCCAAGTACCTTTTATGGGAAAGTTGTATTCCACCACCACCACCACCACCCACCCACCCACCCTCTTTCATCTCTTCGGTAAGAGATGAAAGCATTTTTTTCACTCAAAGTCCAAAGCACAAACATGCAAAAGTATAGCCTTGGGGAGGCTGGTGGGCAGAGTGTCCTGTGTCCCCGCCCCCACCACCACCCATAGAAGGTGGTCATGTACAGATGTGAGACTTGGACCATAAAGAAAGCGAGCACTGAAGAATTGATGCTTTGGAGAAGACTCTTGAGAGTCCCTCGGACAGTAAGGAAATCAAACCAGTCAATCCTAAAGGAAATCAACCCTGAATATTCATTGAAAGGACTGATGCTGAAGCTGAAGCTTCAGTACTCTGGCCACCTAATGCAAAGAGCCAACTCATTGGAAAAGACCCTGATGCTGGGAAAGATTGAAGGCCACAGGAGAAGAGGGCAACAGAGATTGAAATGGGTAGATAGCGTCACTGACTCAATGGACATGAATTTGAGCAAACTCCGGGAGATGGTGGAGGACAGAAGAGTCTGGCATGCTGCAGTCCATGGGATTGCAAAGAGTCAGACACGACTGAGCAGCTGAACAACAACAATAGCCTTGGAGAGGCTGGGGGCCAGAGTGGGCTGTGTCCTCCCCCTCACTTTCTAGCATAGACCTGTCCCAATAATGTCTCAGATGCTCCAGGAGAAAAGTATCTGTAACCACCGTAAATGTCATAGACTCTCAACCATGATGGTGCATGAAACGAGAAAGAAAACTTGTGAGACCTTGACACTTGGGTTAATTCTATGAGAGTAAGAATGACAAGATTTCAGGCACAGAAACCAGGACCAAAGGCTGTGAGCGCCATCTGGTGGCAAGGTCACCACACCGTTGCCCAAATACCTGGGCATGCCCGCCCCTTCCCCCAATCTTTTTTTTTTTTTTTTAATGTGAAGCCTGCAGCCTGGTCTGACAGTAAACAGGGAAATTCTTGTATTTTCTCTTCTTTTAAGATTATTTTTATTTAAGATATTGAGTCTCTACTTACTCCTAGAGCAGTTATTTTTAACTTAATACACATTTTTAAGTTTAAAAAGCAAGGGGCTTCTAAGAAAAACGCTAAATTATAGCAAGACCAGCAGAGACATGGCAAAAATAGTCAAAGCGGTCTTGAATGACTGAACTTTAAGAATTCTCTTAGGGTGGGGTTGCCAAATAAAATACGGACACCCAATTAAATTTGAATATTAGAATGTCTTTTTTAGCGTATGTTCTACATACTGCATGGGACACACACGAAAATGTTATCTGTCATCTTATTTTAAGTGGGCATCCTTTTTGTCTCCCCCAAATCTGGCAACCTTACCTTAGGAAAACAAATTGCATCCAGCTCCTTGTCACTTCTATTTTGATCTGTCAGAAGAAACTAGCTCTTGTCCTATCTAGGGACTGTGTGGCATTTCTGCCCCAATAAACGTGTCCCTGTGGGAGAACTGAGTCCTGACGTCTGAAAAATCAAAGCGGCGAAGGCCCACAGCGCACCCTGGGAGGGAAAAGGCCTGGCCACTCAGACCAAGCGGTCCGGTGAGTCAGATGAAGAGGGAGGGGATTCTGGCCCACCTCCCTTCCCCAGCCTCTCAGGTACCTGCTCTGCAGAGGCCGAGATGCAGCAGCTACTTTCCGGCCCTTACCAGGGTTGCTTTCCAAGGAGATCCTTCCAGGGCCCCTGCCCTGTGTGTGGATCCCTGGAGAGGGGCTGGCCCTCAAGTGGGTTCTGAGCCAGGGACTTCCAGAGTTCTTGCAGCAACCAGCCGATGATCATCCCACCCATGATTTCTGTATTTCCTCCTAATAACAACCACAGCAGTGTTAAAGTGAGCCTGAGCAAGACGTACAAATGCACACGAAAAGGTTCCCAACTCCTTTCCCCAGAGACAGACAAGGGAAGCTGAAGCTAAAACACGCCATGGGTAGTCAGCTGAGAGGACATGACACCTCATCCCTCTATGCTGTGTGCCAGGCATGATCTGAGTACTTACACACATGACTAATTTGTTAAGATACTTCTCACGGGTTTCCTGGTGGTCCAGTGGTTAAGACTCCGAGCTCCCGAAGCAGAGGGCACGGGTTTGATCCCTGGTTGGGGAATGAAGATCCGACATGCTGCAAAGCAGGGCCTGGGGAAAAAACAATACTTCTAGCATCCTATCACACTGGGACTACCATCACCTCATGTACAGACTGAAAATAAAATATGGTGTCTTCCTGTGTTCACATGGCCCATAGCAGGCAGAAACAGGGCTTAAAGCCTACAGTCTGGCTCCCAAGTCCACACTATGCTTTAGAGCCTCCAACTTTTCATGCTGCTTCCTAGGGCCACCTGGAAAGGTGGAAAAGGGCCGCTAGAGGCTGGGTTTGAATCCTTCTCCACCTCTGACCAGCCCCATGATCCTGAGCAGGGGACTTTACCTCTCCAAGTCTCAGTCTGCTCCCTTGCAAATGGGAAGACTAATGGGAACATCAACCTTCAGCAATGCTATGAGGAGTATCCATGTAGCATGTGCAAACGAGTTTTGTAAACTCTGGAGTGTTGTATGAGGTATAAGCTATTTGCTGTTCTCATTAAAGGAAATTCATTGTATAACCTGTTCCCATCTCTTGGGGGCTTCCCAGATGGCACAGTGGTAAAGAATCTATGTGCCAATGCAGGGGACACAGGAGACATGGGTTTGATCCCTGAGTTGGGAAGAACCCCTGGAATAGGAAATGGCAACCCACTCCAGTGTTCTTGCCTGGGAAATCCCGTGGACAGAGGAGCCGGAGGGGCTACAGTCCCTGGGGTCGAAGAAGAGTCAGACATGACTGAGCATGCACAACACCCTCTTGTCTCTTGAATTTTGCTCTGCATACAGTCAGTGCTGGATGATTCGGCACCGACAGCTGGCCTGTTTATGGCTAAAAGTCCACAGATGGTGATCTCGGAGAGGCAACAGTGAGCAGTGGCTTGAAGCAAGATCTTAGTTCCCTGCCCAGGAACTGAACCTGGGTAGCCGGGATAAAAACCAGGACTCCTAGCCACTGGACCATCAACAGCTAGAGGCTAGAAGCAAATCTTCCCTGGCTCTTGCTCCCATTGAAAAATGCATTTCTTGTGGAGGCAAAAACTATAAAAAAAAAAAAAAAAAAAAACAGGTACAAAGTTTATTGTTACAGACACAGCACAACAACTGGAAGAGCACCCAGAGAATTTAGTTAAGACAGAGATGGACACCCAGAGAGAAAGGGTGTGGGCGTCCCTTCATTGAGGAGGAGCCCAGGACAGAGGTGGTTAAATCATGTCTATAGGGCAATTCTTTCAAATCTTTGTTGTTGTTGTTCAGTGGCTCAGTCTTGTGGAGTTTGTTCAAACTCAGGTCCATCGAGTCAGTGATGCCCTCCAACCATCTCGTCCTCTGTCGTCCCCTTCTCCTCCTGCCGTCAATCTTTCCCAATATCAGGGTCTTCTCTAGTGAGTTGGCTCTTTGCATTAGGTGGCCACCCATCCGGTGGGTCTTTGTTTACCTTTGGCCAATTATCTGGTTTCTTTTTCCACACCAGACCTACCCTAGGATCCTCCCCAACATGTGTGGACAGCTTTTTCCCAAGATAGATTCCAGCCCAGCAGCCAGTGAGAGATGGGGCTTGACATCACATATTATGGGATGGTGACCCCTCCTTTGTTATCCCCAACGAGCCTTTCTGCACATGTGCAGTGTCTCCCTTGCCCCAAGGTTGGGAAATATGTGACCTCTTGGTCTTGTACTCAAACAAGGTTTTGCCCTGTCTGTCCCTGATATAACTGATGTGTCCCACAGGAGGCAAAGTCCAGCCATTTACCCTGTTCCTGTCGTTATTTCCATCTCGAAGTGCAAACAGGAGACTGGTTGTAAATGCCTAACCTGGAGCCCACCTACCTCCTATCTTGGGAAATGTAAACAGAAGGCTGGTTGTAAGTATCCAGCCTGAAGCCCAACTCCCTCCTGCCTCAGTCACAGGAAGGGATCCAGGGCAGGGGCACCTGAGCCCCTGGGTGACCACAAAGATAAGGTTTGTGTCTTGATGATGTAGGACATGGAGGTCACTGAAGGAATAGGCACCCTCCCGTCTCTCCCACTAATTATAACTGGAAAGCTTGGTTTCCCCAACACCCCAACCCAAGATCAACCTGACTGTTTGTCCAGCCTTGGAGAAGTACCGGCGTGTCTTACAAAGCCGGCTGGCCCCCCCCCGACTGTGTGTTGCCTCTTCCCACAGATCAGTGCCCTGCAGCAAGGCTACAGCCAGGTGCTGTGCCAAACCCTGTCTGAGAGGAACTTGGAAATCACGTCCCTGAAGAACCAGGGTGAGAACTTAAGGAGGGATAACGCCATCACATCAGGTGAGGTCCTTCTGGATTTGCGCCTGAGAACTGCCTCCCTCCCCCTGCAGACATCACCAATCTATCACTGCACCTGCCTCCCTCCCCCTGCAGACATCACCAATCTACCACAGCAACTGTGCCCATGACCTGGGTGCAGCCTCGGGGATCTCAGCAGCCCACCTGGCCACCAGTGTCAGCGAGTTAGAATTCTCCCTCTGTTCAGGTTTCTTGCCACCCACTTACCAGGGCAGGGCCTGACAAATATTGGAGAGAATGTTGTATCTTGACTGGGCTTCCCAGGTGGCTGGCTTAGTGGTAAAGAATCCATTTGCCAATACTGGAGACATAGGAGACCCAGGTTCGATCCCTGGTCTGGGAAGATCCTCTGGAGAAGGAAATGGCAACTGCTCAAGTATTTTTGCCTGGACAGTTCCATGGGCAGAGGAGCCTGGTGGGCTACAGTCCATGGGGGTCGCAAAGAATCGGACACAACCAAGCGACTGAGCACACACATGCGTATATCTTATCTACAAGGTCTCCTGAGCACTGGCCCCACCAGGGAGAACATAGAACATAGTGTGACTTGGATGGCTCCACCAGCCAGCCTGCCCAAGTGCGAACTAGAACATGGACAAAATGGGCTCACCACTTTGGGTACCCATCATCTCACCCATTTTCACCTGAGTGCACTTGGACCCAAGTGAAACATTTTCTAATTGACCAACAGAGGTGGTTCCCTGATAAAGGGCTTGGGTGGGGGGAGGGGCAGCCCACACACAGCTGTGGCTGAGCCTGGACTCTCTGGATTCCTTCATTGCTTCAACATGCTGACTGAGCACCTACTAGGTGTCAGGCCCTGTTCTAGGCTCTGGGGAGAGAGCTCTGAGCAAGACAGTCAGATCCCTGTTCTGACTGATTTTGGAGGCCATGACAAGGAAAAGGATGAATAAACAAACAGCCTGTTTCAGAGAGTGGTTGTGCTGTGGAGAAAACAAACTGTGTGACATGGTGGCCAGTGCCTCAGGGAGGGAAACCAAGAGAGAACAGCATAGTGGGTGTGAAACCGTGCAACTCAGGTGGGACTTGGACCCAGGCCAGAACACACTATCTTTTAATTGAGATCACACATCTTGGCTTTATTTATTCATTAATAAAACTCGGGTTCTTGATGTCTTGTCACAGAGAGAATTCAGTGAGAGACAAAGTGATAGGTAAGAAGTGGATTTGCTTAGAGAGAAACACACTCCACAGGCAGAGAGTATGGGCCATCTCAGAAGGTGAGCAGCCCTGAAATACGAGGTGGTTAATTTTTATGGGTTGAGTAATTTCATAGGCTAATGAATGGGAGGATTAGTCCAAGTATTCCGGGGAAGGGGCAGTGATTTCCAGAAATTGGGCCACTGCCCACTTTTTGACCTTTTATGATTGACCTCAGAACTGTGATGGTACTGGTGGGTGTGTTGTTGTTCAGTCACCAAGTTGTATCCAACTCTTTGAAACCCCATGGACTGCAGCACGCCAGGCTTCCCTGTTCTTCACCATCTCCTGGAGTTTGCCCAAGTTCATATCCATTGAATCAGTGATACCATCCAACCATCTCATCCTCTGTTGCTGGTGGGTGTATCATTTAGCTATTGCATTACAACAAGCATATGATGAGGCTCCAAGTCCACTGGAAGTCTAATCTTCCACCGGCTTGGACCTAGTTGGTTCTAACCAGCTTATGTCACATCCTCAAGGGCTCTGTCATTCTTTTAGAGATTGTGCCCTTCCCCCTTCCCTCCTGTTTCAGATGCGCAACGACAAACCAAGGGCAAGGGAGGCTGTGCAGGGTGAACATGGGACTGAGGCTGGATTGGGTCAAGGGGTCTGGGTTTTATGCTAAGGGTGATGGGAAGCCAGTGGGGGTTTTAATGCAGAAAATGACATGTTGGAGACCTGAAGATGACCACTCACAGAAAGAGGGGAGGGAGAGGAGCAGGTGACAGGGACGGGGCAATGAGCCTGGGAGTGGCATGTCACTCCCAAAGTTCCCAGCATGTAGCAGGAACCATGCCCGCAGCTGTAAAAGCCAAGCACAGTATCGAGTCACACATGAATCACACATGTGCTTTTCCCCAGCCTCACTGTGCAACTTACTACTCTCACCCCCACCCCCTGCCAGCCCCAGGTCCCTGCTTATGCTCCTCCCTAACTTGGAAGATCCTCAGATATTTGCTGAGCACCTCCTCCAGGCTAAGTACTGGTCTGGGAACCAGGAATGTAAGGATGAACTCACTGGTCCTTGCCCTCTCTGCATATGTCTGCCAGTCAAGCCTCATCCAAGCATCAAGCCTGTCCTGGATCCTACTTTCTCCAGTCAGGGAGTCAGACAGACCTGGGTTGGGACAACACTTGGGATGAGCTGGACTCACACAAAATGTGGAAGCCCCAGAGGGATTTCCAAGTAACTTAACTGTGTCCTATGGGCAAAGCACATTTTTAAATGAAATTCTGAATCATTTCATCTTTTATTTCGTATTTGTTGTTGTTGTTGTTGAGTCACTAAGTCATGTCCCACTGTTTGTGATCCCATGGACTACAGCACGCCATGCCTCTGTCCCTCACTATCTCCCAGAGATTGCCCAAGTTCATGTCCATTGAGGCAGTGATGCCATCCAACCATCTCATCCTCTGCTGCCCCCTTCTCCTTTTACCTTTAATCTTTCCCAACATTAGGGTCTTTTCCATTGAGTTGGCTGTTCGCATAAGGTGGCCAAGTTCAGTTCAGTTCAGTCTCTCAGTTGTGTCCAACTCTTTGCGACCCCATGGACTGCAGCACGCCAGGCCTCCCTGGCCAAAGTATAAATATTTTTGGTCGTGCCTCATGACATGCAAAATCTTAGTTCCCTGACCAGGGATGAAATCGCTGCTTCCTGCTTTGGAAACATGGAGCCCTAACCAGTGGACCTCCAGGGAATTCCTCATATACCTGCTTGACTGACACCTAGCAATAAAATGAGGCCTAATGTTCTTCCAAGAAAGAACTGTATGAGAGAATCCAGTACCACTGTATTTAGGCACCTTTCTTCCCACTTTGGGCTTCCCTGGTGCCTCAGCTGGTAAAGAATCCGCCTGAAATGCGGGAGACCTGGGTTCAATCCCTGGGTTGGGAAGATCCCCTGGAGAAGAGAATGGCTACACACTCCAGTATTCTGGCCTGGAGAATTCCATGAACTATACAGTCCATGGGGTCACAAAGAGTCGGACACGACTGAGCAACTTTCACTTTCACTTCCCACTTTTCTCCAAAGTGATAATTCAATAATGAAATAGTTATTATTGCTATATAGCAAGTTATCCCAAAATGTACTGGATGAAACAACAGCTAATATTTATTATCTCACCCAGCTTCTATAGTACAGGAATTTGGGATGGAGGGGTGTGTAACTTAGTTCTCTTGAATTGCAGTCAAGATGTCAGCTGGGGCATCAGTCATGTCATCAAAAGCCTTACTGGAAGCGGGAGGAACCCCTTTCAGAGTAGCTGCTCATGTGGCTGTTGGTTGAAGGCCTTAGTCTCTCATCACATGTACTTCTCCCAAGGGCTGTTTGAGTGTCCTCACAACATGGGGGTGGCTTCCCCCAGAGTGAGTGATTCAAGAGAGAGCAAAGAGGAAGCTGCAGTGTCTTTTATGACCCCTGGGAGGTCACATTGCAACATTTCCACAGCATCACGTGGGTTACCCGTGTCAGCCCTATTCAGGGTGGGAGAGGCCACCCAAGGGCATGAATTCCAGGAGGCAGGGATCATGGGGGCCATATCGGAAACTGGCTGTCATGAAAAATAGTGAGTGCCATGTAGGGGGATGACAGAGGATGAGATGGTTGGTTGACATCACTGACTCAATGGACATGAGTTTGAGCAATCTCCGGGAGATGGTGGAAGACAGAGAAGCCTGGCATGCTGCAGTCCATGGGGTCGCAAAGAGTCAGACACGATTTAGCGACTGAACAACAACAACAAATATATGTTAGCCACTTTATGTTCTTAGGACAGACCATCTCACTTGACCCTTTTCAATAACTCTGTGCAGGACATACAATGGGAGGTGAAATAACTTGTCCAAGACCACCAAGCTAATAAGGGGTAGGGACGGGTCCAAGCTCATGTAAGTGTCAAGCCAGCCGCCCCACCAAGGGTGTCCAGCAGTCCGCTCTGCCGCAAGTCTGCCTCCTGGGCTCTGGAGAAGAATTCCTGGACCTCGTCTGTGCTGCCTTTGTTCCCCAGGCCCTGGGCATGGCCTCTCCTGGGCTCCTCTCCCCTGCATGGGCTCTGCCCAGCCTGTGCCCACCAGGGGCCCCCAAAGGCTTCTCCTCCCACTGGTGCTCACTGACTCATTCTCCCTGAAGCCTCAAACCACGTTCCATGGTCTCTGGTCTCATCTCCGTTCTTGCTCTGGGATTCTTGGCAACAACCTCCACAGTTCTAGGAATGCTGGCCCTGGGCTTGGAGGTTCTTGTCTGAAACTTGGCTAACAGCCGTGGTGATGCCAGGAATCCTTCCTGCCTTTTTGACCTGTGAGTTTTTGTTTTTGTTTTGCAGAGATGGTGTCATCTTTGCAAAAGGATATGTTAGCAAAGGATGAGCAAGTTCAACAGCTTAAACAGGAGGTGAATCAACTAAAAAGTGAGAACAAAGAAAAGGATCACCAGCTCGAAGCCCTCAGCTCCAGAGTGAGTGTCGAGTCATCACCAAAGTGTAGCTTCGAAAAGCAGACACAGTGCAGCCAAGTGACCCACTGGGCCCCACCTCCCTCGTGCGGTGGTGAGACGAGGCCAGTGCCCAGGGGCACAGGGAGGAGAGCTGTGGGCAGGTGGCCAACTTCTCTGCAGCTTTTAAAGTACAGTATATGACTCAGAATAAGCATGATATATGTTCAAATGCAGCAAACATTTTCTAACCCGTATGATAAATAAACCCCAGGAACAAACACATTTATTAGCATATATTGCTACTGCACAGCTTAATGTAAAACAGAATAAAATCTCTCTGTGAGCAAGGACAACCCACAGGGCTCCATCACAGTCCCAGCACCACTGGTTCTCATAACTGCCTTCAAATCAGAACGTTTGAAGATCCAGATGCAAACACACAAACTCTCATTTCTTCCCTAGACTTGGTAGGCAAGTGAAGAGTTTTTTAAATGGAACTTTATTTGCAAATCTTGCCTTCCACACCAACTTTAGAATCTTGACTCTATAGGATAAGATTTCTCAGGATTTGTATAATGCATCTGTTTCTGCCAGTCAAGGTAAAACCTCATAGCTTTCATCTCAGATTGTAACTCAGAGATTCCCAGCAGCTGTCCAGTGGGTTAGCCAGGTCTGCACGGGTGTGGGGTGGAAACATGCTGAGGTTCCAAGGAAAAGGCATGATACATAGTACCTGGTGCATAGTACTACACTGAATATGGAACTGGCAAAAGCCATGAGTTTTGGGGTCAGACAGACCTGGGTCCAATCCCAGAGCTTTATCTTACTGTAACTTATTTGGCCTTTATTTCCCCATCTGCGAAATGGGAATGACAAAATCGTTTTCCAGGACATGGGAGCCTGGTTTTAGCAGTGCTCCTCTGCCTCTGCCTCAGTCAGCCGCCTGGCCAATTGCCTCTGCCTTGGTTTCTGCCAAGAAGAGTGCCCTCCTAGGCATGTGCACTCACTGTTTTAGGTGAGAGGACTGCTGCATGTGTGTGTGTGTGTGTGTGTGTGTGTGTGTGTGTGTGTGTGTGTGTGTGTGTGTTGGGGACAGGGAGGGGTTGCAGAGCTGGTGCTTAGTACAAGAAATATACAAAGACAGCCCCTGCTTGGCTCTTCCACCGCCCACAGTGCATTTGCTTGATTATGTCCCCGTTTCCCCTTCCTTATTGACCTTGGAGTGAGGTCACTTTTCCTCTGGGTTCTTCCAGTCTTGTTTCTATATATTACCTAGAAATCAATCAGTGAGTTATTTTACAGTGAATTTACACTATGCATATTTTTTAAAATCGTAAACACAATGACTTCCCCATGCTAATAAATCAACGCTCTTATCACTGGTCTTAAAAGCCACACACTTTCTCCCGGATGTACATCGTGTTATAAAGTGATCTCCTGTTATAAACAACACTTGGGTTTTTTTTTCCCACTGTTACTGACAGTTCTATGGAGAACATCCTTGAAGCTACAGATTCACTAATTTCCATCAATCACTGATTTTTCTAATCATTGTCCTTAGGGTACATGTCTAAAGTGGGAATTTCTGGGTCCAAAGAAAGCACATCCATCCTTATGCTCTTAATGTCTGTTACCAAAATGCCCTCAGAAAAGGCAGCTCCGTTTACCCCTTTGTGACCAACAGGGCAGTTGTGTCTTTGAGATGGAACCTGCACAAAAGCAGTAAGATTGACCCAAACTCACTGGCCCTCACCACTCTCGACGGTCACTGAGTGAAAACAGCTCAATTCCTCCACCCTAAGTACTCAGACTCTACGAGTCTGGACTTTACCTGTGGTGCAGTTTGCTGGCTTTTGAAGGGCAATTTAGACGCTTTATTTGTCAGAACTCACAAGAAACGTGAGCAAGGAACAACCACAGAATCCCCGTGCTTCTATCACACAGATGATCTGGCCTCTCAGAATGCAGGATGTGATTGAGTTAAACAACAGAAGACAGTCTTGGGCACGCACATAGGGACTTAGGGCCCCCAGTCAAGCCCACATGACCTTGTTATTTTTCTCCCCAGTGCTCAGTACTGAAAGAAGAGTTAAAGAAGGAAGATACCCAGAAGGAGAACCTGGAAGCCCAAGAGAAAGAATTAAAACTCTACAAAACCGTGCGTTGAAACCTTCTCACCCCTGGGTGTCCACAGAAAGCCTAGACTTTGACCTTCAGAGCTTTGGAGGGGTTCCTTGGCCCCTTAGCTAGTACAAACTCTGGGGCTTTATGGGTGTTTGTTTGTTAATGTAATTAACACAATTCTTTGATTTGCTTGCCTCAAAGAGATGGGTAGAAAACCTTGGAAAACATACTCTCCTAGGATTTCGTGGACAGTTGGCTCTAGGCCCCTCATCAGGTTTCCCCTGGAGCTGGGCTAGAGTTGGGCTGGAGACTGGGACAGAAGGTGGCCAGCAGGCCACTAGATGCTGCTAGAAATTCACCATGGTTCCTACCCCTGGACTTGTGATGCCCAGACGTTCATGATCTACTGTCACAAGTTTTATCACAGCCATGGGCACTGTTATTGACATGAAACGCCTCCTTAAGTATCGTTACTTAAATATTGATGCATTCAATTTTACATCAGTTCATAAAAACAAAATAAAAAGCAGACATATCATTGGCCATGTATGGAAGGTGAATATAAAAATTAGTACAATGAAAAGTTGAGCACTAAATGTGAATGTTCACCCTCTGCGCCAGCCGAATCCTCAAGAATATCACTAAGCATATATTTTCCATCTGTCGAGGCCATTTTCTTCTCTCAGGGGCACTGCTATTCTCTGTCTCAAATGGGAACAAAAAGAAAAAGCTCATTGTTCTTTTTCTTCCAAGTTCTGCCCATGGTGTCTTCCAAATAACCCCTATTTAGACTGAACTCAAAATATACTCCAAGGAAGGAGAATCTAATGAGTAAATGTGTCCCTTGTACTGTTTAATCCAGAATCCATGCTGATCTTCAAAAGAAACTCAAATTTTCCCTCACCCAGCACTTTCAATGCATCTGTTGAAAGAAACCCTAATTTACTTTAAAGATCTGTAGAAGCATCTCCCAAGGGAAAGAATTAAACCGATCTTAGACTAGGTTTCCACCTTAACGAACCCGGTGAGGTGAGTTACGAAGCTGACTTCCTTGTTGTTGAAACTTTCCCAGCAAATCCACGATATGGAGAAAGAAGTGAGAAAGCTCAGGGAGGAGCTGAAGAGGAGCAGTACGGAGCAGAGCCTGATCTCTAAGACGCTTCGGGAAAAGAGCAAGGTACAGCAGGGATGGGTCGCCCTGGCAACTGCTCCGGGCTGGGTCTGCCAGACTCCAAAGTTTCCGTGTGTAACCACGATCCACTGCCTTCAGTCATGAAATTACCCAGGAAAGAATTGATCCGTTAAATCAAGTTTGTCAATGATGTTGTTCCAACTTATATACTTTTATTGATTTGTGTGTGTGTGTGTGTGTGTCTTTGTGTTCTATCAGTCATTGGGAACTTTTTTTTTTAAGTCATGATTGTAGATTTGTGTGTTTCTCCTTTTAATATTGACAAATTTTGCTGTATATATTGTGAGGTTGTGTTACTATGTGCATATAAATTTAGAACTCTAATACTTCCAGTAGAGCAAGACTTTTGATCATCATAAAATGTCCCTTTTCATCTCTAGTAGTGTTTTCCCCTTAACGTCTTCTTTGTCATTTAGCGCCATCACTGGCTTGCTGTTGGTTAGAGTTTCCATAGCATATTTTTTTCATACTTTCTCTGTTAATTGTTAAAATTTTATTTATTTATTTATTTATTTATTTTTGGCTGTGCTGGGTCTTCATTACTGCACACAGGCTTTCCCTGGATATGGTGAGCAGGGACTATCTAGTTGCGGTACACCAGCTTCTCATTTCAGTGGTGTCTTGTTGTGGAGCATAGGTTTTGGGGTGCAAAAGCTCAGTAGTTGTGGCTCATGGTCTTAGTTGCCCCGTGGCATGTGGAATCTCCTGGGACCAGGGATCAAACCCATGTCCTCTGCTTTGGCAGATGGATTCTTAGCCACTGGACCACTGGGGAAGTCCTCTCTGTCAGTTTTTAAGTTTTTAGACATATAGCTTCCAAATAGCATATCATTTTTACCAAATTCAGTTTGACAGTCTTTTACTTCTAGTCCGTTTATGTTATATAATTACCCATACATTGGGATTTAAATCTACTCTCTTGCTCAGTACCAGTTGTACTATCTGTACTATATTGCTTTTTCTCTCCTTTCTTGCCTGCTTTTGAGTTGATGGTTTTCTATCATTCCACTTTCCCCCTCTATTAACTTGGAAACATTTCACTTTTTTACTATCCTTTTAATAATAGTAAGACAATAGCATTTTATCCTTGACTCTCAAAGCTCTCACATTAATTAAGTTTTTCACTCTTCTATTGCTCTCTTAGTGGTCATCCTAAAGATTACAACGTGCATTCTTTTTTCATTAATTAATTATTTCTTTGGCTGTGGCAGGTTTAGTTGCGGATCATCATTGTGGCACGTTTGATCTTCAGTTGCAGCATGCAAACTCTTCAGTTGCAGCATGTGGAATCTAGTTCCCTGACCAGGAATTGAACCCTGGCCCTTGGCATTGGGAGCGCATAGTCTTAGCCACTGGACCACCACAGAAATACTTACAATGTGCATTCTTAACTTACCAAGATGTAGTATTAGTTGATAATTATGCCCTTCTCCTTGACAATGCAGTGAATTTAGAACACCCTAACTTCACTTACCCCCTCCAGATTTGTAAGTCATTGTTGTCATTTTCTAAATTCCGCTCTATAGTTATTAATAAAACCCCCAAAGATTTTGTTGGTGTTTTTATATAGTCAGTATCATATGCACACATTACTCTTACTGTTGCTTGTCTTTTCTGCATCTCTGATCCTCCGTCTGCATTCATTTTTCTTGTCTCTGAAGAGTACCCTTTAGTGTTTTCCTTCACTGTAGCTCTGTTGATGGCAGTCTCAGATGTGTCTGTGTGTCTATCTTGAAATGTATATTTAACCTTCGTTCTTAAAACACATTTGACTGCCTGTTGAATTCTGCAATGGCAGTTCTGTTCTTTCAGCACACTAGAAACAGCTCCTGTTATTTCTATTTAGAAGTCATCTGTAAGCCTTATTGTTGCACCTTTGCATAACCTGTCTTTTTCTCTGGCTGCTTTTAAGATTTTCTTTTCCCTGCATTTCCAGCAGTTTTATTATGATTTATCTAGGTGCGGATTCATTTTTATTTGCCTTGTTCAGAGCTCACTGGGGCTTCTTGAATCCCTGGCTTGGTGTTTTGCGCTAGTTCTGGCACTCAGGCTCTATTGCACACAGGCAGTGGGGCGCTACCAGGGCTTCCGAACAGGGAACCAATATGTGACATTCGCGGCTAATAATGGTGAAAACAATAGCTGCAGTTTCTCATGGACTGGGCATTACCACCAAACATTTCATCTCTTTTCCCTCTTCACAGCAGCGCCATGACCTAGAGATCATCATCCCCAATTTACAGATGAGAAAGTCAAGACCCCTTGTTAACTAGCAATGTAACTAGCCCAGTCGCATAGTTTTGGCTGACTCCAGGTTGGTCTGACTCCACACCATTGTGTAGCCAACAGCCACGTGCTACTGTTTACACTGAAATTAATCACAATTAAATACACTTTGAAACTCGTTTCCTCGGTCACACCAGCCCCTGTTTCGAGTGCTGGATCACCAGATGTGGTTAGTGGCTGCTGTATTAGATGATACAGATTCAGAGCATCTGTATCATTGTAGACAGTTCTATAGGTCGGAGCTGCCCTACAGCTGGCTAACCCTCACAGTACCGTTAAGGTTGTTCTGCAAGGGGCTAAACTAGAGGCGAGGAGGCCAGTTGTCACAGCCCAGCATGTCACATGAGAGGGTTGGGAGGGCAGGCACAGAGAGCACCAGGTGTGACGGAGGGAGCAGGGCGGCCCCTGAAGTTGCCTGAGGCTCAGGAGTGAGAAGGGAGGGCTGTTCGTGGAGAACACAGATAAGGGCAGAGTCCAGGGTTGGACTTGGCCTCTGCGGTGTATGGAAATGCTGCTGAAATACAAGTCATAGCGCATTTAGACCTGGGAGGAAACTAAGGCCCACAGAGGTGGCTTTTCCAAGGTACCAGAGCTGGGTAGTCGCTCTAACTCTGTACCACTCTACTCAGAGTTCTTCTGGGTCTTTTATTACATCTCTGTGATCCCCCTCGTCAGATCCCTAATCAACACGGCCCATGGGATTTGTTTCAGCACAAAGTCTTTCCATTTATTTACGTGAGTTTGCCTGGTTTCCTGTTGGTAGCAGAGCCCTGGGCTCAGCAGATGTGTCCCTGAAATGAGCAGCTGCAAGGCCTACACTGGCCAGCAGAGGGTAGCATCAAGCGCGCCCAAGCACCTCAGCTTGCCCCGTTACCAAGCAAGGGAGGATTAGACAAGCAAGCTTCTGCACTTCAAACGCCTTCTTTTGAAGGCTGCAATTCTTAATAGACATTACTTAGCAAGCCTCTAGAGAGGTTTTCACCTGTGGGTGTGCTCAAAGTGGTAATGACAAATAGTTATGATGATAAACCCAATAATAACACTGACCAAGGACCCATCATGGGGTCTTAGAAGGAGGCTGCATGGCAGACATCCCCGTTCACCTTTTAAAAAATATGTTTATTTATTTGGTTGCACCAGATCTTAATTGCTCTCCTGTCTTCGTTGTGGCATGTGGGATCTAGTTCCCTGACCAGGGATCAAACCTGGGTGCCCTCCACTGAGAGCAAGGAGACTTAGCCACTAGACTACCAGGAAATTCCACACCCACCTTTTATAGATCACACCAATATTTACCACACCCACAGACCTGTAAGCCCTATTCCAAATATTTTGAATCCCCACAATAACTCTATGCTGCAGTACAGGTACCATCATCCCCATTTGACAGATGACAACACTGAGTCACGGAACAGTGAAATCACTTTCCCAGGGTCACACATCTTGCTAGGGACCGAGCTGGGACTGGAGTCTGTGATAGGACATAGTTGAGCCCATGGTGCAGAGCTCGGCCCCTTCCCTTAAGGGGTATTTCCCTGTGAGTTTATCTACACCCTGTGTATGCCCATGACCCCTGCCACGGGGCCGCAGCTGTCCCTACCCCTCGAGGACTCCCCCACAGCCATTAGCACCGCACCCCCCCCCCAGAAGAGTTCCCCCAGAGGGCATGATGATCACATTAGCAGCAAGCCTATGCTTTCATCATCCTTTCAGGTTGAAGAGAAGCTTCAGGAGGATTCCAGAAGGAAATTGCTTCAGCTGCAAGAAATGGGGAACAGAGAAAACCTCATTAAAGCCAATTTGGAAAGGGCAGTAGGTCAGGTAGGCGTGCTGCCAAGCCCCTTCATGGCCCACTGCTCTCCACGGAGCCCTGAGCCCAAGCAGCCGGTGGGGATGAGTGAGGAGGAGGATGGCCTAGTTTAATTTCACCCACTTGTCCCTGGGGGCAGGGCTCTATGTGGCTCCCAAGTCCCAGTGGATGTCCCTAAAAAGGCTTTTCCTGCTGGGAAGCTGCCACACTGGTGTTTGCCTTCACCTGCGACCCTGACCAAGCAGCCAGTCCCAGGTCAAGGCCCACCCTGGTAAACCAACGGTGTGGGTCCGTCTTGAGGAGAGTTTGAGCCTCTCAACCGCAGTGGTGTTTCTAGCACTTTCTCCTTCACATTTTTTTGTCTTGACATTTATAGCAATCTTTCTTCCTCTGGGCCTCCAAACAGACGCTCTAGTCAGTATCCACAGGGGATGCCACTTTTCTGTTTGTTTTTGTTTTGTTGTTTTGCTTTGTTTTGCCAAGCTACATGGCTTGCAGGATCTTAGTTTCCCAACCAGTGATCAAACCCATGCACCCTGCAGTGGAAGCACAGAGTCTTAACCACTGAACCACTAGGGAAGTCCTGCCACTTTTCTTAATGAAGTATTAATAATATGCAGGTCAAGAAGCAACAGTTAGAACTGGACATGGAACAACAGACTGGTTCCACATCGGAAAAGGAGTACATCAAGGCTGTATATTGTTACCCTGCTTATTTAACTTATATGCAGAGTACATCATGAGAAACGCTGGGCTGGATGAAGCACAAGAGGGAATCAAGACTGCCGGGAGAAATATCAATAACCTCAGATATGCACATGACACCACCCTTATGGCAGAAATCAAAGAAGAACTAAAGAGATGAAAGTGAAAGAGGAGGGTGAAAAAGTTGGCTTAAAACTCAACATTCAGAAAACGAAGATCATGGCATCTGGTCCCATCACTTCATGGCAAATAGATGGGGAAACAATGGAAACAGTGACAAACTTTATTTTCTTGGGCTCCAAAATCACTGCAGACGGTGAGTTCAGCCATGAAATTAAAAGACGCTTACTCCTTGGAAGAAAAGCTATGACCAACCTAGACAGCATATTAAAAAGCAGAGACATTACTTTGCCAACAAATGTCCGTCTAGTCCAAGTTGTGGTTTTTCCAGTAGTCGTGTATGGATTTGAGAGTTGGACTATAAAGAAAGCTGGGCGCCGAAGAATTGATGCTTTTGAACTGTGGTGTTGGAGAAGACTCTTGAGAGTCCCTTGGACTGCAAGGAGATCCAACCAGTCCATCCTAAAGGAAATCAGTCCTGAATATTCATTGGAAGGACTGATGCTGAAGCTGAAACTCCAATACTTTGGCCACCTGATGCAAAGAACTGACTCACTGGAAAAGACCCAGATGCTGAGAAAGATTGAAGGCAGGAGGAGAAGGGGATAACAGAGGGTGAGGTGGTTGGATGGCATCACCAACCGGATGGACATGAGTTTGAGTAAGCTCCGGGAGTTGGTGATGGACAGGGAGGCCTGCTGCAGTCCATGGGGTCGCAAAGAGTTGGACACAACTGAGCGACTGAACTGAACTGAATAATAGAATTAATAATAGAACCCAGATTATCATAGCTCATGCCAAATGGAGATGGGCAGGATGGGGAGTAGGCTCTGACTCAGCAGGTCTGGGGATACCATCTCCCAGGGCTCTGAACCAAGATGGCCCAGCGGCCCTTCCTCTTACATGTGGTGCATACATGATGGTCAGAACATGCAAACAAGGCCTCACAAAAAAACTAAAGGAGGGCAGATGAGATCCCAGGATGGGGCACTGGCCCTGCGGAAGATGGCCACCCAGGGCAGCCCACCTTGGACCCCTCCACAAGGCACCCCTTTCCTCATAACCACAGCTCCAGGGGGACAAGAACATTTTGCATGTATGTGTGTTTGTGCTTTTCTTTTTCTGGGAGGGTGAGTCTACCTTGTCACTCATTGGATTCTCAGAAGGGTCTGTAAGCTACCCAGAAAGGTTAAGAACCACGGTCCTTAAAGGAGCACTCCAGCCTACCCAGCCCAGCTCCTGAAGCCCTTCCATATAGTGGCGTCCAAGCCTGAACAAGCAGTGTGACCATGCATCGTCCTGCAAGCTGAACTCCAGAGGCACCCACAGGGTAAATGATGATGATAGTGCCTCTTGGCAGGTTTTAAAGCCTCTTCAACAAACATCCACACCATCACCCCCAGTGTCCTCTCTCCTGCAGGGTGCTGACCCATTAGCAAGGGAGAGAGCCCACCACTTTGGGCTTCCCTTGGTGCACCTGCGCTACCCCTCCCCCTGCCAGCGCTCCACACCCCCAGCACACACCCGCTTTGAGGGCATGATCTGTGCTGCTTGCCAAGAGCCTGGTCATGCCTCCAGCCAGAGCTCATTCGGGAAGACCCTCAGAGACACAGAGATTTCTCCAGGACTCGAGAGAGTAAGGATGAGGCCTTTCTGTGCTGCCCTGTCCTTCCCACATCACCCCCTTGTCCACAGCCAGCTCCCTGCCTGAGGTCATGCCCTTCCCCAGGCAAGTGACTCCAGTACTGACTCCTGTTGCCCAGCAGGACCTGTCCCTCCGCTCAGAGCAGTCCCATAGGGTGCCTCTGGTGGTGATGGAGGCCATCGCCCATGGGGCCCTGCCTACATAACCTCTTCTTTGGGCAAGTTAGGACCCTCCCCTTGGCCATGAAACCAGCAGATGGCCCGGAATCCCTCAGATCACCCAGCTGTCTTCCAGCAAGCCGACTGCAGAGCTGTCCTTAGGAGAGCTGTAATTCCTCCGCTTGGCTTTTCAGAACTCCCTGGTGTGCAGCAAACTCCTGTGTCTTGGGACCCGTTGACATTCACATTGATTCCCCAGCTGTTATGGTCTTTCAGGGCTCTATTTTAGAGTCTTTTGTGATCACATTTTGCCCATGAGCCAAAAACCCAATCCAAGGGCCATCATGTTGGTAAACTTCCAGAGAGGGTTGGGCTTGTTTGCCTCTCAGGTCTCTCATGAACCTGGGACACCCTGAACTTGTCATTCTAGAAGCCCTGATTCTAATGTAACTGTGCTCTTTCATCAACCGTAATCTGAAGACAGCAGCACCAGGGAGGCAGTCAATAAAAGCTGGCCGAACTGAAGGCGAGGACTCTGAACACCTGCCAAGTCAATTGTTTCTGTTACAAGCATTCGATGAACATTTATTGAGTACCTGCTGGGTGCCAGGCTCCGGGGACCCGGAGGGGAATACAGCAGGCGTCATCTTAAGGACACGAGGCCTAAGGCACAAAATGGCAGTGGGCTGCTCCTCCTTCTCTCCCCAGGCACTCTGGCTGATTACACAGTTTACTCGGGCTGACAGCCTCAATATTTATCTCACAGTCTGGTGCCAGCGTACCAATTACGGAAGAGCGCTCCCAGCCCCAGACTTCCCACTGGATAATTGGCAGTGAGTGGCTCTTCTGAGGGCCCAAGACGTGTGTGCGCTGCCCACGCGCATCGGCTGGGTTAGGCGGGCATGCCTGAAAAGTCATTAAAACCTACCGTCCCCCTCTCTTGTGTGGGCACTGCCCCTTCCAGTGAGAGGTGAAGGTGTTAATAACCCATTTGTGTGTGTGCTTAGTCACTTGGGTGTGACCAACTCTTTGCAACCCCGTGGAATATAGCCTGCAGGCTCCTCCATCCGTGCAATTTTTCAGGCAAGAATACTAGATTGGGTTGCCATTTCCTACTCCAGGGAATCTTCCCAACCCAGGAGTCGTACCCACATCTCTTGTGGCTCCTGCATTGGCAGGCGGATTCTTTACCACTAGGACCCCCTGGGAAGCCCCAACCATAGTGACTATTAATGGTGTGCAGAGCCTTCTAACCGATTTCTCCCAGACCCAGCAGTGGAAGTGCCTCCCCAAGCCCTGCGGCTGCAGCTGCACCACTCATCCCATCACCTTCCCTTTCTTTGTGTTGCAGCTGGAGCATTTCAGAAGCCAGGTCATCAAGGCCACCTATGGACGAGCAAAGCCGTTCCAGGACAAGCCCGTCTCCGATCAGCAGGTTCGTCCCTCATCCCCACTTTCTTCCTCAGGGAGCCGGTACTCCAGACACTGGGAGCATATGTTTCTGTTTTTTGTTGGTAGCGCATATTTTTCACACTGTTGCTACACCATGAAGATTTGTTTCGATATTCTGGGATTTCCTGGCTTTTGGAGTAAAAGCCAGTTAAACTCCTTTGAAGTGTTTCTGTGAAAATCAAATGGAACCACCCAGGCCTGTGTCTGGTCTCCAGGCCCTCATGGTCCACCTGCGCTAGTCCCACAAGGAAAGAGCCTCGCCGTAGAGCAGGCGTCCTGGCTCGTTCCTCCTGAAGAGGGCAGCCGGCAGCGAGGATGTGCCTCCAGCTGTAAGGACTGACTTGTTATTCTTCCATCTGTCCTCTCCAGCCCTGTGTCAGCACGCGGGTGAAAAATTCACACCATGAACTGCTCTCGGGTAACCTAGCCTTCTCTTTCGGGCCCCACAGCATCAGGCTCAGCGTGATGAATCACTCCCAGAGTTCCGAAGAATCTAGAACACACGCGGGGCCACATGACAAACCTAAGGCTCTTAAAAATCATCTCTGATCCTGGGAAACATGCCCCGGTGACAGAGCCGACATTCCCTCTAGAGCCATCACCCAAACATGCCAGGACCTCCCTCCCCAACCTGGCAGAGATGGGAGCTCAAGCCCATGCCCTCCCCCCACCCAGGGCCCCTCCCGCCAGAGCCACCCTGCAATGTCAATCTTTTTTTTTTTCTTTTTCCCATTAGTTAATAGAGAAGATCACCCAGGTCACTGAGGACAACATCAACTTTCAGCAGAAAAAGTGGACCCTGCAGAAGGAGACGCAGCTCGGCCTCTGCCGACAGGAGGAGGTCACAGACAGCATTGAGAAGCTGAAGAAGGCCTTAGCCAGCTGCCAGGTGCCCTCCTCCGCTCCTCACCCGTGTCCCCTGTGGCTCACGTTGTGCTCCTTGTTCAGGAAATTGTCCAGCTCTGCTTTTCTGCCCACCTTCTCTCTTGCTGGAGAAATCTGTTTGAGGTAGAAAAAAAAGGACCTCAAAAACTGCCTCCCAGGTGAACTTGGTGTGGCCAAGAAAAAGCTGCCCAACACTCCCCTTTGGGAGGCCCCTGGAGCCCAGGGGAAGAAATGTTGTTGTTCAGTCACTCAGTCGTGTCTGACTCTTTGTGACCCCGTGGACTGCAGCACTCCAGGCTCTCCTGTCCTTCACCATCTCCTGGAGTTTGTTCAAACTCATGTCCATTAAGTCAGTGATGCCATCCAACCATCTCACCCTCTGTCGCCCCCTTCTCCTCTTGCCCTCAAAATAGCCCTGGCTTATTTCCAGAGAAACCAAGAAAACATCCTGCTCTTTATTTGCATTTTTCTTTTTCATCTCAGCAGTGGAAAGGCCGCTCTTACCCCAGTCCCCTTTGACTCTGGAGGAAACAGGTCTGGAAGGTTCTGACTGACCACCACCCCCCACCTCCCAGCCCCCACCCGGGGAACCAGCTTTATCAAAACAGGCAGCTGCTTCTGCTTTCTCTGGAAATAAGCAGCTGCTATTTGGGGAGTCTTGTGAATGTTGGCTTGTCAGCACTCTTTCAAGTCAGGAAATCGGACTTTCTGACCAGCTTGTGTGTTGATCTCAGCAGGAATTTTGTAGCCAAATTTGGTTCTCGTTTCAGCCAAATCGTCCTTGGCAATTTGGCTTTGGAATTGCCTGTAACTAAACGTGGGATCTCTTCCTTTTTCTGTTTTTTTTAATTTATTTTTATTTATTTTGCTTATTGGCTGCACCAGATATTATTTGCAGCATGTGGGGCCTTCAGTCTTCACTGCTGCATGTGGGATTTTTTAGCTGTGGCACGTGGGATCTAGTTCCCTGGCCAGGGATCAAACCCAAGCCCGCTGTATTGGGAACATGGAGTCTTCACCACTGGACCATCAGGGAAGTCCCATTTTTTGCTTTTTATTTTATATTGGGGTATAGCCAATTGTATCTTGGGCTTCCCTTGTGGCTCAGCTCGTAAAGAATCCGCCTGCAATGCAGGAGACCTGGGTTCGATCCCTGGGTTGGGCTAATCCGCTGGAGAAGGGAAAGGCTGCCCACTCCGGTATTCTGGTCTGGAGAATTCCATGGACTGTATAGTCCATGGGATCGCAAAGAGTCAGACACGACTGAGCGACTTTCACTTTCATAGCCAATTAACACACCATGTTGTGGTAGATTCAGGTGAACAGCGGAGGGATGCAGCCATCCATATACATGCATCCATTCTCCCCCAAACTCCCCTCCCATGCAGACTGCCACATAACTTTGAGAGAGTTCCATGTGCTGTACAGTAGATACTTGTTGGTTATCCATTTTAAATGTAGCAGTGTGTACATGTCCATCCCCAACTCCCTAACTATCCCTTCCCTCCATCTGTCCCCTCAGCAACCATAAATTCATTCTCTAAGTCTATAAACACAGGGTCTCTTTGACCATCAAAAGTCCCAATTAAAGTGCACACAGAATAAAAGCTGCCCCGTCGTCCCACCCACCCCCTAAAAAGGCAGCTAGAAGTGGGCCATCCCAGGACACTTCCTGCTTCAAGAACATGTCAAGAACACCGCTCTCCGTGGGTCACGACGGTCGGGTGCTATTTCTGGCAGCGGTGCCCTGGCTCCCCACAATGTCATCTCTTTCCAGGCTTGCATGAAGATGTCGTGCTGTAGCAACGACCTGAGGAAGGAGGTCAGCCTCCTGCAGCACCTGCAGGTGAGCCCACCTGTCTCGGGGCTCCAGAAGGTGGCACTGGACATCCTGCGCCTGTCGCTGTCCTGGCTGGAGGAAACAGAGCAGCTCCTCCAAGACGTGGGCATCCAGTTCTCCAGCTCCAACAAAGGTAACGGCAGCCCTCTTCTCCCGTAGTTGCATGACTGAAATATCGCGTCAAACCTGATCGCGACGGGACATCTGTTGAGGGAGGCTTCTTGTTGGGTGTGCGGCCAAGCATTCCCTTCTCCAGACTTAACTTCACTTCACCACTTGAGAAGTGATGTTCCAGGAAAAGAGTATACACAAGTGAGACATGACTGCTGGAGAAAAATGAGATGTGACAGAGGCAAAAGGAAGAAGCAAAATTATGCCAAATCTTCTCTCTTAGAAGTTACCACATATATATAAAAAATACACTGTTTTTAGAGCAGTTTTGGTTTCACAGCAAAATTGAGAGGATGACATGGAGATTTCCGAGGTACCCTCCATCACCACTCATGCACAGCCCCCCAGTTATCAACATCAGCACCAGAGAGGTACAGCTGTTGCAGCTGATGAACCTATATGGACACATTGTAATCACCCAAAGCCCATGGTTTACATTGGAAAGAAAAGTGAAAGTTGCTCAGTCATGTCCAGCTCATGGACTATACAGTCCATGGAATTTTCTAGGCCAGCATACTAGAGTGGGTAGCCTTTCCCTTCTCTAGGGGATCTTCCCAACCCAGGGATTGAACCCAGGTCTCCCACATTGGGGGACGGGGTTGGGATTCTTTACCAGCTGAGCCACAAGAGAAACTCAAGAATATTGCAGTGGGTAGCCTATTCCTTCTCCAACGGATCTTCCTGACCCAGGAATCGAACCAGGGTCTCCTGCGTTGCAGGTGGATTCTTTACTAACTAAGCTATCAGGGAAGCTATCAGGTTTACTTTGGGGTTCACTCTTTTTAATTTTACTGGAGTGTAGTTGATGTGCAGTGTTGTGTAGGGTTCACTCTTGTACATTCTGTGGGTTTGGGCTTGGACAAATGTGTGATAACATGTAGCTACCATTATAATATCATATGGAATAGTCTCATTGCCCTGAAAATCCTCTGTGCTTCCTCCCCGACCCCCAGTCCCTGGCAACCACAGATCTTTTTTTACTGTCACCATGGTTTTTTGCCTTTTCTAAAATATCATATAGTTGGAATCATACAACTTTTCAGATAAGTTTCTTTTACTTAGTAATATGGACTGGGGGCAGGAGGAGAAGGGGACAACAGAGGATGAGATGGCTGGATGGCATCACCGACTCAATGGACATGAGTTTTGGTAAACCCCGGGAGTTGGTTATGGACAGGGAGGCCTGGCGTGCTGCAATTCATGGGGTTGCAAAGAGTCGGACGCGACTGAGCGACTAAACTGAACTGAACTGATGCATTTGAGTTTCCTCTTAAGTTTTTTCATGGCTTGACAGCTCTTTTTTTAGTTCCAAATAATATTCCATTGCTTCCCAAGTAGAGCAGTGGCGAAGAACCCTCCTGCCAATTCAGGAGACACAGGAAACAAGGGTTTGATCCTAGGGTCAGGAAGATCCCCTGGAGTAGGAAATGGCACCCCACTCCACTCCAATATTCTTGCCTGGAAAATTCCATAGATGGAGGAGCCTGGCAGGCTGCAGTCCAAGAGGTTGACTGAGTGACTAAGCACTAAGCAATGTTCCATTATCCATTCACCTACTGAAGGACATCCTGGTTGTTTCCAAGTTTGGACAATTATGAATAAAGCTGCCATAAGCATCCATGTGCAAGTTTGTGTGTGGGTGTGTTTTCAACTCCTTTAAGTAAATACCAAGGGTGTAGTTGCTGGATCGTGTGGTTAGAGTAGGTTTAGTTTTTAAGGAAACCACAAAGCTCTTTTCCAAAGTGACTGTATTTTGCATTCCCACCAACAATGAGTGAGAGTTCCTGTTGCCTCACATCCTTGCTGGTATTTGATATTGTCAACACTGTCATATTCTTTGTGTAACTTCCAAGGCATTTTCCCATGGAAAGAGCTCTGTGAGTCTAGGCAAGTTATGCCCCTCTCTGTGCCTCAGTTTCCTTATCTGTAAAATGGGGATAATAGGGTGTACTTGCCCCATAGGATTCTTGTGAGGATTAAAATGCATTAATATATCTAAAGTATTTAAGAATAGTACCTATCGTAGAATAGGTTCTACCTGTAAATGTTTATTGATTTATTAACTTAACAAAAAAATAATGTCGTGCCCAGTTTTCTTTAGTTTTGTTCCTAACAGTACATCAGGAACACCCTTCCATGTCAATACACACATCATCACTGTCACTGATGATGAGGAATCCCACTGTGTAGGATGTACCATAATTTATTTAGCCAATCCTCTATTTTGGGCATTTAAGTTGTTTCCAATTTTTCATACATAGAAATGATGCTGACATAAATATTGTTCACCTTTATCATCTGAGTGTGGAAGGATATGAACTACTTTCACTCAGCAAAGATTTACTGCAAGTCTACTAGATACTAGGCACCATGCCGGGCAGAGATATAATGGGGTCAAAAACAGGTAGAATCTAGATCTTGGCTATGAAACTCCTCCTTCTTTACTGTGAATCTGAACTCTTTCATAATAAAATATTGCTGAGACAACAGGCTCTATCCCAGCCCTTGTAGATTTTATGGTCTCAGGAAAGGATAGGATCTTCAGTTGGGACGCTCAGTTATGTACAGCTCTTTGCGACCCCGTGGACTGCAGCACACCAGGCTTCCCTGACCATCACCAGCTCCCGGAGCTTACTCAAACTCATGTCCATCCAGTCGATGATGCCATACAACCATCTCATGCTCTGTCATCCCCTTCTCCTCCCGCCTTCAATCTTTTCCGGCATCAGGGTCTTTTCAAATGAGTCAGTTCTTCACATCAGGTGGCCAAAGTATTGGAATTTCAGCTTCAGCATCAGTCCTTCCAATGAATATTCAGGACTGATTTCCTTTAGGATAGACTGGTTGGATCTCCTTGCAGTCCAAGGGACTCTCAAGAGTCTTCTCCAACACCACAGTTCAAAAGCATCAATTCTTTGGCACTCACTCTCTTTATAGTCCAACTCTCACATCCATACATGGCTACTGGAAAAACCATAGCTTTGACAGGATGGACGTTTGTTGGCAAAGTAATGTCTCTGCTTTTGAATATGCTGTCCAGGTTGGTCATAGCTTTTCTTCCAAGGAGCAAGCGTCTTTTAACTTCATGGTTGCAGTCATCATCTGCAGTGATTTTGGGGCCCAAGAAAATAAAGTTTGTCACTGTTGCCATTGTTTCCCCATCTATTTGCCATGAAGTCATGGGACCAGATGCCATGATCTTCGTTTTCTGAATGTTGAGTTTTAAGCCAACTTTTTCACTCTCCTCTTTCACTTTCATCAAGAGGCTCTTTAGTTCTTCTTCACTTTCTGCCATAGGATGGTGTCATCTGCATATATGAGGTTATTGATATTTCTCCCGGCAATCTTGATTCCAGCTTGAGCTTCATCCAGCCTGGCATTTCACGTGATGTACTCTGCATATAAGTTAAATAAGCAAGGTGACAATATACAGCCTTGACGTACTCCTTTCCCAATTTGAAACCAGTCTGTTGTTCCATGTCCAGTTCTAACTGTTGCTTCGTGACCTCCATACAGATTTCTCAGGAGGCAGGTAAGGTGGCCTGGTATTCCCATCTCTTGAAGAATTTTCCAGTTTGCTGTGATACACACAGTCAAAGGCTTTGGCATAGTCAATAAAGCAGAAGTAGATGTGTTTCTGGAACTCTCTTGCTTTTTCCATGATCCAGTAGATGTTGGCAATTTGATCTCTGGTTCCACTGCCTTTTCTAAATCCAGCTTGAATATCTGGAAGTTCATGGTTCATGTACTGTTGAAGCCTGGCTTGGAGAATTTTGAGCATTACTTTGCTAGCGTGTGAGATGAGTGCAATTGTGCTGTAGTTTGAGCATTCTTTGGCATTGCCTTTCTTTGGGGTTGGATTGAAAACTGACCTTTTCCAGTCCTGTGGCCACTGCTGAGTTTTCCAAATTTGCTGGCATGTTGAGTGCCACACTTTCACAACATCATCTTTTAGGATTTGAAATAGCTCAACTGGAATTCTGTCACCTCTACTAGCTTTGTTCATAGTGATGCCTCCTAAGGCCCAATTGACTTCACTTTCCAGGATGGCTGGCTCTAGTCCAGTGATCACACCATTGTGATTATCTGAGTCATAAAGATCTTTTTTGTATAGTTCTTCTGTGTATTCTTGCCACCTTTTCTTAATATCTTTTGCTTCTGTTAGGTCCATACCATTTCTGTCCTTTATTGTGCCCATCTTTGTATGAAATGTTCCCTTAGTATCTCTTATTTTCTTGAAGAGATCTCTAGTCTTTCCCATTCTGTTGTTTTCCTCTATTTCTTTGCAGTGATCACTGAGGAAGGCTTTCTTATCTCTCTCTGCTATTCTTTGGAACTTTGAATTCAAATGGGTGTATCTTTCCTTTTTTCATTTGCCTTTCACTCCTCTTCTTTTCTCAGTTGTTTGTAAGGCCTCCTCATACAACCATTTTGCCTTTTTGCATTTCTTTTTCTTGGGGATGGTCTTGACCACTGCCTTCTGTACAATGTCACGAACTTCCATCCATAGTTCTTCAGGTACTCTGTCTATCAGATCTAATCCCTTGTATCTATTTGTCACTTCCACTGTATAATCATAAGGGATTTGATTTAGGTCATACCTGAATGGTCTAGTGGTACTCCCTACTTTCTTCAATTTAAGTCTGAATTTTGGCAGCAAGGATTTCATGATCTGAGCCACAGTCAGCTCCAAGTCTTGTTTTTGCTGACTGTATAGAGCTTCTCCATCTTTGGCTGCAAAGGATATAACCAATCTGATTTCAGTATTGACCATCTGGTGATTTCCATGTGTAAAGTCTTCTCTTGTGTTGTTAGAAGAGGGTGTTTGCTATGACCAGTGTGTTCTGTTGGTAAAATTCTGTTAGCCTTTATCCTACTTCATTTTGTACTCCAAGGCCAAATTTGCCTGTTACTCCAGGTATCTCTTGACTTCCTACTTTTGCATTCCAGTCCCCTCTAATGAAAAAGACATCTTTTTTGGGTGGTAGTTCTAGAAGGTCTTGTAGGTCTTCATAGAACCCATTCACCTTCAGCTTCTTCACCATTACTGGTCAGGGCATAGACTTGGATTACTGTGATAGTGAATGGTTTACCTTGGAAATGAACAGAGATCATTCTGTCATTTTTGAGATTGTGCCCAAGAACTGCATTTCAGACTCTTTTGCTGACTACGAGGGCTAGTCCATTTCTTATAAGGGATTCTTCCCCACAGTAGTAGATATAATGGTCATCTTAAATTCTAACCCATTCCGGTCCATTTTAGTTCACTGATTCCTAAAATGTCAATGTTCACTCTTGCCATCTCCTGCTTGACCACTTCCAATTTACCTTGATTCATGGACCTAACATTACAGGTTCCTATGCAATATTGTTCTTTACAGCATCAGACTTTACTTCCATCACTAGTCACATCCACAACTGGGTGTTTTTTTTTTTGCTTTGGCTCCATCTCTTCATTCTTTCTGGAGTTGTTTCTCCACTCTTCTCCAGTAACATATTGGGCATCTATAGACCTGGGGAGTTCATCTTTCAGTGTCCTAGCTTTTTGCATTTTCATACTGTTCATGGGGTTCTCAAGGCAAGAATGCTGAAGTGGTTTGCCATTCCCTTCTCCAGTGGACCATGTTTTGTCAGAACTCTCCACCGTGACCTGTCTGTCTTGGGTGGCCCTACACAGCATGGCTCATAGTTTCACTGAGTTAGACAAGGCTGTTGTTCATGTAATCAGTTTGATTATTTTTTGTGATTGTGGTTGTCATTCTGTCTGCCCTCTGATGGATAAGGATAAGAAGCTTATGGAAGCTTCCTGATGGGAGAGACTGAGGGGGAAACTGGGTCTTGTCCTGATGGGCGGGGCTATGCTCAGTAAATCTTTAATCCAATTTTCTGTTGATGGGCAGGGCTGTGTCCCCTCCCTGTTGTCTGACCTGAGACCAAACTATGGTGGAGGTAATGAAGATAATTGCTACCTCCTACAAGGTCCCATGCATGCACTGCTGCACTCAGTGCCCCCGACCCTGCCACAGGCTACTGCTGACTCACGCCTCTGCTGGAGACTCCTGGACACTCACGGGCAAGTCTGGGTCAGTCTCTTGTGGAGTCACTGCTGCTTTCTCCTGAGTCCTGGTGCGCACAAGGTTTTGTTTGTGCCCTTCAAGAGTCTGTTTCCCTAGTCCTGTGTAAGTCTGGTGGCCCTGTGGTGGGGTTAATGGCGACCTCCTCCAAGAGGGCTTATGACATACCCAGGTCTGCTGCACCCAGAGCCTCTAGCCCTGCGGCAGGCCACTGCTGACCCATACCTCTGCAGGAGACACTCAAATACTCAAAGGCAGGTCTGGCTCAGTCTCTGGGGTCTCCTGGTGCACACAAGGTTGTGTTTGAGCCCTCAAAGCATCTCTGGCGGGTATGGGGTTTGATTCTGAACACGATTTCACCCCTCCTACCATCTTGCTGGGCTTCTCCTTTGCACTTGGACATGGGGTATCTTTTTTGGTGGGATCCAACTTTCTCCTGTCGATGGTTATTCAGCAGCGAGTTTTAATGTTGGAGTTCTTGCAGGAGAAGATGAGCACATCTTGTGATAGGATAGGATGGGCAGTTACCAAAAAATCACTGACATGTAAAACTTTAATGGGGACAGTTGCTTTGAAGGAGAAGTGCAGGGCTCTGACCTGGACAGGGAGAGCAGGGCCTCTGCAGGATACAGCTAGTTATTTGCCAAACGGGGGAGGGCGGGGGCATTCTGGGTGAAGGGAGCAGCATGGTGGTATCACAGGAAACAAGGAGAACACACACAAGCGCTAAAAAATGGGGGCAGGAGTGGGGCAGGGAAGGACCAATGAGGGAGGTCAGCGGGGGCTGTACCATGGGGGGCCCAGGGGCTTGCAGGTCCCTGGTAGGAAGCTCTGCTTTGGCCTAGGAGCAGAGAGAAGTCCATAAAAGGTTTTAAGTAAGGAACTGATGGAACCGGCTTGCATTTGGACACAGTCATCTCGGCTATGAATGGAAACTGTCCAGGAAGGTGGCCAGCACAGAACCCTGGAGTGCAGCTAGAAGGCTGTCATAAGACATGATGTTTGTGGCCCTTGCTGTGGCAGAGAAGGGGATGGAGAAAGAAGATTCCAGGGGTGTTTAAGAGATGAATGGAATTAGATATGGTTAGAAAAGAGGTAAGGGCTTCCCTGGTGGCTCAGTGGTAAAGAATCCACTTGCCAGTGCTAGAGACCTGGGTTCAATCCCTGGGCTGGAAAGATCCCCTGGAGAAGGAAATGGCAACCCACTGCAGCATTCTTGCCTGGGACACCCCATGGACAGAGGAGCCTGGCAGACTGCAGTCTACAGGGCTGCAAAGGAATTGGACACAACCAAGTGACTAAACAGCAACAACAAGAGCAAGCACAGGGAGACGGGGTTCCAGGTCTCCACGCTTCTGGCTTGTGTAAAAGTACAGATGTGGGTCCTTCACTAAACTCCACAGTAAGGAATGCGACGTGAGGACCAAATTTGAGAGGGAAGATAGTGAGAGTTGCCTGGAGACATCCAAGACGAGGTGCCAAGGGTGCAGCTGTCACCCTGGATATCTAGCCCGGAAATGAATGTCAGTGATGTGGCCCCAGAACCCAGAAGAACACGTGCCACAGGGTGGGCGCTTGGTCACTATGTGGGAGGGATGGTGATTGAAGCCGTGGGTATGAATGGGATCACTGAGGAAGAAAGTATCAAATGAGAAGGGAGAACCCAGGGCCACACCTGGGGGACTCCAACGTTTTGAAGATTGTGGATCCTTCTTGCCAAACCACTCCCCAGGGAGGCTGCATGAATTTGACATTTCTTATACCAACGAATGAGAATAGAGGAGTGATATTCAACTCCAGTGATTAGACAACCCCAGCCAGGATGTCTCTAAGGTAATCCAGAAGGTGGTATAAATTTCTTTTAAACATTTTTGAAAAGAAAATCAAGATTAACTTCGCTGTAAATGTCTGCCCTTCACAGACAACATAGAGAAGAGGCAGGGACTGGATTCCTCCCAACAACCCAGCACCCCCGCAACCCCAGTATTACTATTGCTGTAATCATGGCAGAGTCTGAATGTACGTAAAATCAGGTGAGACGTGGCCCACAGTTCTAGCTGCTCTTCAAATGGGAACTAAAACAGGGAAATACCATGATTTCTAACCTAGTGACGTGGACCAAGCAAGGCATGCACTGTCCCCTCCCAACTCACAGGAGTCGTTATAGCTTCTGTCTCTAAATCTCGTCACAAAAGTGAAAGGGCTTCCCTGGTGGTTCAGATGATAAAGAATCTGCTTGTAATGCAGGAGATGCGGGTTCGATCCCTGGGTCAGGAACATTCTCCCTGGAGGAGGAAATGCAATCTGTTCCAGTATTCCTGCTGGAAAAATTCATTGGCCAGAGGAGCCTGGCAGGCTACAGTCTATGGGGTTGCAAAGAGTTGGACACGACTGACTGCATTACCATGAAGAAACATGGGTTGTAAAATTAAGCCATCAGAAAGCTTGAGGAAGACTCTTTTCAGGCAGCATTTCTCAGGCCCACTGTCTTTTTCTCTGGACTTCACAGAGTCAGGAGAGTTGAGCAATATCAAACAGGTCTCTGCAGAACCCCTCCTGCACATTACAGATCTCTCAGGATGGGATAAGAATGTGGTATTCCCAAAATACATTTCTGCTTGCTACCCTTACCCCAAACTAACAACACTTGGAATAATGTTCTGTATAACACCTGTTGGGGAGACACAGACTGTGTTCTCTGATTACAACTATTTGTACTTGGTTCTAAGAAATCAAAGAAGGTTGAAGGGTTATATCAGAGAGGCCAGTGACTATGGCTCATTCTTCATTCATTCAGTAGAAGAGGAAGCTAATGGTAAAAGGCTTTTTATCTTCCAGCCCTAACAATATTCTCCCAAAGTGCCAAATGATGAAAAGAACCAGAAGAGCTAGAGTATTCTTTATATTCTCTGGATTAGGTACTACTTGTCCTTAGTTCCCAGAGCCATCTACACAGAGATGATGGTGATGGTTGAGATGATAATGGTAAGGATAATGAGGGTGATGGTGATGATGGCGACAGTGATGAAGGTGGTGAAGATGATGGTGGTGATGACTGTGATGGTCATGGCGATGAGAATAATGAGTAGGAGATGGTGAGGATGGTGATGGTGACAATGGTGGCCATCATTCATTATTGAGCACTTGCATTCTAGACGCTGTTCTAGGTATTTTCCATACCTAACCTCAGTTCATCTTCACAACTCAGTAAAGCACATACAACTCAGTAAAGCATGTAAAATCCTCATTTTGAAAATGCAGAAACTGGCTCAAAACCTTTTATGAGTATTTCACTGTGATAAGGTGATTTGAGGTACTGAGGCCAGAAGGGGATCTTCAGGCATTCATCACCAACCACAAACACACCTAAGAGCCTTCTGTGTTTACAGTTTCTTAACAAAAAGGATAGGAACCATGGTTTGTTTCACTCCTCCTGGGTACTTGTCACTGTGTTAGTTGTTTTACATGTACCTGGTACTTTTATCTTCCAACAGCCCAATGAGCTAAGTACTATTGTTGTCTTTATCTTGCAGGCCAGAAAACTGAGTACCGATAACATTAAGAAATGTGCTCAAAGTCACACAGCTGGTACATGGTAGGGTCAGGACCCAAACTGAGATCATTGTGATTCTAATGGCTGTGTTTTTTTCTGTGACCCCACATGACCTCTGAAGATCCAGAGAGGTACCAGCTACATACCCAGTTCCTAGAGGACAGGTTCTGTCATTAACTTGAATGGAGACAAGGTTGAGAGTTTCATCCCCTGGGATGAAGAACATCTGATGCCTGCCTGAGCACACTGCTGGCCTTGCCCCAAGTTTGCATTATAGTGAAGATTCTGGGTTCAGGCTTTGGAGACCAGCTGCCAAGGTTTGACTCTCAAGTGTGCACTACCTGGTTGTGTGGGCAAGTTGCTGGGCTTCTGTGTGCCTCTGTTTACTGGTTATAAAATGGGGGACAGACCTCACACAGTAGTTGTGAGGATTGAATGATGTGGTACCCAAACCACAGAGGCACACATGAGCCTTAGTCAATGGTGGCTGCCATCAGCATCATTGTTGATGTGATGTGAACTAAATGTGGGTGGCAGTCAGATGGGTACATGCCCAGGTAGTGCTGCTTGATTTACTCACACCAAGGTGACTTTACCTGTGACCCCTGCCCCATCTACATCTGACAGCAAGTCAGGTTTTCTTAGCTGTGAGCGCTCTGTCCTCTTCCCGGGCCTCCTTCCGAGCGTCATGAGAATGGGTGTGTGCCAGCTGCCGAGTGGTAAAGCTGGCACTCCATCCAGGTCCCTCCGACCTCAAAGCCCCTGCCGTTAACCACCAGACTACCTGCCTTTTAAAATATTGTCCTAAGAGATAAAATGCATGTAATAACAAGCTAGGTTTGTAAAATCTTGGAGTCAGTCCCTCAGGGAAATCCAGGTTGAGTAATGTAGAGGGAAACCACCTGAAGTATTGTTGGATGATGTCATGAGCAGCTCAGAAGGTGGGATCACTACTTAAGATCTGATTGGTTAGATATTACCTCACACCTGTCAGAATGGCCATCAGCAAAAAGAAAACAAATAACAGATGTTGGCAAGGATGTGGAGAGAAGGGAACCATCGCACACTGCTGGCGGGGGTGTAAATTGGTGTAGCCACTGATGGAAAACAGTTTGAAGGTTTCTCAAAGTACTAAAAATAAAACTGTCATAGGATCCAGCAGTTCCACTCCTGGATGTTTATTCCCCCCAAATAAAAACACTAATCTGAAAAGCTACATGACCCCAATGTTCATAGCAGCATTATTTGCAATAGCCAAGATATGGAAGCAACATAAGTTCCCATGAACAGATGAATGGATAAAGAAGACGTAGTAAGGAGTTCCCTGGTGGCCAAGTGGATTGGACTCTGTGCTTTCACTGCTGTGTCCTGGGTTCAATCCCTGGTCAGGGAACAAAGATCCTACAAGCTGCATGGCATAGCCAAAAAAAAAAAAAAAAATGTGATATGTATATATGTGTATATATATTCACACACACATACACATACACAATGGATTACTACTCAGCCATGAAAAAGAATGAAATTTTACCATTTGCAACAGCATGGTTGGACTTGGAGGGTATTATGCTTAGCAAAATAAGTCAGACAGAAAAAGACAAATACTGTATAATATCACTTACATGTGGAATCTAAAAAATAAAACTAGTGACTGTAACAAAGAAGAAACAGACTCAGAGATATAGAGAACAAACTAGTAGTTACCAGTGGGGAGAGAGAAGGGGGAGGAAAAGACAGGGATAGAGGATTAAAAGGCATAAACTACTATGTGTAAAATATAAACCACAAGGATATATTGTACAACACAGAGAATACAGCCAACATTTTTACAATAACTGTAAATGGAATATAATCTTTAAAAGTTGTAAACCACTATGTTGTATACCTGAAATATAATACTGTACATCAACCATATCTTAATTTTTAAAAAGTCCACGCTCTAAAAAGAAAAATCTGATTGGTGAAGGATTTGCTGCCTGGTCCCACTGGGAAGACAGGAAACACTAAGCCCGCTGGGAAGATAGGAAATGTTAAGGAGGATCTTGAATTTCATTCCCGCTGGTTTCTCAGCTTCTTTCGATAAGGGAAAGAAAGGACTTTTTACATTTTTCTTTGCAGGCTCAGTTGATTGTGTCTATTTCTGCAAGACTTTGTTACAAAGACTTCTCTCCATACATAGAAAATCACTTGGATATCTATCCAAGATAAGCAGTATTTTTAAGTGGAAAAAAAAAGCAGGTTGTCAGAATATACAGTGTTCTCTCCTCCCTCCACCCTTTTTTTTCCCCAAGGCTCATTATCTGACCACAAGAGAAATTTGGAGAAAAAAACAAAAGTGTTGAAAGTCTTATCCCACTATGATGGGACTGCATGAGCCTTGACTTTCACTCAGTCTTTTAACAGCTATTTATTGCAGACCTACTGTGTGCAGGCCGCTGAGGATACAGCCGTGGGGGGTGGGGGGCACAATTTTCACTTTATGGGTTGCAGTCCTGTTTGGATTTGTGTAACAGGCAAGTGTAACTTTTGTGCTATTGTTCAGTCGCTAAATTGTGTCCAACTCTTTGCAACCCCTCAGATGGCAGCACATCAGGCTGGCTCCTCTGTCCTCCATAACTTCTGTAACCAGAAATATAATAAAGAATTGCTTCTTCTCAAAGAGGAAAACCCCTCTTCTACAGCCCAAGTTAGCGTCACCCATTCTCTGCCACCTCAGTATCCTTCTTATCACACATCCTTCACATCAGCCAGCTCAACCCTTCACTCTCCAGCCTCTAGTCTCTCTTAAAAGAGAATGACAATTAAAAATAAATAATTTTTTTTAAAAAAGAGAGAGACAGCAACAGACCTAAGTCTGAATTCTGATCCTACCACTCATGAGCTCCAGCTTAACCTGGCTGAACGTCTGTGTCGCGCCTAGAAATGCAAACACAATTCATTGTTGGGTTGTTTGTAATGATTAGAAAATATCACATGTCAAACTCCTGGCATGGTGCTCGGCACACAGCAAGCGCTTAATACTGACACTAGCTATTATTATACTGTCATTATTCTCACTCTTCCAAGCTGGAAATTCTCAGCAGGTGGCCTTGTCGCAGGTCCAGGGCCCAGACACAAGCCTGTTCAGCTCTGTCTCCTTCCACATCCATCTTTCCTCCCCTTCCCTTTGTCTTCCCCTACTGTGTTCTCTTCCAGACGTACTTCCTCCCTCCCTGCATCTCTCCTTCTCTCCCCTTCCCAGGCCATCCTGTGTGCAAGGTCTTGAATCACGACCTCCTCCTTCAGCATCTCCAGCCTTTCTCTGCATCTCACTCCTTTGTCATCAAACATGCCCTTCAAGCTGGTGCATCTTCAGGATCACTGCTTCTTTAACTCCTTTTCTACAGCTCATACTCCTGTCCCACCAAGACCTTAAAGTGCGTTACACTCTCTGTCCTCACCACTAACTTCTGACTTTGTCTTTGAAGGCCCACCTTCCTCCCCTAGCTGTGTTCTCTCTGTCCTACCCACCCACCCCCACTGAGGGCTTAGTGTTTCCTGTCTTCCCAGCGGGACCAGGCAGAAAATCCTTCACCAATCAGATTTTTTTTTTAGATCGTGGACTTTTTAAAAATTAAGATATGGTTGATGTACAGTATTATATGTTTCAGGTATACAACATAGTGGTTTACAACTTTTAAAGATTATATTCCGTTTACAGTTATTATAAAAATGTTGGCTATATTCTCTGTGTTGTACAATATATCCTTGTGGTTTATATTTTACACATAGTAGTTTATGCCTTTTAATCCTCTATCCCTGTCTTTTCCTCCCCCTTCTCTCTCCCCACTGGTAACTACTAGTTTCCTCTGACTGTCATGGGCTTCCCAGGTGGCACTAGTGGTAAAGAACCTGTCTCCCAGTGCAGGAGACAAAAGAGAGACAGGTTTGATCCCTGGGTCGAGAAGATCCCCTGGAGGAGGGCATGGCAACCCACTGCAGTATTCTTACCTGGAGAATCCCATGGACAGAGGAGCCTGGCAGGCTATGGTCCATGGGGTCGCAAAGAGTTGGACACGACTGAAGCGACTTAGCATGCATGCACACATGGCTGTCATAACAAATTGTCACAAGCTCTGTGGCTTATATTAACACAACTCATATTTATTCTTTTACAGCTCTGGAGCCCAAAGTCCAAAATTAGTTTCACTGAGCTAAAGTCAAAGGGTCAGTCTCTTCCAGAAGGTGTAGGAAAAAAATCTGATTCCTCACCTTTTCCAGTCTTTAGTCCCTTATCCCTTGCATTCTGTGGCTCATGGCCCCTTCCTCTGTCTCCACAGCCAGCAATGGAGTATCTTCAGCTCTCTCTCTGCTTCTGTCACATCACCTTCTCCTCTATCTGTAGTCAAACTCCCTTTGTCCACTTCTTGTAAGAACCCCTGTGCCTATATTGGACCCACACAGACAATCCAGGATAAGCCCCCCATCTCAAGATCCTCAACTTCCTCAAATCCATAAAGCTCTATCTGCCCTGTCAGGTAATGCCCATGGGCTTTCAGGATTAGGACCTGGAAATCTTTGGGCGTGGGGGGTCATCAATTTTTTATGATTAAATAAATAACTATTTATGATGCTTCAGATTTTGTAAATGCCAACTGTATAGCAACCAAAGTCCCACAAATTCTAGCCAAGGCACAACCACTGATCAAGACCCTTTGAAAAATCAAAAATAAATAAAATGTCAGGAGAGAAGCTTTGTTCTCCCAACAGAGAATTTAATAAATGAACGTACTTCTCTGACCTTTTAAGGTTCACGCTGGGAAAACTTACTTTTAAGGGCATCCCTACCAACTGACTGCTCGATCAACCCATATTTAGAAAAACAAACCCCATAGTTAAAAAAATATCTATCAAATGTTCTTCATACCCAGAACATAATAAAACTTTGACACCCAGAATGAAAAACCTCTCAGTTTCTGTACCAGACCACAGATTAGTCTACCCATCAGCCTGTAATCAAGTTCCTCTGAATGTCACCATCAACTCACTGTGATGTCATTAAGAAACTACATGCTAATATCCTTTTATTCTTGTGGGGCACCATTCATCCACATCTTCCATTCTGAAATGTCCTCCCCTCCAACTCTGAATACATGCCAATGCCCACGCCCAGTGGATCCTCAGCTGAGCGGTGATCACTCTGGGTAAATGACCGCTCCTCCTCCGGGACCCTCACACTGCCCCACTCCTTCAACGGTCACTTCCACGCTATCTGGAGTCACTGCCTCTTTCCTGTCAGGCACTTATACCTATTCTCTCAGACTGAACCTAAGTCCCTTGAGGAATGGCTTCATATCATCCCCCAAACTCAGCTCACAGTTTTATACACAGTGGACACTTAGTCAACAAGGGTTCTGTGGATGGTTTTTATTGTCCACCTCCAAAAAGAAAGTTGGATTTGAGCCCAACTGAAGCTGATCAACCGTTTAAAAAAACACAAGATGGATGGCAACGTGTGTTATCTTGATGGGAGGGTAGCGTTGCCCTCATCCTCCTGTCGGCAAGCCCTGCGAAGACATTATTCAGAAAACAAAGAAGGTGAATTGACTTGATACTTACCTTCTTCTTGCTTCTCTTTTTAAGGATTGTCTTTGTATCTGAAATACCTTCTGGAACATTATAAAAAAATTACAAGCCGGACCCAGGAACTTCAGGTAATCTTTGAGCTCCGAAAGTTCATTTCAGCTCCTCCTTAAAATTTTCGTGGCACTGGGCATCTTAACTCTGTTATTCCTCTATTAGGTAGTCAGTGCATATCCTCCAAAAAGTGATATGATATCTCAATTTGCACTCCAAATGATTCAGATGGAGTGGCTGAGATCTCCCAGGAGGGCAAGGAGACTTGTTTTCCTCTGTCCAAACCCAGACAATTTTAAATGACATTAGATCTTAAAAATCGTGTTTATGAAATGCAGTGGAAGAAGTATAGCTAGCCACAGTACAGAGAGCAGACGTACCAAAAGTTACATAATGTCAACATTTCAGAGGTCAAATAATCCTTAGGGACTGTATCGCTCTGATTGCTATTGCCGTATTAATACTATATAGTAAACAATAGCAGTATCCACAATTAACTGTTCACTGCTCACACGTCTGTGGCCAGCTGCAAGGTGAGTCCACTGGTCTTGGATGGACTTGCTCACATGCCTGGGTGTTGGCTGGCTCTTGACTGATCTAGGCTGGCCTCAGCTGGAGCAGCTGTGCTCTGTTCCTCATGTCTCTGATCCTCCAGCAGGCTGGCCTGAGCATGTTCTCTTGGCACTAGCAGAGGAAGCAAAGATCAGGAAGAGAAAGCAGGCCTTTGTGTTGTCTGCCAACATCCCATTGGCCAGAGAAAGTCACATGACTGAGTTCAGTGTCAGGGGGCAGGATATGGGCAAGCACTACAAGTTACATAACCAAAGGTATGAATAGAGGAAGGGTGAAATAGTGGGACCACCACAGCAATCAACCACAGAGACCATCTACTCCAGGGATAAGCAAATTTGTCTGTAAAGGGCCAGAATATTCTGTCAAGGGCCTGTAAATATGTCAGGACATATAGTCTCTGTCACACCTATCTGACTCTGCTACTATAGAGCAAAGACAACCATAGACAATTGCGTAAATGAATGGGTGCGGCAAGCGTGAGTGAAGTCGCTCAGTCGTGTCCGACTCTTTGCGACCCCATGGACTGTAGCCTACCAGGCTCCTCCGTCCATGGGATTTTACAGGCAAGAATACTGGAGTGGGTTGCCATTTCCTTCTCCAGGAGATCTTCCCGACCTAGGGATTGAACCCGGGTCTCCCACATTGTAGACAGACACTTTACCATCTGAGCCACCAGGGAAGTCCTGTTCCAATAAAACTTTATTTATAAAAATAGACAGTGGTCCAGACTTGGCCTGCAGACAGTAGTTTGCCAACCCCTGATCTAGTCCATTCTCCTTATTTTACAGATAGGGACAGTGACGTTCAGAGGCTTAGGTGACTGTCTCAATGTCGCACAGCTAGTTGGTGAAGAATCAAGACAAAAGTTTAGGCCTTCTGGCCCTAGCTCACTGCTTTTTCTCTTACACCCAACGGATAATAACAAATAAGTCTAACTACCATTTACTGAGCACCTACTATGTGCTAAGCACTGTGCTAAAAGCTTTCCAACATTATCTCATTTAGTCCTGATAGCACTAAGAGGTATGTATTCATATTAACCTCATCTTTTAAACGAAAAAGCCTCTAGAAAGAACTGTGACTGAGAGTCTGTCTAGATCTAGAGTCTGAACTCTTACCTATGATGCTCTGCTGCTTCCCTACTAGTTACTAGGCTAAGCATAGTTTTTCTGCATTTTTCAGAAAGTTTTGGGAACTTTTGTCCCTCCCACAAAGGTAGTGGAAATGACTCCTGCATTAGTCCTGAACAAGACTAATCAGCTACAATCTCCCTTCCTGTCCCTTCAGATCAAGATCAGCAGTTCTCAAGATACTCAGCAGTCTTTGATGCAAGAGAAGTTGCGGGAGCACCTGGAAGAGAAGGAGAAGCTGAGCGAGGAAAGGCTACAGCAAGAGGAGAAGCTGAAAGCCCGAGTCAAGTGGCTGATGGAAGAGAAGGCGGTAAGGAGGTCCCTGTCCTTCCCTTTCCTGCTGGAAACGGATGAGATGACCTTTCCCATAAAAAAAACTGAGGGTGCGTACTTAGATGGAGAAACGTCAGCAGCAATCTTGATGGTGCCATGGAACTAAATTAATTTAAGAGGGTGAATGTAGACTTCTCCGGTAGTTCAGCAGCTAAGACCCCACACTCTCAATGCAGAGGGCCTGGGTTCGATCCCTCGTCAGGGAACCACATCCTGCAAGCCCCAACTGAAGATCCTACGTGCCACAATGAAGATCGAAGATACTATATGCTGCAACTAAGACCCGGTGCAGTCAAATAAATAGACATACTTTTTAAAGAACAAATAAATAAAAAGGGTGAATAATGTTGGAGGAATTAACATGAAGCTTGGGTCTTGAAACTCAGAGCAAGATCAACTTGAATAGGCACGGTTATTGAAATTTCTAGAAACATTACTTCGTTGGTTTATACACTGCAGCTGATTTTACAGATCTGAGGCATTACTGCAAGTCCTGGTTTATAACTGACAGAGTGTTTCTAAGTGTGTGCAAGACCAGTCAGTATTATTTCAGTCTTTTCCTTTCTCTTTATACAGATCAAGGGAATCAAATGGCCAAAATTGCTGCTTACTTTTCTAGAAAACGGCCAATTAGAGAATGCTACCAGCAGTGCCTCTCAACTCAGAGGTGCCTGTGAATCACCTGGGGATGTTGTGAAAAGGCAGATTCTGACTCAGCCCGTCTGGGGTGGAACCTGGGACTCTGCATTTCTAACAAGCTCCCAGCTGGTGCTGATGGCACAGCTCTGCAGACACATGTTCAGCGACAGAGTTTCAGACGAAGGTTTTACCCAAGCTGGCGGATAAGAACCACCTGGAAGCTGGTTAAAAATACGGATTCTTGGGCCCTACCCCAACTCCACTGAATCAGAATCTCAGGAGAAGGCCGGAAACTTCAGTTAGTGGGCCAGTTCTCCTCCTTGTCCTTGAGTTCACCATGTTTTTTAAAAAATGTTTATTTATATATTTGGCTGTGTGAGTTCTTAGCTGCAGCATGCAGGCTCTTCATTGCATCTTGCAGGATCTTTCATTGCGCAAATGGACTCTCTAGATGTGATGCACGGGCTCCAGTAGTTGTGGCTTGTGGACTTAGTTGCTCCCCAGCATGCGGGATCTTAATTCCCAGACCAGGGTTCAAATCCATGTCCCCTGCATTGCAAGGAGGATTCTTAACCACTGGACCACCAGGGAAGTCCCGAGTTGGCCATTTTTGATATTCAGGGACCCACCATGAATTTAACTACCTCAGTCACCATCACCCTAGATCCCTGGTTCATGACTTTGGCTGCACCTTTGTCATTCAAGAGATTAAAAAAAATGCTAAGGCCTTTGCACCCCTCCCCCTCCACCCACCCCCAGGTTCTGGTCTAGCTGGGGTGAGGATGCAGCTCAGGCCCCGGGATTGGTAAGCTCTCCCTGGTGGTTCCCACAGGCAGCCACCACAGAGAGCATCTCCCACCCACCTCAAAAACAGCAGCACCAGATCCACTGAACCCCACCTCTCCCCCAGCACCTCCTTCCTTCCACCAAAAAGGACCAGACCTGCCACTTCCTCCATCTCCCCCAGGAGCAGCTTGGTGACTTCCTGCTGGGACCCTCCCTCTCTGTCTGCTACCCCCACTCTCCAGACCTCTCCAAGAGGCAGAGACCTCTGCCAGTTTCACCTCATCCTCTAATTTGTGCCTACTGCCTCTTCTCTTCTTTGCCTCTTTCTCTGCCTTTTGTGAAATAAAAGGTTAAAAAGGAAGAACAACCTGACCAAAATCACCTGTGAGCCCCATACAGGTATATAAACAACAGCCTTAAATCAAGACAGGTCCCTTCAGAAGGGCAATTAGATATAGAAGCAAGAAAAAACATTGCCATTCTACAGAGAGGGAAATAAAACCAGAAAGAACCTAAAAATCTTCAAACCCTTCACAGAACTCTCCACCTGTTTCCTCTCTCTTCTCTGTTTAATTTTTCCCTTCCAAATGTCTTATTTTAGTTTTAATTTGGGGTTGACTCTTTTCCACTGTGAATGTACATTATTGTAGCCCCAGCCTGTTCACCACCACCTTGGGCACCAACCTGGGCCCTCCAGATGCCCCTTTGTAACATTGATTCCAACAGACACAGGGTTTCAAGGGCTGACATCAATCCCCCTTTAATCACACCAAACTGCAGAGGGCGCACCAACCCCTTGCAGAGGGGACCACACAGCCAGGGACCCACAGACAGACAGTACAGCTGCTCATGTCCACTACTGTCCCATTGAGGGTCATTCTTCCCCAGACACTTACATTGATTGGCTTGACCCCAGGGACTTATCCGAAAGTACCATCGCAGACTTGAGTGCTAGGTGCCCCGATTTTAAATGAATGTGGCACTGTCACCCCCCACCCTTTCTAAAAATATGTGTGTCAAAATTCATTAAGTAAGCTCCTCCTCACAAATCCTGACTTATCTTAGGTCTCTGCTTCAATGGTAAGAAATTCTAGGTTCCCTTATAGAGCTTCTCTGGTGGCTCAGACAGTAAAGAATCTGCCTGCAATGCAGGAGACCAGGGTTTGATCCCTGGGTCAGAAAGATGCCTTGGAGAAGAGAATTGCTACCCACTCCAGTATTCTTGCCTAGAGAATTCCATGGTCAGAGGAGCCTGGAAGTCTACAGTCCATGGGATTGCAAAGAGTCAGACATGACTGAGTGGCTAACTTATGAAGCTATCATTCTTTTTTTATTATTATTATGATCTGCTAACAACATTCCCCTAACTTACACACACACTAATGATTTAAATCAGGGGGTCAGCAAACTTCTCCCATAAAGAGCCACATAGTATCTATTTTCAGTTGTGCAGGTCATATCTTTGTCCTGATTTCTCAGCTCTGTGGTTGCAGTGCCAAGGCAACCCACAATGAGCATGGTGGAGTTCCAATAAAACTTTATTTACAAAAAAAAGCAGACAGTGGGCCATATTTGGCCTGCATGCCGTAGCTTGCCAACTACATCAAAGTGACCAGGGTTCAAATTCCCATTGATGTGATTTATTGTTAAACTGAGCAGATTCCTAATCTCTCTAAGCCTATTTTCTCCTCAACAAAGTGGAAATGACAGAAGAAATGATTGATCTTTACTAGTGAACGATTATCATGTGCCAAGCATTTCATGTTCATCATCTCATCTGCTCCTCCCATCAACCCAATGCAGCAAGCACTCTTACTGTCCCCATTGTACAGATGGGGAAACTGAGGTTTCTAAAGCTTCTCACTTGCCCAAGACTATACCCCTAGGAAGAATCAGCCGCAGGCTCTAATCTGACCCTGCAACTCCAGACCCCATGCTCTTAGACCCTAGATGTACTGTCCACAGTTTTCCATGGGTTTGTTGTGAGATGTGAAAGAGTTAATCTGTGAAGTGCCTGGCCCGGAGTCCAGATTCCTACCATGGTAACTATGTCTATTAAACAACAGTCATGACTTTCAGGCTTTGGAGGAAAGCATTACTCAAGAGAAAAACAGAGCGAAAGAAGCATTAGAAGAAGAACGGAAGAGAGCCCAAGAGCTGGAGAACCGCTTAACCCTCCAGAAGAAGGTATGAGCTTGGGGAGGCAGAGCCGGCCGGAGCCCAGATCGAGGTCAGGCAGCCAGGACAGACTCACCTGGGAGACTCATCTGGGCCTGCCCACCCCAGCTGCCAGGCTCTCAGCTGCCCACAGTCTCCCCATGGGCATGCTGTGAGTAGCAAAGAGTTCACCTGCCCATGCAGTGCCTAGCAGAATCCAGATTCCTGCCGTTGTAATTCTGTCTGTTAAACGCCGATCATTGGTTTCCAGGCTTTGGAGGAAAGCATTTCTCAGGAGAAAAACAGAGCAAAGGAAGCATTAGAGGAAGAACAGAGCAAAGTCCACGAGCTGGAGAACCGCTTAACCCACCAGAAGGAGGTACGCAGCTCGGGGAGATAGGCAGCTCAAGCCCAAACCCGGCTTGAGGGCCACGTGGAAGTAAGTTTCGAACCACAGCTGATGGGGAGTCAAGCATGGCAGAGTTTCCTAGAGGGATTTGTCCGTGGCGGAGCTCAGCTACTTTGCGAAGAAGCAGGGGGCACTCTAGGAAAGAACCCTAGAGTTGTAACCTTGTGCCTACAATTTACACAAAAATTGTAAATGTCATAAAATACAGTCTTAGGGGACACATCGGGATTGGTAACATGAGCATTTTCTGCATGGAGACCACATCCCGAATCCTAAAAATGGAGGAATTTCAGAATCCTGGGACTTCAGGGCTACATGAATCCTCCAACAACATCCTAAAATACCCTACCCTTCATCTCCACCACCAAGAGATTTTCTACAGCCCAGGGAAGTCCATCCCAGTGTTGATGCCTTGGGCTGGCAGAAAATTCTTCCTTTAGATTGAGTTGACTCAGATTCTCTCTCAGAATGGGTTTCAACCCTCCACCCACCCCTCTGGGTTCCTGCAAGACCCGCCTGCTTTCTCTTCTACAGAATAACCTTCTAGATGCATAAGAATAGAGGCACCAGCTCCTCTCCAGACACAAATGCCCTTCACAGGCCTGGAGCCTGGCCTTGGTCCCCTCCTCTGAGCTGCTCTAACCTGTGACAGATTAGCAGCTCACTGGCTGAAAAGGGCCCATGGACATGTTATGCTTGGTCCTAGAGTGTTTTATCTTGAATTCATAAAATTTACTGACAAATCCAGATTCCTACCCTCTCTTGAAAAGTGGGGAAGTCTGGCCCTCCTTTCCACTTGCAGCAGAAATGAACTGGAGCCGAACCAAGTAGCAGATGTTTGCCGCAGTCCCCACCATTCCCTATTGCATTCAACACAATTCATTTCATTTCAGGTAATTGTTGAGCCCCTACAGGCATCTGGGTTTGCAGCCCATCATTTGTTTTCTTCCTAAACTGTTTATAGCCAAAAATGGACAAGTTCTCCAGCATGCAGTGGCCTAGAGCAGGACTGTCCTCTCCCTGGTCAAAGATGTTGTACTTCTGCCAACGTGTCCAAACTAGCTTTGGGGAAAGCCCTATTACATTGTTCACTTGACTATACTTACCTTTGGTCACCCTCAGATCCATGGGTCTTTTTCACTAGATGTTCTCATTTGTGCTTCAGTCCTGGGGCAGTGTAAAGGGGTGAAGAGTGAGGCTTTGCATCCGGATGAGACATGGGTTCAGATTCTGGCTGGGCTACTTACTGGCTCAGTACCTACCTTCTTTAAAGGATGGCTGTGAGATAATGGTTAGAGATCATGTACAGTGAAGCGTTTGACCCAGAATCATCACTCAGCAAATGGTGGCTATTAATACCATCACTGTACTTCCAGTGCTGTTTAGGCACTTAACTGTACTAACCCTCCACCACGTCCCTACCTCTCAGAGTGAAATCCTTACCCGCCCCCCAGGAAGGGAGAAGTGAGGAACCTGGTGAGCAGAGCTCATGCAGTTTGATCCTATCCAGGGAGAGGAGGTGTTTACATGTTGGGTTTCACTCAGGTCTCTGGTGCAGATGTGCTCTGCAGGCCTGTGTAAACAGTGTCAGTGCCTGGTCCTGAGTTATTTCTCTCGGGGGTGGTGAGGAAGAGTAGGGTCTCCCAAGGGTTCACTGGGGCCAAATGCCACTGAGAGGTCATCTGCACAGGGATGGGGAAGTCCCTTGAACTGAGCGTCCTTGAGGTCACAGAGCACTTCAGAAGGGAGATTTAAGGACAGGCTGATGGTGGAAAGCCCCAAGGCAAGAGGAGTTGTGGCCAGGTCACCCACACCTTGGACAACATCAGCCTGCTCCTCCCAGCAGGACCTCTCTGTGGCTTCTTGTCAGGAAATCTGAGATCAGAACCCCAGACACAGACTCTGATCAACCTCAGACAGTCATGTGATTTTTCTTTCCATTTAGACCTTTCTCCACACTGTCAGGGGCTTCCCAGGTGGCACTAGTGATAAAGACCCAGCCTGCCAATGCAGGAGACACAAGAGAAACGGATTCCATCCCTGGTCAGGAAGATGCCCTGGAGGAGGGCATGGCAACCCACTCTAGTATTCTTTCCCGGAGAATCCCATGGACAGAGGAGCCTGGCAGGCTGCAGTCTATGGGGCTGCAAAGAGTCGGGCATGACTAAGCATATTGCACGCATGCGTGCACCACACTGTCAGATGAATCTCTAAGAACAACAGAATCATTAGGTCACAAGGCTGGTTTGGAAGTAACTTTAAAGGTTAATTCCCATAACCTGCCCAGGAGTGTGGGAGCCAAGTGTCCAAGGGGGATAGAACTTGGGCGTGAGTTGTGCAAAGACAGCCTTCCCTGTGGTGCCCAGCTCGGCTGCATAGTCCTGAGTGTCGATGCGAGTCCTGAGTGTCGGTGTGAGATCAGACGCAGTGGGGCAGCAAAATGTCTTACCCCTAAACCCGCCTCAAACTTCAAAATAAACGTGGAGCTCCCATGATGTTACTGCTCCTCGGCTTCATTGAGAGCTGGTATTGGAACCACTGAGTGTTGGAGTTTTTTAAACTGCTTTTCACTGGAAAAAAATATGCAAAAGTATATACTATTTCATCCATATTATGGATTGAATATTTCTGCAGGCTAATCTAGGACCCTAGCCACTGGCTATAATAGAAATCACGTTCCAACTTCCAGAATCTGACAACCAAGCTGGTGTTTAAAACACAACCCATTCCAGGGACTCCCATGATAGTCCAATGATTAAGACTGTGTCCTCGAATGCCAGGGGCGTGGGTTTGATCCCTGGTTGGGGAACTAAGATCCCACATGCCTTGCAGCCAAAAAACCAAAACATAAAACAGAAGCAATATTACAACAAATTCAGTAAAGACCTTAAGTTTGGTGCACATAAAATAATCATAATAACTTATTTGAGAGCTGAGGTGCCCTTTCTTTCCATGACTAGAAACGGGCTTTGCTGGCAGCTTCTATCCTTCTGCAATTTGCATAAACCGTTTAACTGAACGGCTCATCAGCGAGTTGCTTCCTGGATAAAAAATCCCTGATTATGGGCACTAAATACTAACCACAGCCCTCTCATCCTCTCAAAGCTTCCCTTATGAGGTTGGTCCCCTCCCCTTCCAGAAATTGGTATGTGTGGCTCATTAATTCAATACACTGCCCTCCTCTAGAAACCTGATTCTATTTCAGAGATTTATTTCAATAATGGGAAATTCCATTATTAATGAGATTCTTCTTCTTATCAGAGAGGCTGCCTGGCACGATGATAAGAACTCAGACTCCGTAATAAGACAGGCTTGGTTGCCTTTGCTCACTGGCTCCCTGCCTGGGCCTCTGCACACAAACAATATGCAGGGCTCAGTCCTGGCCTCTCCACTAACAAACTGCAGGACCCCTGGGCCCTCAGTAACTTTCCACTCTTTAGTTTCCTCACCTATAAAATGGGGACACAACTTCTCTGTGGATGAGGATGCTATGAGAGTAAACTGGGTGAGAAGCACTGACCCTGGGCCCTGGCACATAAGACCAGCCCCCAACATTTGAGCTACTGTCGTTATTATTGGTATCATGCTTACTAGCAATTTCCCCTGCTAAATGTGCAGGCAACCAAGAAGACCGGTCATTGATTTTCAGGTTTTGGAGAGCAGCATGGCCCGTGAGAAAAGAAAAGCAAAAGAAGCCTTAGAGACAGAAAAGAGGAAAGTGCAAGATCTGGAGAACCACTTAACACAGCAGAAGGAGGTATGGGGAGCAGAGAGAGAGGAAGTGGGTGGTGGCAGCCGAAAGCCCTTGGAAGCAGCTTCAGGACCAGATGTGAGACTGTGTTTTGGTATCCAGATGTAGAACAGGTAGTAAAGCAGGCTGACTGGGGAGCAGTGCGTCTGATCAGAGTGGCCGATGTCGCATCACAGGACTCACCAGCTGTATGACCCTAGGGCAGACCACCTTACCTCCTGGACCAGTTTCCTCATCCATAACATGGGAAGGCTAACCACCCCTGCATCATGAGATTAAACCAGTTGGTGTTTATCGGGGCTTCCCAAGTGGCGATAAAGACATGGGTTCAACCCCTGGGTCAGGAACATCTCCTGGAGAAGGGCATGGCAATCCACTCTAGTATTGTTGCCTGGAGAATCCCTTGGACAGAGGAGGCTGGTGGGCTACAGTCCATGGGGTCGCAAAGAGTTGGACACGACTGAAACAACTTAGCACGCACAGCATGGTGTATATTAAGTACTTAGACCTGCCCTCACCCACAGAGGACCATCTCCATAAGCCCTGCTGATCAACTGCCTGGGGAGGAGGGATGCTCTCCAGGGGAGACCCCTGGTTGGAGTCTGGATCAGTCCTTCAGCAAGCATCCTCTTCCTCCTCATCACTGAAAGGTACTTAAGAGGCAACCCAGTGGGCACAGTAGAACAACACCCTCCTGGCTCCAGCCTCCTAGTTTCAGAGACTCCCAAGTAGACCCTCCCTGGACTGATGGTCGGGTGTAGAGACAAACATTGCAGAGGAAGATGGAGTAGACAGGTACATAACCAGCTCACACGGCAGTCACATCAAATAAGCGCCAGGGGTCAGTGCCTTCTGGAACAAATGAGAAGTACACCCTGGAGGAGAGTGATGTGGGAGGGAAGAGGGGAGTCCCAAGTGCCAGGCCGGGGCAGAGCTGGTGACTTCCACCCCTACAAACCCGGGAACTGGGCTCACCAGCCTCACCTGCCTGGAGCCACCATGAAGGCAGACCCCCCAGGCCGAGAGGAGGGATGAATGCCCGAGTCACGCCCTGAAAGTCAAACAGGGGCTCCCTGGAGCCAGGAGGCAAGGTGGCAGTGCCCTCAGTGACCTGTGGTGGCATCTCCAGGAGCTGGGCTCCAGGGAGCACACAGAGACATGAGCCAGCCCCGTGGAACTTCCAGAAACAGCGAGCAACTCAGTGAATTGTTTGATGCAGTTGTATTCATCCATCTGTAAATATTTATGGAGTACCTGCCGTGTGCCAGGGCCTGCTGGGTGTGAGGGATACTGCAGAGCACTAGATGGGCCACAGCCATGCCCTTGTGGGCCCTCTGCTCTAGGACAGAGGACAGACAGCCATGTAAACAAATGCCCAGGTGACCCCGGAGCTACAGGCTGTACAAAACCAGCATGAGTTAGAGAGTGGCCCACAGGCAGGGAGGGCCTCTCATATTTGGTGACACTGAGTGAGACCTGGAGGGCAGAGGAACACCACAGGGACATCACGGGAAGAGAATGCCCCAGGTCAAGGGTCCCAGGTGCAAAGGAGGGTGCCTGAGTTAGCCAAGGGGGTGGGGGCAGGACGGGAAGAATGAAATCACACTGGGACAAGACGGAAACCAAAGGAGGGATCAGGGCGAGAAAGCCAGGGGGAGCCGCAGAGTGGGGGCAAAGCGAGGTGTGGCAGGAGAGCTGTGTGGGCCAAACGAGTTGATACAAGTTCCAGCTGCAGCTCTGCCCTAACATGTTGTGTGACCCTGGGCAAGCCCCTCTCTGTGCCCTCATCTGTAATGTGGGTGTAGTGACAGAGATTTGTTGTGAGGAGTCAGTGCATTCATTGTGAAACACCTGCCCAGGTGAGCTCAGAGTCCAGATCGAGTGGGGAGGATGGTGTGCATGGTAAGGTATGGGGGCGGGACAGTCAAGCAAAGACCTTGGCAGGGAAGTGAGGTCAGAGTCCACGCAGGGTGAGGGAGCATGGACGCAGAGCAAGCCTTGTTGAGGGGTAGAACCCAGACTGTGGTCAGTGGCATCCCCCAAGCATCCCTTACACAAGTGGGCTAAGGGCGGAGTTTAGAGTGCACCCCTGCTGAGCAGGGTGGCAGACTCTGTGCCAGCCTACGTATGAGCACGCAGGCGCATCTCCTGCCTCCAGGTCAGGTGGGGCTTCAATCAGGAGGACGGCTCAGGCAAGGTGCAGACACCAGGTGGCAAAATGGCTAGGGCGGGGCACTGACATCTGAACTGGCACCTGGCGATGCGACCTTGGCCCATTACTCATCCTCGCACTGCCTTGTTTACAGCCTCCATGTCCTCACCTGCAAAAGGGAAGGCAGATGCCAGCTGGGGGTCTGCGTTCAGTACGCGGTGCAGGCACTCATGTGCAGCGTTTACAGAGCAGGCAGCATCGTCATTATCATTTTCATTTGTAATTTTCCAAGCGGCACAAAATACGACAAGGGAGCACGCCCTCCCACGGAGCATCCGGTGGCCTCTTACATCAGGCAGGACGCAGCCTGGCAGGGTGGGGGCTGGACGGTCTCAGGCAGACTTGGCAGTGGGAAAATGCCAAGCCCATGCAGGGAGGAGAGTCAGAGCCCAGGTGCAGCGGCAAGGCCTGTGTGCAGCGCAGGGCAGTGGGGACAGAGCCCAAGGGCGTGATGCTAGAACCACAGGGTTGTTGGGAAGATCATCTGTTCTCCAGGACCACCCATCTCCAAAGCATAACAGTTTTCAGTAGTTCTCCCTTTTTACCCAATAATGCACATTCACTAAAGAAAATTTAGAAGATCCAGACCAGTTAAAAGAAGAAAATATAAATTATCATAATCTCAATTCCCCCAAAATAGCCATTATTTACATTCTGGTACATATCTTTCCAGTCTTTTGTTTACGCATAGATAAATTATTTATTTCATTAAAATATTCTTGTGAACATTATATTTATGTGGGAGGCATCACTCTAAGAGTTTCAACAGCTGCAAATAGTTTCTTGACCCCTCTCTGGCTGTGTCCCTCCTGGGGCTTATGTAGGTGAGGCTGGGTTCCAATCCCCTCCCCATCTCAGGATCTATGGGGTAAATGTTCTCTGCAGCAAACTGTCCTGGACTTCAGCTTTTAGACCCAAGCCTTCATAGGTTGGAGAGAGACAGCCAGTATCCTTTGAAGCCACAGACATCAGGCCTCCTGGGACAGGAGGCTTCCCCCACCCTCAGCCCTGCCCTTGGCCTCACTTGCCCCACCTCCCAAGAAGCCAGGTACCAACAAGGGACCACACTGGTGCCACCATCTGTCCGTTTAGTAGTTTAGTCAGTGGCTCAGCGTCAAACGCCTTGACCCAAGCACTCACCAACCTGTCACTTCCTGCACACCAGCCCATAAACCCTGAAGGATGAATAGCTCTCTCTGTTGAGGACATAACTAACCACGACTTGACTTCCTGTTCTCATGTCTCTCTCCGACGGGCATCCTGTTCCTTGAGCTCTGGCTCCCCAGCCCTGACTCACTGGTGTCAACTATTACTCATGCTAGCTTTCCCCTTGGGTGTCACTTCCCTTCCTTTCTCGCGCACACACCCTGAAACCGCCTGTTGTTGATTTCCAGCTTTCGGAGAGCAGCATCACCTACGAGAAAAACAGAGCAAAGGAGGCCATAGAGAAGGAAAAGAAAAAGGTCCAAGATCTGGAGAACCACATAACCAAGCAGAAGGAGGTATGCCTCTCTAAGAGGAAAGAGGAGCAAGTGTGACTGAGTGCCAGGCTCCGGGGGCAGGCGGTCTGGTTCAGATCCCACCCCTGCTGCCATCTGGCTGTGGGACATTAGACAACAGTTAGCTCCTCTGTGCCTTGCTTTCCCCACTTATGAAATACAGATGATCCAATAAATCACCCTCCGGGAGTTGGGAGACTTGATGTCTAACACACACAGAGACAAGCACCTGACACTCAGTGAATGCTGTGTGTATTGGCTGCTTTTATCATTATTGTCATTACTACTGGCGCACAGCCACGAAGTGGAGGGGCAGAGTCTGAACCCAGGACCATCTGACACCAGGACCCCCTCATCTTCACCGCTCCTCTCTCTGTCCTTAAACTTGGTGTGGGTTCAGCTGCCTGGGGTCACCGACTGCTCAATGTCCGACTGCCTGAACCTGTCACCTTCGCTATCAGCACCTTCATCATCAAACCACGTTTACGATTCTCACTGGGAATAGGAGACACAGCAGAAGCTGAAGTTGTTACCCAGGACCTTGTCGTAGGCATCTCCAAGCTGGAGGACTGAATTCCACCCTCCTGGGTCCCAGCAGTACGAAGGGCACGCGCGCACACACACACACACACACACACACACACAGATACAGGTCAATATCTCAAAAGTCATGGCAAGTGATAAACAGACAACCTGACAATAGTGAGTTTGATTCAAATACAGGCAAACACAATTTCAAAGGACTGTCAAGACCAGATGGGACCAAACAAGTCTTTAAGTCTATTCACATCAATCTTGGATCATTTTCTTTGAAGAACGTTTCCCTAATATTAATATGCATAGAATCACTGTGGGGGATAGGAATAATTTTAAATGCCCAATCCCTGGACTTTAGCCCCAACGATTCTGATTCACTCTCTATAGAGTGGACTCAGGAATCTGTACTTTTAACAGCAGTCCAAGGGGTGCTGGTGCTCTTGGAACGACACTGCTCAAGGTGCCAGTAAACCATGTCTGGATTACCTATCTATATGGGCTTCCCAGGTGGCGCAGTGGTAAAGAATCTATCTGCAATGCAGAGACACAGATTCAATCCCTGGGTTGGGAAGATCCCCTGAAAGAGGGCACAGCAACCCATTCCAGTATTCTTGCCTGGAAAATCCCATGGACAGAGGAGACTGGCAGGGCTACACTGCATGGGGTCACAAAGAGTTGGACACAACTGAGCACGCATGCACACGCATGCACACCCTAGCACCACTTTAAGAGGGGCCTTGATCAACTGGCGTGTGTCCAGAGGATGAGCGGGGTGAAATGATGTGAGAATTGTCAGCTCTGGGCTGATGTACCTGTGCAGGACTCCTTGTGGGCAGGTGGATGCTGCCCAAGAGGGAGCCCAAGAGGGGCCATCTCTCCATACAGCCTTTTTTCCCCAATGATTCACATGGCTCCTCCATAAAATATTTCAGTTAGGGGTAGAAGAAAAGGAGGAATTAGAATTTTATAGTAGATTATTTGGGGCAGAAAATGGGTTAGGAATGAGACTAAAGCAAACAAAAAAAAAGTGTGTATCAAAAAAATCAATGAATGGGTCACAGTTTTTATTAGAACAGTGAAAGCGAAAAAGTGGTTGTGTAGTTCACTAGACAAAATGGACCAAGTGCTCCTGGAAATTAGACCATTCTGGGTACTCAACCCAGAGAACATCTGTCCTCAGGATCATGACAGAGGAGACTCTGTAACACTACCAACAGCGTCCTCAACAACAGCCTTAGAGAAAACAACAGTGACACCAGAGGGCAAGATCTTGTGACAGCCCTGCAGGCAGGCTGATGGCATCACATCAGGTGCTCAGAAATGAGACTCCACCCCAGGGACTCCCCATTCACCAGGATAGACCAAGGAAGTTCAAGGTCAAAGACGCAATCAGACATAGGCTTATTTGCATGCTGTTTTACTTGCACACACAGGAGAGCATTTGAAAAATTGATTTCATCTCTACAGGTGAAAACAGAATTTATATGAGAGAAAGAGGAGAGAGGGGAGAAAAATAAATTCAGACCTGCTGGAACCCTGAGCTTGAGTAAGCTGCTGAGTAGCTGGCAAGGAGCAAAGATGCCAGGCAGCGTTTTCTGCCCTGAGGCAACTTCATGGCCCACCAAATAAACCATCTCAGTTCTTTTTTTATTTTTTTTTTCATTTCTTGCCATTCTCACTTTTTTTTTTTTTTTGCTTGTATTGACTTTATTTAGATTATCTTTTCATCATTTACTTTTTTAATTTATTTTTTTATTTTTTTATTTATTTTTTTTTATTTTAGTTGGGGGCTAATCACTTTACAACATTGTAGTAGTTTTTGCCATACATTGACACGAATCAGCCATGGGTTCACATGTGCTCCCCCTCCCGAACCCTCCTCCCACCTCCCTCCCCCTCCCATCCCTCTGGGCCATCCCAACGCTCCATCCCTGAGCATCCGTCCTATGCATAAAACATGGAATGGTGTTCCGCTTCACATATGACAATATACATGTTTCAATGTTATTGTCCCAGAACGTCCCACCCTCACCTTCTCCCTCAGAGTCCACAGGACTGTTCTATGCATCTGTGTCTCTTATTCTGTCTCACATATAGGGTTACCATTACCATCTTTCAAATTCCATATACATGCATTAGTATACTGTATTGGTGCTTTTCTTTCTGGCTCACTTCACTCTGTATAATGGGCTCCAGTTTCATCCATCTCAATAGAACTGATTCAAATGTATTTTTTTTAATGGCTGAGTAATATTCCATTGTGTATATGTACCACAGCTTCCTTATCCATTCGTCTGCTGATGGACATCTAGGTTGCTTCCATGTCCTGGCTATTGTAAACAGTGCTGCGATGAACATTGGGGTACACGCATCTCTTTCAATTCTGGTTTCCTCGGTGTGTATGCCTGGCAGTGGGATTGCTGGGTCATATGGCAGTTCTATTCCCAGTTTTTTAAGGAATCTCCACACTGTTCTCCATAGTGGCTGTACTAGTTTGCATTCCCACCAACAGTGTAAGAGGGTTCCCCTTTTTCTCCACACCCTCTCCAGCATTTATTGCTTGTAGACTTTTGGATAGCAGCCATTCTGACTGGTGTGTAATGGTACCTCATTGTGGTTTTGATTTGCATTTCTCTAATAATGAGTGATGTTGAGCATCTTTTCATGTGTTTGTTAGCCATCTGTATGTCTTCTTTGGAGAAATGTCTGTTTAGTTCTTTGGCCCATTTTTTGATTGGGTCGTTTATTTTTCTGGAATTCAGCTGCAGGAGTTGCTTGTATATTTTTGAGATTAATTGTTTGTCTGTTGCTTCGTTTGCTATTATTTTCTCCCCATTCTGAAGGCTGTCTTTTCACCTTGCTCCTAGTTTCCTTTGTTGTGCAAAAGCTTTTAATTTTAATTAGGTCCCATTTGTTTATTTTTGCTTTTATTTCCAATATTCTGGGGGGTGGGTCATGGAGGATCCTGCTGTGATTTATGTCGGAGAGTGTTTTGCCTATGTTTTCCTCTAGGAGTTTTATAGTTTCTGGTCTTACATTTAGATCTTTAATCCATTTTGAGTTTATTTTTGTGTATGGTGTTAGGAAGTGTTCTAGTTTCATTCTTTTACAAGTGGTTGACCAGTTTTCCCAGCACCACTTGTTAAAGAGATTGTCTTTTCTCCATTGTATACTCTTGCCTCCTTTGTCGAAGATAAGGTGCCCATAGGTGCGTGGGTTTATCTCTGGGCTTTCTATTTTGTTCCATTGATCTATATTTCTATCCTTGTGCCAGTACCACACTGTCTTGATGACTGTGGCTTTGTAGTAGAGCTTGAGGTCAGGCAGGTTGATTCCTCCAGTTCCATTCTTCTTTCTCAAGATTGCTTTGGCTATTCGAGGTTTCTTATACTTCCATACAAATTGTGAAATGATTTGTTCTAGTTCTGTGAAAAATATCATTGGTAGCTTGATAGGGATTGCATTGAATCTATAGATTGCTTTGGGTAGTATACTCATTTTCACTATATTAATTCTTCCAATCCATGAACACGGTATATTTCTCCATCTGTTTGTGTCCTCTTTGATTTCTTTCATCAGTGTTTTATAGTTTTCTATATATAAGTCTTTTGTTTCTTTAGGTAGAAATATTCCTAAGTATTTTATTCTTTTTGTTGCAGTGGTGAATGGTATTGTTTCCTTAATTTCTCTTTCTGTTTTCTCATTATTGGTGTATAGGAATGCAAGGGATTTCTGTGTGTTAATTTTGTATCCTGCAACTTTGCTATATTCATTGATTAGCTCTAGTAGTTTTCTGGTAGCATCTTTAGGGTTTTCTATGTAGAGGATCATGTCATCTGCAAACAGTGAGAGTTTTACTTCTTCTTTTCCTATCTGTATTCCTTTTATTTCTTTTTCCGCTCTGATTGCTGTGGCCAAAACTTCCAAAACTATGTTGAATAGTAGTAGTGAAAGTGGGCATCCTTGCCTCGTTCCTGACTTTAGGGGAAATGCTTTCAGTTTTTCACCATTGAGGATAATGTTTGCTGTGGGTTTGTCATATATAGCTTTTATTATGTTGAGGTATGTTCCTTCTATTCCTGCTTTCTGGAGAGTTTTTATCATAAACGGATGTTGAATTTTGTCAAAGGCTTTTTCTGCATCTATTGAGATAATCATATTGTTCTTATCTTTCAATTTGTTAATGTGGTGAATTACATTGATTGATTTGCGGATGTTAAAGAAACCTTGCATTCCTGGGATAAATCCCACTTGGTCATGATGTATGATCTTTTTAATATGATGTTGGATTCTATTTGCTAGAATTTTATTAAGGATTTTTGCATCTATGTTCATCAGTGATATTGGCCTGTAGTTTTCTTTTTTTGTGACATCTTTGTCTGGTTTTGGAATTAGGGTGATGGTGGCCTCATAGAATGAGTTTGGAAGTTTACCATCTTCTGCAATTCTCTGGAAGAGTTTGAGTAGGATAGGTGTTAGCTCTTCTCTAAATTTTTGGTAGAATTCCGCTGTGAAGCCGTCTGGTCCTGGGCTTTTGTTTGCTGGAAGATTTCTGATTACAGTTTCGATTTCCGTGCTTGTGATGGGTCTGTTAAGATCTTCTATTTCTTCCTGGTTCAATTTTGGAAAGTTATACTTTTCTAAGAATTTGTCCATTTCTTCCAAGTTGTCCATTTTATTGGCATATAGCTGTTGGTAGTAGTCTCTTATGATCCTTTGTATTTCTGTGTAGTCTGTTGTGATCTCTCCATTTTCATTTCTAATTTTGTTGATCTGATTCTTCTCCCTTTGTTTCTTGATGAGTCTGGCTAATGGCTTGTCAATTTTGTTTATCTTCTCGAAAAACCAGCTTTTAGTTTTGTTGATTTTTGCTATGGTCTCTTTTGTTTCTTTTGCATTTATTTCTGCCCTAATTTTTAAGATTTCTTTCCTTCTACTAACCCTGGGGTTCTTCATTTCTTCCTTCTCTAGTTGCTTTAGGTGTAGAGTTAGTTTATTTATTTGAGTTTTTTTCTTGTTTCTTGAGGTACGCCTGTATTGCTATGAACCTTCCCCTTAGCATTGCTTTTACAGTGTCCCATAGGTTTTGGGTTGTTGTGTTTTCATTTTCATTCATTTCTATGCATATTTTGATTTCTTTTTTGATTTCTTCTGTGATTTGTTGGTTATTCAGAAGTGTGTTGTTTAGCCTCCATATGTTGGAATTTTTAATAGTTTTTTTCCTGTAATTGAGGTCTAATCTTACTGCATTGTGGTCAGAGAAGATGGCTGGGATGATTTCAATTTTTTGGAATTTACCAAGGCTAGATTTATGGCCCAGGATGTGATCTATCCTGGAGAAAGTTCCGTGTGCACTTGAGAAAAAGGTGAAATTGCTTGTTTTGGGGTGGAAAGTCCTGAAAATATCGATTAAATCTAATTTGTCTATAGTATCATTTAAAGTTTGTGTTTCCTTGTTAATTTTCTGTTTAGTTGATCTATCCATATGTGTGAGTGGAGTATTAAAGTCTCCCACTATTATTGTGTTATTGTTAATTTCCCCTTTCATACTTGTTAGTATTTGCCTTATATATTGTGGTGCTCCTATGTTGGGTGCATATATATTTATAATTGTTACATTTTCTTCTTGGATTGACCCTTTGATCATTATGTAGTGTCCTTCTTTGTCCCTTTTCACAGCCTTTATTTTAAAGTCTATTTTATCTGAAATGAGTATTGCGACTCCTGCTTTCTTTTGGTCTCCATTTGCATGAAATATATTTTTCCATCCCTTCACTTTCAGTCTGTATGTGTCCCTAGTTTTGAGGTGGGTCTCTTGTAGACAGCATATGTAGGGGTCTTGTTTTTGTATCCACTCAGCCACTCTTTGTCTTTTGGTTGGGGCATTCAACCCATTTACATTTAAGGTAATTATTGATAAGTATGGTCCCGTTGCCATTTACTTTGTAGTTTTAAGTTCGTGTTTAAACATCCTGTAGCTGGCAAGGAGCAAAGATGCCAGGCAGCGTTTTCTGCCCTGAGGCAACTTCATGGCCCACCAAATAAACTATCTCAGTTCTTTGTGGATTCCACGGGACAGCTGGAGTGCTTCTGCTTTGTGCTGTGCCTGCCACTGACCCCCAGGGAGCGCCTCCTCCAGCCAGGTCCGCACACTGTCTGCAATGGGACTTCTCAGCAGTAACGACCACATCACGACCCCAAATAAGAACACACAGAGTTCAGTGGTGGTACGGAGAGAATGAAGCTTCTCCTAGGCAAGGCTCACAGGCATCACATGATGAGAACCATGCTCTGTTTTGTTTCAAAAAAAAAAATCAGTTTCATTTCCCAGTTATAAAAGGAGCACCTGGGATCTCCCTGGCGGTCCAGTGGTTAAGAACTCCACGCTTCCAATGTAGGGTGCATGGGTTCAATCCTTGGTGGAGGAACTAAGATCCCACATATCATGTGGCACAGCCAAAACATTAATAATAAATTTAAAAAAATTAAAGGAGTAACTGTTTGCTCTAGAAATTTTGAGAAGTATTGAAAAATCCTTCATGAGTCCACTGAGCAGAGTTACCAGTAATGAAATTATTTAATTTTTTTCTTTTGGCCACGCTGTGCGGTGTGTGGGATGATAGTTCCCTGACCAGGAATTGAATCCACACTCCCTGCATTGAAAGCACAGATTCTTAACCGCTGGACCACCAAAGAAGTCCACTAGTGACGTTTTGATGTGATTCCTTCCAGAGCAGCTTTATTGATGATCACTATGACAGACATGGCAAATATCGATTTGTTACAAAGTTATTTACACTGCTACACTGTGCACACTGCGTTTTAACTTAACATATTACAAGTATGTCCACATATCATTGAACTTTCTTCTACAACATGCCAGTAAAGGATGACCTGGGTTTGCACTGTGTTGGGTGAACCTTGATTCATTTACCCTTGGGCACGGGGGTGTCTCTCACTTTTCAGTGGAGTGAAAAACGCTTGGCTGAGCAGCTCTGTGTCAGGGGCTTTGTGCCCATGTGGGGTTATGTCCTTAGGATACATCTCCAAAAGTGGAATCAGTGGGTCACAGGATATGAACATTTTTAGGCTCATGAAACAGGTTCCTAAGTGACCCTCTCAGAAAGGTCATACCAATTTTCACTGCCACCAACAGAGTCTGGGAATGCCTAGCACTGCACCTCAGGAATATATTTTGTGCTGTGCTGTGCTTAGTCATTCAGTCATTTCCAACTCTTTTCCACCCTATGGACTGTAGCCTGCCAGGCTCCCCTGTCCATGGAGATTCTCCAGGCAAGAATATTGGAGTGGGTTGCCATGCTCTCCTCCAAGGGATCTGTCCAACCAAGGGATCAAACCCAGGTCTCCCACATTGCAGGCAGATTCTTTACCATCTGAGCCACCGGGAAAGCCCGAATACATTTCAGGTAGGATTAAATAATGTTCATGAATAGGTTACATACAGTATGATTCCGACTGTGTGACATTCTGGAAAAGGCGAAACTAGGGCAGTAATAAAAAGATCAGGGATTGGTAAGGGGTGGGAGGATGATGAACAGATGGAGCACATAGGGTTTTTAGGGCCGGGAAACTATTCTGTGTTATACCATAATGGTGAATACATTTGTCCAAATCCATAGAGTGTACACCACCGAGTTGAACCCTTATGTAAACTATGAGCTTTAGGTGCTAATGATGTGTCAGTGTAGGTTCATCAGTTATCACAAATGAGACGATCCGATGAGGGATGTTGATGGCAGGAGAGGCTGTGCCTGTGGCGGGGGTGGGAGTTAAAGGAAAACTTTCTGAATTTTCTGCTCAGTTTTACTGTCAACCTAAAACCGCTCTAAAAAATGAAGTCAAATAAATAGATGAAGTCCATCCAGCCCCAGCACCGTGGCCTGTCACAAAGCCCACTTTCTGCACTATTGGAGGAGGGACTCAAGAAAGAGAGTAGAATTTTGACAAAGATGGAAAGAATGGGTCCAAGGAGAAGGTAGAAGATGTTGGGGACATGGCAACTGGAGTCTAACTTTTCCAGGGTCCCCAGGGGAGGTCATCCCAGGGCCTAAGTCACGGAGTAAGTTGGAGGAATGTCCTGAACACAGGTTCTATGACTAGGGGGTGAAGAACTCGGCACATTTATCCTGGAAGACAGATTTAGGGAGAGAAATGACAGCCTTCTCAAATATTTAAAGGGCTGTCTCATAAGAGAGAAATAAAACTTGTTCAATGAGCTCGTGAAAGAACTGAGCTCAGGGGCCAGAAATCTCAAGGAGATAGATCTCAGCTGAATTTGAGTTCTGCAATAATTGGAACCTTCCAGAGAAAGCATGGACTTTGGACTTTAAAAGGATCAACAGAACAATAACAGAACAGAGGTTCCCTCCTCTCTGAAAACAGGGGAAGGGGGAGGCTGGAGTAAATATTTACACCTGAATTTCTGTTCATTTGATGTTTGCTGTTTGTCTAGGAAATGGATTTAAAAATGCAAAAAGAAGACATTTTAAATAATAAATTAAATGATGCACTGACCATGCTAGAAAAGGCTCAGAAAACAAAGACAGCTGAAAGTCTGAAAGCAGAGAACCTCACCATGAAATTAAATGAAACATTAGCCGAACTGGAAACTGCCAAGACGAAAATGGTAAGTCAGTGCCTTCCAGGGATGGGAGAATTTTCCCTTCAACGCAAGATCACGATGCCATGCGTAGTTTAGACCAGGGGTTCTCAGCCTCCATACTGTTGATGTTCTGGGTGGGTAACTCTCATGGGGGGTGGGGGAGCTGTCCTGTGCATTATAGGATGTGCAGCAGCACCCACTGAGCTCCAACCCAGAAGATGCCAGTGGCACCCTACCCCCAGGTGTGACAACCAAAAATGTCTTCTGACTTTGCCAAATCTCCTCCAGTGGGGGGGAGGGAGGGGGGAATCACCCCCTGTTGAGAAGCATTAATTTAGTACCAAAGGTAGACAGAAACTATGACACCCTCTCTCCGGGGCCTTCTAAGATGATGTAATTCAGGCTACTCCCAGGATCATACTGAGCAGCCCTGGAATTTAAGGGCCAGTGACGATTCCATAGAATTTAAGATAGCATTTTTCAATTTTAGTTTGACATTCAAGGCCCTTCACCATCAGGGCTCAATATTGCAATGACCTGTCATTCATACATTTAACCGACAGGTCTGTGGACAAGGACGCAATGAGGACTGACCTGGCAGAAGTACCACAGAGGGAAGTCGAGAGGGACTGGGCTTGGAGACAGCAGCTCAGGGGTGTGGCACGTGGTGGCCATTCCCAAGGTCCTGAATCACAGGACCTGGACACTCAGGGTAGCAGAGGAGTGGGAAAAAGAAATTGCTATGGAGGGAGTTACCAGAGAAATGGCAGGACTTGTTAACTGATTGACAAGACAGGAGTACCAAGGTGAGGGAGGAGCCAAGGAGGCGGGCAAGCTTCCAGCCAGGGCACCATGGAGGGGGGCAGTGATGGCACATGGAGATGCTGGAAAGATGGAGGTTGGGCTTGGGGATAGGGGCGGGTCTCTTGTGGGAGAGGGACTGTCTCCTGGAGAAGATAAAGCATTCACACTGAACCAAGTGTAGGGATATCAAAGTTCAAAAGTTGCCCAAACTTTTGGTGGCACATTAGATTTGGGGCAGGAAGTGAGACATGAAGACTAAAGTTGGAAGAGAGCCTGGGTGGAGTGATGGTTGAAGGAGCAGGTGTGTGTGAGCATCTGGGGCAGAGAATGTCTGCATCCGGAGGAGATCAGAGGCCCATCGTGTTAACAGGGAATGGAGAGCGAGAGGATGACATCATCCCGAGAACGGGGGAATGATGTCATCCAGGTGGCAGGAGAATGACCTCATCCTGAGAGCAGAGGAAGGGGTGAGGGAAGCGGGAGGGGAGCAAGGATGAGGCACTGAGACTCAGGTGTGCAGAGCGGCTGCAAGCGGGGAGGGTGGTCATGGGAAGGGGTGTGACTCACCGTCAGGAGGCCACTGGTAACTTTTGTTTTTAAGAAATACAGACTTATTCACTTTTTTCTTATAAAGTTGTTCACTCATTAACTCAACCAATACTTATTGAGCATCTGAGTCTAGATGCTGTGGCAGGGATCTGGGCTCTGATGCTGTGGGCATATTGGTAAATAAGAAGGGGTAAGTTTCTGCCCTCATGGAGCTTCCATTCTAGTGGGAGCGAGAAATAAAGACATGAGATGGTTCACATGGTAATAAGTGCCTCGGGGAAAATAAAACAGGATGATGTCTCCTTTAGATAGGCAGTCCAGGAGGGCCTCTCAGAGGAGGTGACATTGGAGCTGCAGCACACATGGGATCAGCCTTGTGAGGAGCTGGGGGAGGAGTGTATGGGCAGAGGGAACAGCACATGCAAAGTCCTGGGGCAGGCAGAGCTCAGTGCCAGTGGGTGCAGAGAGGCCCTGTTGTTCCTGTTCTCGTCATCTGACCCAGCTCCCAAGATCACATGAACCATGTCTGTTTCCCCAGATCATGATGGAGGAGCGGATGCAGCTGCAACAGCACGCAGTAAGGGCCCTCCAAGAGGAGCAGGAATCACAGAAGCATGAATTTGAAAAACAAATCATGGAATACAAGGAACAAATCAAGCAGCACTCCCAGACAATCGTGAGCCTCGAGGAAAGACTCCAGAAAGTCACCGAACACCACAGAAAGATAGAAGGAGAGATCGCCACGCTGAAGGACAATGACCCAGGTCGGTCCAAAGAGACGCCGAGGGAACCTTAGTGTTCAGGGTGGGTTCTGATGACCCTGTGGGTCCCTCCAGGCTGATGGACAAGAAAAAGTCTGCGTCTCATTTAAAAAGCCCCTCTATTGTCTAGAGGCCCCTGTCCTCCTTGCCCGTAACTGCAAGGTTAGGTGCCCTCCAGGCCCAGGTTCAGCAGAAGTAACACGATGAACAGAGACAGGCTTTGTGCCGAGCCAGTCAGCCAGGGAGCAGCACAGGCTGCCGGGGCTGTGAGGGGTGTCAGAACACACGACAGGAATCGTCCTTTTCCCATGGAAGCATCTCAGGCAGGGGCCTCTCAAAGGCGTCTCTCTGCCATCAGCAATTTGCGGCTCTGTCTAATGCTCTTTCACAACCAGCTGGGGTTTATCTCTTTAAAAAAAAAAAAGCCTGAAGAAAGAACTCAGAGTTGTGAGCACTTATTTGCCCTGAATGACCAAGGGTGACAGATAAAACTAAAGACAGTGAGCTCTTGGAGAAGAGTTCTAGAAACAGAGGCCTCGCCCTAGGGTTTCTCATCCTGAGCATTAATATTTCACGTGGGCTAGATCGGCTTCCCTGGTGCCTCAGCAGTAAAGAATCCACCTGCCAATGCAGGAGATGTGGGTTCAATCCCTGAATTGGGAAGGTCCGCTGCAGAAGGACCTGGCAACCCACTCCAGTATTCTTGCCTGGGAAATCCCATGGAACAGAGGAGCCTGGAGGGCTACAGTCCACAAAGAGTGGGACACAACTGAGTGACTGAGCATGCACGTGGGCTGGAGCGCTCTTTATTGGGGACTTTCCTATGCACTCAGGGTGTTGAGCAGCGTCCCTGGCCTCTACCCACTGCATGCCCACCCCACACTCCAGTGTGACAGCCAAAATTGTCTCCAGACATGGCTAAATGTCCCCTTAGGGGTAAACTCACTCCTGGTTGAGAACCATGGTCCTAGTCTCAAGCCAGTTGACAAGCTGTCAGGACCCATCTCATGGATACATTCATTCACCACGCTTAGCTGAGCAGCTCTTGTGTCCTGAGCTCATTCTAGACGCTAGGGGTTCGGCTTTGGACCACCAGGCAGCATCCCTACAGTTTGCCAGGTCACTGCCCTGACAGGGGACCCGCATGAACAGGGCACTGCGGCAAGAGCAGGGGACAGGACTCGTTTCCCAGCCCAGGTCCAGGTCAGAGGGAGGGTGTTCCAGCTGGGACACTTCTTTGTCACCCCAGACTTAGATCCATGCCTGCCATCAAGCAGATGCTCCATAAGCATCTGTTGAACAAATAAACGAGCGAGTGAACTGAGGATGGGGGCGGTGGTAGAAACCGGAAGGCAGTGGGCTGAGGAGTAACTGGGAGGTGAGCACAGGACGAGACTCTTATCTGAGCGGAGAGCAGGAAATGGGGCAGGAGGTGCGACCCAGGGAGGGGTTAAGGCTCCACCCCTCACCCCTTAACCTAGTGGTTACCAGCAGGTCCCACCAATGCTGTGCACTTCCTCAGCTGTCAGTGGTATCAGTGGGTGCTAAATCGCTTCAGTTGTGTCCAACTCTTTATGACTCTATGGACTGTAGCCCACTAGGCTCCTCTGTCCACGGGATTCTCCAGGCAAGAATACTGGAGTGGCTTGCCATGCCCTCCTCCAGGGAATCTTCCCTGACCCAGGGACTGAACCTGTGTCTCCTGCATTGGCAGGTGGATTCTTTATCACTGAGCCAGCTGGGAAGTCCCCAGTGGCATCTGTTATCCCTGCTTTAGAGAGTGCGTGCATGTTCAGTCACTAAGTTGTGTCCGACTCTGAGACCCCGTGGACTGTAACCCACCAGGCTCCTCTGTACATGAGATTTCCCAGGCAAGAATACTGGAGTGGGTTGCCATTTCCTCCTCCAGGGGATCTTCCTGACCCAGGGATCAAACCCATGTCTCCTGCATTGGCAGGTGGATTCTTTACCACTGAGATACCTGGAAAGCCCCCCACCACCTCAGAGAGTGGCTGGAAAGATGTCATGAGCTCATGCATGGGGGAAGGGCAGCCTGTGATACAGAACATGTGGTGGTTCTCATTAGGTGGAGAGGGCTGGGGGTGGAGGGAAGGATTATCAGTTGAGAAGGTTTGCTGTGTTGGTAAGCAACGGGGAAGGAAAATATCCCTTGCCTGAGGACTGTGATGACGCTCACGTGTCCCTCTGATTCAGCCCAGGAGGGGGACGCACAGCCGGACCCCGCAGCAGCACCTCCGGGGGAGAGCAGCTCCAAGGATGCAATGTGCGCGACCACCTGATGTGAGTACTGGATGGGACTCCTGCTTCTGGTCAAGCTGTCAGAATCTGACAAGAGTTGAGTCTGCAGTCCTTGCTGCTGGTTGAGATTTTCAGTCCCTTTAGTAAGACAGGCTGGTGTCATGGAAAGATCTGGTTAGATCTAAGTTCAAATCCTAACTCAACACTCTCCAGGTATGTAGCCCCAGGTAGGTCACATCCCCTCCTGTGCCTCAGCCCACCAGCTTGTGAGATAAGGAGGCACATGAATGCCAGCTAATGCTATACTTAGCTATTTTTCCCCAAAGACCTGCCTGAGGCAAGCCCATTTTGGGGTTTCAAAACAGTGGAAACTACTTGGTGGAGTGGAGCCCCAGAGAGGGTAAAAAGTCAAGAGGTTAGACTAAATGACCTTGAAGATCCTTCCCCAACCCAAAGGTCCATACCTGGAGCCTCAAAGAAGTGAAGTGATATCACTCAGTTTGTGTCCAACTCTGTGTGACCCCCATGGAAATGCAGCCCACCAGGCTCCTCTGTCCATGGAATTCTCCAAGCAAGAATACAGGAGTGGGTAGCCATTCTCTTCTCCAGGAGAATCTTCCGAACCCTCAAAGAGCTGACAATTTCCAGAGAAACAAAACCCATGGATGGGAAAGATCCTGAAAGATACCGCCAAGCATCATACAAAAACAGAAGGCAGTAACGTGATACAGAGAAAGGATTCAGAAAGTTTCTCAAAGAAAGCAAGCCACCAGCCTGAGTTCCTGCCCCAAAATACCAATTACCAAAGTCTAATGTCACACAGGTTTTACCCCAAGAAGGCAATGATACTCAGACTCTCAATCTCCATGTTCTGAAAAGTTTGTCTCCTCCTGTAAAGTTTGTGTCTCCTCCTAAACTCTGTAAAGAAAACAGTAGCCATGACCTGGAGAAGAATCGGCATCAAGTTGTTCTCTGGTTCACTTCCTTAACAATGGACACACTCTCGACGTAGAGTCTCATCCTCAAGTTGAAAGAGTCATGGCCAAGGAGATTAGATACTAGACATACAGACAGACATGTATGTGTATGTGTGTGATCCATTCCAGTGATCACCAATCTTTTTTATTTCAATTTTTTCACATGCAGCCTGCAAGTATTTTGCTTTATCTCTACTCCTGAGAGTTAAAGTTTTATTTTCTAGTTTGCCTGCATGAAGGTATAATTTTTCTAGTTTCAGGTTAATGTGTGGAAGCTCCTATGTAGTTTCCTCCATCTGAAATTTCTTTAGCCTTTCACTCTCTTGAGGCTATGGGGGGGCCCAAAAGAAAAGTTCTGAGATGTCCCTGGGCCTCACAGAAGATCCCTTAGGGTAAAAAGGTGGATCTTCTGGTCCTCTGCTTACCATGTGCCCCGTTTTCCCCTTAACTTTAGGTCTCTGAAGCCATTCTTAACCTTCTCATCAATTTGTCAAAGCAAATAACTTAGATAGATATTCATACTTTAATTTACTTTAGAGTTGAGAGCTGGTTTAGATTATATTAAGTCTCCATTTAGCCAGAAACTGATATTGAGATACAGGTAACAGGTATATATATATATATATATTTAAACACCTTCAAAAATACCCTATACTAATTCTTAAAAATAAGCCTCTATAACAATTTTTAAAGGCTTGATATAAATAAAATATTTTCAAATTGAAATACAAATCTTTATAGCAAAATTTATCACTCTATCTTCTTAAATGAGTTCCTTCCCCCACCCCCCCTCAATTTTCTTTCTTACTTGGCTGTTAAGTCAATAAAGTGCTCTAAGGCTTGTGAGGTCAACAAAGTTATCTTATTCTTTCTTGTTAGAATGGATAGAACATTAAAAAGAATCCCACTCAGCTTCCATGGTCAACACTTTATAATCTGAGTAGGTGAGAAGTTGTTGGTAACCTTCCAGATTTTGCAGAGTCAAGTTGTTTCTAACATAAACTTTCTTTCCCTTTTCCTTCACAATGAATCAACAAGTGTACCATTGAGTTCCTCCACCAAATCTGTTAGTGATAATGGCAAACTTGTTTCTAATAGCAAGTGGGGATGTTAAACCAGATCTTCCCCGGGGTGAAATCTGAATTAAACAGACCTTCATGATAACTCTAACCCTGCACCGTCTTTCACAGGTTCCTTATAGCAAATTTTCTCAGGGAGACTAGAGTTGATTGCTTTTGTAGATTTCCCTTTGTGGTGGTAAAGCAAGTACATAAAAACACAGAAATAATTTAAGTCCTAAAGAGACCAAATCAGTATATTGACATTAAAATACTTCAAGCAATATCCATATATGTTAACTTTCTTTTACTTGAGTGTAAACATTGGGCCCATGTGGCTATATAATCTCTTTGTTAGAAATCTGTTGTAAATCTTGTTCTATAACTTCAAAAAATCTGATAAATATGTCTCATGAAAGTTAGCATTTCCTCATGTCATTAAAACACTATCCTTTTGAGTGGTTTTGAAAAAGTTAACTGATATGTCTTCTTGAATACAAAAAATGTCATTAAAATACTTATGTTTTAAAATAACTAATCTCTGCTGTTGAAAAAGAAAATAGGATAAGGAATAGAAAAAAATCCATTATTCATACTCAGAAATAACCACTATAACATTTTCAAAAATGCTTTTATTACCAAAATAATTCAAACTTACAGAAAGGTTGTAAGAATAATACAGAGTACTTCCATGTACCCCTCACCAAGATTGTGTGTGTGTTTGTGTGTGTTGTGTGTGTGGTGTATATATATATATCTATATATTCTGCGTATATATATATATTATTGTATATATGTAAATTTATTTTAAAATATATATATATATATATATACACACACACATATATATATATTCACATTTTTTATTCTGAAATCATTGATTGAAAGGTTGCAACTATCAAACCCTTTATGCCTAAGTGAAACAGGATATATTTCCTGAGACCCAAGGACATTCAGTTATTTTTTTACATATCTATAAACTATGATCAAATTGGGGAAATTTAGTATTGATTACAATATTTCTAATTTAAATATGAAATCTGCATTCAGATTTGTCATTTTATTCAGTAAAGGTTTCCTTATAACAGTTTCCCCTGATCCAGTTTCAATCAATAAAAGAATACAAGATAGAATTTAGAGGAACATGACTCTTTGTTTCCTTTTAAATATAGAACATTTCTTCAGCTTCTTTTATCTTTTATGACACTGACATTTTGTGTGTGAGAAGAGGCCCAGTTGAATTTCTAGAATGAGTCACAATTCATCTGATATTTCTTTACTTTTGAGAGGGCTTTTTAAAGAGTTGTATAAACGCACTGTCAGCCCTGCCTTCCCATTCCTCTTGAAGATCTATGAATTACTCTGACTTTTGTCCCTATCATTCTCCCAAGGATTGCTTATCAGGTCACCATTGTCTTCATTTCCCAAAATTCAATGGTCATTTCTCAGATCCTGCTCTTATTCAACGTTTGCGCAGAAATTTGATAGAATTTATCGTAACCTCCTCTTAGGGTATCATACTTTCATCACTAGGCTTCATTCCATATAGCTCTTTCCTTTATCTCTTATGCTCAGTGTCCTCCCTTATAAGTTTTGCTGACTCAAGTCTTCTATTCTGTAAAAATAACCAAAAAGATTACATGCATCAGTCCTCAGACTTTCTTTGGTTTCTTTGCCTTCCACACTTCTTTCAAGGTAGTTTTAACCTAATTAGAAAATGATTTAAATACCTAAGTCCAAATCTATAAAAAAAACCATCAGAATTCACTCTTGAACTCTATATCTATACCAACTCTCTATCTCTCCATTTGGAACTCCTGTTATCTACCAGTCCTCTAATAATTAGCTTTTATAAAGGTCTGCCACTTTTCGACTCCTAACTCCAGAAAAGAGTAACTTACAGGGCACTACATAACATGGTTTCACATCCAGGTTCTTACTAACCTCCTACCTCCCTTCCTCTAACTTACTCTATGCCACACACGCAAGTGCACTTGTACTTTGGACTTACACTTGCTGTGCCCTCTTCCATGGATCCTGTTTCCCTTAGGTTACCTACATGACTTATTGGTCTACTTCCAGGCTTTTAGGGAAATAATTTTTTTCATCAAGAAGAGTTTTCTTAACTACTTTATATAATTCCTTGAAATATTCCTGCACCAGACCTATCACTCTTATTCAGTATTCATGTTTAATTTCTCTTGTTGCACTTATTACTATCTTAAGTACATCTCTCCTCTCTGCCTCCTCCCCCACAGAAACTAACTCCACCATGTGCATAGAAATATTTGCTTTGTTTATTATCATATATGCAGATCTAAGAATATCCTTGATTCATGGTAGGCTTTCAGCAAACATCTGTAAGGTAGAATGAATGAATATCCTTTCAGATCATATTCGGTACATACAAGGTCTACTTAAAATTATTTGGATAATGTCATTCTATTGTTCTGTCAATTGATTTCTTTTTCTTTTTTTTAACTTTATTTTTTTTTTTATTTATTTTTAGTGGGGGCTAATTACTTTACAATATTGTAGTAGTTTTTGCCATACATTGACATGAATCAGCCATGGGTTCACACGTGCTCCCCCTCCCGAACCCCCCTCCCACCTCCCTCCCCATCCCATCCCTCTGGGTCATCCCAATGCTCCATCCCTGAGCATCCGTCCCATGCATAGAACATGGAATGGTGTTCCGCTTCACATATGACAATATACATGTTTCAATGTTATTGTCCCAGAACGTCCCACCCTCACCTTCTCCCTCAGAGTCCACAGGACTGTTCTATGCATCTGTTCCCTCATATTCTGTCCACATATAGGGTTACCATTGCCATCTTTCAAATTCCATATACTTGCATTAGTATAACTTATTGGTAGCTTTTTCTTTCTAGGCTCACTTCACTCTGTAAATGGGCTCCAGTTGTCATCCATCTCCATAGACCGATTCAAATGTATTGTTTTTAATGGCCGAGTAATATTCCATTGTGTTATATGTACCACATCTTTTTTATCCATTCATCTGTCGAGGGACATTTAGGTTCTTTCCATGTCCTGGCTATTGTAAACAGTGCTGCTATGAACATTGGGGTACACGCAGTCTCTTTCAATTCTGGTTTCCTCGGTGTGTATGCCCAGCAGTGGGATTGCTGGGTCATATGGCAGTTCTATTCCCAATTTTTTTAAGGAATCTCACACTGTTCTCCATAGTGGCTGTACCAGTTTGCATTTCCACCAACAGTGTAAGAGGGTTCCCTTTTTCCTCCACACCCTCTCCAGCATTTTGCTTGTAGACTTTTTAAGGATAGGCAGCGCAGCCATTCTGACCGGTGTGTAATGTACCGGCATTGTGGTTTTGATTTGCATTTCTCTAATAATTAGTGATGTTGAGCATCTTTTCATGTGTCTGTTGGCCATCTGTATGTCTTCTTTGGAGAAATTGTCGTTTAGGATCTTCTGCCCATTTTTTGATTGGTTGTTTGTTTCTGAAATTGAGCTGCATGAGTTGCACTGTATATTTTTTGATATTAATTGTTTGTCTGTTGTTATCGTTTGCTATTAATTTGTTCTCCCATTCTGAAGGCTGGTCCCTTTTCACCTTGCACCTAGTTCCTTTGCTGTGCAAAGCTTTTAAGTTTAATTAGGTCCCATTTGTTTATTTTTGTTTTATTTCCATATTCTGGGAGGTGGGTCATAGAGGATCACTGCGTGATTATGTCAAAGAGTGTTCTGCCTATGTTTCCTCTAGGAAGTTTTATAGTATCTGGTCTTACATTTAAGTCTTTAATCCATTTTGAGTTTATTTTTGTGTATGGTGTAGGAAGTGTTCTAATTTCATTCTTTACATGTAGCTGTCCAGTTTTCCCAGCACCACTTGTTGAAGAGACTGTCTTTTCTCCATTGTATACTCTTGCCTCCTTTGTCCGAAGAGAAGGTGCCCATAGGTGCGATGGTTTACTCTGGCTTTCTATTTTGTTTCCATTGATCTATATTTCAATCCTTGTGCCAGTACCAAACTGTCTTTGATGACTGTGGCTTTGTAAGTAAGAGCTTGAAGGCAGGAGGTTGATTACTCCAGTTCCATTCTTCTTTCTCAAGATTGCTTTGGCTATTTGAGGTTTTTTATGGTTCCATACAAATTGTAAAATTATTTATTCTAGTTCTATGAAAAATACCATTGTATTTTGATAGGATTGCATTGAAACTATAGATTGCTTTGGTCGAGTATACTCATTTTCACTATACTGATTCTTCCAATCCCAGAACACGGTATAAATCTCCATCTGTTTAGTGTCCTCTTGATTCTTTCATCATGTTTTATATAGTTTTCTATATATAAGTCTTTGTTTTCTTTAGGTAGAAATATTCCCTAAGTATTTTTATTTCTTTTTGTTGCAATGGTGAATGTAAATTTAGTTTCCTACTTTTCTCTTCCTGTTTTCCATTATTGGTGTATAGGAAGCAAGGATTTCTGTGTGGTTAATTTTGTATCCTCAAAAAACCTTTTAACTATATTCATTGATTACACTAGTAGTTTTCTGTAGAAATCTTTAGTTTTTCTATGTAGAGGATCAAATCACCTGCAAATAGTCATGGTTTTTCTTCTTTTCCCTTTTGGATACCTTTATTTCTTTTCTCTCTGATTGTCATGGCTAGGACTACCAAAACTATGTTGAATAATAGTGGTGAGAGTGGACATCCTTGTCTTGTTAATGATCTGAGAAGAAATGTTTTCAGTTTTTCACCACTGAGAATAATGTTGCTGTGGGTTTGTCTTAATATCAGTTTTATTATTTGAGGTATGATTCCTTCTATGGCCACTTTCAGGAGATTTTTTTATTGTAATTGATTGTTGAATTTTGTCCAAAGGTTTTTCTGAAAGACATCTATTTAATAAATCATAATGTTCTGTATCTTAATTTGTTAATGTTGGTGAATTCATAGATTGATTTGCGTATGTTTATAGAAACCTTGCATTCCTGGGATAAAGCCCACTTGGTCATGATTATATCTTTTATATGATGTTGGATTCTGTTTTCTAGAATTTTATTAAGGATTTTTTGAGCATCTATGTTTCTCCATGATATTGGCCTGTAGTTTTCTTTTTGAGACATCTTTGTCTGTGTTTGGAATTAGGGTGATGGTGGCCTCAAAAATGAGTTTGAAGTACCATCTTATCTTCTGCAATTCTCTGGAAGAGTTTGAGTAGGATAGGTGTTAGCTCTTCTCTAAATTTTTGGTAGAATTCCGCTGTGAAGCCGTCTGGTCCTGGGCTTTTGTTTTTGCTGGAAGATTTCTGATTACAGTTTCGATTTCCGTGCTTGTGATGGGTATCTTCTATTTCTTCCTGGTTCAATTTTGGAAAGTTATACTTTTCTAAGAATTTGTCCCATTTTCTTCCAAGTTGTCCATTTTATTGGCATTTCTGCCCTAATTTTTAAGATTTCATTCCTTCTCTACTGAACCCTGGGGTTCTTCATTTCTTCCTTCTCTAGTTGCTTTAGGTGTAGAGTTAGTTTATTTATTTGATTTTTTTCTTGTTTCTTGAGGTACGCCTGTATTGCTATGAACCTTCCCCTTAGCATTGCTTTTACAGTGTCCCATAGGTTTTGGGTTGTTGTGTTTTCATTTTCATTCATTTCTATGCATATTTTTGATTTCTTTTTTGATTTCTTCTGTGATTTGTTGGTTATTCAGAAGCGTGTTGTTTAGCCTCCATATGTTGGAATTTTTTAATAGTTTTTTTTTTTCCCTGTAATTGAGGTCTAATCTTACTGCATTGTGGTCAGAGAAGATGGCTGGGATGATTTCAATTTTTTGGAATTTACCAAGGCTAGATTTATGGCCCAGGATGTGATCTATCCTGGAGAAAGTTCCGTGTGCACTGGAGAAAAAGGTGAAATTGCTTGTTTTGGGGTGGAAAGTCCTGAAAATATCGATTAAATCTAATTTGTCTATAGTATCATTTTAAAGTTTGTGTTTCCTTGTTAATTTTCTGTTTAGTTGATCTATCCATATGTGTGAGTGGAGTATTAAAGTCTCCCACTATTATTGTGTTATTGTTAATTTTCCCCTTTCATACTTGTTAGTATTTGCCTTATATATTGTGGTGCTCCTATGTTGGGTGCATATATATTTATAATTGTTTACATTTTCTTCTTGGATTGACCCTTTGATCATTATGTAGTGTCCTTCTTTGTCCCTTTTCACAGCCTTTATTTTAAAGTCTATTTTATCTGAAATGAGTATTGCGACTCCTGCTTTCTTTTTTGTCTCCATTTGCATGAAATATATTTTTTCCATCCCTTCACTTTCAGTCTGTATGTGTCCCTAGTTTTGAGGTGGGTCTCTTGTAGACAGCATATGTAGGGGTCTTGTTTTTGTATCCACTCAGCCACTCTTTGTCTTTTGGTTGGGGCATTCAACCCCATTTACATTTAAGGTAATTATTTGATAAGTATGGTCCCGTTTTTGGCCATTTACTTTGTAGTTTTAAGTTCGTGTTTAAACATCCTGTAGCTGGCAAGGAGCAAAGATGCCAGGCAGCGTTTTCTGCCCTGAGGCAACTTCATGGCCCACCAAATAAACTATCTCAGTTCTTTGTGTGATTCCACGGGACAGCTGGAGTGCTTCTGCTTTGTGCTGTGCCTGCCACTGACCCCCAGGGAGCGCCTCCTCCAGCCAGGTCCGCACACTGTCTGCAATGGGACTTCTCAGCAGTAACGACCACATCACGACCCCAAATAAGAACACACAGAGTTCAGTGGTGGTACGGAGAGAATGAAGCTTCTCCTAGGCAAGGCTCACAGGCATCACATGATGAGAACCATGCTCTGTTTTGTTTCAAAAAAAAAAAATCAGTTTCATTTCCCAGTTATAAAAGGAGCACCTGGGATCTCCCTGGCGGTCCAGTGGTTAAGAACTCCACGCTTCCAATGTAGGGTGCATGGGTTTTTTTCAAATCCTTGGTGGAGGAACTAAGATCCCACATATCATGTGGCACAGCCAAAACATTAATAATAAATTTAAAAAAAATTAAAGGAGTAAACTGTTTGCTCTAGAAATTTTGAGAAGTATTGAAAAATCCTTCATGAGTCCACTGAGCAGAGTTACCAGTAATGAAATTATTTAATTTTTTTCTTTTGGCCACGCTGTGCGGTGTGTGGGATGATAGTTCCCTGACCAGGAATTGAATCCACACTCCCTGCATTGAAAGCACAGATTCTTAACCGCTGGACCACCAAAGAAGTCCACTAGTGACGTTTTGATGTGATTCCTTCCAGAGCAGCTTTATTGATGATCACTATGACAGACATGGCAAATATCGATTTTGTTACAAAGTTATTTACACTGCTACACTGTGCACACTGCGTTTTAACTTAACATATTACAAGTATGTCCACATATCATTGAACTTTCTTCTACAACATGCCAGTAAAAGGATGACCTGGGTTTGCACTGTGTTGGGTGAACCTTGATTCATTTACCCTTGGGCACGGGGGGTGTCTCTCACTTTTCAGTGGAGTGAAAAACGCTTGGCTTGAGCAGCTCTGTGTCAGGGGCTTTGTGCCCATGTGGGGTTATGTCCTTAGGATACATCTCCAAAAGTGGAATCAGTGGGGGGAGTCACAGGATATGGAACATTTTTTTTTAGGCGGCTCAGGCTCATGAAAACAGGTTCCTAAGTGACCCTCTCAGAAAGGTCATACCAATTTTCACTGCCACCAACAGAGTCTGGGGAATGCCTAGCACTGCACCTCAGGAATATATTTTTTTTTTTTGTGCTGTGCTGTGCTTAGTCATTCAGTCATTTCCAACTCTTTTTCACCCTATGGACTGTAGCCTGCCAGGCTCCCCTGTCCATGGAGATTCTCCAGGCAAGAATATTGGAGTGGGTTTGCCATGCTCTCCTCCAAGGGATCTGTCCCACCAAGGGATCAAACCCAGGTCTCCCACATTGCAGGCAGATTCTTTACCATCTGAGCCACCGGGAAAGCCCGAATACATTTCAGGTAGGATTAAATAATGTTCATGAATAGGTTACATACAGTATGATTCCGACTGTGTGACATTCTGGAAAAGGCGAAACTAGGGCAGTAATAAAAAGATCAGGGATTGGTAAGGGGTGGGAGGATGATGAACAGATGGAGCACATAGGGTTTTTTTTTTTTTAGGGCCGGGAAACTATTCTGTGTTATACCATAATGGTGAATACATTTGTCCAAATCCATAGAGTGTACACCACCGAGTTGAACCCTTATGTAAACTATGAGCTTTAGGTGCTAATGATGTGTCAGTGTAGGTTCATCAGTTATCACAAATGAGACGATCCGATGAGGGATGTTGATGGCAGGAGAGGCTGTGCCTGTGGCGGGGGGGGGGGAGTTAAAGGAAAACTTTCTGAATTTTCTGCTCAGTTTTACTGTCAACCTAAAACCGCTCTAAAAAATGAAGTCAAATAAATAGATGAAGTCCATCCAGCCCCAGCACCGTGGCCTGTCACAAAAGCCCACTTTCTGCACTATTGGAGGAGGGACTCAAGAAAGAGAGTAGAATTTTTTGACAAAGATGGAAAGAATGGGTCCAAGGAGAAGGTAGAAGATGTTGGGGACATGGCAACTGGAGTCTAACTTTTCCAGGGTCCCCAGGGGAGGTCATCCCAGGGCCTAAGTCACGGAGTAAGTTGGAGGAATGTCCTGAACACAGGTTCTATGACTAGGGGGTGAAGAACTCGGCACATTTATCCTGGAAGACAGATTTAGGGAGAGAAAATGACAGCCTTCTCAAATATTTAAAGGGCTGTCTCATAAGAGAGAAATAAAACTTGTTCAATGAGCTCGTGAAAGAACTGAGCTCAGGGGCCAGAAAATCTCAAGGAGATAGATCTCAGCTGAATTTGAGTTCTGCAATAATTGGAACCTTCCAGAGAAAGCATGGACTTTGGACTTTAAAAGGATCAACAGAACAATAACAGAACAGAGGTTCCCTCCTCTCTGAAAACAGGGGAAGGGGGGAGGCTGGAGTAAATATTTACACCTGAATTTCTGTTCATTTGATGTTTTGCTGTTTGTCTAGGAAATGGATTTAAAAATGCAAAAAGAAGACATTTTAAATAATAAATTAAATGATGCACTGACCATGCTAGAAAAGGCTCAGAAAACAAAGACAGCTGAAAGTCTGAAAGCAGAGAACCTCACCATGAAATTAAATGAAACATTAGCCGAACTGGAAACTGCCAAGACGAAAATGGTAAGTCAGTGCCTTCCAGGGATGGGAGAATTTTCCCTTCAACGCAAGATCACGATGCCATGCGTAGTTTAGACCAGGGGTTCTCAGCCTCCATACTGTTGATGTTCTGGGTGGGTAACTCTCATGGGGGGTGGGGGAGCTGTCCTGTGCATTATAGGATGTGCAGCAGCACCCACTGAGCTCCAACCCAGAAGATGCCAGTGGCACCCCCTACCCCCCAGGTGTGACAACCAAAAATGTCTTCTGACTTTGCCAAATCTCCTCCAGTGGGGGGGGAGGGAGGGGGGAATCACCCCCTGTTGAGAAGCATTAATTTTAGTACCAAAGGTAGACAGAAACTATGACACCCTCTCTCCGGGGGCCCTTCTAAGATGATGTAATTCAGGCTACTCCCCAGGATCATACTGAGCAGCCCTGGAATTTAAGGGCCAGTGACGATTCCATAGAATTTAAGATAGCATTTTTTTTTTTCAATTTTAGTTTGACATTCAAGGCCCTTCACCATCAGGGCTCAATATTGCAATGACCTGTCATTCATACATTTAACCGACAGGTCTGTGGACAAGGACGCAATGAGGACTGACCTGGCAGAAGTACCACAGAGGGAAGTCGAGAGGGACTGGGCTTGGAGACAGCAGCTCAGGGGTGTGGCACGTGGTGGCCATTCCCAAGGTCCTGAATCACAGGACCTGGACACTCAGGGTAGCAGAGGAGTGGGAAAAAGAAATTGCTATGGAGGGAGTTACCAGAGAAATGGCAGGACTTGTTAACTGATTGACAAGACAGGAGTACCAAGGTGAGGGAGGAGCCAAGGAGGCGGGCAAGCTTCCAGCCAGGGCACCATGGAGGGGGGCAGTGATGGCACATGGAGATGCTGGAAAGATGGAGGTTGGGCTTGGGGATAGGGGCGGGTCTCTTGTGGGAGAGGGACTGTCTCCTGGAGAAGATAAAGCATTCACACTGAACCAAGTGTAGGGATATCAAAGTTCAAAAGTTGCCCAAACTTTTGGTGGCACATTAGATTTGGGGCAGGAAGTGAGACATGAAGACTAAAGTTGGAAGAGAGCCTGGGTGGAGTGATGGTTGAAGGAGCAGGTGTGTGTGAGCATCTGGGGCAGAGAATGTCTGCATCTGGAGGAGATCAGAGGCCCATCGTGTTAACAGGGAATGGAGAGCGAGAGGATGACATCATCCCGAGAACGGGGGAATGATGTCATCCAGGTGGCAGGAGAATGACCTCATCCTGAGAGCAGAGGAAGGGGTGAGGGAAGCGGGAGGGGAGCAAGGATGAGGCACTGAGACTCAGGTGTGCAGAGCGGCTGCAAGCGGGGAGGGTGGTCATGGGAAGGGGTGTGACTCACCGTCAGGAGGCCACTGGTAACTTTTGTTTTTTTTTTTTTTTTAGAAAAAATACAGACTTATTCACTTTTTTCTTATAAAGTTGTTCACTCATTAACTCAACCAATACTTATTGAGCATCTGAGTCTAGATGCTGTGGCAGGGATCTGGGCTCTGATGCTGTGGGCATATTGGTAAATAAGAAGGGGTAAGTTTCTGCCCTCATGGAGCTTCCATTCTAGTGGGAGCGAGAAATAAAAAGACATGAGATGGTTCACATGGTAATAAGTGCCTCGGGGAAAATAAAAACAGGATGATGTCTCCTTTAGATAGGCAGTCCAGGAGGGCCTCTCAGAGGAGGTGACATTGGAGCTGCAGCACACATGGGATCAGCCTTGTGAGGAGCTGGGGGAGGAGTGTATGGGCAGAGGGAACAGCACATGCAAAGTCCTGGGGCAGGCAGAGCTCAGTGCCAGTGGGTGCAGAGAGGCCCTGTTGTTCCTGTTCTCGTCATCTGACCCAGCTCCCAAGATCACATGAACCATGTCTGTTTCCCCAGATCATGATGGAGGAGCGGATGCAGCTGCAACAGCACGCAGTAAGGGCCCTCCAAGAGGAGCAGGAATCACAGAAGCATGAATTTGAAAAACAAATCATGGAATACAAGGAACAAATCAAGCAGCACTCCCAGACAATCGTGAGCCTCGAGGAAAGACTCCAGAAAGTCACCGAACACCACAGAAAGATAGAAGGAGAGATCGCCACGCTGAAGGACAATGACCCAGGTCGGTCCAAAAGAGACGCCGAGGGAAACCTTAGTGTTCAGGGTGGGTTTTTTCTGATGACCCTGTGGGGTCCCTCCAGGCTGATGGACAAGAAAAAGTCTGCGTCTCATTTAAAAAGCCCCTCTATTGTCTAGAGGCCCCTGTCCTCCTTGCCCGTAACTGCAAGGTTAGGTGCCCTCCAGGCCCAGGTTCAGCAGAAGTAACACGATGAACAGAGACAGGCTTTTGTGCCGAGCCAGTCAGCCAGGGAGCAGCACAGGCTGCCGGGGCTGTGAGGGGTGTCAGAACACACGACAGGAATCGTCCTTTTTCCCCATGGAAGCATCTCAGGCAGGGGCCTCTCAAAGGCGTCTCTCTGCCATCAGCAATTTGCGGCTCTGTCTAATGCTCTTTCACAACCAGCTGGGGTTTATCTCTTTAAAAAAAAAAAAAAAAAGCCTGAAGAAAGAAACTCAGAGTTGTGAGCACTTATTTGCCCTGAATGACCAAGGGTGACAGATAAAACTAAAGACAGTGAGCTCTTGGAGAAGAGTTCTAGAAACAGAGGCCTCGCCCTAGGGTTTTCTCATCCTGAGCATTAATATTTTTTCACGTGGGCTAGATCGGCTTCCCTGGTGCCTCAGCAGTAAAGAATCCACCTGCCAATGCAGGAGATGTGGGTTCAATCCCTGAATTGGGAAGGTCCGCTGCAGAAGGACCTGGCAACCCACTCCAGTATTCTTGCCTGGGAAATCCCATGGAACAGAGGAGCCTGGAGGGCTACAGTCCACGGGGTCGCAAAGAGTGGGACACAACTGAGTGACTGAGCATGCACGTGGGCTGGAGCGCTCTTTATTGGGGACTTTCCTATGCACTCAGGGTGTTGAGCAGCGTCCCTGGCCTCTACCCACTGCATGCCCACCCCACACTCCAGTGTGACAGCCAAAATTGTCTCCAGACATGGCTAAATGTCCCCTTAGGGGTAAACTCACTCCTGGTTGAGAACCATGGTCCTAGTCTCAAGCCAGTTGACAAGCTGTCAGGACCCATCTCATGGATACATTCATTCACCACGCTTAGCTGAGCAGCTCTTGTGTCCTGAGCTCATTCTAGACGCTAGGGGTTCGGCTTTGGACCACCAGGCAGCATCCCTACAGTTTGCCAGGTCACTGCCCTGACAGGGGACCCGGCATGAACAGGGCACTGCGGCAAGAGCAGGGGACAGGACTCGGTTCCCAGCCCAGGTCCAGGTCAGAGGGAGGGTGTTCCAGCTGGGACACTTCTTTGTCACCCCAGACTTAGATCCATGCCTGCCATCAAGCAGATGCTCCATAAGCATCTGTTGAACAAATAAACGAGCGAGTGAACTGAGGATGGGGGCGGTGGTAGAAACCGGAAGGCAGTGGGCTGAGGAGTAACTGGGAGGTGAGCACAGGACGAGACTCTTATCTGAGCGGAGAGCAGGAAATGGGGCAGGAGGTGCGACCCAGGGAGGGGTTAAGGCTCCACCCCTCACCCCTTAACCTAGTGGTTACCAGCAGGTCCCACCAATGCTGTGCACTTCCTCAGCTGTCAGTGGTATCAGTGGGTGCTAAATCGCTTCAGTTGTGTCCAACTCTTTATGACTCTATGGACTGTAGCCCACTAGGCTCCTCTGTCCACGGGATTCTCCAGGCAAGAATACTGGAGTGGCTTGCCATGCCCTCCTCCAGGGAATCTTCCCTGACCCAGGGACTGAACCTGTGTCTCCTGCATTGGCAGGTGGATTCTTTATCACTGAGCCAGCTGGGAAGTCCCCAGTGGCATCTGTTATCCCTGCTTTAGAGAGTGCGTGCATGTTCAGTCACTAAGTTGTGTCCGACTCTGAGACCCCGTGGACTGTAACCCACCAGGCTCCTCTGTACATGAGATTTCCCAGGCAAGAATACTGGAGTGGGTTGCCATTTCCTCCTCCAGGGGATCTTCCCGACCCAGGGATCAAACCCATGTCTCCTGCATTGGCAGGTGGATTCTTTACCACTGAGATACCTGGAAAGCCCCACCACCTCAGAGAGTGGCTGGAAAGATGTCATGAGCTCATGCATGGGGGAAGGGCAGCCTGTGATACAGAACATGTGGTGGTTCTCATTAGGTGGAGAGGGCTGGGGGTGGAGGGAAGGATTATCAGTTGAGAAGGTTTGCTGTGTTGGTAAGCAACGGGGAAGGAAAATATCCCTTGCCTGAGGACTGTGATGACGCTCACGTGTCCCTCTGATTCAGCCCAGGAGGGGGACGCACAGCCGGACCCCGCAGCAGCACCTCCGGGGGAGAGCAGCTCCAAGGATGCAATGTGCGACCACCTGATGTGAGTACTGGATGGGACTCCTGCTTCTGGTCAAGCTGTCAGAATCTGACAAGAGTTGAGTCTGCAGTCCTTGCTGCTGGTTGAGATTTTCAGTCCCTTTAGTAAGACAGGCTGGTGTCATGGAAAGATCTGGTTAGATCTAAGTTCAAATCCTAAACTCAACACTCTCCAGGTATGTAGCCCCAGGTAGGTCACATCCCCTCCTGTGCCTCAGCCCACCAGCTTGTGAGATAAGGAGGCACATGAATGCCAGCTAATGCTATACTTAGCTATTTTCCCCAAAGACCTGCCTGAGGCAAGCCCATTTTGGGGTTTCAAAACAGTGGAAACTACTTGGTGGAGTGGAGCCCCAGAGAGGGTTAAAAGTCAAGAGGTTAGACTAAATGACCTTGAAGATCCTTCCCAACCCAAAGGTCCATACCTGGAGCCTCAAAGAAGTGAAGTGATATCACTCAGTTGTGTCCAACTCTGTGTGACCCCATGGAAATGCAGCCCACCAGGCTCCTCTGTCCATGGAATTCTCCAAGCAAGAATACTGGAGTGGGTAGCCATTCTCTTCTCCAGGAGATCTTCCGAACCCTCAAAGAGCTGACAATTTCCAGAGAAACAAAACCCATGGATGGGAAAGATCCTGAAAGATACCGCCAAGCATCATACAAAACAGAAGGCAGTAACGTGATACAGAGAAAGGATTCAGAAAGTTTCTCAAAGAAAGCAAGCCACCAGCCTGAGTCCTGCCCCAAATACCAATTACCAAAGTCTAATGTCACACAGGTTTTACCCCAAGAAGGCAATGATACTCAGACTCTCAATCTCCATGTTCTGAAAAGTTTGTCTCCTCCTGTAAAGTTTGTGTCTCCTCCTAAACTCTGTAAAGAAAACAGTAGCCATGACCTGGAGAAGAATCGGCATCAAGTTGTTCTCTGGTTCACTTCCTTAACAATGGACACACTCGACGTAGAGTCTCATCCTCAAGTTGAAAGAGTCATGGCCAAGGAGATTAGATACTAGACATACAGACAGACATGTATGTGTATGTGTGTGATCCATTCCAGTGATCACCAATCTTTTTTATTTCAATTTTCACATGCAGCCTGCAAGTATTTTGCTTTATTCCATAATAAACACACACACTGCCTTCAAAGGTCTATATAAGAGGAGGCTGTCCTTCAAAAGACTGTGAATACAAATGAAGTGACACTAATACCTGCTCAGAGACTCAATCGTGTCCGACTCTTTGTGACCCCACGGACTATATATAGTCCATGGAATTCTCCAGGCCAGAATACTGGAATGGGTAGCCTTTCCCTTGTCCAGGGGATCTCCCCAACCCAGGGGTCAAACCCAGGTCTCCCACATTGCAGGTAGATTCTTTACCAGCTGAGCCACAAGGGAAGCCCAAGAATACTAGAGTGGGTAGCCTATCCCTTCTCCAGCAGATCTTCCCAACCCAGGAATCGAACCGGGGTCTCCTGCATTGCAGGCAGATTCAACCAGTCCATCCTAAAGGAAATCAGTCCTGAATATTCATTGGAAGGACCGATGCTGAAGCTGAAACTCCAATACTTTGGCCACCAGATGCGAAGAACTGACTCATTTGAAAAGACCCTGATGCTGGGAAAGATTGAAGGCAGGAGAAGGGGACGACAGAGGATGAGAGGGTTGGATGTCATCTCCAATTTGATGGACATGAGTTTGAGTAAACTCCGGAAGTTGATGACGGACAGGAAAGCCTGGAGTGCTGCAGTCCATGGGGTCACAAAGAGTCAGACATGACTGAGCTACTGAACTGAACTGAACTGAGAGACTCAATCTCTAAACCCCCTTTGGTATGGGCAAGATTGCAGTGTTTCCTCCTTCCCCAACACACACATGCACATACACACACATGCATGCATACATGCACACTCACACCACACACACACAATATGTTTCTCTCAGGGCTGGGGTGTTTCACCCCTGCCCATAAGGCCCTCAAGGTGCCTCTCCCGCCATCACCCCGGGCCCCTCCCATGAAACATCACTTCCCAGTCAGCCACGCTGATCATTGTGATGCCAAAGACACACCCTCTGGGGTGTGGGGCCAAGGACCTGACCTCATCCACCCTCCCTGTGTCCCCCGCTTAGTTCTCTGGGCCCCTGGAGCCCATACATCCCCAAAGGGTCACTTAAACACCACCCACTCATGTGGCTCCTCTTCTCTCCATCAGGAATTAAAAGAAGCCGGTGAGAGCACAGAAGCCATACTGTCCTCTTCTCTCTCTTTTTCCTCATCCTCGAAGAATCCCTGAACCCCCACACACAAAAATAGTCTTCCCTCTTCTTTGATCGAAAGTCCATGAGAGCATTGGTTCCTGCTGACAGACGGTTGAGCAGGAAGAGGTGTCCTTTTGATATTAGTTGTATTTCAGCCTCAGAACAAATCCAACCAGGATCCTTTGTTCTGTCCCCAGGTATTTCTTTATAACAAAGGTGCACCAAAACGGATTCTTGTTTTGAAAACTTTTCAAGAGTGTGCTTATCACCCTTGCTTGGGGTGGCATCATCCCCAAATTGGCCCATCACTGATGGAGGATCACATTGCCTTTGCACTTTTCCCCTTCCAGGCACTGGAGCATCACCACAGAGATGGAGTTGAACTAACTTGGTCTGTTTTGTGTGTGTGTGAATTTCAGAGAGGATTTATTGACTGCTCAGAAGGAGATCCTGTCTCAGCAGGAGATCATCATGAGGTTAAGGAAGAACCTGACCGAAGCTCATAACCGAATGTCAGACCTGAGAGGTTTGTACAATTGCCCGTGTCTCTCAATTGCCCGACCCACTTTGAGAAAGAAAAGAAATGGGTCTTTGGGGTTGGAAAGCTGGGCATTTAAACCCTGCCTTAACCTGCTGTCCTGGGCCATCACAGCCCTTGTAACTCAGGATCAGCAGAAGCTGCAAGTACTGAACTGATTCCATTTGATATGGGATCACAGGGAGCATTCACACATGGCTCCACACCTCTGAGTAGAAATGCAGCTTTCTTTTTCGGGGAGAATCTCTATTGACCACAGAGGATTTGTCTGTAGGAGCAGAGGCTTGGAGGTCATTCCTGGGCCGCCTTGCTTGACAGGCCAGCCAGCACAAGTCCTAGTGCCCACCACCTTATGGACCTAGAGTAAGTGTACCCTAGGTCTCTCCTGCCTCTGATGCAAAAACACCTGCCACACATCTGCCTGTTGGGGCTCCTCCTGTCCCTCACGTTGACATCAGGACCCACCTAGAGTAGGGGCAAGGTAGCTCTGAGGTCTGTTCTCTTCTGGATGGACACAAATCTGGCTGAATATTCCTACTTGGCTCCTCTTCTCCCCAGACTTATTTCTGCCTCCCTTCTTCTTGCTTGTTAGAGCTGCCTCCTCTTTCCCATCCCTAGCTTCCACTTAGCCAAAGGGCAGGAGTCAGGAGGTATAATTAGGTTTGGGAGGGGGTGGAGGGAGGGTGAAGAATATTCCTTTTATCTGGTCCCCATCTCAAGCCCTGTGTATCCCAGACCTTCAGTTGTGTTTGCTCCCTGTGTCTGGACCAATTGATGTCCCCAGGACTTTTATAGAAGGATTTTTCAAAGAAAGATTTTCCCCTTCCAAGATGTGAGAACTTGCGGCAGAAAGGCTGCAATGTCCAGTTCTAGAATCGGGAGGCGTTGGACCCAGTTCTGGATCTGCTATTTATTAGATGGGTGACTTTAGACAAGTCCCTTGACCTCTGTGAACCTCAGTTTCTGCACCTGTGATGTGGGACTGTTACTAGGAACTGCCTTGTAGGGTTGCTATGAAGATCTGAGACAATGTAGGGGTCTTAGTTTGGATTTTCCCAGAAGCAGACCCCGAGACCAGAATTCCACTCCAGGTGGTTTATTTGAGAGATGATCCAAGGGAAAACAGCAGTGGAAGGGAAGTGAGACATGAAAGGGAAGAAAGCAGATAGAGAATTGCCGTGCTGTCAGCAGGCACAGTGGGGGACAGAGCTTAATTCTGCCAGGGAGGAGGGGATGCTGGGGAGCAATGTGGTCACAGCCCTCCAAGCGCCACCTGGACGGGGAGGGGGCTGGGCTGTGTGCTCCATCCTATCTCCACTGGGCCTCGGTTGGAGGCTGTTGCCTCTGGCAGACACGTGAGCAGAGCTATCTCCAGAGGGCTCAGAAGCCTTAGGCAAACATATGCAGAAGCAGGCTGCTGAAGGTGCCCTAAAATGCCACAGGCACACAGGCCCTGACAGCTGGGGCCAGGCGGGCGCCGCACAGGCTGCCTCGCGGGCGCCAGCGCTCATCGAAAGGTGATGCTGGTGGGCGGTTTCGTTGGTTTTTTTTTTTTTTTTTTGCAAGCAGACCTCCTGGCCGTTACTGAAGCCCCCTGAGAATTCCTGGAGGGTGAACCACCTCGTGGTTCTTGGAGGCCTGGCAGATCTGCTATGGCCCTCCAGGACCCAAGGCAGGAGACCCCACCCCCAACAGCTTGCATGTACCCCCCAGGGGAACTGAACGAGAAGCAGAAGATAGAACTGGAGCGGAACGTGGCGCTGGTCCAGCAACAAAGCAGTGAGCTGAGCGTGCTCAAGGAAAAGATGGTGCAGATGACCAGCCTGGTGGAGAAGAAGGACAAGGAGCTGGAGGTCCTCAAGCAGGCGCTCAGGTGGATGGGAAGGCCTGCATGGTGGGTGTGGGGAGCCCAGGCACACCCAAGTACCCAGGGAGCCTGGCATAGAGAGAGGAAGGGCTCAGTCAATGATGGTTGAAGAGTTGGATGAATGAGTAGATGAATGAATGAATGAATGACATACGTTTCATTGCTTCACAACCTCACAACCTCATACATTTAAAACTTTGCCCAGTTCTGATCATCTCAGAGATTCCTGCCCAATATTTCAGATAAGTCTTAGTTTAAATGCGGCTTGAAATCCTCCATTACTCACCCTCACCAAACATAGCCAAGGGCTCCTGCTCTGCCCAGGGTCCCTCAGCCCCTGCATGTCACCTGACCTAACACTGCTCACACGGCCAGGCTGCTCCCACCTGTTGAATTGTCTGCCTTCCCCATGAGGACCCCTTGTAGACCTTGCCTGCTACTGACTCCCCACCATTCACGCAATGCCTGGCATGTAAAGGAACTTGACAAATATTGACTGAACAAAAGTGTAAACCGGAAGTGTCAGAGGTCAGCTTAAACTAAATATATTGTTTTTGTTCTGCGGGTTTGTCTATGAAACATATGTGAGTTTGCATTTTTGTCATTGTTTATCCATATTTTGACATAAGATTAATGTCAAAAGAAAGTTTGAATAAAATTGATGTCTCATGTATACCCCATAGCTTCATTTGCTTCATGGTTTATGGCCAAGGTAGATTCACATCGTGGTTATAAAGAACAGGCTCCAGGCCCAGGCTGCCTGGATTCAAAGCCAGTTGCCTTCACCTACAAGTTCCATGACCACAGGGAAATTGCTGTGTGTCTCTTTCTTGGTCTGTAAAATGGGGCAAGGAGAGTCCCTATCTCGTGGGACTGTTAATGAGAAATAGAAGGGTTGACATATACCAGGTATTAGAAATAGCAGACAGGCACTAAATGCCCCCATAAATGCCACAGCAGGCGTCCTGCAGACCCAGTGCAAGAGGCAAGAATGGAGAGGTGCCTGCCTCCCTGGTCACTAGCCAGCAAGCTCAATTATCCGGAAACCCTCAGGCAGGAGCTTGAAGGCTCCAAGATTTCGGTTCCCTGTAACCATGGAGTCCCTTTCCCACTTCTGCTCATGAGTACAAAGGTAATTTGTGGTTCCCCAACCTTGGGCTGCCAGCCACCCTCCTGCTCAGTGACTCATCTTCTCTGCCCCCAGGGCCTCCCAAGAGAAACAAAAACTCCAGCTGCACAAGGGGAAGGAACCGAAGCCCAGGAACACAACCCAGATGTGTGACATTTCAGTGCAGATAGAACCAGTCCACACCGATACTTTCTTGAGCAGCCAAGAGGTGAGCACCTGCCCTGTCCCCGGGGGCATCTGGAAAGATAAGCTAAGAAAGAACTCGATGGAGGCTTTCTTTGCTTTTGAAAACATCTTCATTCTAAGTTCCAAAAGCATGACTTGCTTATGTGAAATGTATAAAGTTATCATCAGCTAGGCACATCAGCCCTCTTTCTCACAGAAACCACCACACCCTCATACAGTCAGCAGTTGAATTTCAGGCTCGGAGCTCATCTGCTGGGTTCCAATCCTGACTCTTCCACTAGGAAACCCTGCAATCTGGTACCACTTCCCTCATCTGGAAAGTGGTCATAATGCCAGCCACCCCATCATGGGATTGTTGAGAAACAAATTTAACTTACACACACAAACATGTACAGGCTTACATATACACATATTTATTTGATAGATTTTTTTTCAAAATATAGTCTCAAACCATATTTATTCTGCAACTTATTTCTTTTTTCCCACATAATACTATTTCATGGGCATATTTTCAAGTAAACATATGTGAAGATCTACCTCATTCTTTTGTTTGTCCCAAGTTGGAAATTGTATTTTTGAGGCAAACATACCAAATGATTTGGAAATTTTCATCTCCAAGGCCCAGTGTGTGGGCTGGGGCGGCAGTGGTGGGCATGTGGGGCAGCACCCCTCCTCCTGCTGTCAGCCGGGGATGCCCACACCCGCCGCCCTAAGGCAGCAGCTGCTACCACTGTCACAATTCTGACAACTGTGACTCCCTGGCCCTGTGCTGGGGACTCGCAGGGCCATCTCCACTGAATTCCATCGCGTCCGTTTTATCCAGCCAGTCGCCCATTGATGGACATTTGTTTCTGCTTCTGCACGTTGCTGTAGTTAATATCCTTGTGAAATATCCTCAGTCGTGTCCAACTCTTTGCGACTCCATGGAACGTAGCCCGCCAGGCTACTCTGCTCATGGAATTCTCTAGGCAAGAATACTGGAGTGGGTTGCCATGCCCTCCTCCAGGGGATCTTCTGGACCCAGGGATCACACCCAGGTCTCCTGCATTGCAGGCACATTCTTTACTGTCCGAGCCACCAGGGAAACCCTTTGTAAGTATGTAGAACAGATTCCTACCTGTGATTCTGAGGTGTCCAGGGGACATCCTTAATTAGGCCTGAAAGGGCCAAAAGGGACATCCTAAATTAGGCCTGAAAGGGCTCAAATGCCAGGCCATTTATACTCCATGGCTGACTGGGTGATCTCTGCCCAGAGGCCTTCGCATGCCTGGAAATCCCAGCCAGACAGCGCACAGGGATCACATCACTGATGGAGAACTGTGCCTTCACCTTGTGGTCCTGTATGGTGGCTCCCATCTGTCCCTGTGGCGGGCAGTGGTGCTCCCCGTGATCCTTTGTTGGCTGACTGTGGGCACAGCACTCCTTCGAAGTCCCGGGTTTCCTGGAGTCCACAGATCTCCTTTCTCCCTTCGCTTTATGAAACTAGAGACCAGGGCATTTCAGTAATGCGCTTTGGACTTTCTCTTGGAAACAGGGCCAAATGTGTCGGCTTGCCTGCCTGCTTCCTCAAAGATGCTTTTCCCCTGCCAAACAGCAGGGAGCCAGGGCCGCACACAGCTTGAAGGAGAGGGCTCAGTGGCCCCGCCGGCTGGCCCTGGCTCCCGTCACCATCCAGAGGCCTTTATAGCAGCAACGTCTCCTCCTTACTAGGGCAGCCCAGCCACGGGGCTGCAGCCGGTTCCGCAGCTGTGAGCTCCCGGGGCCGGAAGCAGGTCTCATTCCTGTTGAAATCCAAGCTCTTGGTGCAGGACCTGGCCTGCGTTAGTTCACACGTCCAACAACTATTGGGCACCTGCTGTATGCCAGACACTGTGCTGGGCACAAAGCAGGATGCTCAGGGTTCTTGCCCACACAAGACCCCCTCTGACTCTCCTGTGTTGGCTGGGAAGGATGTTGACCAGAGGCCCTGTCTCAGTTTCTATGATGACGTAGTCTTAGAGGAGGATGGGGGAGGGAGGCCGCAAGATGAAAGGAAACAAGGATTTTTTTCTTTCTCAGAACAGCCTTCCACACTCAGTCTACTTCCTGCTTTCTAAACCAGAGTGGGCCAGAGGGCTTAAGAGTTGTATGAGAAAGAATGTCCATCTTCTCTAAATAAACAAATTCCCAGAAGGGCCATGAGTAAGGGTCACGTCAGGCTCAGCTGAGCTCTCCAGGCAGAGGAAATGCTGTCACCGAGCCTGGCGGCTGCCCCACCCCCAAAACCAGCCACCACCTCCTCTCCACCCTCCAGCACGTGTGCAGATGCACAGCATTCCTGGTGTTCACTCCCAGGGCAAACACACTCCCTCAGAGGGAGGCTGGTATAGAAACAGCCCCGGAAGGGGGCCAGCCGAGCAGGCTGAAAGCCGGCTGGAGCCAGGATCAGGATCTAGTGAGGCCCTACTAAGGGCAGCACCCCCTTCTCTCAGGGCTGAACCTTGGTCCCAGCAGGAACACTGGGGCAGGCCCCTTCTGGCTCCATATTTATGGAGCCCCTACTGTGCTCGGGCACAGGGCTGAGCATTGGGAATAGCACGGCCTACGTGGGAGACAAACTGTGTTCTCACAGGGCCTGTGCATGCGTGCATGCTCAGTTGTATCCGACTCTTTGCAACCCCATAGTCTGTAGCCTGCCAGGCTCCTCTGTCCAGGGATTCTCCAGGCAAGAATACTGGGGTGGGTTGGCATGCCCTCCTCCAGGGAATCTTTCCAACTCAGGGGATCGAACCGACAGCTCTCACATCTCCTGCATTGGCAGGCGGGTTCTTCACCACTGGTACCACCTGAGAGGCCCCTCCTCACAGGGTCCACATTCTGAAAAAGGAAAGAGGCGACAAACAAGGCAACGTCTAACAAAATGTCCAGCGAGGGTGAGCCCTCCAAGGAAGGATACGACAGGACTGGGACAGAGTAGCATAGGGGAGGGGGCTCTTGGGACAGTGTAGTAGGGAGGCCTCTGCAGGAGGAGATGAGGAGCAGAGCCTAGATGAAATGAAGGAATGAGTGGTGGGGGCCTGGAGGAGAGAAGAGACCCCAGGGAGGACCTGCTCGGTCTCTCTAGACCAGCCAAGAGCCCATCCATCCAATTCCCCCTAGCAAATATGAGAGCATCATCCTTACTACCAGCTAAGCACCTAAAAATGCCCCTCCAGGACTTACCTGGCAGTCCAGCGGTTAAGACTCCATGCGTCCACTGCAGGGGGCATGAGTTTGATCCCTGGTCGGAAAAGAGACTAGACCCAAAAAAGAATGAAAAAATCCCCCCTTCAGGAGTGAATTTGATGTGATTGTTCAAAGATGAGAACAGAATGACAAGTGGAAACCCAACCTTAGAAGAATATTAGAGAAAAACAGAAAGAAAGAAAACATGGCGAGGAAACAGAGGGGATCTCTTATTTATAGTGATGCTCAGTCAGTAGGAAAGTTGGAAATCTTCCTAGATGTGACTTTGTATTTGAAGTGAAATATTCAAATTCCTTCTCTGCTGAAGCCCCTTAACGATATTTTCCAGGGTACTAAGTGACAGGGTTTCTGCTAATCCATGAATTGTTCATGTTTCTCCAAATATGAGAGAGATTCTGCTCCCTAATAAAGCCGCTGTCCACACCATTCTGGCCGCAGGAGCAGTCCTTCAGTGATCTAGGGGCCAAGTGCAAAGGGTCCCGACATGAGGAGGTCATTCAGCGTCAGAAAAAGGCCTTATCTGAGCTTCGTGTGCGAATTAAAGAACTTGAGAAGGCTGGCTCCTCAAGTAAGTGCCCTCCTCCCTTAGTGGCCCCTTCTGTGCTGAGCCATAGGCCCCAGACTTGATGGTTCCCTGTGGGGGCTGACCAGGATTGCTTTGCTGTCTTCTATTCTTATTATTTCATAAGTGAAAAGACGTAGTTGTTTTTTTTTTTAAGAAGCAGATGAGCAGGGGTGGGGAAAGGATGGGCAGACATGATCTCAGAGTCAAGAGCAGGCCTTGATACTAAATAAACAGGATTTCATGAAAAACTCATATAACATTGTCCTTCTTCTTATTTCACTGTGGCCCAATGGAAACTTTTGCATAGACTGATGGTGTTCAAGGATCAACCTTGGGGAACGTCCTAGATAAATACCCTGTTTAGAGGGAATGGGGCTCTCAAGAAACAGAGCTTGTTGCTGGGTGGAGCACTGAGCCAAGCCCTAGAAGCCTGGGTTCAAGTTCCACCCTCCTACCTGTGGCCAAAGCTTCACCCTCAGTGCCTCAGCTGTGTGAGGCTGCAGCCTCATATTAGCTGTGTGACCTAGTACAAGTCATTTCACCTCTCTGGGCCTCAGATTGTGAGGGTTAGTACTGGCCCATGGTAAGCGTCCAGTTAACAGCAGCTGTGATTTTTTTTTTTTTTTTACATCCAGTGACTTCTTCCTGAACCTCTCTTTTGAGTCTAAATTATTTCTTTTTTTAGATCATAAGGACCACATGGATGAGTCATTTCTAGACTTAAAGACTCTCGGGATGGAAAAAAACATCCAGAAAATATTGGATGTAAAACCTGATTTGCCAACTTTCTCAAGAGTAGAGATCCGAGTGGTAATTTGCCTCTGCGGTGACTGACACATGGGGAGGGTGGGCCCGAGGGCAGATCTAGCCAGGTGCCCTGGCATCACTGTATACATCGCTGGTTCAGGGTCAGATCCTCCCTGTTAGCCTAGCATCTGTATCGATTGGTCAGTGCCTAGCAGTACCAGTGGTCCAGTGTTTGAACAGAAAGGTGGCTTTCAGATGTGCTTAAGCAGGATGTATCATCACAATGATGTTGGCCAGGTCAATCTCTGGTCCTCCTTTTCATATCATATGTTATATTCTGCAGAAAATATTCAACAAGCTATATAACATTATATCATGAGTTTGCCTGAAATGTGCTTCTTTCTGTAAATTCAAAAACCCGAACACAGAAAAGGTAGCAGAAGGGAATCATGATGATTAAGAAGACAGAAAAGTTCTAGAATCAGAGACCCTCCTGTGTCCTAATCCCAGCTCTGCAAACCAAGTGACCTTGGCAGGCTCTTAACCTTCCTGGGACTCCATTTCCCAGCTGTAAAATGATGATGGAAAAATTAAAGGAGATAATTATGTAAAGTGCTTATCCCAGTGCCTAGCTCATAGTGAGCACTTAATAGATGATACTTGTGATTATTATTAAATAGTATTTCAATGGTATTATTCAAGAAAGCCTGCCTTCCTTAGGGGGCTTAGTTTGATTTGCCCAGATTTGCAGAAGTAATTTGATTGTTAGGTGGAAGGTGTTTGTTTGGGCATTTGATTGACACATGACAATGGACAGCTCAGGTTAGCATTAATCAGAGAACCTGCTGGGCATGGTTTGCTGCCACAGCTGGATCCAAACCATCCTTGGGCTGTTGGAAGAAATAATTAAAATCATTCGATCTCATTTTTCTGGACATTTGCTAGACATGTGAATCAAAGCAACAGAAATGTGTTGCTTTGAGACTTCCCTGGCAGTCCAGGGGTTAAGACTTCGCCTTCCAATGCAGAGGGTGCAGTGTTCGATCCTTTTTGGGGGAGCTGGGATCCCATATGCCTCAGGGCTAAAAAAAACCAAACATAAAACAGAAGCAATATTATAACAAATTCAATAAAGACTTTTTAAAAATGATCCACATCAAAACAATATTTTAAAAAAAGAATGAAAGAAATGGGTTGGTTTTCCTGCTAAGAGCAAACCCTCCTCTGAGAGTGGAAAGGGAGGGACCATCTCCAGGTGGGGAGCTCAGCTGGATCCCATATCCTGATCCTGCTTCCAAGATTTGCCTTCTCCTTGGCAACAACCCCTCATCCCACCACTGACACCACAGAGCAGGAAACCTCCAAGGCTGGCAATAATTAAAAGGAGAGAAGGAGCAGGAGAAAGAATAGCTGAGCAAAGGCAACAGGACTCCTGTTTTTCTGAAGCTTTTCTTCTCAGCCTCGGTGCTACTGATTTTTTGAGCCAGGTAACTCTTTGCTTGGGGGACTATCCTGTGTGTCACTGGGTGTTTAGCAGCATCCTTGTCCTCTACCCACTAGATGCCAGTAGCTGTTGTGACAACCACCAACGTGTCCAGGCATTGCTAAGTGTCCCAGGTAAAGGGAGAATGGACAGAGTCATCCCCAGTTGAGAACTGCTGGTCTAGAGGGAAGACAGACAGTGACCAAAGAACGAGACTAATGATGTGTCATTTCAAGAGTAGTTATGCTCTTAAGGGATAGGAACCGAGCTGTGAGAAAGCAGTTCACTGAGGAATCAGACTGGGATAAAAAACACCTAGAAGGGGGCGACAGAGAATGAGATGGCTGGATGGCATCATTGAATCAATGGACATGAATCTGAGCAAACTCCAGGAGACAGTGAAAGACAGGCAAGCCTGGAGTGCTGCAGTCCATGAGGTTGTAGAGTTGGACATGACTTAGTGACTGAACAACAACTGTCAAGTTATTCTTTAGTAACTTCCCAGTTCTTCGGTTATTCTTTGGGTTATTCTTCTGGATGTAGAAAATCATAATGGAATACCAAGAGAGAGTTTTTATTTCTGTTTTTATTTCAGCCTCAAAATGGCCTTTCCAGCCCAGGGTCCATCATGGCCACCGAGAAGTTAGGGAAAACAGATGCGGCTGAGGCTCTAGATCTCAGTGAAAAGCTGGTATGTACACCTAGCATCAGTCCCCCTCCTGTCCAAACCTGCAGCCCCCTCAGGCAGTGTTAACTACCAGATAGCTTAACTCAACATCAACCCTACATAGATATTTAGTCATTATTACAGCTCTGTGAGACCCATTTACTATCACAGCATGGGTTGGAAATCACATAGTTGAATTCTTTGGAAAACTGGGTAGCAAGAATGAATGTTTCTATCTGTTGTCATTTTCCCCCTGGTTCTCAAAAAGGCATAGCCTAAATGGATGCGGGGAACATGAAAGTCGAACTAAAAGCCCCAGTTGTACTCCTTTCCAAAGCATGTGTTCTCTGTGATTGCAGAAAATGAATGAAACAGAATTAGACACTTGCCTCCTTATTAAAGGGCTTCCCAGGTGGCTCAGTGGTAAAGAATCCGCCTGTCAGTGCAGGAGATGCAGGTTTGATCTCTGGGTTAGGAAAATCCCCTGGAGGAGGGCATGACAACCCACTCCAGTATTCTTGCCTGGGAAATCCCATGGACAGAGGAGTCTGGCGGGCTACAGTCCACGGGATCTCAAAGAGTCAGACACGACTGAGTGACTGAGCACAGCATACACACTCCTTATTAAAGCAGCCACCAGCGGTGGTGGGGCAAGCCTCTTACCTGCGAAACGCTTTCTCGTAGTACATGGATATGAGCAAAACCCTCGGGAGTCTGATGAACATCAAAGATATGTCAGGTCATGTGTCTATGAAACACCTCTCCCCCAAGGAGAGGGAGAGAGTCAACCAGCTTCGACAAAGAGACCTCGATCTGGTGTTCGATAAGATCACCCAACTCAAGAACCGGCTGGAGAGAAAAGAGGAGCTTTTGAGAGGATACGAGAAAGACATTGAACAGCTCAGGTAGGGCCCATGTCCCCGCAGAAAGGCCCGGACCTCCATTCTCCGGGCTAAACCTCAGGGCAGCAGCAGACCTCTGGACCAAGACAGGAGGACAGAGGTCTAGGTGTGCAGGGGGAGGTGGGATCATGACTCAGGGTCTGATGGAGGCAAGTCCTCTGGGCCAGAAAGCAGCAGTTAAAGTGCCCTGTACCCTCTTAAGGGGTAAGGTGCACCTTTTACGAATGTATCTGATATTTCACCATGTGTGTGCTTTTCATAATTCCTATTTTCTTATTTCTATAATTCTTATTTTCAGTATTATCAGTTCCCTGACCCTCCCTGGGAAATTGGGAGGGGCTGATAATAATATAACCTGTGTCAGCTTCATGCTACACTTACACAGCCCATGAGCTATTTATTCTGCCCTCTAGTCCCCAAACTTCATCATTCTCTCCTGCTTGTAATGAAACCGCTAAATTAGGTGTACACAGAAGTATCTTGAGAATCTCCCAGGGCAGGGGCGTTGCTGGTAAGTGAGAAAGATGAGGGGAAAAGAGACTTTGTCTCTCCCGTGTGCTCAGGCAGAGCAAAGTGTCGGTTCAGATGTACCAGTCACAGGTGGCCAAGCTGGAGGATGACATCTACAAAGAAGCCGAAGAGAAGGCGCTGCTCAAGGAGGCCCTGGAGCGCATGGAGCAGCAGCTGCACCAGGAGAAGAGGGTCAACAGGGCGATCAAGCAGCAGAAGGTGAGTGGTGCCTGCTTGGAGCAGAGTCTCTGAGGCTGCCTCTCAGCCCCCTTTAGAAATGGCCAGCTGAGGTCCCACTGGGATCTAGGCAGTGCAGGATGCATTTACTGATGCAAAGGAAAGTGGCAGAATAGCTTTAGCATCAGACAGACCTAAGTTTAGACTGTAGCTCAACCATTTACTGTGTGACTTCAGGCAGGTTTCTTAACCACTTTGAGACTCAAGAGTCTAGCTTGTCTGTATTTTCTTTCTTTCTTTTTAATTTAATTTTTAATTTTATATTGGAGTATAGCTGATTTACAATTTTGTGTTAGTTTCAGGTGCACAGCAAAGTGATTCAGTTATACATATACATATATCCATTCTTTTCAGATTCTTTTCCCAGATAGGTTATTATAGAATATTGAGTAGCATTTCCTGTGATATACAATAGGTCTTTGTTGATTATCTGTTTTATATATGGTAGTGTGTATGTATTAATTCCAAATGCCTAATTTATCCCCCCTCCACCTTTCTCCTTTGATAACCATAAGTTTGTTTTCAAACTGTGAGTCTGTTTCTGTTTTATAAATAAGCTCACTTGTATGTGTTTCAGACTCCACATATAAGTGATAGCATATGATACTTGCCTTTCTCTGTTCGCCTTACTTCACTTAGTATGATACTCTCTAGGCCCATCTATGTTGCTGCAAATGGCATTATTTCATTCTTTTTATGGCTGAGTAACATTCCATTGTATATATGTACCACATCTTCTTTATCCATTCCTCTGTTGGTGAACATTTAGGTTGCTTCCAAGTCTTGAGTGCTATAAACAGTGCTCTCTGAGACTCATAGTCTAGCTTGTCTGTATTTTTTTTAACTTTTGATAATTCATGTATTTTATCTTGTTCTTTCTATTCAGATAACTGTTTTTCTGCCAGTTTTATTGAGATGTAATTGACACTGTATTGAATTTAAGGTGTATAGCATAATGATTTGACTTCCATGCCACATGAAGTAGTTGCCACAATAAGCTTAGCAAACGTCCTGAATTTTTTTTTTAAGTGGTGTCTATTGTTCTTACTTTCATTGTTCTGCCAGGTGCAAGGGATACACAGATGAATAAGTTCTCTGAGAATAAAGATTTTCAATTTGCTATTCTGAGTACCCAGAGAATAATAGACACCCAATAAATATTTGGTACATGGATGGATGGATGGACAGGTGGATGGATGGATGGACAGGTGGATGGATGGATGGATGGATGGGTGGATGGGTGGATGCGTGGATGAAAGGACAGGTGGATGGATGAATGGATGAACACCAGATCAATGTATCAGTTGGTGTTCAGGTAGATGGATGGTCAGGTGGATAGAGATAGATGAATGTCCTTGAAGGATATATTTTTCAGTGCAGAACATACAGGTAAAGAGCTGATTTCAGGCTGACTTAGTGGAGTAAGGGCTCTGTTCAGATCTAGAAAAGGGTACTTGGCTCAGTCTAGAGCATTCAGGGAGTGTTTTCCAAGTGCTGACATCTGTTATGAATTGCAAAGGAGAGTTGGAGTTTGTCCACCAAAGGGATGGACAGATGTGCATTCGAGGCTGTAGGAGCCACAGAGGAAAGGCATGAGGATGAGGGATTTGCTTCCTGGCATGAACTTGGTGAGAGCATTGACTTGAGAGACCAAGACTGAGACTCAGGCTGGTGATCCAGCTACAAGAGTCCACCTCCTCCCCTCATCCTGCTATCTCATCTATCACATGGCACAAGATTCAGTGGGTCCTGGGGTCAAATCCCCCTGCTTACTGTATGACCTTGTGGAAATCAGCCCCCCACTCTGAGCCTCACTTTCCTCATCAGTGAATGGGAGCTAAGAGCACCTGCCTTACAGGATTGTTGTGAGGATTGAATACAATACAAGTAACCCTTCCTATCCAAGCTCTCACTGTCTGAACTCAGGACTAAACGGTTTCTGATGCCCAGGTACACCTGTCCAGGCTCTGAAGCATGCAGCTGAGGGCCTGGGGCTGGGCAGGTGGATGCGGCTCTCTTCCCTGTGGCCAGCTGACTGCGCAGGTGGTCTCTGAAGTGAGTGCTGCCCCAGACCCAGTAGAGTCTACTGCCAAAAGTCCCCACACACATCGAGACAGGCATGGGCAGCACCTGAAAACCAGCTCCAAAAGCTCGCTGTAACGCTGTGCCTGCTCCTCAGTCAGTAGTGGGGTCTCTGGTCTTCTTGGCAGTTAACACCCGTGACCGTTCACTCCTGTTGTCAGCAGCATGTCGCTAGCCCCACTGGGCACTGGCACAGCAACTCCTAAATAGATCAGACTCTCCCTGGTCCTTCACTCTCACCTAAGGTCGAGCAGATCTCCAGGCAGGCATCAGGCAAACAGGGAAAATCACCATAGCCCCCATCTCTTCATGATGTCTGCAGGCATTGGGCTCCACTCATGCTATGCAGCCATGATCAGGGTTAGTGCCTCTGGTAGCCCTGCCTGGTTGTCATCATGATCCCCATTTTACAGATGAGGAAACTGAGGCTCAGAGAGTTAAAAAAGAGACTTGCCCAAGTTCATAGAGTAGCTGGTAGTTCACAGAGTCTTGTTAGTCTCTCAGTCATGTCTGACTGTTTGCAACCCCACGGACTGCAGCCTGCCAGGCTCCTCAGCCCATGGGATTTCCTAGGCAAGAATACTGGAGTAGATTGCCATTTCCTTCTCCAGGGGATCTTCCTGACTCAGGGATCCAACCCAGGTCTCCTGCATTGCAGGCAGATTCTTTGCTGTCTGAGCTACCAAGGAAGTCCCAAGTAGAGCCTTTACCTAGCCCCAGATCTCTCTGGTCCTAGGTCCTGCATTCTTTGCTGGTCTGGCCCCCGGTTGCCTCCTTGCACCTATGAGTCTTTCTAACTTGGAGCTGTGTATTTTTGCACGCATGCTTGTGTGTATGCCTGTGAGTATGTGCTGTGTGTTTGTATGTGTGTGTATTTGTATGTGAGTGTGTTGCCTACATGAGCTGTAAGGAGGCCAGGCCTTAGAAGGTCATAGAAGAATGTCCTTCTCAACCAAGAGGTGATGGTCAGATGAGTTCCTTACAGAAGGCTGCCCTCCATTCTGCAAACTTTCCAGGCAGGAGGTTTCCAGAAAGCAGGCTCTCTGGCTTGTAGCCCCAGACATGAAAGTGGCTGCTGTCCTGCCCCGAGGGAGCCCGGATGTGGTGTCTCCAGTGCTCACCGTTCTGAATTAAACATCACAGACCTCAGTCTGCATGTGTTATGGGGCTGCCTCAGGCAGAGGACAGTTTCCTTTCACACCAAGCAATGCCAGGGAGAGCTGGGCCACTGACCGAGTTCTGACTTCCTCTTTGATGTGCCCTCTGGTGAGCTCACCCCTCCCTGAGGCATCCCCCGACCCCCAGGGTTTGGCAAGCAAGGCCCCAAAGCAGAGACACCAGACCACAGAATGGGACAGCAAAGGACCCAAAAAAGGCCATTGTCATGTACTGAAAACCTGAGGATTTACATAATCAGGCTTCACATGCATTATTCATAGGCTGCCTCATTCATACACAATGCAGGGGACGTGCCAGCCTGTTTGGCGCTAGACATCCTTCAGCAGAGAAGGGTCTGAAATGGCCAAGCTGAACCTGTGTCAGGGTCCCCAGAAGAGCTAGAGCTAGGAGCTTTCAAATTCGTGAAACTCACAGTTGGAGAAAAGATGTACATGAACTACAACCACAATCATGGTGTCGCCAATGATATCATGTACTGAGCACTTTAAGTATCATATACTTTACTTTATCATCTACCAAGGGGCAGGCACCTGCTCCACACGATACAGGCTTCATCTCTCCCATCAACCCCGCAAGGGAAGCTGGTGAGCATCAGCCCACTCCAGAGAGGGGAGGGCTGAGTTGACAGAGGGTACCACTCCCTGGCTGCTCAGCTGCAGAAACAGGATTCCCTCCCACCTGCTGCCCTCTCCAGCCCATGTTCACTTTCCCACACCCCTTCCTTCTGCATCTCCCTTAGCTGGGTGCCCGCCTCGTATTTCTCTCACCATTGCTCACAGAGTATTCACTCCAGGACTCAAGTTTGCATTTGAGGCTTCTTATTACTATGTCATCAGAAATCCCTGTTTGTCAGGAAGAAAAAATAATAAATTTTACAGTTTTGCTGGATTCTAAAGGGCACGTGTATACACTCATCTTGGCATCAGTTCCTTCCAGGGAGTATGTCTTCATTGTTTTTAAGTGGAAATTAACAGAAAATAGAATTCCTCTTTCCTAAATTTTACGTTTAGTATTTTCACAAGGAGCCTTAATTTTTAGCCTCCTGTACAAAACTTTGAAACTGTTCACCCTGTTCATTGACCTCACAGGGTTGAAGCACTGAGAGATGAAATTAACACATTGGAAGCTTCAGAATCCCCTCCCACCCCCACCCCCAAAAATGTAGTTTGTCATCTTAAATGTTTGACCATCTCTTCACTAAGCAGCACCTTCCAGAATCAAAAGTTGTATTTCCACACTAATACCTCTGGCTGTGAACATGAGACTTGATATGAAAGGCTAGGCATTCACAGAGAACCCAGTGGTCATCACCAGGGGCTCTGGAAGGCCCTAAGTCTGTGGCTCTCTCCACGTGGCAGAAAGAAGGGACCCTAGCCCAGGCCGAGCTCACGCTAATCCACGTCCAAGTCACTCGAGAAAAGGCCGCAATGACTCTCAGAGTTCAGAGGCCAGAGTTGGGAGTCAAACAAACGGCATTCCAGCCCCGCCCCTGCCCCTAGTGACCCTTGAGTAGGTGTCTTGACCTCTGTATCTCAGGTTCCTCAACCAAAACAACCAAAGAAGGTAACAAGAGCCCCGCTCCGTGGGGCAGCGGGAGGGTTAAATGGCAAAATGCCCGCAGCGCCTGGCACACGGCAAGCCCCGTTTCTAAGGGGAAGAATAGACAGCCCATGGGTGGGTGGGGATTCCTGCGTTTATTTCAGGGAGCTTCCTGCCAGCTGACGCCCTCCCTGATCCTCCCAAAGCCAGCAGCTCTTCTGTGACGCTCTTTTCTCCTCGGTCAATACCACTCGGGTCAGAGCCAAGAAAGGGCCCAGATACCTTTTGTGAATGGGCTAATGCTGGGGGTTTTCAATAGGAAAAATTTAAATGCACAGAAGTGGCCATTTGAAAAGCACGTAAACCCTTTTACTTAGGGCTTGAAGTCTAAGAAAGGCTGAAGGGCACCGGCTGCTTCTGGCAGAAACCCGTTCAGCTCGCCTGCCAGTCAAATCTCCAGCCAATGAAGTCCTGACTAGGGGGCATGACCACCGCTTTGCCTATGGCCTCAGCCCAGCGAGCAAGCGTGTGTGATTAACTCGCTCGGTCGGGTCCCACTCTTTGCGACCCCATGGACTGTTAGCCCGTCAGGCTCCTCCGTCCACTGGATTATCATGGCAAGAATACTGGCAAGAATACTGGAGTGGATTGCATTTTTTTCCTCCAGGGGAATCTTCCTGACCCAGGGATCGAACCGGCTGCACCTGCATTGGCAGGCAGATTCTTTACCGCGGCGCCACCTAGGAAGCCCCCTCAGCCAGGCAGGAGCCCCCTAAACTTCCTTCTGCTTAATTAGCTCACATTCCTTGTTTCTGAGAATAAAAATGGCACCTAACTCAATAGCCTTGGATGAAATGGGAGGTTGCAAACAAAACCCTTAGTACATGGGACCACACAGGATACATGCTCGCCTGCCATCATGGTTATCCTCACTCTTCTATTTAACTCACTGTTTTCCAGGATTTCCTTGGGCCTGGGTATTCTCAAAATCCTGATTTCCTCAGCACCACTTGTGTGTTTTTAGCCAACAAGTAGAAATTGGTGTGTCCCCGAATGGAAGGGGTGGGGAGGACACACTGAACACTGTCTTGCTCACCTGATATTTTCACTTAGGAACGTTTAGAGGACCTCGAACAGAGAAATGCCAAAGAGTCAGCAGCTTGCAACTGTTCCTTCAAAGAGAAAGAGAGGCAGGTACAGAGACCCTTTCTGATCTTGCAGCCAGACACAAAGTAGATACCTTATTTTCAAATGGCAAGAGCTTGTGGGGTGTAAACGCCAGCGTGGGCAGCCCAAAAATCATTCCACCCTCCTCCCCTCCCCCACCCCAGCCCCTGCCCCTTCTCCTGCCTGCACCCCGCACAAGGGACCTGAGAGACCCAGGATCTGGAAGTGAGAGAAGGCAGAAGGGCAGCACAACCATCCTGGGTGCTAAATGATTTGGGGACATAGAGACAAAACCATAAGAAAACAAGAAGGTAGGAGTGAGGAATCCTAAGAATGAAGTACAGTAGGTGGAAGAAGGGGGGGATGGTACAAAATGGAGCCAGAAATAAGGATGAAGGTGCCTATTATAACACCTCCTCACCTGCCAAAGAGGAGCCCCATTAGACAGTGGGCTTTCTGGCAGCCGATGGGAAATGGAAAACCCAGCATGGTCCAGAGTTCACTGTGTCCATGAGATATGATGAGTGTGATGCTCGGAAGTGTTCCTAGAACAAAGGCAGTTCTGGATTCTCCTCCAGAGAGGACATTGTGTGGTGTAATAAACAACACCCCTAAGAATAGAAGTGCAGTGCTAGCTGGGTCATGGCTGTGCACAGCTCTTGAGACAGACTGATGACATCATATCCCAGTGAGTCCAAGAAAAGCATGTGCACACGGGCCAGGCTCTGCCCTTCGGTGCCCAGCCATCCACTGATTGGACTTAACCCAAAAAGATATTTCAGAGCAGTGTTCAAACTGGGGTTCCCTGGAGCCCTTGGGTGCTATGGGAAGGGGATGACTCTCAACACACACACACCTTTCTCCCACCAGAGAAGCTCTGCTTTGTCTGTTTTATACCACAAGTTCCTCTTGGAATTTTGCTTGGATAAAAGGTTTAGGGAGAAAAAGGTGGGGGTGGGATGGGAAGGAAGGAGGTTGTTGGTTTAATACCACTGCTTTATAATATCTGGAAATTTGGATGGTGACTGCTTCAACTGAGTTGTTGATAAATATTGAGTGGCTGCAGGCTCAAGGCCTTCTCCACGAAAAATGCCTGGAGGACAACTATCTGTTTGATATGGGCGCATAAGCCTTCATGCACAGTCCTCTGAGGGGAGAGTTAGTGTCCTTCAGGGAGAATGGAGGAGACTTACTAGTCCCTATGACCTGTCCCAAAAGATGGCCTTACTTCCTACATGAATTTTATGAATGCCCAGTAGCATTGCCAGATTTAGGGGGGAAAAAAAACAGCACGCCCAGGATGTGTTAAATTTTAATTGCAGATAAATAACAAACAGTTATTAAGTATAAATATGTCCTAAATACTGCATGGGGGCATACGCATACTTAAAAGTATTTTGGTTTCATTCTGAAATTCAAATTGAACTGGGAATCCTGTATTTTATCTGACAACCCCTCCAACACTTGCTGAGCACCAACTAGACTCCAGCCGGGGAGGTTCTGAAGCAAGTGTCACAAGATGGCAGCCCACAGACATATTTCATTTGACTCACAGGATTTTTTTTGGTACATTTCAAAGTAGGGCACTTTAACAGAATACTCCAGATTTCCAGCTTCTCTGGGAAACTTGCAAGATCTGGGGACACTAGGCCCACAATCCCACAAGTTACCATCATGAGCCTCCATCTTCCAGGCCCCTTAGAAAGGCACTGGGCTCATGGACTTGCTGCCACCCCTCCCCTGGCTCACCTCATCCACTTCCTTTACTTCCCTGGCCCCTGTAGGAATCAGGTTGGTGACCCCAGTTGATGCTCAGGACTCTCTGAGAAAGTCCCCTTCCTGACACCCCTACACGTTCACCTGCAGGATGTCAGTCTGCAAGGGGGACCCATGTTCCCTCTCCCTTTGGTGTCTCCAGTGTCTCGGGGATGCTCTTTCTTTGATGAACTGTCCCTGAGGTGCGGAGTCTTGAGCAGATCAGGGCAGCAATAGTAATCAAACCCCAGGGGAGTGGCAAGCTCCAGATTCTCAGTGATGGCTTCCCAACAGGCCCCCAAAGTCCCTGCCAGGGAGGTTAGCCACTGGGGCTTTTGTCATGCCTAGGCCATTGGGTGGAAACCGCTGGACATGTACAGACAACCTCCTAGTGACCTGGCAGGCTGTGCTTCCAGCTAAAGCAGATCTGTCCTCCAAGGAGAAGATAGCATCCTTCATAGCCTTATTGGTTGACCCACCTCCTTCTCTACTGGAATCTGGAACAGAGATCTCTAAGAGGTTCAGCAGGACAGTGTAGCATTGCCCCAAAGCCACACCCCATTCTACAGACACCCTCCCCATCCTTATCCCCTCCCTCTTCTGCAGACCCTCATCCTCACGTCCTCACCTAGGAAGGCTCAACATTTCATCCGAATGGGTAGCATCCGAAAGTTGAGAAAAATCTGTTTTTCTTTGATGCAAAAGACAAAGCTCATAAGCTAAAATTTGTCAATATTCTTTCTGTGTTAAAGAGACGAATGTTTGTAGAGGCGGTGAAGAACAAGATGCAGAACTCAAATTTCCAGGTGAGCCAGGAGAGGAGAGCAGAGAGAAAACCATAGAACATCAGCAGGAAGCCCAGTTGACAGTAACACTGTATCTGTTGTGTACTGAGCATTTAGCATGTGCCATGCACATAGAGCTAAGCACTCGAGGTGCAGTATCTCATTTTAGCATCACAACAACCCTATGGGGTAGGTTTTGTTATTATACCCAATTTTCAGATGAGGTGTCTGAGGCTTAGAGACTTTATTTGTCCAGAGCCACACTGCTAAGTAGGAGACATCTGACACCCAGTTGAGAGTGCTGGCTTTTCTTCCTTAAGGTTATAAACTTCCAGGTAATAAACCTGATAACATTTCCAATGGCATTTCTCTTGAATTTCACAGAAGCATCCTCTAAAATTCTCTTAAAAGTTGAGAATTAAGACTTTGAAATCTTGAGCATGTTGAAACATTGCCATTGACAAATCAGCCCTGGAACTGGAATTAAGCCAATCCACGTTCCCACTTTGCAGAAAGTAGAGGCGAGCTCTCAGGAAGCTTGAAAGCTGAACACATTTTGGTTGAATAAGAGAGAAGAGACATATTCAAGTTTGATAAAAGGCCACAGTCATTCTGAAGCAACCAAATTATCATGGGTAGAAGAAACAAAGATATTCTAGGTGAGGGATTTATTTGGAAAATAGAAGCTTCTTCTCAACCAGCATCCTTGTTCTAAGGCCAGAAGATGGTTACTGTCCCAGAGCAGGATATTAAAATGACAGAGAGCGTCCTGGGGGCCCCTATGGATCTGAGACTTTGCTACCCTGCAAAGTGGAAATTTGGGGAAGTTTGTCACTTATTCATTCATGTATACTACTGAAGCGGAGGAGGAAGAAAGAGCCCTAAGCTAGCTTTTGTCTGAGGACCACCTGGGGATGTAAAATGACAGAGGGGATATTGACATGGGTCCCAGATGTTGTGGGAACACTGTGCTTCTCTGCAATATGAGACCCTCCTGGCATCTCATGCTGCCTTTGGCTTTAACAAAATAGGGGCAAATGGTGCTTTGGCTGAGAGCAAAGAGCCAGCTTCCCATTCTCCTCGCCCTCCAGCCCCAGCTTAGAAGTTGGTGTCTGAGATCTCCTTGGTTCAGAAAGGTTTCCTCCAGGTTCCCTGCCAAGTGTAGCTTGAGCAACTCCTTACTCCAGAGTGGACCTGGAGTCCTTCGGGGGATGGAGTCACCAGGACCACGTTGATAAAGACGGGACGTATAAAGTTTGCTCTCTCAGTCTCGCGTAAGAGACTCCCAGAGAGTCTCAGCCTCTCTCATAACAGAGTCTCCATCTCTAGTACGCTTCAGAACTAGCACAGTCTTCCTTTTTAAGATCCTATGGGATTCATATCGATCTTATATATTTTTTTCCATTGCAGCTAACAGTCTTCTATAATTGTCAATCATATGCTGAAGGGGAAAATCTTCTAGTTAATAAATTGAATACCTAGTCTAGGCCACATACTGTGCTAGGAACTGGGGACAGAAAAATGAACAAAGAGATACGACCTCAGCCCTCATTCATTCAACAAATATTTGTTGAGAAGCCTGCAATATGGCAGGTAATGTTCAGGTGTTAGGATTCAACCCCAATCTCAGTGGCAGCAATATCACCCCCAAGAGGGCAAAATTCTACTTTTTTAATGTATAAAGCACAGACATACACACAGTGCTATCTGTAATAAAGCACAGACATACACACAGTGCTATCTGTAATAATCAAACTTCATGGAGGTGAGAACTTCCCAGGTGGCTCAGCGGTAAAAAATCCACCGCAATGCAGGAAATGCGGATTCAATCCCTGGGCTGGGGAGATCCCTGTAGAAGGAAATGGCAACCCACTCCAGTGTTCTTGCCTGGGAAATCCCATGGACAGAGGAGCCTGGTGGGCTACAGTCCATGGGATCTCAAAAGAGTTGGATACGACTTAGCGGCTAAACAGCAACAAAAGCGATTAGGAAAAAATGTCTAAGAAGGCTCCTTAAGGAAAAGGATGATAATGAAAAAAAGAGTGAGAAACGCCAGGTTAGATCAATGAAGAAACATGTAAAACTCCCAGTCTTTCATGGCTTTTTATTCTGGGGCAAATAAATAAACAAATATTGGGTTGGATGAAAAATTAATTTGGGTTTTACCATTAAAATGTTATGGAAAAACCCAGATGAACTTTTTGGCCAACCCAGTACTTTCTGAGTTGTTCCTGAGCTCAGAAACACTTTTCACAGGGACCTCTCCATCCCCCTCTCCAGTCCAAGGACCAGGAGAGGCCTCCCAGAAGAAGGGATGTTTAAAACCAAGACCTGAGATGGTGTGGGAATGAACTGGGATCTTTGTGCCCAGATCTGCCACTCCAGTATACCCTGAGTTAATTCCCAGTTAATTTCCAAATTTCCAATTTAAATGTCCTTATTTAAATCACAGGCTCCTATCCTGGCCTTGTTCTTCTAAGGGTGAGCAGGGAATGCGATTCCAAACATGCAGGATGAATGCCTGTTGCTGCCTGAGGTCCCTGGCTCGGGACAGACCCAGCCAGGCTCCCCCTACCCCTCAGGCCCACACTTGAATTTTCACATTTTCCATTCCTCACCCCTTCCTTTTCCAGGTTCAGCCATCCCCTCTGCCTTTTGCTGTCCCCAACCTCATCACTCAAAAAAGTGGACCAAAGCTTGCTCTGCGGTGCTTCCCACCGCAAGCTCATGGCAGACCTGGGACTTGGGGGACCCTGGGACTAAGGAATCTTCATTTTTAACAAACATCCAGACTCTCACTCCAACAGCCAACCCCACACCAGGTCAGGGCACTGGCCCTGGGGACCCATCCAATTTTATTGAAAATCAAACTAAAAAGGATACAAAGGAAAACTGGTTTAGAGGCAAAACATTTTCAACATTTGCTGTCTGTTTTCCTTTTATCTGGGCATTCCCACCAAGATTTGTTTTGTGGGCTAGTGTAGAGATGTTAGCCTATCTCACCCTGAAATGTTTTCCTGCAATGATTTTGAAAGCAATCTCAAAGCACATTTCAAGGCTCCTGGCAGCCACTGGCATGGGTTAGGCACAGAACATGATTTTTAAGCCTATCTTAAAGCAAAAAGAGTTACGGAGATGGTCCTACCAGCCTCTTTCATTGAAATCCACCCAGAACCTCCTCTCAACCCCTGAGGAAGACAGGACATTCTGGTCCCTATCTGACAGATGAGGAGACCAAGGATCACGCTTTCAGAGGCAGAGCTGAAACTTGACTACCTGTAGGCCTGCAGGCCCACTTTCCCCAGGGGCATGAGTTGGAGTCAAAAACTTGCAAGAAGTAGGGCTGGTGATGTGAAGCCTGTTGGAAAGAAACTTGCAAGTTACAATCGTATCTACAGTATAAGCAGAACCATATGAAAGAGAGATTCTTGGGTTGCAATGAATAGAAACCTATTCACAAAGAGGGAGGGGGCTTTTATAAGGATGTAAGAGTGAGTGCCTCATAAATACTGAGAGCTGAGAGAGAGCCTGGCCTCAAAAGAGAACTGGTAGGCCATCATCTCCCAAGCATCATCTCTGTTACACACAAACACACACAGAGAACTCATATCACCTCTCTGTGTCTAAATCTCCCCTGATCTTGTCTATCTCTGGTCATGTGATAAAAAGGATTGACCTCACGGTCCCCCAGTTCAAAGAACCAGCTCAGGTAATAAGTAGCATCATAGAGCCCATAATCCTAAATCCTAGGAGTGACGATTTGAAAAGCCGAGCCTGTGCCAAAGTGCCCAATCAGCTAAGACCAGGGACAGAGGCATACTCATGACTGCCCCAAGCAAGGGGCATTGCTTAGAATGGGGTTAGACAGACTCCCCTTGAATATCCTGCATTTTCTCCTCCTAAGACATCAGAGACATAAGACATTCAGTTTAGTAACAGCTTTTCGAGAGAAAGTCCATCCCAATGAATCTGCCCATAGTCAGAAACTCCTGGTTTCAAAAAAAAAAAGAAAGAAAATATAAGAAGAGAAAGCTTGATCTGTATATCTGGAAGGGAGTGCACTGGAATGTCAATCAGGTTACCTGTGGGTAGTGTGAGAATGGTGGATCGTTTCAGCTTCTTTTTGCACACATCTATGTCTGTATATAAATTCTTTTTTACAAACACTTTATTTTGAGTAAAAAAGCCCATTTGAGTGGTATATTTGGGGATCTCCTTACAATTGTCAAGTTTGTGCATTTGTTGTTCTTTTTGAAGGTCGGAGCCAGAAAAGCCACTGCAAAGATGGACCAAGAAAGAGAGATGCTGAAGAGAGAGATGTCCAGCAAGTCCAGCCAGAGCCTTCTGTTTTCTAAGCCTGGTGGAAGGAACTAGAAACATCATCCCACCGGGTCTCACGAGATCCTCCTCCGTGAGTCAGAGAGACTCTCCCTCACCAAATCACAAAGACACTTTTTTAGGACTTAAAAGATTGTTACCCTGTGTGTTGCTTCCTAGACTGGTATTTTGCATAGTGCAATTTTTCGGAGTGTGGGGGGGGAGGGGCTGTTTTCACAGCTATCTACGAATGTAAGCGCACTCAGGCATATGAAGAATTAGTCCGAAATTCCTACTCCTAGGCCCAGTAGATAAACTTATGTGTCTGGGTTGTTACATACCCAAATGTCATACCTCCATGAAGCCAAGAAACCCACAGTTGAGAAAACCCAGGGCATATTACTGGGGCCACAGAACAGAAAGATAACCTCAGGGGCTGCTGGGGCCACAGCATAGTGCATTTATATCTGAATTTCTTATAATAAATTTGAACACCAACCTGTTTTTATCGCTTCCATAACAATGAGTCACATGTATATGGCATTCGGCAGTTTTCAAAACCCTTCTCATCTAATCTTCCTCCAAGCCCTGGGAGGTAAATAGTATTATATTCCCCATTTTACAAATGAGGAAGCTGAGGTCCAGAGAGGTTAAATGGCCCATCTAAAGTCACACAACTAGGAAATTCAAGGGTTGGGTCTGGAACCCAGGTTTTTAACTCCCGTCTCACACTGCCCATTCTGTCACAGCAGGATAAGCCCAGTAGTTCAAGTCACAGGCCATCAGGACAGACCAAGTACCCAGTCACCAAAAGGCACCCACTGCCCAGGTGGACACACTCTTTTTCCATGGTATTTTGAGAGACTTTCATTTTTGCCCTCTCTGCAGCCATCTGTTCTCTCTCTGCCTTTCTTATATGGCCAAGACCACCAAAAAATGGGAGGAACAGCAGCAGTCATGAATATTACTAATTTTTTTTAATTTTAAAAAGCCACAATAAAAATGATTTTATATTTTAAAACCAAATGCATTCTTTATACTGATTAAAACTAGAAGGAAATAGGAAAAATTATTTGCGTGATATTCCACTAAAGGTACATCTTACACATGATCTTAAAAATAATCTTGAAGGGAATTCCCTGGTGATCTAGTGGTTAAGCCTCCATGCTTTCAAAGCAGGGGGTGCAAGTTCAATCCCCGATCAGGGAACTAAGATCCCACATGCCTCATGGTGGTGCAGCCAAAAAAATAAAATAAATTTTTTAAAAAGAGTTTTAAATTATTTTTAAAAAATAATAATAGTAATCTTGAAAACCCCAGTTTTCCATAAGGAATATGATATTCCCCAAATCCGTAAATCCAAAATCCATATCCCCAAAATCCAAAAAGCAGTCTCCAGCACAAGAAAAGATTCCTGTTTAGAAGCTGGCTAATGTTTGGAAGCCAAATTGTGTGTGTGGGAAAAAAATACTTAATTTTGTTGAACATGAATATTTGAATTTGCAGAAGTCAAATGTGATGCCTCTGTGACTCCACTATATTTTAGGTCTCTCAAAGGACATGTTAGTTTTATCATATCAACTTTGCAACCCACGATGGTGATTTCCTTTCTTCACTCCTTGAACTAGATGGTTCTTTGGGTATCACCTCAGCCACATACCCCTTTCTCTGAGGATGCACACTGCTCTCCTCCAGTCAGGTTTGCCCTAGCTAATGCTGCTTTCCTGGCCACAGCGGGTTGGCTGAGCAATAGATAGTTTACCCAAGCCAGACCAATCAGGTTTCACTTCTAACCCAAGCTGGGCCAATCAGCACCTCTGCCCTTGGTATTGGAAGTAGGGCACAGGATCACCACACAGGTTATAAGTGGTAGTGCAGTGGACACTACAAGTCCCTTATTCATCGCCCCCCTCTACTGTATAAGCTGAAGGTTAAGCACTGTCATTTCCCAGCTTCCCTTGCAGCTAGACCCAGCCATGTTCCTCAGTTCTGGCCAATGACATGCAAGTGAAGGTCCTAGACAGGGCTTCCCTTCTGGAAGTAAAGGCAAGACTTTGCTAGGAGATTTTTCCCTTTGTCCCTTTGTCTTGTCTGCTTTTTCTCTCCCGGAGCTCAGACTTGGAGCTGGAGCAGCCATGCTGGAAATCACCAGGAAACAAGCAAGAGGCTAAAGCCCACCTCAAGGACAACGGAATGGAAAGATGTGAAAAGCCTGGGTGGGAGCCTGGTAACGTCACTGTGCTGTACACCACAGTGTACTGAACAGCCTACCTCTGTACATCCTGTTGTGTAAATAAACAAATCCCTCTCTGTTTAAGTCACTGTAGTCAGGTGTACCTGTGTGTGCTGTGGAGCAAACCACTTAAAACTTCTCAGTCGTGTCTGACTCTTTGCGACCCTATGGACTGTAGCCCACCAGGCTCCTCTGTCCATGGGATTCTCCAGGCAAGAACACTAGAATGGATTTCCATTCCCTTCTCCAGGGTATCTTCCCGACCCAGAGATTGAACCTGGGTCTCCTACATTGCAGGCAGATTCTTTACCATCTGAGCAACTTGCTGACTTAACAATGGTGAACACTATTTCTCATGATTTCATGGGTCAAGCAGGACACATGTACTGGTCTGGGTTGGCCTGGCTGGAGCTGGATGGTTTTGGATGCCTTGTGTACATGCCTGGTCATTGACAGGCAAGCTGGGTGAGAGCAGTGGTTCTCAATCAGGGGCAATTTTGTCACTCAGGGAACATTGGGCAATATCTGGACACAACTTTGGTTGTTAAACTGGCATGGGGGGTGCAACCGCCTAGGGCAGTGTTCCTCAACCTCTGGGATCTAATGCCTGATGATCTGAGGTGGGGCAGATGTAATAATAATAGAAATAAAGTGTACAATAAATATAATGCACTTGAAATCATCCTGAAAACATCCCTCTGCCCTAGTCCATGGAATCTTTCATGAAACTGGTCCCTGGTGCCAAAAAAGTGAGGACCGCTGACCTGGGGGTAGAGGCCAGGGATGCTGCTAAGCATCTCACAGTGCACAGAACCGCTCCCCACAACAAAGACTTATTTGATCCGAAATGTTAACAGTACCAAGAATGAGAAACCCAGGTCTAGAAAGGCCTCAGCTGGGATTTCTGTCTCTGCCTGATGTGATCTCTCATTGCCTAGCAGGTCAGATCAAGCCACAGGTTCCCAAGAGCTGCAGGAGAGACCAAGCCCCAAAGCACACTTTTCAAGTCTCCACTTGCCTTGTGTTTGCCAATATGTCATCAGACAAAACAAACTGCACAGCCAGGGTTCATCTGGGAGAGGCTCCACATTTTCACCTACCCACGTCAAGGCTTCTGTTATTTAAAAGCTGAAAGCATTCCAACTGACACAGAAAGTTACCCTAATTCCTGATGACTTTCTGGTTCCTGGTTTCTTTCCTGGGAAAGGCCAGTTCCAGGGCCTGCCCTTGGGTTCCACTAGGACACTGTGTATCACTCCAGGGTCTCTGGTTCCAAACAACAGAAACTTCCTGTGGCTAACTTAAACAGAAAGGGAGCTAATCGAAAGGCAACAAGGTAGGTTAGAGAATCAAAGGGTGAGCAAAGCTGAGAAGTCAGGATCATCAGGAGAAGATTTAGGTCAGGAGAAAAGTCAGGACTATCAGGAACCAGCTCTTCTTTCCCATAGATGTCCTCTTCTTTTGCTTCAGCTGGTTTGAGTTTCTGTTATTGCAAACAAAATGGCCTTTATTAAGACACTCTTGGGACTTCCCTGGTGGTCCAGTGGTTAGGTCGTCACCTTCCAATGTGGAGGGTGCCAGTTCATCCTTGTTCAGGGAGCTAGGATCCCACATGCCTTGCAGCCAAAACACCAAAACGTAAAACAGAAACAATATTGTAATAAATTCAATGAAGCCTTTTTTTAAAAGACACTCTGGTACACAGCCCCGACTGGTAGCTCTGAGAAGCTACCAATGACCTCTCCCCTGGGGTTGTTCCAAGGCACAACAAGGGACAGGCGGCTTTACCCTCCTCCCAGAGCTCCCAATCTTCTGATCCCTCCGAGAGGCTGAACCAAACAACTTCCTCCTGCCCTTGCCAATGGCCGCCCAATTGGATTCGTGACTTTGCAGATAAGGTGCCCTTCTCCAGCAACTTGGCACAGCCAGCCATGCCTGCTGTTGTGGAAACCAGAGTCATGAAGTGTCTGTGGGAAAAAACAGCTTCCGCCAGATCTTCATTCCCAAGTGTGTTCCTGGTAAGTGGAGTGGTTTCCAATTTTCTAGGGTCTTAGGAATGAAAGCAATACACCGAAGACGATGAGAGGAAACCCAACACCTGCTCACGCTGATGTGCTTCTCTTTTCCGTACTGAGGTTCCTAAAGCCTCTTCTCTGTACTGAGGTTAGGGTGCCCGGTGAGGGTAGACTATTTCAGCTTATCAGCTTGGCCTCATTTCCATCAAGATGCACTGCTTGCATCCGTCTGTTCAGTGTCCCGAGTTATTTTGGGCCCATTCATGACCTTATGTCCCTGCTTTTGTTTTTAAACATTTTTCTTTGTCCATCTGTTCCCTAGGAATCCATCACAATGCCGCCTTCCTGCAGTGGGAAGCATTAGCAGATTCCTTGTTTTGACTTTACTCTTATAATGCTTTCATTCCTAAGACCCTAAGATATTGGAGGCAGAAATTTTATCTTCTGGCTCACCGTGGTCTAATCATCAGAGGTACTCTATTCTGATCAATCACTTTTATAGTTAAACAACCAGCCTTCATTCATTCAGGCAACAAATGCTGGGTACCTACTATGCACCTGATGCAAAGAACTGACTCATTGGAAAAGATCCTGATGCTGGGAAGGAATGAAGGCAGGAGAGCAGAAGGGGATGACAGAGGAGGAGATGGTTGGATGGCATCACTGACTCGATGGACACGAGTTTGAGCAAGCTCCGGGAGTTGGTGATGGGCAGGGAAGCCTGGCGTGCTGCAATCCATGGGGTTGCAAAGAGTCGGACATGACTGAGCGACTGAACTGACTGACTGTGCACCAGGTACTAATGACACTGCGCTAGACCTCGTAGCCCACACCTCTGCTCCCCTGTCTTTTCACGATCTGACCCGCTGCTCACCTGAGGAGTGGAATCGTTCATTTAGTGGGTGTGTTGCCTGGGGGAGCTCACCTGTGACGTTCCCATCCTCTTTTTTGGCTTTCTATGAGATTCCTGCTGGGCCTTCTCTAGAGAGAGCTTCACACAGCAGTTACCCCCTTCTGGAAGTTTCTTTGTCCCTTTCAACAGTTGAATTTTAATAGCTAATAATTGCAAACTTGTTATGGCATCCTTGCCAGCCATCAGATCCTGTGCTAAGCACGGCCCAGACATTATCCCTTTCAGTCCTCACTGTGTGTATCACTCCTGTTTCACATGTGAAAACAATAAGAAGTAAGTTACTTGCCCAAGAGAAAAAGCCTCAGAGCTCAGACTTCGTACTCAACTGCTCCAATGAAGCACTTTCCTCAATGAAGTCCAGGAACCAGCTTGTTATCTACTGGTCAGTGAAGATCAGGTTGGCAAACTTTTTCTATAAAGGGCCATTTCCCTTTGTGAACCATGGAGTCACTGTCATGACTACTCAACTCTGCCATTGTAGCATGATGCCTGAACAAATGAGCATGGCTATGTCCCAATAAAACTTTATTTATAAAGATAGGCAGGGGGCCAGATGTGCCAGCCCCATGTTGGACTCTTACGCAGACTAGATTGTTAATATCTGCATGGCTATTGCTTGCCACATAACTACCAGGAAGCCAGTTTATCAACATCTCCATCACTGAGAGCATCTGGAGCTTTTACTATGAACCATGCTCTTCACTAAACACTTCACATAAATTTTCTCATTTAATCCTCTCAAGTACTCCAGGAGGAGAGATCCATTGCTGTTTATAGACAATGCAACTGAGGCCTCTAGAAAGGTAAAACAGGCTGCCCTAGGTCACCCCAAAGGGATTTTCAGATCCAGATCCTAAACATGATGCAACACTGCCTCTCACCATCACAGCCCTGCATCTGAACAATAGGAAGCTTCACAGGTGAATCAGGAGAACTGCCTTCCACTGAACCAAGCTTGAAGGAAACAAGACTTCATGACAAACCCCTTGCTCTCGGCATCCTGGCTTACTAGCCCCTTCTCAGAGTCCCCTGCTTTCTTTAGTTACTACCTGAGTTCACGTGTCCCTGGCCTGGGCACCATGCTCTCTCTTTCAACCAACTTTGCCTACCTCAGCCTTGTGCTAATTTTACAACCTGCTTTTCAGTTTCCCAAATCCTCATGTTCCGCTGCAGCAGCCACATGCACTGGTTACCCCTACCCTCCTTTTATTCCTTCCACCTTTTCTGCTGAGTGGAGAGCTCTAAATGACCTCTGGGCCTTATCGACGCCCAAGGACCAGCAGGTCACTCGGCCACAATCCCTATCTGACGCTGCTGATGCTGTCCTCAGAGGAGCAGGGGACAGATACTTGAGAGGTTTGTTGTCCAAGAGATCCTGTTAACTTTGTGTTGAGTCATGTGGGTGCACAGAGGTGTCACTTTTCTCTTTCTTAGCAGTGACCTTGAGACCTGAAAACCAGCCACCGGATGCTCAGGAGGGGACACTGAGAAAACACCCCGTCAATCCTGAGCCCTCAGGCAGAGCAGGCCATCATGCATTCAGTCAACCTTGACTTCTCCAACCTGACCTTGGGCCAGGCACCATGCTGGCACTGAGGAGCCAAAGCTGAACCAGACAGACAGGTCCCTTCCCCCAGGAAGCTGTGCTGGGGCAGGGGGGGGTAGGAGGTGTCAGATAGTTTACTAACAGCGTCACTGTGGGTGGTAATAAGTACTGAGTCCCAGCCAGAGGCTTGTTAGCTGGAACAGTCATAGCCTTTGTCAGTCCCCCAGCGTGGGTCCAACAGTTCTCACTCTTCATACTGGCTAGTCCCACTCTCCTCACCCCCATTCCCACTCCTGCACATGGCTGGGAGAACTCCAGGACCAGAGCCTGGTGTCCAACACACTTAATAAATAGGTCTTGATTGCCTGGATGGAGACGCACACTACTTTCATAGAATAGTATAAAAATCGAAATCAGCTGCCCATATTATTGCCATATTTGGAAAGGGTCCAGGAAGGCCCTGCCGATGCAACATTGCTGGGTTTTAAGCCACAAGATACACACACACACACACACACTCACTCTCTCTCGCTTTTTCTCTCTCTCTCAGCATTTAAGACAGGGTTAAGACTCAAGCTGAACTGCCTGGGGTTTAACAGAAGCAGAAATCACGCTCAGCTTTCTTCTCCCAGCCCGTCCATTTGGGCATATGCAACTAATTAGAAAGACAATCTTGATTTTCAAGTAGATTAAACGCATCCAAGATAACCACGAAAAGAGAACTTGTGAGAGAGATAGGTTGGCTTCTAATGACCGGCAACCACCTGCAGGCCTTGGCCCCATTACACCCTTTCCCACCTGCTCTGCTCTGTGGTCCTATGAGCGCCTCCTGACACAGCTCCCCTGCTGCCCGCTCTGCACAGCTTCCAGACTTGGCAGGAGGTAAGAGAGCCTCTGAGACCAACCAGGCTGTGACCTCATTCTCGGCTCTCACTCCTCCAGTCGCTCCAAATGGGTATCTGGGCTGTCCCTCAACTTTGACCTCTGTGTACCTTTCTCCATCCATCACAAGTTTGCTGGTGACCACGGAGGGTTTGTGATGATGAATGAGTAAACCGGTGTTTATAAAGTGCCAAGTGAGTGCTGTAGTTTATGAGCTGACTCTATCTCCAGTCTCCCTAATCCCTTCTTGTTTTCCAAGCATCTCAGGCTGGAGGGACCACCCAGTTCCATCCGGCTCTGGAATGCCCCTCAAAGTTCTCTCCATCTGCCCGCATCACCCGAGAGCTCTTCCCAACTCCTCCTTGTGTCTCCCTCCTGTTTTTCAAAGGGCTGTTGTTTTTCTTAATATTGCTTTACCCCTCCCCAAAAGACAGTTACACAAGTAGATGTGGGAGGAAGCTAAAAAACATAAGTCAACGATGACTAAGTCTGCCTAGCTCCCTTGTCGCTGGAATATTGTCAGAATCGGCTCTCTTTCACCCCTGCCTCTGTAAAAATCCTTTGCCGAGGGTGTGATTTTTTCCTGAAGATCATTCTTTCCACATGACCAAATGTTGTCATGCATAGCCAGTCCAGAGAGTTTCTTTCTGCCCAAATCTGTGCTTGGGGCACAGCACTCAGGGTCACTCAAAAGTGATTTTTCCCTAATGAACAGGCAACTGGGTGGCTCCTGGAAGTTTCACTAGCAATCAGGGATCATCAGTTATCCCAGAGTTTTCTTCCCCCCACTACTTCTCTGGTTTCTTAATAAGTGCTTTTCCTGAAGTCCAATGACCTCAGAAGGAAAGAGTTCAAATAAAATCCAGAATGCATCTCCAGCTTTGGAGCAGACAACAAGGCCTCTGAAATGAGACAGACACCGAGCAGCCTGAGCTCCTGCTCCACAGTCCCAGAGTCTCAACCCCTGAACACTAGTGACGGAATCAGCCCAAGAGGTGTTAAAAGGGCTCGCCCATTGGGCAGCACTTCCTGAGCTCTGTCTGAGCATAAGAGCCACAGGGTCTGGGCGTTCTGCTCCTCTTTTACAAGATGCAATAGGTAATGAACAGGAATTCGCCCAACTGTGCATCATGGAGCCCGCCCTGCCTCCAGAGGGTTGTGTTCACACAAGCCAAATGGGCAATTGACCAGAGCATTTAATACTTAAGAGTCTGTGTGAATAATCCAAACCAAAATCCCAGGTTTTTCATATACATGTAAATTGTTCTTCACAAAGGCAAATCCTAACCTAATCCCGTCACTGTTAAAAAGTTGGCTCCCATAAACAAAACATTTCATAATAAAGGCAGCCCTATTTCATGCAGAACCATTATGAATCATAGGTTGGGGCAAATTGAGGTCTATCAGATTTTAAGTAATTAACTGCCTAAAAACGAAAGCTCAGAATTTGCAAACCCAAGCATTTGCAGGCATAATTTTTAAAGTTTCGATCTATACCATGTCCCCAGGCTTTTGCATTCAATAAAAACCCAACTATTTTGCCTCTGATGAGTCCTTGAAGAAAACACATGGAAGATACAGAAACTTAGCTCTTAAAAGTAGCTGGACCAAATTGTCCAAGACCAACAGAAACTTAATTCCAACCTTTAAAAAACACAAAATCACATCATTTAAGCTGAATATCTTTATTGGAATCAGAAACAGTCCAACTCATTTCTCAAAAATAAGTTGATGAAAATTTCATATTTTCTGAAGCCTGAAGAGTTTTTTTCTCAATTTTATTCTTTTTAAAATGCCTATTAAATTAATTCTCAGTTCAGTTCAGTCACTCAGTCGTGTCCAACTCTTTGAGACCCCATGGACTGCACAGCACACCAGCCCTCCCTGTCCATCACCAACTCCCAGAGTTTACTCAAACTCATGTCCATCGAGTCGGTGATGCCTTCCAACCATCTCATCCTCTGTTGTCCCCTTCTCCTCCACCTTCTCCTCCCACCTTCAGTCTTTCCTAGCATCAGGGTCTTTTCCAATGAATCAGTTCTCCGCATCAGGTGGCCAAAGTATTGGAGTTTCAGCTTCAACATCAGTCCTTCCAATGATTATTCAGGACTGATTTCCTTTAGGATGAACTGGTTGGATCTCCTTGCAGTCCAAGGGACTCTCAAGAGTCTTCTCCAACACCACAGTTCAAAAGCACCATTTCTTTAGTGCTCAGCTTTCTTTATAGTCCAACTCTCACATCCATACACGACTACTGGAAAAACCATAGCTTTGACTAGATGGACCTTTGTTGTCAAAGTAATGTCTCTGCTTTTTAATATGCTGTCTAGGTCATAGCTTTTCTTCCAAGGAGTAAGTGTCTTTTAATTTCATGGCTGCAGTCACCATCTGCAGTGATTTTGGAGCCCCCCCCAAATTAATTCTAACAATATCCTTTTTTTTTTTTTTTAAGGAAAACATTTTTTTTTTTTAAGTCATTGAATTTGTTACAACACTGCATTTGTTTTCTGTTTTGGTTTTTTGGCCCGGAGGCATGTGGGGTCTTAGCTCCCTGATCAGGAATGAACCCATACATTGGAAGCACAGAGTCTTAACCACTGGACCTCCAGGGAAGTCCCAGCAATATTCTTAAACTGTGGGAAATCGACAAATATCAATTGAGGATCTGTTCTGTGTGAATTAGCCTGTAACAGCTCACTGATTTTACATTCTCAAGTGCTGTCTGCTTCCAGAGCACTAAGCCCATCTCTTCTCTGGGGGAAGCTGTTTCTGCAGAGTCTTGAGAATCATCCTTACATTTTAGAGAATAAGCACAAAGCACAGTAGTGATTCTCAACCTTCATGTAGCCAAACGCCCCTGGGTGTCTGTTAAAATGTAGATTTCTGGCTCCCACTCCAGAGATCAGTTTTGTTTTTCTGGATTGGAGCCTGGGAATTGATATTATCAACCAGCCCCCCTCTTCCACTGCAGGAGTCCTGTTTCTGGAAGTCCACAACTCTTCAGTTTTAAAGTGACAGACCAGACCACAGAGAGAAACTCTCCCTCTGGCCTGTTACTGACACCCCATCCCTTGAGCCTTAGGAGAGGATACTTCTTCTCTGGGGTCCCCACTGAAATGGCAACATCAAGATCTCCCTGCCAGCTCCCCTAAAATAGTCACAGACGACCGCGTGGCCCGGTAGCTATTCTGCCAAGTCATTCATGTTATGTGCTGACCCGCGGGGAGAGGACCAGGCCCTTCTCCCTTGCTCTCTCCCCGTCTCCGAGGACGTCTCAAGACTGAGGCCCAGCCCCACCTCCCTTGCAGCTGCTGGTCCATCCCTTTCCAAAAGATGCGGCGGCTCCACCTGCGGGTACATCTACACAGGGTATCCTGCACACCGGGTCCACCTTCTTCATTAGCCCCGCAACCCTCATGGAGAACGCCAGTGTGTAACATCGAATGGTCTCCATGGCAACCGACGGGGTGTCACATCGACACGCGATTACGACCTCACGGCGTGGGGATTCCAGAAAAGAGGTTGGGGGCGGCGCCCCCCTGAGCCCCAGACCCACGCCCAAACTGCAGGGAAGGACCCCCCACTTCCTTCCAGCCTCGATCGCCTGACCTCTCCCGCTCACTTGGCACAGTGAGGATGGAGAGCGGGGGATGGGTTTCCACGGCGTCCCCCAACCTGACGGGGGGGCGGGGTATGGTGGCGGGCCCGGCGCCCCCCGCACACTCGAACCGCTGCGACCGAGCTGAAGCAGGCGCGGGCTGCGCTGGGCCGGGGATCGGGGGCGGGAGCGGGCGGGCCCCGCTAGGGGCGTAAGTCCCACCTTCGGGGGCGGCGCCTGGCGGTGGGGAGTGTCAGGAAGAGGAAGAGCGCGGCCAGAGGCGGTGCGGGCGCGCGACTAGCAGACGCCGGGCCGAGGCGAGCGCTGCGCGGGCCACCATGGCCACGGACGAGCTGGCCAGCAAGCTGAGCCGGCGGCTGCAGATGGAGGGAGAGGGGGGCGGCGAGGCCCCGGAGCAGCCCGGGCTGAACGGGGCGGCGGCGGCGCGGCGGCGGCGGCGGCAGGAGCGCCCGACGAGACGGCCGAGGCGCTGGGCAGCGCGGACGAAGAGCTGAGCGCCAAGCTGCTGCGGCGCGCCGACCTCAACCAGGGCATCGGCGAGCCCCAGTCGCCCAGCCGCCGCGTCTTCAACCCCTACACCGAGTTCAAGGAGTTCTCCAGGAAGCAGATCAAGGACATGGAGAAGATGTTCAAGGAGTGAGTGCCCGCCCGACCCTGTCCCCCACCCCACCACGCGAGCCGTCCTCGGCTCCTGAGCCCCCGAACCCCGGACCCCGCGCGGTCCCGGGACCCTTGCGGCCAGCCGAGCTCCCCGATCCCCGACACATCAGGGGCGGGGACCCCAGATCCCTTTCAGATAATCACGAGGCTTCGGGACCTCCTCCCCACCACGCTTATGGTTCTAGAGACCCGCGGCCCCTGGCACGCGACCCCTTCCTACGGTGACGCTGCCCCCGGTACCGCACCCGCGCGCACACGGAGTGAGGAACCCCGCGGCTCCTTCTAGAGAAGCGCGATCCCCCGCTGCTACCATTCGCATGGGTCTGGAGAGTGCGGATCTCTGGCCTAGGACCCCTGTCTTGTTAGTGATGCTTCTCCACACCCGCGCACCACGAGACTGGGGACCCCGTGGCCTCTGCCTCCTCCTCCTCAGCTACTTGAATTTCCAACCAACCCCCACCCCAAACACGGGTCAGAAACACCCACCCCACCCTCCAGCACCTCCACGAAGGTGACCGTTCCTTTCACTGGCTGGGGTTCTTTCATTTCTTCCGCTTATCTCACATCCCCCTCAACGTGGGTTCTGGGCCGAGACCCCTCCCCCACTTTCCCTGCACTTACTCAGCGTCTGCCAGCAAACTGTGTCTCAGTCCCTATCACCTCTACCCCCATCCACTCCTTTAGCCAGGACCCCAACCCTTGACCCTCAGGTGATCTCCCTAGGGAGGGACCCCTTCCTCCCTGCCCTCTACTCCGCAGGTCTGTACAAACCCCACCACCAAAAGTCCAGTCAGGACTGTCCTCTCCTCCCTCTCCAGACTGCCGCTCCCTCCTCTTGCCCTCACCACCCACTATGCCCTGAAGCTTTGCAGTCACTGGCCCCCTGCTTTCTGTCAGAAGGCCCCATCTCTCCTTTCCCCTCTTCCCCCACTGCGTGCCCCCTGCCGTCCCTGCAGAGGGTCACCTCCTATCTGACTTGGCTGGTGGCTCTCACCTCAGCCCTTCCTCCGTCCCTTTTCCACACCCCATGCCCTCAGCAGGTTGGACAGGTACTTTCAGGCTTCTGGACTTACCCCCCCCCCAACAAAAAAGAACTTTAAAACTCTAAGTGACTGAAGAGAAAAACTTCCTGATCCCCTTCGGGTCCACCCCTGGGTTCACCCTCTTGGGACTGAGATGGTCAGACGCACTGCCCCCCAGCAGTGTGGGGGCTGGGGTGGGGGTGGGGGCCGTGAAGGAGCTCAACCCCCCTTCTCTTGATACTCTTCCCCACCCACCTCCTGTTGCCCATCACCCCTGCCCCTGGCAGGGAAAACAGCCCCGGGGGTGTGATCTGGAATAGGTCTGGAAATGGATCCAAAAAGGTAGACCGGTCCTGAAGTCAAGTCTTAGGTGCGGAAGCCAGGAGGTCTGGCAGCCACCTTGGCTGGGGCAGGAGGTGGGGGCAGGCTGGGGCAGTGTGACCCAGCGGCAAGCAGGAAGCCCAGGGTGTTTTGCAACCCCCCAGCTTGAGAAAGGCTCTTGCCCACTTCTCAATGCTCGCTGTGGCTGCTGCTTCTGCATTTGACCCCCATTGTAGGGGAGAGGTTTTTTGGTTCTCAGACCTGGATGGCTGGGAACCCCATGCTTTTTTCCAAGGGTCTGCCTGGGGCAGAACTGAGTCCTTAACCCCACCCCAGTCCTCTGCACAGACACCCCTGGGCCCTGAGGAGCCTGCTCCTTTGCCTCCAGGGTCTTGGTTTAGGAGTTCTTCTCAAGTTTTTTCCTGATCAAAGACTGGCCTTATCAGAAGGCAGGAGTTCCAGGATTCCAGACCCAATAGAAGGCAACTTCCTTGTAGACTCTGCCTCCCCCCTCCCATCCCCCACAGGGAAGTACCGGGGAGATTATTCAGCTGCTTGATCCCTGTATTCACAGTGCCCAGGGACTAAGGAGCTCCTCCATTCCTCCCAGCACCCCATGACATAGAACTGTCATCACCACTGTGGCAAAGTCGGGCAGTCTGGGCATAGAGAAGTGAAGTAACTTGCCAAGAACACACAGCTAGAAAATGATGGAGTCAGGCTGTAAACCCAGGTCTGTGACTCCAGAACTCATGTTCTTCCCTCCTGGGTTTCCCATCACAGATGTCTGCCTCCACATGGGGAAGATCACCCAGCACCCCTTTCCATATTCATGGCTGATTTTCCCCCACATGGACCCACCACCTCCTTCTCTTGGGCTTCCATGACATCCCTTCTACTTCCACAAAAAATAAAAAGAAGGAACAGTTTGGAGAACCCAGACACACCAAATGAGCAGGGACTTAGGATTGCTTCCCTGGTGGCTCAGACAGTATAAAGAATCTGCCTGCAACGCGGGAGACCTGGATTTGATCCCTGGGTCGGGAAGATCCCCTGGAGAAGGGCCCGGCAACCCACTCCAATATTCTTGCCTAGAGAATCCCATGAACAGAGGAGCCTGGTGGGCTACAGTCAATGGGGTCACAAAGAGTCGGACATGACTGAGCGACTAACACTTTCAGTAAGTGGAAAGCTGCAGCTTGGTAGAAGGAGCACGTGGCTTGGGGAGTGGTCATGAACTTGCATTTGCAGAACAAGCTCACTTTTTTACCGAGGCTGTTTTTGGTATGAGTTTGACGAGGGATACTTTGGTGAAAATTGACCGGAGCTGAACCCCTGGAGCCCCATCTTGGCACCACTGCTGCTTGATGGGGTGCTGCTTGGCAGAGATGGGGGGGCAGGAAGGGGCCAGGGAGCTGGACTTCTAGGGAAGGAAGTGCCGCCCGCCGGGGGGCCCTGGCGAGGAGGGAAGGCAGCAGATTTTGTATTCAAGGAAACAAGGCTTCACTGTGCCAGCCGAGCCCAGCCCAGCCGAGTCCCGGCTGTGTACAGCCAACAGATAGACTCTCATGGAAGACAAAACCCCCGTTCTGCTTCTGCCATCCAAGAGGGGCTGCAGCCTCCTGGGTCCAAGCAGGGCTGGAGGATCACAGCCAGGGCTTTGCTGAGAGATTTCCATCCTGATCTGCAGCCCCCATGGCAGAGGGGAGGGAAGCCCAGGCCTCCTGGGAACCATCCCCCAGATCAGAGTACAAGAGACAGAAGAGGGCAGAGGGAACTGGGAGCTGGACTTGCCTTGGAGGTCAGCAGCTAGGAAGCAGGGCTTTGCTATTGAATTACCTAGTATGCCCACCCTTCCCCTGGCCTCAGTCTTCCCATCTGTAAAAGGAGCACAATGACAGATGATTCTCAAAGATGATTCAGCAGTGACCTCCTTATGTCTGAGCAATCCTGAGCTGTCTGGATGACAGAACTGCCTTCTGGGGTCTTCCAGTTCATCCATTCAGTGGTCATCTGCAGATTCTTCCTCAAGGTGGAGATGGAGGGAGAAGAAAGGGGGCAGAGGGAAGATGGACAGGCTCTCTACTATCACTGACCTTACACTTCTGGTAGTTTCCATCTGGGAGAGACCTTGGGGGGTCATCATCAACCCTTCTCCCCATTTTACAGAAGAGAAAACTGAGGCCCAGGAAGGTGTAGTGACTTTCATGGGGAGATTTTCAATGACTGAACCAGAGCATCCTTATCTATACAATGGAGACGGTGGTCCCTGCTTCTCAGGGAGGGGCTGCAGGCAGGTGATGCACACAGAGCTCTGGCACAGTGCCAGGCACCTGGAGGCACCTCGACTCTCAGTCCTTCCTCCCCTTGCTCCCTCAGGCTGCTCCCATCACCTCTAGCTCCACCCTCTCCCCTCCTCTGTCTGCTCATTCATTTAAGGTCCTGCGAAGAAGACCTCCCTGGAGAAGGAAATGGCAACCCACTCCAGTATTCTTGCCTGGAGAATTCCATGGACAGAGGAGCCTGACGACCTACAGTCCATAGGGTCTAGGGTAGCAAAGAGTCAGACTGAGTGACTAACGCTGGAGACCTCCAGGCAAGAGGCAGGGGTGTGGTCCCAGAGGGCCTCAAGGCAGCCACCTCTGGGCTGGCAACAGCCTGGGGCTGTTGCCTGGGGCTCTGTGGGGTTTTGTAAGCTGAGACCTGCCAGATAGGCAGGCAGCCATGTAATTCTGAAACTGCTGTGGAATCCGAGGAAGATGCCCTAGTTCCCTGCCTGGCCCAGCCTCGTCCCCAGCCCCAGCCACTTTGTCTCATGACCCCTTGCGTCAGAACAGCCGGTGCCCCTCTCTTCCTCCCACCCTGCCCTTCCCTCCCCTCCACCTGCTTCACCTCCCTGGTGCCTCCTCAGGGTTTTTGCAGTTCACAGCACCACACCCCCCACCCCACCCCATAGCGCAGCCCCCTCATCCTTTCTGGGAGACTGTCTGGTGCAGTGGTTAAGGGCTGAGCCTTTGGAGTGTGCCACCGTGGGTTGGAATCCCAGCTGTGGGCCCTGGGGCAAGACACATAAGCCCTTCTGAGACTCACTTCCTCACCCTAGAACAGGGAGAACAATAGCCCCCACCTCCCAGGGTTGTTATGAAGTGTTTAACCCAGGGCTTGGCACAGAATAAGTCCTCACCAAGTTCCTGTCACTACCATCCCCAGCCCTGGCAGTGGTGGCTGGCGCAGAGATGGCTCCAAAAAGCCACTGGCTGCCTCCACGTACCCCCCACAGAGCTGCCCGGCCTGCCAGGCTGGCAGCAGCCCTCTTGCTTTGGGCCCGAGTGACGGGCCTCAGCATGAGAACCTTCTTTCCCTCCTGTGGAACAGAAGCTTTGATTGACAGCTACATATGGCTTTGGTAAATAACAAAAATGGGGAATCGAATTCATTATCACTTAATTACGTGGAAGGCAGGTGGCAGGAAAAAGGGAAGAGCACCCAGCAACCCAGTGATGACACAAAACTAGTACTCTAGTTGGCTGTCTTCTGCCATTGCCCAGTGAGTGGGTACTCTGTTTCGCAGAGTCTATTTCCCCTGGGGCTAAAGAACCTGCCCAGGAAAGTCCTGAGGATTAAGTTGAGAAAGTCCTGGGGAACTCCCTGGTGGCCCAGTGGTTCGGACTCTGCACTTTCACTGCCAAGGGCCCGGGTTCAGTCCCCAGCCCAGGAACCAAGATCCCGGAAGCTGCATAGTGTGGCCAAAAAAAAAAAACTCCTGAGCCTTTATAAAGAGTCCACCATCATGTCTGGCTGGTGAGCTATTAAAAACATAGATGATGTTTTTGAAAAATGTAGGGTTCACTCCTTTGATCATATTTTGTTAAGTTTCTGTATGCAAGTTTCAGAGAATTAAGGGAAAAATAGAATTTCTGCCCTCACGAAGCTTACAGTCTCACGAAGAGCAACGGCATAGAGGGGTCTTTGGAAGTGACAGAGGATGGACCCCCAGGGCTGGAAATGTCAGGTTCCATTTCTTTGTTTCTACAAGGAGGACTGAAAGTTCTCTTGAAGGATGCCGTGATGACAGCCCTCCATAGCCAGCCCCCTGCCTCCGCCCCCTCTCCTTGTTAAATGGAGCCACCAGGCCCATGGGGCCTGGTGTATTATTTTAGGAACTGAATTGAATCCTCAGATCAGCCCAGTGAGGTGGGTGCTGTTATTCTCCCCATTTGCCACATGAGGAAAGCAAGCCCAAGGTTATAATAAGTGGCCAGGGCAGGATTAGAACCAGGTCTGCCTACAGGGAGCTCCCAAGGCCAAGTGAGGGCTGTGTTTGTGGCTGGGGGACAGGGAGGGGGAACCCTCTGAGGGTTCAGAGGTTGGGTCCTGCCCCTACAGCAGCCGGGAGCCTGGCTTTCTGGGGAGAAGCCCCACCCCTGGGGAGGGAGGATTTTTCTGGCCTCAGGCCTGTCCTCTGCTCTCCTACTTCCCTTCTGATTCTGAGTCATCTCTCCTCTCCCAACCCCTGGGGACTTTTGGTTCCCTTTTGGTCCTCCTGCCTTCTGTCCTCTGTGCCTCTGGGTTCAGGGCCTAGCTTCAGCTCTAGGAGACCAGGCCTTGCTGCGTGGGGCCCTTTCTGCAAAGCCAACCCTACGCCCTCCAGCAGCTGAGGGCCCTCTGTCTGCCCAGCCGTCTTCTCCTTGGCTGATTTCCACTTTTTTATGACTCTAGAGAAGTGAGGGTTCTAGGCCAGAAAGGTGCAGCCAGAGCCAGGCCTGGGGACTCCTGAGCTGTGTAGAGAGAGAGGACCGCTGGGGCTGCTCCGTTCCAGGAACTTTCCCTCTTGTTTAATCCTTTCTCAACATCCTGTAAGATGTTCATCACCCATTTCACGGATAAGAAGACTTGAGTCTCAGGTTTCTACAACTTGAGGAGCAGACAGGATTTGAACTTGATTCTTCTGACTCCAAGTCCTTTGCTCCTATGGGACCCTATTAGGAGCATATCCTCCTCAGCTTGTTAGAAATCCAGACGCTCGGGCTCCACCCCAGGCCTACTGGATCAGAGTCTACATTTTAGAAAGACTCATCAGGTGTGCACTTTAAGGTTTAAGAAGCACTGGACCACTCCATAGCCGTCTCCCTGCCCCGTTCCTGAGTCTAGGGAGTGAGGCAGTAACAAGAGGGAAGATTAAGTTAAGTAAGAAACACTGGATTATATTAGACATTCGGTATATGTCCTTTGCAATCACTGTTATAATAATAATTATTATTAAGAGCAGGCTGCGGGGAGACCCACTGCTATTGCTACCAGTGGAGGGAGCTGCCCTCCCAGGGTAGGGCTCAGTGAGAGATGCTTAAACCCCAAGGTTAGGATGTCCTGAGCCCTGACAGCCCCCAGCAGGTTGCCATCAGCCAAGGGGGGCACCCACTTGATCCTTGGACTTACTGGGAAGCCATAGGGGAAGCATCAGCCCCACCCTGGCCACACACTCACCCATACATGCTCACACACCCTCTCCTTCGCTGACACAGGGCAACAGATCAAGTGTCAGACTCTAAAGATAGGGCTGGAGGAAGTGGTGAGTGACTGGGCTTTCCCCACCTGAGTCAGGCAGTCTGGGGGTGGGGGAGTGTAGGAACGGATGGGCACTGCCAAACTGTTCGTCACCGAGCCTGTGGGTGTCTACCTGTACCAGGAGGCGGGCTGGGCCAAGCCAGCTGTAACAAGTAGCAAGGTCAGAATTTCCCTGTTGTCTAGAACTTTCCTACCTTCCCATTTCAGAACAAAGGGTAGAGTCCTAGGAGCCACTGAGGCCTCCCCAGACAGGATGGGGGAAGACCAGGTCTGTGAATACTGGGGCCAAAGTCAGATGGGCCTGGGGGCTTGGTGGTCCATAAACACCACTCTCCAGCTGTCTGTCCTCCTGGCAACCCCTATGGACAGAGGGACCACCAACAAAGGCCTGGGATAGGATGGGAACCACAAGGGAGAGAATTGGGGTCCCCTAAGCTCCCAAACCAACTGTTGCCCCTCTCCCCCTGTGCAGTGACTCTGATGGCTCCTCACTCTGCCATCAGACAGTACAGCACAGCTGGCCAATGGGGAGGGTCATATTAGAAAGAGCAACTTTCTAATAGTTCCAAAGCCAAAATGGGCTGTTTTAGTGAAGCAGTGAGCTTCCCGTCCTTAGAGGTATTCAAGCAGGAAAGCTGCATTAGGGATCTGACCCTTATGAATGGCTAAATGAGGTGGCCTCCAGTATCCCTCCCAACCTGAGTTTCTTTGGTACAGGGTCTATAGGCATCAGAACACAGCATAGTAGTTAAAAGCACATGTTTTTCCTCAGGCCAGGGTTCTGATCATCAGGTATGTCCTTGTTAGCTATGATCTTGGTCAAGTCACTTCCTCCCTGAGCCTCAGTCTGCTCGTCTGTAGTATGGGGATGTTTATGTCTGCTTCACCAAGTTCTTGAGAGGATCTGACACAAAGCACTTGGGATAGTGCCTGCCACATAGTAAGTGCTCAGCCAAGAGGAGCCACTAATGATAATATTGTTATGAAATAAGGGCAGGCCCTGCACACTATCAGAGCTGGCCACTGCTCAGCCCCATAACTCCGGGTTAGCAGAACCAGGGGAGGAGGAGCAATCCACCAAGAGGGCCCTGCAGCCCAAAGGGGCAAAGTCTGCCTGGGTGGTGGCCGCTGCTCCACTTTCAAGGACAGATGGGAGGGGATTTTGTCACCAGCATCCGGGGCGGCAGCAGCTGAGCCCTCTCTGTTGAGAACTGTTTGGGGGGGAGGTGGGTAGGAATGCGGGCACAGTGCCAGGTGCAGCAGCCTCCCTCCCGTGCTGGAGATAAGTGCTGAGCTCCCAGCCCAGGAGCTTTGTTGTCAGTCCTGCTGGATGGAATTGGTCCTCCCAGGCAGGTCCCAAGACTCTCCTCTCAGCCCAGCCTCCCCCAGCCCTGCAGGCTTGAGAATTTAGGACCTCATGGGACCAAGAAGAAGAGGGAAGCGGGCAGGTAGGGAGGGAGGAAAGTTTACAGCTTTTGGACTCTTGCTGATCTCTAGCTATGTGACCCTGGGCTGCTTGCTACCCACTCTGGGCCCCAATTTCCCTACATGACATGAAGCAGGTAGACCAGGCATCCAGACAGATCCTGTGTCCACAGTCTTTGCCTGGATCCTCTGAGCTACCTGTAGCCTCAGCTCCAGCTCAGGGCAAGGGCTGTTGGAAGAGAGGGTCTCCCCAGCCAAGGATATGCCAGTTTCCCAGCATCCTACTAACACCATTCTCTCCTGGGTTGCCAGACATCCTCCTGCTAGTGGCACAGTGACCGTCTCCCCCTTTCTCACTTCCCTCTCTGTCAGAGGAGGAACAGGAGGGTAACCCAGGACTGGGGCTTCTCTCTCTCTCTGCCCAGTGAGAGAGCAAAAGATTATATCTCTCCACCTCCCCAAGTGGCAGAGTCTCTGAATCCAGCCTAATGGGGGTTGGGGATGGGAGTAGTTGGACCTTCAGGGGAGATGCTCGTGGGACCCCTCATTCATCTTGTCCACCCCCTACCTCCAGGCCAGTCTACAGCAAGCATTTCCTCCCAGCCATATACCTTCAGGACTGGGGAAGAAATTGTATATTTTACCACTATTATTATTATCACTATTTTTATATTATATGTACAAAGTACTTAACTAGTATCTGGCACATTAAAAGTTCTCAATAGAGCTATTATAATCAAATTAGCAGGTTTTAGGCACATATTATGTACTAGGTGTTTTATATCCTTGTGTGCGGGCTTTGTTGTTGTTCAGTCACTCGGTCATGTCCGACTCTTTGCGACCCCATGGACTGCAGCACGCCAGGCTTCCCTGTCCTTTACCATCTCCCAGACCTTGCTCAAACTCATGTCCATTGAGTTGGTGATGCCATCCAACCATCTTGTTCTCTGTTGTCCCCTTCTCCTCCTGCCTTCAATCTTTCCCAGTGTCAGGGTCTTTTCTAATGAATCGGCTCTTCACATCAGGTGGCCAAAGTATTGGAGCTTCAGCTTCAGTATGGGCTTAGTCATGTCCAACTCTTTGTGACACCATGGACAGTAGCCTGGCAGGCTCCTCTGTCCATGGGATTTTCCAGATAAGAATACTGAAGTGGGTTGCCATTTCCTATTTAAGGGGATTTTCCCAAGCCAGGGATTGAACCCATGTCTCTTACATTGGCAGGCAGGTTCCTTACTAACTGCAATACCTGGAAAGCCCATTTTATATATCCATAATCTCCTTTACTCTCAAACCCTAACGATAGGTGCTAACAAAAATAATAATTCAGCAGTGGTACTATAGTTAGTGTGTATTAATTAAGTACTTATTGTGGGCCAGCCTCTGTGCTCAGAATCTATGTAGATCCTCTCTTAACCCTTGCCTTGAGCCTGAGATGGGTCTGATCTCCATGGTGTAAATGGAGAAATTGAGGCGCCTGGGGTCATGTGACTTGAGCAGGGTCACCTAGCCCACAGGTGGCAGAGCTGGGGTTTGGACTCGGGTCAGTCTCAGCAGAGATGCTGTGAGCACAAACCTCCACGGTTTACCTAGGAAGAATCTGGCTGATCCAATGACCCAGAGCCCGCCCACATCAGAGCCCAGGGCATGTGGTGGATGTCCGCTCCCCTGGGGGGAGTCCAGTGTTGCCACCTCTGGGGCCCCACCTCTCACCCCAGCACCTGCTTCTCCCTGCTCTCTGTCACCTCCCCTTGGTGACTGATCCTCCAGCACTTCGGCCAGCACTGTCCCCCTGGGGGCGAGAGCCCAGACCCGGTAATTGATTGATGCTTGATTGACGCAGACAGCGGTTCAGGCCGCGGTTTGAGCTGCAGCCCAGACAGGCCTGGGAGCTGCCAGAGACCGAGATCCAGAGCCCTCGTTTCTGTCCAAGTGTGGACACTTTATCTGCACTTCCTCTGAAACTGAGCCACCCCTGGCTGCGGGAGAAACCCTTGAGCAATAAATAAAGCTGAGACTCAGGAGAGGCAAGTGGGGTGGTAGAGAGAGTCAAGTGTGGGAAGCGCAGGGATAGGGGGCTGAACCCCTGGCCAGTGCCCAGACCCTTATAGTCCCTGTTCTCTAATCAGTCACGTGGGGCCATAACTGACCTCCCAGGATTGCTGAGCATAGAGGTTGTAGAGAGAAACTGCCTGGCACATAGTAGGAGCTTCATAAAAGTAACTAAGTCTCATGATAGTGCTGGTAGCTGGTAGTTTGTGGAGCCAGAGCTGTGCTAAGCTGCTTGTCACGTGTGAACCCCTTCAGTCCTTGCAGTGACCCTACGAAAGGGTCACCATCATACCAGGGGTTCTTGGCCTCAGCAGGAGGCTCAGTGGCACAGTCTCCTAGAACCCAAGCCGTCTGCTCCAGCCGTGACATATCATCGCCGAATGTCACTGGAGCCCAAATTCAGAAAGAGGCCGGGCCTTTGTTTTCCTCAGGGACACTGAGGAGGGCCGTCTGTACGACTGACCGTGGAAAGACTGACTCCTCTGTCATTGGGCTGCTCTCCTGGGTTGCTCTAGGGCCGCTCCAGTACCGGTCACTAAGGCTCAAGGAGCAGCCACCCCACCTGTTACCAACTGGCAAACAGACTCTGAAGATGGAAGATGAGGGGCTCCACTGTGCCCCCCACAGGGTCCCTCCAGCTCTAAGTGGAGTCTGGACCACGGGATCATTGGCCTTCCTGACCTTCTCAAGTCCCACAGTCCTCCACTGCATCCTCTCATTATCTGCTTCCACCTTGGCTATGGCCACTGCCTGCACTCCAGCCTCCTCTCTCCATGGGGGGAGAGAGCCTGTGTTCCCTGCAGGCTTCCCAGAGACCTGTCTTCCCTGTGCTGCGTCACTTCCAACCACTGACTCACTTGCTCGTGAACTATTTATACCCCTCGCACAAATGCTCCACTCAGAGCTCCTCTGTTCTGCTGGCAGCCCCATGACGTGTGGAGGGGGGCTGGGCCCAGCAAATGTGCAGGTCTGTGAGCCCTCCAGAAGTGGGATAGAAGCCCAGCTCCTTCTTCTACTGCTGTGTGACCTTGGGCAGCTCACTTCACCTCTCTGAGCCTTCGTTTTAAATGAAGGGGATTAAGTAAAATGAAGTAGGTAAATTTCCCAGCACAAAGATAAGATTTCAAAAGCTGGTTGCTATCAGATGTCCATAGTTGTGTGAAGTATAACTGGAGATGGGGGAAGGGAATTGGGGAGCCCTTGAAGAGGGGACAGAAATGACTATTTATTATAGGAACTCCAAGTCTGCAGAAAGTTTCTGGAGCTCAGCCCCTCTGTGTCATATTACTGTCACCAGCACTGTCACCCAGCCATCTGAGGCCTTGAGGACTGCACAAGGGTCTTTAGGCTCAGGAGGCCCACTTGGCCAACACTGAGATGACCCTCCCCCACCCACACAGAGGCAATCAGGGCCGTTGCTTGGTTAGCCTGATAAGAGGGCCTGGCTGGGCTGTGGGAACAGCGCCCACATCCGCCAGGCTGTGTGCTCCCAGCACCAGCAGCACCTCCCCCAGCAGGGGACGGGCCGGAGGGCAGCTCTGACCCAAGCTCTTACTACAAGGAAGCCGGTCAAGCAAGCTGTTTAGACTCTGCCCCTCACCCTGTCTGTCTCTCTGCCAGGCCATGGGTGGTAGAAAAGAGAGACCCAGGATGTGCAGGACAGAGACACAGTCATCCCCTAATCATTGTTCCAGGCCTTTCCAGCCACCAATGTACCCCCCAGCACACACCCTGTACAAATTGTTCCCTGAACACACCCCAGGCCACATTCCAGAAAACTCAAAGTAGCCTCTCCCTCCTGTGAGCCCTGGCCCCTTCCCTTAGACATGCAGTGCCTTCTGCTTCCCTCCTGGGTGGGGACAGGGAGAGGGGGAGATATGGAGCCAAGATGTCCCTCGAGGGCCTGTGGAGGTGCCTAAGGATGGTCAGTGAGTTCTTACATCAGGGCCCACCCTCCCAGTCCGTACCCTGTATGACATTGTGAATTCTTCCTACCTGCTTGTCATGTCTCATTCAGTAGATAGGGGCTGTGGTTCCAGCTTCCCTGTGTAGCAGGTTTGGCCAACAGTTGGCACTGTTCAACAGGTAGGAGGCTGCTGGGCCACGTGGTGAGCTCCCCATCATCAGAGGTAAACAAGCAGTCACTGGGCCACAAATCAGCCTTGGCTGAGGTCCTCGTTAGGAGGTGACTTTTGAGCCCCTAAGCTTCTTGCAGTCTGGCTTATTACCTTTCTGGCTGGTGAGGTATGATGTGTCAGGATGTCCTTAGGCCTCTCTTTGCACCCACAGGTACGATGCCGGCCGGGATGGTTTCATCGACCTGATGGAGCTAAAGCTCATGATGGAGAAACTTGGAGCCCCTCAGACCCACCTGGGCCTGAAAAACATGATCAAGGAGGTGGATGAGGACTTTGACAGCAAGCTCAGCTTCCGGGAGGTGAGCTTCCTACTCCCCATGGGGGGCGACACTGTTGGGGGCTTGGTGGTGGGGAGAGACTCACCCCTGCTTTGTCACTGAGCTACTTGTCCTTGAACAGCCACTGTTGAATGGCTGATTATTGGCTGAATGAGGTTTCAGCAGATTGTAGAACGGGTCCCCAGGGAGATTCTGAGATGCTTAAGTGAGAAGAAGGTCCATCCATTCCTTCATGTAGGGAGCACTTATTTTATTGATTGATTGATTGATTTTTATTTATGTCTGCGTTGGGTCTTCGTTGCTGCGTGAGCTTTTCTCTACTTGCACAGAGCTACTCTCTGGTTGCGGTGCTCAGGCGTTTCATTGCAGCGGCTTCTCCTGTTGCAGAGCATGGGCTTTAGGTGCACGAGCTTCGGTAGTTGTAGCACACAGACTCAGTAGTTGCAGCTCGTGGGCTCTAGAGTGCATACTCAGTAGTTGTGGCCCACAGGCATAGTTTGCCCCACTGCATGTGGAATCTTCCTGGACCAGGGATCGAACCCATGTCCCCTGCTTTGGTAGGCAGACTCCCCATCCACTGCACTGTTAGGGAAGTCCTGTGTCCCTGACCCCATGTGCACTCTGGGAGTACAGAGAAAGACCCTGTGCTCCAGGGGTCCTGACGTGCAGAGGAGGAGATGCACAGAGAGTGAAAAAACAGGATGCTGTGACTGAGGAGAAGAGGGGGCAGATGGAGGAGGGACTCTCATTGCAGGTCCAAGAGGAGCAGGTGCTGGGCCGGGTGATTCACACTCCAGATCTCACTCAGCCTCACTCTGAGACGGGAGCCATGAGCGAACCTGTTTGCTGGAGGAGGAAACTGAGGCACCAAGCCAGATAGCAATGGCACTGGCCCCCTGGCAGCACAGGGTTAAATGCCAGCTGTGACCTCTGGAGAGTCAAGGCTGAGGTGGGCCTTGGAGAGCTAGCAGGAAGCCTAGAGGAGGCCAGGCCAGAGAAGAGTGGCACAGGCGCCTGGGGGAGTGAGGCCCAGGGAGGAAGGCAGCACATGATGATGGTATGGACTCAGGACCTGGGTTCAAGTCCATCTTCTTTCTGTAAAATGGGCACAATAATGTACCTTCAGGGCTCAGTAAATGGGGTTCAAAGTGGACTGGTTTGAAGAACAGTGGAGACAAAGGTAAGAGGTAAGTTGAGGCTCTTGATGGGAGCTGAGCGTGGGCAGAGCAGCCTCCAGGAGGCCCGATCCTGGGGTGGACAGGAGAGATTAGGTCACCTAGCCTCCCATTCTACAGATGAGCAACCAAAGCTCAGAGAGGGAGGGGCCCAGCAGCCTGTTCAGGGACACAGAGCATGGAGAGTGGAGAACCCAGGCCTCTGGCTCCCAGGCCGGCGAGCACCTCTCTTCCCAGGGAGGCCTGTCGCAGGCCCGGGGTAGGTCAGGCTCTGGCCCCTCCCACTCTCTCCCTGATGACATCATTGTTCTGTTCTCCCTGCCACAGTTCCTCCTGATTTTCCGCAAGGCAGCAGCCGGGGAGCTGCAGGAGGACAGCGGGCTGCACGTGCTGGCCCGCCTCTCTGAGATCGACGTGTCCACTGAGGGTGTCAAGGGGGCCAAGAGCTTCTTTGAGGCCAAGGTAAGGAACAGGGGGATGTGGGGATGCCCTAACCCTACTCGAGGATGGGGGGGTGGCTTGGGTCCACTAGGACCCTGAGTTAGCGCAAGGGTCAGCATGTCCCCTTCCTGTCCCTGCTGAGGCCGCAGACAGGAGGGGGGGAGCTGACGCCTATCAGGGCCCATGTTGTTCCTGACTTCTCTCCCCTCCCATCCAGCTTGTGATCCTTTCCAGCTTCCCCTTTCTCTCCCTCAAGGATGGGTGAGGGGTGTGTATTCTTGAAGAGGGAACAAGGGCCACTTTGAGATGCCCCTGCCCTAGAACACAGAGTCACTACCCCCAAAGGACTGGGCTTTAAAAGGTGGGACCAAGAGATAGCAGAGCAGGCTCAGAAACACAGCACTGGCTCCTAGGGCCTCTCGGAGACACTAGCCCTACCAGCCCCAGCCCGGAGGGAGTGTGATGGGCCCCAGAGGCCAACCCCAGGCATGGCACAGGTTCAGGTGGAGGGGATGACTGTGGTTCCTGGATCCTGTCTTCCCAGGGCCATGGGGCTCCTGCCTGTTCTTGCTTCTCCCCATCTTCATGTTAGCTAAGAACATTCCTTCTAAAGGCCTCCTCTCACCTCCTTCTGGGCTTCTAGAATTGATGGGATGTTTCCGGGTTCAGTTGGGCTTCCCAGGACAGGAACAGGATAAGAATAGCTACATCAGAAGCTCCCAGTTACAGGACCCACACTCTGCAACAGCCACTGAATGTATCTTATCTCTTTTAATCCTCTCCACGTATCTGTGAGGTCAGAGTTATTCATCACCAGCCTCTAAATATGGGCTTCCCTGATAGCTCAGTTGGTGAAGAGTCTGCCTGTAGTGCAGGAGACCCAGGTTCAACCCCTGGTTGGGGAAGATTCCCTGGAGGAGAAAATGGCAACCCACTCCAGTATTCTTGCCTGGGAAATGCCATGGACAGAGAAGCCTGGCAGGCTACAGTCTATAGAGTCACAAGTCAGACACGACTTGGCAACTAAATCACTACCAGGCTCTAAATGAAAGAACTGAGGCTCACAGAGGTGACTGAAGTGCCGAGCCGAGGGTCTGGATGGTGGGAGGCAGAGCATTGGTTGGGGTGGGATGGGAGGCACAGCAGAACTAGAAGAGACCCCAGAGAGACCTCCTCCAGTCCTGACCACCTGACCCCCCAACCCCATCCCAGGTCCAGGCCATGAACGTGTCCAGCCGCTTCGAGGAGGAGATCAAGGCAGAGCAGGAGGAGAGGAAGAAGCAGGCAGAGGAGATGAAGCAGCGGAAAGCGGCCTTCAAGGAGCTGCAGTCCACCTTCAAGTAGCAAGGCTGCACCCCACCATGTGGCCCCTGGCCCAGGCACCCAGTCTGGCCAGCGAGGGTGGCAAGGGCGGGCAGACCAGAGGCCCAGCTTGATCCTTGGCTCTGCCCAAAGGGACCATGCTAAAAAGCTACAGATGTCTATGAACGAGCTGGTCGAGGGAGTCTCCCAGAGCGGCCCGGCCTCTCCCCGCTCCCTCTGCTATTCCTGAGGCCGCGACACCAGCTGCCCGGCTGGTCCTGCTCCTTCGCCTCCTGGCTGCCTGCTGCCTGCCCCAGCCATGCCTGCTCCTGGCTCTAGGGCGCACCCTGCTGGGGGGCTGCCTTCCACACACACTCCTCTCCTCCCTGCGCCTCCTCCTTTCCACCTCCTCCCCACCCTAGAGGCCACCTGCCCTTCACCTGCAGGCTGCGCCGCCCCCACGGCCCTGGGGCCCCTCCCTAGACTGGGCGAGCGACAGATGGCAAGAATCGCAGCCCCATAGAGCTGATCGGTAGCACCCAGCTCCCCACCCCCAGCACCTGTTCCTGCAGCCCTGCCTCCTCTCTCTGCTGGAATCAAGGGGGGCGCTTCTATCCTGGCCAAGGGACCCAAGGCCCTGGCCCACCCACCCCACCCCACCCTCCCGCCCCCCAGCTGACATGGAAATCCCAGCCCTCTGGGCCCCAGCCGGGCAGGGTGAGGGGGCAGCTCTGCCAATCTACCTCACGGGCCCACACTCTGCCGGCCATGCCATGGATCATGGGCCGGGAAGGCTCTGGGGGCAGAAACACCACTCCCTGGTCCCCCCACCCTGACACCAGCCCATAGCAGCCAGAGGATCCCTGGAGGTCCCTGGAGGGAGGAGGGCTTGGCCCCTTCATGGAGCAGGAAACCAGCCCACCTCCATTCTCCAGGAGGTGTCCAAGAAGTGCTTTAAGTGGTTTGCACGGACCAGGTGGTGGGGAGCAGGGGGCCTGGCTGGGCTCTTTCACGCCATCCTTCCCCAAATGATGTTCACCGCCTTGGCACCAGCGACGGGAACCTGTCCCGTCACACCCACCCCCTGAGGGTGCACGGGGACCCCAGCCCTCCCCCGGTGCCCCTCCCCAGATGGGCCGTGGCCAAGCCTGTGCCACTGGCCCGGCCCTACGCAGCTCCCCATGTGCGCGCTCACGTGTGTGCGTGTCCGTGTGTGTGTGCGTGTCTGTGTCTGTTGCTGTGTCGTGAAGCTGTGCCCGTCCCCCAGTCCAAACAAGTGAATGGCCACCAAGGCCACAGTTATGCAACTTTCCGTGTGTGTTGTGACAGCGTCACTGCTTTTTAAACTTGATAACTCTTTATTTTAGTAAGATGCCCCAAGAGTCCACACAACTCCTGTTGGACTTGCAGAGGTTTTATTTTTTTGGCCTTAGAATCTGCAGGAATTAGGAGGTACTGACCCCCGTGCAGCAGCCTTGGCCCTGGATTGCGTTTGCCTTAGCAGATATGTTTATACAGATGAATATAAAAGGTTCTTTTTCTTTGGGCTTATTGCTTTTTTTCTCTCCTCCCATCTCACCAAAAAAAAAAAAACAACTACTTCTTCATTCGGTGGTACGATTATTTTTTTTAACTAAATAAGATAAAATTCTATATTCTTATGTGTGTGTGGTTCTTGTTGGGGTGGGAGAAGGGAGGGGCTGGGAAAGGAGTGGACAGGGTGAACTCACCTGGGTGTGGGGGCAGCATTTGCTCAGGTGGCTCCCATGTCAGAAGCCAGGGAGAAGAGGGGACTCTTCCTAAAGGGAGAAGTTGAGTTTGATGCTCACATGCTGTCTAAGCTCTTTTTTAAAAGAAAAAAATTATCTATTTATTTTATTTTGCTGCACTAGGTCTTAGTTGCCACACTTAGAATCTTGTGGCATGCAAACTCTTAGTTGCATCATGTGGGATTTGTTTCCCTGACCAGGGATCAAACCCAAGACTCCTGCATTGGATGCACAGAGTCTTAGCCACCAGACCACCAGAGAAGTCAGTGTATCAACTCATTTAATCCTCACAGTCAGCCCATGGGGGTGGTGGGGGGGTGGCGGTCTTTCTCAGATAAGAATAGACCCAGAAAGTCTTCAAGAGACACAGGCAAATGGGGCAGCTCCAGCTCATTCAGTCCACAGCCCATGTCCCTACCCATCTAGCCAACCTGCCTGCCAAGTTCATTTGAGGACATGCACCAGAAGTGGCGCCAAGGCCACAGGGATTCTGGACTAATGCACCTGGGAGCCCCACCAAGACTCCCTCACACTCAGACACTCCAAGCCTCCTCAGTTACAGACTGGGATAGTGGGGTGATGAGGAATGAGCTGGGGTGCTGCCTATATGAGGACTTTGGACAGATTAGGCTCTCCCTGGGTCTCAGTCTCCCCATCTGGTCAGTGTGAGGGTGGGCGAAGGTCTCCCCTTTGGCTTCCAGGTAAGGTATCCCCTTTTCCCAGGTACAATCTGTGGGGTGGGAGTCGGGGGGCAGGATTTTGAGATGATGCTGTACATCGCTGCCCCCAGGTGGACATAGGTGGCACTATAGCAGCCAGAATGCCCTACGCCTCGGGCTTCCTGCTTGGAGAAGGCTTTGTCCTTGAAGCGTTATTTCCTGAGAAAGGCCACTCCACGTACCACCTGTGGCCCGAGATGCCATTAACACTGCCTGTTGATGAGATATCATTAACACTGTATATTGGGTGAAGCATTGTCCTCAATTGCCTTCCCAAGGGAAGAATATTGGAAGCCCTGACATCCTAGCAAAATGGTCTCCGAGCTGAGGGAAGGATACAGACAGGCAAGGGCTTTCAGGCCCCAGAGCCCCAGTCCAGCTGGCCCGGTGATGGACGTGGGCCTCAAGCCCTCAGAACGTGAGATACATGGGCCGCCGTTCCCACGCCAGGCCCTCCCCCATCAGATGCAGCTGGGAGGGGCCCTAGCCCCAGCCACCATGAGAACCCCCTCTCCCAGCCCAGGCAGGAGGCACGAGAGGAACAAGGAGTCCTGAAGGGATTAAGGGACCAAGAGTGGGGAAGGGAGGTGGCTCCTCAAACCCCAGCAAGCCTCCCCACCACCAAGTTCCAGCCCCCAGCACCAAACACCGAATCCGTCACTCATCCCACAACTCCCTACTTTCACCTGGTTTTGAGGAGAAATGCTGCCAGTCCCAAGCCTGCCTCCTTAATGGGCCCCACCCAGGATGTAACAGCTGCCACCAGAGAATCCTGTCCCAGCAACTAAAAATGATGGGCCCCCATCCTGGCACCTGCCCTGTTTCTCAGGCTCTCACCAGCACCCTCGTTGACTCCCAACCTTGGCATCGCTTTTCCTAACGTTTCCCACACCTCTGCCAAGTCACTCATGGTTATTTTTCCAGCACAGTCTGGCCCTGAGTGGCTGGCTGACATTAAGTGCCCTCATCCCGGGAGGCCCCACTCCAGGCCCTGGAATACACAAGGGTCAGCAGGATAGGATGGGATTACAGCATCCTCATAGCCTCAAATCCTCAAGTTCATTTGGGGTTTTTGTTGTTGTTGCTGTTGTTATTTTTAATTTTAATTTTTTATCAAAGTATAGTTGATTTACACTGTTGTGCCAATCTCTGCTGTACAGCAAGGAGACTCAGTTACACACACACAGGCATTTTTTTATATCTTCTTTTCCATTATGATTTATCACAGGAGACTGAATACAGTCCCCTGCACTATACAGAAGGGCCTTATTGTTTATCCATCCTATATGTAAAGTTTACATCTGCTAATCCCAAAGTTCCAGTCCTTCCCTCTCCCACCCCTTGGCAACCACAAATCTGTTCTCTATGACTGTGAGTCTATTTCTCCTTGATAGATATGTTCGTTGGTGCCATAGTTTAGATTCCACATATAAGTGATATCATAGGGTATTTGTCTTTCTACTTACTTCACTTAGTATGATCATCTTTAGTTGCATCCATGTTGCTGCAATAGCATTATTTCATTCTTTTTTATAGTTGAGTAGTACTCCATTGAATATATGTCTTCTTTATCCTTTCATCTGTCAATGGACATTTAGGTTGTTTCCATGTCTTGCCTATTGTGAATAATCCTGCTAGGAAAATAGAGCTGCGTGCATCTTTTTGAACCTCAAGTTCATTTTGGACATGGAATCTGCAGAAAGGGACCCTTTCTCACCTGCACCCATCAAGCTCCCACCCAGGATTAATGTGTTCTTGTTTGGAGCTCTTCAGACCTTGGCCCAGAACATTCAAGGAACGCTTATCACCTTGCCCAGTGGGGAGCTCCAGCAGAGCTGAACAGGGTCTTATCCTCTTTGTGGCCCCAGCCCTAGCACAGAGCTTACACACAGGAGCTGCTCAGCTAGTGCAGGAGGAATGAAGGAATGAATGGCTTCTGTGTACCTCCTAAGTCAGTGCCTCACAGTCTAGGCAGGCAAAATGCACAGCTTTAAGTTATCCAACTCCAAGCCCTCTGCTTTCCAATCGCAGCAATCCACTCCCCAGGGCACCTCTCTGCAGATATTCACCAGCCCTCCTGGGGCTGTTTCTTCTTCTCGGTGGTCAGAAGACCAGGTCAGCCAGCCAAGTGTCACCACCATAACTTTAGGCATTTTGAGCCCTTGGAGTGATGGCGTCCTCTGGCCAGTGGTTTTCCCTGCACCAGGGCCAGGTCAGGAGGAGCTGGCACTAGCCATGCATGCTAGCCATGCACACTAGTCGTGCACCAGAAGCAGCTCCCACCTCTGCCCAGTTGCTCCGAGTGAGAGCATGGTTAAATAATACCCAACATGACCAGCGGGCCCAGCTTAGAAAACAATTTCCAAACAGCAAATGGATGAGTTCAAAGGAGACAAAGACGAGAAGTCAGGCCTCGGGGCAAATGAAGTAAACCGACTCTCCGAGGTCAAGGCTGAACCCAAACTGCTGAGGCTCCAGGTGGAATTTTTGGGCATCCAGAGTAGCACTCAACCTTTACATCTAAATCATGGAATCTAAGATCTGAAAAGAGCCCGAGAGTTCATCTGATCCTACATGCCCATTTTAAAGAACGGGAGACTGAGGGCCTTGCAGGGAGACACTAAGCTGGCTCCAAGTAGGAATTTGGCCAACCAAAACCTTCCAGGGTATGCCAGGGCCTCAGCCTCCATCCACAGCCTGGAGGGAGAAGGTGATGTAGAGCAGGGAGTACCCCAAGATTCGACAGTATTAGTTGAATGAGGGAAAAAGAAAAAGACAGGAAGCAAACTAAGAGCTATAAAGACAGAGAAGGAAGCGGTGCATCATAGCAGTTTTTGGCCAGAGGGTGACATTTGAAATGCTGACTTCAAACCCTGGTTCTGTTTTTCTGCAGCTGTGTGACCCTGGCTGGTCACTGACCCTCTGAGTCTCAGCTTTGTCATGTTTAATCAGCGGACAGGAGTGTCTACTGCGTGTTGTGAGAATTAAGGGACTGCAAGAGTTAGTGAGCATGGCAACCACTGCAAATGCAAGAGTTTGCTCGGTCTCTGGATATTTGGGGATCCATGCCGCCGAGCCAGCTCCATCTCTGCCCGAATTAAACAGTAATCACTCAAGGTCAGGGAAAAGCCTTGGCAGAACAAGTTGCTTCCAAGTAGTGGCTCGGCCTTGACGAGGTGGGCCCACCCCCCACCTGCCTATAAGTGCTGCCTTGGCCACTGCAACAGTCACCTGATTCTGAGCATTCACAACATGTTGGGCATCACAGTCTTCACCACGCTCCTGGCCTACGGTAAGCTGAGGCTCCGGGACCAGCTGCAGCCATCAGGCTGTGAGCTCAGACAGGGATGGGGTCAGGGGTCCTCTGCTCTCCAGGGCTTTGGGAAAGGAGCTTTGGGGTCCAGTGTGAGTCCAGTTACTACTGATCAGCTGTGTCAAATGAGCTACTTGCCTGCTGGGCAACTCTGCTTCTGTATCTGCGAAACAGGACTGATGATCTGACCTCCCCAGGGTGAGGATGAGCGACGAGGTGCAGAAAGATGTAGCATCAGCCTGGGGGCACAGAAGATGCCTCATCCCCGAGTGCCCTGGGGACCTTCGGGGGGCCTGGGCTTTCCAGCTAGCTCAGTGGTAAAGAACCCGCCTGCCAATGCAAGAGACGCAGGTCTGATCCCTGGGTTGGGAAGAGCCCCTGGAAAAGGAAATGGCAACCCACTCCAGTATTCCTGCCTGGGAAATCCCATGGACAGAGGAGCCAGGCAGGCTACAGTCCATGGGGTTGCAAAAGAGTTGGACACGACTTAGTAATTAAACAATATCGGGGCCTACCTTTCCTGGGATCAGCATCTCCTTTGGGGATTCTGTGTTGGCACAGAGGATGGCAGCTTTCCGTGTTGGCAGCCTTCTCCCAGACTGGGAGTCAAGGAACTTGACTCGAATGTCACTCTCTCTCAGCAGGACCTAAACAAGCCATATCACCTCTCTAAAGCTCACTGGCTCTTTTGGCAAATAAGAGCACTTCATTAAGAGTCCTCCAGTTGATAACAACAACAGTAGTAATAATAAAAATAGCTGCTCCTGTGTATCGCATGTTTACTCTGTGCCAAGCGCTCTGCTAAGACCTTGACATTCAGGAGCCAATTTGATTCTGCATCAACCTTGAGAGGCAGGGTCTATTAATATAGACCCGTTTTACAAATGAGGACCCTGAGGCACAGTGAAGTTCAGTATCTTATTCAAGATCACATGGCTGGTTAGTGGTGGAGGCAGAATTTGAGTCTGAGTCTGCCCAGCACTTGCTCTTGACCTTTCCACAGCTAGGACAGTCTGGAATTCTGTGGGTTGCATGTTCACACATTCCCACCATGCTGTGGCCTCAAAAGAAACAGCAGAGTAAGGATGAAGAACACAGATGTACCTGGGCACTCACACCAAGCCAGCCTACTTTGGTGTTTCCTTCAGTGGTTTAACTTTCACTCTATACCAGACCTTTTGCTCAACTTTTCATATGCATCATTTAGTTCTTAGGACAAAATTACCAGGTTAGTGCTGTTCTACTCATTTCACAGAAAGGGAAGTTGAGGCCCAGCAAACTCAATGGCTTCCCCGAAGTCTTACAGGAAAATTCAAACCCAAGTCTGCCTAGCTCCTAAATATGTGCTCTTTCCACCTGTCCCTTCCCCAACGAGACACCAGGCACACTCACCTGTGCTCTCCCTCTCCTGTCTCCCCCAGCCTCCAGCTGCGGGGTCCCCATCTTCCAGCCCAACCTATCAGCCCGTGTGGTGGGAGGAGAGGACGCCATTCCCCACAGCTGGCCCTGGCAGGTAAGCTCACTGTAGCAGGCGTGGGAGGCGGGGTGGAAAGGGAAGGGAGTGGATCTCTGGGGGCTGACGTACGGTCCTTTCACATCCTCCCCCAGATCTCCCTCCAGTACCTCAAGGATGACACGTGGAGGCACACCTGCGGTGGCACCTTGATCACCCCCAACCATGTCCTCACAGCTGCCCACTGCATCAGGTGAACCAGAAGTCACCCAGACACCCCGCCCGCTGCTCTTCCAGGACACACACTCCAGACACTGGGACAAACAGGCTACTCGTATCCAGTAACTCAGCTGTCCGTTTATTCATTCAACAAGTATTTAGTGAGTGCCTACTATGTGACAGGGAACGTGGCAGTGAAAGCGCAGTTTGTGCTCTCAGGGAGCTTATTATATTCTAGTGGAAGACAGAGTGACAGGCCATCCAACAAGTAAATATGTAACAAAATAAGTGGTAGTGAAGAAAAACAAAGAAGCAGGAAGAGGATAAAAAGTATGAGGGGTTCTATTGTAAATGACATGGCCCGGAGAAGAGCTCTCTGAAAAGGGGATGCTTGAGCCAAAATCTGAAGAAAATAAGGGAAGAAATCTCCAGTCTGGAAGTAAGGTGTAACAGGTGGAAGCAAGAGCCGATGCAAAGGTCCAGAGGAGGGAGTCCACTTGGTATGTTTGAGAAATAAAGTGGAAGCTGGTGTGGCCAGAGTGGATTGTGTGAGGGGAGAGGAGGAGGGGGCTAGAGAGGAATACAGGTGAGATAATACAGGCCAGCAGCAGTGTAGACTAGTTCATCCTCACAGCATTCCTGGCAGGTGAGTTTCAAGGTGAGAATTGAGGCCCGAGCCTGCCCACCCAGCAGTCAGAATGGACTTGACTCCAAGACCAGGGTCCTTACCCCGTGCCCTAGGAAGGGTCAATGGGGTGAACCATGCCTTCCCCCAAATGAGTCCCACAGTGACCCCGAAGCTGCATCACCAGAGCCCCAACTTCCCTCTCTACCCTGCCGACCAGTGGGGGCAGGACCCTGACTTGGCCCCCTTGCTCTGCCCAGCAACACCCTGACCTACCGTGTGGCCCTGGGGAAGAACAACCTGGAGGTGGAGGACGAGGCAGGCTCCCTCTACGTGGGTGTGGACACCATCTTTGTCCACGAAAAGTGGAACTCCTTCCTCATTCGGTGAGTGCCCAGCTAGCCATCACATGGCTCAGAAGAAGAGGGGGTCCCTGAGATGGAGACAGAGCCTGTCCCTGAGCCCTATCCTCACCCTGAATGGCCCGCAGATGATGACTTTACGCAAAATAGCAAAATGCTAAGAGGAGACAGACACCCCTCCCATTCCCATCATTGACCAAGGGGCTCCAGAAAGTACATGTGGAATAAGAATCCCGAGGCCCCCATGGTATGTTACCTGAAGTCTGTCAGCCAGGGGATGAGCCAGCACTCCCCATTATTGATGCTTACTGCATGCCTGCCCTCATTGCAATAAGCACTTTATGTGCCATCTCTTATTTAATCCTCACAACAGCCCGAGACAAGAATGCAAGGATCAGAGAGGTTAAGGAATGTGTCTCAGGTCACACACAACCCACTAAGTGGCAGAACCACAAATCAAACCAAGTCTGCCTAGGGTTGTCCACTTTCATTCGGGCGACACGGAAACATTAAAAATTGAATCTGCAAGTATTTTTACCGTCATAATTTCCAATTTGCTTTAGCTTAATTTCCGTTGATACGGTGGTTCAATTACAGTGGCTCAGAAGGCTTCTGCTCTTGTCATTCTCTGTTCAGCCTGTCGTGATGTGAAGACACAGGTAGGGGAAGAAGCTACCCCGGAAGGGGCAGGTGATGGAATTACAAGGCAGATCATTTGTTCCCCAGCATCTCGGTCCACCAGTAAAACCTGGCAGTCTAGGATGTGTGCAGAGGACCCCTGGTCACCCTTGGCCTGACTCCCAACTCACATGCCAGGCCTCCTGGCATTTTCTTGGTGCACCAGGCCCTCCTGTCACTCACCATCTCCACTTTGGATTCCAGCAATGACATTGCCCTTATCAAGCTGGCAGAGACCGTGGAACTGAGTGACACGATCCAGGTGGCCTGCCTGCCAGAGGACGGCTCCTTGCTGCCTCAGGACTACCCCTGCTACGTCACTGGCTGGGGCCGTCTCTACAGTGAGTATAGCCCCTGGCAAATCACACGAGCTCCTTCCTGGAGGAAGCGGCTCCCACAATAAGCACGCCACCCACCTTTGCCCACCAGTTTCCTTTTTGCCTTAACATCTTCACATCTTCTTAAACTTTGTAATGATGGCTAATATTTATTAAGCACATACCATGTGACAGACACGCCAAGTGCACATAAGGGCTGCTATAAGGATTAAATGGACTAAAATTTGTCAAGGACTTAGAACAGGGCTGGACATGTACTAAGTGCCATGTTAGTGACTATTAAATCAATGAAACTAACCATTTCGGGGTAGGAGATTAGATCACATACCAAGTATATTCCAGTGAATGGAATTCTCAATTAAATTCCAGCTGAATTTAAAGGTTAAATGCAAATAAATGAACGTACAGAAGACTTAGAGGAAAATGCAGATCAGTACTTAGAAAATTTGGGGGTGAGAAAAATCTTTTAACATGTGACACCAAAGGTAGAGAACTACAAGGAAACCATTGACAATTAAAACCCCAGAACATAAATTAAAGATAAATGGTAGCTATTTCGTGAGGATTTTCTATGGGTTGGTTCTACCTTTCTGACCCTTTGAAGGGTCTCTAACCCAGTTTGGGACCATTGGCTCAGAGTCTTGCCTCTCAATAAAAGGCATGTGAATATGTCCCTCAAAGTCTTGCCAGAACTTTCCTGGCCTGGCCCAGCCCATTTAGCCCTCTGTTACCTGAAGGCCTGGGGCCAGGGCTTCCTGGGCTGCCTGGGCTGCCTGCCCAGTCACCACCCCTTCTCTCTCCAGCCAACGGCCCCATTGCTGCCGAGCTGCAGCAGGGCCTGCAGCCCGTGGTGGATTATGCCACGTGCTCCCAGAGAGATTGGTGGGGCACCACGGTGAAGGAAACCATGGTCTGTGCTGGGGGCGACGGAGTCATCTCAGCCTGTAACGTGAGTGTCCAGACTGCACCCCAGCCCTAACGCAGATGGCCAAGTGCTAAGGGCAGGGAGGAGAGCAAAGGAGTGAGAAGTGGGAGACCCCATGAGGAACCCTCTCCCTGGGGGGAGACTGAGTCCCAGTTGGGCTCAGGAGACTTAGGAAAAACTTGTCACTGTCCCCCTTCCCCTCCCCCACCAGCACTATAGCCAGAGCATGAAAGCTGAATGCCAGTCTCTGGATCCAAGTCCCAGTCCCACCCCTTCATAGCTGCATAACCTTGGGCAGGCCATTCGACCTCTCTGAACCTCAGTTTCCCCGTTATAAAATGGAGCAACAGTAAGCACAGGGCTGCTGTAAGGACTAAATGAGTCTGACGCATGTAGGAGAGACTTCATTCAAGTCCGGGCACATGTTCCGTCATATTGTCAACTCCATCAGTCCAGGGAGACAGAGGACTCAGGGAATCTGACACAGAAGCAAGAAACATCTAGGGAAATCAGAGACTGTCCCATTTTTAAATACAGGATCCTTTCCCCATTTCCATTTTCCTCACTTTCCTGGGTCTCCTACACAACTTTCAGCATCTTCACCTCTCTGGGCAGCTCAGACTCAGGCATGGGACACTGAGGCACAGAGAGGGTTCTCATCATCCCAAGATCACACAGTAAACCAAGACTTAATCTGATACTTTAGGGCTCCCCTAGGATAAATGTCAAGTCACTCCCAAACCATATCTTCTCTGCCTCCCTCACTATGGACATGCTGAGGCCAAAACAGGAGGTACCAAGGCAGAGAGGCCAACTCACATGCCCCACTCTGACCTGCCCCTGTGGCCCAAGCCTCCCTCTGATGCCCACCCCGTCTGGTGCAGGGGGACTCGGGTGGCCCCCTGAACTGCCAAGCTGAGAATGGCAACTGGGATGTGCGAGGCATCGTCAGCTTCGGCTCCGGGCTGAGCTGCAACACCCTCAAGAAGCCCACGGTCTTCACCCGTGTGTCTGCCTACATCGACTGGATCAACGAGGTGGGTGCACCTCCCAGGCCTCCTTCCTCACTGCCCGCCCCTTACCCTCACTTGCCCTTTCTTCACTTGTTCCTCTACTCACTCATTCATTCATTCACCTGCTCAAGAAGTATTGATTGAGTGTTTACTGCATGCAGCCTTGAGTCAGGTGCAGTAAAGGAAATGGCCATTGACTCCCCAACCCTTTAATCCATTTGCTTCAGCAAACACCTCTGTCCCAACCCTAGGCTCCCCACCAGGGCTCCCAAAGGTGAAATGTAGCCCCAACACAGGAGAGGGGGCGGCATCGATGGCCATCTATCTCTTGAGGTGGGGCAGGGTGTCACCCTGGGAGCAGGCAGTGTCCTGAACCCACTTGCACAGTGGTGGGAAGTGCCAAGGGGGCCAACCCTGCGGGCAGAGGCAAGCCTGGCTCATTAAGGCCTGGGACTGCCTGCTGTGCCCCCTTGTTCCTTCCCTCCCGGCTGAGACTCATGCGGCCCAGAGTCCCTCACTCTGTTCTTTGCTTCTCCAGAAACTGCAGCTGTGATTCATCCCCAGGAGACCAGGCCACAAATCCCGACAAACACAATAAACCTCTCTCCCCCTCAAGCTGCCTGCTTTCTTTCTTTTTTTTAATTTATTTATTTGGCTGCACTGGGTCTTAATTACAGCACTCAAACTCTTAGTTGCAGAATGTGGGAACCTAGTTCCCTGACCAGGGATTGAACCTGGGCCCCCTGCATTGGGAGCTCAGATTCTTAGCTACTGGACCACCAAGGAAGTCCCTTGCCTTCATTTTTGATTCTCATGTCCCCTGTGGGTTCCAAAGCTCTCTGGGGGCTGCCCCTTCCACACCAAGGATGCAAAGAGAAGCCCCCTCAGTCAAGCTGGTTTGGCCTTGAGGGGGAGCTGCTGGGGGTGCTGGAGGCAGAGGCAATCCCAGGAGGCAATCTGGTGCCTGAGGGCACATGAGTTAAGGACACACCAGAGACTCGCCCCCTCACACACACACACACATCTCATAAGCTGTGAACCACCACACCCTGGTCAAACAGCAACGGCTTCCACATGTAGTCACAGCAGGTCAGAGGTGGGCAAGCTTGCACTGCACTAGACAGGCAGGGAAACTGGGGCCCAGAAAAGGAAAAAGCTGGGCCAGGTCACAGGAAGAAACGACCAGTAATGCGCAAACAAGAGGCTCAGTGCAGGCTCCTCTGGTCCTGGGGCCGACTGGAGGGCACATGGGGCCAGAAATGTGAGGGACCCAGTGTCCAGGGAGGTGGATCCAAGTAGGGCCCTGACCCATGACCACAGGGTCCCTAGTTTAAGGCACTCCTGAGGATCGCCAGGGCTCCTAGTCCAGGGCTGATCTAGGAGGGAGGTGCCCCCACCCTCACCTCTAAAGTCTTCCTAGGAAATCCCTCAACTATGACTGCCTCTGGTTGGTCCATGAGTTGCCCAGTTTCCCCATCAGACTTTGGTTCCTGGAGGTGGGAACCATGACCTCCCACAATGCCAAGCTCATTCTCAAAAAATATTTACTCAACAAGCAATGGAGGCACAAGAAGCCCAGCACCAACTCAGCCCTGGGAATCCAGGGAGAGTCCAAACAAGATCCCTGCTCTGCAGGAGACAGACCCATAAACAGATCATTGAGGTCCCTGTGTAAGTGTGAAGGTAGGAATACAGTCCAGGAGCACAGATAAGGGACACTTAAACCAATGTCAGTTGGTGAGAGGAGTCCAGGACAGCTTCCTAGAGGTGGTGATACCCCAGGCTGAGTCTTCTCATTTGAACAGAAGGTATCCAAGCACAGAAGACTTCTTTTGCAGTTGTATCTATATTTGAAGGTAGATGTGCTAAGTGTTAATACTATTTACTATTTGTCCCCAAGTCCCTTACAATTATAATAATGAAGTAATAACTAACACGTACTGAACACTTGCTATGTGCCAGGCACTGTTCTACAGGCTTTACATGTATTACCTCACTTAATCCCCAAAACAATCCTAAGACAAAGTCTATTAATATCATCCCCATTTCACAGATGAAAAAACTGAGGCTAGAGATGTTTCATGACTTCCCAAGGTGATTTAACCAGAAGGTGATGGAGCTGGGATCCAGACTTTGTTAATCTGGCTCCAAAGCCCATGCTCTGGATCACCAAACTCTACTGCCCTGTGATGAATATGAATGTGGATGTGATGCCTGGGGCTAAAGCAGCCATTTTGTGGCCAAGAGAATTACAGAGCTATGAGCTCATTCATCATCAAGCTGCAGATCTGATGCCAGCAACCATTTTCTGAATATCAAGTTCTGTGGGAAAAAAATGAATCTGAATTTGTCTTAAACACTGCAGTCAGGTTTTCCATAACTTGCAGCTTAGCACACTTCTAACTGATACTCTTGGGGATATCATAAGGGGTCACTACTTTCCTGGCTAAGGGAAGAGCATAAGCAAAGTCACGGTGACTGCTTGGAGGAATCTCCAGGCAGCTATTTCTGCTAGAGCATAAGGCACAGAGCATGGATAGGGTGACCAATGGTCCTGGTATCATCCAAGAGCTTCATGTACTTGATCTCATTTATACAATAACCTTGACAACGTTGATTAGTATCCCCCTTTACAGATGAGGTAACTGAGGCTCAGAGGGGGTTTAAAAACTCACCGAAGGTCACGCAGCTAGTAATGGGGCACCAGAACTTAAACTCAGGTGGTCTGACTCCAGAGCCTGTGTGACTTACAACCACATTATTCTGCCACTAATCCCCAACCCTCAAGGACCCTCTCAGACAGATTCCTCTAATGGCCATGCCAGGGAGGGGTGGAGGCTGTGGGTGTGCTGACAATCCTGAGAAGAACTAGCAATTCTGAACTCAAATTGCTCACAGATGCTCACAAGGGCCTTCACCAGCTGCATCAGCTACTTCCGGCATAATTAATAGTGCTGCATAACAACCAACCACAAACCCTCAGTAGCATCCAATGACAGGTATTTATTGCTCACACATGGGTTCAGCTGGGAGTCAGGTGGCTTATTTTGGCTAACTGCCGATTTTGGCTGGAAACACTCATATGTCTAGGGGTCAAGTCTGGGTTTGGAGAAGGCAATGGCACCCCACTCCAGTACTCTTGCCTGGAAAATCCCATGGATGGAGGAGCCTGGTAGGCTACAGTCCATGGAGTCGCTAAGAGTCAGACGACTGAGCGACTTCACTTTCACTTTTCACTTTCATGCACTGGAGAAGGAAACGGCAACCCACTCCAGTGTTCTTGCCTGGAGAATCCCATGGATGGCGGAGCCTGGTGGGCTGCCGTCTATGGGGTCGCACAGAGTCGGACACGACTGAAGCGACTTAGCCGCAGCAGTAGCAGCAAGTCTGGGTTTGACTGGGGAAACTCAGCTCCACAGGGCTCTCAAACTCTTCCCAGGAGGCCATTGAAAAATTGCATGGCAAATGGCATGGGTAAAGTGAGAGGTGAAGAATCAGAGCCATCCTGGAAGTCTCTCATACTCTCACATTATCTAAGACACAAATTAATAGCATGAAATATGGTAGAGCAGAAAGGAGGGTATTTATTGGCTAACAAACAGTGACAGCAGCTGAGTCACTTAACCGCTCAGAGACTCAGTTTCCCCATCTGTAAAATGGGCACATCTTCCACCTCCCTTTGGAAGCCAGCAGAAGCTTGTGACAGGAGGCGTCATTACTACTACTGACCTCATACCTGGACCCCCAGTGGCACATCTCCCCTCTCCCTTTTATTCCTCAGGAGGGGGAGCTTTATTCCCAGCAGGCCCTGGTGGCCAGTCCCCTAAAACTCACTCATCAAGTAGGAGCACCTATCTGCAAATGTTCACATGGTGATAGGCATGTAATGGCAGAGAACAAACACAGAGCATCTTCCCAAAGCACCGATTTCCTATGAAGACTGTGTGGGAAGAAAAAAAAATGCACGTTAAGATAAACTCAGCTGTGTGATGAAATAAGCTGCAAAATTCAGATCAAGCTTTCTAGGTGAAGAATGAAATTTCCCAGACATTTGTTGTTGTGACTGCCGCATGCTAGACCCCAGATCGTTAATCTACTGAACACCAGAGCCTGAAAAACAAATCTGTTTTGTAAATAAAGTTTTTCTGGAAAACAGCTATGCCTACTGGGCTGCATTGTGCAATATAACAGCAGAATTGAATAGTTGCAACCAAGACCATACGGCCCATAAGCCTAAAACATTTGCTGTCTGGTCGTTTATAGAAACAGGTTGCCAACCCCTGATCTCCTCAGATTCTTTGATGGTAAAGTTTGGATAATTCTGTGCTATTCTGATATCTGAGGTCTGCAGGTCTCAGGACTGAAGAGTGAACATTTTATTGCACATTGACAATTCTCAGTGTTCTAAGTGAATAAACCATTGCTTAATTCTAACAACAACCCTAAGAGCTGGATAAGATTTTTATTGTTCTATTTGATAGGTGAAGAAATTGAGTTAGAGATGAAACTTGCTCTAGCTCAGGTCTTCTCAAATTTTAACAAACAGGAGAATCACCTAGGTATCTTGTTAAACTGCAGATGCTGAATCAGTAGGTGTGGATACATGAGTCTGCATTTCTAACCAGATCCTAAGCTATGCTGGTCCAAACTCACTCTCTGTGAGTAGTGAGGATCCAAACCACAGTCACTACCCAGAAGCACAGGGCTGCAAACCCAAGTCTCTAACCCCTGAGCATTGGATTTCTCAGAGGAACCCTTATAAATGAGTCATAAATATCATGAAAGTTCATGTCTGCATCTCCATGGCCCCACTGAGACCTCAAGGACACAGCCCAGTTTAGAACTTCACAGATTGCCTGGTTGTCCATTAACATATAAATGGGGACTGAGCCCCAGCGGGAGGAAGTGGGCTATAAAACTCATCTGTTCTCCCAGCCTCTATTCCCTCTCCAGAAACCTGGATTATTATTTTGGTGCTGTCCCTCCCCCACACCTCCATCTGGAGCCTGGTGCCCAGATCTCGGGGTAGGACTTGTCCTCTAGTCTAAACCTGTCCAATCCACACTTGCATCCCCTCTCCCACCACAACCGTTGGTTCAGGGATGGTCATGTGACCTGAGGCAGGTCCAATCAGAGAGAGTTACAGGACTTTTGCGGGAACTACCAGGAAGCTCTGGCTCATTCCCTGATGGGTTTGAAGATGAGTGATGTGAGGCTACAGCAGCAAAATGAAGGGGATGGTTTTGCTCTCTAGAATACATTCAACAATGAGTAGAGACACTTCTGGTTGTCACAACTTGGAGGAGGAGGGAAGAGACTACTGACATCTAGTGGGTGGGAATCAGGACTGCTGCTAAGTATCCTTCAAGGCACAGGATTGTAGCTTACAGGATTCTGGGTCTCATAATAAAGAACCATCATCCAAAATGTCAATAGCGCCATAGTTGAGAAACCCTGGACCAGTGATTCTGTAACCCTCTTGTCCCCATAGGACAACCTGGAGCTCCTACAGGCCATGTAATGGAGCCTGAGAGTGGACTCTCACAGTGAAAAGCAGAGACAAAGGATAGAGATAAACTGAGTGCTGGAGACATCACCAGGGCCCTGGATCCAGCCGTGCTTGAAACCAGCCCTGCTCCTGGGCTTTTCCACCTTGTGTCCCAGTGAACGACTCCTTGGCTTAAGCCTGTTAGATGAAGAGTTTTGTCACTTCTAAACCCTCCCAGAAATGTGATGAAATAGGCTGGGCATATGTCCCTCTCTGTGTTTCATTCATAAAGAGCCCCAGGCCAGAGGACCTGTGTGACTTGCCCAAGGTCACACAGCAAGCCCATGGCATGTGCCAAACTGGTATTTGTTCAGTGACCTCCTACAGGAAAATCTTATTTTTATAGTAAAATAAACACAGAAACATGGAACAGAATGGCATAATCACATTAATTCAAGATAAAATAGGAAACTTCACAAATAGTTTGTTGTTGTAGTGACTGCTACAGACTACAAACAAGAGCCCAAACTGTTAAAGAAGTTAGGGATGGAGTTGGGACTAGAACGCAGGTATTCTGACATCTAGTACAATGGGATTCTACACCCCAGGCTTCCTCACCCTCCTCATGATTCTTGGCCAATTACAAATTTTTCTCATGCATATGACAATCCTGTAATCCAGGCCTGGATTGTTATTTAGGAAACTCAAGCCCAGTGACTTGTCTGTCCAAGCTATAACGCTCGGTTCTGACTCAATGAGGACTTGAACTCAGGTCTTAACAGTTCAAGTCCACTCTCTGCTCTGCTTTTCTGGCTGGGCAAAAGGTAGAATCTGTGGTCACAGGGCAGGTCTGTCTCACCAGAGCCTGGCCTTCCTGGAACTGTGCTCTGACCATAAGCAATGAGAATGAAGTTTTAAGGAAGAGCGAGAATGTCCATCAGGAACCCTTGCTCCTTTTTTCCACCCATGCGACCTGCTCCCCACCAAACACAAGGGGCTTGTTGCAGTACTAGGAGGACATTTGAAATGTCACCTTCAGCATCCTCAAGTAAAGGAGCTTGGGAATCAGACCAGCCTATGTTGGGATCCCCTTCGTGCCACTTTAGAAGCTGTGTGATCTTGAGCAAGTTCACTTTACCTCTCTGAACCTCGGCTTCTTCATTTTAAATATGGGACCTTTTGCAAGATTTCATAAGACTTAGGTTAGGTAAGACATGTGAGTGCATCTGACATGTATGTTGGGTGAGTGTCAGCCTCCTTTTCTAAGAAGTTCCTGCTTTGACCTCACTTGGAAGTTACTGGAGAAGTACAAACTGCTGTGGTCCTAGGAGGAGATGATAAATACTCTTGAGCCATACCAATAAAGCCCTCCGCACCTGCCCATTCTGGGGCTGCCCAACCCTACCTGTTCAGGTCTACTATTTTTCAAATCCTCACCACATCATTACAAAACAGACTGGGCAGGCATTTCTCCCCTTGTTTCATAGACGGGCAGGCCCCAGGCTTTGAGACTTCCATGGCTTGTCCTAGGGCACCCAGCCAGCCATGGTATAGCCTATAACGGGCTTCCTCAACCTCAGTGCCATTGACAACTGAGGGGGGATCGTTCCTCGTTGTGACAGACTGTTCTGTGCCTTTGTGGGATATTTAGCAACATCTCCAGACTCTACCTACTAGATGCCAACAGTACCCCATCCCCAGCCATGACAACCAAAAATGTCTCTGGATGTTGCCAAATGTCCCCTTGATGGGTAATACCAGCGCCATTGAGAATCACTGGCCTAGAACTGTCTGTTCAGCATGCAAACTAATGTTTTCTATGAAAACACAACTCCAAGGGCCAATATTTTTCTTCTTCTCATAACATATAACATAATCTGTTGAAAGCGGATAGAACCCATATTTCAACAACCACATTTGGCATCTTTTTCCAAGTATTTCCAGGGTGTCAATTAGGGAAAATGGAAAAAGAATATTGGACACAGGCCATTTTTCCATTGGGCTTTGAGAAAATCCCCATCTTGAATTTTCCTAGTATATCTCTGTCTGATAAACCCACTCATAAAACCAGGGCCTTAGCCAGGGCCACACATATAGGACTCCTTACGGACACACCATGATCAGGGCCTTACTGCTGTCTACATTGGTGGCTGGAGGTAAGCCCTGTCGCCCAGAGGCACTTTTCCAGCCTCCTGGTGGAACTGAGGATGGGACCTCCCTGCACCCACTGGGCTCAGTCCTGTGGTTGTAAGAAAGCTGGAGTGAAATTTCAGAAAAGTGCAATAAAGAGTAGGACTCTACATCCTGTAAGGATCCTTCCAGAACAGGGATTCTCTATTTGGGGATTGGGAATTCAGCAAGTGTGGAGAACATTGTTTGGGCCATTGCTTCCTTGGTTTACAACCCTTTCTCTTTCTACAGCTCTCAGCTGTGGGGTCCCCACTTACCCACCCCAACTGTCCAGGGTGGTTGGAGGTGAAGATGCAAGGCCCAACAGCTGGCCCTGGCAGGTGAGTCCCCTGTACTCTACTTCTTGCCTCCCTATCCTTACCTACCTAACATCATCCCTTTACCCTCCACCACAGGGTCTATTGCACTGGCAAAAATGAGGATCGGTGGGGACTCAAAGGGCAGGATGGGGAACTCACCAATAAAAAATACATTTCTGTGCCCTTGGTCAACCTTGGGGGTGGAGGGAGAGGGCCTTCTCTAGAGTAGATAAAGACCTGCCCTAGCCTACAACCCATCCACGCAAATTCATAAATACATTCTTACTCTGTTAACCAATCAGAAGCTTGCTTACAAATATACTGTTATCTGAAGATCCATTCATCACTCTCTGTGCAAATATTCCTTGCTTTAAGGAACCAATCCATGCTATTTTACGCAAATTAATTCTTGACTACAGGCAAACCGATGTTACCAATAAAGTAAATGCCTCCTTACCTTGAAATAAGTCTAGCAATAAGGTGGTTAAAAATGCTGGGTGGGGCACAGGCACAAATTACTAGGACCTGTTAGTGACAGGACTCGTGAAAGAAATATATGAGGCTTACACTGACATAAATAAATATAGTAAAATCTCTCTTATCTGATATGATTGGGATTGAGTAATAGGCTCAGTGGTAAAGAACCCGCCTTCCAATGCAGGAGACCTGGGTTCGATCCCTGGGTCAAGAAGATCCCCCAGAGAAGGAAATGGCAACCCAATCCAGTATTCTTGCCTGGGAAATCCCAGACAGAGGAGCCTGGTGGGGCTACAGTCCATGGGGTCGCAAAGAGTCAGAAAAAATTTAGCGACTAAACAACAACAAATCGAAAGGTTGGTTATAGATAAATTATTAGAAATCACACATATATCCTTTAAACACTTATTTTAATTGAAAACTTGTAAATATGCATTTGATCACCAGTCTGTCTTGTATAAATCACTCCCCACAATATATCATCTGTAATTCCATTTCTTTAAAGTAGAGTAACTGATTGTTCAAGAAGCAATCTGACTGAGCCCTTCCAGATTGTGATGACCTTTCTTTCTCAGTTTTTCAGTTTTTTCATCGATGCCTAATTCACAGCAATTTTTTAAAGTCATGGTTATCTGTTCTCTTCCAAGCACTTACCTTAGTTTCCATGTAAATCACAACTATTTTTTAGAACTCATATTTCATTGGTTACATATTTAATCAATACATATAATTTCAATATGAGTACAAGTGGCGTACACAGGTTTGGGAGCAGAAAGGTTGAGTGGGGTAAGTTTACAACATACGTGAGTGCTCAGAGTGCCCCACGCAGCCATCAGTAGGCTTCATGGAGGGGATGCAACATCCATTCATCTTCCCTTCAACTAGGAGAGCTTCAATCGTAGATAGTGACAGACAATTCACAATTTATGTACGGGATTGGCCACAAAATTCATTTGGAATTTTCTATAAGACGTTATCAAAAGAAAACCCAAACAAATTTTTTAGCCAATCCAATACTTGGCTCTGTGTACTTTTGCCAGTTCTTTTGCTTTTCTCACACTCCCACAATATATTTTTTCTGGGAAGTTGGAAGAGGGGTCCTATACCTCCCGCTTAAGCAGAGGTCACCCTTGTGCTGAGAACCAATCAGTGCTGCCTACCAAAATATTTCCTCACCCTCTGGTCCATTTGCTCCACCTCTGTACTACTTGCTGATACAAACGTATCCTTGCCTTGGGAACCAATTGATGCTAGTCTTAGAAGGGTCTCGCTACATTTCCTGCTTCTGCTTCCCTAGGAGGGTTTTTTTTATCAAGATGGTTGGGCAGGTCAAGCAGGCTGGGGACCAGGTGAGGCAAAGGAGGCACTCACTTTGGGGGCAAAAGTTAAGGGAGCACCACAAAACTCAGTAACCAAAATGAATTTTTAATGCAATATTTTTCAAAAATCAAACTTTATCATAGTGAACAAAATATCACAATTTTAAACAAAACCAAAATTTTAAACAAATATAATTTGCTCTGCATTAGCTGAGAGGTCTCTTCTGTTCCACACTCATCTCAAGATTATGATTCTAGGTCACAATCCACTAGACACTTGAAAACAAAGTGCTAGATGATTTAAAATTAAAGTAGGGTGTGTAGGACTTCACTGGTGGCCCAGTGTTTAAAACTCCTCATCGCCACTGTAGGGGGTGTGGATTCTATCTCTGGTCCGGGAACGAAGATCCCACATGCTGCAGGGCATAGCCAAAAAAAAAAAGATAATAATAAGTAGGATGTGTAAAGTTTCCACATAGATCCTGTAGCCAGACTATTCATGCTATGCCACATACTAGCTGTACAAGTGAAGCAACTCAGTTTACCTTTCTCAGTGAGTAATATTAAAAATATATGGCACCCCTTATGATGTGGACCATGCTGTACAAATTTCTATTCACTGCCTTAGTTTATTCATCTGTAAAGTGGGAATAATAATAGTGCTTCATGAAATTACTGTGATTGTGATGTGAGCTTATTTACACTCTGAGCTCAGAAGAGTGTCTGGTATATGGTAAGTGTTCAAATTATTAGACATTTAAAGTGTTAGCTATTATGATTATTAATCATCCCAAGAACCCCAGACAAGCATTATAATCCCCATTTTCTAGACAAGGTAACTTGGGCTCAGAAAAGTTATATAATTGCCCAAAGTGACCCAGTTAGCCTGGGGGAAAGTGCAAAGTCAAATTTGGTTTAACCTTTGCTCTTGTGGCCACACTTTGCTGCCCACAAATTATATGTTTACACATTATTTCAAATTTTCACATCTGTAGGATGATCTCAGCCTATTTGGAGATTTGGGGGTGGGGCATCCTTTTAGGTATCTTTTTAATTTTGTCTAATTTTAAGCATTGTTTTAAAAAAGTCAGTTAATCTAAGTCCCCTTAATGCGAAGCAAACAAGAAAATGTCATGTGGATAATCAGAAACGATGATGTTTGGAGAAAAGCAGGCATCACTCCTGCTTTTCCTCCACAGGAACCATGGTCAGAGCAGGCAATGGTCTGCTGTCACCTCCCTCCTTTCTATTTGGCCTTGGCAGGGACTTCAAGGGGAAGGAGATGGGACAGCTTCCACAGAGACCCAAATGGTGCCAAATGCAACCACCTTAAAGTTCCAATCCACACCTATTAAACTATCAAATCTAAGTGGAAACAAGTTTTTCTTTAAAAAAAGAGTTGAGGAGTCGTCAGGGGTAAAATACACAAGTATTTTCATATTCCTATGAGTGGATTTAGTCTTCAGGGAAAAACTGAAGAGCAATAGGCAACAAGTTCGGCAAGAGAGACCAGACACTTTCCCTGGTGAGTCCATTTTCATTCATTCACTCATTTTCTGATTAACTCACTTGTTCAATTTATTAAAGGACCCACTATGAGACAGGAACTGTTCTAGGCACCTGGCATACAGCAGTGGAAATAAAATTCACAGAGCTTATATTAAAATGGGAGAATGAGACTATCAACAATTGAATGAGCAAATTCATAACATCAGGTGATGATAGACACTATGATGAAGAATAAAACAGGACAAGAGGAAAGAGCAGTGTGTGTCCATATGCGTGCATGGGTGTGTAAGGATATGTGTGGACATGTGTGGACATGAGTGTGCATACCCTTAGATAAGGTGGTCACAGAGAACCTCACAGGGAAGGTAATCTTGAGCACAGACCTGCAGGAAGTGAAGGAGAAAGCTATGCTAATACTTTAGAGAAGAATAGTTCAGGCAGAAGGAATAGCAAATGCAAAGGCTCCGAGGCAGAAATGGGCTTGTTGTGTTTCCAGAACCTCATGGAGGTCAGTGTGGCTGGAGCAGAAAGGGGGATGAGAGCCTGTAAGGTGAGGGTGGTCATGTAGAACCTTGTAGGGCATTGTACAGTTTGGGGGTTACACTGTATGAGAGAGGAAGCCACTGGCAGGTCAGAGCAGAGGAGAAACATAATTAAGCTCACATTTTAAAAGGATCATTCTGCCCACTAAGTACAGTGGATTTCCCATTTACCAAGACAAGAAAACTTAAGGGAAGCACAGATTCGGGGAGTGGATAGGGGGGAGCAAAATTTTGCTTTATACGTATTAAATTGGAGGAATACGTCCTGAAGAAATAGCTCCCAAGAAAGGAAAAATCCCAACAATTCGCACTGCAGAAAGATGTTCAAAACAATTACTTCTTGGACTTCCCTGGCAGTCCAGTGGTTGAGACAACCCACTTCCAATGCAAGGGGCGTGGCTTCCATCCCTGGTTGGGGAACGAAGACCCCACGTGCCATGCAGCGCAGCCGAAAAAACAATTTTTTAACTAATTACTTCTTAATAGTGTCTTTATTTACATTTTTGACATTTTGTTCATCATAGATTTTTTTGTGTTAATTTTCCAAAGATTATTAAAATGTTATGTAGCTAGATTACACAGTTTCTTTGTGCCCCCTTAGATTTTGCACCTGAGGCAAATGTCTTGCTTGCTCAACTTCCCCTGCCCCACTCCCGGGGCTGGGATGCTGCAGAGCAGAGTGCCCGGCCCTTTCAGCTATGGGATCACCTGTGCTTCTTCCCAGGTCTCCCTGCAGTACAGCTCCAGCGGCCAGTGGCATCACACCTGCGGAGGGTCTCTGATAGAACAAAACTGGGTCCTGACAGCGGCCCACTGCATCAGGTAATTGCTATTCCCCCATCTCCCTGCCCACTCACCCTACTGGCCAGCACTCATCTCTGAGTTAGAGCCCAGATGGCCCAAACCACCCCATATAAAGGAGCATCGCACATAACCACTTCCTTGGCCAAGAAATATGCTCTCTTCGATCTATAGTTCAGTCTGTTTGTCAGTTGATAGACCCATATATATGATATGGACTGATGGCCCTGTGCAGGGCACTGAGGGGGACTATAGCGAGAGAGAGGCCCATTTTCTGCCCTTTTGGGGCGAACCAGATATGGCCCCTGGATCTGGAACTGGGTTCACTTGAGCTACTTGAATGACTTCTTCAAGTCTCAATACCATCACCCGCAAAAAAGCAGATAACAGTATTTGCAGTAATTGTGGTTTAGTCGCTCAGTCGTGTTTGATTCTTTGCAACCCCATGGACTGTGACCTGCCAGGCTCCTCTGTCCATGGGATTTTCTAGGCACGAATACTGGAGTGGGTTGCCATTTCCTTCTCCAGGAGATCTTCCCGACCTAGGAATCGAATCCGTGTCTCCTGCGTTGGCAGGCAGATTCTTTACCATGAAGCCACCGGGGAAGCCTCCATGGGTATTCAGTGTGGATTCAATGAGATGATGCATTAAACAGGCCACCACAGAGTAAGTGCTCAATAAAAGTTACACTAGCACCATTATAAAGGCCCACAGGGAAAGGAAAGGCTCTGTGACATCCATTGTTCACCTGTCCTCTTCCTTCCCTACAGCCTCTGCTTAGCTTACCCAGGCTGGTGCTCACTGGAGTTTCCACTGGGCCAGTGGGACACTCTCATTGTCAGGGGTGGTCCCTTCTCTCCACCTAATTTACAAATTCTATGAGGTGGAGGGGGGAATCACAGAGGTCTGGGATTCAGGAGTCCTGGTTCTAGCTCTGAGTTGTCACTAACGAGCTGGAGAGTAAGACTTTGGACCAGTTAGTCCTTCCTAAGCCTCAGGCTGCCTTCCTAGATGGTTCAGGGTAAAGAATCCACCTGCCAAGGCAGGAGAGGCAGGAGATGCAGGTTTGATTCTTGAGTTAAGAAGATCCCCTGGAGAAGGAAATGGCAACCTACTGCAGTATTCTTGCCAGGAGAATCCCATGGACAGAGGAGCCTGGAGGGCTACAGTCCATGGGGTCACAAAGAGTCAGACACAACTGAGTGACTGAGCACGCACACATGCATGCAAGCCTCAGGTTCCCCATTTAAAAACAGGAAATGAGGAGTTAAACTAAAAGAAATGGCCTTGGGAACTTCCCTGGTGGTCCAGTAGTTAAGACTCTGCTTCACTGCAGGGGGCACAAGTTCAATCCCTGGTCAGGGAAGTTCTGTATGCCATATAGTTGTGGCCAAAAAAGATAATAAAATTTAAAAATTAAAATAAAAAATGCCCTTTAAGTCAAATGAATATGGTTATCTGTATCCATCTCACTTCCCCTGTAGTAATATAGAGCTTATATTATTATAACTTTTATTTTATATTATAGTTTACAGTTGGTATAATGTAGTTGTAACTACTGTTTTGTTATAGTTATTATGTTATGTTGTAACTAACCGATTGCTCCAAGGAAAGAAAAATTCCCAGTGCCAACTAGTGGCTCTTGGAGCAGGAGCTGGCTCAGGTCCCCCAGCACTGTCCAGAGCTTGGTCTCTAACCGGTACATTCATTGGGGTGTCCCAGCCCATAGGGCTCAGAGAGAGGAAAGGACAGCCCAGAGCTCACCTTCCCTGCCCGGCCCCCTCTCTCCCAGCTCCTCCAGGACCTACCGTGTGGTGGTGGGCCGGCAGAGTCTCTCCACCGATGAGTCTGGCTCACAGGCCGTCGCGGTCTCCAAGTCCGTGATACACGAGAAGTGGAACTCCAATCAGCTCGCCCAAGGGTGCGTTCTCTCTGGGTGCACTTGGGGGGTGGGTTGGAAGGGACACAGACTGGGGGTGGGCTATCTCACAGAAAAAAGTGGGCGCCATCCCATCCTTTGCTCCTTCTGTAGAGAGGGGGGAGAGGTTCTCGGCCTCAGAGATGTCTGGGCTGCCGTGTGACTGGGGGTGGCAGGGGGGGAACTTAGATCCCCTGCCAATTAAGTCTACAGGGTTCCCATCCACCCCAGGCACTCACTGACCGTGGATTTATTCTGTGCCAAACACTGAGGACAAAGAGATGGGTCTACAGGCCCCACAACTGGGAGTGGAGTTCATAAGCAGAGTGGGACATGGTCCTTCCTGCCTTCCTCCACCCTGTACCTCCTCCCAGCCAGATCTTTTAAACACAAAGACTCCCTGATACTCTGCAAGGCAGCCTCAGTAACAGACACAGGAAGCTAGCCAAGGGTTCAGAGCTCTGCAAAATCCTAGTGATGGTTCCCTGACCAGCAGGGAGACTCTACTTCACCACCCAACTCCTTAGATGAGCACATGCCACCCCATGCTCACCCTGAGCCTTTGGTGACCGTCCCCCCAACCCATGTTCCACATACCACACCAGGTACTAGATGCATAGAGATGCACAGGTCACTGCAGCAGCTCTCAAGAAGCCCATGGCCAGAAGTGTGGCTGTGAGGCAGTATGGGGGGTGGTTAAGGAGGCTGCTGGCTTAGATATGAATAACTACCATGTGGCATTATTGGCATCTCCCCACCAGGGACAGAAAGTTATCTTCCCTTTTCCTGCTTCCCCATCACCATCCTAGAACCCAGAAGTATCCATCATCCTCTCCTATCCCTCAAGAGCATGTCTGTAGTTACAGAAGGGCCTTTAGAAAGACGAACCCCAGCCATCTCTTCAAATTTGCATAATTTAACCACACACAAGGCCTCTTCTGCAGCCCAAGATATCACTCTTGAATGGCTGTCCAGAAAGCTCACTCACCAAATCTTCCAATGACTCTGCATCACAGCCTAGGAGAGAGCAGAGGATGCCCTGTGGCCGTAACTCTCCGTGCTCTTTCACTGGGCAGCCTGCTGTGGTCCAGCACTGATGATGGCACACAAAGGATGCACAGAGTCCGTGAGTCATCAGTTAAGTCTCTGCCCCCAAAGGGACTAGTCAACTAGATAAAACACACACAGACAAGACACAGGAAAGCCATAAAATGACACAGAATGTGTCCAGAGAAGCTTCAAGAGATGGGAAGGAGATGGCTGGGCAGAGAGTGGAGAGAGAGATTTTTTAGTTACATATGGCCTCTCCACGTGGCCTCTCCATGTGGCCTTGGCTTCTTTATGGCACAGAGGTTAGGATCCAAGAAAAGAAATCCTGAAAGATCAGACAGAAGCTTCATCTCTTGTCATGACTTAGTTTCAGAAGTCACATGGTGTCACTTCCTAAACATCACAGGCCCCCCACCCCCAACCAAGGGGGAAGAAACTGAGACCCCCAACTCTCAATGGACAAAGTGTCAACATCACATTGCAACAAGCACCAATAGGTGGGAGATCTCATCGCACCATCGTGGAAAATGTGATCCACCAATCACTAAAGGTTTCCTAGACAACGACATGAAACTCAGGGATAAATCTGACAGCAGAGCTGAAGGTGGAAGAGAGAGTAAAGAATAAAGGCAACAAGTCCTTTCAGTCTGAACATCTGCTGTTTTCTAAACCAAACACAGGAAGTACAAGGCCAGCATAGACATCACGAAGCAGTCATGGATTTATTCCCTTGCTGATCCTGGAAAGAACCTCAGAGTCCTTGTCAACACAGCCTGTCAGGCAGCAGAGTGGACTTTTCAAGGCAGACCTACTTGCCCTCCCTGTTTTAAACAGTCCCCTGAAAGGCCTTTAGGTATTTAGGGCTTCAGGCTCCACCAGGGACAAAATACAGTCTTGGGGGGACTTCTCCAGTGGCCCAGTGGTGAAGGCGCTGCCTTTCACTGGAGGGGGTGTGAGTTCAATCCCTGGCAGGGGAACTAAGATCCCACACCCTGCTGAATTTGGCCAAAATTTTCTTTTTAAATGCAATCTTGGGGTTTAACCATAGCTGCTCCCGATCCCTTGTAACCCCAACAGAAGGAAGATTCAGCATCAGTCCAGCCGGGGATGGGGTTCAATGATCCCAGCTGGGGCTAGAATCCGAAATATAACTGGGACAGAATCAGTCAACCCTCTGGTTATGCTCTGTTTCCTTTCCAACCCAGGAACGACATTGCTCTGCTCAAACTGGCCAGCTCTGTCCCCCTGACTGACAAGATCCAGCTGGGCTGCCTGCCGCCTGCCGGCACCATCCTGCCCAACAACTATGTCTGCTACGTCACGGGCTGGGGAAGACTGCAGAGTAAGTGGATGCTGGGAGCCCCATGGCTCCCAAGGGAGGGGGGCGATGTCAGCCCTGTTCAGTCAGGGGTTTTCTCGCCACTCATCATCCAAGGAGTCTGGAAGAAGTGCCTGCTGCCTTGGAGAAGGAGGATAGTGTAGACAGGTAAGGGCTTCCCAGGTGGCTCAGTGGGTCAAGAATCCACCTGTAATGCAGGAGACGAGACACAGGAGATAAGCATTCATCTCCAGGGTCGGGAAGATCCCCTGGAGGAGGGCATGGCAACCCACTCCAGTACTCTTGCCTGGAGAGTCCTATGGACAGAGGAGCCTGGTGGACTACAGGCCATAGGGTCACATAGAGTTGGACACAACTGAAGCGACTGAGCATGCACACATGCACGCACATAGACAGATAAGAATTCAGAATGCCTAGGATCAAATCCCAGTTCCTCCACTTACTTGCTGTGTTGCCACCAGCAGATTGCTTAGCCTTTCCACGCTGAAGTTTCCTCATCTATAAAATGGGAATAAGAACAGGCTCTGTATCACAAGGTTGTCGATAATCCATGGGAAGCACTTAGACCAGTGCCTCGCACATGGTGCTGTGTGTTAGCTGTTGTCACTGTTGCCATGACTACATGACATCTGGCATAGAAGTCCCTCCTGTGGCCCAAAGCCAGGGCCTAAAATGGCATTCACTCCCTGACCTCAGGATTCTACAGCTCCACAAAGGTCCCTGGGGTCCTCATCAGAGTCTCCCCTTCCCATCCCAAACCTCACTCATCATGTGCCACCTGACCTTGCCACTCAGACTCTGACTATGGGTGGGCCTCCTTTTGACATAAGCTCTAAGGATCAGCAATCCAATGACACCAAGAAGGAGCAGAGGACCTTCCCTCCCTTGTGAAATCACCAGAGGTTTGGAAAATTCTAGGAAGGCCCATGCAAATAAGTGGCTATTTTTTCTCATAATGACAAACCTATAAGTGACATTTTTTTTTACAGAGGTACATCGACACACATACACTCAAATTGATATCACCCTCTTGCCTGGCTTATCTACAAAAACAGGACCCATGGACACTTAGCAGAAGTGATAAGTGGAGCTGTATCTCTTACTTATTGAGATACAAAGTCAGCCACTGGTTCATGTATCAGAAAACACCCAGGCAAAATGTATTTCACTGGAGGCAGCAAGAGCCAGGGAAGGGTCCAAGTGCTTGACTTTATTCCCAGCTATGTTGGCCACTAGTTTTGTAACCTCAGGCAAGCCATGTTGGAGCCTCAGTTTCCTCATCTGTAAAATGGAAATACAGTTGGTGAACATTAAAAGAGATGTGAAAATGCCCATACACTTGCAAAATGTAACACAGGTTAGAATAGAATTAATTAGAGTGCTCTTGGGAAAACTGCCTAACTTCTCTTGCTTCAGTGTCACACTTGTCAAAATAGGAACAAATATCTATCATGAGGATTAGCATAGTATTTGAAAAGCCTAATAAAATGCAAGTGAAGAATACTATTAAGCCTGGCCGTTAGTAGCAGTGGTGATAGTAATGAAAGTGTGATATCAGTGTCATTGGGAACAATTAGGAAAGCTCTACTTTCAACACATTCAAATATTTTTCCCAACCTGGGGCTCCAAATGCCAGCAGGCTCATTGTCATATTTAAGGTAAGTGGTAGAAATCCATGGAGCCAACTCAGTCAAAAGGGTAGTTTGTTATAAGGATTTAAGAGATTCAGTGCTCACCTTCAGTCACAAAATTTAAAAATGCTTACTCCTTGGAAGAAAAGCTACAACCAACCTAGACAGTGTATTAAAAAGCAGAGACATCATTTTGCTGACAAAGGTCCATACAGTCAAAGCTACGGTTTTTCCAGCAGTCATGAACGAATGTGAGAGTTGGACCACAAAAAAAGCTGAGAGACAAAGAACTGAAGCTCTTGAACTGTGGTGCTGGAGAATATGCTTGAGAGTCCCTTGGACAGAAAGGAGATCAAACCAGTCAATCCTAAAGGAAATCAACCCTGAATTTTTCTTGGAAAGACTGATGCTGAAGCTGAAGTTCCAACACTTTGAACTCCTGATGCAAAGAGTCAACTTATTGGAAAAGACCCTGATATGGGGAAAGATTGAGGGCAGAGGAGAAGGTGGTGACAGAAGATGAGATAGATGGATGGCATCATCAACACAATGGACATGAGTTTGAGCAAACTCTGGGAGATAGTGAAGGACAGGGAAGCCTGGCGTGCTGCATTCCATGGGGTCGCCAAGAGTCAGACACAACTAAATGACTGAACAACAAGAGACTCAGTCAAGGGCAAAGAGAGCCAGGCTTAATGAACAGGAGAAAATTGGACACTGAAAGATTGTTAAAACTCAGGAAACCCTCTCTCAGAATTTCCTTTCTTCATGGGTCTACTTCATCCTTCTCTCCCTAGAAGAAAATGGCAGCAACTACCAACAGCTCCCAGATTTATATCCTCTCTGGCTGGGATTTCTTAGTCCCAACCCCAAATTCCCAGGAAAAGGAGCTCATTGGCTTAGCTGGAGTCAGATGTTCACCCCTGTGCCAATCAGCAGTGGCCAATCAACTGTGAGGATACAGTGTGGGCAAATTGGCTGCTCCCATGGCAGCCCTGTGGATGGAGGGAAGTAAGAGGGACCAGAGAAAAAGGGGCTGGGCAGAAAATTCAGTAGGCATCCCCTACTTGCTTTTTCCCTTTGTCCCTGTAACACCTTCTCTCTTGTCTCATGCAGCCAACGGAGCTCTTCCTGACATCCTGCAGCAGGGTGAGCTGCTGGTTGTGGACTATGACACATGCTCCCAACCTAGTTGGTGGGGCAGCACCGTGAAGACCAATATGATCTGTGCTGGGGGCGACGGCGTGACCTCCAGCTGCAATGTGAGTCCAGGAAGTCACCCCTTCCCCGCAACAAAATGGAGCTGAGGATGGGGAGTGTCTTTTGGGGTCCTAGACTCCATCCTCCCACCTGCCGGCAGAAGTGCTAGGGAGCAGCTTCAAATGTTTGAGACCCTGACCTTTGTCCTTGCAGTCTCCAGAAAAGATGTTTTGAGATTCTCCTTGTAATAGTGTCTACCCTCTCACTGCTGGAAAGTCCTGCCTTGAGTCCCACTGAGGTCTCTCATTACTGTCATCACTCTTCTTCTTTCCTCTGTGTAGGAAGAGAGACAAGGGGACCTATTTGCTGAGTCAGGACCTTTCTGAGATGATTTCAAGTTTATCTGTTGAATTAACCCCATTCATGACTGTCGCTTCAGGGTAGCTACCACACAGACTTTCTAGACACACCATCTTAACCAAACAGACTTGCTATGTGGCGGACTTTGCAGCAGAGTGAGCACAGAGTGGAAGGAGCCTCATGTGTCCTGCAGATCACACTGGAGACCTCCACTTTCTGCCCATGCAGACCAGCTCCCAGGAAACTCCCTCAGTGGGAGGAAACTCCCAATGGTGATGGAGCACATGAATTTCTAACTCAGGGACACATCTCAGCTCCTTCACTTACTGCCTGCACAACCTCAGACTGAGGGGTTTTGCTTTTCTCTTCAGTGAAATGGTGTGTGTGTTAGTCGCTCAGTTGTGTCCAACTCTCTGCGACCCCATGGACTATAGCCCTCCAGGCTTCTGTCCATGGGGTTCTCCAGGCAAGAGTACTGGGATGGGTTGCCATTCCCTTCTTCAGGGGATCTTCCTGACCCAGGGATCGAACCCAGGTCTCCTCCATTGCAGGCAGATTCTTTACCATCTGAGCCACCAGGTAGCAATACTTACCTCATAGATTTTTGTGAAGATGAAATGGAATAAGGCCTATAAAATGCTCAGCACCATTCCAGGCACCCAGAAAGAGCAAGGGCTAGCTCCTATCAGTATTATGGTGCCATCTTAAGCTGTGACTGCGAGGGCTGGCCTCAGGGAACTTGGCAACCCACATGGAACAATATAAATACACTGCCAGTGTATAAAACAAGGGCTCTGAAGAGCAGCCCCTGCCCCTCCCATCCCCCTGCCCAAGCCCCCAGGCCCCTCTTGACACAACCCTGTTCTTCCCCAGGGGGACTCCGGTGGGCCACTCAACTGCCAGGCGGATGACGGCCAGTGGCAGGTGCATGGCATAGTCAGCTTCGGGTCAGCCCTCGGCTGCAACTACTACCGCAAGCCCTCCGTCTTCACACGGGTCTCCAACTACAATGACTGGATCAATTCGGTAAGAACCGGACAAGCCATGAGCCCCACGGGCCCTGCCCTGCCCTGGCCCAATGACAGCCATGCCCACCTAAGTTCTAAGAATCCTCTCCTTCCTCCTGAGAGCTAGCAAGTGCAGACTTGGGCCACCTCCACAGGGCTCCCCATGGGCCTTTACAGTTTCTGTGTCAGTTGAGTGAAAAGGCACATAGAGGATGGCTCTGTCCAAAGAGGTTGAAAATAAAGGTTACTCCTCCAGCATTAAGAGCAGTTTTCCTAGGATTCATGGAATATTTTACTTTTCTTAATCTATGTGTAAGCCCAGACCCCACTGCCCAATGCTACATTTATCTGCAAAGCCCCAAACCCAACCATTTGAGTCCCCTATAGCCTTAATTGTTGGAAACTAGTCTTTCCAAAGGGGTCCCCCATATTTTTAGCAATTAAAGAGCAGTGTTAAACCTTAATGACCCCGATTAAGTGATACATAATAATTAGTTACCTCCACCGTAACTTTACATTTAATTTTATTTAGAACCTCTGATGTAAAATATCATTGCAACTTTCTTAGATAATTACAGGAGAGGTAAGAGATTTTCAGAGGCAAAAAGACTTCTTGAATTCAGGAAAAAAGAATCAAACCACTTAAAAAAAAAGCTGAATCACATGTTCTGGGGTTACATGTGTACTGTGCTGTGCTGTGCTTAGTCACTCAGTCATGTCTGACTCTTTGTGACCCCATGGACTGAAGCCCACCAGGCTCCTCTGTCCATGGGGATTACCCAGGCAAGAATACTGGAATGGGTTTCCATACCCTCCTCCAGGGTATCTTCCCAACCCAGGGATCGAACACAGGTCTCCTGAATTGCAGGCAGATTCTTTACCATCTGAGCCACTAGGGAAGCCTTGGTTTTATATTCAAAAAGCCATATCTGTGTTAATGGGGAAAGAGCTATTATAGGTTATTTTATAGCCCAAAGTAGCAAGACTAACATATGTTATTTTATTAGCTGGTTGATAAAATTTTTCTAAATGGAATCAATGCTTGTTTATAGTGGTAGAATTTTTCATTAAAATCAAACAAGTTTAAAAAATAATAAAAAATAAACCAAAGGGTCCCCCAAATATTCTGTAGGGTGACCAATCATCTCAGTTTGCCCTGGACTGGGAGGTTTCCTGGGATACAGGACTTTGTGTTTCAGACCAAGACAGTCCAGGTAAATGGAGCTGAGTTGGCCCCACTACAACTCTGACTGTGTCCCCAAAGAGCTTGATCCTGTGAGCTCAAAATCAGTTCCTCACAAACTTCCAAACCAGCTCAACTCCTATTTTTTTAAAAACAATGAATAAACATTCATTTATAATGGAAACCAGAAAAAAATTGTATTAAAAAAAAAAAAACCAGCACCAATCTTGGGAGCAGCCATGGATATAATCAATGGTAGGTGGAAGCATCCAGAACATGGAGAGATGTCACAAGAAGGACAGGCCTGGGGATACCTGGGGGAGGGAGAAGGTGTCATGCCTGATGATGGATGTTTGGGAGAGGGGGGAAGAGGAGGACACTGTGCTGATTGAGGGCACTTTTATTTTTTTTCCTTTTTTGTTTGCACTGGGTCTTCCTTGCTGTGTGAAGCCTTCCTCTAGTTGCAGTGAGCCAGGGCTACTCTCCAGTTGTGATATGAGAGTTTCTCATTGCAGTGGCTTCCCTTGTTGCAGAGCATGGGCTTCAGTAGTTGCAGCACATGGGTGTGGTTGCCTCTCGGCCTGTGAAATCTTCCTGGACCAGGGATCGAACCCACGTCCCCTTGCATTGGCAGGGGGCACTTTTTTACCCACCCCCCAGCATTGCCACCACCTCAGTTTGCTCTTCTGTAAAATGGGACTTGAACTAGATCAAGACTCACTCACTTTTTTAGGAGCTAGAACAACTGGGAGTTGTAGTGTCAGAGCTCTCAAAGAAGGGAAAGTTGGCATGTGATTTCATTATTTTAAGTTGAATTTACAAAGAGCTGTTTAATTAAACCAAACCAACACTCCATTATAAAATCAAATATGACACCACAGCCGTGAGCATGCGGTCCCAGGAGGAAGACAGCACTGTCAAATGGGCACTGTCAAAACAAGCAGGTGGCTGTCTCCGAGTTTTCCCATTAACACTTGTCGGCTCCTTGCTCATTTGTCTGTCTGTTGGCGTTTCTTTTGCCAACAAGTGGTTATAGGCACCAGAGGTTCCAGAAAAGTTTGTTGGAGAAAAATGTAAAATCAAGAAGAGAGTGGCCATTAATTTACAAGATTTTTTTCCAGTCAACTGGGGAAAAGCTATGATCTCATCCTGGCAGAGGAAAACCCGAGTCTGACTTTGGAGGTGCCACCAGCATTTCAAAGGAGCGTAGCCCAAGACGGATTAGATGGGAGGATAAGTAAGGTGTTTCCCAGCCAAATCCGAGGATGCTCTCCAGTCCCAGCTGCTGTGTGAGTCACCAGGCAGCTGGCCCTGGCAGCACCTTCGGGGCCCCAAACAGGGACCGGGAGCAATTGTCCTGTCTTCTGGTCCCAATATCAGCTGTTCCCAGCCACAGACACACACACAACACAGCAGGCCTCAGCTGAAAGTCTGGCCAGATGTCAGAGGGAATCAACAGGGAAAACAAGGCTTGCAAGGCAGCTGGGCAGGGGTCCTGCGTTCCCAGGACAGCAGTCAGGGTAGGCACATGTTGTGCCCGTGACAGGTTCCAGGAGCAGCAGGGCCAAGCTGCCAGCTGTCCTCTGGGGGAGGCCACCTCGGCAACTGCAGAGGGGCCAATGGAACCTTGCAGTGGTCCCAGCCCAGGGGCACACTGTGTGCAGCCTGGAGTTCCAAATCCAGACAGGTGACAAACCAAGGTCAAGAGCTACAAAGTTGACAGGAGACAGGTGGCCAGGGGCATTCATCCTTTCAACAGGTATTCAATGAATCATCAGTATTCACCAGCTTTATTTTTTAGAAGGTAATACATACTCTTGGTCAAAAATATGAAAAGAATATAGGAGTGTATCAAGTCAAAAAGTAGACGCCCCTCACTTATATGACACCTGCAATCCCACCATCCAGAGATAATCATAACCAACACTTGGTGTGTGGTCTTCTTGATTTATTTAGGTGCGTCTATAAAACATGTGTACATATAAACACGCTGTCTTCTAACCAAAAATAGGATTTTACTTCTCATACTGTTCTGAAACTTGGGTTTTTCACTTAATACCATATCACACTATACATGTGAGCCCATATATATCTATTCATTCTAAGTAAGATTCCATAGTATGAATATAATGAACGAAGCTTTCATCTCTTTTCCTATTTTCCCCTCTCACATGGCTGCAATGAACATCCTTGGACATACATCCTTGCACTGGTCAGAGTCTCTACGCTACACAGATCCTGCAGCATCAAAGGATCATGAAGTTGGCATGTTAGCATGTTTAATAGATGCCAAATAGCTTCTGAAAACAGGTTACAGCCCCTTCCACTGCGCACAACAGTCCCTGGCAAACAGCAGCAATTGTTAACAATTTCGGGTCTCTCAAATCTTTTGAGAAACAAATCACATCTACAAACATGCCCATCCATACATTTGGCATGTAATTTTTAAGAGTTCCCAGCCCCACTCCACCACCACCCTGAAGCCCAAACTGAACTGCTGGCTAAGACTCCTTTTTTACAGGAAATCCATTTAAAGCTGTGATGACATCTTTTCTCCCAAGCATCATTAGAGCCCCTGGGGAGAGCTGCTTCAACTCCGGCTGCCTGATTCACACAGTCAGTGCAGAGTGGGGAGGGAAAAAGCTGGGAATCTGCACATAAGGCTCTGCTGAGTTAATCTGATTATTTTCTTGCGTGTCCTGCAGGTGATTGAAAATAACTAACCACAAGAAGTCACTGGGACTGTTTCAGACTTGGAAAGGTCACAGGAGAAAAATAACAATAAAGTGACAACTACTTGAATCACATCTTGGTGAGAGTCTTATTAGCAAACCATACTCATGTCTAGGGCCCTGAAAGCAAGAAACAGGCTCGGGGTCTTTAAGCTGAGCTTACAGGCTCAGCGAGTGGGTGGCGGATGGGGGTACAAGGGTCTTGAAGCCAGGAAGACACAGGCTGGACTCAAGAAGGCCCAAGTCTGGCCATGTCTCTCCACTGGTTAATTGTGTTCCGTGGACAAGTGACATAACCTCCCCCAACACATAGCTCCCACCCCAGTCACTTCCTGGGATGGGGTAGGGGGTTCAAAAGAGATAAGAGCCGGGGAAATATTTCCCAAAAAGCCACAGTCTCCTTTACATAAGAAACAATAAAGAGTTAGAGCAAAATAAGGGGGAAATGGGTGAAAGAGAGTCCATATTCACCTTTTTTTTTTTTTTTTAAGAACACCGCAATGTAGAAAAACTTGATAATTTTTAAAATTTCATTTAGGATTTACAGATTCTAACTCTTCAGATTCTGGTAGCCCTAAACTGATCTAGGAGAGATGCTGGTTTGTTTGTAGCCAAGGTTTCCTATAGATCAGTGGTTCCCCAGTAGGGGTCTATGAGGAAGACTTGGCAATGTCTGAAGACACATTTGGTTGTTAAGACTCAAGAGAGGTGGGTGGAGGCCAGGCTGCTCAACATCCCACAGTGCACAGGATGGCCCCACAACAAAGGATTCTCTGGCCCCAATGTCAGCTGTGCTTAAGTTGAAAAGCCCTGGTGTAGAGAAAACACAGGGGTCACAGGCCACAGCCACTAGCCATGAATGGGTATCGGGCAAAAGGCCCCATAGTGTCCATGGCGTTCTGCTCTTCTTCCTCCATCACTGGTCATTTGGCTCCAACTTGGAAGCTACTAGGACTGTCTGCCGCCCATGGGGAAAGAGCAGACCCTCTACAGGCTACAGAATCCTCCGACGGATGTCAGCCACAGTTGTAGGAAAGTCCAGGCCTTAGCCACAGCCAGAGCTGCAGCAGGAAGGTTTCAGGGTGAACGGTAAGGCAGGGTGAGGGGTCCTGATCTCATTATGTTTTAAAGAAAAGTTTTTTCCGGAGGAAATTAAAACAGCCAGGGATCTGTTTGTAAATTCCTTTCACTGAAACAGCATTAGCGACCTGTGAAAACACAACCACAGGGAGGCCTGTGAGTTCTCTCCACTGAAGGAAGAATTCCAAAGGGGGCTGCAGGGAGTGCGCACCAAGTCAGAACTTTAAAAACAACTCTAGGGACTTCCCTGGTGGTCCAGGAGTTACCATTTTGCCTTCCACTGCAGGGGATGCAGGTTCGATCCCTGGTCAGGGAGCTGAGATCCCGCATGGCTTGTGGCCAAAAAAACCAAAACAGAAAACAGAAGCAATGTTGTAACAAATTCAATAAATACTTTAAATATGGTCCACGTCAAAAAAATCTTTAAAAAATAGCTTGCTGCAGCCTTCTTGAGTGTGTATATGTGTGTGTGTATGTATATGTGTGTGCTGGGCAGGGGGCAGAGATAAGGGAACAAGCATCTCAAGTTTAGAAAAGTTAAAATTCACCATAAAAATAACAAAATAATGCCATTTGCAGCAATATGGATAGACTTAAGAGATTGTCATACTGAGTGAAGTCAAACAAAGACAAATACCATAAGTGAAGTGAAGTTGCTCAGTCCTGTCTGACTCTTTGCAACCCCATGGACAGTAGCCTACCAGGCTCCTCAGTCCATGGAAATTTTCCACGCAAGAGTACTGGAATGGGTTGCCATTTCCTCCTCCAGGGGCTCTTCCCGACCCAGGGATTGAACCCGGGTCTCCCGCATTGCAGGCAGACGCTTTACCGTCTGAGCCACCAGGGAAGCCCATATACACACTACTATATATAAAATAGATAACCAATAAGAACCTACTGTATAGCACAGGGGACTCTACTTAATAGTCTGTGATGGCCTATGTGGGAAAAGAATCTAAAACAGAGTGGATAAATGTATGTACAACTGCTTCACTTTGCTGTTCACCTGAAATTATTAATAACACAACATTGTAAATCAACTACACTCCAATAAATGTTTTCTAAAAAGAAAATTCACAATTCAAAAATTCACAAAATTCAAGTCAGATTAAAAGGTCTACATGAAGAAAAGTTGAGAGAAGAGACCGGACCCAGGAGTTGAGCACATTGCTTAGCCCTGATGGGCCCCTAACTGCCTGTGAGACTTTCTCATCCACGGCCATGGCTCATGGCACCCCTGGAGTCCTGCCAGGGATGGCCCTGCACCTGCTTTTCTCCTCTCCTCTGCTCAGCAAAGCTCAGAGCCAGAGCCTCCTCAGGAGGAAGGAGTGGTCTGAGCCCTCACAGCCCCTTCTTGTGGCACAAGAAACCTGAGCAGAGCAGGGGGGATCCCGCATGTTCCGAGCCCCTTGGAGGAGCAACCACTCTGAGTGGGCATTGTCCAGCCGTGCTTCGCTATTTTCACTGGGGCCTCCCGAGTCAGGAGATACTAAAGGGATTCCTGATTCTTGAGGGTCAAGAGTAAAGACTACATAGTGGGGCAGAGGGTACAGGCCTGCGACCTGCCATCAGGGGCTGTGCTCGGGTACTGGGCCGTCCCACGCTGGCACTGAGGACCGGCTCCATCAGTGGGGAGTGTGGGAGGTGTCAGCCTGGGACCTCAGAGGCCAGGGAAGGCTGTCTTTGGCGTAATGAGCAAACGTCACTGCAGCCAGTGTTGCTGTTTGTTGTTTTAGTCACGTAGTCGTGTCCAACTCTTTTCTCGACCCCCTGGACTGTAGCCTGCCAGGTTCCTCTGTCCACGGGATTTTCCAGGCAAGAATACTGGAGTGGGTTGCCATGCCCTCCTCCAGGGGATGTTCCTGATCCAGGGGTCGAATCCACGTCTCCTGCATTGGCAGGCGGATTCTTTACCACTGAGCCACCAGGGAAGCCACACTACAGGCAATAACTTCGTGTATTTACAGAAGCAAAAACATCAACCCTCATGGCAAGCCTTTGGCTTGCAGAAGGAACCTTTGGCATGGGCTTGGGGCCCTGCTCACCCCCACCCTGGGGAGGACACACTGGCCCTCCAGCAGCCTCACCCTGAGGAGGAGGGTCAGAAGGTCCTCACAGTGAGCCCACTGCTCAAAAATGTTGTCCAGGGTCTCGATGTACCAGGAGCCGCTCTTGGGATCCCTCCAGGAGACAAAGCCTGTGCAAGGAGAAAGGCTGAGCTTCGCTGGGGAGCCACCCTCCCCATGCAGGTGGGCCCACCCCCAGACCTTGACTGATGTCTATATGGACATCAGAGCCTGCATCTCTGGGTTCTGCGTGATCTTATTTCATCCTCACCACCACCCTGTGACTTTAGTTAGGGTTCTTGTTTTCCCAACAAGGCAATCCAGTCTTAGAGAAGTCAAGTGAGTCTTCCAAGGGATAAGAAAGAAGGAAACAAACATTTGTCAAACCTGCTGTGTGCCAGGCACTGGGCTCAGCAATGGGCCAGCCACCTTGTTAAAATCACCATGACAATCCCCAAGGTACAATTAATATTCCCATTTTAAAGATGAAAAGACTGAGGCAGGGCCAGGACTAGGGTGAGGAGACTGAGGCACATCGAAACAAGGGGGCGTGCCTCCTTCCACTGTGCATTCTAGGCACCTTGACTGCCTCGCCCTGAGCTGAGGCTCAGAGAGGTGAAGTAACTTACTCAGGGTCACACAGGCAACAAAGCAGCAGAACCAAGACTCACAGGTCTTTCCTTCACAGCACTTCCGGGGCAGATGAGGGGACTTGCCGGCTAGAAGGATGAGGTCTCCGGACCCACTCACCTGGGAAGGTGGAGTAGGACACCAAGATGTCGCTGGGTGTGGGCAAACTAGACATGGCATCCGGCTGGTCAATGGAACGTGGGCCTTCCTGGAATGGGGTAGCATCCGTCTCAGGGTCGCTACTGGGGGTCTTATCTTCAGGGGAAGTGGAGGCCACCTCAAACCCGTGGTCTTTCTGCTCTGCAGGAAGCAGAAACAGACACAAGTTGTCAGTGAGACACCCAGACCAGAGCTCCCACTTCTCTGTGCCACCAGCCCTGAGAGGCCTGATTTCCTCTGGAGCCAGGGGCCTAGTGCCGGACCAACATGAGCAGGAAGCCTAAACAGGAGCTTTACTTTTACCAAAACAAAATTTTTACATGTTCATTAAATAAAGTAGGGGTGGGGGGGAGCAAGAATGCAGACATTTTAAAAACAGCAAAAGAAATCAGTTAGAAGGTATACACACCAAAGAACTAGAAACAAGTGTTCAAACAAGAACTTATGCAGCAACATTCATCATATTATTCACAGCAGACAGAAGATAGAAACCACTCATGTGTCCAGGGACAGATGAATGGAGGTATAAATATCCAATAGAATATTACTCAAGCTTAAAAAGTGATGAAATACTGCAACATAATATAATGTGGATGGGCCTCCAGAGTAGGCTAAGTGAAAGAAGCCAAATATCAAAGGCCACATGATATCCTGTTTATATAAAGTATCCAGAAGAGGCAAATCCAGAGAGAAGAAAGCAGATTAGTTGCTGTTAGGAGGGGGAATGGAGTGACTGCTACCAGATATGGAGTTTCTTTGGGAGGAAGATGAAATGTTCTAGAATTAGATGGTGATGATGGTCCCACAACATCGTGACTGTACTGACAGCCACTAAATTGAACAATTTTAAACGGTTAAAATGGCAAATTTTATTTTATGTCATTAAAGATCAAGTCACAGGCTTCCCTGCTGGCTCAGTGATAAAGAATCAGTTTGCCAATGCAGGAGACACAGGTTCAATCCCCGGTCTGGGAAGATCCCACATGCAACTGAGCCCGTGCACCACAACTATTGAGCCTGTGCCCTGGAGCCTGGGATAACTAATTCATAACTACTGAAGTCCAGACACCCTAGTGCCCAGCTCTGCAACAAGAGAGGCCACCTCAATCAGAAGCCCACGCACCACAACTAAAGAGCAGCCCCCCGCTCACTGCAACTGGAGAAAGCCTGTGTGCAGCTACGAAGACCCAGAATAGGCAAAAATAAAAAAATAAAAACTCAAGTCACATTAGGGAGTTCCCTGGAGGTCCAGTGGTTGAGTTACCACAATTTTACTGCAGGGGGCAAGGGTTCAATCCCTGATCGGAGAACTAAGATCCCACAAGCTACAACACCAAAACAAGAGAAAGAAGGCACCTAAAAAGAGCTTCAGTAAAGACAGGCAGAGGGTGGAGTGGCCCAGAGGTTTCTGGAGCAGGCGGCTGTGACCCAGTCTCCCTTGTGAGAAGGGAGAAATGGCACCTGTCAGGCAGGTCCCAGGGCAGGAGGGTTTGTGTGGCTGGAGCCATGGTGGTAACAGCAAGGCACGAGGGAGGTCACGGTTCACCCAGGGAACCTGGTGTCCCACCTGCAGGGGACAGAGATAGGAGAGATGGCTCTGGAAACCCCACAGTAATAACCCCAATGTCGACTGACCTCTCACCTGAAGCTCAGAAACTTGGCAATCTGTCTGTGATCTCACGGCTAATATGCAGGGGACCAGGACTCCACCCTACATTCTTCTGGCTCTCAGCTACCCTACTGCTTCCCATGGGGGCCCCCAAGCCCGCACGGGAGGCTTCTTAGATCTGTGAAAACTGGACTGCTATCCCGGGTCACTGCTTCCGGTTGTCTTCTTGACCAAGATTCTGGAATCCACCCTGGGTTCCGGGAACGACTCGAAGTGGGACAGGGAAGGGCACCTGGGATGGGAGCGTGGGGCTGTGGCTGGGCCTGCCCGGGGTGGCAGGGTGCAGTGGGGGAGGCGGCACTTCAGCAAGGGGGATGCCACAGGAAGGGCTGAAGGAGACGGGGTGGGCAGAGACAATGGGCTCTGGGAGGGGAGGATGGGGGACAGAGGAAGAAGGGGGCCAGAGAGGGCATACCAGCTGTGTCTCGATTCACGCGTCATTCTCCTACAAATCTGAGGGGAAGACCTCACCTACGGGTTGTGCATTTAAGGCAATGCTTTCTTCTTAAGGAGCCTCACTGACTCAAAACTCCTGCGAGGAAGCCTGACTTCCCATGAGAATAAACACAGTGGGACGAGGAGCCATTCCCTCAGGACATAAAATCCACAACCACTGTCGTCCATGATTCTTCCTTTCTGGCCTCTCAGCATGACCTCCAAAGTTCTGGAGGGGTCACCCCCAAATCTCAGGCCCCTCTGCTCTGGCCAAGCTCATCACACGGCTTACTCACTGACATTTCACACCGGAGTTACTGACTCTGAGGTCCGTTCTTCCACCTTGGTGCCCACGCTCTCTCTTAATGAAGGGGCAGATGACATTTAGAAGATTTTTAAATTGTTTTAAATTGCAACAACAGTGACTCTTAAAATAGCAACACGAGTCACCAAACCCCAGGGCAGACTAGTTGAGAGACATGTAAACAACAGGACTCCTTCACCAGACACTGGCAGAGATCCGCAACCTTTGGGTATTTCTGTATTCAGCTGATGGTGGCGCCCCCACGTGGCAACAGCGTTAAACACATGATCCTACTGCGTTAAAACACACGGGGGCAAAGCAGGGACCCGAATCTCAAAGGTGCACCTTAATTACTGCTTTCCAGCTCTGGAGTTCTCCTGTTCACAGTTAATCGTTTGGTTTAGTTTTTATTGGTGGGAGTCTACATTGCTTCAGATTTTGCTCATAGATATTTTTATATGGCTTTATTTCAAAGTCAAACAATTAAAATGCACAAAAGACGCAAGCAGACTGAGGGCTTTGTGTCAGGCAGGGACCCAGCTGTAGGGCAGGTGGGACTAGCCCTGCCCTCAGAGGGTTGACCAAGGGATGAGGCCATCTCAATACTAGGAGAAAGTGCTAAGACAAGGGAAGAATAGGGGCTACAGGAGAACAAGGGCCAGCGAACTCTGACTCTCTGCCAGGAAGGGGGTATTCAGGGAAGACTTCCTGGAAGCAGTGACAATAAATTGTAACCAGAAGGATGGATGATTAAAAGTTGGCCAGGAGATAAGGCAGAGGGATGGCCCATAGAAAGGTTGAGGAGTAAGCCAGAGCCTGACATCCTAGGAAGCTTGAGCAGTGCTGGGGTGGGCACAGCATGCTAGGTGGGGGAGGCAAAGAGGTCAGGGCCAGATCACCTGGAGATGACCTCATGTCCCATAATCCAGGACACACAATGTTCTTTTCTCTTTCCTCTTTTATTTTACAAGAAAACCAGGTAACGGTGAAGTAGGGCTCAGGTTTAAAATCAGGACATATAGCAAAACTACAAACAATCTAAATAATCCTTAAAAATTACTGACTCCCTAATACCTAAGCCTTTGAGAATTCCAACAGTTAATCCAGCAGTGGCCTCCCTTTCTCTGTAACAGCGGGAAGGAGGCGGGTTGATGGAGGTCAGGAGAATGATGATAAGGAAAATGAAAGAGGTTTCCTCTCTCCTCTGCGTTGTTTGTTTTCACCAAGTCTGAGGTTGAAGTGGCCACAGTTGAATGATCCCGATGCTACAGCATCATGAGATGCAAACCTCTAAAAGTTAGAGTTCAGGCTACTCCAACTAGATGGAGGTGCCACTTTCGGACAGCAGTGACCATGTTTGGGACCCCCTGGATGCCTGGATCGACCTCTACTTTCCCACTAGCCTCATTGGCAGCGACGCTGAGGACCGGCTTACCTCCACCACAGGCCTGGATGAAGAAGAGCTTGGGCTTCCCTCCCAAGCTGGGGCAGCCAGTTCCATTGAAGGTGTTCACAATTCTCTCGACGGACACAGGACATCCATCTGTACCATAAACAGCCCCTGGGAACTGGAGGTGGCTGGCCTAGAAGACAAAGAACTCTGGTGACAACCCAAGAAGTTATGGTAGGATCCAATGGCCTGTTTGTGCAGAGGCTTTGTGGGGACCAAGAATTTACAAGGTTCCACCAGGGGCACAAGGCTGAGTGAAACACAGCAGGTTGGTCCTGGGCAGCCTCAATTCCAAAGGTCTCAAACTCACATGCCTATAACACCAGATAGCCTACCTCAAGAACACTGGCCAGCTTCCTCTAGATTGGTTGTTCTCAAAGTGTGGTCCCTGGACCAGTAGCATCAGCATCACGTGGAAACTTACAAGACATGCAAATTCCCACCCAGACTTCCCAAATCAGAAACCTTGGTAGTGGGGACCAGAAATCTGGCCCTTCAGGTGCCTCTGTTACAGCTACATTGAGAACAACTACTCTAGAGCAATTCCTCTCAAACTTCATATTTACAGGGGTCTTGTTAACGTACAGGCTCTGAATGAGAACCTACATTCTCCCGAGCTGCCAGGTGATGCCCATGCTGCAGTCCAGGGGCCACACTGTGAATGAAAGGACCAAAGGGGTGGCCCCAGACCAGCCACAGGCCAGAATTTTGCTCTTTGAGGATGCGGAACTGATGGGTCAGACCTTTGTGGTTTTCCAGGACAAGCTGAAAATCGTGACTTCCGTGCTATAGTTGCCAGTTTTGAAAACACTATACAATCCATTGGGGTTGTTACCTCTGCTCTGTCCAACCCCTCAACTCAAAAGATGAGGAAACTGAGGCCCAGAAAGGGGGAGAGGCTTGGCCACAATGACCCAGCACATTAGTGGTCAAGGCCAGAGTGGGTCCCAGTGTCCTGACTCACAGCCAGCAGCAAAGGGCCCAAAACAACGTCCAGCAGGACCAAGACAGGAGCTGGGAGCTCTTGTAAGCTATGCCTGGCTCTGAACAAAATCCAGCTTACCTGCCTCTTCCGGATGGTTTCTCCCAGGGTCCCAGCCCTCCCACCCAGGAGGAGCACCCAACTCCTCAGAGGGCCAAATGGCTTCTGAGAAAACAACAGAAGGTGGACAGAGCCCTGGGGCTCTTCCCACAAAGGCCAGGGTGTCTTGGACACAGGAAGGGTTGAGGCTCATGCAGGGCCTCTTGGGGCAGCCTTCCTGGGCGCCTGCTAGAGAAGGTGAGGCCACCTACCTGACAGCCGTGAGAGAGGATGACCACCACGCAGCAGTCCAAAGAGCCGTGGTCCCGCCGCGCCAGCTGCATCAAAGCCTGGACCATTTGCTACAAGAGAGGGCCGTGGGTGAGCCCGACCACTGACAGATCAGGTCCATATCCTGGGCCAGTCCCCTGCTCCCAGGGCCAGTAGTGAAGTAAGGACAGTCACAGTGATCACAAGAGAAGACCTGGGAAGAGATGCTGGGCTAGGCACTCTTTCAGTTACTCCTACAACGTCCCCGGTGGCTCAGACAGTAAAGAATCTCCCTGCAATACAGGAGACCTGGATTCGATCCCTGGGTCAGAAAGACCCTGGAGGAGGAAATGGCAACCCACTCCAGTATTCTTGCCTGGAGAATTCCATGGGCAGAGGAGCCTGATGGGCTACAGTCCATGGGGTCGCAAAGAGTCAGGCATGACTGAGCAACTAACACTTAGCTAACGCAACCCTAGGAGGTGAGCACGGTTCTCGCTTTATAGACAGAGAAGCTCAGGCTCAGAAGTCACACATGTAGTGGGGGAGTCAGTCCTCAACCCAGGTCTCTGAGTCTGGAGCTCTCGCTGGTAACCACTAAGCCACACTGCCTCTTGTGGTCCTACAGACTGAAGGGCTTGTCTTGGGGAGTCGCTGGCTTTCAGGGGCCCTCCTTAGGACACTACCCCATAAGCCCCCATTTCTCTCCATGCACAGGGCTGTACCTTGGCAGTCAGGTCACATTTCACCTCCACCACAAACTGCAGCAGGCAGAAGCGTCGCTGCATCCTCTCACAGTCGATGTTGGAGCCTGTGCGGGTCCTGAGCCCCGACTCACGGCAGAAGTTCACGTTGTTGATGATCAGGCAGTGGCCGCAGGGGTCTGCATTCAGGACATAGGCCTGCCCAAGCAGAGGGACCAGCGTAAACCGGGGTCTCGCTGCACTCCTCGGGAGAGAAGGCGACCCCCTGGGTCTCACCCATGGGGAGGACGGTCTGGAGAGATGGGACAGAGCCTGCAACCTGCCTCCCTCCGAAGCGGGTGTCTGGCATTCACATCATACACACGTAGCTATGTGATGGATGATCAGCTAAACCTGGGACAGAAGATTAGTTCCCTTCAGAGCACTCAGGATGGAACTGCTAGCTGAGAAATCCAGCTCCCCTAGACAATGACCCCCAAAAGACCAACAGGTCGCCCAGTTCTGGACAGTACTGACAATCGCGTGATCAGCTCTGCTGGCAGACTCCTGCCCAAGTCACCCTTGGAGAGTCTGAGGCCACTTCCTCTTGAGGTTCAATGTTTCTCTAGTAATTCTCTCTCACAACAGCCTGGGTTTTTTTGCTGTTGTTGTTTATGGCACTCTACAATATGTACGTTTATATATTTCTTTATGTGACTAGTCTCTGCTAGGCCGATGGCTCCACGAGTGCTAGAAACTTGAGTGGTTGGTTCCCAGGTGTCCTAGTGCGAAGTCCAGGCTGACACAGGGGAGTCACACAATAAATACTGTGACTGAGACAGGGAGGGACTTGGTCCAGGGTAGGTGCCACAGCTGATTCTCATACTGACCCCTCCTTAGATCTAACCCGACTTTACAGATGAGGAAAGAGTAGGGTTAGACAACCTGCTTCAGGAAGAGCTGTACCAGGGTCAGGGTGCTGTAGGGGCCCCAGGACTGGGACTCTCTCCAGCTGGGCTGAGCTCCTAGGGCTCCTGACACAGCTGCAGGAAGGACCTGGGAAGTGGAGAGCAGAAGAGCCGAAAGCCAACACAACCGGCCCCAAGTGACATGAAGACTCACCAAATCGGCATTTCCCTTGGCTCTGTCCTGACCACCTGGAGAGAGAAAGAGGGAAAACGTGAATGTCAGGATCTAACAGGGAAGGGACAAGGGACCCTGTGAGGACACCTCCCATAGAAACGCAAAAGAGCAGGAACTCAGGAACTTCCGGGGACTGCTGGTGAAGTCAAGTGGCACAGCCACCTTGGGGAACTATTTAGAAGTTTCCAGGGGTTTCCCTGGTGGTACAGTGGATAAGAATCCACCTGTCAATGCAGGGGACACAGGTTTGATCCCTGGGATGCACCACAATGACTGAAGACCGTGCAACTAGAGCCCATGCTCCGCAACAAGAAAAGCCACTGCAATGAGAAGCCCGTGCACCACAACGAAGAGTAGCCCCTGCTCGCCTCAACTAGAGGAAGCCCATGCGCAGCAATGAAGACCCAGCACAGCCAAAAATAAATAAAGAATTTTTTTTTAAGATTTTTCTTTTTAAAAAAAGAAGTTTCCAATAAGGTTGAACACACACCTACTCTCTGACCAGCAACTCTACTCCCAGGTACACAGCCAAGAGAAATGAGCACAGTGGGCACCAAACGACTTGGCCATGAATGATCATCAAAGCCTTATTCATTCTCCCCGAATGAGAAACAACCCAAACATCCATCAGCAAGTGAATGGGTAAGTCAACTGTGACACAACCATACAAAGGGACACAACAGAGCCTAAAAAGGAAGGGGGTACAGGCAACACCGTGGATAACTGCAAACACACCATTCCGAGCTTTAGAAAAGTCAGCAGAGGGCATGCGGTGTGATTCCATTTATGTGAGATTAACCTACTCCAGTATTCTTGCCTGGAGAATCCCATGGAGAGAGGAGCCTGGTAGGCTACAGTCCACGGGGTCGCCGAGAGTCGGACATGACTGAGTGACTTCACTTTCACTTTCTAGAACAGAGAGGCATAGGGAAGCTCCAGGTCTGTTCCCTCTCTGTGGAATCCATGGAGCCCAGCACACAGTAAAGTGAAAGTGAAAATGAACGTCACTCAGTCGTGTCCGACTCTTCGCAATCCCATGGTCTGTACAGTCCATGGAATTACAGCACACACCAAATAGCTGAAGGTCCTCACCAAATAGCTGAAGGATGAATAAATGAGTAAAGGTGTGATTCTTCTTTCAGTATCAAAAGAGTTTTCATTTCAGTTAGCTAGAAGTCAACTGACCACCAGCCTACAAGGTTATGGGACTTTTTCTTTTTTAAGTAAATAGACATTGACCATTACCCAGTCATGCCAGAGACTATACTCATGATCCAACCATGGTGCCATTCATCACTCAAAGCGGGCCTGGACCTCGTTAGGAGCTATTCTTTTGTCAGTTTAAAAGTCATGCCATAAATGCATTTACATTCCATCTTTTAAATTAGAAACAGTTTTACCTAGCCTGAAGACTTCCATCAGACGACAGACTTAATTTTTAAACAACTGCTCATTTCCAAAATTCCACTGCACTCCCAAAAATACCATTATCTACTACTGAAAATACCATTTTCAATATTATAAAATGTCGATACTACTGAATACTACAAATAACAATCCTACTGAATATACCATTATTTACTACATATCCAGATGTGAGAATTGAACCATAAAGCAGGCTGAGCACTGAAGAATTGATGCTTTCAAATTGTGGTGCTGGAGAAGACTCTTGAGAGTCCCTTGGACTGCAAGGAGATGAAACCAGTCAGTTCTAAAGGAAATCAGTCCTGAATATTCATTGGAAGGACTGATGCTGAAGCTGAAGCTCCAATACTCTGGCCACCTGATGCGAAGAGCCAACTCATTGGAAAAGACCCTGATGCTGGGAAAGATTGAGGGCAAAAGGAGAGGAGGCAGAGGAGGATGAAATTATTAGATACTGACTCAATGGACATGAACCTGAGCAAACTTGGGGAGATAGTGAAGGACAGGGGACCCTAGTGTGCTGCAGTCCATGGGGTCACAAAGAGTAGGACATGACTTAGCAACTGAACAACAGCAGCAACTACTGCTGGAATAATGTGTTTATTTCCTGAACTGGCAGTAATGATCCACAAAGTGAGAGAGTAACATCATCAAAACGGCAGAATAAGAGTTTTCTACCACCTTCATTCTCCCAAAGAACACTGATTTTTGACAATCACCCACAGATAAGAATGCCTTTGTGGAAGTCCAAGAGTCTAGCAGAGAAGTTGCAGTATACCATTGGTGCAAAATTCCAACTACATAGGACACATTGAAGAATAAAGACTAGAGGAGATTGCTCCTTCTTCAAATTCAAAGACAGCAACACAAGACTTGGAGGAATATGAAAAATTAAGGAAACAAGATACCACCAAAAACACACAATGGAAATCTATGATTTGCCCAATAAAGAATTCAAAATTATTGTTTTAAGGAGGCTAAGCAAGCTATAAGAAAACATAGAAAGACAATATATATACCCAGAAGTGGAACTGCTGGATCATACAGTATAACTATTTTTTTTTTTTCAAGTATTAGGGCTTCCCAGGTGGCTCAGATGGTGAAGAATCCACCTGCAATGCAGGAGACCTGGGTTCAGTCCCTGGGTTGGGAAGATCCCTGAAGAAGGGAATAGCTACCCACTCTAGTATTCTGGCCTGGAAAATTCCACGGACTGTATCGTCCATGGGGTCACAAAGAGTTGGACACGACTGAGTAACTTTAACTTTCATACCTGAAAGCTGCTGAGCAAGTGTATCTTAAATGTTCTCACCACATATACAAAAAAAAAAGTGTTAATTATGTGAGTTGATGGATGTGCTAACTAGCCTTAGTGTGGTCATTGTTCCATAATACATCCAAGTATCAAATCATCACCTTAAACTTACACAATGTGATATACATCAATTATATCTCAATAAAGATGGAAAATTTTTACCTAAAAAAAAAAAATCTACAAAGCAAAATGGTTGCTCTCGAGAGGTCCATAGGCCACAGCGACATGTAGAGGGAGTAAACTGACAAAGGTACCAAAAGAAAGAGGTAGGGAGGGAGTTCCCTAGTGGTCCAGTGGTTGACATGAGTTCATTCCAGGAAGATCCCACATGCCTCGGGGCAACTAAGCCCATGTGCCAAAACTACTGAACCTCGAACCCTAGGGCCCATGCTCTGCAACAAGAGAAGTCACTGCAATAAGAAGAGTAGGCCTCGCTCGCTGCAACTAGAGAAAGCCCGAGTGCAGCAAGGCCCAGCACAGCCAAATAAATAATTTTAAAAAAAGAAAGAAAAGAGGTAAGGAAGGCTCCAGGCAGCAGTCACTGCACTAACAAAGGCGGGGAGGGGTTCCAGACCCACACGGAGGATAAAGTAGTCAGATATAACATGCATGAAACCCATTTCTCCCAAAATGACAGTTTCCAAGGGAACAAGAAGCACATATGGGCAAGTGTGTGTGCAAAAGAATCAGTCATAGCCTGAGCATCACTGAGCACATGCCCATGGCTCCAGCAGAGAGAGAAGGGGGGAAACACACACCCTCTGCTGCCTAAGGGAAGGAAGGGTAGATGTCCTAGTGCTGAGCCTAGGCAACTCAAATCACACAAGGAGGACTTCCCTGGTCGTCCAGTGGCTGAGACTCCAAGCTCCCAATGCAAGGGGCCCAGGTTCAGTCCCTGGTTGGGGAACTTGATCCCACATGACACAACTAAAGATCCCACATGCCACACTCTGTAAAGTTAACCATTACTACTACTATTATTATTAGCATCCATACCATGCAATGGCCAACTGGGAAACCATGAAATAGAAAGTTCTAGGTCTCCATATGCTGCCGTGGAAACAAAGCCCTAAGAAAAAAACACATGTGCATCAATAAGAGAATGGTTAAATAAACTGTGGACGATTCAGAATAAGAACTATCTCACAATGAAACAGAATTAACTTCTGATACACACAACAGCATGAGTGAATTTCACAAATATAATGATGGCAAGAGAAGCCAGACTCAAAGAGTATATGGGATTTCATTTACACTGAAGTTCAAGGACAAGCAAAAGGGATCTGTGGCAACAGAGATCAAAATAGTGATTCCTTTGGAAGGGGGAAGAGTGGGAATAGACTGGAAAGAAGTACAAGAGACTCTTAAAGGACACCACAATGCTCTATATTGTAATAATCTGGAGTGTGGTTGTCCGTGTGTTGCTGTTTAGTCGCTAAGTCATGTCCAACTTTTTGCAGTCTCATGGACTGCAACCCACCAGGCTTCTCCATCCATGGGATCTCCCAGGCAAGAACACTGGAGTGGGTTGCCATTTCCTTCTCTAGAGGATCTTCCCCACCCAGGGATCAAATCCACGTCTCCTGCAGTAGCAGGTGGATTTTTTTCCCACTGAGCCACCAGGGAAGCCCAGTTGGTAAAAATCATCCAGCTACAGTCTTTGGATTTATGTATTTTACTGGCTGTAGCTTTGTGACCATAGGCAATTATTTCACCTCCCTGAGTCTTGGGTTCCTCATCGACAAGAATGGGTCTAATGATGCCCTGCCTTACAGGGTTGTTGTGAGGAGAGGAGATAAGGGTATGTACAGTGCCTACTTGGGACAGACTCTAATAGATACCTCCTTCCTGCCCCCAAGCCTGGGCTAGTCCACTTGACTCACCTGGACCCAAAGGCAAATCACAAACAATAGATCGATCTGGAAACACCGATTAAAACCCATGACATCCAAACCAGACTTCAACACATGCTTTTCAGAGGAGGGGCTCTCCTGAACCCCTACCGGAATATTCCACCCATCCCCTATGAGTACTCAGAAAGACAACACCAAAATTAAATTTTGAAGCTCACGCTACCCAGCTGTACCACTGGTCACTTGTCAATGACCACTTAGTACACCCATCCACCATCCCCTCTTGGTACTCACAGACATCAGTGAATCCTCCAGAACCAGTGTCCACTGGCCTGGGGACCTCTGGTCTGAGAACCTCAGGCCTGAGCTTGGCTGGCCAGAGCTCCTCTGGCCCCAGCACGACTGGAGCGAGTTTTCCTTGGCTCAGCTTTATTGGGTCCTGCTTCTTCACTCTCAGCTCCTCTGGTTTGAGGCCCTCTGGTCCGAGCACCACCGGCTTGAGATCCAGGGGTCTGATGGCCTCCACATCCTGTTTTGCTGCTTGTCTTCTGGTCTTCAATAATGAAGCCAGAGCGTCCTGGCCTGTGTCCTCCAAGCAGGAGATGAACAAAGGAAGGGCCTGACTCCCTCGAGTCTCTAGATCTGTGATCAGCTGCCTGGCCTGATCCCGCCGAGATCCTGAGCCTGCCCTCTGTTTGGAAAGAAAGACATGTCACTATTATCCACACACTTTGCTGTGACTCTCACCCTAACCCCCCAATTCCCATCTACCTAAGTCTAAACAATCAGGCATGTGGGCAAAAATTGAGCCTGAGGTTACTGTGAGCATAGGCCACCTGCCAGTCTTCATTTATCTATTCAATATCTATGTCGGGGATGTCTACTGTGTGCCCAGAATGGCCAAGTGCTGAAAATGCAGGAGAGAATAGTCTGTCTTCATGGAGTGACTTCTAGTGGAGGATGCAAACAGGAGCTTCCCTGGCTGTCCAGTGGTTAGGAGTCTGCCTGCCAATGTAGGGGACACAGGTTTGATCCCTGGTCCAGGAACTAAGATCCCACATGTCACAGGGCAACTGAACCTGTATGCCACAGTCACTGAAGCCCACATGCCCTAGAGCCTGTGCTCCACCACAAGAGAAGCCACTGCAATGAGAAGCCCGTGCACCACAACTGGAAAGTAGCCCCCACTTGCCACAACTAGGAAAAGTCCATGCATAGCAACAAGAAGCCCATGAACTGCAGTGAGAGGTCTCAGCCCATGAGACCCAGTGCAGCCAAAAACAAAAATTGATAAATAATGGGGGGGGTGGGGGGGAAAGACAAGACAATGACACAGCAAAGACAGAAATTCCAGACGGAAAATCACATGGGCCTGGAAGGGTACAGGTGCACTCAACCCAGACTTGAGAAATCAGGGAAGCCTCCAAGAGGGGCTAGCTTGCCTGAGCCCCCAGAACACTAAGAAAGGAACAGTGAATTCAGAGAAATGGGAGATTAAATTGGGTGGGAGAGAGATCTTTGCACAGTCATGCCAAGAAAGCGGTGAGAGCTATGTAAGAACTTGAAGAAAGAAGTGACAGTGTCCGATCTGCCTTTTAAAAAACTCATCCTGGGGGCAAAGTGGACAATGGCAGGAAGTGGCCACAGCCAAGTTAGGTGGTGGCAAAGACTTGCAGCTGGAATGGAGAAAAGTGAGAGGACAGACAAAAGAAATAAGGAGGGGAAAGCCACAAGACTTGGGCATTGATTGGGTGGACTGTGAAGTTGCAGGAGTGGTCAAGGTTGACAAGTGTTGGGATGCTGAGACCAGAGAAGGAGACAGGGAGCAGGAGGAAGATGCTGGTTATCTGCTGGTTCTCCTTTGAGGCCCAACTCTGGGCAAGTTCCACAGGGATAAGACACCACCCTGTTCGCAAACATCCTACAGCAGTATGATACAAGAGAATTTTTCTTGACAATGGAAATCTTTATCTGAGCTGTCCCAAATGGCAGCCATTAGCCACATGTAGCTACTGAGCACTTGGGTTATGTGACTAAGGAACTGCCTTTTCTGGGTTCAATTTTAATTACTTCATATTTACATTTAAATAGCCACCTGTGACTAATGGACACTACACTGAATAGCACGTGCTTCAGTCAAGTCCAGCTCTTTGCAACCCTATGGACTGTAGCCTGCCATGAGATTTTTCAGATTTTTCAGGTATGAGATTTTTCAACTCACTGGAGTGGGTTGCCATTTCCTTCTCCAGGGGGTCTTCTTGACCCAGGGATTGAACCTGTGTCCCTTATGTCTCCTGCACTGGCAGGTCATTTCTTTACCACTAGCACCACCTGGGAAGCTCCTTGAATAGCACATATTTGTACTATCACCGAGATGATTAATTTCCATTAGCGAAAGTTAGCTACATTCCTACTTCTCTACAAGTAAGTCATGGGGTTTTGATGTCTCTCAGTGTTTACAAACACTCACAGACACACACTCACACAACACATCATTTCATTTAGTCCTCCTCAACAACCTTGTAAAGAGGTTAAATTACAATTATCTCCACCTTAAGGATGAAGGAAACTGAGTCTAAGAAAGTTGCTGCAACTTGCTAATATGTAATATGTCACAGAGCCAGGATGACAGCCCAGATTCACGTGGTTCTGCCATACTAGGAGTGGTAAAACGGTGGCCCATTGTTCATAACACATTCTTTAAAAATTCTGAATTTGTTGCTAACATTTATTTTTAATTTTATATTGGAGTATATTTGATAATAATGTCTTAGTTTCAGGTATACAACAAAGTGATTCAGTTATACAAGTATCTATTATTTTTCATATACCAGACCACCTTACCTGCCTCCTGAGAAACCTGTATGCAACAGTTAGAACCAGACATAGAACAACGGAACTGGTTCAAAATTGGGAAAGGAGTACATCAAGGTTTATATGGTCACCCTGCTTATTTAAATTCTATGTAGAGTACATCATGTGAAATGCCAGGCTGGATGAAGCACAAGCTGGAATCAAGAGTGCCAGGAGAAATTTCAACAACCTCAAATCTGTAGATGATACCACTCTAATGGCAGAAAGCAAAGAGGATTAAAGTGCCTTCTGATGAAGGTGAAAGAGGAGAGTGAAAAAGCTGGCTTAAAACTCAACATTCAAAAAACTAAGATCATTGCAACTGGTCCCATCACTTCATAGCAAATAGATGGGGAAAAAATAGAAACAGTGGCAGATTTTATTTTCTTGGACTCCAAAATCACTATGGACAGTGACTGCAGCCATGAAATTAAAAGATGCGTGCTCCTTGGGAAAAAAAACTATGACAAACCTAGACAGCATATTAAAAAGCAGAGGTCTATATTGTCAAAGCTACGGTTTTTCCAGTAGTCATGCACGGATATGAAAGTTGGACCACAAAGAAGGCTGAGTGCTGAAGAACTGATGCTTTCAAACTGTGTTGGACTGCAAGGAGATCAAACCAGTCAATCCTAAAGGAAATCAACTCTGAATATTGATTGGAAGGACTGATGCTGAAGCTGAAACTCCAATACTGTGACCACCTGATGCAAAGGGCCAGCTCATTGGAAAAGATCCTGATGCTAGGAACGATTGAAGGCAGGAGGAGAAGGGAGTGACAGAAGATGAGATGGTTGGATGGCATCACTGACTCAACGGACATGAGTTTGAGCAAACTCCGGGAGATAGTGAAGGACAGGGAAGCCTGGGGTGCTGTAGTCCATGGGGTCACAAAGATTCAGACACAACTTAGCAACTGAACAACAACTGTTTTTCAAATCGGTTTTCCCTTTGGGTTATCACAGATTATTGAGCAGAGTTCCCTGTGCTATTTTCGCTAACGTGAAAAATCAGGAAACAGGAATTCCCTGGTGGTCCAGTGGTTAAGATTCCTCACTTTCACTGAAAGGGCCTGGGTTCAACCCCTGGTCAGGGAACTAAGATCCTGCAAGCCTCAGGGCATGGCCAAAAAAACCAAAATAATTTCCCACTTGAAATGGCAACCCACACCAGTATTCTTGCCTGGAGAATCCCATGGACAGAGGAGCTGAGCTACAGTCCATGGGGTTGCAAAGGGACAGACATGACTGAGCGACTAACACTTTTACTTTTCTCGATATAAAAGATCTGGCAACACTGGGCCAGCATTCTTGTATGATCATACTCAGCTGGAGTCGGAGGGCAGGGCAGAGGCTGCCCATTCTAGTGCCCACCTATTGTGCCTCCAAGGACATTCAAGTTTATCACTCCTGTGAATGTTCCTGGTAGCAAGTATATGGCCTCAAATTTTTTCCACTCCTTAGTACACAGAAGATGCTTGTAAGACTTCTCTTAATATTATACATTGGCAACTTCCCATAGATATTTGTCCTATTAAAGACTTCCTCAGTGGTCAGGCCAAGTTCCTGGATGATGCAGAAACTGGCCTGCAATCAGCCTACAGGGCACTACACAAGGGCCTCTAGGAAGCCATACATTCCCACTGTATCTCCTGGTAAGAAATACATTCTGTTCCCTCCTGACCTCACAGGCATGTGATGAGGGTCAAATAAGACAAAGATATGACAGTGCTTTTAAACAGAACCTCAGGGACTTTCCTGGTGGTCCAGTGGTTGGGGATCCACCTGCCAATGCTAGGGACATGGGTTTGATTCCTGATCCGGGAGGATCCCACATGCCGCAGGGCAACTGGACCCACACTCTGCAACCACAGAGCCAGCGGTCTAGAGCCCTTGAGCTACAGCAAGAGAAGCCACTGAAATGAGAAGCCCATCCACTGCAACTAGAGGGTAGGCCCATTTGCTGCAACTAGAGAGAGCCTGTGCATAGTAACAAAGACCCAGCGCAGCCAAAAATAAATGCTTTTAAAGAGAACCTCAAATATTTGATTTTATTATTCTCTTCACTATCTGCAGTAGGCCCCTCATCTCCAAACCCCTTAAAAGACACATAACACACGAGAGGCTGGTCAAGGAGGACAGGGCAAAGACAGGTACCATCTGATGTTCCCTCATCCTGTGCCTGAAGCTTTTCTGTTTCACAACCCTTATCTCTTTTAGCCCTCATGGCAGTATGATGTTTTTCCCATTTCACAGCATGGGAAACTGAGGCTCAAAGAGGATACAGTGCCAGGCAGTTAAATCTCCCAAGTAGGTGCTCTGAACCTCCACCCTGGTGCATGCTCAGATGCTCAGTCATGCCTAACTCTTTGGGGACCCCATGGACTGTAGCCCACCAGGCTCCTTTGTCCATGTGATTTCCCAGGCAAGAATACTGGGGTGGGTTGCCATTTCCTTCTCTAGGGGCTCTTTCCCACCCAGGGATCAAATCCACGTCTCCTGCATTGCAGGTGGATTCTCTACCACTGAGCAACCTGAGAAGCCAGAACCTCCACCCTAGAGGAGGAAAACAAACTGGTATGCCTCCAGACAGGTATCCAGCACTGCAGCAGCTCACGGGTGTACTCTGCTCGTGCAAGGCATGTAATCGCTTTAGCAAACCCTCAAAAAGGTGTTTGGGGGTTGTTTGGTTCCTCTGGAAAATTTAGCAGGCTGACGCCCTGGGGGAAAACGGGGTTCCCTCACGATGGTTCCCCAAAGGGAAGGGGTACTGTGTGGCACAGACGGGGGGACCCAAGGGGGGAAGGCGAGGGCGAGAGCTGGGCCATTAAGTCACGGTGTGGCTTCAACAACCCCCTCCGAGCGGCCTCGCTGTCCCCAACTGTGACCTGAAGTCTGCGCTGTGCGGAAAGCTGGGGACCGTACCTGAATGTCCTCGATCATGTCGGGAGTGAAAAGCTCGCGGTTCAGCAGAGCGTCCCAAAGCGAGGCAACCTGCAGCTCACCGACCAGCTCCACCCGGCACCGCCGCAGGAGCCGCCGGTCAGCCTCGTCCATGGCGGGACATACAGCAGGGACCCCTGTCGCCTCTGTCCGCTTCCGGGCTTCGGCCGCCGCGCCCCGCCCTCTCCCCAGGACCTGCCCCCGGACCTGCCCCCGCGTTGCGCCCCGCCCCATTCGTCCACGCCCCCGGGGTCCAACCGCCCCCAAGACCCACCTCCGCGTCGCTGCACGGCTCCCCGGCCTTGCCACCGCGCTACATCCAGGCTATTCAGCTTCGTCCCCCGGCGCCCCACCACACCTCTAGAGTCCGAACCTCCCCAGGACACACCCCTGCGCCGTTGTCAGGGGCTCCTAGCCAGAATTCTCTAGCACTTCGCTTTCTGGTGGCGCAGTGATAAAGAAACCGCCTGCCAATGCAGGAGACCCGGGTTCCATCCCTGGATTGGGAAGATCCCCTGGAGAAGGAAATGGCAACACACTCCAGCATTCTTGCCTGAAAAATTCCATGGACAGAGGGGTCCGGTGGGCTACAGCCCATGGGGTCGCAAAGAGATAAAGAGGCACGCACCATTCATAGACGCTCGGGGCGGGGCGGGGGGTGGTCATATTTCTACCAAGAGAGAATGTCCTGCCTGAAGCCATGGTCTGTCCCGCCCAGTTCAACCCGTTCCAGGGCATCGTACCCCTCTAGCTCTGTCCTCTGTCCGCAGTGAAACTGAGTATCCTTCAGCATGCCGGGATCTCCTTGTTTACCGTGTTTACTGTTCCAAACTTGTCCGATCCAACCAAACCCACCGTACAGTCTTCCATTCCCCTCTTCCCTCCCACCCTAGCACCTCCCACAAGGTAAAAAACGAACAGAAATCTTGTCCTCTGTTTGTACGGCTCATTTCCTCATTTTAAAAATCGCTCCTACGTCAACTATAATTTTTAAAAATTTCTCATACGTCAACTATATTTCAATATTAAAAAAAAAACCTTCTCACAGACAACATAAAAATATGAAAAAAATCGCTCCTGTTTGTTGAGCAATTGCTGAGTCCCAGCATTGTGCAAGCCATTTTATATTGTATTATCTAATTTCTTCCTGACTACAATCCTACAGGGAGATGAGATTCTTTTTCCCTATTTTTCAGACATGGACGCTGGGGCTCTAGGAAGTGAAGGCACCATTCAAGATCACAGAAGTACCAGTGGTAGAGGCAGGTAGGATTTAAACCCCAACCCAACTCAAAGTCCACTCGTAACTGGGAATCTACTTTAGAATATATTCTCTTGAGCAGCTAAACTTCAGCCCCATTCACTCATTTAGTCCACGAATATGTACTGAGATCCTATCTGTGCCAAGGTCTGCAGAAGCACCAAGAATATAGAGGTGAACAAAAGAGACTTTAAAAGTCCTGCTTTTAGGTGCTTATATTTCAGTAGGAGACAGGTGCTAAACAGCATAAATAAATGAAAGATATAGTATGTTAGATAGTGATAAACTCAAAGGAAATAAAGCGTAAATAAGCAAGGCAGGATAATATAAAATCTTTCTTTATATCCCCAAGGAATCTATGTCATTGGCTCACGGAAAGCTTATCACATTTACTTGTGCCTCTCCCCCATCGCCCTCCCCCCCAGCATCACCACACACATATCCTTTTCCGGTGGTTAAGGACAGGATCTAGCACGTTATCTAGAGTGGAAATCAGTTTTTTGGAAAATAGGATTAAGTGACCTGGATTCTAAGCCTTGGGCAAGTCTCTACCCCCTCTGGGCCTCAGTCTCCTCCATCAGGATACGGAGGAGTTGAACTAGAAACTATCCCTAAGGTCCCTTCCAACTCTGACGCTCTTGGAGTCTAAGAATAGGGTTAAAGAGACGAGGGAACAGCGATAGTTCCCAACCCTAGCAACTGCTGCTAGACAAGGGCTATCTCCTGGTAGAGGTGGAAACTCCTCCCTGAATCGAGGAGGTCTTTTGGCATCCCATCATGCATCGCGACTTTGCCTCTCTAGGAGGCACGTTTTGGCCTCCTTGGTCACCACCTTCTCTTTGGATCCCGCCTGAGAGCGCTCCTCGTTCCTATGGCAACCGTGCCAGGTCCACGCGGAGACGGCGGGTGGCAAGGGTCAAAACAGATTCACAGAGTAGAGGACCTCGACTTGTTCTGTCCTCGCCTTTGGTGCGCCGGGCCTTTAAGTATCACGTGACTACCCTCCGGCTCGTCCCTTCTCTTTCCCCTCCCCAGGCTCCGGCGAGCGCTGGTGTGGACCGGAGGCTCCCGGCCCGGCGGACTAACTGGAGCACGGACGCTGCAGCCGGTTAGGCCGGTGCCCTTTCCCGGTAACTCCTTCCCGGCGTGACGCGCGGAGCCGCGGACGCGGCGGGGCCGGGCAGGCTCAGGGATCTCCAGTCAGTTCGTCCTCGTTCCGGGTCCCCGCTGAGCCCGGGGAGAGCCCGGAGCTGATAGGGCCCGACCCAGGGCTCTCGGGGGCGGCGAGGGATGCGGCTGTCTCCTGGAGGGTTGCGACGTTCGGCGGGAGCTCGAGGCGGGGCTCAGACCTAAGCATGTCTCTGGGAGCGTCTGCCTGGTCCAGGGGATACTGCCCGAGGGCGATACCTACCTGTTGGGCAGGTTGTTTCCTGTCTTGAGGCTGGCACGGTCGGGCTGTCAGCAAAGAACACAGCGTCCCGGCACTTGGGCTCTCTAAGTGGAGGCGACTGACAGTTGAATAAGGCACTGGTTGCACTGCATGGTAGAAAAAATAATGGTAATAAATACCGCTTATTGGCTGCTGACCCCATGCTCAGTAAATCCTTTACCGTTTAACTCCCATGTCGATCCTTTCAAGGTGGTGTTATTTTCACCCATTTTATGAAGAAGGACACTGAAGCTTAGCAAGTTTTAAGTAATTTGTCCAAGGTCATAAAGCGATGGAGGACAGATCCCAATGTTAGTCTGATTCCAGAGTCCATGTGCTTAACTAATAGCTACATCGCCTTCTCAGTTTTTAGTTTTTTTATGTGTATTTTGTACGACAGAATAGGTTATAGGTTGCCTTAACAAAGAAGAAAATTCTTTTTGTTTTAGGGTTTTATTCGGCATGCTTTCAGTCCTAAACAGTGGCCATCAGGTTAGTCTTTGGTGAAGACTTTGAGGTAGCATTTAGACTCCCACTTGTCAGAATCCACTGTTACAGCTTTGCCTCCCTTAAGTAAGATGTCACATTAGATGCTTGATCCTTAAGATGTTAGTGATTTGTGAGAAACCAAGATAAATATGGGGCTTCTCTGGTGGCCCAGATGTTGAAGAATCTTCCTGCAACGCAGGAGACCTGGGTTCCATCCCTTGGTTGGAAAGATCCCCTGGAGAATTCCTTGAACTGGATAGTCCATGGATGGGGTCTCAGAGTTGGACAGGACTGAACAATTTATCACACACAAGATAAACATGACCTTTGAAAAATCATTGTCTGATATCACAAAGATCATGATCCTGGAGTGTAAATATGTCAATGCAATGCAGCACTACTTTGTTAACTTGCCAGGATTACTTCCAAAATCCAGTGAATTCAGTCACTACCCTCAGTGGAGATGGAGCTTTGACATTTGAAGACCATACCTGGTCTACAATCTTTGCCATTAATGCCCCTCTGATGGCAAACTAAAACTCTTCTCACCACTTTTTCTCATCTGAGGTCTGTCTCCACTTACAATTACAGTATTGCTAGTGATTAAAGGCAGCTTCCTGTTTTCTTTTTGAATGGGCATGGTGACAAGGAATAGAATTGGTGCATGTGAAGTTGTAACTCCAGTTTTAGAGTATTTCACTTTCATCCTTGTACTTATTTAACTCCCAAGAACATCACAACTGTCTCATTTTGTAGTTTTGCATATAGTAAATTTTACGATTTCATGAATTTATTTAGCAAGTGCTCAGTAAGGGATTCTCTAACCACATGTTTTAGGTTTAAACTATTATTGTCAGGCAACTTCCCCGTTGGTCCAGTGGTTAAGGCTCTACGCTTCCTTTGCATGGGGTGCAGCTTCCATCCCTGGTTAGGTAGCTAAGATCCTACATACTGTGTGATGTGGCCAAAGAAATTTTTTAAATAAATTAAGATTAAACTGTTACTGTCATAATACGTGAAATAGTGTGTTAGAGATGTAGTTGCCTAGATTTCCCTATGTATATTTTCGCGTGTTTGCTTATTATTTCTTCATCTCATTTGTTTTCAGTCATTTCTAAAGCTTTTCTAATCCAAGGATTTTGGAGAGTTGCTATCTTATTGCTCATCTCTTCATCTGTAATAGTTCTTATTTGTGATAGTCAAAAACAGTAGCAAGGGTGTTCATTTAAGAAGATGGGGTTAAACAGCTTGGTACTTTTCCTGCAAAATATCTTTTGTTTTGTTTTTCATCTGTACATCTTATACCTTTACATAAAAAGTCAGACTGTCCAGATTTCTACCACTGAAACTTACTGCCTGTTCAATCATTTCAGCTCTGGAAAGGAAGAGAAATGGAAGTGAAAAAGTTGAGCATTTCCTGGCAATTCTTGATAGTTCTGGTTCTGATCCTGCAAATTCTGTCTGCGTTGGATTTTGACCCATACAGAGTCCTAGGGGTCAGCCGAACAGCCAGTCAGGCTGATATTAAAAAGGCTTATAAGAAGCTCGCCCGGGAATGGTAGGTGAAACAAAGAAATAGAAGTTTAAAATAAGCTAAGCAGTTTTAGCAGGAGAATGAAGCCTAAATTATGGTTAGCTTTTATTTGTCTCTGTTTCTGTGTTTGTTAAATATATAATACATGTTTGTCTAACATATTTTATATGGGAGAACGTATATTCATGCTATTCTATAATTTTTTAGAATCCAAAGCCTAGTTACTATGAAACCCCTTTTAGGAATTCTTTGGCTTAAAGAATTGCCTTGATACTATTTGCTTATTTAATGTAAAGTAAGTAGGAGGAAACTTTAATTAATAAATATATTTTTAATATATATTATATAATTATATATATATAATATATATAATCAACAATAAATAAGCTGCCCTTCCCATGATACATTATCCATAAAGTAACTCTTTATGAGTATCATTGCTAAAGGGAACACTACCCAGTCCTATTCTCTAGATTATTAATTTCTAAGCTTAAAAAAAATTTTATAGTAAGAGCTTTTTGCTCTCAATTTAAAGAGAATATTCAGGAACTGAATACATTACTTTAAAAAATCATCATACAGAAAAGTCTTAATTTTTACCTGTAGATGTTGTATATGCTAGGGAATATGCCAGTGTTTGTGATTTAGCAGGAGAGAAATGAATTTAAAGCTTATTTTGGACAAACATTATCAGTGTCTTGGACATGACAGAGTAGAAATGATGGATTATATAGCTGGAAGGGAGCCACAGGGGAAGGAAGGGACAGTGAGGACATAAGTGACAAAAGCTGGGTGAACCAACCAAGTAAGGAAAGAAAGTTAGGGATGGGAGCCATCATCACGCACCAACTGCATGCTAGGCCCTAGGTTCTATACTGTTTTAGCTCATTTAAGCCTTATAATTACCCCCATGAGGGCAGATATTGCTGTCCCTGTTTTTTGGGTGAGCAACTAGGCTCAGAGTTGGGAAGTCTGTATTACCTCTGGGTTCCATAGGTTGACCTTCTGCACCAGCAGGTTTATTGCTGTTTTGTTTTTTAATCTCTTGCCCATCTGGGCAGAAGTAAGAGCGAGTGGGTTAGTCTGGGTGGGTAGGAAGTTAACACAGCAGCAAAGCTGCTGCGTGCAGATGACATTGCAGGCTGTGCCTGACTTTGCCTGATACCATTATTCTTCAGTGAGAAATGCATCTTAGTATCCAGTTGGTGGTGATAAAGGTGAAATGTAGTTTAAAATATACTTTTGAATGTTTTGAATACCTAACCATTTTAGACCATATTCATATCATGAGATACCCAGAATTGCATACTAAAAATGAAGTCTCTGATTGTGCATGGCCTCTTTCCAGGGACTCTACAGCAAAGTCACTTTCTTTACTACATCATTTCAGTCTCTTTAAAACAGAATACATAAATCTGCGATTAATTCACAAGGTTGCAACATTCTTTTGGACAGGGTATAGCCTTTGACAACATTTTAAAAGCAAAAATGATAGCTTGGTTTTATGGATCCTATTAAAATGTATAGCTTTGACTTTTCTGTCTTCCAGAGCTGAAAAATTTGTTACAATATTAATTAAATAAATCATAACACTTCACTTCCTTAATTAGATTCTCTTTAGGAGTATTTATGTCACCATACATATAAATAAACGATCATCTAGTGAAAGTCTGCAATTTTACTTTACCCTTGTATTTTCACTGTACTATTATTTTCTGCTTTTTAGGCTCTGGTAATATTTTATCATTGAAACTGTTTCATTTCATAGTGGTTTCATATCCAGTTGGCCCTCAAACAACATAGATTTGAACTGTGCAGTTCAACTGAGCCCCCATGTTGTTCAGGGGTCACGTGTATACTGAAAAATATCAGTTTCCTTGTTTGACTTTTCAGAATGAGCTACTCCATGGGAAATGGTTAATTACTGAATTCAATTTGTAGCTTTCTTCTGCTGTTTTATCACTTAATAGTATTTCTTACCCTGCTCAGGGCTTCCCTGGTGACTCAGTGGTAAAGAATCTTCCTGCAGTACAGGAGATGCAGGTTCTATCCCTGAGTTGGGAAGATCCCCTGGAGAAGGGAATGGCTACCCACACCAGTTTCCTTGCCTGGAGAATCCCTTGGACAGAGGAGCCTGGTGGGCTACAATCTGTGGGGCTGCAAAGAGTCAAACACAACTGAGCAATTAACGCTTACCCTGTTCAAGAGCTTTCTCTTTGCTTGGTGAAACCATTTTAAACTCCTTTTTAATCTCAGAAAAATGACATTTCTCTCCCAATAATTGTTTTATCATAAGTACTTTTCTTGTGTCATCTACATTGGCAAAATAACTCCTCCACCCCAAGAAAAAGGCATCATAAAATTTGATTTGAAGCAAATGGGTATTACATGGTCAGTCCCCTAGACAGTAAATCAATTTGTCTGATACTTTATTATTTTTTTCTATCTTCGTTTTTATTCCCTTAAAGGTAGCACCTTCATTTTTATTCCCTATTGGTAGATACCCAGTGGATACCAAATACAGAATTTTCTTTACTTTGAAATTTAAAAGTTGCATATTATATTGTGGGCTTTCCTGGTGGCTCAGACAGTAAAGAATCTGCCTGCAGTGCAGGAGACTGAGGTTCAATCCCTGGATCAGGAATATCCCCTGGAGAAGGGAATGTCAACCAACTCTAGTATTCTTGCCTGGAGAATTCTATGGACAGAGGAACCTGGCGGGCTACAGTCCATGGGGTCACAAAGAGTCTGACATGACTGAGTGACTAAAACTTCCACTTTCATTATACTGTATTCTGAAATGTTGCTTATACACTGAACATAGCATTGGATGGTGCTTTCCTAGAGGTGAATTTATCCTTTTCTGAATGTTTTCAACTTTGTGGTATCTTCCCATAATCAGGAAAATATTCCTTATAAGCTGAAACTGTCTTGTGGTTTCCTGCCCGTCCTTGGGCCTTGGCTTCCTCTGTTTCAGGATCTGTGGTTTTAATCCAGCCCCCAGTATTCTCTCTTCGGTTCAGTCTCCTTAAAAGCCCCTTCTTCCCTTCTCTTCTCCCCCTACAGAGTTCTGTATGTTAAATCTGCATTTGTGCAGTTGCATGATTTTTATCCTCTTAACCTTTGGCCTAAGTTTGAATATTGAAAACGCTTTTCTTTTTTCCTTTGGTCATCCAGAAACATATTTTGGAACCACCATCTTGTTTCCTTAAATCATTATTTTCATTACATTTAGCTGAGTTTTCTTCCCACTAATATTCATAACAAGATTAAATACTTAAGGGAGGAACAATGTTTAAATTCACCAGCCAACAATTTGAAGTTCCTTTATTTTTAGAGAAGTCAGAATATTGGGGTAATTCAAATATGTTCCTGCTAGAATAAGTTGGTCAAGTTGTAAATTTTTTTATTCAAATGTACTTGGTACTGTTTTCAGTAGTCATTTGCTTCCCAGTGGATTGTTTCTCTTTCCAGAACCTTTGCTAGAAGAAATTTACTGAAAGTTAGCAATAGCGATTATTAAAAAAAATAAGCTCTGTAATAGAATCTCTTAATAAAATGAACATTGAAAAATCAGTTGGTATAAAACACTGATTTAGATGTTAGAGAGTTCTAAGGAAATAAAACCCGGCCCTTACTTTCCAAGACTTTAAAATCGCCAAAGCTGAAATTGGTAAATGTAAGAATATTACAGAATAATATATGGCAGCAAGATAGATACAGTTAATTGCCAGCTGTGTATAATAGCAAATGTTAGTTCCAATATTAGTTGAAATCACTTTGCATAAACTGTAGACTTTCCTCACATTTTTAAAACATGTGACCTTGAAATCATCATCCATTTGTAAATAAAAGGTAATGAGGCAGAATGGAACAACCAGGATAATAGTGAAAATTAAAACGTTCTAATTTGAGCATCAGCAACAAGATACCATTTGGAACATGGTTATTACTAAACAAATTCATGGAGTATCCTAAAAACTGCTTTGTTCACCTTTGTTGTCAGAAGAAACACCTACATTGATATCATTCTAACATTGGGATGAAATGCTGCCATCCTGGGAAAAGAAATTGGTTCTTACTAATAAGTGACCTTAGCCTTGGGCTCCAGCAGTGTTTAGGAGCAGTGTAAAGACATATACATTCCACCCTTCCTCAGTGGAAGCCTGGAACACTATCTGGTGCTTTGAAAATGTGCCTGGCTAAAGCACTGTAGGAAGAAATTGCCTGTTTCACAGTTTCATTTGCTGTAGTCATGTGAAGCAACTAATTGCTTCTCCCACTTATTTTTAAGGAATTCTTCTAGCAAAATGCCCTTCCATTTGCCTCTGATGTAGGGAACTCTGTGTACGAGGATGTTAATTAACCATGTATAAAACATTAAATCCACCGTCACCACCTGCCCATTTGTGTTTCAGGCATCCTGACAAAAACAAAGATCCTGGAGCAGAAGACAAGTTCATTCAAATTAGCAAGGCTTACGAGGTATCGTGTCAAACTTTGTGATGCATCTATTGGCTTTTGTAAAATTTATCTTAGATGATCAGTTTTGTAAAGTCCTCTTAGAAAGGGTATGTTCCCCATGCCCTTGACCCAGTCTAAGTAGTAGTAGAGACAGCATTTTTGACCACATGCAATTTGTTGAAACCAGTGCCTACACACTCTGCTCTTAGAGAAACTGCCCTATTTTAAAGGCTTTAATTGGAATTTTAGAGTAACCCTGAATGTCTACTTCCTTATGTTACATGCTCAATTTGGCAGCACAGGAGATTCGGGTTTGATCCCTGGGTCAAGAAGATTCCCCTGAAAGAGGAAACAGCAACCCACTCCAGTATTCTTGCCTAGAGAATCCCATGGACAGAAGGAGCCTCGTGGGCTACAGTCCATGGGGTTGCAAAGAGTCGGACATGACTTAGTGACTGAGCACATAGGCATACTAGAAATTTACATTAAAGAAACATAGACCAGTTTGCCTGTATTTATTAAAGTGACTCAAGGTTACAAATACATTTAAACACGAGGTTTTTAACAGTTTTCCAACATATCAGCTTAAGTAAGTTGATCTGGAATATGTAAGAAAGATAAGTCCATGGCTTCCTGATTTGTGTAAGGTAATGTTCTTCAACAGAAAGTGCTTAGCTCATGGAATGATGCTTCATCCTAAAATAGGTTCTTGAATTAGACTTCAAAGTTATTTCTCAGTAAGAGTCAGCTAACATACAATCACAAAATTCAACGCTATGGCTACTTTTTGGTGTTCACAACTTTTCATACATTCATTTGAATGAATTATTCCAACTTAGATGATACGACTAAGTCAACATTCTCATGGCTGAGCCCTGATGGTCAAAGTTATGTTAAATTTAAGACTTCCCTATCTATCCAGTGGTTAGGATTTCATACTCTCACTACAAAGTGCCTGGGTTCAGTCTCTAGTCAGAGAACTAAGATCCAACAAGCCCCACAACACAGCAAAAAAAAAAAAAAAAGTTTTCTGATTTATTGATGTGTTTAGTATTATGATAGCTCAGAATCTTTAAAGCCAAGATGAGCATGAGTAGCTAGCTACATAGTTGAAGTATTTTGGTCTTGAAATACTTAATTTTTCTATTAAGAGAAGAGTTTCACAGTATGTTGAGTGACTGCATTTAAAATATCAAATTGTGTTGTATCTGTACATTTATTTTCTTCCTTTATCTTCAGAGGTGTTTACAGGAAAGTCCTTTGCGTGGCCCTTCTTTTGCTGTTTTGTTTTCTGGATTTCTTATTTTCTTCCCCTTTCTTTGTAGATTCTTTCCAATGAGGAAAAGAGATCACATTATGACCACTATGGAGATGCTGGGGAGAGCCAGGGCTACCAGAAGCAACAGCAGCAGCAAGAGTATCGCTTCCGCCACTTCCACGAGAATTTTTATTTCGACGAATCTTTTTTTCACTTCCCTTTTAATTCTGAACGGCGGGACTCAATTGATGAGAAGTATTTATTGCACTTTTCACACTATGTGAATGAAGTGGTTCCAGACAGCTTCAAGAAACCCTACCTCATTAAGATCACCTCAGACTGGTGCTTCAGCTGTATCCACATTGAGCCTGTCTGGAAAGAAGTAGTTCAAGAACTCGAAGGATTGGGTAAGAGCATTTTATTCCTTGGAAGACATTTGTATAAAAGAAGGTAACTTTTATGTCTCTTGAATTTCTTGGGTTATTAGAGAGAAGGAATGGTTAATGTGATTTCTCTTCACAAATTCATGGTTACTGGGGTTTTCTGGGGACACATTTTTAGAGGGGAAATGGGTAAGCCACTTTCATTCTGCGTTACTAACTTGAAGTCTGTATAGTCTCCTGACATCTAGTTGAGGGCCTAATATAGAGGAGAAACTTAAAAATTATTGGTTGAACAGAGCAGCCGTCAAGTACCAGTCTTCATGCTGGTAGGTTATCTTTATGGTATTTGTGAGTTCACTCTGTATTAATTTGCTGGGGCAGCCATAACAAAATACTGCAGACAGGGTGGCTGAAACAGCAGAAATTCATTTTCCCGTAGTTCTCAAGGTTAAAAGTTCAAGATCGAGGTGTCAACAGGTTTGATATCTTGTGAAGCCTGTCTCATTGGCTTGCAGGTAGCCAGCTTCTCCCCATATGTTCACAGGGTTGTCCGTGTCTGTGTGTTTGGATCTGGTATTTCATATTCTCTTTCTGTGACCCTGTGATTAGTCACTCAGTCGTGTCCAACTCTTTGCAACCTCATGGACTGCAGCCCATCAGGCTCCTCTGTCCATGGGATTCTCCAGGCAAGAATACTGGAGTGGGTTACCATGCCCTCCTCCAGGGGATCTTCCCAACCCAGGGATGGAGCTCAGGTCTCCCTCAAGCCCCATTTTAAGTCAGTTACCCCTTTAAAGGCCCCGTCTCCAAATATAATCACACTCAGAAGTACTGGGGATTAGAGGGTCAACATGTACATTTTGGGGGCAAATAGCTTCACCTGTAACAAATAATATTCTAATTGTCATAGGTTACCACTGTCCATCACAGATTAGCCTTTCTTTTGTTCAGAGATATCACTTAGCTCCAGGAAAATTTTAGTTATCCATGGAGGGTATTTATTTTAATAACTTATAAAAACTGGAATTACTGAATTAAATGTGTGTCTGTTTTATAGGCATTAGCAGGCCTACTTATATTTATTTTTTTATTTTTGGCTGCACAGTATGGCTTGTGGGATCTTAGTTTCCCATCCAGGGATCGAACCCGCAACCCCTGTATAGGAAACCCAGAGTCTTAACTACTGAACCACCAGGGAAGGCCCAGATCTTTTTTTTCTTTTTAACATTTATTTGGCTGTGTTGGATCTTAATTGCAGCTCTCGGGCTTTTCATTGCAGCACAGAGGCTCCAGAGCATGTAAGCTCAGTAGTTGCACCGCACACTCTTAGTTGCTCCATGCCATTTGAGATCTTGGTTCCCTGACCTGTGTCCCCTGCATTGGAAGGAAGATTCTTAACCACCAGGGAAGTCACTGGTACAGTGGTTCCCAGCCTTTTTGGCACCAGGGACTGGTTTTGTGGCAGACAGTTTTTCCCATAGACTGAGAGGGAAGAAGAGAGGATGGTTTCAGGATGATTCAAGGACATTACATTTATTGTGCATTTTATTTCTATTATTATACATTGTGATATATAATGAAATAATCACACAACTCACCATAATGCAGAATCAGTGGGAGCCCTGAGCTTGTTTTCCTGCAACTAGATGATCCCATCTGGGGGTGATGGGAGAGCAGTGGGGAGCCGTTGTAAATACAGATGAAGCTTTGCTTGCTTGCTCACCCACTGCTCACCTCCTGCTGTGCGGCCTGGTTCCTGACAGGCCACAAATTGGTACCGGTTCATACCCGGTCCACGGCCTGGGGATTGGGAACCCCTGCCCTAGCAGACCTATTCTAGAGTAACTAGAAAGGGGCTAACAGCCAGAGGGGCTGAGAGGCCTGGGTTGCTCTGGAGAACATGCACCACTAAAAGTCACCAGTTCATTTATTCTAAAACAGAACATTTCAACCTGCTGTTCAGAGGCACTCAGGTGCTCAGATATGCCATAATGCTTTCCTGCGATGGAATCAAGAAGTTCTTAGAAGTTGAGGAACATGTGGTTTAGCACGTGGTCTCACATGTGGTGGGCAGTCAGCAGATGTTTGCTGTGGTGCCTGATGAATAAATGAGGGGCCCAGGTTAGCTGTCCGATTGGACAGCTTCTTCATCACACAGCACAGTCACACTTTGTGCCATGCAGGGTGATGTGCTGAAAACCATTTAACCTCTTCAGTCCAGGAGCTGACGTTAAGATGCCATAGCAGGACGTAGACACTGGACCACTGCATAATTTAGAATGGTAATGCATGTACACCAAGGTCAGATCAGAGCCAACAGGTGAACTTACACGACATAAGACAGCATAGCACAGTGGTCACTGTCATGACCCCATGCCTCGGAGTCAGATGCACCAGTTTTCAGATCACAGATGTGTCATTTATAGCACTTTGTGTCCTTGGACAGATTACTTAGCCTCAGTTTCTTCAGCTCTGAAATGGAGTTATAATGTCAAACCAACAGGATTGTTATGAATATTAAATGAGAAAAGCATATATTAAGTGCCTGATACATATTGAATACTTAATAAATGAACTTTAGAGAATTTTTGATTAACTGGGTTTTCTGGTTTACCAGCATTAAGTTTTTGAAAGCACCTATTTTGTAAATTCCTTTTAAAAATTCTTTTCTAAATGTTAGTTTTCTACAGCTCACAGACTATAAAGCACTGAGTTTTTCCTTATTTTTAACTAAGTCTTGAAAGATGATTAAAAGTTATGTACTCAGTCACTTAATCATGTCCACCTCTTCATGACCCCATGAACTGCAGCATGCCACGCTCCTCTGCCCATGGGATTTTCCAGGCAAGAATACTGAAGTGGAGTGCCATTTCCTCCTCTAGAGGATCTTCCCAACCCAGGGATTGAACCTGTATCTTTTGCGTCTTCTGCATGAGCAGGCTCGGATTCTTTATGACTAGTGCCACCTGACCGGACAGGAAGTGGAGGAGTAACATTCAGGCAAGAGGGAACAATGCAAGCAGGGAAACAAAGAGCCAGCAGCGAGGGGTGACTGAGTGCAGATGAGAGGGGAGAAAGCAGGAGGGGCAACCTGGGAGTCAGGTGATAAGAAGCCTTCAAGTCCAGGCCAAGGAAGCTGGCCTTTACTCTGTAGTGTGTAATAGCGCCAAGAATGGTCCTATCAGATCTGTGCTTTAGAAAGCTAACTGTTCAAGCTGCATGATGGACAAACTAAAGAAGGTGAGAATAGAAGCAGCAAGGTTACCAGTCCTGGCAAGGCAGCAACCATTGGCCTGAGCTCGGTCAGTGGGAACAGAGGGGGAACGGGTATCGCATATTTCAAGGGAAGGATCATAGAAGGAACTGGCCCCTGGGGACCATTTGAATGTAAGAACTGAGGAAAAGAGAGGGGGTCAAAATGGACTCTGCATTCTCACTTGAGCTACTGGGTGGGCAGAGGATACAGGGAAGAGTTGAATTGGGAGAAGTTGTTCTGAATAATGATTGCAGTTTGAACTACCAAGTGTGATGACGTGACACTAATAAATAAGCATAATAATCATAGCTTGTATTTATGGAAAGTTTACTGTAGGCCAAGCACTAATGTAAGTGTCAACTCATAAACAACTCTTTGAGGAGGTGCTGTTGTCATCTCTCTTTTATAGAGACTCAGCTCATTTTGGTATCTTTTCCAAGATCCCACAGTTGGTATATGGCAGAGCTGGGATTCAAACCCAGGAAGACTGACTCTGTAATCCACATGGTGAACATGATGCTATACTGCTTTTCAGTGCAGTTCAGTCACTCAGTCGTGTCCGACTCTTTGCGACCCCATGAATCGCAGCACGCCAGGCCTCCCTGTCCATCACCAACTCCCAGAGTTTACCCAAACTCATGTCCATCGAGTCGGTGATGCCATCCAGCCATCTCATCCTCTGTCGTCCCCATCTCCTCCTGCCCTCAATCCTTCCCAGCATCAGGGTCTTTTCCAATGAGTCAACTCTTCGCATGAGGTGGCCAAAGTATTGGAGTTTCAGCTTCAACATCAGTCCTTCCAATGAACACCCAGGACTGATCTCCTTTAGGATGGACTGGTTGGATCTCCTTGAAGTCCAAGGGACTCTCAAGTCTTCTCCAATACCACAGTTCAAAAGCATCAATTCTTTGGCGCTCAGCTTTCTTTCAGTCTAACTCTCACATCCACACATGACTACTGGAAAAACCATAGCCTTGACTAGATGGACCTTTGTTGGCAAAGTAATGTCTCTGCTTTTTAATATGTTATTTAGGTTGGTCATAACCTTCCTTCCAAGGAGTAAGTGTCTTTTAATTTCATGGCTGCAATCACCATCTGCAGTGATTTTGGAGCCCCAAAAAATAAAGTCTGACACTGTTTCCACTGTTTCCCCATCTATTTCCCATGAAGTGATAGGACCAGATGCCATGATCTTAGTTTTCTGAATGTTGAGCTTTGAGCCAACTTTTTCACTCTTCTCTTTCACTTTCATCAAGAGGCTTTTTAGTTCCTCTTCACTTTCTGCCATAAGGGTGGTGTCATCCGCATATCTGAGGTTATTGATATTTCTCCCGGCAATCTTGATTCCAGCTTGTGCTTCTTCCTGTCCAGCGTTTCTCATGATGTACTCTGCATATAAGTTAAAATAAGCACGGTGACAATATACAGCCTTGAAGTACTCCTTTTCCTATTTGGAACCAGTCTGTTGTTCCATGTCCATTTCTAACTGTTGCTTCCTGACCTGCATACAGGTTTCTCAAGAGACAGGTCAGGTGGTCTGGTATTCCCATCTCTAAGAATTTTCCACAGTTTATTGTGATCTACACAGTCAAAGGCTTTGGCTTCTGCTTTTCAGGATCCTTAAATCTGTGATGATTGAAGGTCTTGCCATGCTTTGGGATTGTTGTGCTCTATATTCCTAATTAAAAATTAGAATATTTTAAATCATGAAATTACAAAACGCTTGCTTCTTGGAAGGAAGGCTACAACAAACCTAGACAGCATATTAAAAAGCAGAGACATCACTTTGCCAACAAAGGTCCACATAGTCAAAAGCTATAGTTTTTCCAGTAGTCATGTACGTATGTGAGAGTTGAAATATAAAGAAGGCTGAGCACCAGAGAATTGATGCTTTTAAATTGTGATACTGGAGAAGACTCCTGAGAGTCCTTTGGACAGCTTAGAGATCAAATGAGTCAGTCCTGAAAGAAATCAACCCTGAGTATTCATTGAAAGCTTAATGGTAAAACTGAAGCTCCAATACTTTGGCCACCTGATGTGAAGAGCCAACTCGTTTGAAAAGACCCTAATGTGGGGAAGGATTGAAGGCAAAAGAAAAAGGGGGTGGCAGAGGATAAGATGGTTAGATAGCATCACTGACTCAATGGACATGAATTTGAGCAAACTTCAGGAGATAGTGGAGGGTAGCGTGCTGTAGTCCATGGGTTGCAAAGAGTCAGACATGACTTAGCAACTGAACAACAAATAATCCTAATAAGTCAGGACTCAAAATGACAAGGATGGAAGAAGATGGATTTGGATTCATAGAAGTAATGTTTAAGAGTATTTAATCTGTTCCCACACTTCACCTCCCAAGTCCCCTAGAAAGCAGGTTTTGACTAAATGTATTAGATCAGTTTAGTTTTCCTCTTTGGAACATTGAGATTCGTTGCAGATTCCTAACACTCAAGTTCCACTTGGTTACAGTTAGGTTATACTGACATGAGATCCTGACAGTATCCATGGCCACTCCCTGTCCAAGCAAGGCAGTATTATCCTTTAAGACAGTTACTGCAGAAAATGTTTCTATTCTGAGTTGACAGAAAAAGCAGACAGTCTTAAAGATTAACTGTGGTCTAAGGAAGCCTGGACATTATCTCAAAATAACATAAAATGCCTGAATTGCAGTAAATGAAGGAAATGGAACAGTTCCACCCAGAGAAGAACTGTTGTAGCTATTTAGGTGGAATCTACAGTTATGCCGTTTGGTAATAACTAGTGTGCAAAAACAGACCACGTTTATAGACAGCCATGCTGTGGAGGAGGGCCCAGAAATAGTCAGCTCTGCCCTTGACCTTGAGGAGCTTACTTTTACTGGGAAGAGAAAATAGATACCCAAGAAATTCACACCAGCCTCACACGTGCAAGTACAGAATAATATGGTACTATCGGAGTAAGTAGAAAATGATAAGGAATTCATTCCATGTTCTCACTTAAGACATTTGTCTTGGGAGTTCCCTGGCGGTTCAGTGGTTAGGACTTGGTACTTTCACTGCCAAGGCCCAGGTTCAATCCCTGGCCAGGGAACTAAGATCCTGCAAGCCACATGGCACAGCCAAAAAAAACCTGTTTTATTAATGGACCAAGTACTATATTACACTAATAAGTCTTTTTGTTTGCTTGCTTTGTTTTTTAGCATTTTGCTAAATACTTTGGATTGTCTTTATTCCCAGGGTAACCCAATGAAAGAGAGACTATGATTATGCCTATTATACAGATGAGGAAAGTGAAGCTCAGGAAGGTTAAGGAACAAGTGAGGTCACACTGTTCATAACCCACAGTGTTAAGGTATGGACCCAAAACTCTAACCCCAGAGTTCACTCTTAACCACTGTGGTGCACTGCTCAGAAATAAGTAAAACCTACTCCTCACACCCAGGAAGTGCACGTAAGAGACAGACCTGAATCACTGCGCCTTACACAGTGCCCCCTGGGAGGTGCCGACAGTTACCAGGGTGTCGAGGAGAAATCAGATATCATTTTAGGGAAACCCAATTTGGATGATCATGCAGTATTTATCCACCATGAGACTTTTTATTTTAAAAGAAAGAATAGTTTCTCTCTTTCAAGGAGTTATTCCTAAAAATAGCTAAGTGTATGACAACTTCTTTTGTGTAGGAAAAGGGTCTGCTTAGATACTGGTTAAAATTTGTTTTTATTTTCTCCTACTGAAACTCCATGTTCTTGATTTTGTGTTATTTCACATCATTTTGCATCTTAGTCATTTATTGCAAGATTTGTATTCAGCCAGATTTGAGTGTCGTGTTCTTCCAGTTGGCTCTATACCATCCCTTTAGGCATATGGAAAAGTTGAAGGATGAATATCTGTATGCAAGAGAGAGGGAGATGAGAGAATTTCCCTAAAAGATGGGATACATATTTAAGATGGCATAATGAAAGCAAATATAATTTGATGCCTCAAAGTAGAGATCTTTAGTACTTTACAAAAAAAACACTCTCTTACAAACTCAAAAAGAGGAGAAAGTATTTGTATTTTTAATTCCCCAGGATCTGCAAATTAGCCAGAAACATTGATCCATAGAAAAACAAATGGTTCTGAAAAAAAGTCACATACGCTTTGCCTTTCTTTTAAATTTGCGACTCGAATTTGTCTAGAGACTGGTGTGTCCTTGTCATCCAGCCAGGTTATACTGACTCAAGATAAGAATAGATGAGCTGTACTTCTGTTGGCCCAGCTGAGCTTGCTTTATGAACCCAGAACTTTGGAGTGTAGAGAGTTTGAAGGCAAGAGGAGGAGTCATAAAAACTGTGTTGTGCACTGTGATTCAGAGACTCTAAGTCACCATCAGTCATCACAGTCATTTCCCAGCCTGAATCTCAGGGAGAAAACAGTGCTGCCGACTTTTCTGAATCTTCCTTCCCAGCTTGGCTGGAAAGCGAGGGAAGGATTAGGGTCTGGACTTCAGAGAATTTTGGAGTTCCTGTTATATTCTTAAATATCTTTTCAGGAGGAAAAATGCTACAACTTTAAATATCATATGTGTATCATTCTTTATTCCAGTCTAATTTATGTGATAATCTATAGGAAAGAAGTAGCATTCTTCCAGAGTTTAGAAATGGGACGAATAATATTAAGAATCGAAGTGCTTTGTAGAAATAATCCAAAGAAATAGCCTTTATAGGCTGAGAAAAGCTACAGTGAAGGTGATGTAGATAATTCCAAGAACTCAGTGGTAATTTTAAGTAAGAAATGAAGCCGATCACTTGTATTCTGTTTTAACCAGAGAAAAGCTATATTGATGGGAGTATAGGAATGTTGTGGGGAAGATGACATAAAGAGTGAGAGTGTGACATGGTTTATCCCACTCTGCGTAAGGGAGAGAGTTTTGTGGAGGTTATAATTCCACTCACATGAGAGACAGTCTCTAGATCAGACTTCACATGGTCTAGATGAAATAATAACTTGATAATAATAGTTGTAATTAATAGGCACATGCAATATTCCAGGCTCTGGGCTAGCTTCTTTTTTATATTGCCTTAACCAAAAAGTTTGTTTGGGTTTCCCATAACATCTTGTAGAAAAACCAAAATGAACTGTTTGGCCAACCCAGTGTGTCATTTAATCCTCACAACAGTTTACCTTCATTATTCAAAGACGGAAACTGAGGCTCAGAGACATTAAATGACTTGCCTAAGACTGCACACCTAATGGGTAGCAGAGCTGGGATTTGAATCTGGTTCTGCCTTTGAATGCTTTATTCATTTACTTGTTTTTAAAAAGTTGAATGACTACTAAGTGCCAGGAACTATTTCAGATACTAAGAATTATAAAGCAGTAAACAAAATGCCCCCAGCCCCTACATTCATAGAGCTTATGTTCTAGTGAAGAGAGATAAAGAAACAAACAAAATATACAATCCGTCAGCTCGTTGGTAGAGTATGATTTAAAAAAAAAAAAAGGCTGGGCTCTAGGGAATGCCAGGGTGAGAGTCTTCAGTTTTAAATCAGGAAGCAGTAAGACTTCCCTGGTGGTCCAGTGGTTAAGACTCCTTGCTTCCACTGTAGGGAACATGGATTTGATTCCTAGTTGGGAAACTAAGATCCCACATGCTTCACGATGCAGCCAAAAAAAAATCCAGCAGAAGAGGAAGATCTCACTGAGCAGGCATCCTGCAGGGGCTGAAAGAATGAGCTTCGGGAATATCAGAGGGGAGAGCGGGGTGAACAGCAGTCTCAAAAGAGCTCTTCAGTTTCCTTTGCTCTCCCAAGACTGCCTGCATCTCTTGTCCTGATTCTGGGCCCACCAGCCACCGTTCTGATTACTGATTCTAGTCCCAAAGTCTGGTAGGGAGCCCCTCTGAATGATTACTGGAAAGGCATATTCTCCAGAATCAGTTTAATATGGTGGCTTCTGGCCTATATAGCAGTCCCTGGTAAGGTCATTGGTGGTGAGTCCATCTCTAAGAATTTGATCCCTCCACCATTCAGAACCTAATGGTAGAACCTACTAGAGACAGGAAGGAACCAGGCTTTGCAGTCAGCTGCAGGTCAGCTTTGAACCAGGGTTCAAATCTTGGTCCTACTGTACACTAACTGTGATTCAGGAAGGTTTCCTCAACCTCTCCAAGTGCCAGCTTGCTCATCCATGAAGATGACAATACTTGCCACTCAGGGTGTGCTGGTGTCAACAGTGATAACATCTTTAAAGCTGTAGGCATGCTGCCTAACTTGGAAAGGGCTCAAGACATGCCAAGTAGGCTGAAGGGGATCCTGCATGTGGGGAGAGCAGTTTTCAACATGCGAGCGGCTCAGTCTCATTGAGAAGGACTTGCAGTTGGTGAAGGAGTCAACCACTCAGATGTCCGGAGATGTGCCCTCCAGGCAGAAGGACTAGCCAGCGCTGAAGCCAAAGGCAGAAACCTGCCAGTGTGTTTCAAAAAGAGCAGGGATACTAGGGGCTGGACTAAGTGAGCGTGAGGAGTGGGAGAGGAAGGGGGCCAACGGCCAAATCACAGAGGGTCTTGTCAGCCTTGGTGAAGACTGACTTTTATTCTGAGTGGAATGGGGAGTCTGCAAAATTTGGGCAGAGGAGTGACATGATCTGTTGTTTATGTCTTAGAAGGGACCCTCTGGCCACCATATTGAGGACAGACAGTGTGGGGGGACGAGGAGAAACAAGACACCATTGAGGAGGTTATTACGGCAGCTTGGGAGAGAGAAAGATAACTGAGAGACAGGGTACAGTGCAAGTAGAGAAAAACGGTTGAATTCCTGCTGTGTTTTGAAGACAGAACCAACTGGACTTGCTGACAGACTGGATGTGGGGTGTGAGAGATGAGAAGAGTCAAGATGACTCTTAAGACAGAAGTCCTGAGTGATGGGAAGGAGCCACCATCCATGGAAATGGTGAAAGCCTGGGTGGAACAGGTTTGAGAAAGAAGATGAGGGTTTGTTTTTGAAACTTAGAAGTCTGTTAGACATGCCAGGGAAAAAAGAATATTTACTGGCCATTAACATTTAATGTATCTCCAATGTTTAGCAAAGGATCTAGCCCTCCAAATATATTGTTTGAATGAAAGATAAGAAAAGTTATTCAAACACCAAGTGAAATAGGTATCAGATGATCCCATTTTTTTTATGTGTATACAAACACACATATACACATATTTGTACAAGAAAAGATACAGATACCAAAATATTAACAGTAGTTATATGGGATATGGCCGAGTGATTTTAACCTAGTCTCTCTCTTTGAAAATGTGTATAACATCTCTATAAAATAAAAGGGGGACATTCTCTGAAGAGTGAGAAGACTGATTCTAGCTTATCAACAAATCCTAGGGTTTTTTCAACCATTGCCAAGTCGATGAACCCTTGAATTGTTTACAGATGGTGTCCTTCATGAATAGGACCACTGTGGACAGGTTGTTCTTTTCTTTTGAAGTATTTCTTCTTGATCTACTCCCAAAATTAGAAACAACAGACTAAAAGATAAAAAGATTTGTAGCTCTTCTTAAGCATTGCCAGATGGCTTTGCAGAAAAATTGAACCAATTTAGAATTCCAACAGTGAAAGGATGCTAGACAGTCTGTGGGGAAAGATATCCCCTTCTACTAAGTCAGGATTTCAGTTTCACACCAGAAAATTACTTAGCAACACTTTTTCACTTGCCACGGGGGCATAAAAGGGCTTCATGAAGGTCTTTCATATTTTTCAGGCGTAGGAATTGGCGTGGTCCACGCTGGGTACGAGCGACGCCTGGCCCATCACCTGGGAGCACACAGCACACCCTCGATCCTAGGAATCATAAATGGGAAGATCTCCTTCTTCCACAATGCAGTTGTCCGTGAGAACCTGCGGCAGTTTGTAGAGAGTCTGCTTCCAGGGAACTTGGTGGAGAAAGTAAGTATGTGGCTTAGAAGTAGTTTAAGAGCACCTAGGATTACTGGTTGCTCTGAACTCAACCCATGGTCATCCTCAGACCTGAGTTTCATTTTGAGCAGGACAAGACACATATTAGATAATTGCTCAGACTAAATCATTTAAATGAAGTCTTCTAGAGGCTGAAAATTGAAATAGGTGAAGTAGAGAGACTGAAAGGATTATCCCTGTTAAAACCATTGGGAAGACTGATGCTGTCATAGGAAGTGAAGTTACTCAGTCGTATCTGACTCTTTGCAAACCCATGGACTATAGTCTGCCTGGCTCCTCCGTCCATGGGATTTCCCAGGCAAGAATACTGGAGTGGATTGGCATTTCCTTCTCCTTGGGATCTTTCTCACACAGGGATAGAACCCAGGTCTCCAGCATTGCAGGCAGACTCTTTACCGTCTGAGCCACCAGGGAAGCTTCCCTTCCCTTCCTGTCACAGGAATCTGAGCCTAAAATGAGAGTGCGTCTTATTTTCTTAACAAAAAGTTAGGTCACAGCATAGGATGGAGAGTTTCTTTCCAGCTTCATGCATTTGTTCATTTGAAGATACTTTTCTTAAGAGAGTATTCAAATTAAATTCTATTTGGTTATATATTTAAGGATCCTAGCTGTTGAAAGCACTAGATTCCATGAAATCAGATGTTATTTTTGGAACTTTCAAAGCACATATGATGCCACAGTATGAATAAATTTCACAAACAAAAGACTGAGCTAGAGAAACTAGGCACAAGGAGTTCATACAAGCTAAACTATGATTTTTTTTATTTAAGAAGCATTTTTCCCTCAGTTTCTTAGGTTAGAACAGGATCTTATTTTGCTTTACTTGAAAATGATTCATATGTATACCTGTGGCTGATTCATGTTGATGTTTGGCAAAAAACAACAAAATTTTTATAGCAATTATCCTTCAATTAAAAAAAAAATAAAATTTTTAAAAAGAAAATTATTTTTGATTTAATAATACCAAGAAGAGTTAAACACCCAGCTGTGTCCATTCCTATTTCTACACAGTCTATCCCACCAGGATCATTACCCACAAAAGAAACATTTGTTGGAGTTAGCTTGAAATTGTCAGAGCGTACTGTAGCCTCCTAAAATCATGACAGGCTGTTTTGGTAGGTCCTCAGACCTTTCCACGGAGAAGGCAATGGCACCCCACTCCAGTACTCTTGCCTGGAAAATCCCATGGACAGAGGAGCCTGGTAGGCTGCAGTCCATGGGGTCGCTAAGAGTCGGACACGACTGAGCGACTTCACTTTCACTTTTAACTTTCATGCATTGGAGAAGGAAATGGCAACCCACTCCAGTGTTCTTGCCTGGAGAATCCCAAGGATGGGGGAGCCTGGAGGGCTGCCATCTCTGGAGTCGCACAGAGTCGGACACGACTGCAGCAACTTAGCAGCAGCAGCAGCAGCAGACCTTTCCAAATACCTGTTATATGTCGGGCACTACTCTTAAGTACTGAGGATACTTCTCAAGAAGCTCCCAATCTAATCGGTGACTATTTCCATCCTATATGCAGAGTGTCCATCCTAGAGACTTGAGAAAGGCTTCCTGGCAGAAGTGACCTCTGTACTGAGTTTTCTGGGTGAGGAAAGTGAAGTAAGGAATGAGTTCCAGGCAGGCAGAGGTCTGGAACATGAGATAGCCTGCTGTGTATGAGGTAGTCATTAGTGAGTGGGAGAGGACAGGCTAAAGCGGTTAAGGGGGAAGAAACGGGAATCTCAGCATGAGAGTCTCCTTTAAAGAAACTTGGCCTGCAAGTGATAGAGCCATTGAAAGAGGCTGAGCAGTGGAGTGAAATGATCAGATTGAAGTTCTATATAGATCACTCTGGGAGCACAGTTGAAAGATAAACTTTGAACTACGACAAAAATTTTCTAGAAAGTAATTTACTCATGTTTTTGTTTTCTTAGGATTATTTTAAGGCATGAACAGGGAAGCACATAAGTATCAATTCACACTAACACAACATTGGAAAGAAGTTATACTGTAATTTAAAAGTTTTTTTAAAAGTAGCAATTCAGATGGCAGTGAGTGAAATTATGTGATATATAGGTGGAGTGGGCCCACTTATTTTTATTTAAGTCATTTTGTAAGAGAATTATTTCATTGTCTTCTAATAAACTAAAAAGTCACCTATAATTAAGCAAACCAGCTTCAAAAGCTCAATTTTTTTATATGATCAGTAATAATTTCAGAAAGATTATGATTTCAGTCTGTATGAGTTGGATCACATGAAAATATGAAATCAATATCTCTGTTCTTTTAATTAATTTTAGTTAAATGAAGGCAAAAAGATTAGTTGCCTGCATTTTTTATTTTTTACAGAACAGTCTTTTATACTTATTTGATTCGGTTTATCTCCTGACTGGGTTATAATGTAACTGTTAAGAATTAAATGTTGCTATGTGAAACAGAACACCATTCCAGGTTCGATGCATGAGACAAGTGCTCAGGGCTGGGGCAATGGGATGACCCAGAGGGATGGGATGGGGAGGGAGGTGGGAGGGGGGTTCAGGATGGGGAACACATGTAAACCCATGGCTGATTCATGTCAATGTATGGCAAAAACCACTACAATATTGTAAAGTAATTAGCCCCCAACTAAAATAAATAAATTTATTTAAAAAAAAAAAGAATTAAATGTTGCAACTGACATCCTCTTTTCAATTCAAGGTTACAAACAAAAATTATGTCAGGTTCCTCTCTGGCTGGCAGCAAGAGAATAAACCACGTGTCCTCCTGTTTGACCAAATGCCCACCATACCACTGCTCTACAAGGTACTTTAGGTGTCCGGGTAATGTTTCCTCTTATTTTGGTGATTTTCCTTTTTATAAGTAATAGCTCACCCCATGAGAAATGTTTGAAGACCAGAAATTTGCCTTAAAGCACTGTATGTTGAGGACCTACTGATGCTAGTACTGTGTTAGCACTTTCCACACACACAATAGCATTTAATCTTCAGAAGAACCCAACAGTACAGATTATGATCCCTATTTTATAGACCAGAATACTGAAGCTTATAGTGGTTGTATAACCTGCCCAAGGTCTCCCTGCAGTGGGTTGAATGTCGACTCCTTTGAAGCCTGATTCCCAGCCTGGCCTCTGAATGATACTCTGTACTGCACTTGCACACGTCTGGTTGTCACTGTGACAGGAGATGGGAGAGGAAAGTGCTCAACCGTTGGCATGGTCACGGCCATCTTACGTCCTCGGGGTACAGGTTGTAGAGGCGTGGATGGACCTAGAGTCTGTCATATGGAGTGAAGTAAGTCAGAAAGAGAAAAACAGACAGATAGCAATGCATATATGTGGATTCTAGAAAAATGGTACAGATGAACCTAGTTCCAGGGCAGGAATAGAGACGCAGACATAGAGATGGATGGGTGGACTTAGTGGGGGAAGGGGAGAGTGAGATGAATTGGGAGATTAGGTTTGAGATAAATACACTACCATGTGTAAAATAGGTAGCTTGTGGGAACTTGATATATAGCATAGGGAACTCAGCTCGGTGCTCTGTGATGACCTAGAGGAGTGGGATTGGGGGTCGGGGAGGTGGAGGGACGTCAAAGAGGGAGGGAATATATGTATATGTATAGCTGATTTGCCCTGTTGTACAGCTAACAACATTATAAAGCAGTTATACTCCAGTTTAAAAAAATAAATAGTAGTTGGGGTACAGGTAATTCCTCAAACCTCTCACCCCCAGTACAGATCTCAGTAAGATGAATATCTTGCTCTATCTGAAAAACAGAGTTAATTGTTATTCAGCTTTGTTGGTAAGGTTTTTGCACCTAGAGGACCATAGAATTCCTACAAGAGTACAAGGGTGTTGCAGCTTGAGTGGGCCCGTATAAGCTAGCATCCATCTCCACCCACTGATTAGAACGAGTCACACTTAATTTAGATGCTGTGCTACCAATTTCATTTCTTCTTCTCTGTTACTCCCTAACAGTTGACTGCTTTCGCATACAAAGATTACTTGTCATTTGGATATGTGTATGTCGGTTTGAGAGGGGCAGAAGAGATGACAAGGCAATACAACATCAATGTCTATACCCCCACCATCCTGATCTTTAAAGAACACATCCACAAGCCTGCAGATGTTATCCAGGTACGTGGGTGTCGCCTTGTTTCAAGACGGCCCTCCCATTTTCTCTCAAGGTGTCATACTCAAATAAATAGCAAAATGGAGCAGAGTAGGAGAGGAGAAGAAACTAGTTTTAATCTCTTCCTTCAGGGACTTCCCTGGCAATCCAGTGGTTAAGATTCTGAGCTTCCACTGCAGGGGGCACAGATCTGACCCCTAGTCAGGGAACTAAGATCCCACATGCCTTGTGGTGCAGCCTAAATAAATAAATTAAATAAAGCTTTCAAAACTCTCAGACCTGTCTGTTGTATGTCAGACAGTAGGCTAAGTACTGAGGATACTTCTCAAGCAGCTCTCAATCTAATGGGTGACTGTTTCCTTCATAGAAGGAAATTCTTAAAGTCATAGAATTTAAAAATGAATTTTTAAAAAAATATGATTTGGTACTATTTTGCTTACAAAGATAATCTTTTGACAGAAAGTAGAATGGTGGCCAGAAGTTGGAGGAAGAAGAAATAGGGAGTTAGTGTGTAAGGGGTACAGTTTCAGTTTGGGAAGGCAAAAAAGTTCTGGAGATGGATGGCAGATGATGGTTGCAGAGCAGCGTGAATGATTAATGCCACAGAGTCATATACTTGAAAATGGTTAAAATGGTAATCTTGTGTACTCTGTAGCCACAAAAATAGAACAATAAATAATAGTCATCTTTGACCTCTAAAAAGCTCCTATTTGAAAAAATCAATAACCTTATTCTAAAACAAGTTATAAAAATAATTTTAAGGCTTCAGTATAGAACAGTAATTAAAAGGAATAAGAAAAAAATACTCTTTCATTTCATCCCATTAATCCCTTGGAAGTTTTTAGTTCTATAATTTAATATTCAAAAGTGCATAGGTAAAAAGACTTTCATTGTACTGAGATCTTGTAGGTAAGTAAAAGTTATTTGATCTTGCTCCAAAAAATATACAGTAAAATCACTGGGAAAAAATATATATACATTAACTCAAAGAACATACAGTGAATATTTATCTGATCTTAAGATAGGAAAGGGCTAAAAGTGTTGGGAAAAATCTTATTGGAAAAATCTTAATAACTTGATTATAAGCTTTACATTTTTATAGACAGACTTAAAATTTTTTGATTAAACAATAAGGGAAGTGTTTACAACCAATATAAAAGGGATTGTTATCTTTAATTTCTAATGAGCTTCTTCTAATCAAAGAAATCAACGCCAAACTTCTTGAGAATAACCACTTAATGAGTAGAGTTTTCTTTTGGGATGATGAAAATGTTTGTAACTAGATAGAGGTGAGGGTTACACAACACTGAGAATGTACTAAAATGCCACTGAGTTATACACTAAAATGGTTAATTTCATGTTACGTTACTCTTATCCCAATTTAAATTTTCCCCCCAAAATGAGTGAAGCAGGTGAACAAAATCCTGAGAAAAGATTCAAGTCACTAATAAACACTTTGTGTTTTTTTAAAGTATTTATTTATTTATTCAGCTGTACTGGATCTTCATTGCAGCATGCAGGATCTTTAGTTGCAACTTAAGTGTGGGATCTAGATTCCCTGACCAGGGATCAAACCCAGGCCCCCTACATTCAGAACGCAGAATCTCAGCCACTGGATCACCAAGGAGATCTCAATAAACACTTTAAAAAAGTAAATCTCACTAATAATCAGAGAGAAGCAATTAACATTTCCTTCTCTCATCAAATTGTTAATGATTTTTGAAGTAAGAATACTCAGTAGAGTTGAAGGTACAGAGAAACTGGCACTTCTCTTCCTTGCCTTGCTGGAAGAAGCTTCAAAAATTCTCAGGAAAAAAAAAAAGTTTTCAGAAAAGTGATTGTGTGATAAAATATCAACTGCCTAGCAAAACAGCACTCCTGAGTACCTGCTGTGTGCCAAACACTGCTCTGTGGGCTGAGGGTGCAGCCCTGAACAAAATTAGCAGGATTCCCTGTCCTGGGTTCTCATGGGGACAACAATCATGACACGCTCTGTCATGGTATATTATATAGTGATGTGTGCTAACGAAAAAATAAAACAGGGGAGAGGAGTACAGGGTGTTAGGGCAAAGGGCTCACATTTTTAAGGTGGACCAGCCAAGAAGGACCTCGTTAAGGTGACACTTGAGTAAAGAACTGAGGGAGATGAGATTACCTTTTATGACTCTATCCTAAAGGAATAGGAACTCAGGCAAAAAATTACATACAGAGATGTTAAATATCATTCATATACCGAAAATGAGGGGGAAATATAAACATCCAGTGGTAGGGTAATTATTGATACCTCCCAGATGTGCGTGCTCAGTCGTTCAGTTGTGTCCGACTCTGCAACCCCATGGACTGTAGCCCGCCAGCCTCCTCTGCCTGTTAATTTTCCAGGCAAAAATACTGTAGTGGGCTGCCATTTCCTTCTCCAGGGTATCTTCCCGACCCAGGTATTGAACCCCAGTCTCCTGCTGCTCCTGCATTGGCAAGCCGATTCTTTACCACTAAGCCACCTGGAAAGCCCCACATCCCAAATAGGGACTATTATATAGCCATTTAAAATGGCAGTTTACTTGGACTTCTTTGGTGGTACAGTGGTTAAGAATTCATCTTGCAATGCAAAGGTCACAGGTTCAATCCCTGGTCAGGGAACTTAAGATCCCACATGCCACAGAGCAACTAAACCTATGTATTCAGGAGCCCTTGAGACACAACTAAAGTCCATGCACCCCAACAAAAGATCCTGTGTGAGGCAACCCAGATCTGATGCAGCTGAAATAAATGAATAAATAAAAAATTTTTAAATAAAAGTTAAATAAAAAAAATGGCAATTTAAGAATAACTAATGATGGGGATACTTTTCATAACATAATGTTAAAGAGCAAGCAGGATGCAAAATGTATATGCTGTTTATAATACACTGCTCTCAATTTTGTGAAGTGAATATTATTTCGGTATTTGGGTTTCCAGAAATCCCTGTAATGAACACGTATTTTTTAATGTTACTTTTTAAAAATCAACAAGAGCCCTTTGATACTTTCTCTTATAAGAGGCTAGAGTGAAAAGAAAGAGATATTCTATAAAAATCCTTTATTTCATTCATTCAATACATTCATTGCCTGCTTGCTGAGCACTAAATACAGAACAACTCTGACATCCAGAGTTAGTCTTTATACTGAATCTTTATCAGACTCAGAGTCAGGGGAGGAGAAAAACCTAAAGGAGTTTTCATCCACTGTAGTAGGTGTCTCCCTTAGATGCAGGGTGAACTCTGGGTACCATGTGAAGGAGGAAGGTTACCTGAGACTATGAGACTAAGGTAAGGAACCAGATAGGGAAAGTGGATAGTAAGGAAAGAAGAGCAGGTTTAAAAAGAAGACAATGAGTTCAGTTGTGGACATAAGAAGTAGACTGCCTGGGAGCTGCTTGGCAGTCCAGTGGCTAAGACTTTGCACTCCCAATGCAGGACACCTAGGCTCGATCCCAGATCTGGGAACTAGTTCCCACATGCCAAAAGTAGAGATCCCGCATGCCGCAACAGAGATAGAAGATCCCATGTGCCACACTTAAGACCCGGTGCAGCCAAATAAATAGATAAATATTTTGAAAAAGGAAAGAAAGGAAGAACTGCCTTTAGGAAATCTAAGGGGAGGTGTGCCTCCGTAGGAAGTCTAAGGAGGCAGGGATCTAGATCTGAGGAAAGGCAGAAGGTGATCTCCCAGGCATCGTATGTTACGTAAGGAGAGGAGGGAGCCAAGGACGAAACTCTGGACAACAACCAGCAAATAAAAAAGAGGGGGTGCCTGACGGCAGCTAAGCAGGAGCCAAGAGAGAGAGTCAGGAAGCAAGCAAACACCAGGTGTGGAAGAGGGGAAGGAAGGTCATCTCAATAAGATTTCCTAAATTGCTTTTTAGTAATAGCATGTGCCCTTGAGAACTGTTATTTACTTGTTCCCTGGGGAAAATTGTAAACCAAGCACATTAACAGAGTTACCAGAACAGTGGGTGCCTCCCCAGTTTGCTCTTTATTGTCAATAATCGTGTTTATTTTCATTCATGCAGTTTGGGCTGCTGCACCGCGTCTTCATTATGGTGTCTTCTCTTGTTGCAGAGCGCAGGTGCTAGAGCACACAGGCTTCAGTAGTTACGGTGTGGGGACCCAGATACCCACGGCATGTGGGATCTTCTCTTGTTGCAGAGCGCAGGTGCTAGAGCACACAGGCTTCAGTAGTTATGGTGTGGGGACCCAGATACCCACGGCATGTGGGATCTTCCCAGATCAGGGATTGAACTCATGTCCCCTGCATTGGCAGGTGGATTCCTAACCACTGGACCACTGTCCCCAGTTTGCTCTTTATGAATATAAAAATGCATTCTTAACATAAACCGAGTCCTTGCAGTGACGAGAGGCTTAGTGTGACACTGGTAGCACCAGTGGTGTCTCTCTCTTGGCTCTAGGTAATTTGTTTTTATTTGCTGTATCATGTATGGCTACATGAGAACGGATTTATTCATGCTTTCTGTTGATGGACATGTGCATATTTGCATCATGAAATGAGATGGGACGTGTCCTCCCTTCTTCCCTTCTCAGGAAGACTTTACAGAACATTAGGTTGTCTTCCTTGAAAGTCTGCTCAAAACCACCTACAAAGCCATCTCAGCCTGAATTTGTGTTTAAGGAAATATTTTTGACTACTGACTCATCTTCTTTAATGGTTATAGAACTATTTTCTCTTTTTTTCAAGTATTGTTTTATTTTTCCTAGAGATTTTTCTGTTTCACCTAAATTTTCAAATTTAAATATATATATAATATACATATATATATGTGTACACTTATTTTTTAGTTTTGGCAACATAGGTAGTGATTCCTCCCCGTCATCCTTGGTAATGGTTACCTGTGGGTCTCTCTCTTTATTTTCATGATTGGTTTACCAGAGGTTTGTCAATTTTATTAGCTCCTCCAAAGAATGAATGTTGGTTTGTTCTTACATTTTTATTTTGTTTTATTGATTTCTATTTTCATCTTTATTATTTGCTTCTTTCTACTTTTGTATTTTTGCTGTAACTTCGTGATAGGGATATCTAGTTCATTAATTTCTTTTCTGTTATACTCATTTTTTAATATTTATTTGTTTTATTGTTCGGTCTTCATTGCGGCAGGTGGAATTTTTCACTGTGGCGCCCAGACTCCAGAGCACATTGGCTCTGTAGTTGGCAGCACATGGGCTCAGTTGATGGGCCCCAAGGGCTTAGTTGCCCCATAGCATGTGTGATCTTAGTGCCCCGACCAGGGATCGAACCCACGTCCCCTGCATTGGGAGGCAGGTTCTTAACTACTGGACCACCAGGGAGGTCCCCTGTTGTCCCCTGGAGTAGGAAATGGCAACCCACTCCACTATTCTTGCCTGGAAAATTCCACTGGACAGACAAGCCAGGCGGGCTACTACAGCCCATGGAGCTGCAAAGAGTTGGACAAGAGTGAGCAACTGAGCACACACACACTCCAAATATACTTTATCTGCATCCCAAAGTTTTGATAAATAATATTTTCACTAGTCACTCCAAATTCAAAATATTTTCTTACATCTGATATGCTCTCTTCTCAGATCAAGAAGTTACTCAGAGTTTCTTAACTTCTAAGCATAAAGCGATTTTCTGGTTCATATCTTGCGTTGATGTCTTGGTTAATTGTGGTCAGAGAACCTGCTATACATAATTTCAGTTCTTTGAAATGTATGAAAATTAGTAATAACAAAGTGGTCATCATACAATTTTGTAGTCCGTCTTTTATACTCAATAACATTGCTACGTTGAAATTTATTTTTAATTATTCAGTTTACTGTAAATCTCAAATGGAAGTAAATTTGCCTAAAAATTCAAAATTATTGACTTTTTCAATCTGCCGTCATAAAACAGTCTACAAAAGTTCCCCAAGCACTTGAGTTTTCCTTTGACCTGAAATAGTTGCATCATTGCTTTCAGCCCTGCATTGTTAGAAAAGACCACCACATGTTTATTTGTTCAAACAGGTTTAACTTTCTTGGTTTTATTGCTTTAGCCAGGCTCAGCCATATTTTTATTAAACTGTAAGTCAAGCCCATTCTCAGTGAGAAAACTGAGTAAAAATCAACTGTCTCTTGGTTTTTCTCCAGGCCCGAGGTATGAAGAGACAGGTCATTGATGACTTTATCACCCAAAACAAGTATCTGTTGGCAGCCAGGCTCACCAGCCAGAAGTTGTTCCATGAACTCTGCCCCGTGAAACGGTCTCACCGACAGAGGAAGTAAGGACCGAAGGCCTTGACCCTGCTCATCATGTCACATGTTACTGAAAGGCAGTTAAACGTTGACCCTGGGACAGTCAGAATCTATGCTTCACGTTCAAATATAGATGAACAGCTATGATAGTAGAGGGGTATGTCAGTCCAGGGCGCCTTAGGACCAAATGATTGGCTGTGCCAGAGAAGATCCCCCTGAGAGCTGAGCCCTAAAGAGTGAGTAGGTTCTGCCAGGTGTCAGGGAGAGCCTGTGAAGCTCGGTGAAGCAGTGTGAAGTGAGAGAACGCTGCTGTTTTCTACCAGAGTGTCCCACACAGGGCAAACCTCTGCAGGTCTAGGAGAGGAGCCAGTAAATGACCGAACAGTAGGGCAGTGAGGGTGCTGAGGAAATGGTAAAATAATGAGCTGGGCATGGCATGGCTGAGGCATCCTCATTCATACAGAGCATCTAAAAAGTCTGGAAAGACAGGGAAAACACTTCTTATAGCTCTTTCAGATTAAGGAGCCGGTGCCTTTAAATTTAGGGCTGTTTCATCTGTGAAAGGTGTCTGGATATGAAAGGAAACCATTTTGATCACATTATTTGAAAATACAACTAAAATAGTGTTTAAAATAGGAAACATTCCCTATGTTTCCAGACTTTTCAGATCCCTATATAGACTAACACTTTAATTAAATATAAGGAAGATGATCCTGGACTTTGAGGATTATTATTTATACACCCTTCAAAAAATATCCCAGTCCACACACTCCTCCCCTTTGTTTCCACCACCACCCTAGCCAGGCCAGTGTCACCTCTCGCTGAGGCCACCGTCTTAGCCTCCTACCCTCCTCTGCCCCCACTCCACTCCCACACCCTCGGTCAGTTCTCCATGTCAGCCAGTGATCGTCCTCCTTGCACTGTGAATTGGATTGAGTCCCCCTCCGTCTCTGGGTCTTTGCGCTTGCAATGCTCTTGGCCTGGAGCGCTCTGACCTCACTTCCTCTTGTGGCACCTCATTCAGGTCTCTGCTTCAGCATCACCTTCCCAGATGACATTTCCCTGACCAGCCTGTCTGATGGAGCATGGCTCCCAACCCACCCCGCACTCTTTCCCCTTCACTTTTTTTTTTTCTGTAACACTTACCACTACTTGTCGTGATCTGCCTGCCTATCTATCTATCTATCTGTTTTTTTGTCTGCCCTCCCCACTGGAATATAAGTTCCACAGGGGCAAGAATGGGGCTTCCCAGGTGGCTCAGTAGTGACAAATTCACCTGCCAAAGCAGGAGACACAGTTTGATCCCTCGATTGGAAAGACCCCCTGGAGGAAGAAATGGCAGCCCACTCCAGTAATCTTGCTGGAGAAATCCCATGGACAGAGGAGCCTGGTGGGCTACAGTCCATGGAATCGCAAAGAGTCAGACACAACTGAGTGGCTGAGCATAAGGGCAAGAACGTTGTTTGTCTTACCTGGCATCTAGTGAGTGCTCAGTAGTATCTTGGAGAAAGAATACCTAATTTGAATGACTAGATGAATTTGCCATTGGAACCACGGCAAAGGAAGACCTTCAGAATGAGGCCCAGTGGCCCTGGCCTGAGATAGGGTTAACCAGCCCTGCTTGAAGTGGAAGAACTAGAACAGGTGCCTTCTGCAAGGCCCTTCTGCATCAGCGGTTCAGTGACTGTTGCCTTCAAGGGCATTTCCAAATGTTGTGAAGTTTGATGTGGGGAGAGCATCATCAGTTTAGAAAGAAGCAGGTCCTTAATGCCTTGAACATCTTATCTCATTGGTGACCCTCATGCAGCTTTGGTTTCTAAAACGTGTTGGTTCTCTCTGTGAATGACTTCTCCTCTCCTTCACCTTCACTTGCCATTCAGGTTCTAGCCATGGCCTCGGGGACTAGTTACATGGTCTTTTCTTTTGTTGACGTGCAGGTACTGTGTGGTTTTACTGACTGCTGAGGCTACCAAGTTGAGCAAACCCTTCGAGGCGTTCCTGTCCTTTGCCCTGGCAAACACACAGGACACCGTGAGGTTCGTGCATGTCTACAGCAATCGGCAGCAGGAATTTGCCAGCACCTTACTGCCAGACGGTGACACGTTTCGAGGGAAAGTCAGCGGTGAGTCGTGGGTTCTCTCCTGATCCAAAGCTCTTCACAAGCATGTGGCACTTAATTCCATATTCGCCTTCCTCAAGAGTTTTGAATATAGATTCCAGGAAATCCAGAAATCTCTGAAGCCTGTTTTATTTTTTTCTGAGTGCTTGGAAACCGTTTGACCTGTTTTTTGCCCTGTCGGCATGTGGGATCTTAGTTCCCCAACCAGGGATCAAACCTGTGCCCACTGCGTTGGAAGTACAGAGTCTTAGCCACTGGACCACCAGGGAAGTCCCTGAAAGCAGTCTTAAACTAGTCTTTTACCCTGCTGATTTCACCTCCTGACTTCAACCTTAGACCTTCACAAAAGGCATCTTTCCTCTGGGTAAAGATTAAAGAGCATCCCCAGTCCCTTTCACCTGTCTTTCCCCCGTGCAGGTCAAGTCTTACAGTATCTAGTTTGTAGAATCTCCTTTAGGCAACCATTAATATGCTTTTCAGCATCTCCTTCCTGTACTTCTGCCTCTTTTATTTCATCCTGATTGACCTTACCCTTCCTTTCCTCCTTTGTTGTGACTCTCCACAGAAGCATGAAATTCTTTGTCATTTGCATCATCTTGGTAATCATGGGAAGTGAAAGTTGCTCAGTCATGTCCAACTCTTTGTGACCCCATGGACCATACAGTCCATGGGATTCTCTAGGCCAGAATACTGGAGTGGGTAGCCTTTCTCTTCTTCAGGGGATCTTCCCAACCCAAGGATAGAACCCAGGTCTCCCACATTGCAGGCAGATTCTTTACCAACTGAGCCACAAGGGAAGCCCAAGAATACTAGAGTGAGTAGCCTATCCCTTCTCCAGCGGATCTTCCCAACCCAGGAATCGAACCAGGGTTGCCTGCATTGCAGGCAGATTCTTTACCAACTGAATCCTTTACCAACTGATTTTCATGGGAAAATCTCTGAAAAAAAACAAAGGTTTGCTTTATTATAATATTAAGTCAGGGACTTCACTGGTGGTCCAGTGACTAAGACTCTGTGCTCCCCGTGCAGCGAGCCCAAGTTTGATGACTGGTCAGGGAACTGGATCCCACAAGCCACAACTAAGGGTTCGCATGCCACAACTAAGACCCAGCAGAGCCAAATAAATAAATAAATGTTAAAAAAAAAAATTAGAAGTTACAGAACAAAATCTATTGAGAAGAAAGAATTTTAACTTTTAACAAAGCTTTGAAAAGTCACCATAAAACTAATTTCTTTTGTCAGAAAAGTGGAAATCTCTTGCAGATATGGTATATTCATTCATATCTGTGCTTAAGCTTTACTAGACCCTTTTTTTCCATCATCTCTGGAAAAAAAAAAAGCAACAGTAATTTCCCATTCTCTTGAGAAGTCTAATGGTTTTTCACCTCTTTTTCTCCCAGGTGTCTATCTTAGAAAGGCGCAACACGGCAGGGCGGGTGGTGTATAAAACCCTGGAGGATCCCTGGACTGGGAGTGAGAGTGATAAATACATCCTTTTGGGTTATCTGGACCAACTGCGGAAAGACCCAGCTCTTCTGTCATCGGAAGCTGTGCTCCCCGACTTGACCGATGAACTTGCCCCTGTAAGCACCCGGCCCAGGCGAGTGGGAGCTGGGCAGGGCTCCCGAGCTCCCAGAGCTACAGTGCCCTGTCAGGGATGGGGGGCTTCTCCCTCCAGGGCTCGGGGTCCAGTCCTGACCCCTTTTCTCCCTCCACAGATTTTTCTCCTTCGGTGGCTCTACTCTGCTTCTGACTACATCTCAGACTGCTGGGACAGCATATTTCACAACAACTGGTAGGAATATTGCCAGATTGAATTTCTCTTACTGTTACTTACCAGGACTGCTGTTTTTCTTTTGAAAAAAGGTCCACTCTTCTTTGATTTCAGTGTAGACTCCATCTAGGTAGGTGGAAGAGTGTTTCCATATTTGCAACAACCATTCCCCTTTCTCTTTCAGTAACTTCCCTTTTGTAATATTTGCTGGTTTGACCCTTTCCCATAGGTTGGGAAAGAAAGAATCACCCCAACTGCCCTTCCAGATAGCAGAGCCTGGGACTGCGCTCCTCACCAGAGCACCTTGGTGACCAGGACAGGGCTGACACACATGTAGTCCAGTGAATCGAGACACAAATGAACCAGAGAATTAATCAGAGAGGGAAAGGGCACTCCCACCCACCCCCCTCCCCAAAATGAGACCATGAGCTCCTGAGGACAGACTACGTCCCACTCACATCTGTGCTTCCTGGCCACCAGCCCAGCTCCCGAAAAACACCAGGCCTTTGATGGGTGTCTGCGGGTGAATAAAATTTCAGAACACCTAGAGGAGATCTTAGAGAAGTCAACTTGCTTCTCCCTACTGTACCCCTCTGAGCCACATCTGAATTAGTCTGACCGAAAAAAAAAAAATCAATCAAAATAAAAGAAGTAATTCCACAGACTTTCTAGTCAACTTGTATTACCCCTGATGTCAGAATGTTCCTCCATGTTCACAACGTAAATCCTTTGTTACCATTCTTGTCATTTCCTTCTGCAGAATCCATTCAGCACAATCTGAGGCACAAAGTCAAACTTTTTAAATAGGTGATCCGTGAATTAGAACACTGAGGGAAAAAATCTCTACTTTCACCACTACCGCAAAAAAATCCTCTATTTATATGAAATTAGAAAGTGTTTATTGATGTGAAAGCTTTTTGGTTTGGGGTTATATAGCGGCTTTTTGAGCCAGAGAGAAGAAACCTGAAACCATTAACTGACACGTCACAGCGGCCCGAGTAGCGCTGACCAGAGCTTGTGAACTTCATTTCAGGCGGGAAATGATGCCCCTTCTGTCCCTGGTTTTCTCTGCCCTCTTCATCCTCTTTGGCACTGTCATCGTTCAAGCATTCAGGTAAGAAACCCCCGTGCTCCTCAATGCTGCGTCTGAAGGGTGAGGCCTCCACTTCCTCGGCTGTTTTTCTGTAAAATCTCTTTTTCTTCAGTGACTCAAATGAGGAGCGAGAGTCCAGCCCTCCAGATAAAGAGGAAGCCCATGAGAAGACAGGGAAGACGGAGCCAAGCTTCACCAAGGAGCCCAGCAGGTTGTTCTCACCAGATGCCAGCCCCTCCTCCTCAGCAGCAGCCCCACAGACCGCAGAGGCTGATAAAGCAGGATCTGAGTGTCTAGCACAGCTAAGAACTCTGGCTCCGCTCCTCATGTGAGATGTGGATTTAGGGAAGAATCACTGCTAATGATGGCTTCCTAGGTGGCTCAGTGGTAAAGAATCCACCTGCCAGTGCAGGAAACACAGGTGCAGGAGACTCAGACTTAATCCCTGGGTCAGGAAGATCCTCTGGAGAAGGAAATGGCAACCCACTCCAGTATTCTTGCCTGGGAAATCTCATGGACAGAGGAGCCTGGCAGGCTGTAGTCCTTAGGGTCACAAATAGTTGGACACGACTAAGCACACTCACACTGCTGATGAGCGTTGACTAAGACCGTGGAGATATTTAGACACACGTTTAGTTATCTTCTCCTAGGTACCCTCAGTTTCTCAATCTCAGGTTTAATAATGAAGGCAGGAAGCAAAGAAGCATGTCAGGCAGATGCTAGATGAGCCAGGAGCAGAGATAAATAACTGTGTTGACAGCCTTCGTCTTGTACTAAAGCCACTTCTACACCAACTGCGTGGTAACACCTGCCAGGCTATTTGTAGGCTAGGATAGCCAGATTGGGGTCAGTCCCACCCTGCCCCGTTATATAGGCTCAAGGATAGTTAATAATGTACCTAGTCTGGCTAGAACATAGCAGTTTCTTCCACTTACTCCTTTTAAAAGTAATGGCATTCCTCTGACCTCTGAGATCTTACTTAATTCCTCAATATTTCTCCACAGCAAGATTCCTAAAAAAGGCTTTGTGGAGGTAACAGAACTCACAGATATAACATACACCAGTAACTTGGTACGCCTGAGGCCAGGCCACATGAATGTGGTTCTCATCCTGTCCAATTCCACCAAGACCAGCCTGCTGCAGAAATTCGCTCTGGAGGTCTACTCATTCACTGGGTGAGTTCCTCTGTGCACCGGAGAGGGGGCAGGACGGAATGCGTGGAAGGAGAAGGGGCGAGCAGGCACACTTGGGTGAGCTGGGGGCGGGAGTGGGGAGGGGGTGGCTGGAGAGGCTTTATCCAGGCAGCATGGTGTTGGTTGTTACCTGTCCAGCCCAAGATCCATCCAAGCCATCATGCAGGGACCTTTCTTCCCCTTGACTGTCAGTTCTGGACAGAAGAGCTTGAACTTAGTCTCCCCTGAGCCCTTTCAGGAAACTGTTCTCTGGCTCCTATGTGTTTTCGTGAAGCCTGACACTGAGACTGACACGCAGCAGGGAAGTGGAAATGGGTGAGGGGCTGTTGCCACCTTGTAGAAACCCTCCAGGCCCCACAGAACTCCTTCATTTCTTCAGACCCTACCCATCACAAAGCCTTTCCTTTGTTTGAAATCTGACTGAGATTCTTAAGTTCCCCATGATTAAATGTGCCCAGAAGTACCCTAAATCCTCCTTCTGTCCTTCCTCCAGGAGCAGCTGCCTACACTTTTCCTTCCTGAGTCTAGATAAACACAGAGAATGGCTCGAATACTTATTAGAATTTGCTCAAGATGCGGCCCCAATCCCAAACCAGTACGACAAGCATTTCATGGAGCGTGACTACACAGGCTATGTGCTGGCTCTGAACGGCCACAAGAAATACTTCTGCCTCTTCAAGCCCCAAAAAGCAGTGGAAGAGGAGGAAGCCATGGGGCCGTGCAGTGACTTTGACTCCTCCCTCCATCTGGGTGAGTGTCGAGGGAAGTCTTCCTCTGGCCTCGGACCCAGGCCCATCAAAGGAAAATTGAGCAAGCTGTCCTTATGGATGGAACGGCTGCTGGAAGGCTCCTTACAGAGGTTTTATATCCCGTCATGGCCTGACCTAGACTGACAGGATTTCAAAAAAGAGACTCAAACTCTTCAGACTTTTTAACAGGTCCCTGTGAACAGGTATTTTTCAGGACTCAAACTACCACAATGGACAGAGTATAGATTTTAGATTATTCTTCCAGAACAATGGCTAGAAGAATCTTTCCTTTATCCTGTCCTAACCTAGGAGTGAAAAACACTACACGTTGACTTCCCCGGATCAGAATATTTTCCTTTGGGTCTTTCTTTCCTCATTTGAATGCCACACTATTTAAAATAGACTGTTCCTTCCCTCTTCCTTTGTCGTCTCTGCCACATGCTCACCCCACCCTCCCCTGTCCCATCTCTGTGTCTCTGTGCTGGGCCCTGCAGCGGAGGTGTGGCGGGGGCGCCTCTCAAGCCCGGTGTGCTGGGCGGTCACCTGCCTCCCCCATCCGGCCTGGGCTGTGCTTCTCCCCCGGCGCTTGCTCTTCCATTGGCACAACCCACCTCAGCTTCTGGGCCCTGCGTCTGCGCCTCGAAAGAGGCCTAGTTCCAAGCAATCTTACATTAATGATTTCTCTGGTAGTGAATAGCTAAAACGGTATTTGGGGGGCATCCCCCTACAACGGCTGATCAGCCACAGTTTTAAAGGTTAGGGATGAGTGGGGGCTCTGCCTTTCAGTTCAGTTTTCTTCCCAAGACAAGAGAGGGGCAAGCTGGGCAGGGCCTGAGGCAGCGCCTCTCTGAACACCCCATTGGCGGCCTCCCAAGCACTCAAGTGTCCAGGGAGGGATCCGCATGGCAAGAAGTACTGTAATGACCTTGAGCCATTTACCTGTATGTTTTCAGATGCCTTTCTGCCTCTGTCAGTTCTAGGGTATGGGTATTAGGAGCCATAACTTGTAATCGTGTTCTCAGAATGTAGAGATAAGCTGCCATAAGCCAGTAGATGTTCAACTGAAGACACATTACTCCAGCTGTGAGTCAGGCTCAAGGAACCTCTTCCCTCCAGTGGTGTGTCCTTAGTAAAATACCAGACACGTCTTGTATCAAGGAACTTAAGATTTCTCAGCAGTTGTATTTTGAACCCTATTACCCCAATAGAGCTGTATCTTCAAGTCCTCTTTCGTGACAAGTGAGCCAAGACACGTTCTAGACTCCCATTTTGCTCACTTTGAGCTTCTGGCCTATATTTCAATGTCTCGTCTTAATTGTTTTCACTCTCAACAACTGCTTCTCCAGTAACAGGATCAGACCTGTCGTCAGCACCCCAGCTTGCTGGGCTCCAGTGAACCACGGACTACCAGCCAGTCAGAGAGCTTTCCTTTTCTTTTTAGAGCAAACTGCCTGGAATTTTGACAACCTCAAAGAGTTCAAATGTCAAAGCAAATTGTTCTTTTGTAAAGTGAAGGCTCAAAATCAGTGATGGGACAAAATAGGTTAATAACTGCTACTTTCTTTAATCATAATTGCTTTAAACTAAGCCATTTGGATTGAGTGCCAGTGGCAAGTAATAAATTGAGTCCAGAAATTCTTGTAGTTTTCATGGAATCTATAGCTTTATTTAAAAAAAAAATAATGAAATCACTGCCAGGCTCTATTTTTTCCACATGATCCTCTCAAAATGGGTGTTTATTTTGATTGCCCTATCACATGGCACCTGGCCCAGGTGGGACTGATCAAGGAATTCATTTTTGGCTCTGTGATGCAAAATTATTTTCTGCATCTCCTCTGGCCAAGTTGCTTATATGAGGAGTGGTTTGGTTCAGTGGTAAGTTTTTCTTTTTTTAGTTTCTGATACTAATCGGATTCCTGACCTTAATTTCTGAAAACCAAAACACCCCAGATCTGTTACTTTTCAAAAATTTTATTAAAAAGCACATTCAGACAGCTGCACCTTTCATTTGCACAAAGAAAGGAAAGCGATAATGGTGAAAACATTCCTAGGAAATATTTCAGTCCAGAAAAAATCATCTAGAGATCTGTTTGGGGACTGGTAGATAATGTCCCCCAAGAGGACATTGAGAAGCTTTTATTTTAAACTAACCTTGACTCTTGACCACCTAAGCCTTTCCTCCTGAATGTTTCCATGAATTTGTTTACTTCCATGTCAAACGTATGAGCCACTGTCTTGCTCAGCCAGTGCTACTGTTTCTCTTTCTCACATATGTAAATCACACAGACCCAATTTTGGCTTTAAGTTAACTTCTTGGTCTTCGAGTATCTGGGAACTGACAACACTGGTGTTGTTAGAGGTAGGTTTTTCTGGTTGATACAGTTTATGCCTCATGTTTAGCAGATGGGACAGTCACTGGCCTAGAACAAGCCTTTGTAGACACACGCACCCACTTAAAACATATTTTTTCATTAGGCCCAGGTGTCGGTGGCACAGTCTGCCTAACGTCGAGTTCATCAGCTCCAACCAAGCAACGTGTCAGTGAGCAAGCCTGCCCTAACTCCCATGAGGCACCACGGTCTTGCTGCCATCACTGACTAACCATGAAAATTAGGCTGTGGTTTTGAAATAATGGGTTGATTGATTTCCTCCTCATTCAGTACATACATTTTTCCTGATATAGAAAGAAATGGGGTCTGACTGTGTTTTAAGTGGTTTGTGTTATTTGGGGCAAAGGATTAGGAGCAAACACTCAAACATTTTTTCCTAAGTGAAATTACTGAAAAGCTGATGCAGAACAACTTGACAAATGAAATGCTGCTCACATCCAAATACCTGACCTTGTCCCCGGAAAAGAAATGCAGCCTGGCAGCTGCTGAATCTCTCTGTTCAGTGTGTCAAGGAAGATGATTATACTTTCAAGACAGACCTGAAAAGAAGGTGAATATTTTGCACTTTTGATACTCTTAGGAACAAATAACTTATTTGGCAAATGGTGTCTTTTTTATGTTGTTTTTGTTTTGTATTGTGAAACAGGCACTGAAGCTGATGTTATTTTAAGAACCTTACAGACTGGAAACAGAAATAAACTATTTTAATGTGTGATGATTACGGTAGCTCTTATGTCACGAGGTGATGATTTGACCGTGGACACATGATCAACACAATCAAACCCGCATGTTACTCAGTAGCCTTCACTGCAGATTTTGGGTACTGCTGTCCTAGAGGGTGGGTCAGCTTGAAGAGAAGATGATGTAACACAGGGTTAGAGGGAGGGAGTAAGTTAAAGAAGTGTATAAACAGCCCTTGGGAGGCCAGCTCATGTTACCTGGTTTAGAAGACATTCCTGCATCTTCCTGGGGTTTTGAGTGGGAAGTCTCTTGATTAGGATCTGCACATTCTTTTCCTTTCACACTTTGTTTAATGTTCACAGAGCCCTAAAACCAAGATGCAGTCCTAAGCTCCTCAGAGTAGGGGCTGTATTTTAAAAGAAGATACTATAGAAATCTGGAATGTTTCTACAGTATAATTTCATAGGATTTTTTCATTTCATTCCTCCAAATTGTAGATAAACTGCCTTCTCCATCCCTCTCCCCTTTATCCTCCATCACCATTCTTCAAAGGAAAAAACAGCACAAGTGCATCTTTTTTTTTTTAAGTTAATTCAAACTCCTGAAGAATATTGGCTGTTTGGATTCGAGTTTTACTGAATGCCCTGATGATACAACCATCAATGACATTTTTAGCAGAATGTTTTATTGGCATCAGTTCTTCAGTTCTCAGATTTTGCTTGCACACAAGTGCTTCTGGAGAATTATCATCTGTGCAAGCTGTTGTTTCTTCTTGAAGAATCACAGGACAAGGTTCAGACGATGGTCACTTTGGGGAGAACACACAGCATCTCAAACAGCAGGTTAGCCGCCACCAGGGCTGTGTTTCCTACAAAGAGGTGAAACCCAAGCATGAGCCGCGCGCAGACCACTGCCTTAGCTCAGCGTCCTGCCTGTGCTACCTGACCACCCCGTGGACATGCTTTCCTCAGCATTCTCTCCATCCAGCACCATTCAGAAATAGTATTTTAAAATTCAGAAGGCTCTGTTTACTCTGGGAACAGATTTCCCCAAAGGAAAACCTATCATCATGGTGTGTATCGTATTTATTATCTATCCTCTGAACCTAATAGGCCCAAGTCTGTAAACTGCTACATTAAAATTATTGGGATGGCATCTGCTTTGAATCTCTCTCCTAAACCAGCTGACTCTCCCAGTTTAATATTTATAAATATCATTTGTGCCTTGAGAATTCACGTTTCAATGAAATATCGAAGGCGAATGGCACTGTGCTGCCCCATCACTGAACTGCAGGCTGGTTTCTCTTCTGCTGATGGGTGGGGCCAGCTAATAATCCTTAGCCACCTCCCAGGGGTTCTGTTAGGGTTCATTAGCTCACATCTGTACAGTGTGTGTTAATAGGTTTATTTTCTTCACTGTAGGATGTATTCAGCAGGGTCCCGAGTTGTCTAAAAGGACCCATCCGCCTACTTATTAATTAGAGGAAGATGGTTTAAACTAGCAGCTGCCTATGGATCACACTTATCTCCCTTACTCACCAGAAGGATCGTAGGGTGGTGAAACTTCCACGAGGTCACAACCCACCACGTTCAGGCCTTGACAACCCCGGATGATCTCCAGAGCCTATCCAAGATCAAGTTTGAGTTGTCCACAATGGTAACCACTGACAACGGAAAGCTACCAGTAGAGGACTCCGTGGATTTCTCCCAACCCAGAACCCCCCCTTTGACTTGAAACTGTCGCTCTCCCTCAATAAACATTCACTCACCAGCAGGCACCCCAGGGGATCATAGAAACCAGCTAACCAATCACTTCAGTGCCACGCATCCAGGCAGCAGTCCCCATTTTTGGCACCAGGGACAGTTTCATGGAAGACAACTTCAGAGGTGGGGAAAGGCCCCTCTAAGGTGGAAACACTTAGCTCAAAGAACTGACTGAGCAGAGGAGCAGGGGGAGGGCAGCCCAGGCAGAGGGAAAGACATGTGCAGAGGTGCCATGATGGAAGAAGTACTGTAGTTAGATGTGGCCAGAAGACAGGATAAATGAGAGGAGTGGCTGGAAGACCATCACTTTGCCTCCATTTTGCAGGTGAAAAGCTGAAAGGATGCAAAGCAGAGGAATGGAGTGTGTTCTAGAAAACTGGCGGGAACCAGGAAAGGCTTCAAGAGAGGCAGGTATGACCATCCTCCTTTCTGAGAGGATAGAAGATAATCAGTTAGGTTCAAGCAGTCTTCATTCATTTACTCCAGTATCTGTGAGTACCTCCTACTTACATGTCAGACACTATCTTCAGTTCCAAGAAGAGTGAACAGAACAAAGGTCCACCCCTTGGAGTTTCCTTCCAGTTATAACCGCACCCTAATTCTGCCTCCCTGTGTGTATGCTGAGCACATCTATGAGAGCTTTATTTGAGGGTTTCCAAAGTTCTTGAACTACCTTGGGAGGTGGTTCATCCCACTGTGCATATTTTTTAAATTGAACCCCCCAAAAAATAAAGTTTGGTGTCTTAATGGGGTACTACAATACTGTCCCCATGGACAGGTGGACCAGAGGCAGAAAAACCAAATAACAGACTGTTATTATATCCTAGAAGAGAAAGGAGGGCCCTTGCCAGCATCAGTTGCTCATCAGTAAGGGAAAATCCAAACCTGTGATCAGCCCTGAGAACAATAAAGGTCAAAGTGCTCTGATTTTAAAATCCCATCTGATTCCTGAAGACTCAATTCAAGTCCCAGGAAAGTGGGAGACTCAGTGTCCTCACCCTCAAGACGTGTCACTGGTGGAGTTCCTTACCTGACTAGGAGTAAGACCAGCAATTTCAGGCGTCCCTGTGCCCGGGGCATAGGCAGGGTCCAAGCCATCAATATCAAAGCTGATATAAATGGGTCTGCTTCCCATCTGCTGCCTCACTTCCCCCATCAGAGGAACCAGTGACTTCAGCCAGCAGTCTTCAGCCAGGACCACCCGGAACCCCTGGAAAGGTAGAAATTGGAGCAGAAGGTTGACACTTGGGCCTGGGGTATTTACGAGGCATTGTCTATGGGCCCACTGTATTCTCAGCTTACGTGCATCTCACATTTGACCCTCAGTCTCTATGAGGAGGGAACTGTCATCCCCATATCAGACCCATTGATTTGGGTCTGGACCTCCCTGGCTCTTTTCCAAGCCAGCAACATCTAAGGGCTTGGTTTGTTTCTGCTTGTCTCCACCCCCCCCTACCCCCCAGCGATAAGGCCTCATCTGCATCAACTAGCACCCTTGCTCCTCTCTGCTCTACATGATGCAAACTCAGCTTCCATCCCCACCTTGTGAACTTGATCAGCAAAACCCCATTGAATCCATAGCTGCCATTGAGTGGCCGATGGAGAGGAAGGCAGTGTGAGGGGCTGGGGACAGCAGGAGGGGCTTTCAGTCTGTCACCTGGCTCCGGCTGTATCTGTAGGTATCCAAGGTCGTGGAAGAGCCCCGGATGCCAATCTGCACCACACGCTTGCAGTCCAGGAGTCCCTCGTCCACACATCGGCGGAAGGGGGTCCCGTGATAGAGCTTCTCCCCTAGGGCCTTGTCGGCCGTGTCCATGTGAGCATCCACATGCACCAGCCCCACAGGACCATGCCTGTTGACAACAGGGCAGCTCAGAGGCCAGGCTTCCCAGTGGGGCCCGAACACAGCCACCCTCCAGGCCACCAAAATCTAATGACAACTCACAGCCATAGAGGGGGGGAAATCTGGCATCAATTACCAGCCTTGCAACTGGCTTCTGACTTCAAATCCCTGAGCATGTCAGAAGAAAAATAAGCTCAGAGGAATCGGGCAGAAAATAGTCATGTGCTTTAGCTGACCCTCTCTACCTCTCACCCAGAATTTTCTTTACTTAAAGACAGAGAGTGCTGGTAGGATGAGAAGATAGGGTGGTGGCTCAGGTGAGCTTGTGTGAAGGCTCAGCAAATCAACGCCACCCTTTCTTCAACTGCAGTACCAAGAAGAAGCTTCCCCCCAGCTCTCTATAATTTCCACCAACCCTGCCAGCCACCCAAAATAAACAGACAGTCCAAATCCATGCCAGGCTAACATAGCTTCAAGAAAAGACTTGAGCCCACCCACCCCCAGCCAGAAGGCTACCCACACATCTCTCCTCTATATGAATTCTGGAGCAGCATCACCTCCGCCCATCTGTCTCTTTCTCAAAGTAACCAAAATTAGTCAACGTCTGGTAGACTTTCACTACTGGAAAAATCCATCTCCTCAACTTCTGGGAAAGGGGGCCTTTCAGGAAAAAAACAGGGCCTCCCCTCAGCAAGAAACACCACAGTGCTTGTCAGTATTTGTATTTGGCCTTTGAAGCAAAACAGAAACTGAAGTTAACTGGGGTTGTGTATTTCAGTAAAGGCTCATCTTCCAAAAACAGAGGCAAACGCTGAGCCTGCATAACAGAGCAGATCTAGGGCAAGCGAGGGTGGCCAAGGTGTTAATAATAAATTGTCTTGGCTCCCAGCTGGTGACTGACAGACACACCTGGAGCTTGACGTTAATTTTGATCCATAGAAACAACTCAGTGGGGAATTTCCTATCACTCCCAGTAACCTGAGCCAGCAGAAGTCACCTGACGCCCTCTAGCAGCAAACAACTCATTCTCCAGCTCCTGAATTTTGAAACCTCGCTTGGGCTCCGCGTTTTGGGACTTACTTTTCTGCTATCGCTTGCAATATAGGATAGGTGATTGTATGATCTCCACCTTCCAAGAGAAAAAAAAAGAAGAAAACTTGTAATATGGATTTAGAATAAGATTTGAGGACCATGTATCACCTAGAACCATCTTCAGTTTGCCCAATTCTGCCACCTTTTCAATTAGACTGGAAGAACTATAACCATAGCTAAAATAAGATGTTGTTCAGTGATGGAAAAATGGCCACTAAATGTCTGATATTACACTGTCATTTAAAAGAGAAAATTAAGGGACTTCCCTGGGGTCCAGTGGTTAAGACTCCGTGCTTCCAATGCCAGGGGTCTTGGGTTCAATCCCTGGTTGGGGAACTAAGATCCCACATACTACATGGTGTGGACAAAGCGTAAAAAAAATAAAATTAAAAAAAATAAGAGAAAATTCAGGCTTATAATTTAAGCCTTAATATAGTCAAAGCTATGGTTTTTCCAGTAGTCATGTGTGGATATGAGAGTTGGACCATAAAGAAGGCTGAGTGCCAAAGAATTGATGCTTTTAAACTGTGGTGCTGGAAAAGACTCTTGAAAGTCCCTTGGACACCAAGGAGATCAAACCAGTCAATTCTAAAGGAAATCAACCCTGAATACTCATTGGAAGGACTGATGCTGAAGCCAAAGCTTCAATACTTCAGCCATTTGATTCAAGGAGCCGACTCATTGGAAAAGACCCTGATGCTGGGAAGATAGAAGGCAGAAGGAGAAGGGGATGACAGAGGACGAGATGATTGGATGGCATCACTGACTCAATGGACATGAATTTGAGCAAGCAGCAGTCCATAGGGTTGCAAGATTTGGACGCAACTGAGCGACTGAACAACAACAAAATTAAGGCTTATGGGGAAAATGGTCAGACCAGCTCTGCCCAGGTAAACTTTCTGCAGTGACACACATGCTCTGTATCTGCACTGACCAACATGGTGGGCCCTAGCCATTGGCTATGGAAATGTGACTCATGCAACTGAGGAACTGAATGTTTTATTTTATTTTATTGCAATTCAAATAGCCACCTATGGCTAGGGGCTACCATACTAGACAGCACAGGCCTAGAAAAGTATTACTATTGATAATTATTAATAAGAACAAAAGCTATTATAATTGAAGCTTAAAACATGCCAGTCACAAATCTGGGCACTTTATATGCACCTTAGTTATATGCCTCTGACACAATATAAGAAGGTAGGTGGCGGTGTTACTATTAGCATTTTACAGATAAGGGAATGAAGCATGGATAGTTAGTGAAAGGTAGAGCTGAGATTTCAAACCATGACAGCCAGAAACTCTACTCCTTACCACTGTGCTTTGCAGGCTAGGCCCTCTAATTTGACAAAAAATAAATTTGGAGGGACTTCCCTGGTGGTCCAGTGATTAAAACTCCGAGCTTCTACTGCAGGGAACACAGGTTTGATCCTTGGTTGGGAAACTAAGATCCACATGCCAAATGGTGCACCCAGTAAAATAAACAGGGCTTCCCTGGTGGCTCAGTAGTAAAGAATCCACCTGCCAATGCAGGAGACACAGGTTCAATCCCTGGTCTGGGAAGATCCCACATGCCACGGAGCAACTAAGCCCTTGCGCCACAACTATTGAGTCTATGCTCCAGAGCCCAGGACTCACAATTACTGAGCCCATGTGCTGCAACTACTGAAGCCCATGCTCCCTAGAGCCCATGCTCCAAAACAAGAGAAGCCACAGCAGTGAGTAGCCCCTGCTCGCTGCTATTACAGAAAAGCCCATACAGCAACGAAGACTCAGCACAGCCAATAAAGAAATAGAATTATTTTTTAATTCCAACTGGATATTTAGAAAAAGGTACAATTTTGACTATTTGTGAACCGAAAGAGAAACGCTACAGTGAGACTGGGGCAGGATGGAGGGGGAGGGTCAGAAGAAAGTTGACCTATAGATTAACATAGATGCTGATGAGAGAAAAAAAGGCCCCCTTGCAGTTCTCACAAATTAAGTCATTAAAACAACATCCTTGAAATAGTTAAAAAGTCACAACTAAGCCCCTGCTAGCAGCCTTCCTCAGGCACAAGATCAAGGGTTGGGACAAGGTGAGGTGGGTAGAGGCACTTGCCAAAATTGAAGGAACAAATTGAAGGAAGCAAAATTGAAGGAACACTAAAAAAAAAAAAAACAAGAAACAGTAATTGGGGAATTCTCTGGTGGTCCAGTGGTTAGGACTCCACACTTGCAGGGGACCAGATTCAATCCCAGCTTGGGGAACAAAGATCCTGCAAGCTGCAAGGTCATAAAAAAAAAGAGAGAGAACTACTCAGTCATCAAGATAAATACTATTTTAATGTAATATTTTTAAAAATCAAAATCAGTGCAAGAAAAAAAATCCATGATAAAATTTTTAAAAAGCTAGGATCAGTAATTGTGCTATTCTGAGCCATACTGGAGCATGAGGCAAAAAGGGAAAATCGGTTATGCATATTGTTGGCTTTTTAGGAACCCCTTAAATTTTGCACTAAGGTAAATGCCTCACTTGCTTCCCCCTGGCCCACCCCTGTCACCATACTAGTCCAAAAAATGTAAATATCCTCTCCCCAGGGGCTAAAATAAATGAACTAAAAATGTTCCCTTTCCTTCTGTCCTCATATTCACAGTGGTTTGCCCTGGAGAAGTAACTGTACTCCAGCTCACGATAAATAAACCCTAAGCTCAGAGAACTACACTCGCCTTGCAGCTGCCATTACCCAAGGTCAGAGGAACACAGCCGGCTGCTACGATTTTCTGATAGGCCTCTCGAATCAGGCGGCAGCTGTCCTGAAGGTTGTAAAGATTGACATTCACATCGCCTAGGTCTGCAACCCTGAGGAACTGGAAGGGAATGGCTCCTGTGCTAGGATTGGCGGTCCTAAGCAGCACCGATTCTTCTCGGATCCGTCGGGGTCCGAATCTGGAAGAGGAAGAATCACTCTATGAGCCATCCCTAAAGGTTTGGAGGCTCTCCCTGGGCTAGAGGTTCCCAGGCTCTGTGCTGGGGCTGAATGAATCTTTGTTGCAGGGTTGTGGTTCATCCTATACTTTGTAGAATGTTAAGCAGCAACCCTGGTCCTTGCCCACTAGATGCCAGTAGCACCCCTTCCCACATGTTGCCGTAACCAAAAATGCCTCCAGACTCTGCCAAATGTGGCCGTTGGGGGGAGAGACACACCCCGATCCTCCTGTGGAAAACCACTCAAAAGTTCAAAGCTCAGTCATGTCTGAGTCTTTGTGACCCCATGGACTGTAGCTCGCCAGGCTCCTCTGTCCATGGGATTTTCCAGGCAAGATACTGGAGTTGATTGCCATTTCCTTCTCCAGGGCATCTTCCTGACCCAGGGATCGAACCAGGGTCTCCCACACTGCAGAAAGACTCTTTACCATCTGAGCCACCAGGGAAGCCCCTGGGAACCACTGATCTGACCTATATAGTGAAGAGATTAAAAGCACAGACTTAGAAGTCCATCCATCACCAATTTACTAAATGGCATTAGATAATTTCTTAATCTCTCTGAGCTTCTGTTTCCTAATCTGTAAAGTAATAATGACATTTACCTTACTCTGCTGATGTAAGTCGGAGAAGGCAATGGCACCCCACTCCAGTACTCTTGCCTGGAAAATCCCATGGACGGAGGAGCCTGGTAGGCTACAGTCCATGGGGTCGCTAAGAGTCGGACACGACTGAAGCGACTTAGCAGCAGCAGCAGCAGCAGCAGCTGATGTAAGTAAATCAGGTCATCTATGTAAAGCACCTTGCACTTAGTAGGCATTTAACAAAAGGTGGCATTAATAACTCAGATCAGTAGTCAGCTGGAACACTGCTGAGCTGAGTCAGAAATAGCTCATGTTCAACAATTAGGAAAATCGATTTTACGTGCTCTAACTTAATCTTAGGGCTTTCGGTAAGACTGGCTTCAGATGGTAAACAATCCACCTGCCAAAGCAGGAGACTCGGGTTGGATCGCTGGATTGGGAAGATCCCCTTGAGAAGGGAATGGCAATCCACTCCAGTATTCTTGCCTGGAGAATCCCACGGACAGCGGAGCCTGACAGTCTACAGTCCGTGGGGTAGCAAACGAGTCCGACAGGACTTCAGCTACTAAACAAAAACAACTTGAGTTCAAGAAAACTGCCTTATTTGGCGGGCTTCACTGGCAGGCTAGTGGTTAAGACTCTGTGCTTCCACTGCAGGGGGCGCCCGTTCCATCCCTGGGCGGGGAAATAAGATCCGGCATGCCGCCTTGGCGCGGCCAAAAAAACCTGCCTTATTTTGAGTAAATTCTTGAGTCAGGTGATATCTAGAGGTTTTGGGAAAGGGCAGCCAGCCTCTATTCTCAAACTTAATGTCCCCTGCTTTTGTAAACCGGAAGTACCCACAGCCACCATCCCAGCTAGGCCGGGGAATGGAGAAGGCTCGGTCCCTAACCCCCCTCTTTCTTTACCAATGGATGACACACGTGCTGAGCCCTTGGGATTACTTGAGGCAAAGCGACCTGCTTCCCTGCCCCCAAAGGGCACTTTGGGGCCAGACTCTGACTTCCAACTCCACCCTGGGTGAGCGAAAGCGCCTCTCCCTGAGTTTTGTGCGCACGGTGCCCGCCAAGCTCCCCGAATCCTGCTGGCCTTACCTCGCCCCAGGCCGGTTGGAGGTCCCAATGTCCAGCGGCACCCCGACGAAGGCGGCGTCCAGCCCCTCGGGAGAGGCCTGCACCGGCAGCCGCATCATGGAGCAGATGCCCACCGACCGGGCCACGAACTCGGAACTGGGGGGTTGGTTCCGGGGGCCGTCGGAGGCCTGGCGGCTCAAGCGGCGGCTGGGGTCGCAGAGTCCGGCGACTGGACGCGCTCGGCCCCGGAGAACCAGCTTCCGCGAGCCCCCGCCACCCCCCAGACCCCCGGTGCAGGTAGACGCCAGCAGCCGCAGCATCCCGCCCGCCTGCCCGCCCCGCTGGTCCCCGCAGCAGCTAGAGCCCCAGCCGCCTCGGGCTCAAAGTGCAGGGGCGCCTGGGGATCATGGGCAGGGGAGGGGCTCCAGGGACCCGGCCGCTCGCTTCCCTTCACCCTTTTCTGAACTTTGGCCTCTAGCTCTTTCGGTAAATAGTACCAGTCCCGCGGTTCCCCGCTGACGTCCACTTCACTGTCCCCAGTGGGTATGCGCCCCCAAGAATCCGGGCCTTGGCAGTTTCCTCTCCCAGAGTAATACTTTTTTTTTTTTTCAGAGTAATACTTTCAAAACCTGAAGGATATGAAGGGGAAAGATCTTTCTCTAAGCGAGAGAAATTGGAGTTTTTTAAGTACCAAGAAATGTCTGGATGGAAGTCTCAGGAAGCAGAAAGTCTTTCTTAAGCAACCTTTTCTAAAAAGGACTTAGAGACCAGTGCGTGCCCAGTCGTGTCCGCCAGGCTCCTCTGTCCATGGAATTTTCCAGATGAGAATACTGGAGTGGGTTGCCATTTCTTACTCCAGGAGATCTTCCCCACACAGGGATTGAACTTGAGTCTCCTGTATTTTCTGCATTGCCAAGCAGATTCTTTACCATTGCGCCACCTGGGAAGCCCCTGAGAGGTGAGCCCACTGGTTAAAAAAAAAAAAAGTTGGACTTGTAATGAAGTTATGGAGCCATTGGCTGGTATTTTATATTTTTAATCTCTAGAGGTTGAGATTGAATGGGAAAGGCTGGAGTTTGCATTAAATTGGTCCCTTTAAATAAAATCACACATTAGGGAATTCCCTGGCAGTCCAGTGGTTAAGACTGCAGAATCCATGCTGAGGACCCAGCCATTTCCTTTTCCAGGGGATCTTCCTGATCTAGGGATGGAACCTATGTCTCCTGCATTGGCAGGTAGGTTCTTTACCACTGTGCCCTAAGGGAAGCCGCTACATATACATATATCCACTCTTTTAGATTCTTTTCCCATATAGGTCATTACAGAGTATTAAATAGAGTTCCCCATGCTATATAGTGTGTACGTGCTCAGTTGCTTTAGTCGTGTCCAACTCTTTTCGACCCCATGGGATTGTCCAGGCAAGAATACTGGAATGGGCTGCCATTTCCTCCAGGGGATATTCCCAACCTAGGGATCGAACTCACATCTCCTGCATCTCCTGCACTGCAGGCAGAGTCTTTACCGCTAAGCCACTGGGGAAGCCTGTGCTATACAGTATAGGTCCTTCTTAGTTTAACACATTTTTGCCCAGATTCTACCACTATTTCTTTCATATGGCTTGCCCTGAGCATATCATTTTCTTACCTTTGTTTTTCTTTCATTCTCCTCACAAATATTTGCGTGCCTATTATGTGCTAAGCACTATGTGACAACGACTCCAACCTCTCCATCATTTGCTACTGCTCAACACACCTGTCCTTTAAACTTTCCGCAGGGGTCTCTCTGATAGGTGTGCCCCTGCTTGCTCTCCTGCTCTCTGATGGCTCCTTCTCTGATGGCAATCTCTTCCAATATTAAGATAACCATTTTTACCTGGATTTCCCTGGTGGCTCAGACGGTAAAGCGTCTGCCTACAACACGGCAGTCCTGGGTTTGATCCCTGGGTCGGGAAGATCCCCTGGAGAAGGAAATGGCAACCCACTCCAGTACCTTTGCCTGGAGAATCCCATGGATGGAGGAGCCTGGTGGACTATAGTCCATGGGGTTGCACAGAGTCGGACACGACTAAGCGACTTCACTTTTACTTTCTTTCACTTTCACCTAGGGCTTCCCACGTGGTGCAGTAGTAAAGAATCTGCCTGCCGGTGCAGAAGAGGTAAGAGACGTGGGTTTGATCCCTGGGTGGGGAAGATCCCCTGGAGGAAGAAATGGCAACCCACTCCAATATACTTGCCTGGAAAATTCCATGGACAGAGGCCTGGCAGGCTACAGTCCTTGGGGTTGCAAAGAGTCAGAACCTGCTGCTGCTGCTGCTAAGTCGCTTCAGTCGTGTCCGACTCTGTGCGACCCCATAGACGGCAGCCCACCAGGCTCCGCCATCCCTGGGATTCTCCAGGCAAGAATACTGGAGTGGGTTGCCATTTCCTTCTCCAGTGCATGAAAGGGAAAAGTGAAAGTGAAGTTGCTCAGTCGTGTCCGACTCTTAGCGACCCCATGGACTGTAGCCTACCAGGCTCCGTCCATGGGATTTTCCAGGCAAGAGTACTGGAGTGGGGTGCCATTGAACTTAGTGGCAGATAATTCATAACCCAGATCCCAGTCCTGGGCTCCAGGCACCCATTTGCTAATTCCCTGGATGTTTTGGGGGGGTGGATTTTTGTTTGTTTGTTTGGCTGTACCTGGTCTTAGTTGTGGCACACAGGAACTTTAGTTGCAGCATTCGAACTTAGTTAAAAAAAAATCTTAGGTCCACTAGTAGTGTATCCTCAATCATCGTTGAAAGTGAAAGTGAAGTCTCTCAGTAGTCTCTGACTCTATGTGACCCCATGGACTATACAGTCCATGGAATTCTCCAGGCCAGAAAGAATACTGGAGTGGGTAGCCTTTCCCTTCTGCAGGGGAGCTTCCCAAACCAGGGATTGAACCCAGGTCTCCCCCATTGCAGGCAGATCCTTTACCAGTTGAGCCACAAGGGAAGCCCAATAATACTGGAGTGGGTAGCCTATCCCTTCTCCAGAGGATCTTCCCAACCCAAGAATCAAACCAAGGCCTCCTGCATTGTAGGCAGATTCTTTACCAATGTTAGCAGAAAACAAAACTCATCCCCATCCCCTGTAGGTCTGAGGGCCTAGCTCAAAGTAGCCCTCCATGAAGCACAATATTTCTTTGGTGTTTCATGTTTGATCTTGCAAATTTGTGCAAGGTTTTCATTCCATTTGATAACGCATGTTTAGTTTAGCATAAAAATATTTTATTTATTTTTCTTGGCCACGAAACTTTTAGGATCTCAGTTCCCCAACCAGGGATTGAACTCACACCCTCAGCAGTAAAAGCGCAGAGTCCTAAACACTGGACCACCAGGTAATTCCCAAATACTTTATATTATTTACCAGTTAAAATTTCCCCAGGGAGTTCTCTGGTGGCCTCGTGGTTAGGATTCTGGGCTTTCACCCCAAGGCCTGGGTTCAATCCCTGATTCAGGAACTGAGATCCTGCAAGTCTTGAGGAGCAGCCAAAAAACAAGAAAACAAAAAAATTTCCCCCCAAACTTTCAAGTAAAGTTGTCACTCTAGTAACTCATCATTTAATCCAGCCCACCAATGTGTACATCCTTGAAGCACCCCAGTCAGGGAAGGGTAGACTTAACGTGTCAACCTGAGCAACTTACTCTTCTAAATCTATTTCCTACTCTGTAAAATAGGAAGATAATTTTTAGTGGATGTTTTTATGAGGGATAAATGAGGTCCACTGTGAAAGCATTGTAAACCATGCATTGATAAATAATAGATACTGTTATCATTGTCTCCTCTATTTCCTCTGCTGCAGAGTTTCCCAACCATGGTCATTGTACACTGGTGTATTGCAGTTGGGTTACAGGTGAAATACAACATAAAAATCCCATAGCTCTTGGGCCTGCCAGCTAGAACAACAACCTCTGGACACAACGCAACCCATGGGGAGAGCTCCCCTTGGGATAATCCAAGCAAAGCAGTGTGTGACATCCTGCCTAGCAATCACCACAAGTAGGCAGAAGGTCAGCAGTATTTGCTGCTTGCCATGTGTTACCACTAGGACATCAACTTCAGAGGCCAGAGCAGCAGAGTGCACTGCTGCAACATTACAGACAAGGGTCCAGGGCCCTGCTAGAGGAAGTGAGTTCCAGGGGCCAAGTAGGAGGAGCTGCAATCCAAGGTGGTCAGGGATGGAGGGGCAAGGAGACTGGTTGGAGGACTCTGGCCAGAGCAGCTTGAGAGAGCTGACCCAAAGCTGTCTTCACATGGTATCAGATATTTCTGTCCACTTTGGGCTGGTGTCCAAGCAGTGCCCAAGTTAACTTCAGGGTGGCTGCTTTAACAATGCTTATAGGCAAGGGCTGGTGGCTCAGACAGTAAAGAATCTGCCTGCAGTGCCGGAGACCCGAGTTAGATCCCTGGGTCAGGAAGATCCCCTGGAGAAGGGAATGGCAACCCACTCCAGTATTCTTGGCTGGAAAATCCCATGGACAGAGGAGCCTGGTGGGCTACAGTCCATGGGGTCGCAAAGAGTTGGACACAACTGAGTGACTAAGCACGCATAGGCAAGGGTAACGTGAAAAATACTTAACATCTGAGATGGCACAGACATTACCAATCAGAACAGATGCCAGCTAACCATTAACAGTGAATACTAGTACATACTAGGTGGGTATCAACCCTGAAGGAATGTGCTTTAAAACAGAGCTGTGTCATTATTTTTAATATTTATTTATTTGGCTGAGCCAGGCTGTAGATGAGGCAGGCTGGATCTTTAGTTCCTGTACAAGGGATCTAATTCTCTGACCAAGGATCAAACCAGGCCCCCTGTAACCATCCCTCACTGAACCACCAGGGAAATCCCATGTATCATTATTTTTAAATGTTTGACATGAAACAGTTTGATTGGATTCAAGATCCACTAATGGAATCACAAGAAATTTCAATTGACAACTTTAACGAAAGAAAATAAGACATTTCTTTAACTATTTTAACTTTTATACGTTTTTTAATATTGACATTTCATTTTAAATTTTATTATCTATTTGAGTATTTAATTATTCATGGCTGTCAAGAACTTAAAGACATCCTTCTGGAAAAGTTCTGGTCATTATTGCAAGTAGCTATTTTAAGCTTAAAACCTGATACTGAAAAGTTACATTCATGGGTGGGGGGGTGGGAAGGAGGCTCAAGAGGGAGGGGATATATGTATACATATAGCTGACTCACACTTCTGTACAGCAGAAACCAACACAATATGGTAAAGCAATTATCTTCCAATTAAAAATAAATTTTAAAAATAATTTAAAAAGTTACATCCAAAAGAAAATTTTAAAATAAGAGAAAAAATAGTTACATTCGCAGAAGAAAGTGAAAATTTGGAATGTATTTTATTTGGAAACTTTATATCTCCTCTCTCTCTTGAGATTTCCTCCCACCCCCAGCCCCCAACCCACCCCTCTAGGTCATCAGAGATCACTGAGCTGAGCTCCCTGTGCTATACAGTCAGCTTCCTGTGCTTGCATGTTCAGTTGCTCAGTCATGTCTGACTCTTTGCATCCACATGGACTGTAGCCCACCAGGCTCCTCTGTCTGTGGGATTTTCCAGGCAAGAATACTGGAGTGGGTTGCCATTTCCTCCTCTAGGGGTTCTTCCCGACCCAGGGATCGAACCATGCCTCCTGCATTGGCAGGCGTATTCTTTACCACTGAGCCACTTGGGAAGCTCATTCAGCCACTTCTCACTAGCTATCTATTTTACACATGGTAGTGTATATATGTCAAAGCTACTCTCCCAATGCACCACTTGATTTCTGTCTTAAAGAAAATGTTTAGATTTTTTCAAAGCCCCAGCCAGTCTCCAGTGCATTTTTAGATTGCATTCTTCTTTGCCTAAGGAAGTCAGCTGATTCTGAATAGCTCCTCTCATCTGCAGAGTGGGGACTGTAAAAGCTAACTAACATTTTCAGACTTCCTGATGATGATGTAGATCTGAAAGTATATCATCAACCTGGTCCTTAGAGAGAAAGGCATTAAACAAATGCAAGGGCTGATTATTAATTATAAACTATATACTCTGGGTATATAGATCTGACTCAAGTTATTAGTGAGGCTAAACACTCAATAATTGATGGCTAAAGGGAATTCCAGAAAAACATCTACTTCTGCTTCATTGACTACTCTAAAGCCTTTGACTGTATGGAGCACAACAAACTGTGGAAAATACTTAAAGAGATGGGAATACCAGACCGCTTAACTTGCCTCCTAAGAAACCTGTATGCATGTCAAGAAGCAACACTTAGAACCAGTCATGGAACAACCGAGTGGTTCAGAATTAGGAAAGGAGTAGGACAAGACTATATTGTCACCCTGCTTATTTAATTTCTATGCAGAATACATCATGCAAAATGTCTTGGCTGGATGACTCACAAGCTGGAATCAAGATTGCCTGGAGAAATATCAAAAACCTCAGATATGCAGATGACACCACTCTTATGGCAGAAAGCAAAGAGGAACTAAAGAGCCTCTTGATGAAGGTGAAAGAGGAGAGTGAAAAAGCTGGCTTAAACTGAACATTAAAAAAACAAAGACCATGGCATCCAGTCCCATCTCTTCATGACAAGTGAGTGAAGTGAGTGAAAGTCACTCAGTTGTGTCCCTCTTTGTGACCCCATGGACTGTAGCCTACCAGGCTCCCCTGTTCATGGGATTCTCCAGGCAAGAATACCGAAACGGGTGACTGTTCCCTTCTCCAGGGGATCTTCCCAACCCAGGGATCAAACCCAGGTCTCCCAAATTGCAGGCAGATTCTTTACCAGCTGAGCTACCCAGGAAGCTCATGGCAAATAGAAGGGAAAAAAGTGGAAACAGTGACAGATTTTATTTTCTTGGGCTCCAAAATCACTGTGGATGGTGACTGCAGCCGTGAAATTAAAAGATGCTTGCTCCTTGGAAGGAAAGCTGTGACAAACCTAGACAGTGTATTAAAAAGCAGAGACATCACTTTGCTATGGTGTTTCCAGTAGTAAACCAAAAAGCTATGGTTTTTCCAGTAGTTATGTATGTATTTCAGAGTTGGCCCATAAAGAAGGCTAAGAGCCAAAGAACTGATGCTTTTTTTGTTGTTAATTGTTGCTTTTGAACTGTGGTGCTGGAGAAGACTCTAGAGAGTCCATTGGACCACAAGGAGATCAAACCAGTCAATCCTAAAGGATATCAACGCTGAATATTCATTGGAATGACTGATGCTGAAGCTGAACCTCTAATCCTTTGGCCATCTGATGCGAAGAGCCAACTCATTGGAAAAGACCCTGATGCTGAGAAAGACTGAGGGCAGGAGGAGAAGTGGGCAACAGAGGTCGAGATGGTTGAATGGCATCACTGACTCAATGGATAAGAACTTCAGCAAACTCTGGGATATAGTGAAGGACAAGGGAAACCTCGTGTTCTGTATTCCATGGTGTCACAAAGAGTTGGACATGACTTAGGGGCTGAACAACAACCAAAGGGACAATAGCTTAAAATTGAGGTTCTAAAGTGACACATGCTCTAGGACACATGGGAAAATGCTGTTTAGACAAATGTATGAACCAACTCATTCCAGGTAACTCAAACCAGGAGAACATCTTCATATATGTGTTTGGAGGATAAAGATCAATGCTTGAAGTACAGATGAGATCTCATACAAATAAAGCATGTATGATACAAAATCAGTGTTATGATAAAGTATTCTGTTTCATGATGACTTGCTTTTACATCCTAATTTCCTTCTGAATTCAACATGTGCTATATTTTATCTCATTTGTCCTTCCAATTATCCTATAAAATAAATAAGATATATTACTTATATTTGATAAGGAAAGTGAAGTGGTAAGTCAGTGATGTCACTGTATATTACAAAGCAACTTCCTCCCTAGGATCCCAAATTAGAGATGATCTTACGTGTCAAAGGTTTCAGTCAGAGTGGTTGGGAGGGAAAGTGTTTCATCATTTATTGGATAGCTTAGAGGATAAAAGGATTCCCCTGTATTGACATTATTCCCATAGCTTGAAATGGGACTTGTTTCAGAGCTCCACTTTTGACAGTTAAGATCCAGACTCCAAATATTCACTTCATTACTTAAACCTGGTTTCTGGAACAATGTGTGTGTTAGTCGCTCAATCGTGTCCGACTCTTTGTGACCCAATGGACTGTAGCTTGCCAGACTCCTCTGTCCCGAGGCAGGGATACTGGAATGAGTTGCAACTAACACACACGCTCACACATACATATAGCTGTTTCACTTTGCTGTACAGTAGAAACTAACACAACACTTGTAAAGCAACTATACTCCAATAAAAATTAAAAATAAAAATAAAAATAGTGTCTCTATCCTCCTTTCAAACAATAGAAAAAAATGTAATGCCAGTTACTCCTCTCATCTGGAACAATAGCCAGTAGCTAAACAATCTGTCCTAGGGAATTCCCTGGTGGTCCAGTGGTTAAGACTTGGTGCTTTCACTGCTGTCCTGGGTTTGATCCCTGGTTGGGAAACTAAGATCCCACAAGCTTTGCATGTAGCATCTCTCCCCTCCCCACCAAAAAATTGTCCTAGCCTGGAGTTCAAAGAATAGAACAAGAATTAGAAACAGGCTTTCTGATTTCTAATCTTAACAGCCTGTCCACTGCCTTGTGGATGAGTCAAATAGATGTTTTTTCTTTTGCCCTTTACTTGATTTTCTAATGAAAAAAATTCAATCTTCCTTTTAAAATCTTTTTTTCTTAATACAAAAGTAATACATGTGTATGGTACAAAGTGAAAGTCCACTATAGTCTACCCCTACCCAATCAAGGTTACCTTTCAGTGTATATTAGGCTTTTGAAACTATCAAAACGATTTAGCCTATATAAAGTAGTTGGTAACTTCCCTTTTTAACTTTAAAATGCCTTGGAAATCTTCAAGATAAGTTTAAAAAAAAATTCTTATTTAGGTGTAATTTATATGCCAAAAAATTCATCTATCTTTAAGTGTATAAATCAATAATTTATTCTATAAACTTGTGCAAACCATACCACCACAACCCAGTTCTAGAACACTTCCGTCACCCCCAAAACTTCCCTCATGCCTGTTAATAAGCTTTTTAAAGGGGACAGTTTTGCAGATAATTACAATCATAAATAACAAGTCCCAGAAATTTCCATTTTGCCTAGCTTTCATTTGCTACTGGCAGGCAAGAAGAAAATTGCAAAAGCCCATCAACAAATGTTGGAAGAATACACCATAAGCTGATCGACAGCTGTTTGCTCAAAATAGTTTATTCATCCACTCCAGCTTTTACTGAGTGTCAGCCAAGTGCCAGGCTATTGGTTAAGTCTGTAGGAATATAAAACAAGAGAATTGTTGTCCTCTCCTGGAATCAACTGGATGTGAGTTCAACATTATGCAAATTAAGAATTTCAATATTTAATGGGTTTGAGTGATAAAAGTGATAAAATTAGTGTGATATTTGGACTTGCGTTTCCAGAAATCAGGATGGAGAAACAGGGACCAGACTTAGAGTCCCAGCTACAGCAACCAGAAGAGAAATAAACTATGAAGCAATGGTTTCCTTTAATACACTGGACATCAGACTACAAAGGACAGTATTCCCCAAAAAAGGAACAAATGAGGCGAGCCCTGGTACCGCCCCAGCGCTGCCTGAGTTTCCAGGCTACAGCACAGCAAAGGAAAACTGAGGCAAAGTTCAGAGAAGTCCTGAGTCAGGCATACAGACCTGAGTCTAGGGATGGCATGGGACAGAGTGACAGAGAAGGGGGAGCAGTTCAGAGAGAGAGAGAGAACCCCAGAGATTTCTTCCAGTGTTCACCTGGATACTGCTTAGCACCTGTGCGTTAAGAAAATTACCCAAGGCTGAGAAAAGAACCACTTGAAAGGACTGGAGGGAAAGGTGCCTGACTCTTACAGCCAGCTGGGAACAGTGCCCATTCCCACTAACCAGATTAGAAAAAATCGTAATTGTGGAAATACCCTGGTGGCCCCGTGGTTAGGACATGGGGCCTTCTCCGCCAGATCCTGGGTTTGATCCCTGGTTGGGGAGCTAAGATCCTACAAGTTGCATGGCACTGCCAGAAAAAGAAAAGAAAAAAAATCATAATTTATAGATCACTGGAGGTCTTGCCTCAAGGGAATAATCAGGCCCAGAGTTAACACTGCTCTGTTCCTGTCTAACAGATATTAAAAATAAAACCCAAAAGAATCAAACTATTTCTAAAACAACTACACCCCAGAACAAAGTTCAAGTTGTATGCTGCTGCTGCTGCTAAGTCGCTTCAGTTGTGTCCGACCCTGTGCGACCCCACAGACGGTAGTCCACCAGGCTCCCCCGTCCCTGGGATTCTCCAGGCAAGAATACTGGAGTGGGTTGCCATTTCCTTCTCCAGTGTATGAAAAGGAAAAGTGAAAGTGAAGTCGCTCAGTCGTGTCCGACTCTAAGCGACCCCATGGACTGTAGCCCACCAGGCTCCTCCATCCATGGGATTTTCCAGGCAAGAGTACTGGAGTAGGGTGCCATTGCCTTCTCAAGTTGTATAGGAATACAAAAGTATCCAGCACTGGGAATTCCCTGGCTGGCCGTCCAGTGGTTAGTACACTGCTTGCACTACAGAGGGCATGGGTTGGATCCTTGGCTGGGAACTAAGATCTGTTCAGGTTTTTTCCCATAAGATCTTACGAAACGAACTTTCTGGCCAACTCAATATATCCAGCACTGAACTAGGCAAAACGTACAATGTCTAGCATCCCATAAAGAAGTATCAGGTATGCAGGGACAGGAGAATGTGATCTATACGAGGGGACAATCAGTAAAAACCGACCCAGAGATGACACAGATGTTAGAATTAGCAGCAAAGACATTAAAATTGTTATTAGAGCTGTATTCCATATGTTCAAAATGGTAAGTATGAGTAGAGTCATGGGAGATATAAAAAGATTATAATTGAACTTTTAGAGATGAAAAATTTACAGGGGAGGAATAATTATCTCCTTTATTTTGGATGATTTATATATGCAACATAAAAGGCAAAAACTTTTCTCTCTCCCTTTTCTAACAAATATGTCATGGTAGTAATCTATATTCAGTGTGCAATCAACCAAAAAATCACTTCCTTCATTTTTCATCCATGAACTCAGACCTCCCTTATTTGGTCCATCTAACTGCTTGAAACTTAACGATGGAGTCCATATTTCATCTTGTTCGTTTCAATCCATCACTCTAAGCTGTCTCGATCTCTGTGAAACTTGTTCCTGTCAGCTGACTCAGTGCAATCTCCTCATTCTGTGTCAGCTAAACATTTAATAAGCTTGCTCTCCTTGGCTTCATCCAAGTTGCCAGTAAAAATCCTCAACGAGGCAGAGTACTTTAGCACAATCTGGAGAGATCTCCTCTGGGTAAACAAAGTACTTTAGTCATCATGTTTTGGGAAACCTATGATTCTGAGATTAGGATCACGCTGGATAGGATTAATGGTGATTCAATATTCCCTCTTCCCCCCAAAAAAGATTAGTAAACTTGAAGACATAGCAATAGAAGTTTGATGAAATAAAGAAAAAAATGTTTAAAAAGGACAGAACATCATTAAGCTTTGGGACAAATTGCAGTAGCCTATAATACGTGTGTACTTGGGAGACCTCAAAGGAGAGACATGGTCAGAGAAGTATATGAAGAAAGACTGGTCAAAAATTTTCCAAATTAAATGAAAACTGTAGACCTAAGCAGCTCAATAAAACCCAAGCACAGAAAACATTACGGAAACCACCCACAGCACTAAAACCTGAGTCAAACAACCTATTTGGGACATTCAAATCGTTCATTAATGACAATATAATGATTTTCATTAATTTTCATACAATATGAAGTCCCATCAGTTCTATAAACCATTGTGCTGGGTTCCTGGATATCTAATTGTTCTTTGCCATTTCAAATTTCTTCACTTTTAACTGAAGCATAGATTGGCTAGTCTTCACTGCTTAGTCTCTCTGTTCAGAACTGCAGGTGTGCTCTAATTTGATGAAGCTTTTAAAAGAAACAAAGGGAAAAAAAAAGAAACAAAGGACTGGGAATGCTTGGGGAGTCAATGGGATGTCCTTCAATGCCAGAAGAAATTTCACCTTCTCTATTTAAAAGTCTTTTTAACAATGAAAAGGTTGAGAGTCGTAAGCCCTTTCTCTCAAATATTTTACATCCTTGGAAGGTCAAACTAAGAAAATACCTGAAATGAGTACTGAATGGAGATTCTACGCAGACTATCTGCTATTGGTCACATTCATCCTATGATTTTCTCTTCATATGTAACTGAAAGCTCACAAATGTTATGAAATTGTTGCTTTGGCATAAAATCAGATACAGAAAGGAGGCAGTTGTGCCACTAACTAGAAATAGCAATTACTTAAGACCATTACTATTTGAACTGTGCATCAGGCCAACAGCACCCTCTGCACTTGGGAGCTTTCAGGACATGCAAAAACTCTCAGGCCCTGCTGCAGACCTGAAGATTCACCATATGCATTTTAACAAGATCCTCAAAATGGTTTCTATACACATTCAACCTTGAGAAGGACTGATGTCTGACAAAATTTTTCTGGTCATGTTTCCTTAGGCATGACAAAAAAAAAATAAAAAGGTTAGCGAAATCTCCCCATCTTATTCCACAAGTCAATGATTAGAATGAAATAAGTGAAACCAAATCCAAATATAAATTAGGTACATATAAACTAGGTACATATGAAATATCAACCTAATTTATATTTGGACTGATTTTAGTTATTTCATTCATATTAGGTACATATGAGATATCACATCATACATATCATCTGTACCTAATATGAACTATCAACAAAAATCTTCCCCAATGGCTCAGCAGTGAAGAATCCACCTGCAGTGCAGGAGACGCAAGAGACAGGGGTTCACTTGATTGAGCCCATGTCGCACAGGAGACATGGGTTCAATCCCTGGGTCGGGAAGATCCCCTGGAGGAGGAAATGGCAACCCACTCCAGTATTCTTGCTTGGAGAATTCCATGGACAGAGGAGCCTGCCGAGCTACAGTCCAAGTCTCAAAGAATCAGATAGGACTAGTGACTAAGCGCACAAAACATCAAACTTTCTAATAAGCAGTGAGGTATATACAAATCCCAAGCACACCACAATATTTCTGGATTAAAAATGCTGAACAGCAAAAAGACTGCCAGTGTTATCAGAAATCTCAAAGGCAAGAGATTGTTTTTAAGTTAGACATATAAACTTAAAAATTTTGACATATTCAAGTCAAAAGTCAAAAAAGTATATATGGGCTTCCCTGATAGCTCAGTTGGTAAAGAATCCGACTGCAATGCAGGAGACCCTGGTTGGATTCCTGGGTTGGGATGATCCTCTACGAAAGGGATAATAGGCTACCCACGCCAGTATTTTTGGGCTTCCCTTGTGGCTCAGCTGGTAAAGAATCCGCCCGCAATGCGGGAGACCTGAGTTCAGTCCCCCGGTTGTCAAGATCCTTTGGAGAAAGGAAAGGCTACCCACTCCAGTATTCTGGCCTGGAGAATTCCACGGACTATACAGTCCATGAGGTCGCAAAGAATCAGACATGACTGAGTAACTTTCACTTTTATATATATGTATACACACACACATATACTTATTTTTTTTTTTAATCTACATCTGTTATCCTTCACAAGTACTCAAGAAACAATCGTTTCAGGGAAGCAGAGCACACGAAGTTCCAATTTCCCTTTTCTAGCCAAAACAACAAGCCTAAATCTTCACATAAGCCGCAAAGAGAAAGCTGCAGGAAGCCACGCCTTAGACAACTACCAGGCACTAGTCTCTCAGCTAATCACTGCTTCTGTCACACCCTTGCTGGAACTAGAGTCTGAGCCGGTTCTCTTAGCCAAGGTGGACCGAGCCTAAGCATGCGCCCCACCCCCCCCGCCCCCAGCCCATAGGAACCGGAGCCCGCCAGATCGCGGATACTCGGATGTCTGGGTTCAAGCTTCGAAAGCGGAAGGAGGTGGGGGGTCGCCATTTAGGCTCCCGCTGGAGAGAAAGCATCCACCGCAAAAGACCCTCGCAGGCACTGGCGAGTCGAAGAGCCTGAGCGGGGTCTGAAGTTTCCACCACTACCAGCCAAGCACTCCAAACCAGCCGTGGCTGAGGTCACCTAGCAACGAGGAGCCTGGCGTGCGGACGCCAAGCATTGGTCCGGCGAGTCATGTGATGAGGCGCCACTGGCCACCGAGAGATTTCGCTGCAGGCACGTGATGCGGCGCCGGCGCCTTTTCGCGAGGCTCTGGGACTGCGAGCGTGGAGTTGCGGCCGGAGGGGGCTCTGCTGGGGTTTCAGCCCTGGCATTGCACGAAGTCCTGGCTTTGACTGCCTGACCAAAGAGATACGCAACCACCAGTTGAGCCTTCTGTAGTGGAGCGATGAAACGGTTCTAAATTACCTGCATTAGGCTAGTTTGGTCGTGCAGGAGCATTTCTTCTAAGGCTCGTTAGATGGCTGAAATCTGCCTTCTGAAAACAGAAAGTTCTGACCAACTGGTTTAAGACCAGCAAATGTTAGGATGGCAAGAAGTTTCTTGATAAATAAGGGGTGAAAATTAGGGACATAAAGGATATTGAACTGGAAAGCATATTCAACTCGGGTTGAAAGAGATACTGCATCTGGGGAAAGAGGAGGTTTTTTTTAGGGGGGGTGACGGGGTTGGGGAGACTGTCTTGCCGAAGTAGTTATTGAAAAGGTAGAAATTACCTTGTGAGTTTAGAGAACTAAATCAGCTTTTCGTGAGTGAGGAGATAAAACCTAGTTATCCACACGTCAGTTCATGAGGTCTAGGTCCCCGGCATCCAGACCAGGATGTGTGGACAGCCTTTTCCCAGCCCCCACCCTCCACTCCTCCACCTTCTCCACCCCTTCCAAAGGCCAGTGAGGCCTGGCAAAACAAAACAAAAACATTGATTATGAAAGGGACTTGAGAAAATAACAGGGATGGCCCAGATCTTTTAAAAAAAACTGCCCAGGAGGTTGTTGGCTATCCTTTCATTGTAATAAATTTGCCTCTAGCAAGCAGAGGGCTTTAAAGTACTTTACATACTTTGGATAAAGACCCTATAGTCATGTTTTGAGTCTTCTTTCATACCCCCTATCCAACGCATCAACAAGTCCTGTTGGCTTTACCTTCAAAATGAATTTAGAATCTGATTATCTCCACTTTTCCCCACCTTCACAGCTACCACTCTGGTCAGATCTCCCATGATCTTTCACCTGAGTTATTGCAATAGCCTTCTAACTTGTCTACTCTTGCCTTCCTTCACACGTCAGCCAAAGTGATTTTTTTTAACATGCATGTCACAACATGTCACTTCTTTGCCAAACAAGCTCCAATGGCTTCATGTTTCAGTCAGTAAAAGCCAGGGTCCTTTTTGGGCTTTCCTTGGTGGTCCAGTGATGAAGACTCCAAACTTCCAATGCAGGGGGCCTGAGTTCAATCCCTGTCAGGAAACTAGATCCCACATGCCTCAATGGAACGTTTGAATGCCGCAACAAAAGATCCCACATGCTGCAACTAAGACCCTGTTAGGGAAATTAAAATGAAGACTCTTTCAGGCTTCAGAAGCAGAAGAGCAGGTCTTTGGCCTGCCTGGACACTGACCAGATTCCATGCCTGCCTGTAAGCACAGCAAGTCAGGTGGCACTTTAGATTTTTAAAAAAGGAATGGGTCTTGGGATTTTCTTGAGCCCTTGGAGGCCTGGCCAGCCACCAGGGGTCTGGAAAATCTAGTGACTCACAAGGTGAAACAAACAGCATTGTAAAAGAGTTAAAGTAAAACCAGAGTTGCATTTTTGTGTGCAAACTGATGATGATATCATTTTGTGGCCTGGGACTATAAAAAGGAGCCCCTCCAAACTGCAATTTGAAGTCTCACCCATGGAGTGGACATGTCACAACATGTCCTGTCCGGGACCTTTTCCCAGCTGAGACTCCAGATTGCCATTAAGGAGGGACTTCCCAGTGCCATTCAAGTATGGATGTTGGTCAGCCCAATTTGGTAATATATGTGCTGTTACTTTTTTCTATTGTTTCTATTTCTCTTCTTTTAATCACTGTATATTGAAATTAAGCCAAGTAATCCTCTATTAAAGATTGAAATTTTTTATTGTGTGTAATGATAAATCCTTCAAACTTAAAACTAAAGTAAAACTTTCAGCAAAACAGCCAAATAAAAATAAATGAAAAATTAAAAAAACAAAAGCCAAGGTCCTTTCAATTACCTATCACATGATCTGGTCCCATGTGCTCCTATCCACTTCTTGGATCCCTTTTTGGGAAGGCACCTCCAAAAGTGCTGTTCATGTTGTTTCTTGAACAGGGCAAGTATGCCTCCATGTTTAGGTCTTTACACTTCCTATTACCTTAGCTGAATGACACAGATGTCCACATGATGTAAGCTTTCACTTAATTCATCTGCTCAGATGTCACCTTCTAAGACTGACTTTCTGTGACCAGAAATCCTGTGTAAAGTAGCAACCACTGTGTGCCCCAATTCCCCATTCCCTCCCCAATTCTCCCTATTCACTGCTAGCTTTTTTTGTTGTTTATAGTACTTATCACCACTCAACACATTCAGTGTGTTGTCTTCCACCCTCTACTGAATGTAAGCTACAAGTGAATATGCACTTCATCTTGTTCCCTGCTGTACCACCACTAGTTCCTAGAACAATGTCTGGCATGCAGTAGGTGTTAATAATCCTTTGCTGAAGAAATGAATAAGCAGTTTGTGTCCAGTATGGTTCTACTACTGATTATGCTGAGTGGACCAAAGTTGCTTTGATGGCTAAAGGACTTTGGAACATATCCACAGTATTGTAACTATTCTGACATCAGCAGTGCCCACCCTCAGAATGCTTTGTATCAACTTCGTATCTGAAAGTTGGCTCTACACTCTTAGCCATGACACCTAGGATTCCTCCACAATTTTAATGTGGTGTCCTACGAAGAAAGATACTCAAGTTTTTCATGTAAAACCAAGAGTTTCTTGAAGAGGAAGGAAAAATAGAAAAGAGTAGTTTAACTGCCAAAGTGAGTACTGAACTAGATATATCAAGGATAGATCAGCAGGGCCCAGTTCACCTGTCAACAGAGTACGTAAAGTAGGTTTGTGTCAATCCAGAAGGCTCTTGGGAAAATTGACCTTCCCCAACAAGTTTCCTCTGTCACTAGTACCTTAGTGTGAATTGATCTAAATCCTTTCTTAAGAGCAAGTTTTGAAAAGGCCAAGGGAAGAAAGCAGGAACACGTGAGAAGTAAGAGGAACAAGTGGGGAGAACATTCAGGAGCCAAGGAAGGAGTATAAAGTTGAGCTTGCCAAGGACAAACTTTGGCCTATTTTGTGGCTTTGCCCAGGGCTGACTCTGGTAATCAAAGTACATATTAATCTCTAGATCCAAACCTCTGAGTAGGCAAATTATGGTACTTGAAATTACAGCCATAATTACCTGAAATGTTTTGATAGCCCAGTGAGTACAAGGTGCATCAGAAAGGAGGAATAGTTGACCTAGAATGTAGCGGGACTGGAAACGCTATCAGATTTTAGGAAAGATAAGTGGGAAAGGAAGGAGGCACTGCATTATACATATGCACATGATCCTAGCCTAAGAAACGGGAAACCGAAAGAGTTTTTGTGCTAAGGTAAAATGAGTAAAATGGAGCACCACCATCTGCTATCAGTTGACATGCCAGGAAAAATAAGGTAAGACAGGCCTCTTTGAGCAACCAGGAGCTGATGAGGACAGTAAGGTTTTTTTAGGGTTTGTTTTTAAATTAATTATTTATCTACTTGGCTGCTCTGAGTCTTAGTTGCAGCATGTGGGATTTAGTTCTAGTTGAACCTGGGCCCCCTTCATTGGGAGCAAGAGTCTTAGCAACTGGACTATCAGGGAAGTCCCAGGAGGCTAAGTTTTAAAGAGCTTTAATTTTTCTTTTTTTTAAATGCAACCACCCTCACCAGACACCAAGTTTGTCAGCACCTTGATCTTGGTCTTCCCAACCTCCAGAGCTATGAGAATTAAATGTTCAGTTCAGTTGCACAGTCGTGTCCAGCTCTTTGTAACCCCATGGACTGCAGCATGCCAGGCTTCCCTGTCCATCACCAACTCCCGGAGTTTACCCAGACTCATGTCCATTGAGTCGATGATGCCATCCAACCATCTCATCCTCTGTCCCCCGCTTCTCCTCCTGCCTTCAGTCTTTCCTAGCATCAGGGTCTTTTCCAATGAGTCAGCTCTTTGCATCAAGTGGCCAAAGTATTGGAACTTCAGGGTCTTTTCCAATGAATTAAATGTTTAAGCCAAAAAAAAAAAAGCACCCACAACTATTAAAAAGTACTTATAGTACTTGGGAGATTTAATCCCTATTGTGTGGAATTTCAAAAATCAACTAAGGTAGATACCTTTACTGATTTGTTATTTCTAGGAAAGAATTAGGCAAGAATCTATTCAATAGTCATAGACAGCAACTTGCTGGCAGTGACCAAACAGTGAAGAAAGTCAGGGTTTTGGAGGACAGCAAGGTGTCCCCACCTTTAATGTACAGGCAGAGCGTTTGTGTTCAAGTTGTTTTCATTCAAGTTTCTTCCAGTTTGGAGAATCTGCCACTCACTAGCTGAGAGAACTTGGGTAAGTTATTTAAAATCCCCATACCTGTTTCCTCCTTATCCATGAAGTGAGAATGAATACTAATTGTTCCTTTCTCTGAAGGCTTTTTTAAAAAAAATAATATTTATTTATTTGGCTCTGCAGGGTCGTTGTGGCATATGGGATCTAGTTCCCTGACCAGGGATCTAACCTGAGTCCCCTGCATTGGGAATGAGGAGTCTTAATCACTGGACCCTGATGCTGGGAAAGATTGAAGGCAGGAGAAGGGGATGACAGAGGCTGAGATGGTTGGATGGCATCACTGACTCAATGGACAAGAGTTTGAGTAAACTCTGGGAGTTGGTGATGGACAGGGAGGCCTGGCGTGCGGCAGTCCATGGGGTCGCAAAGAGTGGGACATGACTGAGCAACTGAACTGAACTGAATTACTGGACCACCAGGGAAGTCCTCTCTGAGGGCTTTTAGAATGATAAAAAGAGGTCTCACATGCAGCAGTATAAAAAATAATGGTTAAGACTGTGGACTACAGCCTTCCCTGCTGATCCAGTGATTAAAGACTTGGCCTTCCAATGCAGGGAGTATGGGTTTGATCCCTGGTGAGGGAGCTAAGATCCCACATGCCTCACAGCCAAAACACCAAAACATAAAACAGAAGCAATATTGTAACAAATTTAATAAAGACTTTAAAAACGGTCCACATCAGTTCAGCTCAAAAAAACACTGATTACCCAAATCAGATTGCCTGACTTAGATTCTGGAGCAGCCATTTACTATTTGTGTGTATTTGGGCAAGTGACTATCCTCTCTCTGCCTCAGTTTCTTCGTCTGTAAATGGAGGTAATACCTCAAAGGATTTTTGTGAGGATTAAATGACTCAACCCACATAGCACGCTTAGACGAGTGTCTGGCACAAAGTGAGCATTCAATAAATGTCAGCAATCATTTACAAGGTTCTTGACTCACAGCAATGATCATGGGACTTCTTGGTAGCTCTGCTTGTCTAGGCCTTGTCCACACCACCACATCCTAACTTAGAATTAAGAACCAGAGATGTCTGAAGCTATTTTCAGTCACAAGTAGCAGAGGTGCAAAGTCCATCTCATAGAGTGGAGTGAGAGAAGTGGGAGAAGTCAGAGTCCAGGGGGCAACTGAGCAGAGTCTAAAAGGGGTGAGGCCCAAGAGGAAAAGGAGATAATTGGTGAAAAGCTGTGGGCTTATACTGGTTAGGATTCTTTTGGTTGCAAATTTTGAAGAACAAAAATGGTTCAAGGAAAAATGTATCCATTCAAATGCCCATCAGTCACAGAATGGATAAATTGTGGTATATTCCCCAAACAAAATGTTATACAGCAATGAGAATGTACAAGCTATAATTCCACACAATGATGTGGACAAAACCCACTTAATGTTGAGTGAAAGGCACACACAAGACTACATACTGTGTGAGTCCACTTACTCGTGGTAGAAAAACAAGCGAACTAAAACTATGTTGTTAAAAATCAGGATACTGCTTACACTTGGAGGGGGTAGAGATGTTATGGGGAACACTGGACTGAAACCGCCCACCCTGGCCAGGCACCATAGTAATAATTTGCGTAAGTTGTTTTATAACAGGAGATCCTAGTAAGGAGCCTTCCCTGGTGGCTCAAATGGTAAAGAATCCGCCTGCAATGTAGGAGACCTGGGTTTGATCCCTGGGTTGGGAAGATCCCCTGGAGGAGGGCATGGCAACCCACTCTAGTATTCCTACCTGGAGAATCCCCATGAACAGAGGTGCTTGGCAGGCTACAGTCCATGGGGTAAGGAACACAGAACTAATGAGGCACCACCAACTGGAAGCACTTGGGAAAGGTCAAAAGGAGACACCACATGTCCTATCAAATTCCCAGAATCCTCCTTGCTGGAATCCATCTTGGCTAAGCAGAGTGAGCGCACAAGGAAGGACCTGAGTCAGAGCGATTGGCCAGAGACACTCAGTTTACCTGGCCTTTTCCTGCATCTGTGTGACACATTTCCAACAAGATGTAAGCAAAAACCTGCAGCAGGTACTTCTGGACAAGCCCTTGCTTGAACAAGAAAAAAATGCATGGAGTGGAGGCAGTGAGCCATAACATGACCCTCAGAGAAAGGCCAAAAATCTGCAGAAATACTGGCCCTTGTACTCCCCAGGTCGGTAAGTGCCCAATATGCTACTGGAGATCAGTGGAGAAATAACTCCAAAAAGAATGAAGAAACGGAGCCAAAGCAAAAACAACAGCCAGTTATGGATGTGACTAGTGATGGAAATAAAGTCCGATGCTGTAAAGAGCAATATTGCATAGGAACCTGGAATGTTAGGTCCATGAATCAAGGCAAATTGGAAGTGGTCAAACAGGAGATGGCCAGAGTGAACATTGACATTTTAGGAATCAGCAAACTAAAACTGACTGGAATGGGTGAATTTAACTCAGAAAAGAAAACTTACTCTGGGCAAGAATCCTTTAGAAGAAATGGAGTAGCCATCATAGTCAACAAAAGAGTCCAAAATGCAGTACTTGGATGCAGCCTCAAAAACGACAGAATGACCTCTGTTCATTTCCAAGGTAAACCATTCGATACCACAGTAATCCAAGTCTATGCCCCGATCAGTAATGCTGAAGAAGCTGAACCTGAACGGTTCTATGAAGACCTACAAGACCTTCTAGAATTAACACCCAAAAAAGATGGCCTTTTCATTATAGGGGACTGGAATGCAAAAGTAGGAAGCCAAGAAATACCTCAAGTGACAGGCAAAGTTGGCCTTGGAGTACAGAATGAAGCAGGGCAAAGGCTAATAGAGTTTTCCCAAGAGAATGCACTGGTCATAGCAAACACCCTCTTCCAACAACACAAGAGAAGACTCTACACATGACATCACCAGATGGTCAATACTGAAATCAGATGGATTATATTCTTTGCAGCCAAACATGGAGAACCTCTATACAGTCAGGAAAAACAAGACCGGCAGCTGACTGTGCCTCAGGTCATCAACTCCTTATTGCCAAATTCAGACTTAAATTGAAGAAAGTAAGGAAAACCCCCAGACAATTCAGGTATAACCAAAATAAATCCTTTATGATTAAACAGTGGAAGTGAAAAATAGATTCAAGGGATTAGATCTGATAGACAGAGTGCCTGAAGAACTATGGATGGAGAGGTTCATGACATTGTACAGGAGGCAGGGATCAAGACCATCCCCAAGAAAAGGAAATGCAAAAAGGCAAAATGGTTGTCTGAGGAGGCCTTACAAATAGCTGTGAAAAGAAGAGAAGCAAAAGGCAAAGGAGGAAAGGAAAGATATACCCATTTGAATCCAGAGTTCCAAAGAAAAGCAAGGAGAGATAAGAAAGCCTTCCTCAGCAATCAATGCAAAGAAATAGAGGAAAACAATAGAATGGGAAAGACTAGAGATCTCTTCAAGAAAATTAGAGATACCAAGGGAACAATTCATGTAAAGATGAGCACAATAAAGGACAGAAATGGTATGGACCTAACAGAATCAGAAGATATTAAGAAGAGGTGGCAAGAATACACAGAAGAATTATACAAAAAAGATCTTCACGGCTCAGATAATCACGATGGTGTGATCACTCACCTAGAGCCAGACATCCTGGAATGTGGAGTCAAGTGGGCCTTAGGAAGCATCACTATGAACAAAGCGAGTGGAGGTGATGGAATTCCAGTGGAGCTATTTCAAATCCTAAAAGATGATGCTGTGAAACTGCTGCACTCAATATGCCAGCAAATTTGGAAAACTCAACAGTGGCTGCAGGACTTCCTGGAAAAGGTCAGTTTTCATTTCAATCCCAATGAAAGGCAATGCCAAAGAATGCTCAAACTATTGTACAATTGCACTCATCTCACACGCTAGCAAAGGAATACTCAAAATTCTCCAAGCCAGGCTTCAACAGTTTGTGAACCATGAACTTCCAGATATTCAAGCTGGATTTAGAAAAGGCAGAGGAACCAGAGATTAAATTGCCAACATCCGTTGGATCATCAAAAAAGCAAGAGAGTTCCAGAAAAACATCTACTTCTGCTTTATTGACTATGCCAAAACCTTTGACTGTGTGGGTCACAACAAACTGTGGGAAATTCTTCAAGAGATGGGAATACCAGACCACCTGACCTGCCTCGGGAGAAATCTGTATACAGGTCAGGAAGAAACAGTTAGAACTGGACATGGAACAACAGACTGGTTCCAAATCGAGAAAGGAATATGTCAAGGCTTTATATTGTCACCCTGTTTATTTAACTTATATGCAGAGTACATCATGAGAAATGCTGGGCTGGATGAAGCACAAGCTGGAATCAAGATTGCCGGGAGAAATACCAATAACCTCAGATATGCAGATGATTCCACCCTTATGGCAGAAAGTGAAGAACTAAAGAGCCTCTTGATGAAAGTGAAAAAGTTGGCTTAAAACTCAACATGCAGAAAACTAAGATCATGGCATCTGGTCCCATCACTTCATGGCAAATAGATGGGGAAACAATAGAAACAGTGACAGACTTTATCTTTTGGGGTCCAAAATCACTGCAGATGGTGACTGCAGCCATGAAATTAAAAGACAGTTGCTCCTTGGAAGAAAAGTTATGACCAACCTGGACAGCATATTAAAAAGCAGAGACATTACTTTGCCAACAAAGGTCTGTCTAGTCAAGACTATGATTTTTCCAGTGGTCATGTATGGGTGTGAGAGTTGGACTATAAAGAAAGCTGAGCACCAAAGAATTGATGCTTTTGAACTCTGGTGTTGGAGAAGACTCTTGAGAGTCCCTTGGGCTGCAAGGAGATTCAACCAGTCCATCCTAAAGGAGATCAGTCCTGGGTGTTCATTGGAAGGACTGATGTTGAAGCTGAAACTCCAATACTTTGGCCACCTCATGCGAAGAGCTGACTCATTTGAAAAGACCCTGATGCTAGGAAAGATTGAGGGCAGGAGGAGAAGGGGACGACAGAAGATGAGATGGTTAGATGGCATCACCAACTCAATGGACATGGGTTTGGGTGGACTCTGGGGGTTGGTGATGGACAGGGAGGCCTGGCGTGCTGCAGTTCCTGAGGTCACAAAGAGTTGAACACAACTGAGTGACTGAACTGAACTCCTCCAGTCTTCCTATCCTGTAAGAAAAATAAACCCTCACTTGTTTAAGTCATTGATAAGCTTTCTGTAGCTGATAAGGACCACTCTTTACCCCACCCACTTCTTCCACCTTCTGTTTTTATTTTCCACAGATAATCGTCTTCCTCCTTTACAGAGAACCATCTACAGCTAGTCTTTCGCTTACTTTCTTGCCCCCAAATCCACCCACACTTACCTGCATCCATAGCCATCGTGATCCCTCTTCCCTTTCTTTATAACAGAAGAGGGTGTCCCTACTCCTTGGACGGGGGAGTGGTGGGGTAAATGGGGAGATGTCAATCTTACATACATTGTGTCTTCCTCTTCCTGTTTTGGTATTCTGACTCATCCTCATGTTTTGGGCTTCTCTTTCTCATCAGTTGCTGCTATTGCTGCTAAGTGGCTTCAGTCGTGTCCAACTCTGTGCGACCCCATAGACGGCAGCCCACCAGGCTCCGCCGTCCCTGGGATTCTCCAGGCAAGAACACTGGAGTGGGTTGCCATTTCCTTCTCCAATGCATGAAAGTGAAACGTGAAAGTGAAGTCACTCAGTCGTGTCCAACTCTTCCCCACCCCATGGACTGCAGCCCACCAGGCTCCTCCGTCCATGGGATTTCCCAGGCAAGAGTACTGGAGTGGGGTGCCATTGCTCTCATCAGTTATGTGGCCTTAAATAGGCCATTAAAGTAGCACATATTTTATCCAGTGGATTCTAAAGCTGTGCCCAATAAGGTTACTGCAGTGGTGCTGGGATTTGCCAGCGAAAGAGACAGTCCTCGTGAATAGAAGGAAAACTATTCACGAGGCAGGGAGCTTAGGAGGAACTGAAAGTCACAGTGTGGCAGGGAGAGAAGAGTGCAGAAGGGGCTCATGAGGCAGGGCTGAAGAGGAAGGCAGGGCCAGTGAGCTGGGGTCCTATACACTAGATAGGGTAATAATTTTGGTTTTAACACTAATCATCATCAGAAGAAGAAAAGCAAGCTCCCTGAGGCTCAATTGGCCGTGCTTGCTGGTGAGGGCGGGAGGGAGTGAGTCACTGAGCGTGTGTGAGGGAGGGAAGGAGCGAGCGAGCAGGCGGGCGAGCGAGCAACCGGCGCCGTCAGCCTGCAGCACCAGCCAGGCCCCGCCGCCGCCCCGTCGCTCCGCGCCGAGGCCGGGCCGAGCCGAGCTGGGTCGGGCCCGGGCCATGCTGCTCACCGTGTACTGTGTGCGGAGGGACCTCTCCGAGGTGACCTTTTCCCTCCAGGTCGACGCCGACTTTGAGCTGCACAACTTCCGCGCTCTGTGTGAGCTCGAATCCGGCATTCCCGCGGCTGAGAGCCAGGTACGCTGGGCAGCGATCGGGGCCTCCCTGCGGAGCTAGCCCTCCCGCCTTGGGGCCTCACGCCCTCCCTTTGCTGCTGGTGAGGAATTGGGGGGGTGGAGGGGAAGCAGGATGGCCATTCCCAGCCCACCCCCGCATCCGGGAGAGAGCTGGAATCGGTAGCTGCCCCCACACACCCCGAGCTTGGGGTGGGGTGCTGGGGGAGGGAGCGGAGAACCTAGCCGCATACGCACCCACTGCAGCCTGAGAGGCGCGTGGACTGTGAGGCGCGTCCCACCTTCTGGCTCTTTGGCCCCTTCTCTAATTTCCTGAGTTTGGGGTGTCATCGCAGACCTAAGAAGAAGCCGTAGGTTTGCGAGAGTTTATACATCCTGCTTCCCGAACCAGAAATACCAGTTTAGATCTCTGTGGTAAATGTTCCCCTGCTTTTTCGGAGAGGGCTCCTGCCTAAGTAAACTTAATTTACCTTTAAATATAAAGATTTACGCTCTAAGTGAAAGGAAAAGTTTGAGACTTGCACCACCTTGTTTTGAAGCCTTTGGAAATGCTCTTTTTCCCTGCCACATGCGTTTCTGGTTAAATTATTATTTTTAAAGTAATTATTAGTTCATCTGAACTATTTCTCTGGTCTCTTCCCCCGTAGTGCGTCAAGATCCCTTTCTTGTAGATCCCAGTTCAGAGTCTGGGTGAGTTCAAAGCTCAGTACTTCATGAGGATATTTGCTTTAAAATGGGCCTCAGTGTGATTGGGTTGTTTCATTTCCCTTACCCTGCTGGAAAGAAATTCGACTGCTGTTACATTTTAAGTAAGAAAAGTAATTTATTCTCAAAAAATGCGTGGGGTCTGCCACCAAACAGAATTGGTGACTATAACTCTGTGGCCTTCACACTAAAACATCTAAATCTGACTTGATAAGTGGCCCCTGAAGGACATAGTCTAAACATTAATAAAACTATAGAAGTCATCCGAGGACCCAGAAGGTAAATCTTGATTTCCTACTGCAGTTATGAAATAGTTCCAAAAACTATTGCCTCATTACAGCTTGTTCCACCCTGTGTTATGGTAAACAAATGTGTCAATATTTTGTTCAGAAGTAAGTATGATTCCTTTACACTTTGGACTTTATAACGTTGGCATAAGCTGAGTATCAGAAAAGACTTTATTTTGGGTCACAGGGTGTCACTCAAATTGACATCCTGGCAAAATGTACAAAGATGTTGGTAAAAGAGATTTCTTGGAACTTCTGTAACGGCATCCAGAAAAGCTCAGGAACCAGTTCCTGTCAATGAATCCCTCAGGTACAGAGCTACAAAACAACAGTTGAAGTGGGGAGGGAAAATCAACTCAGTTTTTGAAGGTGGCTTTTTCTGTTGTTCTCGCCCCTCTGGCTGTTCTTTTACCCTGCTTATAATCACCAGTTGGTAAGTGGACTAAAAAAATGCAAATTGATTTTGTTGTTGGGCTTGGAAGAAGACAAAGATTGTGATTTCTGTATTCCTGCACTTTTTGAGATGGCTGTAGCCAAAAATGTAAATAAATTGAAGACAGTGTCAGAGTGAAAGATGATTAATTTTATGGTCAAGGCAGGCACTGTCCTGACAGCGTGGCAGGTTTGGAATACCTTACTAATTAAATGTTTAAGCTAACTTCAAATTCTTTCTTATTCATCGTCAGTGTTTTGGCATTTACTTCCTTCCCAAGCCAAATTATCATATGGAAACCTGGGCTCCAACTAGTGTTAAGCTTGTGTTAGGTAGCCAGTAAACAACTCCTGTTTTTCAAGTTTCTTCTATTGGCTCCATTGTAACCTAACTGTCTATTTTAGGATGTCTGGTGGTCGGTTGTCTTTGAGTTGCTTGCCCATCAGGCAGGAACAGGATCCACCCTAGACACTTGAGTCATTTCCTTTCACCAAATCATAATAGTAAACATCATTGTCGTTTTTATACACATATGTATAATTTTAACTTACTTGAGGTATTCCCTTCCACTCCTTTACCTCCCAGGGTTCTCCCCTGTTACTCACCTCCCCGTCCTCCCTTTTAAAGTTCTCCTGGTCTCTTTACCTTTACTGTTCTTATTTACCTTCTCTGTTCTCATTCCTTCACCTCCATTTCTGATGCCATTTCTAAAGGGAATTTTTTTTCTTGTTCCTGACTATTTCTTCCTGTCACTGTGTTTTCAGACCACTGGTCTGCAAACTTGTTTGCTTACGTATCCTTCTAAGTAAAATGTTTTCAAATACTCACCTTTGTGATACATATAATTAATATATATGAACTAGTGGTATATGCATAATATAAATGCATGTATATTATGTGTATGGATATATAATAGCTGTAAACATCAGTTACATACATGGAGGAATACCTTAGGTACAGTATAAACAGGCCCAGGATAGAATTTAAGGAAGAATAAACTAAAATGGAAATGAAAATTCTAATATTTTCTGTTTTCTTCCTGCATCCTTGAAGAACTTGAATGTCTGACCCACATTAAGGATCACTGGTTTATAATTCAGTTTTTCAAGATTGGCATGGATTCTGCATGAGGGTACAATGGGAAAGGGTGTTGATTTTTAACAGCTCTAGTCATTGTAGTAGTTATAATGCAGTGATAACAAATTTAGAATAGACACAATCTCTATTTGTACATGTGATTAAAGCTGGGCATGTTCCATCTCTTAACACAAGTGTAGGCTTGGAAGCCAGGCATGGCCCTGTTTGATGCTTTGATGCAGACTTGGCTGGAGAAATTTCAAACAATTATAGGAACTTAACTTCACTTGCAATTAATATCTTTGCATTTTTGAAACATTGTTATAATTTACCCCTGTAGGTGGTTAACAAAAAAGTGTGCAAGGGGTGTAAGTACTCTCAAATGAAAGACATATTTAAATACCAAATAATAGCAGTAACTGTATGATCCTGGAAATGAAGCTGTACACAGCATGTTCTGTGGTTTGTAAAACACTATTTTAAACCAGTAGAAACTGAAAGTTTCTTTTGTAGCTGATTTTGGCATGCTTGTTTTCACAGGTAATTTTCATGTATTTTTTGTTAAATACTGCATGTTTTTAAGGAAGGAAGAAGAACACTATTATTTATTACCTTATAACTCAGATAGCTGCAGTTTACGTCTTAGTATATTTTTTTCCTAAGCTTTTTTTCTTCTTATATAGTTAAAATATATATTTTAAACATACGGCCTGAACTGTAGTAAACAATTTCATCCCTTGCTTTGTTTAGTCAAAGTACATTGTCAACAGTTCAATTTTTTTTCTTTCATTTTTTTTTTGACTGTGTTGCACAGCATGTAGGAGTCTTCGTTCCACAACCAGGAATTGAATCTGTGCCCCCTGCAGTGGAAGCTCAGGATCTTAACTACTAGAATGCCAGGGAAGCCCCTCCCATTAACATTCATGTCCTCACAATTTATCATTTTAGTGGCCACATAATTTATCATCATATAGATGTATTACAATTTATTTAAGAGTTTCCCTATTGCTGGGCATTTTAATTGGGGGCATTTGGAAGCAGTTTTGAGTAACATTTCCATGGATACCTTTATACTTAAGTCTTTGTCCCCATTTCTGATTGTTTTCTTAGGATAAATTCTTAGATATGAAATTGCCAGATTGTTGAGAGACTTTTAGTAACTGTTGCCAAGTTATCTTCCGGAAGGGTTGTAAAAGTCAAGCTGACTGTTCACATGGGGTAGTATGTGTATGGGATCGTATGCACTTGATATATAGTGCATTTTTAGTTAATGGTAGATACTATTATGAAGCTGTTTAAATTTGATTCTAAGGGTTTTGTGGCTGTTTTATGATCCTTAATGCTAGAAATGTATTGTTATGGTACCTGTTGATTGATTGAAGTTGCTCATTCAGAGACCAGGAAACTGGAAACTATTGACATCCTACTTAAAGGTTCTGGAGTCATATTAGTTAGTCTATCGCTGAATGTTGACTAAGATGAGAAGTCAGTCTCCAGGGTGTCTACGCTGGAGTAAGTACTAAGAGTTGTGCCAGTTTGGGATTAAGTTGAAAAATCATTCAGACTTATTCTGGGACGTCAGTCGCAGAATAATCATTTCTTAGATTCTTAAGCCTGTTTTAACAACAATAACAACAACAAAAGTTCTTTGTGGCAGTTATAGTTTCAACTAAGCTATTATCTCATCTGTGTCCTTGGACTAGAATGGTATACATCTTCTGCTTTGTCAGTATGAAGAATGTTTGCTCCATACCCACATTCTCCAGTCTAGTGTTTTTAGGAAATTGGAGCAGATAGCTGTCTTCCATATTTCATGTACATGTTTGAAGGTAGTGACTACCTGGATCTTACATTTTTATTGTTAGATTAGGCCACCTGCTTCTTAAATTACGTTGTCCACTGAGGAAAAACTGTAAGCTAAACAGTGATGGATTGATGTATGGCATCTGTAAAATGGGAATCCAGAGAGTGAGGAGTTGCCAGTGCTCCTTTCTTCTTGTTCAGGGCAAGGGGTACATTGGACAGTGGGCTTGTTTTGATCCCCTGGTGAGTAGAGGCCTTTAGTGGTACGTGTGTACATGCTCAGTCGTGTCTGACGCTTTGTGACCCCGTGGACTGTAGCCTGCCATGTTCCTCTGTCCATGGGATTTCCCAGGCAAGAATTCTGGAATGGGTGCCGATTCCTCCTTCAGGGGATCTTCTCAACCAAGGGATCAAACCCGCATCTCCTTTATCTCTGCGTTGGCAGGCAGATTGTTTACCACTGAGCCACCTTTAGTGGTGATGGGTGGCTTAATAGCTCTTGGAAAGGTCACCCAGCTAATTCACCAGGCCACGTTGGACTTCTGTTTCGGAAAGTTGTATGTGGTTCTAGGAAAGAGTGTGGCTATAAAGTCAGGCAGATGTGGTCCCAGTCCCAGTTCTCTTAATAGCCTTGGAGCCTCAGGTCACTTAACTGTACATCAAATGGGACAGTTAATGTCTATTTCATAAGATGGTTGTGAGACTTAGACAAGAGAATATGAGGATTAGGCGAGAAACTGTGAGAACCTAGTAGGATGCTGGCTCTGGTAGGAGCTCACCCAGTGATAGTTGTCTGCTGTTTTAATACAGCTTTCCGTGGAGTATTTCCAGCCTGAAGAAAATTCAATAATCTCATGGATTGAATCATTCAGATTCTCCTGAGTTTGATTTCTTGGAGTAGATAAGTAAATGTTCTTTTATAAAAAGTACAGTTAGAACCTGTTGACTGATCATGTGTCTCTAAATATACTGGTAGTTGAATTTCTAACCCTGGAAAATTGAATTTCTTACCCAATAGGCCTTAGGCCACTGGTACCTCCATTATGGTTGCTTCACAAAGTTGAAGCCCCTCTGTTGGAGCTGGCTGTGTAGCATTTCTCTTAGTACACCTCTTTCTTTCTGCACACCTCAACCCAGGACACTTGTCACTTCAGATTTGTGGTGGTTTTTAAAGCAGTCCCAGAAGTTAACAATATGACTCTCAGGTTGTATTGCAAACCATCTGTGTTGATTCTGGTGTACGTTTACTATACATATACATGCTTAAGTGGGCTTCCCAGGTGGCTCAGTAGTAAAGAACCCACTGCCAGTGCAGGAGATGGAAGACATGGGTTCGATCCCTGGGTCGAGAAGATCCCCTGGAGTAGGAAATGGCAACCTGCTCCAGTATTCTTGCCTGGGTAGAGAAGCCTGGGGGCTGTGGACACCACTGAGCAACTGAGCGCAGTACACAAGGTGCTTATTAAGTAAGGGAGTGTGAATAGGTTGATAGAATAACAGTTGCAATCTGTTGTAACATGTTTTAACTTTGCAGGTGAAGGTGAGAACTAACAATACTTTTTCTAGTCCTGTACAGAACTTATAAAATAGAATTCAACCTACAAACTCTGCAAATCCTTTTTTTTTTTTTTTTGGCTCAACCCCGAAAGTATTTGATTTTGGAAGCAACTAAATTCAGTTTCTTCTATTTCTTATGTAAGTGCAGATTCTGAGAGCAGATATGGCAGATCTTCTCCCCCCCCCCCACCCCCCCAGTTTAAATCCTCTATTTTTCAGGTTCTGTGTCAGGCAGTTTTGCTGTGAGAGTTATGAGGACATGTGAGGAAACATTGTAAAATGGTAGTATAGCAGAAAGACCGGGAGGGGACAGCTGTGTGTAGGTATGATTATCTAGCCCCAGCTACTTGCTTGACAAATAGAAAACGTGAAGCCCAGACCAGTTGAGTGATGGGGGTCTCATCAGAGTCAGGACAGAACTCAGGTTCCTCAGTTTACCAGTGGCCTCCTGGAAAGTGAATCATTAGGGAGAAGACCATTCAGAGCCTCTGTTTATTCTGAATACCTCTCTTCGGAGTAGGTCATAATGCAGGGTAGGCTTTTATGTTCGTTCATGGTAAAACCATAGTGTGTCTTGTTCTTTTCACAGCCTGTTGTTTCATCTGTTTTTATGCTCTCAGGCTTTCTTCAGTGTTTGATTGCACATCATACAAATATTTATATTATTGTACATCCCTTATCCTTTTTTCCATCTGTGTTTAATTGTGCTTTTCTGAGTTTCTTCCACCTTTATCTTCTACTCATAAACATAAGAGTGATAAAAGTTTGAGGATGTTGAAGAGAAGGAAGAACTTGCTATTTGGAACCTCTCAGACTTGCCAGAGTGGGAGAGGGTTTAAAGGTGGACACATGAGGGGTACTTCACTGGTGGTCCAGTGGCTAAGACTCCCAGAGCAGGAGGCCTGACTTCAGTCCTTGGTCAGGGAACTAGATCCCGTTGGTGCCACAACTAAGACCCAACACAACCAAATTAAAAAAAAAAGACATGGACACGTGGGGATGTCATGTCTTGCAGGGTGACTGGAATTAACGCCGTATCATGTTTTTGAAAAGTTGCTAAGGGTAGATCTTAAAAGTTCTCATCACAAGAAGAAACTTTTTATAACTCTGTGAGGTAACAGACATTAACAAAATATATAGTGATCATTTTACATTACATACGTATATCAAATTATCATGTTGTACAACCAAAACTAATACAGTATGGTATGTCAATTATATCTCACTAAAACTGGTGGATGGGCAGTCAACATATTATTTAATAGTATTGTAGTTATCATCACCAGAACAAATCATTCCCATTTCCTTCTCTGCTAAATATTAAATCTAAAATTGTCTACCTCCCATAGATCCATTTGTCCTTTAATTCAGCTAATACTTGGGCATTATTCCTCTTGCAGGCCCCTGTTCTAGGCGTTTTGGATATGGTGGAAAAAGCAAAGTCCTTGTTCTCAGAGTATCTTACTTTTTCATGGGGCAGAGAGACCATAAAGAAATAAGTGTATAATATGGGAAGTGAAGGTGTGTTTTAAGTAGGGTCATTAGGGAAGGACTCTGAAGGAGTAATATTTGATCAGAAACCTTAAAAAAAAAACATAACCTGGGAAAGAACATTCCTCAGGTAAAGAGAACAACAAGCGAAACAGCCTTGCGGCAGAAGTTGCGGGTTGTTTGAGGAACAGTGATCATGGTATGAGATGAGGTCGTGGGGGAGCCAGGTCCCAAACTGTTTGGGCCTTTATGGGAACGATTTTGGCTTTTATTCTAGGTGTGATGGGAAATCGCTGGAGGGTTTGAGCAGGGAGTGACATTCTCCAATGAAGAGGAAAACTGTGGTCTTTCTGTTCTGTGCTGTGTTACTTCTCAGCACTTTATACTGTTCAAATCTTTTCTGGTTGTAGATTGTCTACGCTGAAAGGCCTCTCACAGACAACCACAGATCACTGGCGTCCTACGGCTTAAAAGATGGCGACGTTGTGATTTTACGACAGAAGGAGAATGCAGACCCTCGACCTTCGGTGCAGTTCCCAAGTAAGGCAGCTTGTAATGATTTCACAGCCCTGGCAAGCGTTAGTAGACAGCATAGTTCTGAGTCTTGGATTCGCCTTGGATTCAGACTGCAAGGATACAAATCCTGACTGTGCTGCTTGCTTGCTGGGTAACTTTGGACAAGTTAACTTCTCTGAGTCCATTTCCTCATCCGTGAGATGGGTGCTGTAATTAACCACAACTCCTAGAGTAGATGGGAGAGTAATGCATGTGAAACCTTCAGCACAGAGCAAGCCCTCTCAGTAAACGTTAGGCTCTGTTGTTGTCAGCCATCATTTTATCCCGGGGAAGAACTTGAGAGGCTGCAGGTGCCTGTGCTTCATGGCTGACTTCTGCTGCTTTGTGTTTGGCCTTCAGTGACAGGCCTTTGCTGAGCATTTTACAGTCAGCCAGGCATTTGCATCCGCATTTCATCCCATAACTGTAGGAGAAAAGATATCTCTTGACAATTTCTTACAATTGGCAGATGAAGCTCTGATTTTTAAATAGTCATTTCCAAAGTTGCATAGCTAGTAAGTGACAGCACAGGATTTAAAACTTGGTGCTTTCTCCATTACTCTGAGCCTTATGAACATTAAGCAGTTGAACCACCAAGTTCTGTTTTTTTCCCACCAGCTTTGTTAATCATGAAAAAGAAACTGTTATTTGTCTTAGACACTACATCTAGAATCTGTGCGTTGTGAGTTAGGAAGTTTCCATGTCCTTGAAATAGTGTGCAGAGTGTGTTTGTATGTGTGCATTTGATGAAGAGATGGTCCATAGCTTGCTTCAGATTCTCAGAGAAGTTTAGGTTCTGGGTGATGAAAGAGTCCAGTTTAGAACACAGTGCTTCCATTCAGCCTGAAACTGGAGCTATGCAAGACCATCAAGTCCTGTTCCTTTCATTTCTGAATTATGTTATTCCCTGGGGGTTACTGTTAAACTTGGAAAGAGAAGTGATTGAGATATGCCTGTCAGTCAAACCCAAATCTTCCTCTGGTCAGTTTGGTGAAATTGTTAGTTCTAGAGATTCACTGTTTTGTTTTTCCTGACTGTGCCACAGGATCAAGAGAAGCCACTAGATGGGGGAAGGGAGGCAGTCTGGTCTATAATGCAGACAGGTTTTTTCAAAATTATTCTGAAGTGAGTGGACTCTCAAGATAACAGAGTTGAGATGAAAATTTCTCAACCCATAAGGAGGACCCACCCAACCATATATGTTTTGCTGGTTGACCTAGATTAGCTACTGCACAAAGATCATCTTACTCACTTCACTTTTTTCATTGGCTCAGAGTTCATGTGCATGTATACATACATGCACACCCATTGCCCACTGAGGTCTGTTTGACAAAAAAGTGCCTAGTTGAACCCATCCTAAGAGGCTAAAACTTTATGCATGGGTGTAAGCATTCCCTTTTTCTAGTTGCAGTCCAAAAGTCTTCAAGACAGCCCCAGACTTGGAACAGGTACAGTCATCAGATTCATTTTAGGGTTGAGGAAGTGTGGGTTCACTCAGTCTTAGCCCATCATTCTGGCTACATACTTGCGTTCTGTGTTTATTTGTTTTCTTTTCCCTGTTTAATAATACAACTCTTTTTTTTTTTTTTTTCCAATAGCAGCTTTATTGAGGTATCATTCACTACCACAAAATTCACTCGTTTAAAGGGTACAATTCATGATTTTTAGTATATTCAGAATTGTGTATCCATCACTATGATCAGTTTTAGCACATTTTCATCATCTTTACAAAAAACTGTGTACCCATCAGCAGTCATTCCCCATCTGCCCTCACACCTCCTGGCCCTCAGCAACCATCAGTCTACTTTCTGTCTCCGTATTTTCCTATTCTGAACATTTCACAAATGGAATCATACAATATGTGGGTCCTTTGGGTAAAGCTCCCTTTTATTTTTCAATCATTTTAATAAGGTCAGCTCACCCTGGAGTATGGAACCTGGGATGTAGGCTGTGAACCTGTGAACTTTTTTGGTGTGCTCAGCACTGAGAACCTGTGCAATTTCTTTTCTTCTTTTTTTCTCTTCTGTGAAATGATTACACCCACTGGCTCCCCAGGGTATGAGAAGAGTTAGCAGTGATGCACAGATGAAAGCATAAATTCAAAGCACTAATAAGTGTAGCACATACTTGTAGAAGTTAACATCTAACATTCATTTGATATATATAGTATTCTTTACACAGGATGTTAGGGCTTTTTGAAGCATATGTCAAAGCAGGCTAGGATTTTTCTTAAGAACCGCGTTCAGATTTATGTGGCTATATTTGAGACTGACTTTGATTTTTTTTTCTTTTTTTTTTTCTAAGACATGAGTAAGTAAAAACTATCCTGGGATATTTTATCACCCCCAAATTTGAGATTATTACCATTGTCTCCTTATCCCTACCACCTCCCAAACCCCTGTTTTTCTCTTTCTATTCTTTCCTACCTGTTCACTGTTGGACTGCAGTCTTTATATTCAAAGTCAGCATGAGAAAGAACCAGGGAAAGGGCATTCAGAATGTCTATGGTTACCATCTACTACTAATACATACCACTTATGTGCAAATTGGCTGCTTCCTTCAAATACTTGTTCTTATGGAGTCATTTGAAGTAAACTTTGAATCAATTCTCCCCAACAGACTTACCCCGAATAGACTTCCGTAGCATAGCTGTGCCTGGCACGTCAAACACCCGGCAGCGCCAGCCACCAGGAGTACAGCAGTCCCACTCAGCTCCTGGAGAAATAGCTTCATCTCCTCAGGGCTTGGACAATCCAGCCTTGCTCCGAGACATGTTGCTGGCCAACCCCCATGAGCTGTCCTTGCTGAAGGAACGCAATCCACCCTTGGCAGACGCTCTGCTCAGTGGAGATCTTGGTAAGCTTATAAAATTGGAAGGCCGTCAAGCTGACCTGAGGCGAATAGTTTCACAGCAAATGGGGAGAAATTCAGGCAACTGGTCTGTTCAGCCCACTGAGTCACAGGACTTCTTGAACATATCGGTTGGTCTGTGAGAGGTAAATTAGTGCTGATGTCAAAAACTGGTTAGTTAGCAATAGTGACAGAACTTTAGGGATATGTAGAATTCTGAAACCCCACTCAACCAGTCCCCTTCATTCCTCTTTTTTTTTTCTCCCCCTAATTATTTTAGCAGCATATAACCCAGGTACAGATCTTTTTCAATTGAAGAATAAGTGACTTACAATATTGCTTTAGTTTCAGGTGTATAGCGTAGTGATTCAAGAGATTTTAGTTTGTTTTTGTGTGGGTTTTTTTCTTTTTTTGCAGATACTATTTGTAATAGCCAAGTACTGGTATTTCAGTCTGTTTCGTTAGACCCTCAATTAAAGAGAGTACCAGTTAACCAGCTGATGTCAGATGAAATGATTTTAGTTCCAGGAAAACAGATCCAGTGGCATCAGCCTGTATGGCAGAATGCAACCCCTTTATTCCCATTCACCCCAAATTTAATGATAGTGGGGCTGTCACCAACTGTCCAAAAGTTTATTTGGAGCTGTATTTGAGTCATTCTTGTATTTAACAGAACATTCGTTTTTTAGTCATCTTTATGACAGTTTTCTCTGTAGAGTTCTCTAGTTTTACTTCTGGGTTTGTGAAATCCTATCAGTTAAATTTTAGAACAAACAGACACTTTAATGACTCATTCCTCAGTAACCATTTTTAAAGTTGAGGTAATATTTCCCTGTAAAGAAATACTTAGATTTTAAGCATACAGTTGATTGAGTTTTGACAAATTAATGTAACCAGCACCCTAGTCAAAATATAGAACATTTCTGTCACTCCTGAAAGCTCCATTATGTTTTCTTCTAAGTCAGTTTCCACCCCTTATCAGCTCCCTCTATTCTGATACTTATCATGGGTCAGTTTTTGCCTAATTTTTATTTTGATATAAATGGAATCATATCTTATGTCCTTCCTTGTGTCAAGCTTCTTTCTCTCAACTTGGTGTTTTTTAGATTCATCCATGCTGTGTGTATTAGTTCATATGACCATTATCTTGGTTTCTTTAATTTCTTTTTCAGCATATCTAATTGCCAAAGACCATGATGGTGGCACTTCTACATTTATGCATTTGAGTGTACTCATATCTAAGAAATACCAAATAAAGGTGGTTCTTGTAACATACATCTTATAGCAGGCAGTGTTTTCTCTTTACTTTTTTGCTTAGAATCCATCAGGTAATACAGACAGGCTAACAGTAGTTTGCTTATAATTTATCTGCTTTAAAGCAGAGAGTATTGTAAAGGAGACGAAACTAGAAGAGGAAAAGAGGGACGGTAATGCTCTATTTTATTTCTAGGTAATAGGATAATAAAGGTGGGGAGAGGGAAGGGGAGGGTCATCTATCTGCCACACTGAGGGTCATTCTTCACTGATTTAAATTGAAAAGTCATCATCTCTGAGACGGTGTTTGCAAATACTTTATTTCTTTACACTAAATTTAGGTAAAAAAGTAATCTTCGCCTCCAAGAATAGAAAGTAAATGTTAATTGCGCATCTTAAATGATTTTTAGCCATTTAGCCATCCTTTCTGCATCTTTTACAGTTGTATCTTGAGAAATTGTTTGATGTGGAAAAGTACTAATAAAGAAAATATAATGGTTCTTAAGATCACCACCACCACCCCCACCCCGTTCTTGCAGAGAGATTTTCTAGGGTCCTGGTGGAGCAGCAACAGGACCGAGCCCGGAGAGAGCAAGAAAGGATTCGTCTCTTTTCTGCGGACCCTTTTGATCTTGAAGCTCAGGCAAAGATAGAAGAAGATATAAGGTAATAACTCCTTCGCCCAAAGAGCAAGATTTAGAGAATCCAGATTCCCAAACTGCAGGTGATCTTATATTCTCTGGGCATCTGCTTTGAGGTGGACTCCTTATTTTGCATTTATGCAAAACCTACTGAAACAGTAGGTTCAATCTTCTGGTTTATTCTCTCTTCTTCCATTTTCCCCGCATTTTGATTCAACATTACAAAGGTACAGCTACCTAACTTAATGACTTTCTCTTCTAAAATTTTAATAAAGATTCCCTGACTTGGAGACTTTGCTGGAGGTCCCGTGGTTAAGACCCAGCACTTCCACTGCAGGAGGCACAGGTTTACTCCCTGGTCGAGGAACTAAGATCTTGCATGCAGCACACAGCACTGAAAGCATAAAAAAAAGACTCCCCGACTAACCTATAGCATGTTATTAGGGCACCTCCAGGTCGATGCTCCCAGGACTGAGCAGAATTCCCCAGTTTGGTGAGACTAGTGGACTGGATACTCAAGCTCATTGGGCACTCCTTAAATATAACATGCAAGCCCTGATTAAATCCAGGACTTGTACATGATTGGATTAAAGAGAACTGTCCTACGTCTGTTTTCCTTCCACAGTTCTTGTGCTGGCCTCAGCAGGTAAAATGACAGCAGGACTCGTTTCCAGCTCCAGATTCTCTGATGCTGTGGTTCTCATTTGGGGCAACATTAAAGTCATAGAAGCTCTTAAAATTGCAGGTGCTTGGGCTTTATTCCTCAATCTGATGAATCAGAATGTTAAGATGTGGGACCTAAAAAGGCCCAAGGATGCTAACGCCCGCCTTGGTCCCCTTCCTAGTCTCAAGCAGGATGCTGTTCAGTCATTCCCTTAGAATAAAAGAACAGCTGCTTTCTCCCATCCCACATTCAGTTTTTATTGCTAATTGAAGGCCACGGTATGACTAAGAACAGTGTAATTGTAACAGGACTACTCTTAGGGGCCTGATCATCATCTTTGGTTACTTAAAAGAAGCCTGGCTTGGTCATTGTCAGCTTGGAAGTCAAATAAAGGTTTTCTTATTTCTCTGAGTACCTTTGAAATCAAAGAAATGTAAATATGCCAGAATCAGTTGACAGCCCTAACCCGTTCCCTTGTGTTCTTGTTTGTATAAGCGTTCCCATTAATTGTATCAGATACTGTCAACTATCTCACGAATTAATTCTGTGCAGAGAAATGGCAAGGTATTTTTGTGTTTTGTGAACTAGCCCACATTACAGCTGTAAGGGAACCTGACATAACTCCTCTCGGGGACAGTTGCATTCAAGCCAGGAAAGTGGGGGTGGAGGCGGAGAGTGAGGAGCATCATAGCCAAACCATGACATGGAGCTGTTGGAAGAGAAGTGAAATGAGGCACATTCACAGGGCTCATATTTCTTCCCAGGGGGTGGTAGAGGAACTGGGACCAAGCATGTATTCTTTTAAAGGAGAAAACCTTGTGTCCCTGAAGTGACACAGAGCCCAGGGTAGCCAAAGTAACGAGTATTATTTCAGTCAGTTTTTTTGTTGAAACACCTTGGTTGAAGTCAATGTAAAGTTAGGAGTGTACAACTAATTTTAGGGGTTTTTTTGTTTGGTTGTTTTTTTTAAATCAGGGTATAATTACTTTACAATATTGTGTTAGTTTCCAGTGTACAATGGCACAAATCAGCTGTATGTATACATATATCCATTTCCTCTTGGACCACCCTCCCTCCTACCCATCCTTCCCTTCTAGGTCATCACAGAGCACTGAGCTGAGCTCCCTGCGCTATACAGCAGGTTTCCAGCAGGTTCCCACTAGCTGTATGTTTTACACATGGTAGTACACAGATGTCAATCCCAGTGTCCCAGTTCCTCCCACCCTCCCCTTCCCCTGCTATGTCCACATGTTCATTCTCTACATCTGTGTCTCTATTCTTGCCCTGCAAATAGGTTCATCTGTACCATTTTTCTGAATTTCACATATATGTATGAATAAGACAATAAATTTAGTTATGTGACCTAGGAAAAAAGCTATGTAACTGTATTAAATGCCTATGGCAGTTTAATTTGGTGTGCTACACCAGTGGTTACACAGGGTACATGTACATTGAGGTATATAGTAGCTTTCCTATTTGCCTGACTAAACAAGTTTACTTTGACTTTCTGAGAAGTTTAATATTTTATTACAGACTGTCTGGTAAAACCGTCAATGCAGTTAAGCTAGAGTATTGTTTCAAAAGGGACAAACACTGCAGTCTAGAATGTGCATCATGCTCAGTCACTTAGTTGAGTCCAACTTGTGTGACCACATGGACTATAGCCTGCCAGGCTCCTCTGTCCATGGGGTTTCCCAGGCAAGAATACTGGAGCGAGTTGCTGTTTTCTCCTCCAGGGGATCTTCCCGACCCAAGGATCGAACCCTTGTCTCTGGTGGTTCATGCATTGGCTGGTGTTTTCTTTACCACTTAGCCCCCTGAGAAGCCCAGTCAAGAATAGAGGTCAGCAAACTTTCCATGAGGAGCCAGATAGTAAGTATTTTAGGCTTTGCAGCCCATGCAGTCTCTGTCAGGAGCACACAGTTCTGCCAGTGCAGTATGGAAGGAGCTGTGTATAATAAGACAGTATGTAAATGAATAGTGTGATTGTGTTCCCACAAAGACAGTAGGCTGGGGACTTCCCTGGTGGTCCAGTGGTTAAGACTTCGCCTTCCCATGCAGGGGGTGCAGGTCTAGTCCCTGGTTAGGAAGCTAAGATCCCACATGCCTCGGGGTCAAAAAAATGAAACAAAACAGAGGCAATGTAGCAAATTCAATAAAAAAAAAAAACCTTTAAAAATGATCCACATCAAAAAACTTAAAAAAAAGGAGTTGGGAATAAAGACCTTAGGTGTTAGAGTAAGCTGGAACTCCTTCTTATGTTAGAATGCATTCCATTTTTGAAGAAATGTTTTGATGGACTAGGTGAAATATGATGTATACAAGTGTGTATAGTTTTCTAACAGGTAGCCAGGTAGGTAGATATTTTTGAGCATCTGCTGTTAGTATTTCACTTCCTCCTACTAGATTACATATTTCAGGGTAAAGCACCAATTGTCATTTCTGTAACTCAGCCACTATAGTTGGAGCATATGATATGTACAGATGTTTTTAATACTGTGACTTTGAAACAGATTTGTCTTCGTGGAAACAATGCAATTAGTATACCTGGTTTTGATTTGTTACAGGCAACAGAACATTGAGGAAAACATGACAATAGCCATGGAAGAGGCTCCAGAAAGTTTTGGCCAAGTAGTGATGCTTTATATTAACTGCAAAGTGAATGGACATCCTGTGAAAGCCTTTGTTGACTCAGGTGCCATCTCTGTCTTTTGTTTCTTTGTCTCTGCATCCAGCATTCTGACCTGACACAGGGAGAAGGGGAGACTGGTGTCTGTATTCCTTTGGATACCTAACTAACAAGGCCAAGGGCTTTTGTTTCACTTGCCAATTTTTTCTTTGTAGTAGGTTTCTCTTTAATTATTTCTTAACCAGGTTTGTATTTTGCAGTGTCTTCTTTATCTTCCTACCTTCCCATACTTGGCATCCTACTTTGTAAGATGCCTCTAAAAAACCAGGGAGTAACTGGGTTTAAAATAAGGAACTATAAGGAGGTGTGTCGAGGTCAAACAGATATTTGAGCTTAGTCTGTATGCCAGCACTTTACTGTGAGCTGTGAGGAATGTAAGGGTATATGGGGCATGGCTCTTGCCCTTAAGGAACTTAATAGCCAGGTCAGGAGCAAGGAGTTCGCCACTTGAGGATTCAGATAATACCTGTACTAAGTGGCACCTTTTCTCTCAGTAACAACTCATTGCTTTTTAGTAAGACCACACAGAGCAGCACCATGTGTGTGTCAAGTGGTCTTCTGTCCTCATTCTGTGTATCACACTTGAGGCTGTGAGATAGGGTGTGTTCCTAGCATAGTAAAAACCCCCGCTCAAGTGGGTTTTCCTCTGCTTGTTCATCCACAAAATACCTGAATGCATGCTAGATTTCAGATGTATACCTTCCTGGTAGGAGCGAATCTGCTGATTATTCAGCTTTTAAAATGTTTATGAAGTGCTGAGTGCTTGGGGGTAAGACTGGAGTTTCATAGGGCTCCTATGAGTGAGAGACAACTTGCTAAGAGGCCCTGAGATAACACTTGGCATTTATTGAGCCCCTACCATGTTCCAAGCACCATCCTGGGGGCTTAATGTATATCATCTTCCATTTTGTTTAATCCTCATATTATGCCTATGAACTATGTTCTGTTACCCCTGTTTTACAGATGAGGAAACTTGTAGACATAGACAGGTGAAGCCAGTCTTCCAGGTGTACACGGTTCATGAGTAATAGGTTTTGGGTAAAGCCCCAGATCTATCTGAAGCCAGAACTGTTAACCATTGTGCAAAAATCAAGTGCATCTTGGATGAACATAAAGACCACGTTCTCACTCTGACTGGGGTGCTCAGATGTTGCTTCTCCAAAGAGAGACCCTTTGAACCGAGCTGTCTCTGTGGGTAGAGAGAGGATCGGGGCTTTGACCTGAGCCTTGAGAAAAGGCAGGAGAGTGGTTCAAGGGACCCTTGTCATTTTGGGTTTGCAGACTTTACATCAGTAACTAGCTTTTGTGGAGTGAGGAAGGAGGGAAAAAAAAATTGCCTTCCTAAAATCCCTTTTCCTTCATTATTTCTGGACCTTCTTGATGCTGCTGCTGCTGCTGCTAAGTCGCTTCAGTCGTGTCCGACTCTGTGCGACCCCATAAACGGCAGCCCACCCTCAAATGCCAAAGAACTTTTAAGTGCCCATAAAGTGTAAGTTATCTTGAGTAATATGAACAGAAAGTGTTGGAATTGAGTGAGAGGAGAGATCACTGGGAAAAGACAGTCAGCTGGGGAGGTGGGTCTTGAGCTGGGCCTTAAAGCATCAGTGGAATTCAGAGGAAGTGACAGGAGAGGAGAGGGTACTGCGCAGGAGGGTCAGAGTAGGTAAGAGGCAAAGGAGACACATTCCTGCTGGTAACGTGGAAGGTTTAGGAGTCAGGATGTAAGGCTGGTGTCTGAATCTGTCCAGGCTGCTGTAACAGATACTGTAGACTGGGTGGCTTGTAAACAACACCGATTTATATCTCAGTTCTGGAGGCTGAGAGGTTTGGCTGGCAGATAACGTGCCTGATTCCTAGTTCATAGATGACCATCTTCTCCCTGTGTCCTCACATGGTGGAAGGGGACATGGGAGCTCTCTGGGGGCTCCTTTTTAAAGGCACTAAATCCCATTCATGAGGACTCCACACTCATGACCTAATCACCTCCCAAAGCCCCCACTTGCTAATGTGGTCACATTGGGAATTAGGTTTTAACATGAGTTTTGAAAGAACCCATTCAGTCTGTGGCAGCTTGAAATAATTTGACCAGGGTAAGGTGGGATCTAAGGCTGTGGTGATGTGGTTTGAAGCTGAATTTTTAAAGATCTTTGAGCAGATGAATAAGTTAACTGAAGGAGGTAGTATTTTAAGAAGATAGAAGGAAGTGACAGTTTGACAGTTCTGGAGTATTCTATACCCCTCAGGATCAGAACTATTTCCTTGCTTTAAATTATACCTTCACAGAGTGATTTGGAAACCAGAGAAATTGTCCACTAACTAGAGCGCTAGAGTGTGAGCTAGGGTGATGGCTATGGTTAGAAGAAGAAAAGTCAGAAATTGCCCAGAATTTATTAACAGGGCTGGAGCTCAGTTTGAGAGTGGGGAGAAGACTGTAAGAAGTGGGGTTGAAAGTGAACAGTGCCTGCATTTTATGGTCATAAGAAAAAGAATTCCATTGGCAAGGAGAGAAATCCAAAGAGAATTATTTGAGGAGAAAGAGTATTATACCTGGTGGTTTTGTGAAAGACAGGTCCACCACACAGGGAAGTGGAACCAGGTTCTCTGGGAGAGATTAGGACCCTAGAGAAAGATGAGAGAAGTGTCTGTTCTGCTCAGGCTCACTCCAGCCTCCAGCTGTGTGGGTGTGTATAGCCAGAAGAGAAGAGAAAAGGCCTCAATGCCCTCTTCCTCATGGGAAAGAGGGTCTGATTTTTGGAGCAGAAAATGGAGAGTTCATGAGAGACTACATGATTTATTTTTTAACTGTCCCAGAGTTTGAAATAAAAATAACTTGGTAAAATGTTTAGAGATACTCAGTGAAAACTGATCCGAAAGTGCAGCCAGTGCTTGAGTGTTTCCATCTGTAGACATAGTCTGACTTTTTGGGAATCCTTTCCAAGTAGTTTTGCTTTCTATTTTTAAAGTTTAAAAATGTCATATAATTATTATATTTAAACAATACTATTTCCCTCAACAGCAAGTTTCCACACCATGTTTCAGATGACAATGTGAAACTGAAAGTTGAACTAAGTGTGGCATGAAGCCTGCTAGGTAGGAAGACTTTCATACTGACAGAAGCCTGGGAGTAGACTTGCTTTCTGCCCTCTCCTTAGTGCTGCATTTTTTCATCTTCCCACACGTGAGGATTTGGTCCTTCTTATCTGATGTTTTCCCCCTCCTCCAGGTGCCCAGATGACTATTATGAGCCAAGCTTGTGCAGAAAGGTGTAATATAATGAGGCTGGTAGACCGTCGGTGGGCAGGAATCGCCAAAGGAGTGGGCACCCAGAAGATCATTGGAAGGGTACATCTAGGTGAGTGAAGGGCACTGGGGGTCTTTTTAGGATAGTAGACTTTAAAAATTCCTTTTGGACAGGGGCATCTGATCCAGCACGCCTAATCCTTAGAAATTTTAAATCCTGTATATCTGAATTATACATGTAACATCAGTTCAGCTGGTTACAAAAAAGAAACCACTAGTCCCCTATGTACTTCTTTTATTTCCTGCTCTTCAGAGATAATCCCTTTCTACTGTTTTAGCTGATTTCTTTTGGTGCTTATCTCCATGTTTCTAAATAACATGATTTCAGTGCTATACTGACATGACTATGTAAGTACCATTGAGAGCTAAGCCATTTAATTGAAGAAGATTGTTTTTCCTTTCATGTCTAGTATATTTTCTCAGAATTAATAGTTGTCCTGCCTGTGTGTGTGTGTTTCATTGGTTTTTTTTATGTGTTACTTATCCCTAAACACTTACTAGTGTGTAAATCTCCTTTATACATGTCATCCTGTTGAAGAGGATTCTTTCAGCCTAGCCTGGTGGTTCAGGGCTGCTTCATAGCTGCTGTTTTGGAATCTGGGTCCTGAAGGGTGCCTTTTGCTTCAGTCTTAACATTGGATAATATGGATCCCATACTTTTTTTAGGGGGGCACACCTCAGTTTATTAAAGTACATCTTCCAGTAACTTCCTGAGAAAAAGTGTATAGGAATAAAGTGGGTCCTTAAATATCAGAACATTATCTTTTTTTCTCTACATTCTACCAGGCTAAGTTGGAAATCGCTTTCCTTCATGATTTTTTATCAGTGTTGCTTTGGAGAAGCTGGCTGCTATTCTGACTCTTGATCATCTGCATGTAAGATTTCTCTTCCCTTTCTGAAGCTTATAGATCTTCTCTTTGACCTCAGTGTTTTAAAATTTCACAATAATGTACTTGAGTGTAGATCCCTTTTCATCTACTGTGCTAGATAACCTTTCAGTCTGGGAAAATGGTTCTGATAATGATTTCCTTCCCTCTGGGATGTCTGATATTCAAGCAGAATAATCTACTGTAATCATGGACTTGTCCTCTAGTTTTATTTTCTTTCATTGTGTTCGGGGAAGGAAAACAAGATTTCTTCAACTTTGCCTTCTACCTTTATGTTTGGTATAGTTTTCTTTCATGTTAGATGGTTTTCTCAAATCTCTGGTGACCCTTGGCATCTTGTTGAATATGGCATTCATGTTGAAGAATGAGACACCAGAAGATTAGTTGGGTGGGCAGCCCTGGTGATTGTGGATAATCCATAGTTGGGATGGAGAAAAAGGCTGGCCTCGGTAAGCTCCCACTTAACCCGCCCCCTCCCCACCCACCTCAGTTTTCAGTTTGGTGCTTGTTGTTGTATCTCTGTCTTCTGCTATGCCCACCTCTATTACAAAAGCCTCTGGTTCACCCTCTTAAGAAAATAAACCTCCAGTCCGCTATTGAGGGGAGGTGAGTAGTCACCTGGCTGAGCAGAGTGGGAGGGGAGCCCCAAGGTCCATCTGTACTGCCATAGACCTGCAGCCGGTGCTCCTGCTTGGGGCTCACTCCACTCCTGTTGGCAGAGGTATTTGTTTCAACCAGCTCATCAGCTTCTTGAGAGTTCTGTGATGTTAGAAAGGGTTGCTTCTTAGTTTCTTACTGTCATCTGCTTTCTAGTTCCAGAATTGTGTTTCAGTTGTCTCTCCCATTATTTTTGGCTTAAGTGTTTTGTGCCATTAAAAAGAAAAAAAAAAAGACTTTTTATCGTGGCTTTTTTTAGGAGTAAATTGAGTTAAGTAAGTTGTGTTCAGTCCTTTGTCTTTAATCAAAATTGTTCTTTTTTTGTTGTTTATTTCTTTTCGTTATCCATGTAAATGCTCATTATAGAGAATTTTAAAGCGTAGATGTGAAAAGAAATGAAAAATAATTCTTTTAGGTGAGACTCAGTAGGAGCATCCAGACATAACTCTTTCTGGCATCTTTTCCTTGTAAAAGGTGATCATGTAATATGTAGAATTTTATACTTCCTTTTTAGAAAAAGTAGCATTTCCCAAATGCCAGTATAAATTTCATAAGCCTCATTTAAATAAATCATAGCATTCTGTTGTATGGGTTTAGTGGTCAATCTTTGGAGTATATTTTTCCCCTAATATTTTGTCATTGTAACATGGACATGCATTTATGTTTAGTTTTGATCCTCTCCCATCCCCTTAGTTAAGATTCCCCTCAGTGAAACTACTAAATTCAAGATTGTGAATATCTTTTAATGCTCTTGATGTTGTTAACTGTTACCAATCTGGTTTCTCCAGCACTGATTGAATATTCATCTTAATATCTTTATACAATCAAGTATTATTAGTTTTTGTAGATAAACAAGTGGTTTTTTATTTTAACTGTAAGTTACTTTTCTTTCATTGCAAGTGGTAGTTTTTCTACCCTTTTTCCTCTTCATATTTCTCTTTAATTTTTCCTATTTTAATACATTTGTCTGTTAGTCTCCATGTTTTCTATTATTGATTTCTGTAGAATAAGGGTAGTTTAATACCTTATTCTTCTATACTTTCTTACACACAGTAGGACTGAAATTGGGGAAGAATACCACAAACCAGCTGCTTCAGAGTCTGAATTCTTATTGTTTTTATGGTTTTTAGTGAGAAGATAATAGAGGACAAAATAAGTACCAGTCCTTTGGGTCCTTTTGGTTGGAGAACTTGTACCATTTTGCAAGTTTGGCTATGATAGGTGTCAAGAAAACCTTATAACAATAAGGGAAGTCTAAATAAAGGAAAGATAAATATAGACAGTAGGGTTCAATGTGTTGAAGGTGGTGCCTCTCCCACATTTGTCAACAGAAACATTGTAATACATTCAAAACTCCAATAAATTGTTCTTTTGTGTGTGTGTGAGACTTGATGTGTTCATTTTAAATTTTATGTAGGCCCTTTGTGGCAGGAGTATTCAAGATACACTGGAATAACTTGCCCTGCTAGATATCATTATTATATCTAGTATTATGATTTAACTTATATGTGGAGTACATCATATGAAATGCTGGGCTGGATGAAGCACAAGCTGGAATCCAGATTCCCAGGAGAAATGCCAATAACTTTAGTCATATATGCAAATGCTGCTGCTGCTGCTGCTAAATCGCATCAGTCGTGTCTGACTCTGTGCGACCCCATAGATGGCAGCCCACCAGGCTCCCCTGTCCCTGGGATTCTCCAGGCAAGAACACTGGAGTGGGTTGCCATTTCCTTCTCCAATGCATGAAAGTGAAAAGTGAAAGGGAAGTCGCTCAGTTGTGTCCGACCCTTAGCGACCCCATGGACTGCAGCCTACCAGGCTCCTCCGTCCATGGGATTTTCCAGGCAAGAGTACTGGAGTGGGGTGCCATTGCCTTCTCCGATATATGCAAATGACACAACCCTAATGTTAGAAATGTTAGAAAGTGAACTGGAACTAAAGAGCCTCTTGATGAAAGTGAAAGAGGAGAGTGAAAAGGCGGGCTTAAAATTCAACATTCAAAAAATGAAGATCATGGCATCCGGTCCCATCACTTCATGGCAAATAGATGGGGAGACAATGGTAGACTCTTTTTTCTTGGGCTCCAAAATCACTGCAGATGGTGACTGCAGCCATGAAATTAAAAGACACTTGCTCCTTGGAAGAAAAACTGTGGCTAACCTAGACAGCATATTAAAAAGCAGAGAGATTACTTTGCCAACAAAGGTCAATCTAGTCAAAACTATGGTTTTTCCAGTGGTCATGTATGGATGTGAATTGTGGTATTGGAGAAGACTCTCGAGAGTCCCTTGGACTGCAAGGAGATCCAACCAGTCAACCCTACAGGAAATCAGTCCTGAATATTCATTGGAAGGACTGATGCTGAAGCTCCAGTACTCTGGCCACCTGATGTGAAGAGCTGACTCATTAAAAAAGACCCTGATGCTGGGAAAGATTGAAGGCAGGAGGAGGAGGGGATGACAGAGGACGAGATGGTTGGATGGCATCACCAACATGATGGACATGAGTTTGAGTAAGCTCCGGGAGATAGTGAAGGACAGGGAAGCCTGGCATGTTGCAGTCATGGGGTCACAAAGAATTGGACGTGACTGAGTGAACAAAGAGCTAGATATCAAGACCAAAAGACTAGAAGAGGAACAGACCCATGCTTATGTGAACCTTGATAAATGACAGGAAATCTTATGGAGCAGTGAGGATGTGTCGGGAAATGTGCTTGGAGAATTGGGGATCTGTGTGGGAAAAGGGACAATTGACAGTTGGACCCTTTCTCACATAACATACAAAAGTCAACTCAAGGTTGACTAAAGGCTTGGATGTGTGAGGCAACATCGAAGCTTTGGGAGGAAAATATAGGGGAATGTCCTATGTAGGGAAGAGTTTCTTTAAAAGATAAGGAAATTATTTGATAAATATAGCCAATTAAGATTAAGAACTTTTCATCAAACACAAAGAAAGGGAACAAACGAGGAAAGAACTTAGTAACATAACTAATAAAAGATTCATGTTTAGAATTATGCATATTCTGTGTGTTTATATATCCTCCAACTCAGAACACTTGAAGCACTTTAAGAGCACTTAAGCACTTTAAGAGGAAACTCAAATGGTTAGTAAGTGTGTAAAAATTGCTTTATCTCATTAATCAGGGAAATAGAGAATTACTTGCCATATTTTAGATTGAATAATATTGAGTGTTGGGAGAAGGTGGAACAGTGGCACCTTTCCAAAAACCACTGGAAACAATTTGGAAAATAATTCAGTATCAAGTAGAGCTGAGCCTAATATATCCCCTAAAACCCTGTATGTTTTTAAAGTATACCATTGAGACGCTCATGGCATGCCAGAAGACAAGCACAAGAATACTTATGTTACCATTGCTTACAGCTGCAGAAACTGGAAGCAGCCTGGAAGTTCCATAGCACCAAAATGGATAAATCAGTGATGGTGTCTTAGACAATACAGTGCTTACTCTTGCTTACTCTTACTCTTAGAGGTGGGATAAGTGAAAGAAATATGGTCACATGCATCCACAGAAATAAAATACCTCAAAATATCTTTTGAGAAGAAGCAAGTCATAGTTTAAAACCACAAAACTAACCAAAACATTGCTTAGACATCATACAAAATAGAAGAACTATTAAAAAAAAAAGCAGGGAATGTTTAGCATAAAAACCAAGATAGTTGGAAGGGTTGGAGGAGGAAAAGAATAGGCTGTGAACTTCTTAGTTTTCTGTTTCTCAACCTGGGAAATAGATGCATGGGTATTTGTTTTATTATGCTTTATACTATATATATATGTATCTCACATACTTTTCTGTTCATAAGATATGTGTACACATATCTTAAATGTGTACACATATCTTAGTTGCTCAGTTGTGTTCAACTGTCTGTGACTCCCTGAGTCCAGACTCCCTGACCCTGTAGCCCATCAGGCTCTTCTATCTATGGAATTTTCCAGGCAAGAATACTGGAGGGGGTTGCCATTTCCTCCTCCAGGGGATCTTCCCAACCCAGGGATGAAACCCACATCTCTTGCATTGACAGGGTGATTCTTTACTACTGAGCCACCTGGGTTTCCCAAGATACAGTTAATGGCAAAGTAATTTTCTTAAAAGATCTTATATATAAAATACGAGGAGTAATTGAGGAAAGGAGGCAATGCAGGAGACTTCAAGCAAAGAAACTTGATTATAACAAGCAGTAGCAAAATTGGAGGAATTTGTCTTGGTCTTTTTTCTTTTTAAAGATAGATTTATTGATGGATTTATGGGTGTTCTAGGTCTTCGTTGCTGCTTGCAGGCTTTCTCTAGTTGCGGCGAGTGGGGGCTACTCTCTAGTTGTAGTGCACAGGCTTCTCATGGCAGTGGTTTCTCTTGTTGTGGAGCACAGGCTCAAGGCATGCAGGCTTCAGTTGTTACAGCTCTTTTTTTCTTTAAAAAAATTTTTTTTTCTAACTTTAAACTTTTTATTTTGTATTGAGATATAGCCAGTTAACAATGTTGTGGTAGTTTCAGGTGAACGGCAAAGGAACTCAGCCATACATATACATGTGTCCACTCTCCCCCGAATCTGCATCCCATCCAGGTTGGCACATAACATTCGAGGGAAGTTCCATGTGCTGTACAATAGGTCCTTGTTGGTTATTCATTTTGAATATAGCAGTGTGTACATGACTTTCTCAGACTCCCTAACTATCCCTTCCGGCAACCATGAGTTTGTTTTTAAGTCTGTGGGTCTCTTTCTGTTTGTAAGTTTATTCATATCATTTCTTTTTAGATTCCACATGTAAGAAATGTCATACAGTATTTCTCCTTCTCTGTCTGACTGACTTAACTCAGTAGACTCTTTAGGTCCATCCATGTTGCTGCAAATGGCATTATTTCATTCTTTTTAATGACTGCATAATATTCCATTTTTCATATGTACTACATCTTCTTTATCCATCTTTTTTTAAATTTTTAATGCCAGCTTTCCTCACCAGGTGAGCATGTATCCTAAAGGTGTCACATATCAAGCCAGGTCTTGTGAGTATTATTTCTACCCAGTCCACTTTATGAGCTGATGCCTTCACTGGTTTTTAACCGGATTATTTGTCTTACTGAATTTTCATACTTTACTCACTTGTTTCAGTGCTTTGGCTTGGTTTTGACTGACTGCAGGAAGAAAAGCACAGAATGATAGATACATTTCTAAACTTTCCCATGAAAAAAATGATAACCTCTTCCTTTCTTCATGTGCTTTAGCTCAGGTTCAAATTGAAGGTGATTTCCTGGCGTGTTCCTTCTCTATACTTGAGGAACAGCCCATGGACATGCTTCTGGGACTGGATATGCTGAAACGGCATCAGGTAATTAAGAGTTTCATTTTCTTTTCACGTTGGCTTTTTATGACTTAGATGGTTATTACTGCACGTTCCCTTGGTTGTGTATACTGAACACCTAAGAAGCATGACCTGGAAAGATCCTTAATTGATGATATTGTCATACATGGTTTGAAATTACATATCAGTAGAAATAGAATCTTTTTGTGAAATCTTTCTGAATCTATTGAATCCTGCCATCTGTTTTGAGACTGTAGTGGACAGTTTGGTTCTCTTGTGTAATTTTTAGTTTCTGAGTTGTTCAAAGTTGCTAAGTCATGTTCAACTCTTTGTGACCATATGGACTCAACACTCCAGGCTCCTCTGTCCTCCACTACCTCCAAGAGTTTGCTCAAATTCATGTCCATTGAGTCAGTAATGCTATCTAATCATCTCATCCTCAGTCACCCGTTTCTTTTTTTTGCCTTCAGTCTTCCCCAGCATCACTGGAGGAGGAAATGGCAAACCACTCCAAGTTTCTTGCCACAAGAACCCCATGAACAGCATGAAAAGGCAAAAAGTTCCTGAGTAGAACTCAAATAACTTTTTGATGGATTTGTAGGGCTATGTACATAATACACAATGATAGTTTTACTGCGAGTATAAGTTTAGTAAATCCTTAGTAGTTGATCAAACAGTACTTGGGAAGAAGAGTATAGAGATTTAAGGAAAAAGATTACATAAGATGTTGGAAATGGAAATGTCTGTTTAGTACAGGAAGAATAATTTATAAATGTGTTCATTTGCAGTGGTTTTTATATTTCTACTCTGAAGCCTAATCTTGTGTTGAGACAAACTCATTGAAGAAGGAATTAGTGTGCTCTTGGACAGTAAAAATTTACACAACGAGGTTTCATATCTTGTCAGTATTTTTATGTCACTAATATTTGTTTTAACTTTTTTATTGCAGTATAGTTGATTTACAGTGTTTTGTTAGTTTCTGCTATACAGCAAAGTGAGTCAGTTATACATATATCCATTCTTTTTTTATATAGGTTATTATGTATGTTCCTATATAGGTTATTACAGAGTATTGACTAGAGTTCCCTGTGCTATATAGTAGGTTCTTACTAGTTATCTGTTTTATATATTGTAGTGTGTATATGTCAATTCCAGTCTCCCAATTTATCCCTCCCACTCTTCTCCCTTGGTAGCCATAAGTTTGTTTTCTATATCTGTGACTAAGTTTCTATTTTATAAATAGGTTCATTTGTACCATATTTTTAGATTCCATATATACAGAATATCATATATTTGTCTTTGTCTGATTTACTTCACTCAGTATGATGGTTCCTAGGTCCATCCATGTTGCTGCGAATGGCATTGTTTCATTCTTTTTTATGGCTGAGTAATATAAAAATATGGAATGCTTCACAAATTTGCATGTCATCCTTGCTTGGGCAATGCTAATTTTCTCTGTATCATTCCAATTTTAGCTTATGTGCTGCTAAAGCAGCACACTAATTTTCTTTTCTAAATGTTTAATATTAAATTTCCACTAAAATATATTGCATTGATACTCTAATCAAGGTGCAAAATTTTAAGTTGAAGGAATGAGTGAATTCATGTATAAATAAAATCCAATTAAATCTAATTTATTAACATTGCTAATAGTTCCCTTTTTCTTTATTTTTGTTTTATTATTTTTTTTAACTTCCTCTATTTTTAAGTCATGGTATAGACTAGCAGTCTCCAGCTTTACAGATTCAAAACATACGTGTATAACTGTCCTACATTAAGTAATTGTAAAAATATACTGAAAAGGAGGCTAGCATAAATATGAAATGCAGAATATTTTTTTATATTGCTTGCCTTGTCCATATATGACTTTTGAGACCATTGGTATAGACTTTAAATATAAGCTATACTTTTTACACTAAGCAAAAAGCATGCAACTATAAAACTGAGACATACCATTTATATAGTTGTATATTTTTTATAAAAAAGTCATTTATGTGTTTCTAAAAGGTGTGGCTGTGGATTATGCCTGGTAGTTTTCCAAATTTTTTGCAGTGAACAGGTGTTACATTTAAATTCAGATGTGAACCGTTTCTGTATTTGACAAATAAGTGTAAAGTATATCCCATAGAGATTATTCTGCTATACAATTTAAATATTTTTAAAAATTCTAAATTAACAGTGTCATGTAGACTAAATTTAGGTAAAATTGGTTTTGCTTTGTTTTTTGTTTTGAGTCATCTCTGTCAATGTTCTTTGTGAATGGAGTTACGAAGTTCAGGGTCATAATTTTCCTGCATCATGTTTTATCTGCTATCATATGTCTTTGGTTTCTTCTAAGTGTTCTATTGACCTCAAGAAGAACGTACTCGTGATCGGCACCACAGGCTCGAAGACCACCTTCCTTCCCGAGGGGGAGTTACCAGAGTGTGCCCGGTTGGCATATGGGACCGGGCGAGATGAAGTACGGCCAGAGGAGATTGCAGACCAAGAACTGGCAGAAGCCCTTCAAAAATCCGTAGAGGATGCAGGTATTTTGAATGGCCTAGCTCGCGGGTAATACTCGAGTTACTGTGGGTGAGCCAGGGAAGTTCGGGCTTCAAAGGGGAATAAGGACCAATTCATAATCCATCTCATCGTCCTGTTGTAGGTGTGTTCTTGTCTTCCTACCACCTCCTCACATCTCCACATACAGTATAGAAAAGCTCCCGTGTTTCAGTAGATCCAGAAATAGCTGTCCATTGGTGTGTGCAGGACACATCGGGGAGTTCTTTGCTTTGGCACATTTTGGTGGGACTCATAAAGAATCTTTCTTGTCTTTTTTTTTTTTTACCTGAAGAAAATTATAACAGTAAGCAGACACTTCCTTTTGAGTTGAACATTTCCTGGAAATTTTCTTTTTCATTTCTTAGGCCCATTTACTTTGGAAGAGGACATTGTTGTGTCTGTGACTGAGCAACCCTAACTTTAATATCTACTGAAAGTGCTTCCATCTAAGGTTTCCTCCTCCACCACCTGAGTCTCAGTTGTTGTAGCTTCTTTAAAGAACAAGCCAAGTTTCTGGGGTAAAAATGGAGGGATGCAGTTATGCTGAAATCTCACGTCTATGGATAAGTTTTTTTTCCCGTCTGTTACATATCAGTGACTCTGGCATATATTTTCTAGAAGCTGAAGAGAAGTTTGAGTTATTTTAATGTCTTGAGCTGTAATTGTTCATTAGTGACTAATATCACACGTGGCATTTTGCTGATACAGTAAAATATATTAGAGCTGTAAGTTGAGGGAATAGCTTTCTCCTAAAGACCGAAAAAAAAAAGGTAAGAGTTTTAACAAAAAGCAGCCAGATTTTGCCAGTGCATGTCACTGGAGAACATCCAGTGATCTAACCTTGAGACTCTTTAGATTAAGTGTGAGTTGCAGATAGAGCTTCCAAGCTGGCTTTGTTCAGAATTTACTTCACCACCACCTTTTGACTCAGTTTACATATAAAATACAAATTCAGTGATGATTTAGTATTTTGTATGAAGGGGAGAATTTTGAACAACCTGACAGATAATAGTTTTACCCTTACCTACAAGGCAAGCTTAAATGGGTTTGACATACTTACTTAGAAGGTTTTTTTTTTTTGTAACTTGTCGTCTTAGTTATAATGCTATTTATTAATAAAATGAGCATGTATTATCATTTTGTGAAACCTCTATTCTTCCCCCCCCACAGTTTTGGTGCTTTCATTTGAGAAACACCAGCTGACAGTAGCAGTGCTTTATAACCTACTAACCTTAGGCCCATTTACTTTGGAGGATGACATTGTGTCTGTCACTGAGCAACCCTAACTTTAATATAACCGTTACCCTCTTTGAGTAATTATTTTCTTTTAATAAAAAGTTTAGGAGATTAAAATAGAAACCACAGCCATAGTGAAGGGGGTATACCAATTTTAAAGGATTAAAAGGAAATGGCTCTCTACCCGTGTGATGACCTTTTGTTACTGACAGTATATATATAGCTTGTGCTAATTTTTGTAGTGTTTAAATAGTGAGATAATTCTTCAATATCATATTGTATTTGTTTGAAACATCAGCATCCTACTATTAATCAGAATCACCTAACTGGGAACATAGCAGATAAATGTATTTTTCCCTAAAAACTGTCTCTTTGGTATGGATACTCTGTAGCAGAATATCTTTATCTTTTCTATTGATTAAAACATAATTTAAAAATACTAATTCAGAGTATTTGAAAAAGAAGTTAAGCCAGGATAGGTAATCAGGTTTGGATTATTTTTCTTGTAAAAATAAATCTCAACTGAGAAAGAAATGTTGAAAGTTACTATCAAATGTGTTCGCTCACTTTTACTCCATAAGATTTCCATATCATGTAATTCCGTCTATGGATCTCCTTTTTTCATCTCTTTCATGCGTTCACCCATGAATTCTCTGTGTAGGTATGGAAAATTAATTTCTTCCCAAGTTCTGTTGAAAATCTGTTGAAGTTGACATATTGCTTTATGTATTGTGAGAGAATTAGAGCAACTAGCAAATCTTTTTGATTTGCTACAAGAACATTCCCCCACTACAAGAACATTCCCCCACCTTGACTCTGCAGTTCCTGATCTTAAAGATGGCAAAGGAATGGAAACTGTAACCCTGCATGCTGTGTGGTTTGCATTGTTAACCCAAGTTTGCTTGTCTGTTTCCTAATTCAAACAGAGCGTCAGAAGCCATGATGCATGTAGTGTGTGTGTACTGCAGCTGGAGTGGGCCCCAGACCAGGTATTTATAGACACCACATTAAGCCTTCCACCCAGTCGTCGTCTGTGGTCTGAAAGTCTTTGTATCCGCAGCAGTTCTAAAATTTAGCTTCTGTCAGTCACCAGTTCACCTTGTTTAATCTGGTTACAACTAGCCTGTATATATGTATGTATTTGTATGTTGGCATACATACATATCTAAGCATGATTTGCCATTTAAAATTTTATCAGTTATTAGAAAGTCCACAGGGGAAAAAATCCCAGTGAAAACAGATTGCCATTGTGAATATCAATCAAGAATATCAGCATTGTAGCACTTTCTTGTTGAAGATAACCACGTTGTTAGGAATTTTATAAGTCCCTTTCTTTTGCAAAACTGGAAGTGTATTTTTCACATTACTATACACAAGTCCCAGCTTTATACAGGGGCAGCGGTTTTCATCCTGTTGAAGAAGAAATGGAAACTTAGACCAGGTGACTTGGCCAGGGTCACCGAGTCAGTAACACAGGCAGGACTGAAGTTTAATCTTCTAACAAGAGCTGAAACTTGACTTTTCCCTCTCTCCCTAGTCTGACAGTTTTCCACAGGAGGCATTCTGCTTCCATTTCCCTGTAGTGTAAATATAATAAATGTCAGGCTGAGTATACTGACTGATTTATTAAAAGGAAGAAAGGCAGTCTTTTTAGACTGTCAACCTAGGAATTTATAGGGGTTTGCAGGCTGGTTGTAATTAGATACGTAGCATTTAATTGCTTCTGTCTTCCATTTTCCTCATAAGGATGGGTTAAAACAGGCATTATTATTAATGTCCATTGTCCTCATCCTCTTCCGCTGTCCTGTAGTACTGACCTTGTCCTCCCCTACATTTGGGACTTAGGCCAGTGAAACTTAACCATCTCAGCTACAGGAGGACTATAGGCTGCCTTCATAGTGAGTACGAAATTCACTGAGGTCAGTTCACCTTCGCCTCACCCAGTTATTATAACTGACATACTGTTGCCAAAGGCCATTACCTTCGCCCACCTCTCCACTGCTAACATGGGCATTTCACTACAGTGGATCTTTCTGTTTCCATTAAGTGAAAATTGAACCTCTTTCAGAGTCAGCTGTCCAGATTGATAAATAAAACTATTTACAGTGTTTCCAGACTCTAATGAATATAGTTTGCACTGAGATACATGCTCTTCTTCTGTTTACTCCTAAACTATAAGAAAGATTGTTTCACAAGAAGTCAGTAACTTCCTGACAGAGTGTTTATCTTTTCATGTTGTTAACCTAGGTTGGACTAGAATGATTTAGAGCCACTTGAATCGTAACTGCATTGCTTCATGACTTCTAAGACACAATTAACATGAAGCATTTGAGTCGCACCTGTCCTAACAATTGGTATTGTGATGTCATTTTTGTTACCAGCCTTTGACTTTTAATTAAAGATTGTGTAATAATTGCATGGAGGTCAATTTTTAGTTGGATGGATTAGTAGCAGAAGGAGAGTTGGAACTGATGTTTAATGACATCGTGATATTTGTGTTGAAGTGTGGTATTTAATCCTTCCATCTTTTATGAATGGTCAGTAAGTAGCAGTGAATCTAAATTGTTATTGCCTATTGGAAAATTTATGAACTGTATCCCTCCACTGCCCTCCTCTCCTCCCATTTCCTTGCCCTTAAAGTAGGAAATGTTCTTTCCTAGTTATACTGTGTTAATATGATAAAGTAACTGATACTCCTTTTTAAAGTTGCGTTGTTTGGTAAGATAATACCTGTGAAACTTACTGAATAAAGAGACTCCTGGGTTTATTCCTCAGGATAGTGTCCTGCAGGACTAACTCAGCCATTCTGTGGTACCTAAATAAAAATTACTGAATTCCAATACACATAGTTTATCAAGAACATGCCTACCTCTCATTCTGATGCTATGATGTTGTCTGCCACAATGAGAATGGTTCATGTATAAAGTCTGTGAGTATAAGACAGATCCAAGTTTAAGGACCTGATTTTATCTTATTTAAATTTATACCTTCTGATGATTTAGTGGCCTTTGTAACCTGCTGATTAATCTTTTTTCCTTTCACTGTCGTTCTCTGTAGAGAAAAGTGGTAAAGAAACTACCTCACTGGGAATGTCATCATTACCAACTTCAGATGGATTTAACCATCAAGCCCATCCTCCAGGACTGAGTCCTGAGATTGGTAATCCTCCAAGTTTTGCTCACTCTGTCTCTGCTTCAGTCAGCCCTATCCAGCCCAGTGACCCAGACAGCATTGAACCTAAAGCTGTGAAGGCTTTGAAGGCTTCAGCTGAATTCCAGATAACCTCTGAGCAGAAAGAACATCTTCCTCCACAGGATCTTTCTGATTGTGCTCCTTCAGCAGACAGTGCTCCAGCAAACCAGAGTCCAGCTATGCCTTTGCAGAATTCACTCGAAGAAGCCATTGTTGCAGATCACCTAGAGAAATCTGCTGAAAGAAGCACCCAGGGCCTCAAATCTCATCTCCACACAAGACAGGAAGCTAGTTTATCTGTCACAACTACTGGGATGCAAGAACCGCAGAGGCTCACAGGAGAGAAAGGTTGGCACCCAGAATATCAGGACCCAAGTCAGGTGAGTGGCCTTCAGCACGAAGAACCAAGGAATGAACAGCATGAGGTTATACAACAGAGTGCTTCACATGACCAAGACCATCTTTGTCACACAGGGGACCTTGAACTTCTTGGAGAAAGGCAACAAAGCAGTGTTGGTTTGGAAGCTGCAATGAAAGGATACAGGCTACAGCAGAATGTGGACCTTCCGGGTACAGAGAAAGATATTCTACCTTCAAGATGCCTTGGCTGCTCAAATTCAGAAACACTTATGGAAGTAGACATTGTCGAACAGTCCCTAGTTGCTGTGGTGAATTCAGGGGGTCAGAATACCAATGTCAAGAACATTGGTGCATCTGATCTCATCTTAGATAATCCCTTGATGGAAGTAGAAACATCAAAATGTAACCCTTCCTCTGAAATTTCGAGTAATTCCATTTCTACTCAGGATTTACAGCTTCTAGAAAGTAATGTTGAAATGTCTGAAACAAGTAAAGAATGCGAGGATCGCCCTTCCTCTTTAATAAGTCTCTGTGGCAGTTGTCAGCCCTCTGTAGAGTCAACAGAGGAATCTTGCTCATCCATAACAGCAGCCTTGAAGGAACTTCATGAACTTTTGGTCATTAGTAGTAAACCAGCTTCAGAAAACACATCTGAAGAAGGTACCGGTCAATCAGAGACAGTAATTGAGGGCCAAACAGGTATTAAGGACCTTTCTGAAAGATGGACCCAAAATGAGCATCTTACAGCAACCCAGAGTGAACAGTGTTCACAGGTCTCCTTTCATCAGGCCATATCTGTATCAGTGAAGACAGAAGAATTAACAGACACTTCAGCTGATGCTAGAGTGGAAGATGTAGAAACTGTTAACTTGAGGGGTCCAGGTGATGGCCTGTTAACTGATAAGAAAGGTGTCCCCAAGTCCGAGGAGTCGGTAAACGAGAGTAGTTCTGTTACTGTAGCCTCAGCAGAAGCGTCTAATCAACTACATTGCACCTTAGGTGTAGAGATTTCACCCAGACTGTTAGCAGATGAGGAGGATACACTCAATCAGACTTCTGAGCAAACTGAGTCCTCATCACCCGCTTGCATCCTGGTTAAAGATTTGGGTCAGGGCACACAGAATCCAGTGACAGACAGGCCTGAGGCCAGGGAACATGTCTGTCCTGAAGCTGCAGGGCCACTTCTAGGATTTGAACCACCTACCAGCCATCCGTCACCAAGTCCCTCGTTTCTTGCACCATTAATTTTTCCTGCTGCAGACATTGACCGGATTCTCCGTGCTGGCTTTACTTTGCAGGAAGCTCTTGGGGCTTTGCATCGAGTTGGTGGAAATGCAGACCTTGCACTTCTTGTCTTGCTAGCAAAGAACATTGTAGTTCCTACGTAACCATGGAAAAGTGGGCTATACCATACTCTATTCCCTTAAAAAAAAAAAGCTGTATATCTACACACACACATACACACTCACCACATATACAGTATATGTAGAAACCTGCAAGCAGAATGTTGAGCCAGATTTTTTTTTTTTAAAGATTTTTTTTCGGCCAAAGTAATTTATGATCTCTTGTCTGATGAATTTGTCTATCCTGTTTGTTAAAATTTGGGCCTTTTTAAATGTATTGGCAGTATGTGCACACAGAAGCTTTTTATTATCATTAAGATGATGTATTCTGGAATAAAATCAATGGTTTTGTGTATAGCATACCCTTTTAAAATGAGAGTGAGTGCTTTAAAAAGCAGAAGCCATGAGAAAATCCCACCACCCATGCAGCTGAAAGCATGATGTGGCTGTGTCTGTGCTGTAGGCAAGGTATAGCTTATGGACTCATTTTTTGGTTTACAAACTTGATCACATGGTTTGATGTTTGGAATGCATTACGATTCATCAGTTGTAACAGGAAATTGAAGAATAGTTGAAGAATATTTCCTGGAGTAGCACGTTTCCATTGGTGTGGTTAGGATTTGACATTTTAATGTGATGAGTTGGGAGGGCTTAAAACTTGGGCTGCTTTGTACATCACAGGCTACTGCATGGATTGCCAGATACCTTGGGTGGGATTTTGTGAGAGAATTAACATCAGAGTGAAACATGGTGCTACCCAGATTAAAAGAAAGGGAAAACTGTAATCGCATTTGCCAGTGTCGATGACGTTTCAACAACTGTTGTGAGTGAAATAATGACCTAAACACTGGAATTTACTAGTGATTGGGTTAGGTAGCATCTCACTGATCACATCTCAACCCTTAATGACTCATGGTGAACTTATGTTCAGCTGATGGATTGGTGCCAGCAGTTTATTTCCTTTCCAAACTCATCTTCTAGAAAGTTCTTCTAAAGCTTAGTTTGAGCTGTGTTCTGAGTGAATTATTCAAGTGTAATAACCTTGTCACTGGTTCATCTTGGTGCTTGGAATGGTCAGTCTATTTGGTGAGTGTCTTTCATGGCAGTGGAAATAATAATTGGAGTTTCTGACTCAAGTGGCCTTGGTAGAGTTTTCCATCCCTTTCTTTCCTCAGGAGTTTCTTTTTTTAAGCAAAATTCGTCATATTTGTGTTTACCATGTCAAGATAGAGTGGGGCATAGTATATAGATGTATTTATTGTGGCCTTTTTTTTGTATGAGGACTAGCCCTTGGAAATCATTGTCCTGTGGGCCCCACTGTGCAATAATTCTACTGGGTAGATTTTAGATTTTTTTTTTTTTTCCTGGAAGATAAACTCTCTTATATACCTAGCAGGAATCTGAAGTCCTGGTTTTAGTGAAGAGAATTTTGAGAATGATAATTCCTGATTCCAGGTGATGATTTGCAATGTGTCTGAAACAGAAGCTTCAGAAGGGTGATTTGTGAACTTTTAATGTTAAGTGATTTTTGTCTAAAGTCTTACTCTCTCTGAGAGTTTATTCTTTCCGTCAAAATTTACGTCATTGAGCACAATCAGAATGGAGGCTCATATCTCAGGAGTTTTTTAAATCTTAGTTTGGGGGCACTTAGACGTTGCTCTTCTACCCGATTCCATCTTCTTTCTTTTTGCTGTGATGTTTGTATGTGTATTAGGAGCTATGAGTGATATGATGGAAAGTCGGATAGATTCCTCGTGATTCTCTGAAGTTAGGAAATGGTTGACAGAAAGAGTTGTCGCTTACTGTGTTCAGGGTGGTGCTCAAAACAAGTTAGCCAGATTGTCTTTAAAGTGTTCTTTTAGACAATCCTGTGCTGTAGACCCTTTTGCCTGCCCTACGCCAAAGATATAAGATGCACTAGGAACCTGCTAATAGGATTTCTGTCAACCAGCTCTTAGAGCTGTGACTGTAATTAAGTAGTGGTGCTATGATTGAAGCAAAATTTAGTAGCCATGCAATGGGCCCCTGATTTGCTTTATGGGTATGATTGGGAATTTATTCTGAGCTTATAAATCTTTAGGGTTACAAAGTGGGGTGAGTATAGGGTGGGAGGACTTATTGATGACAATAGACTCCTCCAAAAGGCCTTCTTTATAAAGATGGGCCTCTTAGTTTTCTGTACAAGCAGTTCCTCTAAATACTGCTCAGAGACTTAACCACTGAATTTTCACAGTGTGGAGATTTGGGGGTCAATCCCAGGTGGGCTATAGAATATCAATCCAGAAAAGGTTTCATTACAATAGCTTTTATTGTATGTATATGTATATTTATTTCTAGGAGAAAATTCAGTAGGTAGGCCTATAGTTGTACACGTATTTGGATGAGCTTAACCCACTTGCCAAATATCCCTGTCCTTTTTCATCATTTATTTTTCAACTTATAGTTGCTTTTTATTTTTTAAAAATCTTCCTGTCCATTGTTTGTGTGAAAGTAAAAATAGTTGACATTGTCAGGATTTTGAATCATTTTTAAATTTAGCAGTTCTGAAACACAAAAGGAATTAAGGAACATAACACTAGTGAACCTTCATTGTCAATTTTTATGCGAAGTGCAGAAATTAGAGATTAACTTCTCCAAGAATAAGATAAAATCATTGTGAACTCCTCTGATTGACAGCAGAACTGGTGAAGCCAGCCATTACCAGTATGGGCTGCCTTATTGGATAGCTCTTTTGTCATAATCAGTAATGGACAGCCTTGTGAACAGTACTTACCTCCAAGAGTGGTGTCTGTTTATTCACCAAAGAGAGGAGAAGATTTCCTTCAAGTTGGTTCCTGTGTGTAAGAATGTGTTTGGCAACCAGACAGCTATAGGCTCTAGATTTTGCCATTGTCACTGGTAAGGATTATTTCCACTTGTAGCTCTTGAGGCATCCAGACATGGTCTAATAGCCTTCATCCCACCATTTGGGTTTTATCCATTATCATAAAGATTATCAGTTGCTTGGCAAAGGGAACTAGATAGATGGTAAGTGTGTTTCACTCACACAAAACTGTTCTGCCTTGCAGCCTACAAAACTTTCCAGAGCATCTTGTCTCAATACATACTGAAGGGAGACACACACTGTGTATTTTTTCCCAAAGGATTTTTCCAGTAAGAGAGTTACATGAAAAGATATGAGACTCTGTGTTACCGATTTTATGATAACCAGTTGAGGTGGAATCTGCCTGTTTTTCCCTTAGCACAGCTTTTCTATCTCTAGCAAAAGCCATAAAACTTTGGGTTGGTTTATAACCATCAACTCATGTATATATACATGTGTGATAGCTATCCTGCAGTTAATTTTACATAGATTAAAAAGCAAACGTTTGTTAATCTTCATATAACAGTCTTCAGTTATGGTGAAGACTTTTATCCCACCAAGTTTATAAAAAACAACCTTGCAAGTCACTGGCCAGAAGAGTTGCAATACATTCTGATTTCCTTTTCCTATCAGTTTGTCACCTGCAGAGAGTGTAAGCAGGACAATTGAACTGCTCCATGTTTCCAACTTGTTATCACTGGTAGCATATCATAAGAGAAGCTAACTGGATTATGCATTCTTTAGCACAGATACCAAAAAAGCAAATTTCTCCTTTGAATTTGGTGACTTGGTGTAGTCTGTGGCTGAACTAGAAACAAACACAGTTCTCAAAGAGTTCCCCTTCTGAGAAAATGAAGGTTACCTTTCACGTTAGGAGATCCGTAAATTAAAATAGCTACTTTCTTTCTGAAAGATTTAAACATGCCGATTTACAACAAGGTAAACTCAAAGCATGTCCTTGAGAACCAGAAACGTCAAATCATGGCTCAGGTTCCCCAGTAGTGGTCCCTCAATAGATGTTACTGGGAGTTCATCATGTAAATGATAGAACTTAGGGGAGGAACCTTTGATGTGCTTGATTTTCTCTTGTGCCTTAGTTTCTCCAAATAGCAGAGGCATCAAGTTTGAGTGGGGGATAAAAGTGGAAGTATCATTGGGGTGGGGAAGGGTGGAGAGTGTCTAAAAATGGCCCTCCTGGAGATAGGCATGTATGGAGTGTCCTAAGAGCTCACCTTTATTGTTGATTGAGTTTTCCTGCACCAAATCATTTGATTTCCCCAGAAGGATTAGATTTCCATAGAAGGATTATGATTATGACATGGCTTTTTTGCATCAGGCATACAAAAAGCAAAAATGGTTTCTCTGTGTTTTTTATGTCCTTTGTTGTGCTATCAGTATTACAGTGGTGAAAGCAGCAGAAGTTCAAGAAAATCTTTTTGAACGGTGAACTGTTACTCTCAGACTGCAGTTTGAATTTTTGGATAAGAATTTGTTATTCACTCATGAAACATTAAATGACTGGTGAGCACTGGGGATACAGGAGTACTGAAACAAAACTGGAAACTGCCCTGTAAAGCTATCAGTCTCATCAAGAGACATGAAACAAATCTTAGCGTCAAGTGCAAGTTCTATTTTTGCCTATTAGCATCATTTATTTTAAAAGTCATACTAGGATGATTTGGTTCAAATTCAGAGAAAATGGAAAAGTGGGCTCAAAATGGAATTAGAATCTGAGAACTTAAAACTGCTCTTAAAAATGTTTTTGAAAAAATGAGATTGAAGAAACCAACAAAAAATGTTGTGACATTTGGTAGAAACACTTGAAGAGATTAAGGACTGAGAAATCAATTTACACTGTTGATGGAGGGGAAACAGGCAGGATAGAAGTGCAAGTAAATGGAAGATGACCTAACATGTACCAGTGACAGTCAACCTTTCCTTCCATCAGGACCTCCTTCCATGCAGGGTAGAAGTATGGACTGTGCTATGGCATCCTTCTACCGTCTTTGAGCCAGCTGCTCTGAAATACTAACCATCTGGGCCAACAAGACTTAGCAGAGAATTCTGGAAGATTTGCTGTTTTAAAGCAGTTGAGTGCAAAATGTGAAAATAGAACTCTAGAGCAGAGAATGTAGCAAGCAGTGGTTCTGGGACTGGATGAGGGGCAGAATTTATTTACAAGAAAATTCAAGCCTCTCCCAAATCTTTCTGCAGGACAGCTCCATCAAAAGGACATTCTTAAGCCCAGTATTTAAAATGTCACCATGAATGTGGTAATCCTGAGGATACAGGTGAATTTCTTAACCTTAACTACAGTGACTTCTGAAGTTTACAATTAGAAAATCCTTGCAAGTTTGTCAGTTGCATATTGGTAATCTAGACCCTCTGGGGACTAAAATGTGAGAGGGTATAGCAGATAAGTTTTAGAGCACAGTCTTAGGGAATGAAATCTCCAGAGAAAGTTGGTGCAAGGGTGTAGAAGATGGGAAGTTTCCCTAAAATTAAGGAGACTTGGGGTGGGGATGTGGAATATGAAATTAGAATAATTTTTACAGAATTTTATTTCTCTTCATATGTACCATAAAGAGGTCTTCATTAGCTAACTTGGGAAAGAGGTGTGCTAGTAGATTTTTTTTCCTGGGAAGATACATGACTAATAAATTATTTTGTTTACCAGGAGTTGGTTTCACATTCAGCCTTGAAGGATGCATCAGTGGCTTAAAGAAAGGTAGACCTCTCTAGTTTCCTGTATACTCAGATCAATTCAACATACTATATTTGCTTTTTTTTTTTAACTGTGCACCTACAAAGAACATTGAATGCTCATTTTTATTCAAAATTTTATTTCCATGGCAAGTTGGGCTAATGGCCTTTGCACTCAAATAAGGTTTACCAGTTCTGTAGCCATATTTGGCAAATTTTAGCAAATAGAAACCCCTTTTTTTCCCCCTTATTTGTTCTTGGAATTGTTCTTTTATTGCTTTCCTGATTTTTCTTTAAGCTTTGAGACTACTGCATCTTACAAGAACTAGGCTGATTGGCAAAATAGGCTTGCCAATAGCTCTTTCACTCCCATAAGGCTTTGGTTTTGAGAGTTGGGAAAACTCTGAGAACTTAAGGGAACCAAACTCAGGAATCCCACAGTTGGTTGCATTGTGCCATTGGTTTAGGGGCTGGATACAGGACCTGTCTGCAGCTGAGTGAGCTAGATGCATTTGGGTTTGAGTTGTTGTCACATACTGAAATGTAAGTCAGCCCTAAGTAATCAAAACACTTTTATTTTATTTTTCTTTTTTTATTAGGAACTTTCTGAAGAAAAAGTGATGTGTAAAACATTTGATATTTAAGACAATAAAGTTTTTATCGTAAGACTCTTGTTTGATCAGTTTCTTTTAAATTGATATGGTTGGTTACTTTTGTCCTTGTCTCTGTCTCCCGGCCATTTAAATAATTTATGCCTAGGCACTGTGACTTGTGGTCATGATTCTAAACACCAGATGGAGTGGGCCACTTCCAGATAAATACTGCAGGTGGATGGCCATCTGCTGATGTGAAATGGTGACTGCTCCAGCAGTGATGCACAGCAATAGAGACAACATTGGTGACAGGGTTTTGTGGCTCAGACTAGTCTCTAGAGCTAGGATGCTCAGGTGTGAATTCTAACTTTGCCACTTACTGGCTGTGTGACTTTGAGTAACTTCCCTAACCTTTCTGTGCCTTAGTTGCCTCATCTATAAAATGGGGACTATTGGAGTTGTCATAGGGGTTCATGAGTAAGTTGCAAACACCCTTGAGTGTTAACTAATGTGGAGTTACCACTTTTTGCATGAGTGTGTGCTGTGGGACCCTTCTTGAAAGGATTTCCAGTGTACATAGGCTTCCCTGATGGTTCAGCGGATAAAGGTGTGGGATGACATAGGAGACTTGGGTCAATCCCTGGGTCAGGAAGATCCCCTGGAGGAGGAAATGGCAACCCACTCCAGTATTCTTGCCCAGAAAATCCCGTGGACAGAGGAGCCTGGTGGGCTACAGTCCAAAGGGTCATAAAGAGTTTGACCTGACTGGACGACTAAGCAGTAGCCGATGTACATGGATCAGCTGATACATACAGGGGGTAGTTTAGACACAGCTCCCCTTGTTCTGTTATCTTTCCTTGATGATCAGAATGCTGAGAGCCAAAGCTATTTCTAGTTGGAGGTAAGAAGTACTAATTATTTTTCCATTGTTCAGATCTCAATCTGATAATCAGTTCATTTGAAATGAGGTTTCTAGTACTTGATACGAGTGGAGGAAATTGTGAAACATTAGTTATTGGTGGAAAGAATTCTAGATCCTTGGTACAGAGAAAGGGGAATTCACTGAATCTGTATTTTAAAAGGCGGGAAGAATTTACAAGCAGCATGAAAATGAATTGGGGGATTTATGGTAGATTCCTGCAGGAGGAAAATTAAAAGGTAGGCTATACATTTAAAAATAGAAATACAGAGGAATGGGGGAAAAGTTCAAGAACATAGTTCTAAATTTCAAAATGCAAATTAAGCAGAACATACTTCCATCTTAAAGGGCTAAGTTGTCAGCAGATACTGCTTCCCTGTTCAGAACTATAGGATTAACAGACTATCAGTTCAGTTCATTCTCTCAGTCGTGTCCGACTCCTTGCAACCCCATGAACCACAGCATGCCTGGCGTGCTGTCCATCACCAACTTCTGAAGCTTACTCAAACTCAGGTCCATTGCGTCAATGATGCCATCCAACCATCTCATCCTCTTTCATCCCCTTCTCCCACCTTCAGTCTTTCCCAGCATCAGGGTCTTTTCCAGTGAGTCAGTTCTTCGCATCAAGTAGCCAAAGTACTGGAGTTCAGCATCAGTCCTTCCAATGAATATTCAGGACTGATTTCCTTTAGGATTAACTGGTTGGATCTCCTTGCAGTCCAAGGGACTCTCAAGAGTCTTCTCCAACACCACAGTTCAAAAGCATCAATTCTTTGACACTCAGCTTTCTTTATAGTCCAACTCTCACATCCATACAAGACTACTGGAAAACCATAGCTTTACCAGTCCTTATTTGTGGATTTTTGTCTAAAAAGAAGAGCTAGAGTGGCTTGGTTCCTCCTAGAAAGTTACTAAAAACCAACATTTCCCCTGTTCAACTCCATGTATCTGAAATAGAAATACCCCAAACCAGAAATATTCCACCACCCACTCCAACCTGCTCCTCTTGGGCTTCCCCTGAGAAGTCAATGGCAGCTTCATCCTTCCAGGTGTTCACTCAGACCTTGACTCCTTTCTTTCACAACCTACATCCAACCCATCCTGGATCCTATTGACTCCATTTCAAAATACAGTTGGAAGACTTCCCTGGTGGTCCAATGGCTAAAACACCGTACTCCCAATGCAGCAGGCCTGGGTTCAATCCCCGCCCTGGTCAAGGAACTAGATCCCACATGCTGCAACTAAGACCCAGCACAGCCAAATACATATTATATGTATAATTGAAATCTGATCATTTCTCAAACTGTGGTCAAGACATCATCATTGCCTCTCACCTCAGTTATTGCAGTAAGTCTCCCTGCCTCTACCCTTGTCTACATAATGTTCTTAGCACAACAGCTAGCATGATTCTGTTAGATCACACCTTTCCTTAAACCCTCAATGGGCCCTAATCAGTCAGGGTAAAAGCTAAAGTTCTTAGAATGCCTCCAAGGCCTCTATGTGCCTCTGACTTTTCCTTGATCTGGAATGTCCTTTCCCTGAACACCTGCATGGCTTTTTCTCTCACTCCCTTTGGGTGTTTACTCAAATGCCACCTCAGTAAGGCCTTCTTTAGCTAATTTATCTTTGTCACTTTCCTTCATTTTTCTCAACACAGACACATCCTAGCATATTCTTCATTTCACTTCTGTATCTCTTATCTTTCTTCCCCATTAAAATGTAAGCTTTGTGAGAGTAGGGGTTTATGTCTCCTTTTCACTACTATCTCCCGGTGCCTAGAACTTTGCCTTATGCATAGCAGGCCCTCAGATATGTGTTGAAGTAATCCGTGAATACCATTAGGCTGCCTCAAAGGCCCATGAGTGGAGTGACAAAAATGACCTGAAACCCAGCCAGGTCATTGAGGTTAGTGTGCAGGTTTAGGGATTCTAGCCTGGGATGACTGTTGACCTTGGGTTTGTGTGTGCTAAGTCACTTCAGTCAACGTCTGACTCTTTGTGACCCTATAGACTGTAGCCTGCCAGGCTCCTCTGTCCATGGGATTCTCCAGGCAAGCATACTGGACTGGGTTGTCATTCTTCTCCAGGGGATCTTCCAACCCAGGGATCGAACCCTCATCTCTTACATCTCCTGCATTGGCAGGCAGGTTCTTTACCACTAGCTCCACCTGGGAAGACCTTGAGTTTAATGTGGATTTTAAAAGATGGGTGACAGATTCCCTGGCAGTCCAGTGGTTAAGACAGCATTTTCACTGCCGTGGGTCCAGGTTCAGTCCCTCGTTGGGCAGCTAAGATCCCACAAGCCTCACAGTGTAGCCAAAATAAGAAGGAAAGATGACATTATGAGGTTAGTAAGTTTGCAGGCTTCCATGTGAGGTAGTATTTTTATTACACCCACATCTAAGACTAATTCGGGACTGTGGCAAACAGCACCTCTCCTTAATGGTTGTACCGACTTGGGCCATAATTCCTCACCCATTATCTTCCTAGAATAGAAAAGGCCCAAATCAGATGTAAAGAGAAGCAGCCTTTATTTGGTGCAAGTTCTCTTTATGTGCTTTTACTTCTATGGTCAGCTGAAAACTTTTCTACATCCCTATTGAATTAAAATTTAATCAGAAGATACTAAGTCAATAAACACTGAATATCATGTGCCAGACACTGAGTTGGCGCTGTGAACGGAGCATTGCATGAACTGAGCAAAGGTGCACATTCTGCAGAGCTTAAGTTCTAACAGTGTCTTTGAAGCCTGACAAGAAAACAGGTAGTAATACATCCTAAAATGAAAGTTTAGGAGGTTGGCATGCTATAAGGGACTAGAGGCTACTTCGTGTGGAGTAAAGCCATCAGAGAGAAAAGTTTTCTGAGAAGCTAACATTTAAACTGAGATCTGGCTGACAAGGAGGCTCCTGCCCTGTGAGGCTTTTAAAATATTTATTTGGCTGCCCCAGGTCTCAGCTGCAGCTTATGGGGTCTGGTTCCCCAACCAGGGGTCAAACCCAGTCCCTGTACTGGGATCGTGGAATCTTAAGCACTGAATCACCAGAGAAGTCCCCAGGTGACAATCTTGGGTGTATTGCATCAGGCTAGGCTGAGGGAACAAAGAGGCCAGAAATTCTAATTTATTACAAACCAAGTTTTAATCTTGCCCGTGCTATCTAGTCCAAGCAGGTGTTCTGGTTGATAGATCTCATCCAGGCAGTGCTCAGGGAACGAGGCTCTTCTCTTGTAAATCTGACACCCCCTTGGCTTCATCCTACTTGGTGGAAGAAGAGCATGTAGGAGGAAGTGGATCACTTTATTTCTGTTCACATACCCTGGGAGAGAACTTGATAATATAGTCATGCCTACTGCAAGGAAGGCTGGGAAATACACTAACACTGCCTGGCTACAGTGCTGTCACTGTGGAGCAAGCAGTTCTGGATGAACAGCCAGAGGACTCTGCCACACTGGGGAAGAGCTTTCCCAGCAAAGGCCCTGAGATGTGAACACACCAGCTTGTTTAAGAAGCAGAAGGTTGGCGGGGGCTGGCACACACCAGTGGACAGATTGGAGATGAGTCAGAGAGAGAGGCTGAATCGGATCAGCTCTGGCTTTGGAGGCCTGAGAAGAGAATGGATGTCATTCCAAATGCTCTGATGAGAAGCTGTTGGAGGCTCTGAAGCAGAGAGGTTGGATGGTATCCCAGTTTTCACCAACCCATCTTGCTGGCGGGACAATAAGGAGGAAGGAACTGAAAGTTTAACTTTTTTTTTTCCCCCAGCTCGCACGACCTTAGTTCCCTGCCCAGGGATTGAACCTGGGTCCACGGTAGTGAAAGTGCCAAGTCCTAACCACTGGACCGTCAGGGACTTCCCAGGTGTTCAACATTTTTAAACCCCCTAGATTTAAAGTTGCCTTGTGTTAGTTTACCCAGGCCTAGAGTTGCAGGTTGTCTGCACATGCAGGTGCCAGAGTTAAGGTATGGGAACCTGGCCCATCACTGTTTTTTACAATTAGTCCCTTCCCTTCCCTTCTTAGATAGAGAGCAACTTCACAAGCCTAACGGCCAAGGAAATATTTACTCCCTCTTCTATGAATATAAATATGCTTGCTTTGAGTTGGGGGGAAGGGAGGAATTGGTCCCTTAAACCATCTTCTATTTTTTTTTTTTAACAGTCTTGTCCAATTGTCTTTTAAGGTATGGTTGCTGGAATTTTTTATTTTTTCTCTCTCAGGCAGTACACACCTTTGGAAAGAAGAGCAGAGAAAACCTGGTAGTCCAGGTCTGTGGTAGTTCTATGATCTTGCCTGCCTTCCCAACTTCTTCCTCATCTGACAGTGTTCGGCAGTAGGAGATTTAGGTGCAGATAATATTATTAAAACAAACAAACAAACAAGATCATTTTTCCTGTGTCACTGGTTTGGAAACTAAGATTTTCCCAGGGCCCTAGAGTGACTCAATTGAGGCTTTTGACTCTTGATGCCTCAGAGTCTCATGCCCTTTCCACATGATCAGCAAAGTCTTGTGTAATAAATGAATAAGTTTCAGTTTTGAACTTGAATGACTCCCAATAAGAGGATGGACAGGCACCCTCTCTTTGTTCTTTTTCTTTTCACAGGCAAAAATGGATTCCATATTTGAGCTCTGGTGCAAGCATGCCTGTTCAGTTGTGTCCAGCTCTTTGCCACCCCACGGACCGTAGACCACCAGGTTCCTCCGTCCATGGGATTTTCCCAGCAAGAATACTGGTGCATGCTAAGTCGCTTCAGTTGTGTCCAACTCTGCAACTTTATGGACTGTAGCCCACCAGGCTCCTCTGTCCATAGGATTCTCCAGGCAAGATTACTGGGGTGGGTTGCCATGCCCTCCTCCAGGGGAGTGGGATGCCATTTTCTCCTTCAGGGGCTCTTCCTGACCCAGGGATGAACCTGCATCTCCTCCTTTGCCAGGCGGATTCTTTACCACTGAGCCACCTGGGCCTAGGCCCATTATCTGCATGTGGACATACACACTGGACTCCCTCCCTTTCCCTGCAAGAAGTCTTGAGAGATTAAAATCTACCTCACTTCTCCCATCCATTCACATACCTATACAAGCCTAAGGAATTTGCTAGGTAGTAAGGCCGTAAGTTCCTCCTGAATGTTGTAAAAAATTGAATCTGACCATTCCCCAATGCATGAAGATAGAAACAACATGCCAGAAATGCCACCGCCTTCATCAGACCTGTTAATAACAAGTGATAATACACCTTTTGAAACTGTCATGTGCCCAAGCCATGAGTTAACTTCATAGGAAGGTGGCACCCAGCAGAAGATGGGGGGAAGGGGGGAGGAATGTCAAAGCTAGCTCATTCCTTGCTGTGGGCTGAATAGATTCTCAGAAGCTGGAGTTGCATCAGACAAGTTGGGACCTGTAGGCACCCAGTCTGGGTGGAGTGGGAAGGGAGTGCAGCAAAGCTATTAGACCGACGGGTCATTCAAGCCGGCTTTCCTCCTGCTTGCCACAAACACTTCTGGACACCAGGCTTTTTCTTTCCAAATTCAAAGTAATGTTTCCTCTGCCTTCAGGCTTTTCTTCACCTGTCCAGGGACTGCAGCCTCAGTCACCACCTGTCATTCTGCCCTCTTCTATGCTCCACAGAGGCTGTCATTTCCTATTTTCCTGAATTCAGAAAATACCCTGGGTTTAGGGATTTTGCTTCTTTCTCTAAAGAGTTAGACCAAGTCCCTGTAGGGTTATCTCCTAGAATTGTTGTTCAGTCGCTCAGTTGTGTCTGACTCTGCAAGCCCATGGACTGCAGCATGCCAGGCTTCCCTGTCCTTCACTATTTCCCAGAGCTTGCTCAAGCTCATGTGCATTGAGTTGGTGATACCATCTATCGCATCCTCTGTCACCCTCTTCTCCTCCTGCCCTCAATCTTTCCTAGCATTAGGGTCTTTTCCAATGAGTTGGCTCTTCTCATCAGGTGGCCAAAGGATTGGAGCTTCAGCATCAGTCCTTCCAATGAATATACAGGACTGATTTCCTTTAGGATTGACTGACTTCATCTCTTTGCTGTCCAAGGGACTCTCAAGAGTCTTCTCCAGCACCACAGTTTGAAATCATCAATTCTTCAGTGCTCAGCCTTCTTTATGGTCCAACTCTCACATCCGTACATGACTACTGGAAGAAATATAAAGAGATCTTTGGCTCAGAAAAGGGTACAAATGGTTTCTGGGCTCCACCATTTGCTTTATGATTCTAGGCAAATTATCCTTGTCCCTCAATTTCTTCACCTGTACCAAGAATGTTATTCGAGGATTTGTGAGACAAATGTATGGAAAGCACTTAGCTCAGCTCATGGCACACAGTCAGTACTCATCACTTATCATCATCATCATTGTTAGTATTAAAAACTCTTGTCCTCGATCCTGATCCTGAGGTGGTAATAAAACACAGCAATCTGTTTCTCCCTCCTTTTCCTTGGCACATACTTTTTGCCCCCTTATCCAGTCACATAAAAACCAAAAAATAACTACTACCATCTTGGGTCTCTCCTGGGGAAACTGAGAGATGGAGAGGTATCATTTTTATGTGTATTGGGTAGGGTCCAGCTAGGATAGGCTGTATAATCAGTGTTTCTGATCAGTGTTGGAGTGACTGAGTCTGAGAGGCTGAGGGAGGGGCAGCCTGAGGAGAGAAGAGGGAAAATCGGAGATCTGTCAAGCTGAGAACTGAGGTATCTTAAGCTTAAAAAGGGTGCCAATCTTCTCACAATATATACATATATCAAATTACATCATATACCTGAAACTAATATATGTGGCATATATCTCAACTTTTAAAAAGTGGAAAAAAAATACAATGACTATATATTGACAAAAAAAAAAAAAATAGAAAGGAACTAATGAATGTATCAGGAATCCACTTATTTGGGGACCAAATGTGTGAGTGAGCCAGGTAGGACTCTGAGAACTCTGAAGCGTAAGTGGCTTCGAAATACGAATTTGGGGAGGTGGGTGTGTGGGGAGAAGGGGAATCGTTATGCTGGGCTTGGGGGCTGAGGCTGTTAGGTCCTCAGGACATGTGGACCAGCTGAAGAAGTGGGATAAGGATGAGAACAGGCAGCGGTTTCGGGACTGAAGATGAAGTTGAAACGAAGAGAGAGTGTTTTGGGGGTGGGGAGGAGCACCGAGGACCCGGAGTGGCCTAAAAGTTGGGGACTGGGCGGCGAGGGTGGGGAACCCTGGGCTGGTGAGGGCAAGTGGGCAGGGGTCTGTGGGCAGGTCCGGGAGGGGGTCTCTACGCTGTCCAAAGCCAAGGGGCCAGGGTTTCTGGGCTGAGAGCTGGGGTCTGAGCTTTGAGGGGTCTCGGGGCTAAGGAAGGGGAGGCTACCGGTGGCCTCTGGCTGGCGGGGGCGGGGTCTCCAGGTCCCGGGGGTCCGACAGGACTGGGCGAGGGTCTCCAGGGTCTCTGAGGAGGGGCCGGGGCGCCTGGGTCTGGAAGCCAAGGGGGTCTCCCGGGCCCCGGCTTCCCCGGCGCGACGCGGTGCCGGCGTCCCAGCCCGACCGCCGGCCTAGGCGCCGCCCCGACTGACATCAGTTCCTGCCGCCGCCGCTGCCGCCGCGCACAGCCCGCGGCCTCCTTCCCCGCCGGCCGCGCTCCGGAGCCGCCGGGCCGCGGCGGAGCGAGGGGCCGGGCGAGGCGACGGCCGGGCGGCGGGCGCCGGGCCCCGCGGCCGGCAAGACGGAGCCCCTGCACGGCCCGGCGGCAGCGGTTGGCGGCGGCCCCGGGGCCCCGGCGCGGGAAGCGGCGGCGGCGGGGCGGCGGCGGCGGCGGGCGCCATGGAGCCACGGGAGGTGAAGGACCGAATTCTGGAGAACATCTCGCTGTCGGTGAAGAAGGTGAGCGCGGCCTGCCCGTCCCGGCCCGGGCCTGGAGCCCCGAGCCCAACCCGGCCCTCCCGGCTTGGGCCCTAGACCCCACCCAGCGCCCCCTCCTTTCCTCGGGTCGCTCGCTCGGGGTCCCTCCTGTCACCGGGGCTCAGGACACCGCCCTTCCCCTCCGCGACCCCGGGGACGAGAAGCCGCCGGGAGCCCCGGGACGATGGAGGGGAAGCCGGGGCGGCTCACGTGAGCGCCGATGCCTCGGAGCTATTTTTACAGAACAAAGTTGAGGTCAGCGTCCTGGGAGCTTCCACAGGCCAGGCCCGGGGGCCCTGCGTCACTTAGAGGGGCTGCCACTCGCCAGGACCCCCTACTCTGAGGGTAGCGGCAAAAAAGCTCTGGGAGGGCCCCACCTGCCGCGCATCCCTGGGCAGCATCGCTGCATCCTTCATCCGCCCTGTGCCTGCATCTTGGGGAGTTGGCAGTCAGGGTGACGGCCCGTGACAAGCAGCTTCCAGTCTTCCCAGTTCAGGGTGACATTGCCTCTGGTCCTGGGAAGTTTCTTGAATAATCTTGCCCAAGGATGGCATTTTTGAAGAGGCTCACTTCGGAGCTTTGATTGAGAACTAAAGTACCTTTCATTTTGGACAGAGACCTATAGAACTTGGTGACACCACAATGTATGGTTCTCCCTGCAGGAGAGATCAGTGTCCCAATTCCGGGTAGAGAAAAAAATATGACGTATTAAAAGCGTTGTTAATAACTATCTGTATGAAGAAGTCAGCTCACCTGAGAAAGGGTCCCCATGCCGAAAGGTAGGATTCATATTCACTTAGAACCAAACCAGAATTGACAATCATTTGAGGAATATTGTTGCAGTGTTTTCCTAATTTGACTTCCTAGTTCACCCCATAGTCTCAGAAACTGGGGTAGGTCATGGGGGGATGACATGAGGGGTAAGAGAAGGCTCATCAGATTAATTACTTCCAAAATGAAGAGAATTCATTAAATGAACCATTATGTTTAAGTAATCATGTTCCCCTCTATCCCCACTTAAATTCCTCAAAAGCAACATAGACCGGCAATTTTACCGTTCACAAAGATCGATGTGGCTTAAAAAGAAAAGGAGATTCAAAATGTGCTCTTACTATGATGTTCCTCTAAAAGTACAACTGAAAGTAGCATTGTAGACATCTGACAAAAGTTTTAGTTTTCCTAAGCCTTGCTTATGCAGTGGGACATTGTTTTTGCTTACTCAAGGAGTGTAGGATGAGCAAATACTTTGTCTAAAAGCAATCCATCTTTGGTAATGAAGACAAAAGAAGACAATTGACCTTTCTAATCTAATCTGGGCTGATTGTGGCTTCAGGTAGGCACCTTTCTAGTCTAATCTGGGCTGATTGTGGCTTCACGTTAAGCCACACATTTTGATTTTGAATCTCTAACTTACAAATAAATGGGGAAGTCCAGGTAGAAGGAGGTTGGACATGTGCATAAGCATGAATCTTTTGAGAGCAGGGATCTACTCTGTAAATCAGCGTGCCACTTATGAAAGAGTTGGATGTGTTGGCCAAGATTCTTATCATTGTATGTGTTTGGACAAGCATGACAAGAAGGTATGTCACACACTAGAAACTGGAAACTTGTCCCCAGGTACATCACAACAGAAAGCATGGCGAGTGTCATGTTTAAGAACATGAAGTCTGGAGGCCTGGGTTCAAACCTGCCCTGCCAGTGAATAATCGTGTAACCTTAGGTGGGTTCTTTACCCTCTCTGTGCCTTGTTTCTCATCTATAAAGCAGGGATAAAATCAGGGCTCTTGCAAAGATTTGTTGAGAGTCTGTGTAGAGTGTGTAGCATGGTGCTTAACCCAGTCTTCAAAAGTTGTGTTAGTCTGTTTGGACTGCTAAAGCAAACCACCGTAGACTGGGTGGCTTATGAACAACATAAATTTAATTTGTCATGATTCTGGAGGCTGGAAGCCTGAAAATACTGAGTCCCAGCATGGTGAGGTTCTGGATTTCCCTGGTGGCTCAGATGATAAAGAATCTGCCTGCAATGCAGGAGACTTGGGTTTGGTCCCTGGGGTCAGGAAGATCCCCTGGAGAAGGGAATGGCTACCCACTCTGGTATTCTTGCCTGGAGAATCCCATGGACAGAGGAGCCTGGCAGGAGGAGCCTTACAGTCCATCGGGGTCGCAAAGAGTCTTACACAACTGAGTGATTTATCAACAACAAAGAAATGGTGAGGGCTGTCTTTATGGCTGAAGACTGCTGACTTCTCCCTGTGCCCTCACATGGGTTGGGAGGAGGGAGCTTTCCTGAGTCTCTTATAAGAGCTCTAATCCCATTCTTGAGGGCTCCACCTTCATGACCTAATCACTTCCCAAAGGCCCCACCTCCTAACACCATCACATTGGTGGTTAGAATTTCAACATCTGAATTTGGGGAGGGGCATACATTTGGGCAGGAGGAGAAGGGGGCACAACAGAGGATGAGATAATTGAATAGCATCACTGACTCAATGGACATGAGTTTGAGCAAACTCCAGGAGATAGTGAAGGACAGGGAAGCCTGGCGTCACAGAGTCAGACACTACCAAAAAGCAAATACATTCAGTGTGTAGCATAAGTGGTCACTTGTTCTGTTTGTTTGTGGTCAGGCAGTTCTTCACGTTTACAAGGTCTGAAGATAGCTGAAGGGCTTAGCACCTAAATATTGCTATATATCATTTAGATTTGTTACCCACTTCCTTTGTATGTTGTGTTTCAGAAAACTTTTGATTCTCACATATGAAGGGCATTTGGTTTTCTGAATCAGAGTATCTGCTTCTAATAGGAATCAGTTCAGCTACAGCGGTAGGCTTTGAGGGCTCACAGTCTTGGGGTCAGATTTGACCTTGAACATCAGTCTCACCTACATTTTTATATGTCACCATGTCACCATATGTCACCATTGCTTTGCCTTTTTCTTCCATGCTACCTCTGGTAAGATGGTCTGACCCGTCCTTTTTAAGGATGTTTCATGAATAAAATGAGGTGTGGGTTTCTACAAAAAAAAAAAGATCCATGTGTGTAAGCTATGTTTACACAGGATATTTGAGAACATTTTACTGAACTAGAATATACCTACACTTCTAAACATGCACATGAATGAGTTCTCACAAAGTGAGCACATCCATGTATCTAGCACCTATGGCAAGAAACAACTATAGCCATCACCTCAGAAATGATGCCCCCAAGTGCAACCACTCTCCCTAAGCAGCATTGTTCAGTCCCTCAGTCGTTTCCAATTCTTTGAGACGCCATGGACTGCAGTACACCAAGCTTCTCTATCCTTCACTATCTTCCAGAGTTTTCTCAAACTCATGGCCATTGAGTTGATGATGCCATCTAACCTTCTCATCCTCTGTTGCCCTCTTCTCCTCCTGCCATCAATCTTTCCCAGCGTCAGAGTCTTTTCCAGTGAGTCAGCTCTTCGTATGAGGTGGCCAAGTTATTGGAGCTTCAGCATCAGTCCTTCCAGTGAATATTCAGGGTTGATTTCATTTAGAATTGACTGGTTTGATCTCCTTGCTGTCAAGGGACTCTCAAGAGCCTTGTTGAGTTCAACTATTCTCACATCTAGATTTTGTGATGCTAAACATGCCCTGTAACACGAGAGATGCAGTAGCTGATATGAAGGCAGGATTCGTGGGGATTGGAGAGAACTGGAGAATTTAATAGTTGGCACAGGTAAATGACAATGATAACAATGAAAAGCACGTTCCTTATGAAACTTCCCAGGTGCAGATGATAAAGCTTGTGGTTGCCAATTTGTTAACAGCTAAAGAGAGACATCCAAGTCAAAGGCATTGTTGGCATCTTGAACTGGCGTGTGGTCTACTAAATAGCATCTTCTCCAGGGGAGGGGAGGCTGTGGTTTTCATACGAGTTTTGTTTTGTTTCTGAGGAACATGTCTGTTGCGTATGCTTGTAGTCTGAGCAAAGGCTCTGTGCTGTCGAAGGCAGCCTTTACCCTCCAACAGTTCATATATTGGTTGGAGGAAGATTTTAACCAGGTGAAGAATTAATCACCAGGACAAGGAGAAGCTTCAGAGAAGGCGAGCTTGAACGGAGTCTTGACAAATCGGTAGAATTCAGAGACAGAGAAGAAATGGGCATTTAAGATAGAAAATAGTGGGCATTTAATGTCCACAAGGATGAGATGGTTGGATGGCATCATCAGCTCAATAAGCAAACTCCAGGAGATAATGAAGGACAGGGAAGCCTGGCGTGCTGCCCTTCATGGGGTCGCAAAGAGTTGGATACGACTGAGCGACTGAACAAAAACAACAAAATATCCCAAGGCAGCAGGGACGTCCAGGTGGTCTTCTGAGGACAGTGAGGAGACATATAGGTCTCAAGAGTGCTGAGAGTTCCTTTCACAGTGGCTAGAAAGTGCTTTCCATGGAAGCTGTCCAGCATGGTGGCTCCAAGCGCAAGTTTCAGAGCACACAGACCTCGCTTGGGGTTTGAATTAGATTTGTCACTGACTCTATTGACCCTGGCAAATTACTGGACCTCATTTAGCCTCAGCAATCAGAACCTACTCACAGTTGTAATGAGAATTAAATTACAAGAGATGATACACTCAGAGCACAATATCTTAGAGCACAGTATCTTGCACATAACAAGGCCTGAATAAGATATTAGCTACCACTAGCACTGGCAAGTGTCTCTGTGAACCCTGCCATTTTCTCTGGGGTAGTTTTCAAAGTCTTACTTACAGTACACTTCTGTTTCTTTACGCTCACAGTTTGTCAGACTTTTTCCTCAAAGGCCAGATGGTGAATGTTTTCACCCCATGTGGTCTTTGTCGAAACTCTTCAGTTCTGCCCTTGCAACTCAAAAGCAAGCACAGACAGTCCATACATGTATGGGTGTGGCTGTGTTCCCCTAAACCTTTTTTGCATATACAGGTTGCAGGCTGGATTTGTCGCAGAGCTACTATCTGTGCACAAAAATATCCTCCCTAGGGTAGGCTAGGGATCATGTTCAGAGAAATTGGTGTGATAGCTGGTTCCATATAGTTAATGAAGTCTGTATTGTCACTGGAGTTTTGCACCATGCCAGGTTTGTGGAACCAATGCAGTCATTCCTGTAAATACTACCAGATGTCCATGTAATCCTGACTTTGAAAAACTTTTGCTGATCACCTTCTGTCCTGAGTGCCCTCGGCCCTAAAAGGGTAGAAGCGAGCACGGCAGACAAGATTTGTGGAGTGGATATTCCAGTAGGAGGGGAGAGTGATGCATTAGCAGACAAAGCAATTCAAGGGCTTTCCCGGTGGCTCAGCTGGTAAAGAATCTGCCTGCCAATGCAGGAGACACAAGAGATGTAGTTTTGATCCCTGGGTCTGGAAGATGCCCTGGAGAAGGAAAAGGCAACCCACTCCAGTATTTTTGCCTGGGGAAATCTCATGGACAGAGGTGCCTGGCAGACTACAGTCCGTGGGGTTGCAAAGAGTCGGACCCGACATAATGTGCATACACCCAAACCAATAAATACAAAGACCTTCTGGTTGTGATGTGGCTTGAAGGCCAGGCAGGATAAGGTGGTGAGCAGCGGGATGTGCTGGAGGGAGTGGGGGGGTGGGGGGCGATCAGGAAAGACTTGCCTTAAGAGGTAATATGACTTCCAGGAGGGACACTGATAGGGATGGTTGAGTGAGACCTTAGCCTAGGAAAACGAGTAGTTGTTTTTTAAAAAACACACAAATACCTAGAAGTATATAAAATAAAAAGTAAGTGGCCCCAGTTCTCTACCTCCTCAGCTTCAATTTGGATCCCCTTAAACAGGGTGAATAAATGGATTTTAATGAAGTAACTCCTCTTTGAGAGAGTGTTCCCGGGCCGAGACAGCCTTCTCCTGCAGAGGATGGGCCAGGTCCCCAGTGCCCTCACTCTGGGTGGATTGCCCCTCTGGGGTGGGCTCTGAATGCCCTTCTATTTCTGGCCAGACACACAGCCTGCACAGAGCAGGGGTCTCCCAGTTGGGGTCTGCAGATACTGGTCTTAGAGCTGCAGCTGTTCAACCTCGCCTGGCCACGCAGCTGGCTCCGGTGGTGAGGCTTGTGTCATTCCTGTTTTCCACTCCTCCAGAGAGGGTAGATCTGCTAATACATTAAAAATGAGCTCGAGCATCTCATTCCCAGAGCGGGCCTGGTAGTTAGATCTATGTGGGGATTATACTGACCATTCGGTTTCAATCAATAGTTTTGTTCTCTTGGCTTCATGGAAAAACCCTTAAGAGTTTGAAAATCTTAAGTATTCTGAAAACCCCTAATAACCTGAGTCACCCTAGCAAAGAGCTCAATAAAACAATAAATATCCACACACACATTTTATAAAAAGAAATGCTAAGGGCTCCCTCTCCCCTGCCCGAGTCCTGAGGTCACCGGTAGCTGTCTCCCTGCTCTTGTCCTCTCTCACAGCACAGAGGCTCCCTGAAGAGGGTGGGAGGGGCCCAAGGGCCCTCAAGCAGGAACCACTAAAGTGTACCCCGGACCCCCCGAGAGACCCCACCCAGGCTCAGCGTGAGACACCAGTGGAGAAGTGGTCACTGCTCTTTCTGTGCCCTACTTGTTCAGTTTACCGTGGTTCTCCTTTTATAAGACGTTAGGGCTCTGTTTGAAGCCTGGTGACATTGTGGTCCTTGCTGCCCCGTCTCAGGCCACCCTGGGCCCTCTCTTTCTTTGTGCCGTGGCCCTAGCATTGGGCTCATCCACATTGAAAGGCCCCATGTGATGACTGGAGGCCAGACAGAAACAGGTCTCCATCTGGCGGCAGCAGCCCCTGTTAGTCAGGGCAGTCCCCAGCCGTCTCTGTAGTCACAGTGGACACTCCGAGTGTCGGATGGAGCAGTGGCCTTTCCTGTGGGTCCCCCTCAAACTCATCTAGCTGGAGCCCATTGTGAAAAGAAATTCACAGCAAAACTGGAAGCCTGCTGCTGGCTGACGGAAATGTCAGGCCTAAAAACTAAGATTGAGTGAGGGTAGAGTGGGCAAGACTTTTCATTGTGGAAAGAAAGGAACTGATATTCGGGGTGTGAGCATTGTGGGAAGAGAAAGTTGGCGTTTGGAGGTGCCTGGGGGCTCTTAGGTGGGTCATTCTCACCGCTCAAGTCTTCACTGCTTATCTCTGGCATCACGATATGCCACCATGGCAAGGAGTGTGGTGCCCCTGAGGCTGGGGGTGCCCTTATGTCCTAGGGGAGCAAATGGGGCTTTTCCTCCATAGATAAAAAGTTCTTCTGGGCGACCTCAATGCTGATGGAACCGGGACCCCACAGTGCAAGGTTGAAGTGGGCAACCCTGGGCCCAGAGCTCTCATCCCTGGGGTCTGAACTAAGGTGACTGTCCCTTTCCAGTCCTGTCCTCCTCCTCACCGTGGCTTGTTTGTGGTGTGAATGTCCTAGAACTTCAGTTTGGAGCAGGAGAATAAGGACGGTTTCTGGGAGTGTCCGTTTGGCTGGAGCTGAGAGGTCAGGTCATTGATCTGTTTGTTGGTTGTTATAACCACCCAGGGTCTTGAGAGCTTCTCTGTCTTTTCAGCAAAGCAGCTGGCCCTGCACCACAGACCATTCTCCCATCTTAGGTATTTGTAGTTTATCTTCTTTTCCTTTTGCTTCCAAGTATTCACAAACATTATAGAAATGTAGAAGGAAGAAAGTATTCCTTTCCTAAAGGCTACCCTCCTCCCTGGGTGTCTGTACCCACATGCTGCAGGGCAACTAAGCCCATGCGCCACAACTACTGAGCCCGAGTGCTGCGACTGCTGAAGCCCCAGCACCCTAGCACAAGAGACGCCGCCACAATGAGAAGCCTGTGTACCACAGCTACGAATAGCCCCTGCTGGCCACAACTAGAGAAAGCCTACACACAGCAATGAAGACGCAGTGCAACCATAAATAAATAACTAAAATTTTTTTTTAAATAATAAGAAATAAAGTCTCTGACTGTATCACACAGACCTTGGGAGGAGGCAGGAGTGTCCTCCCAACCTAAGTCGTGGTTGGGATGGTGGCTTGATGGCCATTTTCCTCAGCAACAATCTGGCTGTCCGTGTGGGGGAAGTACTGCTGAGGTCACGTTGCAGGTACAGCAGGGGAAAGGGGAAGTGAAAGATGAACCCAGAGCCAGTGAAGGCTCCCAGGCTTTGAAAAACTCCCTTCCTCCTCCCACCGGTGCAGCAGACAGCCCTCAATGTGAGCTCAGAAAACAGCAGGGTCTCCACCAGCTACTGCTTCCAGCACAGCGGCACATGGATTGCAGAGAGTCCTGCATGCCATGTGTCCTTTCAGGCCCCTGGTTGTCTTCCAGGTCTCTGGTGTTTGCCCAGGGACCTCTTGGGAGGGCCTCTTACATCTTCCTCTCCACTCTGAAGAGAGGCCTTTGTCCCTCCATCGGGGTCAACCCTGTGCTGAGTTCAGAGGCAGAACACGCAGGGTACCCAGGGGCTGGGACACTCCCTTGCCAGCACAGAGGAGCATTTAACTGCTTCTGGAAACATATTCTGTCAAATTACCTAAGAAATCAGTGCCCAACTAGGCCAGCTCCCAACTGCTGTTGTTGTTCCAACACCCCAGTTCAGTTCAGTCGCTCTGTCGTGTCCGACTCTTTGCAACCCCGTGGACTGCAGCATGCCAGGCTTCTCAAGTTCCACCAACTCCCGGAGCTTGCTCAAACTCATGTCCATCAAATCAGAGATGCCATCCAACCATCTCATCCTCTGTCATCCCCTTCTCCTGCCTTCAATCTCCCAGCATCAGGGTCTTTTCCAGTGAGTCAGTTCTTCGCATCAGGTGGCCAAAGTATTGGAGCTTTAGCTTAAGCATCAGTCCTTCCAATGCATATTTAGGATTGATTTCCTTTAGGATGGACTGGTTTGATCTCCTTGCAGTCCAAGGGACTCTCAAGAGTCTTCTCCAACACCACAGTTCAAAAGCATCAATTCTTCGGCGCTCAGCTTTAACACCCCAAAAGTGAACGTCGCTCAGTCATGTCCAACTCTTTGCCACCCTATGGACTATACAGTCCTTGGAATTCTCCAGGCCAGAATACTAGAGTGGGTAGCCATTCCCTTCTCCAGGGGATCTTCCCAACCCAGGGATTGAACCCAGGTCTCCCACATTGCAGATGGATTCTTGACCATCTGAGCTACCAGGGAAGCCCTTAACACCCCAGAGAAAGTACAAAAAATGAAATCCATGGATAATTCAAATACCTGGGGGTTTTTTTTTGGTTTTTTTTTTTTTTTTGGCCATGCTGTGTGGCTTGTGGGATCCTAGTTCCCCCACCAGAGATCAAACCCAGGCCCCCTGCAGTGGGGGCACAGAGTCCAAACCACTGGACCACCAGGGAATTCCCAAGTACCTGCTTTTTTTTTTTGGTCCTTCATAATTTTATTCATAATTTCTTTCTGGCTGTACTGGGTCTTCGTTGCTGCACAAGCTTTTCCCTCATTGCAGTGCTTGGGCTTCCCATTGTGGTGGCTTCTCCTGCGGAGCACAGGCTCTCAGCGAGCAGGCTATAGTAGTTGTGTCGCACAGGCTTTGTTGCTCTGCAGCATGTGGGATCTTCCCAGATGAGAGATCAAACCTGTGTGGCAGGCAGATTCTTTACCACTGGACCACCAAGGAATCTCCCCAACTACCTGCTTTTTTCCGCTTTTCCCCTCCATGTCTTTGAACAGAGCTGCCAGTAAAGCAGAGAGCCTGCTAACTCCGGCAGAGGAGCTAATAAGCAGTGATTTAGGAGGTGGGAAAGAAAGCTGTATAATTAGGTATATTTAGTGGTAAATGAATGGTTAAGAAGCATTGATTTTACCCAACTTGCTGCAGGAACAATGGAGGCCCGTGGTAAACAAACAGCACACCCTTTATGTAGCCCTACAAGTGGGGGGTGCCATCAGTCTGGGCACAAGCCTTTCCCGGGAAGGGCCGTTGGCTGTAGGACTGGGTTTTTCATGCCCACTAAGAAACCAGGCCAGTCATTTCTGAATCGCAGGCTTTCTGATTGGTTCTTGTGCGGGGGTGATGTCTGGGTTAACAGTCTACTATAATTGATTGTCATTTGGAAATGAGCTATTTTCAGGCTAAGGTAGGGTAGGGTCTCAGGTGAGGGATTAAATGAGGAGAATGAGTTAGCATCATTGTGGTTGCCCAGGGTTGGTGGAGCAGTGTACACCAGTGGGCCTTGGCCTCTGTTGACATTATTCTCGTGTTGTCTAGGAAGGAAGCAGCTGGGACATTCCCGACATTGTCCCCCCAGCTCCCAGCTCCCATTCCACAGAGCCCTGGGCGTGACCCAACCCCTCCTGCTCTGCCCTCCTCAGTAAGACACTGGGATGAGCACTTTCCAGATGGTGGCAGCAGGTGCCCCTGACCTTTGCTGTATCCCCGAGGGAATGGGAGCAGAGCTCCAGTAATAGCTCCCTCTGTGGTGTCCAAGCACACCAGACCAGGACGCTGCAGTGAAGCAGGAGGACCGCTGTGCAAAGCCAGGAGGTCAGGGCGTGTCCTTACCTCTCTGGGCCCCAGCCTCCCTGCCCAGGAGATGAGGGTTCTGGCTAAGTGGTTATTTCTCTGATTTTCAGCTCATTCAGTAAACTTCCATCACTGAGACCTTCTTCCTTGCTCACTATAACTCTTGAGAGGCTCTAGGAGAGGAAGATGCCATGAGGCCGCCTCCCCCCAAGAGGTCCCTGGGCAAACACCAGAGACCTGGAAGTCAGCCAGTGGCCTGAAAGAACACACAGCACACACGATTCTGCTCCATCCTGGTACCACTGCCATGGGAGCTACCGCATCCCGCTACAATGGGAGCGGGAGCTGGCAGTAGCCAGGTGGTTTCTAAGGTCTCTTCCGCCCTTAGATTCCAAACTTCTTCAACCTGGCCTGCACCCAGGCTTGTCTTAATTCCAGTGGAGCATCTTTCCAGAAATGCTGTTGGCAACAGCCTCTCATTCCTTGGATCATGTAAAGCAGGCATTATTGTTCTTAAGAAGCTTTGCTAAGACTTAGAAGACTCTAGCCTGCCTGCCTTATTTATTTGTTTCTTTCTATTTGTTTTTGAGAAGGTGGATGTTAAGCCCTGGCCTTCTCTTCAGATCCATGAGAGGCAGTATCTGAAGCCAGTGCAAACTGCTGGTGCAGAATCAGGGTGGGCGGCCACACCAACACTTCTCCTGCCATCTCTGCCAAGGATGAGCCCTCCTAGGCTCCCTCTCCCTGGGGATGTCCAGGCATCAAGATATGGGGACATCCTGACCCCAAAGGTAATGGATGGTATTACACGACCTGACGTCTGCCTGTCCTCGGAGTGTCTGCCTCGGAAAGAAGAGCAAGTGTTCTCAAGGGCCACAAGCATGATTTGACCCAGCAGGAGACCCTCGGTGGCTAGAATCCCAAAGGCAAGGCAGGCAGAGGCCTCTCACTCCCCACAGGCCTCATCCATCGCCCTCGGCGCACCCGCAGCCCGTGAGAGGCAGCCCCAGAGATGAAGTGTCCCAGGAGGTCCTGTAGCTCATGGTGGCTCTGAGTCTGAGTTGAGCTCGTGTGACCAGGGTCACCATCGGCTTAATAGGTAAAAGGTGCTCTAAGGTCAGGTGGCTGCCCACCCTCCCTTCAGTTGGCTTATCTTCTGCTTTTGCATTTCTACTTCCTACTCCTGGACTGGGGAGGCTGCTCTAACCACTCTGTCATCTAAATACATCTGGTCTCCATGGAGCCACTAGGGCGGCTGCTGTTACCTGGCGACCTCCTCCCTGGGCAGCACGAGGGACTCCTTTGTTCGAGGTCTGTGTGTGCTGAGCGAGGACGGAGCCCCAAAGTGGTTGGGCAGTTCACGTGAGCATGTTGTCAGCCCTGGGTCTCCCCAGCCTCGCAGACTCTCCTGGCTCTATTGGGGCAGGGGTTTTATCCTGCTCTGAAATATAGGAATGGGATTCCCCCATGCCCCCCTACCCCCTCCACCCTGTACAGCCTGTGAGTAGCCAGCCGAGCGAAATTCCAGATTCCCTGTCTGTTTGCTGGGCAGCATCACAGCCTCTTTGGTCTTGACTGACCAGGGAGAAAGACAGGAGGACATGTGTAACCGGCTCATTTTCTTCTGGATGTTTTTAACCTGTCAGAGCTGCCCTTAAGTTAGCTATCAGGGACCAATTCTGGAAGGATTTCTTGATACCAACCATAAAACTAAAAATCATTTCATGGCTACGCATCTATGAGAGAGGCAAAGCCAAGAGGGCCTGGCTGTTTCAGCTCGGAGCAGAGAGTAGGACTGACCCTAATTAAAATGCTCTGAGTCAGGCATTTCTTGGCTTGCAGGAGTGCACCACCCCCACATCCCCTTGGCCAAGTCTCGTGATTGCCCGTTGTCCCAGAGTGCTCAGCAGGGAGCACTGGCCTCCCAGCCGTGAGGGTCTGGGGTGAGCTAAGCCTGACTCTTCACTGTCTGGGTGCCTGAGCACAACAGGAGGACCCAGCGCAGCCTAGCCAGTCCGGGTGTGGTCTGGGAGCAGAAGTTGGAGATGAGGCCTAAGTTCAAGGACTCTCAAGAAACCATGGCTGTAAAAACAAAACAATTACTTTTAAATCTTACTGTTTCTCTCTTCATTCTCAGGGGACCTTGCTTATTTTTATAAATTTTCTTCCCATGAGAATTTTTTCCTCCTCGCACTATCAAGCTCACCAGCCTACCTGGGCTCCCATCGGTGGCCACCCCTCCCCTAGGCTGTGGATCCCACCCCATCTTTCCTGTTCAAGGACTTGGCTCCTTTACTCCACCCCCATTTTCCGGCCATCCTGTTGGCAAAGCTGGTCAACAGAGTTTTCTGTATTGCTGTCTCCTCTTTTTGCTTCCTTCTTCTTCCTCTTCTTTTCTCTTTTCAGTTTTTCCTCCATGTCATCATACATCCTGTTTTCAAGGTCCAATTGCCCCATCGATGTCAGTTTACAAATACCTCATTTGCTTGAAACAGGATCCAAAAAAGCTCTGACTTTCTCTGGCGGACCCCTCCCAGGCTTTTGTCCCTACCTCTTCACCCCTATTGCTTTTCATCAAGGTTCACACCCCTCCCTTTATGTGGGAACCTGACCTGATGGGCTGATCACTCCCTCCCTTTGCAAACTGTCTTCACTTGGCTTCTGGAGTACACACTGTCCAGACTTCCCACCTGCCTCGCTGGCTGTGCCTTCGCAGTCTAAAGCAGTGATCCTCCGCCCTAGCTGGGCGTTAGTTAGGATTATCTGGGGAGTATTAAAAAGAATTGCTGGCTCCTGGGCCCCACCCCCAGAGTTTCTGCTCTGGTTGATCTGGGTGGGGGGTGCCTTTGCCTTGTTCTTTTCCTCCAGTTCCCCACGTGACCCTGTTGTGCAGACTGGGGGAGGGCCCCTGGTCCGACTTTGGAGCGTCCTGGCTCCATGCTCAGATGCTCCTCTTTCTTCATTCCCAAGATGATCTCATCCAGTTCCACAGCTTTAAATACCATCCAAAGACTGATGGCGATGGCCTCTCTCTGAACTCCAGACCCACTTACACAACTGTCTCCTTGACATCTCCGCTTAGATACCTGATAGGTATCTTTTTATTTTATTAATTAATTAATTTTCATTTTTGGTTGTGCTGGGTCTTCACTGCTGCATGCGAGGTTTCTCCAGTAGGGGCGAGCGAGGACTACTCTTTAGTTGCAATGTGCGGGCTTCCTGTTGCGGTGGCTTCTGTAATTGCAGAGCACAGGCTCTGGGGTGTACAAGCTTCAGTAGTTGCAGCTCGCAGACTCTAGAATACAGGCTCAGTAGTTGTGAGTAGTTGCACAGACTTAGTTACCCCTCAGCATGTGGGATCTTGCTGGAGCAGGGGTCAAACCTGTGTTCCCTGCATTGCAAGGCAGATTCTTAATACTGGACCACCAGAGAATACCCTACCCAGCACATGGGTATTTGGAACTTACTATGGCCAATGTAGAGCTCCACCTGATCTGGAAATGGCACTGCCATTGAGTTATCAGACCAAAAACCTTAGAATCATCCTTGGCATCTTCTTTTCTCTCCTACCCTACATCTAATCTATCAGTAAGTCCCCGGGGAATCTCCTGCAGAATACATCTTAAATCCAACCCTTTATCACTTCCACCACTACAGCCAGCTCCCAGCTTATCCATCCACACTGGGATAGCCTCTCAGCCAGTCTCTCTGCCTCCACCGTGGCCTTCCACAGTTTATATAGACACCATATAGATGCTAGAGCAGTTTTGTATATTGAATTATATTGTTAACATTTCCCTGTTTTCAATAACTTCCCATCAAACTAGGAATGAAATGCAAATTCTTTTACAGTGGCCTGTATGGCTGCATGTGCTATGGCCCTTAGCAGTTCTCTAATCTCATTATCACTCACATCCTTGCCATACCAGTTTCTTTACTGTTGCCCCTGCCTCAGAACCTTTGCACCTGGTGTCCTTTTAACTAAAGTACGCTTCCCCTAGTTACCTCTGTTCTCATTTCCTCAGTGAGATCTCATATTTATAGCAGACTCCTAATCCCTGCTTTGTTTCTTATGGCATTGTTAATCCTTGGCACTATGTTATATATTTGCATATGATTTACATTATACAAGGGCAAGGACTTCTGTATAAGAATAGCATTTGATGGAAATTACCTGGAGGTCCAGTGGTTAAGACTCCAAACTCTCACCACTGAGGGCCCAGGTTCAGTCCCTAGTCGGGGAACTAAGATCCCACAAGCCATATGACACAGCCAAAAAAAGAATAGCATCTGCTATATACATGGCAGGTGCTCAATAAATCTTTGTTGAAACATTTGAATCTTCAAGGCTCGCCTCCCCTTCTGGCCACTGCTAAACTGAGTATTGGCCAAGAGACATCTTCTGACCCAGTATGTGACAAGTGTGCATTCCTTGTCACCTCTGCTTGAGGCTCTAGACCAGAGGTCAGGAGACTTTTTCTGTGAAGGGCCAAATAGTAAATATTTTAGGTTCTGTGGGCCTGGGCCCTCATAGCACTAAAGCAGCTGTAGATAATGCAAAACAAATGGGTGTGGCCATTTTAATAAAACTTTGTTTGCAAAAATAGGCAGAACCACTGGCCATAGCTTGTTGACCCCTCCTCTAGACTCCTACTGATTCTGAAATTTTGGGCCTTTTCCCCAAATTTTCATGGGCATAAGAGAAGTACTCGACAGTCTGATGGGCGGGATAAATTTCTTCCCAGAAGTGGGGAAGACTCCTCCTGGAGCAGCTCTGGCTTGTTTAACCAGACCATCTACTTCCTCACTACTGGGAAGATGCCCACGTGGAGCAAAAGGATGGCGAGAGTATGTGGGCTTTCTTCTTGAAGGAGCCACTGCAGCCTTTTCTCCTCCATCCATCTTCCAAAAAGCAGAGCTGCGGGAGACACTGCACTCGTGTGCACCATGGGCTTTTTACTCTTGTGACTTAAAGGAGGGGACTGCTTTTCGCTTTCTCGGGTTCTCCTACAACATACTAGAACAGCATATAATGTTTTATATGCATCTTTCGCTTAGGGATCTTGAAGCTAGGCTGGATGAAAAGACTTGGATTTAAAATCTGCCTCTTCCACTGACTAGCTCTGTGACCTACTTTATAGGGTTGCTGTGATGGTAAAGTTAAGTAGTGTTTGTAAAGTATGTCATCATAGCTGCTAACATTTATTAAGTGCTTTCAAGGCATTGTGCACTTTGATAAATACAATTAAGGTATTATCTGAACCCTCACACAACCTATGTTTTTGTAGATCAGGAAACTGAGTTTAGGGACTTCCCTGGCAGTCCAGTGGTTAAGACCCTTCACTCCCAGCGCAGGGGGCATGGGTTCCGTCCCTGGTCAGGAAATTAAGATCCCACATGCCACATGACACAGCTGAGAGAAAAGGAAACAGTTTAGAGAGGTTAAGTCACTTGCCCAAGGTCACACAATGAATGTGTAGCAGAGCCCACATTTAAATCCAGATTGCCTGCCACCTTCATAGTGCACATAACAAGCGTTCCATAAACGATGGCTCTAGGGACTTCCCTGGTAGTCCAGTGGTTGAGAATCCAGCTTGCAATGTGGGGGACGTGGGTTTGATCCCTGTTTGGGGAACTAAGATCCCACATGCCACAGAGCAACTAAGCCCATGCACTGCAACTGTTGATCCCACATGCCACAACTGAGACCTGATGCAGCAAATAAATAAGTATTTTTTAAAAAAACTGATGGCTCTAGTTACAGCCAGTGTTAGCTGCTCCAGCAGGTTTTGTGTCTTAACTAAGGAGTAATTTTGAATATGATTCGGCAGTCGTGCATCCAGGCAGCGCTGTGTTCATCAGCCCCATTTCACTGATTCTCTTGCTCAGGGGCCCTCAAATGAGGCTTCGATATTTGCTCTCCTCCCACTTTCAGAGCTTGTGACCTTCCTGGTGCCATGAGTAGCTCCTGGCAGCTGCCGCTCTGTGGCCAGGGCGGTGGGTGGTGGGGAGGAGACCTCGGTTGTTCACCTTGATGTTGCACTTTCTGAACAGCTTCCAAGGTATGAGCTCAAGCTGTTGACAGAGTTCCTAAAATTCTTTCGTCACTGACTCAGAGACATCCCCATCCTCCTTCCTGTTCCCTTTCAAGAACTGTGCTGGGTTGTTGCATTGATTGAAGATCTTCTTGTCCCCTGAGATGATGGAAATGTTTTGTCAACCTGCTGTAAAAGAGTGGTTAAAGGAGAAGCTTTGGAACCACCTGCTAGTGAGCTAGGAATATTAGTTCTTGAGAGCAGAGAGTGTTACTGAGTCTTCTTTGCCCCTGAACTTATGTTTGGCTAAGTGCTGCGTCATTGGTGTTAACTAAGAATACGGAATATTCCTTCCATTCATTTATTTATTTATTTGGAGTATAATTAACTTACTATATTTGTTTCAGGTGTGCAACATAGTGATTCAGTATTTTTATTGATTATAAAATGATCACCACATTGTCACCATATAAAACTATTATAATATTGACTCTATCCCCTACCCATGAATTATTTTATAACTGAAAGTTTGTAACTCTTGATCCCTGTCACCTATTTTGCCCATCCATTGCCCCCCACCCCCACCCCAGGAATCATCAGTTTGTTCTCTGTAGCCACAAGTCTCTGTTTCCTTATGTATGTTTGTTTTGTTTTGTGGGTGAGTAATATTCCATTGCATATATACCACTTCTTTATCCATTCATCTGTCGATGGACACTGAGGTTGCTTCTGTAACTTGGCGACTGTAAATAATGCTGCATGAACTATCACTGTGGTTTCATTATTCTTCATAATCTTGGCTAATGCCTATTGAGCATTTGCTGCTTACCAAGGTCCATGCTAAGCCTTTTCATGCTTTATATCATTTGATCCCCTAAACCAATAGACCTTTCTGCAATAAAGGAATGTTCTACATCTGCACTGTCCAGTACAGTAGTCACTAGCCATATGTGGTTATTGAGCATTTGATATGGGGCTAGTGCAACTAAAGAACTGCATTTTTACTTTTGTTTGATTTTAAATTTAATTAAACTCAAATAGTCACATGTAATTAGTGGCTACTGTATTGGACAGCTGAGCTCTAAACAATGTTTTTAACCTCTTTTACAGATGAGAAAAAGTGAGGGTTAGAGGGTTAAGTAATTTGCCAAAGGTACTTAACTTTATAGTAGCAGAGCCAGTCTTTGGGCCCGTGTTTCCTCTCCAGAGCCCTGGCTCATCACCACCGTGCTATACACTCTTTCTATTATACCTTTTGCAGAAGTTGTTTCCTGGTTGCAGACTTTTCCCTAACTCTTCCTATCATGTATACGTATGCCACACCCCCTTGAAATGTACAAGACCTATCCAAAGAAAGTTGGAAAACTTACAAAGGGTATAAAAGAAGACCTGTGTAAATGAGAGAAAAAAAATTCCAAGGACTTCGCTGGTGGTCCAGGGGCTAAGACACCACACTTCCAGTGCAGGGGCCCAGTTTGATCCCTGGTCAGGGAGCTAGACCTTGCATGCCATAACCAAAAGAGTTCCCATGATACAACTAAAGATCCTGTGTGTCACAACTAGGACCTGGCACAGCCAAATCAATTAATTAAAATAAATTTTTAAAAAAATCTCATGTTCCTGGTGGGAAGACTTGGTATTGCAAAAATACCGTTTTTTCCCCAAATAATCTCTGGACTTGAGTATAATTTGCTTCCAAATCCAGAAAGTAATTGTAGGGAAATGTTATTCTAAAAAAATATGCCAGGAGAGTCAAAACACTTTTGAAAAAGGATGGTTGCAGATGAAGTGGCCTCATTCTGTCCATAGCAAGATGTCTAGAAAAATGGCTTATTAAATCACAAATCAGTAAGGGACTACCAATAAATGTGGAAAATGGGTTATCCATCCAGAAATTAATAAAGCTGAATCCTTACCTTATGCCATACATAAAAAATCTAAACATTAAGAAAGAAACTAAGAAAGTCCTAAAACTATAAAGGTACTTTTATAATATTAGACTGGGGAAAATGGGAAATTATAAAGGACAAAATGGACAGATTTTACTATACAAAAAATAAGAATTTCTCAATAGGTAAAAAAGCACCATAAGCAAGGTTTAAAGGCCAGCTGAAAAATAAAAGAAAAAAGAAAGGTCAACTCACAGTGGGCAAAAAAACGAACAAATACAAAAACACCCCACATAGCAACACACAGGATTAAAACCTTAACTAACAGAGGGTATCAACAGAGCAATAAAAAAAAAGACAAGCAACCAGGAGAAGGTTGGGCAGAGGTGTGAATAGGCAATTCACAGAAAAAGAAATACCAATAGCGAATAAGGGTGTTCCACTGCATTAGCGATCAGAGAAATACAATTTAAAACAATTAGATACTGTTTTTCACCCACTGGACAGGCAGAAATTAGACTAATTATCCCCAGTTTTGGCCTGCATGATGGGAATGTAAATAAGTCCAACATTTTAAAAGGGCGCATAGCCAAAGCAAGGTTTAAAGGCTTTGCTTTAGAACCAGCCGTATTAGAGTTATGCATGTTCTTCAGCTCTGTGGTTCCACTCTGTATACTGTTCTGTTCTACTATACAAAAATAGCCACCAAGGCATCCCCAGATGTGCACTGCAATATTCTGTGTAATATCAAAGAAGTGAAGACAATAGCTGTATCTAACAATGGTTAAAGCATGGTGCAGCATATTTTAGAATACACTTGTGGCTGTTAAAAAAGAATGGAGTGGATCTCTCTGTAATGATGTGGAAGTATATGTTTGATATATTAAGAGAAAGCAAGTTTCAAAGCAATGAGTACAGCATGATCCCATTTCACTCTTTTAAGTCTTTGTATGCAGGAAAAGAGTTGGAAGGGCAGGCACACAGGCTGTTGACAGTGGGGGCAGGGAGAGGAGGTCTTCATACATCATATGTGCATATATATATATATATATATATATATATATATATATACATATATATGGGGCTTCCCTTATGGCTTAGCTGGTAAAGAATCCACCTGCAATGAGGGAGACCTGGGTTTGATCCCTGGGTTGGGAAGATCCCCTGGAGACGGGAAAGGCTACCCACTCCAGTATTCTGGCCTGGGGAATTCCATGGACTATACAATCCATGGGGTCACAAAGAGTTGGACACAACTGAGCAACTTTCACAACAACAACAATGCATACACACACACACACACTTCCGTGTCACTTACACTTTTATGATGAGCAAATAATGCTTTTAGAATATATCTTGTTTTAAGGTATCTTGACCTGAAAAAGGAGTCTGAGTTCCAGCCATGGCTCCCTCACTTAGTTGAAAATCATAGTGAAGGACTTACCCTTCTTTGACTTTGGTCACTTTCTCTGTTTAAAGATAAATAAGTAAACTTTTAAACTTTTCCGTATTTTTCAAGTGTTACGGTGGGTGTGGCTCCTTTATATTCAAACCAATGAATAAGCCTGTGTTTTCCTTCCTTAATACAGGAGTTGCACTAGATCTCTAAAGATCCTTCCAATTCTTACATCTAAGAATCTCTGATCTTAGATTTTCTTGGATTTTGAAATTAAAAAAAAAAAAAGTGGAGGGGGGACTTCCCTGGTGGTCCAGTGGTTAGGACTCCACACTTCCAATGCAGGGGGCCCTGGGGTTTGATCCCTGGTCAGGGCACTAAGCTCCCACATGCCATATGGCCTGGCCAAAAAATAAAAACTTAAAAAAAAAAACAGCTGGACCTGATGTCATGGTTCTCGGTGGGAACCCATGCAAGCGTACCTTCAGCCAGTGCAGTTTCTGGAGGCTCTTTGCTGTTTCTTTTAGTTCTAGGAACCTCTGCTCCTGGGGCTTGCCTCTTGGGAGGAGGAGCAGACCCTGCAGGACGGAGGCCTGTTGGGGGCCAGCAGGGCTGCTGGGTTTACTCTGGGCCACTGAGAAGAGAAGCTATTTTTGTTGTGGGGGCTGAATGGTTGGCCTCCGGCCAAGAGCGCGTGCTTGCTGGTGTGGTCGATGCATCTTGCCTACTGAGGCCTTTTCTGCCACTGCTTCCAGAAAACACTTGAGAGCACGTTCGTCCAGCGCCAGGAGCTTAAACCTGAGATGAGTGTACAGAGATGAGTGTTCTTTTTTTCTGTCCTTCCCCACTCTGGCCTTTAGAAGGGCAGCAGTAGACCAGAGGGAAATGGGAAAGACTTTCCTCCCAGAGCTTTGCTCCTTGACAGAGGCCCCCCTCCTCACAGTGGCTGTGGAGAACTCAGTTCTGATCTGGGCTTTCTTGTCCTTATTGGAGCTGAGCGAGTGGCCCTTGCCTCTATCAGTCTGCTGAGGTTACTCCGTGCTGCAGCTCATCTCACCTACTGGTCAAATCTCTCTATTTTTAATATGAGGTTTGTTGCTCTTCAGTCACTAAGTCATGTCCAACTCCTTGAGACCCCATGGACTGCAGCACGCCAGGCTTCCCTGTCATCACTATCTCCCCAAGTTTGCTCAAACTCACATCCATTGAGTCAGTGATGCCATCCAACCATCTCATCCTCTGTCGTCCCCTTCTCCTCCTCCCTTCAATCTTTCCCAGCATCAGCGTCTTTTCCAGTGAACCAGCTATTTGCATCAGGTGGCCAAAGGGTTGGAGCTTCAGCTTCAGCATCAGTCCTTCCAGTGAATATTCAGGGTTGATTTCCTTTGAGATTGACTGGTTTGATCTCTTTGCTGTCCAAGGGACTCTCAAGAGTCTTTTCCAGCACCACAGTTCTAAAGCATCAGTTCTTTGACACTCAGCCTTCTTTATGGTCCCTCTCACATCCATACATGACTACTAGAAAAACCATAGCTTTGATTATTACAGACCTTTGATTGGCAAAGTGATGTCTCTGCTTTTTAATACTCTGTCTAGGTTTGTCGTAGCTTTTCTTCCAACAAGCAAGCATCTTTTAATTTCATGGCTGCATCACCATCTGCAGTTTTGGAGCCCAAGAAAATAAAGCCTGTCACTGCTTCCATTTTTTCCCCATCTATTTGCCATAAAGTGATGGGACCAGATGCCAAGATCTTAGTTTTCTGAATGTTGTCTTAAGCCAGCTTTTTCAATCTCCTCTTTCACCTTCATCAAGAGGCTTTTTAGTTCCTCTTCAGTTTCTGCCATTAGGGTAGTATCATCTGCATATCTGAGGTTATTGATATTTCTCCCAGCAGTATTGTTTCCAGCTTATGATTCATCCAGCCTGGCATTTCACATGATGTACTCTGCATGCATAATATTAGGTTCTTTCTTTTTTTTTAGGTTTATTTATTTAGTTTTGGTTGCGCTGGGTCTTTGTTGCTGTGTGCAGACTTTCTCTAGTTGCCGTAAGCTGGGGCTACTCTTCATTGTGCCATGTGAGCTTCTCATTGAGGTGGCTGCTCGTGTTGTGGAGCATGGGCTTTAGTTGCTCCGTGGCATGTGGGATCTTCCCGGACCAAGGATGGAACCCACATCCCCTGCATTGGCAGGTGAATTCTTAACCGCTAGACCACCAGGAAAGCCCCCAAACCTTTTTTCAGTCCAGCCTGGAAATTGTGTAGTTCTTGGTGGAGGGCTCAACCTGGGCCTGGCGGGTACCTGGATCCATATCCAGCCAGCTTCCTCAGGTAAACCCAGTGTCCCATGTCAGCCTCTGACAAGAAGGCCGTTGGAGCAGGTGCCCACGTCCCTCAGCCCTTGGTTTGTGCAGAGGGGCAGGTTCAGGCAGGCCACCGTGTGGCCAACTCCGGGGCAGAGCGGGGGGATTTACTGGGCACTCTGTGTTCATTTGTATACGTAATACTGTAGGTAGAGCTCCTAGAGTTATATAGCTTGGTGGCCCCAGGCTGGAAATGTGGTGTCTCCTGAGACCCACATGCAGACCATGACTTGCCAGCATCAAGCTGTCATTGTGACAAGCATACGGAGTGCCTCTTGGGGACTGGGCTCTAAGTCAGCGTCCCTCCTGTGCCCACTGAACCTGTGGTACAGGAAAAGCAGCTGGTGCAGGCGGTTCGAGGTTGATTCTGTTGGTCATCGTGGATACGTCCTTTGACTGATGTTCTTAGCTACTTGCTTTTTTCTTTTTAGTTTCATTTCTGTATTTATTTGCCGGCATTGGGTCTTTGTTGTGGCATGCAGGATCTTCTTTGCGGTGAGCGGGCTTAGTTGCACTGTGCACATGGGATCTTAGTTTCCTGACCGGGGATTGAACCCGCATCCCCTGCATTGGAAGGCAGGGGATTCTTAACCTTTGAACCACCAGGGAAGTCCCTTTAGTTACCTTCTTGATTCCAGACCTTCTGTGGCCCTCCTCTTTGTCCATTTCTAATCTGGGGGGATTTTGTTTTTCGTTTCAGTTGCAGAGCTACTTTGCCGCATGTGAAGATGAGACCCCTGCCATCCGCAACCACGACAAAGTCCTTCAGCGTCTGTGTGAGCACCTGGACCACGCTCTGCTCTATGGGTAAGGGGACAGCAGTTTCTGGAGAGGACTATGTGGCTAGACAGGGCAGGACCAAGGCCATGAGTAGCCTCCAGAGGGAAGTCCCTAGCCTTGTCTGCCCTTTATTTGTTCTTTCCTGGCAGAAAGAGATTGGTCTCACTCAGGGGGGCTGCAGACTGTCTGAGGTTGTCCCAGTAATCTGTTTCTGAGCAGGCATGAATGATGGGGGAAGGGATTAGCTACAGATGAAATGATGGCGTGAAGGCTTGGTGGTGGAGGAGGAGGAGGAGACCTGTGGGTGCCCTGGGAATCCCAGCTTTCAGCCTTGCACTTCCTGCCAACATAGAGGCTGGTGGGCCCACTGACCACAGCGTCCCAGGGTGGCCCCATCCAGGTCACAGCAGCTCCTGTCCTACTTTCTCAGGCTGCAGGACCTCTCCTCTGGCTACTGGGTGCTCGTGGTTCATTTCACCCGGAGAGAGGCCGTCAAGCACATCGAGGTGCTACAGCACGTGGCCACCAACCTGGGGCGCAGTGAGTAGAGCCAGGCTGACTCGGGGAAGCTCCACCCTCCCTGCGGGTAGCTTGGAACTCAGGTCAACCTGGGAGGCCAAGTGCCTCATGATGTCCGGTGGCAGAGGGCTGCTAAAATGCCAGCGCTCTCTACAAGGCCTCGCTTCTCCCTGGCACATGACATCTGGCTACAGCCTCGTGGCTGTGGGGAAGGAGAGTAAGATGCTGAAGAGAGCTGGGCTCCTTCTGAATCCCAGCCCGAGCAGGAGTGAGGGGTCTTGCCTCTCTCCCTGAGCTATGATCAGCGTTAACTATAGGGTCAGCGCAGCATCCTAGCATTTCTCAACCCATCTGGGGTTTGCAGTCTGCCTTGTCAGTCCAAGTTTCCTGGCCAGTTACAGGCTCAAGTCTGATGGGGAAGGTCAAGATTTCAGGGTGTCACACTCCCACAAGAGAGAAGGCTGTTGAGGTGCTTGCTCCCCTCAGCCACTCCTCCTCCCTCCCCTCCTTGCCAGACCAAGGAAAACTGGCACCTGCTGGACCTTCCTCCCACTTACTCCTGCCCTTCATTTGCAGGCCGAGCCTGGCTGTACCTGGCCCTCAACGAGAACTCCCTGGAGAGCTACCTGCGGCTGTTCCAAGAGAACCTGGGTCTCCTACACAAGTACTATGTCAAGTGAGTGTCTGGATGCTGGGTCTCACACACGCAGCTCTTGCGTGCCCCTGAGCCTCGTCCCAACGTCTTATCCATACACATAGCACACTGTGCCCCCCCAGGGGCCTAGCCCAGCTGGGCAGCCTGAAGACACGCCAGTGATGGCCTGAAGGCCAGTAGAGCTTGCCTGTGATGGCTCTGGCCAGGAGTCCAGGTTCCAGCTGGGCTCCATGAGTCGTTTGGTCCCTGATCGGCCTTTGCCTGACCCTCCAGCCAGGCCTCAGACCTGACCAGAACACTCAGCCTTTGCTGGCACTGCTGCAAGAAGTGTTTAGAGCAGCTGCCGAGAGCTGCCACAGGCCCCATATCTGAAGACACGGGCAGTAAAGTGCCTGTGGCTCCAGACCCAGGAGAGAGTGCTGGAAGAGGGCAGGCAGAGGCCACATCAAGCTTGGGGATGAAGGGAGGATGTCACACGTCAAACTTCAACACAGCTGGCTTGTTGGGGAGGCAGGGCCATGCTGGGAACCAGACCCAGAGCCACCATGAATGACTCTGTCTCATGCCCCGCAGGAATGCCCTGGTCTGCAGCCATGACCACCTGACCCTCTTCCTGACCTTGGTATCCGGGCTGGAGTTCATTCGGTTTGACCTGGACCTGGTGAGACATCCTAGCTCTCACTGCTCATGGGGTCAGAGGGGTGGGCAGGGTGGGCGAGGTCCCGCCCAGGGAGCCTGATGGGTGAGGCTGAGTCTGAGCATTGTCCTGTTTGTTCAGGTGAGGGAACTGCTCAGGGTCTGCCCAGGGGGATTGAGGTGACTCTGTTAGCCAGAATTCCTGGTTTGGGTGGCTCCTTCCTGCTTCTCTGTCCCAACTTGGAGAAAAACCACATCACCTAGAGTATTTTAGCACTTAAGTATTCTCCTTCATGTTTAGAACATGAATCTTTGAGAGAGTCAAGGCAGATTCATCCTTGTGCCTCCTGGGATCCTGGAAGCCTCTCAGCTTCCTGCTTCCCAGCCTCCCTCCTGGTCATGGTCACGGTCACAGTCATGGTCACGCACTAGAGCCAGTGCAGTGTGGCCCAGGAGCTTCAGAGGCACCTCTGAAGCCCCGTCAAGATGCAAGAAACTGCCCCCTCCTAATCGGGTCACCAGCCTAGATCCAGACCCCAATAGCAGAAACTAAAGAAAATGAGCAACTCTTAATAGTGCAAAAGGTTATGGAGGGTCAGGAGGCCCAACGGGCACTGTCATCCCTGGCCCCGAGCCCATAGCCTTGTGGGCCACAACCATTCACAGTCCTCCTCTCGGCAGTTTATTTCTGGATTTAGTACCTTAAGCACGTTGATTTCCAAAGAAAAACCAGCCTGGGAGAGGGTGAAGGAGGTCCAAGGAAGGCCATGTATTCAGGCCCACTGCAGCCTGCTGGCACCCCAACCTGCCTCTTCCCCTCTCTCCCCAGGATGCCCCCTACTTAGACCTGGCCCCCTACATGCCCGACTACTACAAGCCCCAGTACCTGCTGGACTTTGAAGACCGCCTTCCCAGCTCGGTCCATGGCTCAGACAGCCTCTCCCTCAATTCCTTCAACTCCGTCACCTCCACTACCCTGGAGTGGGATGACAGCGCTATCGCCCCATCTAGTGAGGGTGAGTGCCAGAGCGGGAAGGGGCCGGCCTCTTGCAAACAGATTCTAAGCCACGTAAGCCTGGCCAGGGGGCATCTTTCTTAGCTGGTCCAGTGGTGGAAATTCAGAGTTAAATCAGGCCAGTCACTTCCCGGCTCTTCTCTTTCTCAATGTCCCAGTGGTGGCTCAAAAACTGATTCTGGGGATCAAAAGCCACGATGAGATCTTATGAATGTTAGACCCCTTTTCAGAAGGCTGTAGACACGCACCAGGGCAGTTCTCTGTGGTCAGGAGGATCAGGAAGGCAACCTGGAAATTTCCTGACATTGCAGGGGTGAGCATCGCCCACTTTGGGGGGTGGTCCTACCCTCGATTCTGGGTAGAAAGGCTAAGCAACGCCTGGAAGGAGGAGGGAAAACCCAATGGGTCTCAAAGTTTAGAGGCAGACTCGCCCCCATTTCCCCTAGTCCGTCGATTTCTGAGTCCCTCCTGTCCTTGACAGCGTGTCAGAGGCAATCACACACATGGCAGCAAAGACCAAAAAAGAACATCTTCACGTCTGTAGTCATTTGTTGTCTTGGTCCAGTGGCTGGTTGAAACAGCCTGGTTTCTTCCAAACCTTTCGCCTCTGTGTTAATTTGTAAAACTGGCTGTTTCCCCACCCTTTCCCCATGTGGGAAACCAGAGCCGTTTATGTACTGCACTCCACCTCATCTCCAGCGAAGGGGCTCCAAGCACCAGTTCAGCCCCAGGGGCACCCAGAATTGCATCAGCATTGAGACCTTGACCTTCTTTGTTTCTGCCTATGGTGTGGCCCTCTCTCCCAGGGAGGGCAGTTACTTTCAGTCTGACTGTTAGCTAGATTTGTATTGCTCTCATAGGAGCAGGAGATAGCAGCTCAGTCTCCTTGGGTTGGGCTCAGGGAAATCAGCAGGACAGGCCTCGAGGGAGCAGCCAGACTGCCCAGAGACGGAGATGTCCCTTGAGCCCACCTCATCTTAGATGCTGGGTTTGGCGGGAAGGAGAGCAAGGGGTAGGAAACGAGGTTAGGTGCAAGGGAGCCATGTTCTTCTGGGCTTGGAATAGGTTGCCTGCAGGTCTTCCTAGGGGTCAGAGGTCACTGGGCCAGTGCCCGAACTGAGAAGCAGCTGGGATTCTTATAAGTTCCCCTGAGGTGGTCAGAGAAAATATGGAAAGTTGAATTTTTCCTCTCTTGTGTTCTCCCCATGTCTCCCACCCTGTTGCCCCCCACCCTCCCTGTCCTGCCAAACTACCTGTGTTTCTAATCTTCAGTTTTGTCCCTCGTTTTTGTAGATTATGATTTTGGAGATGTGTTTCCAGCAGTGCCGTCTGTACCCAGCACAGACTGGGAAGGTGGGACAGAGTCTGCTGTTACCCTCTTTTCCTGTTTTGCAACCTTTCCATACCAAGCTTGCTGCATGATTCAGAATCAGCTTGTTATTTATGATAATGTCAGTGATCGTAATAAAGCCAAGTCTGGTGTTCTGACAGATGGAATTCTGCAGTAGAACTTGACCTCGAGGCCTAGGCCAACCCCTTCTCCCAGTGCAAGATTCCTCCCTTTATGCCGTGGCCTTGAGTCACTGAGTGGCTGCGTTTTAGGGACACACAGACCACCCGTCCCAATTCCAGTGCCAGTCATGCACCAGACGTGTACAGGGGACTGCCAGCTGAGGGGCCCTAGTGGGGAGATTGTTCAGGAAAACACTGCCTTTGAACATGGGGGTTGCAAGCTCCTTTAGGTCAGATGCGCATCTGTGTTACAGACATCAGGAGGCAATGCAGACGGCCTGATCCACTTCTTAACGGCTTCCTCTCAGGTGTTTTTGGAGATTGAGGTCTGAATGAGGGAAATTGCCCTAGCACGGCTGAAACATCCTCTTTGAAATTTTAAGGTCAACTAAAGTGAAATCTGTCAGGCACTTACCTATTGGCCCACTGGTTGAGACTTTGAGCTGCCAGTGCAGGGGGTGTGGGCTTGATCCCTGGTCAGGGAACTAAGATCCCAAATTTCACGCAGCGTAGCTATAAAGATTAAAAAAAAAAAAAAAAGAAATCTGTCCACCTTCCACCCTGTCCACTAGGTGGCAGCAATGCTTGGGCCTTTTTCTACTGGTGACGCCACTTCTGGGCTTGAGAATAGCCCTGAAGCTATTCTTGGGATTCCCATGACTACTCCAAGCAGAGGACATGTTTCTGAGAAGGTTAATCCTTCCTCCTTAAAGCTGAGGCCAAAACCAGAGCCCCTCTTAATAAACAGCCCTGCCCTGAGGGCTACTTCTGCCCAGGGTGGGTGCAGGGTCAGCCTCTGGAGGAGGTGGTGCCGGCTGGTCACCCTGAGCCAAGGGACGGCGGTTCTGCTCAGAGCTGGCCCCCATGTTGTTACAGCCATCATCTGAGTCACGGATGACGGAGGCTCTTTTCCCAAGTAATGCGAGTGTACAGTAGCTTTGGTTTGAGGGAAATAAGATATGGCTTTGAGAAAAAAAAATTTACGTCATCTGGCCAAGAGAATAGCATTGAGGAGTCCCCCATTTTAAGTTGAGATTAGCTTGAAATCCAGAATTCCATCATAACATCATTTATCCTGCCTCTCTTCTTGCAGCTCACATGCTGGGCATTGATCCCCGCCCACCCCAGGTCTAACAACTAACCCCTCCTGACCCAGCTACTTTCCTGTTGCAGTCACTTGACAAGCAGGGCCTGACCCTCCTCTGCAGCCCTCCAGAGCTCCCTGTGGCCTGAGAACTAACAGCCCAGTCGCACTGCTTGCTCGGGCTGGGCTGGGCTCCAGGGTGGGGTGAGGTTGTCCCAGCGGTGACCACCCGTTTTCCTGGTTCCTGGAGCACTGACGATGCCCTGAGCCGGTTTGGCAGCTCCCCTGAGGCGGCTCTGTCTTCTCACACCTGGAGAAGAGCAGGATTTGGAGGCAGCTCCAGGCCCTGGGATGGGGACTGGGGAGGCCTTTCCAAGAGCCCTGGCTCATGTACAGAACCTGGTGGGTATCTCAGCCCAGACCCCACCATGCCCAGTGATCTGCTTGCTCCCCTCCTGAGACCCCTCCCCTGGGCAGCTGCACCTCTCGGGGTTGAACAGGAACACATGGACTTAGCAGGAGCCTCTCAGACTGAAGGGCAGGCTTTTTTGCATCTGAGAAACAAGCTGTGGGGGTCCCTGGACATTTGAAGAAAGGCTGCTATTTCACCCGTGTTTCTCTAGCAGAGCTGGCAGCTGCTCTTTGCCCCCTCCTTTGGCCTTATATTAAAAGACAGTGTACTTTTGATGCCATGCTGTGTCAGCAGACAGCTGCCCCATGGCTTCCCAGATCCACGAAGCAGGTTGGGCCCTTCCAGATGAGGCTGAGGGTGGAAAGCTTATGCACCACGTCTCCTCTGATAGATAAGGGCCAGCAAGATGTGCGCAGGCTGGCAAATGGGGCATGAACATCCTGTGTCCTTTGCCATCAACCGTCACCGTCACCCGAGCCATCCTGCCAGCCTGGACAGCCTTCCATTTGCCACTGGATAAACACCCCTTATGCTTTCATGCTGACACTCCCTCCTCTCAGTGTCCCATTTCAGGGACCTGGGATGGATAGTTGGGGGTGGGAGGGCTGTTAAACCAGCTCCTCTCCAGAGGGCCTGTCTCCCTGGGGGTAGAGTGCCCAGGGAGGGCCAGTAGGCAGGCTGAGGTTTGAATGAAATGAAGTTCTCGGCACCTGCCTCTCAGGGGAGAAGAGTCCATGAGGCATCTCTTGGGGGGGCAGCGACTCTGCACACCTTTCTTCCCCCTCTGCCCTCTTCACTGTGCTCTAGGTCGTCCTTCCTGCCCTTCCCCCAGCTCCTCACCCTTGGACTCCCTGTCCTGGACTCTCAGCGCCTGCAGCCCTCATTTTCTCTGATCCTAGTTCTCTTCTCTCCTCCTTTGTCCCTCTGTATCTGCTACCGTGGGGGCCCCTTCAGAGGACTTTGGGTATCTCAGTCCTGTCAGGGGCGTGTTGCGCTAATGGAGGCGCATGTTAGCCTGCGAGGCGTGCGGCCCATCTTCCGAGCCATCAAGGTCACCACCCCCAAGGGGCTTAAACCTGGAGCCTGCTTAACCTTGAGGCTCTTGACTCAAACTCGGCCAAACTGTTGAGAACTCTGGGGGACCCAGAGGGGGTGGCGATGGCGTTCCTCCAAGTTGCTCTTGAAATACAATCCCACGTCCTGCTGGCGGGAGGCTTCTACTTCGGAAACAGGGCCACCCCGGTCAGAATGCCCTGGGAAGAACTCGCCTGCCTCCCTCCCGAGATAAGGCGTGCTTTGGGGACCTGGGGTTCCCAGCTGGTGTCTGAGGGCTGTCTCATGTTTCCTGTTCTCCCAGACGGAGACCTCACAGACACTGTCAGCGGCCCCCGCTCCACCGCCTCAGACCCCACCAGCAGCAAGGCTTCTACCAAGAGTCCCACCCAGCGCCACAACCCCTTCAATGAGGACCAGGCCGAGACTGTATCCTCCTCAGACACCACCCCTGTGCACACAAGCTCTCAGGAGAAGGGGGAGCCCCACACCCCGGACCTGCCGGACACCTGCACAGAGCTCGAGGTCATCAGGTCAGCGGGGGGCGCCCGAGAAGCTGGGCAAACGTCCTGGTGTCCCTCCTGCCCACTCCTAGCATCACTTTTTAGTCCACACAGACTAGGACCCACCCCCTTTCACCCTGAGGACATTTGGCCCTCTTCCTGGAGACCAGGTACCCCTCCCCTGTTCAGTAGTTCTTTGATCAAGAGGAAGAAGAGGGCCCGAGCCTAGAAGATGGGTGGCACAGGCAACAACACGGACGGCTTCAGGGGCCAGGCCCAGGCTGCCGGGGGCGTTTGTCCGGCCCGTCCAGAAAGTACCTTCAGCCTAGACTTCTTTCCAAGGTAGTTCTTGGACATTAATGCCCAAGTTCTGAGATTTGTACCAATTCTAGTTGAGCATGGCTCACTGAAAGAAGAGCATCTTCATCACATTGACGGGGACGTAGAAGGAGGTGGATGACAAGGTTGGAAACTCTTGGCCGAGAGCCTCCTCGGCTCCCTGACCTCCGGCTCCTGCTCTTGAGTCTCTCCACCTGAATAAGAGGTTTCCTGGCCCAAGGCAGGGGAGTTGCTCCCCAGTGATTGGAGCCAGGAGTCCCACTCCCACAGGCTGGTTCAAATCCATAGCAGCTAGAGAGGTTCAGACCCAGAGTTGCTTAGCCAGGTCCACTCCAGCCAACTCAGAACCACGGAGCCAGGAATTTGAGCTCAAAAGATTTTGAGTCTTTTGAATTATCCATTACAATACCTACTGGAAAGTGAGGTCAGCTCAGGGTCCACTGCCCACCTCCTGCGGGGAGGCTGAGTAGAGGGGTCATGGGTCTGACCAGCTGTGGCCTGTTTCCATTCCTGAGAGCACAACTAGCCCAGTGTGTCACCAGCTAGAACTCACAAGACCCGCTCAGGGGTTCCTCTGTGCCTCCCTTATGCTGGCCCTGCCTCTGTCAGCAGCGGGAGGTACTCGGTGCCTGAGCCACTATTGGCCCCTGGCCCAAGGTCCCATGCCTAGTGCTGCCGGGACTCCTGAAGCTCTGACTCTCTGAGCTCCTTGCCCAGGTTCACCTGTTCTGACCCAGCCCACCTCTTGCCCTCAGTACCAGGTGCTCAGCTTTAAACCTCTCCCAATCACTACCATCCAGGGTCACCAAAAAGAAGAAAACAGGCAAGAAGAAGAAGCCCAGATCAGATGAGGAAGCAAGTCCACTCCACCCGGCCTCCACCCAGCACACTTGTGCCCGGCAGGGCAATGGTGACACCGTGGTCAGCAGCCCAGGCCCTGGGCGGGGCTCCCCAGACACCACCCTGGCCTTCCCGCCACAGGAGGGAGAGGGGCCTGGCAGCACGGTGGAGGGCAGCGAGCGCTCAGAGCCCGGCCAGGTGGGCCTGCTTATCCCCGAGATGAAGGACACCTCCATGGAGCGCGTGGGGCAGCCCCTGAGTAAGGTCATCGACCAGCTCAACGGGCAGCTGGACCCCGCCACCTGGCACTCCCACGTCGAGCACCCGGACCAGTCCTTTCGGACCGGCTCTCCCGGGGACGCCCCGGAGAGGCCGCCATTTTGCGACTTTAGTGAGGGGCTTCCAGCCCCAATGGACTTCTACCGCTTTACCATCGAGAGTCCAAGTACTGTTACATCAGGTGGCGGCCACCATGACCCTGCAGGGCCTGGCCAACCGCTGCATGTTCCTGGTAGCCCTGCGGCTGCTGGCCAAGAAGAAGCGGGGGGAGGAGGAGGACCAGGACAGACACTTCGGCCCTTAGAGAACACCCCGGGGGAGGTTCAGAAGCCAGAGGCCCAGGAACTGGACACCCGGCTGCCCCAGGTCGGTGAGGGGCTGGAGCCAGAGCCTGGGACCCAGGAGGCTCTTTGCAGTCTCAAGGGAGACCAGCCCAGCCCCTGTCTGAGCAGCGCCGAGGACTCCGGGGTGGAGGAGGGCCAGGGGAGCCCTTCTGAGATGACCCACTCGGCAGAGTTCAGGTGAGCCAGTCTGTCTGTGCCACATGTGTGAGCCACGCCTCTCCTCAATCAGGGCACGCTGGGCATCTGCCCTTCAAATAGGCCGAGCACAGCTCCTGGAAGACCTACCCTGGGCTGGGAGGTAGGAAGGGGTGTGGCCCTCCAGTGTCGCCTCACCTCCGTGCACATATCGTCTCCGTGCACCTGTGTGGCCTCTCCCTGCCCCTGCTCTAGCTGACCCCGCGTCCTCCCCACACTTGTCCCCCTCACAGAGTAGACAACAATCACCTGCTCCTGCTGATGATCCATGTGTTTCGAGAAAACGAAGAGCAGCTCTTCAGAGTAAGTCCCGGGATCCCAAGAATGAGCAAGAGCCACACAGGGAGGGCATGGCCGGATGGGCCACGCGCCTGCTTAGAAGGGGGCACGGGCTGTCCGGGGCGGGGTGTGGGCCTCAGGGTCTGACATCTCTGCTCCGGCCCCTCAGATGATCCGGATGAGCACCGGGCACATGGAGGGCAACCTGCAGCTGCTGTACGTGCTGCTCACAGACTGCTATGTCTACCTGCTCCGGAAAGGTGCCTGCCGACCCCCGGCTAGGCCAGGGCAACCTCTGAGGGCACGTTGAGGATGAGACTGACTGCTTCCTCATCCCCTGCACCCGCCTCCCCCCGCCCCCCGCCCCCGGCCCTGCTGCCCCGAGTGTCTCTCAGCTGCAAGTGGTAATGAACATGCACAACTGGGAAGGGGCTGTCAGTGTCCCAAGATGTGAGCCTGGGGACCTCTCCATGAGTACCCCATGTCATTCTCCTACCCCATCATTTCAGACCACAGGACGAGGACGGGTCCTCACTGAGAAAAGGTCTTAAAAATGGGGCGGGGGGAGGGCAGAGAGGCCCCCAGGGGTAATAAGCATTGGGGTCTCCTCTCTCAGGGGCCACAGAGAAGCCATACTTGGTGGAAGAGGCTGTTTCTTACAATGAGCTCGACTACGTGTCGGTGAGTTCGGGCTCCGCGGCTGGTGTGTGCTGTCTGCAGGGCTCCGCGGGCCACCCACCCTCAGAGCTGCAGAGCAAGGCCGACCCCTGGCCTCAGTCCCAGGGTGGGTGCCAGCTCTCATCTATCCCCGGGATGCCGGGGATAAGAACCAAGCCCAAGGGTCCCTCTTCCTCCTCTGTACGTCCGACCATCCCTTCCCACTTCATGGTGACCCCAGTCTGTGCTTCTTCCCTCCCCAGCCCACCCTCTCTCTGGCCATGGCTGCCACATAGCCGAGCTCTGTGTGCATGTGAGGGTTTGGTTTCCGGCAGGTGGGCCTTGACCAACAGACAGTGAAGCTGGTGTGCACCAACCGCAGGAAGCAGTTTCTGCTGGACACGGCGGACTTGGCCCTGGCCGAGTGAGTGACACGCCCTTTCTGCGGGCCGGAGACAGAGCATGTGCTCCTGGCCTGGCCACACCCCTGAGGGTAGAGGGTGGGAACTGGGCTGCTGCTGCTGCTGGTAAGGCGCTTCAGTCGTGTCTAGCAGGCCACCAGGCTCCCCCATCCCTGGGATTTTTCAGGCAAGAACACTGGAGTGGGCTGCCATTTTCTTCTCCAATGCATGAAAGTGAAAACTGAAAGTTAAGTCGCTCAGTCGTGTCTGACTCTTAGCGACCCCATGGACTGCAGCCTACCAGGCTCCTCCATCCATGGGATTTTCCAGGCAAGAGTACTGGAGTGGGTTGCCACTGCCTTCTCCGGGAAGTGGGCTATGAAGAAGCAGAAAGCAGAGACAAGTTCCATTTGGAGCCAGCCGTCCGGGCAGAGAAGCAGGGGGGTGACAGACACACTGACTGACTGGTGACCTCAAACCCTCAGTGGCCCCCAGAGAGGAAAAGAGGGCTGGCGGAATCACCCCCACAGGAGAGAAAGCATAGCCCCTGCTTCGGGGCCATGGGGCCACTCGTGCCCCACGTGCTTCCCTGACAGTCCCACGTGCTTCCCTGCACACACTGTCTATCTTGATGTCACATCTTCATCCGAGTCCTGCTGCGTCACCTCACCCAGCCTTCCCTTGTGGTCAAGACCCAAGGCCCCTTGGCCATCATGAAGGTTTAGGTTTCCCAGGCCACCGTTTGATGACCATGGACTGCTACCCCCTCATTGCCTCACCCGCCACCTTAGCTCTGGTTCTAGACGGGTCCCTCCCCTCAGACCCTGTGACCCCTTCAGGTCAGACGTCTTCAGGACTAAGCCCTGTTCCTGTGAGGGGTGGGGGCCCCAGGCCTCTGACAGCAGACCCCACTCCCCGCACAGGTTCTTCTTGGCTTCTTTGAAGTCAGCCATGATCAAGGGCTGTCGGGAACCCCCCTACCCCAGCATCCTGACTGATGCCACCATGGAGAAGCTGGCTCTGGCCAAATTTGTGGCCCAGGAATCTAAGTGTGAGGTAAGAACCTGGGGAGAGGCCGTTGTCCCCAAGATGTGAGCCCTGGTGTTAGGGTCACGAGGTGCAGACAGCAGTCTTTCATGTTTTTCCATCATCTGCCTGCACAGGCTCTCCCCTCCTCCCCAGCCTAGCCACCTCCCCAGTTGGGATGTGTCCTCACCCTGAAAACGGCCATTCTTGCTTCTGACCCTGACCTCACCGCTCCGTCCTCTGCCCTCTCCCTCCCCAGGCAACCGCTGTTACTGTGCGCTTCTATGGGCTTGTGCACTGGGAGGACCCTCAGGACGAGTTCCTGGGCCCCACCCCCTGCCACTGCTCACCCCCCGAGGGCACCATCACCAAAGAAGGCATGCTGCATTACAAGGCAGGCACCTCCTACCTGGGCAAGGAGCACTGGAAGACCTGCTTCGTGGTGCTCAGGTGAGAGCTCTGGCCCGGAGGTTGGGGTGGGGGACAGCACCCTCCTTCCCACGGGGATCCTAGAACTTCTCTGTGGTGTCAGCCACGTAGGGCACAAGGAAGCCCAGGACATCTCAGGTGCAGACTAGGGCTGTGCCCAGGCCTGGGGATATGTGTTCCCTGCGGTACCTCTGCAGTTCTTCCACCCTCCTAGCCGCCCCAGCCTCCTTGGCCTCTGTGTTTCAAGCCCCAGCTTGCAAAGATCCCCAGGGTGTAGGCTCTGCAGGCCCCCAGATCGGAGCCCAGACTGACCCCTGCCCCGTTCTGCCCCTGCAGCAACGGGATCCTCTACCAGTATCCTGACCGCACCGACGTGACGCCCCTGCTCTCAGTGAACATGGGGTGAGTGTCCTGGGCAGTGGGGTTGCTGGGCAGGTACTGGGGCCTATGTTGCTGCTGAAGGTCAAGGTCTAGCTGGGCCTGGGGCTCAACTCAGCCCCACCCCCACTCAGTGCCCTGGGGTCTGCTGAGCTCTGGGGGAACCTGGAGGAAGCAAAAGGAACTCCCCACCTGGAGAGGATCCAGTCTGATGGGGAAGCAGTCCTTTCCCTGGAATCGCCTGACCTAAGAGGGATATGAACACACATACACCTGGAGGGAGCGTCAGCCCCCAGGGGTGACGCCTGCTGATTCTGAGAGGGTGGGGCTGAGAGCGGATTCTCCACCCCTCACCTGGCCCTGCTCAGTATGCAGAAGGACTTCGGTAATCCTGGAGATTAAAGGTGTTACACAGAAGAGGTGGGGGCAGGGCTGCCCAGCTGTGGGGTCTGGACCACCCTCTGGTGTCCTCCAGCCCCCCAGACTGTGGGGCAGCCCCAGGTCTGCAGGCCTCGACCAGCCCCACGAGCTCCCCTGTGCCACCCCTGCCTCCTTGACCCATCTCACCCTCCTCCTCTGGCCCAGGGGGGAGCAGTGCGGTGGCTGTCGGAGATCCAACACCACGGATCGGCCCCACGCCTTCCAGGTCATCCTCGCCGACAGGCCCTGCCTAGAGCTGAGCGCCGACAGCGAGGCTGAGATGGCCGACTGGATGCAGCACCTTTGCCAGGCTGTGTCCAAGGGGGTGAGCGCCTTCTCCCCTCCCCCTACCACGGGCCCCTTCCCTAAACCCAACAGCCTCTGAGAACCAAGACAGGACCTCCAAGGACCAGCCCAAGAGTCCACCCTGGAGCTTAGGGCCACCCGTGGCCTGACACTCCCACCATCACTGGGCCAGCCCCTTTACTCCTGAGGTGGGCAGAGTCTGCTTGACCTCTGGAGGGCTGGGCAGAGGGGCTGGCTAGCCCCTGAAGCAGGGTGTCCTGGTGCAGACCAGCCCTGGAGAGCTCCAGCTTCCCCTCCCTTCCCCCACCCATGCCCCCAGGTCATCCCCCAGGGGGTAGCTCCCAGCCCCTGCATCCCTTGCTGCCTGGTAATCACCGATGACCACCTCTTCACGTGCCACGAGGATTGCCAGACCAGCTTCTTTCCGCTCCCTGGGTACTGCCAAGCTGGCCGACATCTGTGCTGTGTCCACTGAACCGGGCAAGGAGTACTGCCTCTTGGTGAGCCGGGTGAGGGGGCAGGCTATGGAGGCAGGCCCTGCCATAGCAGTGCTGGGCCTGCTCACCTGAGGCCCCTGCTCTGTCCAGGAGTTCTCCCAGGACAGCGCACAGCCCCTCCCACCCTGGGTTGTCTACTTGAGCTGCACACCTGAACTGGACCGATTCCTGTCTGCACTGAACTCAGGGTGGAAAGCCATCTACCAGGTACCCAGCTGCCAGAGCCCTGCAGAAGGGAGCCCTTCCCTGGGGAAAGGAGCCCTGCACTGCACAGACCAAGGCAGGAGTCAGGGGCCCAGGGAAGCACTGAGCTAGGAGCTCTGGGACAGACATCTGTAGGACCAAAGGGTCAGGACACTAACTCCCTTGGAATCTGAGGCTAAAGCTGCGCATCGAGCCCAGGAAACGCCATTCTTGACCTTCTCAGTCCCCATCACAAAGCAGGAATTAAATGCTTATAGTGGGGCTAGAGCTCTGCTCAGATGGTGGGGGCATAGAGCTCAGAGCCAGGCTGAGGGGGCCTCATTGAACTCCTGGACAGATCCTGGTATGAGCACATGCTATGCTGCCCCTCAGAAGCTTTGGACCCACCTTGGGCAGAGCGCACTTCCACAGGGAGACTCCCTGCCTCCTGGTGCCACCCCCAGCCCCCTCCCCCAAGAGCTGGTGCCCCCCTGGAAGGAGGAAGCTCAGGGAGCATCTCCCGGTGGACTGGTGCCCTCCTTTCTCAGCAGCGTGGACATAGTTCCAGGGCAAGGTTACAGCCGGTGCGGAGGGACCCCTCAGCTCCCTGAGAGCTCTTGGCTCAGCCCTCAGATTCCTGCCACACCCCACACAGGTGGACCTTCCACATAAGGCCATCCAGGAAGCCTCCAAGAAGAAGTTCGAGGATGCCCTGAGCCTCATCCACAGCGCCTGGCAGCGGAGCGACAGCCTGTGCCGGGGCAGAGCCTCCCGGGACCCCTGGTGTTGAGGCTGAGCTGGCTGGTGTCCTGGGGGGGCAGGAGAGGGGGGCACGTGGGCGGCACACAGTCATCACCGTGTCACCGAGCTGCTCGGGGCCAGGCCCCCACCCGTGTTCCTGGGCAGTCGAACCACCAAGTGGGACTTGAGACCCGGTCTCCCTCCCAGGGGCCCAGAGCAGGTGCACCACACCCTGGGCTTCCTGCCTGGCAGGGGGCGACTGGGAAGTGCTGGGCCAGGGGGTCCGAGCCCTATGGGCTCTGCAGATGCACGGCCTCCTCTCCGGGGTCGCTGCCTCAGTCCACGAGGGGGAGTGGAAGGACTGGGAGGGCAGGAGCCCCTTCCTCCCCTGGGTCAGGGGCCCGGGCAGAGGCTTAGGCCGCCCTGGGGGCTCTGAGTGCCCGGCCATCCCTGTTCATGTTTGAACATTGACCCGGCTGGGAGGGAAGCTGCAACACCGAGGTCTACTGCATGTCTCCTCCTCACTAACTCCATTCCCAAGCACACTGCTGCCTGCCTTCCAGACTCCAGGGGTGACGGGGGTGCGCGGGGCCAGGCTGGCCCTCCCTGGCTTCCAGGAGGCTCTGCATGTCCACAGCCCCCTCCCTGACTCCTTCCAACCTGGCAGTGCCTGTGGGATCTGGGAATCAGGCTGTGTCCTTTGCTGGGAGCACAGCAGGGTGAGGAGGAGGGCTTGGAGAGGAGCAAAGCCCACCAGCCTGTGACGGCTGCTTGGCTGGAGCCAGGTCCTTCCCAAGAGGGGCCCTCTGGGAGAGAGGGTCAGGTGGTGTGGGTTTTGTTTTTTAAAATAAAATAGACATGTTATATTGCCAAGACTTGTCACTGGCCCTTTTTGACCAGGGTGGAGGTGAGGGATCTCCGACACCTCCTGTCAGGCCACTCGGCCCTCACTCACCCTCACTCCTCATTGATTCCACAAAATGCTTCTTCCGTGAGATGCTCTGGGCCCTCCCTGGCAACCACATCACTGTGTGGAGGAGTTCAGGCCCTGGGAGCTTCTGGGCCTGACCTTTGCCCTCCCTCCTGTTTTCTGCAGTGGCTGGGTGGATGGGGCAGCCACCAGCTGCAGTCCCAGGACTTGTCTGCACTCCCAGGGCAGGGCACTCCTTCTCCCCTCCTCCCCAGCTGTGGGGCCCGAGCACCCGCCACCTGGGATAAACCCAGGAGAATCCAAGCTGTCCCCAAGACCTCTTGTGGGCTGCTACCCTGGAGCTGGCCAGAGGGTGCCCAGCCTGCCCGGTCTGGGAGAAGCTCCTCAGCCCTTAAGCCCCTCAGCACTGTGGCCTCCAGGGCTTCAGGAGGAAAAGGGTGGACACGTGGAAGAGGCAGGCGTGGAGGCCATGGAGGTGGAGTTCTAGGCAGGGTGGCCCTGCATCTGGTTTTTATTGGAACTTGGTGATGCAGGGTGGCCCCAGGAGAGAGGTCCCCTGGAGCAGAGGTTGAGATGGACAAGGTGATGCTGGCTCCCACCTGAGCAGCCTGGCACCTGACAGTAGTGCCCAGGGATGGGAGGTTCCATCTCACCAGACACAAAGGGCCATTTCCATGCCTGGGCCTCAGCTCCAGAGAACCACAGCCCAGGAGCGGCTCCACCAGGAAGAGGGGCAGGACTGGGGGGACGAGTCTGTACTAGGTGAGCAACCAAAGCCACAGTCACTCGGTGAGACACAGTAGCTCTTATTTTTCCATCTCCTACCCACCCAGGGCCCCCAGGAAGGGGGGATGTAGGCCACCTTTTATTGGGTGAAGTACTGTGCTAGGCGTTCTTTACACATCTATAATTCTTCAATGAACTTCTCCAGGGGGTGTCCATATCCCTACCTTAAAAATGGAGAGACTGAAGCTCAAAGAAAGGAAGTGACTTGCCCGGGTCACATGTAGCAGTGGAGCCTGGGATTCCAAACCAGTTTCACAGGCCTCTGGAGCCCTCTGCTGTCACTGGCAGTGGGACCACAGAGCACTGGAGCCACACCAGAAGACCAGGCCAGGGCCAGGAAATGTGACATCACATGGTGGCAGGGGTGGGAGGAGTTGCTGAGATGTGGGGAGAAGGTCCCAAGCAGCTGCCTCTTGCCCAGGTCCCCGAGCTAAGCACTGGCCAAGCCAAAAGCAGGCACCAGCCCTTTGCCCCAGAGCCAGAGAGAAGGCTGGAGGGCCAGAGGATCAGGAAGAGTCTTCTTGGTTGATCAGCACTCTCTGCTCACCCCTAGTCTCCCTTGGGGCCCAGATAACCTTTCCCCCAGATCCCAGGGTCCAGGCCCTCCCCTGCAGGGACGTGTGGGGGATGGAGGCAGCTGGGATTGGTTTGGAGCCGGCAGGGGCGTGTCCAGGGCTCCAAGGAAGGAGCAGAGCAGGTGGACTCCCGAGATAGACCAGGAGCCGCCTGGCAGCCGGCGGCCTCTCTGACCCAGACCTCTGCCCTCCAAGACATGGCCCCAGGCTCCCTCAATCCCCAGCCCTGTGGCCTTGCGGGGGTGAAAACAACCTAAGCACCCACCGCCACTCCAGGGCCCGTGCCCACCCCTCCGGCCCCTGGCCCTGAGGCCATGGAGACAGTGCCCCCAGCTGTGGACCTGGTGCTGGGTGCTTCAGCCTGTTGCCTGGCCTGTGTCTTCACCAACCCCCTGGAGGTAGTGAAGACGCGGCTGCAGCTTCAAGGGGAGCTGCAGGCACGGGGCACCTACCCTCGGCTCTACCGGGGCTTTGTGGCCTCCGTCGTCGCGGTGGCTCGTGCAGATGGGCTGTGTGGGCTGCAGAAGGGGCTGGCTGCCGGCCTCCTCTACCAGGGCCTCATGAACGGCGTCCGTTTCTACTGCTACAGCCTGGCGTGCCAGGCCGGCCTCAGCCAGCAGCCGGGAGGCACCGTGGTCGCGGGAGCTGTGGCAGGGGCATTGGGAGCCTTTGTGGGGAGCCCTGCTTACCTGGTGAGTGCCATCCGCCCCCTACCCTGTGACCCAGGTCGCATGGGGGCAGCAGCCTCCTGGGCTGGCCTCTAAAGAGCAGGTGGGGTGGGGCAGGCTGGGTGGGGCAGCTTCCCAGAACATCCCCACCCAGGCTGCCTGGAATCTGCCCCTTGGTCCAGGGCACCAGGGCTTGGCCCTGATCCTCACTCCCCTGGGGGCCCCACCCCACCAGTCCTGAGCCAGGGGAGGGGGCGGAAGGTGGCAAGAGGTCCCTTGTCTTCCTGTGCTCTCTAGTGAGGGTCCCCTGTCCGAACCTGGATACTGTCATTGCCCTTGGTTCTCAGAACAGCTTTCTAAGGGTGAGCAGAAAGGTCGCGAGAAGGTGAAGTAGCTTGTCCCAGGTCACACCCTGATGCAGACGCAGGCTGCCTCCAGAGCCTCACCCTCAACCCTGTTCCACACATCAGGAAGCGGCAGGTGCGGGCTCAGGGAGGTCTGGGTGTCAGGGCCCAGCGAGGCATGCCCTCAACACACACAGCTCCTCCAGGCTCTCCCAAGTATCCATCCCCAGGCCCTGTGTCACTTCTGCCCTCACAGGTCAAAACGCAGCTGCAGGCCCAGACGGTGGCCGCGATGGCCGTGGGGCACCAACACCATCACCAGGTAGGGACCATCTCTCCTCAGAGCTCCCTGAGCTGGGTGGGCTGGGTGGACCGGACGGGCTCCTGGACAGGCAGGGGCTGCCCAGTGACCTCATGCCCTTTCCCCACAGAGCCTCCTGGGCGCCTTGGAGACCATCTGGCGGCAGCAGGGCCTGGCAGGGCTGTGGCGGGGCGTGGGTGGGGCCGTGCCCCGGGTCATGGTTGGCTCGGCCGCTCAGCTGGCCACCTTTGCCTCTGCCAAGGCCTGGGTGCAGGAGCGACAGGTGAGGATCTGGGGGCACCTGTGCCCACCTCCACACCAGGAGTAGGCGGGCCTCCTGCCTTCTTTCTTCCTGCGTGTCCAGCTCCACATCATACCCGCACGTCTCCACCTGGACCCTACACAGGGAAGCCGAGGGCATGGTGACAGATGGGGCACCTTAATAAAGCTGAGGGCCCTGACTCTGCCCTCAGGCCATGACCCTGGCTTTTGGGTCCAGCAAGACTGGGGAGTTGGCAGTGCACCCTGAAGCTCAGGGGAAATGAGGTGGGGAGGGGAGTGGCTGGAGGGGCCTCCTCTGCCCCACATTCCCCAGGTCTTCCAGCCCCCAGGTGCTGAGACGGTGGGATGACACCACGTGGGTGGGTGGAAGGCAGCTACGGTGGTCAGCAACCTGTATGTCCCCGCAGTGGCTCCCAGAGGACAGCTGGCTGGTGGCCCTGGCCGGGGGCATGATTAGCAGCATAGCTGTGGTCGCTGTCATGACCCCCTTCGACGTGGTCAGCACGCGGCTGTATAATCAGCCAGTGGACAGAGCAGGCAGGGTAAGCAGGGGACAGAGTCGGGGAGGGCTGGGTGCTGGTGAGCCCCACCCCCAATACACACACCCAAACACACACCCAGAGCCAGAGACGCGCAGACATGTGACCTACACCCACACACATGAATTCGGCTTGTTTGCTGAACACCCATGTCCCAAGCATGTGCTAAGCATTTTCACTTTCACATTTTAATTCTCTCCTCACAACCACCTTCATTTGCCTGATAAGGAGACTGGGGCTCAGAGAGATCAAGTGACTTGCCTGAGGTCACACAGCTGGTAAGTGGAAGAACCTGAACTGGAATCCAGGCCTGAGCCCACAGCCTCACTGACACACACGAGTCATCATATACACTGGTACAGGATGTGCCCAGCACAAAGGTGCCCTCCACAGGCTGCGTTAGGGATGAAATCCACCGGCATGCCACTAACTATGCTGAGCGCCTGTCCGGGGGGCGGAGAGGGGGGGTGCTGCCTGGAGGAAGCAGCCCCTTTTGAACTTCCACAGCCCAAAGGGACACCTTTATGTGATTTGCTGAGCTTGGGGGCAGTGCCTTTTCTGACGTACCACAAAGGCCTCACACAGACACACGCCATTGTGCCAGCCAGGGCCCCACAATGCCTGCAGTGATGTCTGCCCTGTGTCTGTCCCCAGGGCAAGCTATATGGCGGCCTTGCCGACTGCCTGGTGAAGATCTGGCGGCAGGAGGGCCCCCTGGCGCTCTACAAGGGTCTGGGCCCCGTCTACCTGCGCCTGGGCCCCCACACCGTCCTAAGCATGCTCTTCTGGGATGAACTCCGGAAACTGGCCCGGCGGGGCCAGCACCAGGGCAGCTAGGCAGTGTTCTTCACCCTGACATGGCCGGCCATTTGGCAGGACACGATGGCCCGCTGCAGCTGGGAATGGCTGTTCCAGAGCCGGCCCAGGCCCAGGCCCTGCCGCAGGTCCAGGGGAAGTGTAGACAGCTGTGGTCAACCCAGCCCCAGGGCCCACCTAGAGCCAGTGGACCCACCCGGAATCACCACCCACTCCGTTCTCCAGAAAGTGCTCATCCTTCTCTGTCCCAGGTTACCTTATCCCAGAGCCTTACTTGTCACAATAACCACTCCAAGGTGTGAACAGTGCTGCGAGTTGGGTCACATACAATATCAACTTGCTTACACGGTAGGAGATAGTAAAATTCTGTTACTGATGAGGAAGTGGAAGCTCAGAAAGGTGACGTGATTTGACCCAAGCCGCACAGCTTTGAAGGGTCAGAGCTGGAACTGGAAATCACCTCTGCCCACCCCCGACCTGTGCCCTTGGCGAGAGTCAGGACCATAGGGGCCAGAGTGCCCCTGAGGGATCACTGCCCATGTGGGAGGCCCTGGCGAGCACTGTGAGGCATTGGGGTCATCGTCTGTGTTAGTCTGCCAAGGCCACCATTACAGAGCTCCTCAGACTAGGCAGCTTAAACCACAGAATGTTCTTTTCTCACAGCTCTGGAGGCTACATGTCCAGGGGTCGGCAAGGTTGGTTTCCCCTGAGACGGTCTTCCCTCTTGTGTCTGGGTCCTAATCCCCTCTTAAAAGAACACCAGTTATATTGGATTAAGCCTAACACTAATGACCTCATGTTAACTTAATTACTTCCTTAAAGACCCCATCTCTAAATACAGACACCTTCTGAGGTTAGAACTTCCCTATATGAATCTGGGGTGGGGGAGAGGACACAACACAGTCCCTCAACTAAGGGCTTTTACTGAGGGTCTCCTAGACGCCCAGCACTGTGGGCATTTGCACAGATTCTCATGCCAATTCTGAAAGGTAGCTCTTGATGTGCCCATTATTCAGATGAGCAGACTGAAGTCCCAGGAAAGGAAGTGACTTCCCCAAGGTAGTAGAGCTGGGTATCCTCATCCCAGACCCTTTCCTTTGTCCGAGCTGCAGCCACACTCCCCCCATGGGCATGTCCCTAAGGCACTGACCTTTGTGCTATAGAAGTGGGGGCTGAGTGCCTGAAGGGGCAGAACTGGCTGAGGTTGAGTGGCATGAACTGCCTTCCCCGCAACACCCCATGTCTGCAAAGAGCTGCTCCCCAGGCGCAGCCCTACTGCACACTCCAAACCAATAAAGTTTTCTATTTTGCCTACTTCAACGACTCTGCACTGCTGGCAGCCTCAGTCTCTGGACTCCCGAACCCCGATCCGTGGCTGGCTCTTCTGTTTGGGAAAGGAGGACCCAAAAGAACTGGGGCAGCCCCACCCCTCAGGCCAAGCAAGGCCTGCCGCCTAGTGGGCGCAAGGAGGATCGTCACGGCGGGCGGCCCTGCGGTGCAGTGGGGGGAGGGCCTGGAGCTGGATCCCGGCCCTGCCCCACCCTACCCACACCCCCAGCCACCCCATCCCCCCACCCCCTGGCAGAGGGAGGAGAGACACCCCTTCCAGACCTTGGGCTGAGAAAGCGAAGCCTCAGGCTGTAGGGGACGGACCCCCTCCCCTTCCAGACCTCAGGCTGTGGGGGGTGGAAGCCCCCTTCCAGACCTTGGGCCGAGGGGGAGCCCCACACTTCAGGCCGAGAAGGAGAACCCATAACAGAGGTTGAGGGAGGACAGAAGAGGCCTGGGGCTTCAGGAAGGCACTGTGGGGCAACGCCCAGGGGAGAGTGAGAAAAGGGCGCCAGACTCGAGCAGGACTGAGACCAGCCCACCCAGAGATGCCCCCCACCCCATGCTGCCCAAATGGCAAGCGCCTGGGCAGCGGTGTTAACCCAGAGCCCCGAAAGTTTAAGGCCTTGGCTCTCTTCCCTTCCCCTCCCCTGGGCTTTTGACCCCTCCCGGCTCCTCCCCTCGCCTCCATCACCTTTGCCCGGTGGCGATGACGTTGCGGTCTCTCCGGTGCAGACCTGGCCGGAGGCTGGGCTGGATCCCCGCGGCCATGTTCTCCCTACTGTCCCCCACCTCGTGGCTCCCCAGCCTCCCCTCCCTCGACTGGGGCTCCGGCCTCCTCGACGCCCTCCTGCAAGGTGAGCGCCTCCCCCATGCCCCTCAGCCCCGCCCCCTGCCGGACACCTGCTCAGTGCCTGGCGATCCCACCCACGTGGGGTATCCGGCTGCCTCGCCTGCCGGCCCCTCTAACCCTACCAAGCCGCCCACCCTCCCTACTGCCCCCGTCAGGCCTCGTCGGGGCCTGCGCAGTCTCCATCCTGAACAACCTCCTGAAGGTCTACTTCTTCGTGGGCTGTGCCAAGTGAGTGCCCACCTCCCCGGCCTACTCCCTGCGCCCTGAAGCCCGCATTGAGAAGAGGCCTCTGAGAGGAGGGCCCCAGGAGGAAGAGACCACCCCTCCCTCACCCCAGGGAGTGGCTGGGAGCACGGCGACCCCCTCCAGGGACCAGGCTGGTGGTTCTGCACCCTCTGTCTCTTCTGCCCGCGCCCCTGTCTGTCTCCACAGCCACCCGGAGCTTCGTCTTGAAAAGCAGAGGCTGCAGGCACGGTGGGCGTCGCTGGAGACCGTGCACCTGGCAGGGCTGGCCCTGATTCTGACCATTGTGGGGGTCCGGGTGGCTGCCCTGGTAGTGCTCGAGTTCTCCCTCCGGGCTGTCTCCATGCTGCTTTCCCTGGACAAGGTGAGACCACAGGGAGGTGGTGGGTGAGGACGGCCCAGCCCTGGGCCCTAGGTTTCACTCCGGAATAAAAAAAAACGGGCAAAACTGTGATTGCCAAAGCCCATTCTCCACTCAGAGAGGACACAGCCCCAGGCCAAGAAGATAACACAGCAGATAACACAGCAGCTCGGGGCTGTCTGGAGCTTCCTACCAGCCAGGCACTGTGCTAAGTGCTTTGAGAGCATCATCTCATCCTCGTAACCACAGTGGGTAAAAGTTTGCTGGGATCCCAGTTTCACACATTGAAAACTAAGGCTCAGAGAGGCAAAGTGGCTTATCCATGGTCAACAACCATCAAGAAGTAGAGTCAGGCTTTCAACCCAGTTCTTCAAGGCTCTGAGCCACCACTCTTTGGCCAGCAGACCAGTCCCAAGTGGTAACCATGACTGAAATTAAGCTGAAAGAAATGATACAGTAATGAAACTTCCCTGGCAGTCCAGTGGCTAAGACTGCGTTTCCAATGCAAGGGGTGTGGTGGGTTTGATCCTTAGTCAGGGAACTTAAAATCACACATGCCTGCATGACCTGGCCAAAAAATAAATTTAAAAAGACAGAGAGACGATCCCAGTAGGCTTGACCTGAAGGCAATATTTCCCCTCTGGGAATGATCCCTGAGGTTCCTTCAGGCTCCAGCCTCCTACAGAGTGGAGCATCTGTACCGTGACACCCTCTTGGTCCCCTCACGGGAACGAGCAGCCTAAGCCCCCATCATTGTGCCCCTTCCCCTCCCCCACCCAGGGCTCCCGGGCCACTGAGAAGCTGCAGCTGTACCTACTGTGCCAGTACTCGCTGGGCTGCGGGCTGACCTGTGGCCTGAGCTTCCTGCAGGAGGGTGCCCCGCATGGCACGCTGAACCTGATGCTGGGCCTGGGGCTGGCAGCACTGCTCAGCACGGGTGCCCGGCACCTCCGCCACCATGTCTGCCGTCTCTACGAGCTGCACAGCAGCCAGCGCTACTGTGGGGTCTGCCTGAGCCTGCTGGCGGGCGCGCACCACCTCCCCCGGCTGCTGGGCCGCACCCTGGCCGTGACCTTTATAGTGGGCAACCTGGCCGCCGTGGCCCTCATCAACCGGGACTTCCTGACCACCTCGGAGGCCGTGCGCTTCTGGACGCCTCTCACCATCTGCTATACCCTGCTCGTCATCTACATGCAGGGTAAGGGCCATGGGCAGCAGCTGATTCACTTGACACTCACACCCCACCGTCTGACCCAGGCCCAGTGCTGTGCTAGGCCCTGGGGAGGATGACGACACTCAGATTCGGTCCCAGAGCACCCAGCCTGGTAGCAACAGCCATGTGGTGGACAGAGAAGGGTCCAGGGTGCAGGGGGAGCCCAGTGAGACAGTACTTGAATTGGGCCTCAAAGGATAGGCAGGAACCCCTGGGAGAGATCACAACAGAGGGAACCATGTATACCAAAGCCCAGAGGTAATTCAAGGCCTGAAAACTGTTGGTATGTTATTGTCACGAGGGAGGGGACAAGGCTGGCTGGGTTCACAGGGGCCTGATGGAGAGCTGTCATCAGCCAGGTGACGCAGTCTGTTTAGAAGCCATTGCACAGTTTTAAGCACCGGCGAGTGACCTGTTCAGATCTGGGCCTGAGGAGGAGCCACCTGGCTGCAGGGTAGGGATAGGGCCGAACAGACAGGACAAGGAAGGGCAGTCAGGCCAACAGGGCAGAGATGCAGAGGCCCTGATGTGGAAATGAGCCTAGCATGCTTGATGGACCACAAGAAAACTGGGATGGTTGGAGGTAGCAAGCCTGAGATGAGGTTGGAGAGTGGACTCCGATCACATGGGGCAGGACCTTGTAAGATAAGGAGTCTGGAGTTTACTCCAGATGCAGGGGTATGTCCTGGGAGGATTATAAGCAGAGGAATGATTCCATCTTGTTAGTGTGTTTAGAAGGCAACTGGCTGCTGGGTACACGCTGAGTTGTGGGGTCCAGACTAGAAGCCGGGGGCCCAGTGAGAAAGCTGATTTGAGAGATGAAAGCAGAAAGAGCCTGCAGGGCTCACTGATGGATCAGACAAGGGAATGCAGGAAAGAGAGGAGTCAGGACGACTCCAGGGCGAGACCCTGGGTGGGCAGTGAGGCCAGGGAGGGCACTGAGGCCTGGGTGGGCAGTGAGGCCCAGGAGGAAGAAATGCCTGGAGCCCTGTAGTTGCAGAGTGGAGATGGGGCGGAGAGGAAGGAAGGGGGCTGCCTGGGGAGGGAAAGGCTTGCATTGAGGAAAGCGTGGGGGAGCTGGGAGGTCCAGGCCCCAGCTCAGCCAGGGCCGCGGGGATCAGGCAGGCGGCCAGTGATGGGGACCCTGTGTTTGTAGAGGAGCAGCGGCAGCGCCCCGGCCTGAAGAGCCATGTCCAGACGGTGCTGGTGCGCATGTGCGGTCTCTTCGTGCTGCTGCTGACTGTGGGCCGCTGGCTGGACCTCCTGGGCATCCTCGTCTGCCTGCTGGGCGAGCTCTGGTGCCTGGTGGGCACCCGCACCCTGCTTGATCTTTGCCAGATACAGGTGGGCACCCCCACCCTGAAGGTTCTCCAGACTCTGAAGTCCTGCTCCAGACAGCCCCGGGAGCCTCACCAAATCAGGGTTACCTTTTGACCCCTCTGTAGGTCGGGTCACTAGGAATGGGGTGGTTGAGGGGTACCTCCACCCCATCCATAGCCCACCTCATCCTGTGCCCTAGAGCCCCAAATGAGAGGAACATCCTGGAAAATTGGAGGCCTGAGTGCCCTCATGGGATGGGGGGGATTGAGTGGCATCTCCATCCTTTCCTCCCTGTCTCCCCTCAGGATTTTCCACCCCAGAGGCCTTGGGTGTCAGCTCCAAGCCAGCCCCAGCCCTCGGCCCCTGCCCAGCCCGAGGAGGGGACGGCCACCAACTGACTGACCTCGACAAGGACTTGGAGTCTCTCAGGTCCACTCAGGCTCACCTGGAGGCCTTGACCCAAGGATACTGCCTGGAGGCAGAATGGCAAGGCTGCCCCCAACCTGGAGCACCGGGGGTCCCCGGGAGGGAGGGGAGGATTTGGGGCTGGGTCCCTCAGAGGGTGGGGGCACCTGGAGGCTAACTGGGTTAACTGGGTTAACCTTTTTCTTTTCCTCAGGGTGGGGGAACAGATACAGCCCCCCTAGACCTGCCTTCCCAGGGGCACTGGGAGGACTAGTATCCCCATGATGGCTGGCCCCTTTACCCACCTCCCTGCCCTTTCCACAAACAATAAAGGTGACGTTTTCAGATTTTTCTTAGAATCGTGAACACACTGAGAGGTGAAAAGGCTTGTCTAAGGCTACAGAGCTCTTCTGACTGGGGCAGGCTCCTAGGATGTGTGCCTGGCTGGGTCACTGGGATTTAGGAATTTGATGTAGAGGTGGGTGAAGAGGTGACAAGGATGCAGTAGCATGGATGGACACATGGTCTAGGACCCTCCAGCTGTCTTGGGTGGAGTATGTCCATGTCCTGTCCCATCCCAGGTTGAGAAACCACTGGAGGGGGTATGATGCTTGGGCCTCTGTTGGTGCCCTTGGGTCCCCCACCTCTGACCCTTACATAGGGATCCTTCCCATCTCAGCTGTGTTCAGCCTTGTATCCCCTGCAGGGCCCAGCTCATGAAGGCCACAGAGTATATGGAAGAAAGGTTAGGTACCAACAACTCTGCTTACCTGCTGTGTGGCCTTGGGTAGGCCACTGCCCCTCTCTGAATCCAGCAGAAGAACAACTATCATCTGTTGGGCACTGTGCTAAGCATCTTTATCATCTCATTTCATTTTAACATCAGCCCCAAGAGGCAGGTACCGTTACTGCTTTTTATAGATTCAGAAACCAAGGCTCAGAGAGGTTAAGGAAATTACTCAAGGGATTAATTTCCCTTGGTGGGAAATTACACCTAGTTAGTGGCAAAGCCAGGATTTGAATTCAGGTAGCCTGACACCCAGAGTTCAAGTGCCACGCGTGCTCCCTGCTCCTCACTTCTTGTAGAAGAATTAGGACCAGGGAAGTTAACAGAGGTGGGCATAGTAAATATGGCATGTCCATTCCTGGTAAATTCTGGAATGTGGCTCCCACCACCTTTTGTCCAGGTTAACCTGAGGCTGCACCATACCTATGATCCAGGCACCCAGCCCACAGGGCAGTTTGCATCCATGGGGATTGAGGGCCCCAAATCAGGGGTCCTTTTCCAGGAGACACCCCACAGGGCAAAGGAGACTCCCAGCCAAGGGACTTCCAAACAGGTTGTGAGGGTCTGGTTGTCTGGGAGAGGCAGGTGAGGTAGCTGGGAGGAGGCGGGACCTGGAAAAGGTTCTTGGAGGATTCCAGATTCTGAAGGAACTTCTCAGCAAAGGCCACCATGAGGCCTTTGGTTATCCAAAGGCTACTGCTTTGGAACAGACAGAGTCCAGCCTAGGATTCTACTCCCTGTCCTGGGTGTACCTGAGATCCAGGGACCGACTGGCCCCAAGGCTGGACGGTGGTTCCAGCTCACTCCTTGAACTCAGAAGCTCGACCCCAACTTCTGATCCCCTGCTCTCCATCCTGCTCCCAGGAGGCACACTGCAGACTCAGGGTAGCTGAGGTGGGGAAGTGCCTGTGGATGCCCCTCCCCAGTACAGGACCCAGCGTCCCTCTGCCTGGGAGTGTGCTTGTTCCCTCTGGGCAGGAAACTTGCCCCAGTCTAGGAGGAAATGGGCCAGTCTAGATGGGCACAGGGCCAGCCACTCGCCAGACCCAGATTGTACAACTGGGTTCCAACTTGGGCCTGATGTTTTTCCTGGAAGGTTCCCCAGCCTCCCAGCCCCCAACTCTGCCTGTGACCTGGTGGGAACAGGGCTGGGAGGAGACTGGGTTTGGCGACCCTTTCCTTTTTATGGGCACAGGGACTGTTTTCCAAACAAAAAGTGAGCCACGTGAGCTGAAAAAGGATTCTTTTCTTATCTATTAAATTATTTTTGTGAAAAGTCTGACAAGGGTATAAAAATCAGGTCATTCTACTGAGGCATACCAAATAAAGAGAAATAGGCCTGAAGTCCGTCCAGAGGGCAGAAGAAATCCAGAAGGTATGATCTGGAACAGGAGCAGGAAGCCAAATTTGTTAGGCCACAGACCATGAGATACCAGATCCTGGGCTCTGACCAGCATCCTCCTGAAGAGGTGGGAGAACAGAGCCCCATTTCCTGCTAAGAGGGGACGGTAGCCTCGGGACCCCCTGGGATTGGGGTAGGCCTGCCTCCTCACTCCAAAGCAACACCCCCGCCAACCTGTGGCTTTTCTGAGCTATGGCATTGTCCCTCTGGGTGCCCCTTCATTCCTTCCCCCATTACTGAACATCTGCATGGGGCAAGGCTCTGGGCCAGGAGCAAGATGTACAAGTAGCAATTGCTGCAAAAAAAAAAAAACTAGTAAGGGGATAGAGTGACAGAGGGCTAGGGAAGGTATATTTGGTATCAAAAGCCACACAACAAATGACCCCCAAACTTAGCAGCTTAAAAGAACAAACACTGGGACTTCTCTTGTGAGCTGTGGCTAAGACTCCATGATTCCAATGCAGGGAACCGGGCTTCAAACTGTGGTAAGGGAACTAGATCTCACATGCCACAACAAGAGTTTTCATGCCACAACTAAAGACTCTGCACACTGTAACTAAGACCCGGTGCAGCCAAATAAATAGATAGAAATATTTCAAACAGGCAACTTCCCTGGTGGTCCAGTGGCTAAGACTTTGCCTCCAATGCAGGGGGCCTGGGTTTGACACCTGGTCAGGGAACTAGTCCCACATGCCACAACGAAGATAGAAGATGCCCTATGCCACAACTAAGACCTGGGGCAGCCAAATAAATAAATATTTTTAAAAAATTTTCAAACAAAACAACAGACACTTACTGTCTCACTTTTTCTGTGGATTTGAATCCAGGTGCAGCTTGGCTGAATCTTCTGGCTCAGAGTCTCTCACCGGCCATGGTCCAGGTGTTGGCCAAGGCTGTGGTGTCTCCTGGGGCAGCGCCTACTTCCAGGCTCACTTACTTGGCTGTTGACAGGATTCAGTTTCTCATGGGCTATCGGGCCGAAAGGCTCAGTTCCTCTCTGATGGTTGGCCAGAGTCTCCCTCTGCTACATGGACCTCTCCACAGGGCAGCCTACAACATGGCAGCCAGCTTCCCTTAGAGCAAGCAAGTGAGGGAGACAGAAGACGGAGCAGGACAGAAGTCACCGTCTTTGTAAACCAGGGTTAAAACCAACATCCCAGTGTTTTCGCTGTATTCTGTTGGTTAGAAGCAAAAGCTGCATTTAGCCCACTCTTGAGAAGAAGGGATTACTCGAGGTCATGGCAGGGGATAGGGGTCCTTGGGGGCCGTTTTAGAAGCTGCCTTCCACAGAAGGCTTTTTTAAGAAGACCTTCTTTGAGGAAGACTGGCCAAAAAGAAAGCTGCGGGAGGAACACCCCAGACTGAGAGAACAACACAGGGAAAGGCCCTGAGGTGGGAACCAGCTGGGAGAATCTAGGAACAGCAGGAAATTTAGCATAGCTAGAACATCACAGGATGCAGTGGCAGGAAGGAGGTCACGGAGGTGGGCAGGCACCAGATCGCTCAGGGCCAAGGCCAGCTCTAGGACTTTATTCTCCTGTGACGAGCAGACAATGGAGGATTTGCACACAGAGGTGACATTATCTGACTTACATTTTTAAAGGATTCCTCTCATGCTGTTTTTAGAGTAGTCCATATAGAAACAGTCAACCAGTTTTTGAAGCATTTGGAATAACCCAGGTGAGAGGCTGAGGGCTTGGGCCAAAGTGGTGGTCATGGAGGTGGCCAGACTGGTTGGATTCTGAACATGTTTTGAAAAACTGATAAGATATTCTGGTCAATTAGATGTGAGCTTGAGAGGAAATGAGGAGTCCTGGAATTCCTAGATTTTTGGCCTGAACAGTGGGTGAATGAATTGGGGTTCTCTAGGGACAGGGCAAGGTTACCTATGCAGGTGGGGTCACCATCAACAGAAGGTCCAGTGTTATGAAACAATCTGAGGTTTGGGGAAGGCCTGCTGAGAAAGAGACACAGAAACCAAGTCCTGAAGGTTGAGGGGAGTTTCGAGGCCACAGGGGTGGTGGTGTAGCCCAGGTAGGTCTTAAAATTCCTGAGTGGCTTGCGGGAAGGAGGAGGGGTCAGTGTGGCTGGAGCAGAGGGGACAAAGGGTACAGTGGCGGGAGATGCTGTCATGGAGGCTGGCTGGGGCCAGATCACCAGGACATGTGAGGGGTTTGTCATTTTCCCAAGAGCATCAGGAGCCACAGAAAGGGTGTGGGCCTGTGATGACCACATGCTGCTTTAGTAAGATGGCCTGGGTCCTGTGATGACCACATGCTGCTTTAGTGAGGTTCCTAGCCTGCTTGGAGAATGGATTGTAGGAGTAAGAGCAGGGAAAATCTAGGACTTTCCTGGTGGTCCAGTGGTTAAGAATCCGCCTTCCAACGCAGGGACAAGGGTTCAATCTCTGGTCAGGGAACTAAGATCTCATATGCAACTGAGCCTGGGCACCACAGCTAAGACTCAACACAGCCAAATAAAATTAAATTAAAAAAAATAAGAGCAGGGCTAATTCAATTTTAAGGGTCTCTTTTAGGAGAAAGAGTACAAAATTTGTATGAAAGTGAAAATTGAGGTTGAGAAAGAAAAGCAAGGTAAATTACAGGAACTGTAGAGACTTGGGTCAGTTCTCCTGACATCTCTCTGGGCACTTTGGCAGGAACACTTAAAGATGTTTCCTGAGTGTAACCTGGCTGCCCTTTCCTCCTGGACCACTTCATGACTCCCAGAGACTGTCAGCCCTCATAGGGGCCGTGCGAGTTAGGGAACTGAGCAAAAGTTTCATTAGCTTCACAGTAAGCCCACCTCTGGGCTTCCCTGGTGGCTCAGTGTTAAAGAATCTACCTGCCATTGCAGGAGATGTGCGTTCAATCCCTGGCTCGGGAAGATCCCCTGGGGAAGGAAATGTTGACCTACTCCAGTATTCTTGCCTGGGAAATCCCAGGGACAGGAGCTGGCAGGCTACAGTTCATGGGGTCATAGAGAGTCGGACACAACTTAGGAACTAAACAAGAACAACAACACAAGCCTACCTCCAGGGAAGAGAAAAGTAAGGAGGTCAACTGGGGGTTGTAGCAGGGCCTAGGCCATGTTACACTTCAGTTAGGAGGGGTCTCAGGATTGGGGTCCTCACGGCCAGAGAGAGTGGTGGAGCACTGGACAGATGCTGCCAGGGGTGGGAGCTCAGGAAGAGCCTGGGGTCAGTGGGGGAACAGGGGCCTGGCGCTGGCAAGCAGAGAAGGGATTGGGGAGATTTAGGGAACACTCCCAAATGAGTGAAATCAGGACTTCCTCCACTGTTGACAGAACGGGCTCTGACTTTCAAAGCGTGGGTCAAGGAGGGGCCTTTCCTGCCCACTAAGACTCAAGCCCTACCATGGCCCACCCTACACTTCCCACTGTCTCTGAAGCTGATGCTGAGTTCCTTAGCAGAGGCCTGGCCATGGGAACCAGTGGGTCCAGCCAGAGCCAGCTCAGGCCCCTGGACCAGGAGGGGATTAAGAGCCAGACATTGTTGTCACAGTCAGATCTGGAGCCTGGGACTGCCTGGCCTGTGTGAACATGGACTTGGGGTCTGAGAGTCGGAACTCCATGTAGCTATAACTGTGGTTCAGTTACTCCTTGTGTGGTTTTTGAACATGTCCCTACACACTTTGGAGAAGGAAATGGCAACCCACTCTGGTATTCTTGCCTGGAGAATTCCACGGACAGAGGAGCCTGGTGGGCTACAGTCCATGGGGTCGCATAGAGTCAGACACGACTGAGTGACTAACACTACACACTTGGCCTGCTCAATTAAAAGGGCATGGAGCTGGACTATGTAGGCTTGAATGAAGCTTCCTAATGGAGATGACCTTGAACAAGTTACTCTCTGTGCCTCAACTTCTCCATTTGTTTAGAGGACTGAACGGGATGAAGGAGTTAGGGCACTCAGACCACAGCCTGACCTCTAGTGCTACACTCCCTGCCCCCACATCAGTCTTGGCGAAGCCCTCTTGATGTGAAGAGTCGATGAACACAGTTGAGTAAGGGGACCAGGAAGGAGACATTGGCCCAGGTGGCAAAGGCAGGAAGAGATCTCAGGGAGGAAGGAAATGAAGAGGTCGCCTGCCTCCCCCATCCTGCCCATCAGACTGCTCCCCAGGTGGAGAAAGATGATGCAAATTTGCATTTTATTTGCAAAGAGCTGCATGAGGATTTAGCCAGCACTAGTGGTAAAGAACCTGCCTGCCAGTGCAGGTAGATGTAAGAGACACGGGTTCAATCCCTGGGCTGGGAAGATCCCCTAGAAGAGGGCGGGGCAACTCACTCCAGTATTCTTGCCTGGAGAATCCCATGAACAGAGGAGCCTGGTGGGCTACGTTGATAGGATTTCAGAGTCAGACACAATTAAAGCGACCTAGTACGCATGCATAAGGATTTATAACCCTGTGCTGCCCCTTTTTCTTGTATTATTTTACCCCAGCCTTCAGGACAACCTTGTGAGGAGTTGATTGTTCTTTTCTGTATCTTCCTGGAGAACACTCCAAGTTCAGAGAAATTAAATGACTTGCTCAAGGGGGACTTCCCTGGTGGTCCAGTGGTTAAGAATCCATCCACCTTCCAACGCAGGGGATGCATGTTTGATCCCTGGTCAGGGAACTAAGATCCTGCATGCCATGGGGCAACTAAGTCCCCAGCAACCAATGGGCCTGTGCCACAACTAGAGAGAAGCCTTTCTGCCACAACTAAGACCTGATGCAGCCAAAATTAAATACATAATTTTTTAAATTGATTTGCTCAAGATTACAGAGCTAGTAAGTGGGGGAGCCAAGATCCAAATTCAAGTGGGTCTGACTTCAAAGCCCAAATTCATAATGGCTCACTAACTTTGCATATGCAGCTACTTTAAGACCCTCTCCTCCTACTCATGCATTGTATTCAAATTACTGAGACCCTACAAAGTGACAAGCACTGTGCTGGCTGCTGGAGACATAGAGAGTAGTCACATCCCTGCTCCCAGTCTGGTAGGTAAAGCATATTGGTTCCACTCAGAAACCTTGAGGTGAATCTTGATTGACATGACTCCTGACACCTGGAGGAATCGGAACAGGCTTCTCAAAAGTGCTAAGACTAGCACAGAGTTTGTCAGGAGGAAGTGAGTGATCAAGACTCATGAAGTCTCACCAGTCTGCCTCATGACTCTGCTATAAGCAACAGAAATAGCTTTTAACTGGTTGAAAAAAATCAAGAAAAAAGAGGATGAACTGGCTCCAGAGATCCAGAGGGAAGACTTTCAGGCTTGGTTGGATCTAGCAGCTTAAGCAATGAAATCAGTTATTCTCTTTCTCCATCATCTTTGCTATGCTGTCCTCTGTCTTGGTCCAAGTGTTGGCATAAATCATGCCAAAGTTGCATCCTGCCAGCCTGGGAAAAATAAGCCCTCTTTGTACATACTTCCAGCCAGGAACTGAAAGTACGGGTGAGGTTTTCCAAACAGAAATTGGGTGCTGTTACCAGAATCTAAGAAAGGGATGCTAGCTGACAGGATCCATGATGTCTGTTAGATTCTTGAGCAGAACCAAGTCTTCCTTACCTTCAGCATTTTGTCCATCTTACTATGATATCCAAACCTCTGTCCTCTACATGATGGGAAGAGGAAAGGAACTCACCTAAACACCTACTAAGCATCAGGCAAATTTATCCATATTCATCCCAACAAATCCTCACAGTGAAGCCACAAGAAGGTACTGCCATCCCAGGGTTACAAGAGAAAACTGAGGCTCAGAGAGAAGTGACTTGCCCAAGGTAACAGGCTGGCAAGTGACCGAGCTGGAATCACTCACATATACTGATGTTACCTGCATCTGTGCTTGCCCAAGGTAACAGGCTGGCAAGTGACCGAGCTGGAATCACTCACACATACTGATGTTACCCGCATCTGTGCTTGTCCCTGCTGCAGCCTGCCCCTGCTACAGTGTGCAGGAGGCCCCACTTCTCTGTACTGCTGCACCCCTGCCAGCCTCTAGCACAGGGCCCTACACACAGTAGGTATCCAGGAATAAGTGTTGAACTGACCTGACTTCATATAGACAGAGTGGAGGATGGAGGGAGGGACAGGGGCAAGAAACCAGGACTGGAAGGTCCACGGGTTTTCTGAGGCTGTTTGCCAAGGAATAGACTCCCTCCCTCCACCCCGCCCCACCGCAACCCCAGCCCAGATACATAATTTCATGCAGCTTCACATGTGGGGATCCCTAGGCTGGGGCTGACAGCTTGGCTCTGACCTGGCTCAGGTCGAGCCTGTCAAGGGGAAAGGCAACTGGACCAAGGGATGCTTTCCTCCCCTGGGGTCTCTGGCTCCCTGGGGGCTGCAGCTCAGTGAGCCTCAGAGGAGAATCACAGCACGGAGGACAGCTCCATGTCACTCTCCCCAGGCTTGTCACTGTTCTCAGATCTAGCTGCAGAGCAAAAGGACCCTGTGAGCTGAAGGGGATCTTCCCAACCCAGGTATTGAACCCAGGCAGATTCTTTATAGTCTGAGCCACTAGGGAAGCCCCTGCAGATACTAAGACTGATTACATTTGACTTGATTCTCATGGGCTCACTGACTCGAGCCAAGCACACAGGTGCTCAACTCCTCTTTGGGTAGGAGGTGCTGTGTTTCCCAGCAGACTGGACAGCAGCAGATGTCCCCACTGCCCTTTCTCTCCAACCTGTCACCCACCTTCCCTGCCATCCAGGATCTCAGCTTGTTGTTGTTCAGTCTCTCAATCATTTCTGACTCTTTGTGACTCCATGGACTGCAGCATGCCAGGCTTCCCTGTCCTTCACCATCTCCTGGAGTTTGCTCAAACTCATGTCCGTTGAGTCAGTAATGCCATCCAATCATATTATCCTCTGTCGTCCCCATCTCCTTTTGCCCTCAATCTTTCCCAACGTCAGGGTCTTTTCCAATGAGTCAGCTCTCTGCATCAGGTGGGCAAAGTATTAGAGCTTCGGCATCGGTCCTTCCAACGAATATAGTCCTTCTATAGGGTCTCAGCTGCCGCAACCCTAATAGATTGAATCTTTTTGCTCAGTGGCTTAGGAGAAAGCTGCTCCAGGCTGGCAGGACAGGAGGAGGAGAGCAGAGCCTCTGAGCTGGCAGACAAAGGGCGTGTGTTCTTATTCAGTACACTTCCTGGGTTTCCATTGCAGGAAGCCGAGCACCTGCCAAGGTGACACCAACACCAGGGCTGATGCTGGAGTCCCTTGTCCAGGACGCTCCTCTCCCCCCAGAAGCAGCAGCAGAGGTGGGAAAGAGGTGCTGGACAGTCGGTAAGTGGCAGCAGCTGGACCCAGTGTTCCCCTTGGATCTGCCCTCTTCCAAGCCAGTCTTAGCTCAGAGCAGGTGTGGGAAGGCTTAGATCCTACTTGGAGTTAGTGAGACCTTAGGCCCCATATCAACCCTTCGGTGCCTCACTGTCCCACCTGGAGGTACGGTAGGTGCTCAGGGGAGGTATCATGGAGGTGAGGGGGAGGGCAGCAACATTTTTATTTGCTTTAAATAAGCTTCTGAGTCACAATGCACTTTAAAAGGGAGTTCTATGGCTAAAAGTGTCTGAAAAACACCTGGATCAAACCTTCTTCCTTAGGGTCCTTCCCATGGCTGGCATCCAGTGGTTTTTTCCTTTCTCCTGGGGAAGGTATAGAGATATTGTTCCAAGGGTTGCTTGCAAAGGGAGGTAACCTTGCCAAGCAGGGGAATGAACCTGACCACAGGCTCAGGCAGCCTTGAGTGCGAGTCTCCCTCTGCTGAAAAGAGAGGGAGTCACCTGTCTTTGCATCTTGAAGAGTGGCAGTCTTGCCAGCCCCTGGGACCTGCAGGGCAGTATGTGTGTACCCAGGGGCACCCGCTGCTATGGGTTGGAATCCAGCTCTGCCATTTACCTCTTGTGTTGGCCTTGAGCCTCTCCGTGCCTCAGTTTCCTCATCTGTGAGGCAGGAATAATCAGCCTTTTCCCATAGGGCTCTCCGGGGAATTAAATGGAAAGGTCTGCAGGCCACGCATCAATAGGAAGCCCCTATGAACAGCAGGTACTGTTACTACTGTTGTTATTATAGGATTGGCTGTGAGGACGGAATGAAAAAAGGGATGCGAGAGGTGGGAGATGGGATGGGGGAGGTGACCAAACAGGAGTGAGGGATTTAGGGAGGCAGGGTGGAGGAGGAAGAGGAGCGCAGGACAGGGTGTTCAGCGTCCCCCCCCCCCACCCCTCAGCGCACAGAAGCATGACCCCCGCCAAGAACAGCCCCAGAGCCCTCCAGCCAGCAGCATGACTTCAGCTTTGGGCCCACAGAGGAGAGCCAGACCCTGCCTGGCCTCCCCGCAGATGGCGCCGGGTCCAGCACTTCTCTGGCCTCCGCCACTGTGGCTTTAATCAAAAGAACAATCTGCCTCTGAATCAGACCCAGATTCCATTTCCCAGCAACGTTCCCTGGGCCTCCAGGGACTCAGGCGGCCCATCCAGGCTCCATCTCCTGCCCCAGAGCCCAGGCTGGGTTTCTGCCTCCGGACTCCACGTTTGGGGGACGGAGGAGCAAGAGGCGGGAGCGGTGGCAGGGTCAGATACCGGGCCCAGTGTGGCAAACCGGGTGACCTGATTGCCAGCGAGGCCCTGTCTACCAGGCCTCCCAGAGGACCCTGTCCCCCCAGGACTCTGGGACCCACGGCAGAAGGCATTAGGGTCCAGACAGGTCATTAGCCCCATTTTAGAGGCGAAGAAACTGAGATTCAAGAAGGTGGAGTGACTGCCCAGTGTCACAAGATTAGTGAATGTCCAGGGAATCCAGGCCCCACCTGACCCTTAAGACCTTGGGAGATCTCAGGCCAAACTGGTGGGGCCACCACCCCAGGTGACCTCGGGGAGGGGCTTGGGGGAAGACCACTCTGGGTTCACAAAGGACGAGGAGAGTGGGCACCCGAGGAGGCCGCCCACCCTCCAGGCCAGGACCAAAGGGAAGGGAGGAGGGGGGGCGAGGGAACAAAGGGAACGGGGTGGGGTCGGCGCGGGGCGCGGCCGGGCAGGTGGGGGGGGCAGGTAGGGGCCGCTTCCGCCCGGCGGGAATCCCGGGCCCCCTCCCCCAAGGGGTAGCGCGGAGTCCGAGCCCGGGCGGGGGCACGCGGAGAGAAGGGATGGCAGCAGGGCGGAAGCTCCCGCACAAACAGAGGACAGCGTCCCGCACATGGATCGAATCTCCGGCCCGGACCCCAGCTCCGGCGCTCCCAGGGGGGCCCGCCTCGGGGCCGGGGGTGCGGGTCTCTGTTCCCCGAGCGGAGGGAGGGCAGGTCTGGAGGTAGCGCGGGTGTCCCTGCCCGGGAGCGGCACGCGGAGAGAAGGGATGGCAGCAGGGCGGAAGCTCCCGCACCAGCGTCCCGCACATGGATCGAATTAAAGTCCCCGGCGGCGCCCCACACGTGACCCGGCCAGCCGCCCCGCCGGGGTGCTTGCGCTAGGGCGCCGGGTTTCCGAAGGTCTAGGAAGCTCCGGGCCCCTTTCCCCAGCCGGGGTTAGGCGAGGGGCAGCAGGGGCCGCGGAACTGCCCCTCTCTGGGCCTCAGGGCCTCAGGGCCTCTGGCGGCGGGGGTCGGGGGGGGTCGGGGGGGGGCTGTGCTGGGAAGGGATAGGACTGAGCTATCCCCAGGGTGTGTGCCTGGGGCACCCTGGCCTGAGTCCTCCTCCAGCCCAGATTCTGAGGACCCCGCGGAGAGGCTGGGCAGCGCCCAGATCCCTGTTCTTCACATTGATGGAAGCCAAGTCCTGGTCTTCTCAGCCCCCCGCCCAGGGGTTCCGCATCTTGCATGAGGTACTGAATAACCATCCGGCTTTCTCTTGGCACCTACCCAGTACCAAGATCTTGAGCACCCCCTCTTTTATCCTCTCAGCCACCCTTCCAGAAAGACTTCGTTATTTCCACTCTTTGAAATAACAGAGGCCCAGAGAGGTTCAGTGACCTGCTTAGGGTGGCCCAGCAGGAAAGAGGTGGGGTTGGGGATGAACTCAGCCCTGTGTGCCTCCTCCACTTCCCTGGGGTGGGAGAGAGGGAGAGGACCTTCTGTCCTAGGCTGCAAGGTCCCCTGCAGGGCCTGGAGATGGGGCTCAGTTTCACTCCCACTGCCTGCAATTTAACTCCCAACCGAGCCTAGGCTGCTTTCTCAGAGTACTGAAGAGTGCAGCTTAGAGGTGGTCCCAGAGGGTATGGGAGGACCAGGGACAGAGGGCATGGTGGGGGACTACCCCCATCCCTGGAGGCCCTCCTGGTCAGCCAGCCCTGCTCCTGCCCTGGGCTGCAGCCTAAAGCCGGGCTGGGTGGGTGGCTGGATCTCAGCCTCCTTCCTTCCTCTTAACAGGAAATGACTTTCCTTCCCTTTGTTTCCACTTTCTCCGCTTACCGCACTGGATCTCACTCTGGTCCTCTGGGGGAGGAAGGGTGGCGGCTGAGGGTCCTCCGGGCTGGGCTGGCTGGGAGGCTGCCCCGCAGGGAGCTTTCTCAAACACCCCCGCTCCAGGGTGACCTGGGGGGCATTGGGACCCGAGGGGAGCCTTGGCTCCCTTTCCTGCCCGGGTCTGACAGGGCTTTGAAAATCCCTAGCTCGGCCCCTTCCCCTGGGGCCTGAAGTCCCTGTTGGAAGCTCAGGGAAGGGATAGGCCTGGGGGGGGCGGGGGGGGGGGCCGGAGTGGGGGGAGTGCTGCCCAGCTGTGAACATCTGGCTTCAGTGCTGGGACGGTCGTCCTGGACATTTTCTGAGAAGCCAGCAGATCTGATTTCCCGGAGGGGTGTGTTGGGGTGGAGTGGGGTTCAGGGCAGGATGGGAGGGAGGCAGAGAAGGCACCCTCTGCAGCCTCTGGGGATGAGCCCAGAGTTTACTGGCCATCTGATAATTGGTCTGGATTGAGCCATTCTGTGTAAGAACAGGCCTGGAGATTTTGCCTCCCCACCCCCACCCACCCTGAATCATCCAGGGGAAAAAAAAGTGACCTCTCAGGCCCAAGGATACCCCGTGGACTTCCAGGATGGATCCTGCTCTGTTAGAATTCCAGGTCTCCAGCCTCTTGCTTGGGGCCTTACCTGGCCTCATCCATACAGTGGGGGCAGGACTTCCCTGGTGGTCCAGTGGCTAAAACTCCCATCCATTCAATGCAGGGGGCCCATGGTTCATCCCACATGCTGTGCGACATGCCATGCAGGCCACAACTGAGACTCACTGCAGCCAAATAAATATTTTAAAAAATGAAGTGGGGGCATAGCAATCTGTGTTAAGAATTAAGTGTCTTTTTAATGTATTGTTTTATAATTATTTTTATTATTATTTTGGCTGTGCTGTGCAGGAAGGGTGCGTGGGATTTTTAGTTCTCCAACCAGGGATTGAATCCACGCCACCTGCGTTGGGAGCATGGAGTCTTAACCACTGGACTGCCAGGGAAGTCCCAAGAATTATGTGACTTTGAAGGCTCAGTAAGCACTGGCTGCAGTGCCTGGCACATGGCAAGCACTTTATCAGTGGGTGCCCTTATTCTTGTATTTAAACCTTAGATGCACTCTGAAACTTGTTTGCAAAAATAGATACTTAAACTTGTAACAAAGTATGAAACGGAAGAGGACAGCCAACAGAAGCATATGTACTTCCAAACATCACTTACAAAACAGCAAACAAAAGGGAAGTACTTTACAAGAACTTTAGACGTTTTATTCCTATATTGGTTTCTTTTTCAGAACAGATGTTTTATTATCAGAATGAGCTACATGTTTTAACCAAAGATAAATCAATTTAAAGGGAATTTAGGAGCATATATTATTACTATTCTCCATCAGTCTCCAGGAGTCCACAGTGGCCGGTGGAGGGAGGCCTTTAAGTGGCCCCTTAGGCTCCAGGTCATTAGGGTCCCTGTGGGCCAGCCTTTGGGGCTGAGTCAGGGTGGCCCATATGGAGAATAAGATAGAAAAAGGACAATTCCTTCCCTGGGCACAAGCCCTGGTTGCCCAGTAAGAACTCTGGAGCTGAGTGTGGACAACTTGCCCCACCCCATGACCCCACCTCATCCCTGGCTCCAGAGCCTACTCTTGGCAGGAACCACCTGAGAGAAGACAAGTGTGCTCTCCCTGGTCCGGATGCTGCCCTGCTCCTAGATCCATGCTTTGATGTCTCCTGTGAGCTGGACTTGGGTCATACAAAGACCACAGATGCAGTTGAAAGTATATGAGGTCACTTCTAGGGAGCAGGCAGACATGATGATGGTGAGCCAGGATGGCCTTTGATGGGCTGTTATTGCCCTGTCATTGCCCACTGCCCTGAGGAGAGTAGACAACTACCCTCAAGAAGGAAATCAGGGGAGGTTTCATGGAGGAGGTGATGTTTGCACTGGGCTTCTAAGGAAAAACTGGAATTTACCCTGCACTGGGCAGGAAAGACAGATGGTAGGAACACGCTAGGGCAAGTAAGGGAGAAAAATGGTCCAGGAAGGGTGCGTGGTCCAAGGTGGTCAAAAATTGGTTGAGGCCAGGGGAATTTGGACTTTATTTTGAAGGTAGCAGGGAGCCATGGAAGGCTTTTGAGTAGAGAAGAAACAGACTGATGCTCCGGAAAGATCACTCCAGAGGCAGGATTGGAGATCCTTGAGGCACTCACCCCTGTGCCTAAACCAGGGCATGACTTTGGAGATGAGAACAGGAGAGATTCTGGCCACAGGATCAAGACTTGATTGGATGTGGAGGCTGATGGCCGAGCACAGGATGCTGGTTTGTGAGCTGGGCGGGAGAGGACAGCAGAGCCGGATGGCCAAGAGCATGGGCTCTGGGTTCAGATCCCAAGTTCCCTGCTGCATAACCGTGAATGAATGACTTCCACTTCTTCCTCTGGGCTTCCTCATCTGTAAGACGGGGATGGTAACAGTGCTTCTCCTGCTGCAGCTGTGGGAGGTGTGTGAGTTAATGGGTGGAAAGTGCTTAGGGCAGGGCTGGCACAGGATAGGCCTCGGTAAACGGAGGCTCTGATGGTTCATCTGTCCCCTTTGCCTCCTGGAATTCAGCGCTGATGTTCTAACTGTTGATTCACCCTGTCTCCCTCCCACAGTGGAGCTGCCCTGGACGTTGGGGGCCTCAGCCTTCCTAGGAAAATCCAGATCCCAGGTGAGGGAGGTAGTTTGGGGTGCGGCCCTGGGCTGGGCCTGGCAGTCAGAAGTGCCGAGGGTGGGGAGCTGGAGGAGCAGTCCCTCCCTCACGCTCCTTGGAGGAGGGAAATTAATCATTGGTGAGGTGAGCAGGGCAGGGCTGCCCTTTGTTCCACCAGGTGTGCAGGTTGGAGGACGGGCGGTCAAGACTGCTGGGCCCGCCTCTGTGGCCAGGTCACCTGGTGGGCACCTGCCCTCCCCTGAGGGACATCCGCTGCCCCTCTTGTGGCTGGGTGGGGTGCTGGCACCGTGGGGTGGCTGCTCCTGTCTTGTTGGGAGAGGGAGGCTCCCTGCCCTGGGGGTGTCTGGTGTCCAGGCGGAGCACACTTGCCCACCCCACTCCTGCTATGCCCTGAATGCTGTCCAGGCCTGAGGCCCACTCTGTTCCCAGCCCCACCAGAAGCTGAAGCAATGGCCTCCAAGCCTGAGAAGAGGGTCGCCTCATCTGTCTTCATCACCCTGGCGCCCCCACGTCGAGATGAGGCCGTGGTTGAGGAGGTGAGGCGAGCAGCTTGTGAGGCCCGGCCTGGCCGCCCCTGGGAATCTCCTGCCCCCACGAAGGCACCTGGGGCTGGCTCGGTGGGAAAGCTCCGTTCCTGGACACCCGCTGGCAGGGCTGCAGCCCCAGGGCCAGCTGTTCCACCTCAGCTCTCCAATGGAGGTAAGAGGGTGAGGGCACTGGACAAGGGAGACTGGCTCAGAGGCAGGACTGAAATGGGGAGGAAAGGGCAGGCTCTCAGGTCATTCGTTGAGCACCTACTATGTTCCAGGCCGACTCTGGAATCCACCTGACTGGGTTTGAATCCTGACTCCTCTACTTGCTGGCTGTGTGACTTTGGCAGGCCACTTAACCTCTCTGTTCCTCAGTTTCTCAATCTGTAAAATAAAAATAATGATAGTAACCACCTCAAAGGGTCCTTGTGAAGATTTAGATGAGTTAACACATATGGAAAGTGTTGCTCCCAGGACCTGCCATGTAGAAAGTGCTAAATACCTACTGTTATTATTTGGAGCCAGACACTGGGGATAAAACTTACATCCTAGTGGGGAAAACATAGTAAAAACATAAAATATATCAGAAAGACACAAATACTATTTCAGAAGTAAACACAGTAAAGAGTTGGGGAGGTGCAACTTTTTATGGGGTAATCAGGATGGCTTCTCTGAGAAGGTAACATCTCAGCTAAGACTTAAAGGACACTATAGAGCTAGAAGGGAAATGGGAACAGTTAGTGCAAAGGCCCTGAGGCAGGGATGAATTTGGTAAGTTGAAGGAACTGAGAGGTAGTTTTGTTCTCTGTTGAGCTCTGCATTCACTTGCTGTGTGATCTTAGGCAAGCTATTTCCTCCTCTAAACTTCCAGTTTCTTCCTCTGGAGGATGGAAATTTGGTCATGTATGTTATGTGAAGGGGCTTCCCTGGTGGCTCAGTGGTAAAGAATCTGCCTGCTAATGCAGGAGACATGGGTTTGATCCCTGGTCCGGGAAGATCCCCTAAAGAAGGAAATATCAACCTTACTCCAGTATTCTTGCCTGGGAAATCCCATGGACAGAGAAGCCTGGCAGGCTACAGTCCATGGGATCACAAAGAGTCTGCCAAGACTTAGCAACTGAACAACAAGAGCAAATGTGATGTGAAATCTCAGCTATTGGAGAGTAGCAAGGAAGGATGATGACCTCAGGGCCTGAGGCAGCTGCTCATCTGAGAGGGCACCAGCTGGAACAGGAGGTAGTGAGATGCTTTGGAGTCCTCAGGTGCCTAGTCAGGTGTCCTGCTGTTCCAGAGCAAGGCTAAGGAAGCCTTGTGCATCCATCACCATGGAAACCACCTTGAGACCAGAAAGTGAAAAAGTGAAAGGGTTCATTGCTGAGTCGTGTCTGACTCTTTGCGACCCCATGCATGCCCAGAAGGCTCCTCTATCCATGAAATTCTCCAGGCAAGAATACTAGAGTAGGTAGCCATTCCCTTCTCCAGGGGATCCTCCTGACCCAGGGTTCAAACCTGGATCTCCTGCATTGCAGATGGATTCTTTACCATCTGGTCACCAGGGAAGCCCCAGAGACCAAAAGGAAATGTCAGTTATAGGAAGCCAGACACAGGGGGGAGAAGGGACCGCACATGGACACACGTAAGAGTACATGGATATTTGTATAGCATGCGGCTTCATTATAATGCAGCCTCCTAAACTGATCTTTCCTTCCTAACCACACATGCTAAGAACATCCTCCTGCTACTTCTCGTTTTTCTTTTCGGCCGTACCTTGCAGCTTACCTTGGGCATCTTAGTTCCCCAACCAGGGGTGGAATCAAAGCCCTGGCAGTGAACGCCTTGAGTCCTAACCACTGGACCACCAGGGAAGTCTTAAATAGAAGAACCTGGACCATGATGACCGAAATTCACACCTCAGGACATTGATCCAATGAAAAAAAATTATGTTCCTTCTGGGTAGGAGAAGGGGAAGCCTAGGAAATAGAGTTTAGATGCCAAAATGCCAAACCTTCTGGGATGTCTTCATGGCTTATCGGAATTATAGGCAGAAGATCCTGGAAGTGTGGTTGCAAAACCTGACCAGACCTTCCTCAGTTGGGGGATAGACTTACAGTGGCTGGTTAGCCATGTTGCTGGCCAACTTGGCAATCTTGGGTCTCAGCCCTGCTTAGAGTAAGAAGTTCTAGGTGAGCAGAGGTCATAAATCTGACCACAAAACACAGAGGTGGGCTCTGGGGGCCTACCCTCTGCTTAAAGCCAGCTCTACCACAGGCCATCATTTGACACCTGACCTATGCTTGTCCCCTCAGGAATGAATGAATGAATGAATGAAAGTCACTCAGTTGTGTCTGACGTTTTGCCACCCCATGGACTATACAGTTCATGGAATTCTCCAGGCCAGAATATTGGAGTGGGTAGCCTTTCCCTTCTGCAGAGGATCTTCCAAACTCAGAGATCGAACCCAGGTCTCCTGCATTGCAGGCAAATTCTTCACCAGCTGAGCCACAAGGGAAGCCCTGTCCCCTCAGGAACCCACCAGCATTTCTTGAACCCTTTCATCCTGGCAGAAGTCTCTCCTCTCCCTCTCTTAAATTCCTGCCCTGGCTGGGACCTGCCCACCCTTCACAGCCAAATGTCGAGAACCTCAGGCATTTGGGAGAGGCCTCAGTGCTTCTGCAGTTTCTCAGTGACCTGGTTCTTGACTCAGTCAGCTCACGTAGCACAGATTCTCACACTTCAGCAGCCTCAGCATCTCTTGGGGGCTTGTTCCAACCCAGCCAGTTGAGCCCCACCCTGGGCCTTCCTGATTCAGCAAGTCTGCGGTGGGGCCCAAGAATTTGCATTCCTTACATGTTTCCAGGTAACTCTGATGCTCTGGCCTGGGGACCACACTTAGAGAATGAGTATCTGGTCAGCAGGTGAGACTTGCAGATGAGTAGTTCTCAAAGTGTGGCCTTTGAACCTGCAGCATCAGCATCACCTGGAAATGTAAATTCTAGTGTAAATTCAGTGTCATTTCAAAAATGTCAGTTCCCAAAGCTTACTCCAAACCTGCTGAATATGAAGCGCTGGGGTGGGGCCCAGCCTTTGGCTTTTGGAAAAGCCTCTGGGTGATTCTGGGGCCAACTCAGAGGTCTAGAACAAGCTTTCCATCTGTACAGCCCTTGAGAGAACAGAGAGGGCTTATCTTTGTTGAATGGGTGGGAAACCTGAAGCCAGAGAGGTGCCTCAGTGAACACGCAGGAAATGGGACCAGAGCCCAGGTCTTCAGGCAGCCGGGCTTCAAATCTTTTCTGTCTGCTTTCCCTGGGTGTTTAGGGCAGTCTGACCTCGCTGGAGCCTGGCCGACCTCGTACCCCTGTGATAGGAGGTGGGCAGAGTGCCTCCATGGTCTTTCTCCCAGGGCACTATTAATAGCACTCACCCTGAGTGTGGCGATGGACACAGTCCTGCACTCTGGTTTCTCTGCTGACCCCTCCAGTTGGAGTTCCAGGAGGAGTCCTAGGGAGCTGGGCAGCTCCTTGTCAGGACAACCTGGAGGGGTAGAGGTTACACTATCATGAGTGTAAGAGTCAGACACAATTTAGTAATTAAACAACAAACAACAAGGAAAACAGTACAGGGAGCCCTGTATACCCCACATCTGGTTTCAGCAGTTACTGAGATTTGGCCACATTTGTTTCATCTGTTCCTTTTTTTTTTTTCTCTTGTGAAGTATTTAAAGGAAATGCCAGTAATCAAGTCATTTTAGCCCCACATTCTTACATATGGTAAGAATGGTTGTTTTCTTACATAACCTCAAGTCCAAACAAAATACATAACAAACTCAACAGGAATGCCTTAGGATTGTCTAATAGTCTGTCCATAATTGACATGCTTTAGCTTTCCCTTGTCTGCCAAATGAGGGGAATTAAATGAGATGATTAATCCTTTGAATCAGAACCCAAGTGAGATCCACAGCAGTGCTGGCCAATAAAATATGCGAGTCACAAATGCAAATCTTTTACGTAATTGAAATTTTTCTAGTATCCATGTTGAAAAAAAGTAAAAAGATATTACTTTTATTAATGAGATATTTTACATTCTTTTTTTAGTACTAGGCACATCTCAATAGGCACATGTGGCTGGTGGCTTCTATACTGGACAGCACAGATCTATACATTATGTAAATCTCTTAATTCTAGGGATGACCCCTCTCTTGATCTCTCCCATGCCCTTAATTTCATGCAGAAACAGTCCATTTCTGTAGAATGTCCTGTATGCTGATTGGTTCTTTTGGGTCCCTGTGTGGTCTCATCCAACTTGTCCCTCTGTCCCCCTCACTCTTTTTTTTTGGCCACACCATGCTGCACACAGGATCTTAGTTCCCCAAGCAGGGATCGAACCTGTGTCCCCTGCAGTGGAATCATGGAGCCCTAGCCACTGGCCCTTCAGGGAATTCCCTTGGGTTTGTTGTTTGTTTTTCAGTAAGGACAATTCATCAATGGCGCCCATCCCTTCTGATAGGTAACACAAATTGGAAGACCTCTAATGTGGGTTCGGGTGGTGATGGTGGTAGTTGAACAGCTCTGGAAAGTGCCCTACCGACTGTCATCCCCTTGCTACTTTCAACACCTGATAGTCATTACCTGAATCATTATGTAACTAGGTGGTGTTTCCCAACCTTGAATGGCGTCAGCGGCACTTGGAGGGCTTCCTAAACACTCCATGACCAGGTGCTGCCCCAGAGCGTCTGATTCTGCAGCTCCGCGGTGGGCTGAGAAGTTGTGTTTCTAACAAGATCCCAGGTGATGCCGCTGCTGCCGGTCCAGGAGTGACACCTTGAGAACCATGGTCTTAGGGGCTGGTTTTGCTTATATTTGAACAAAGTCCTTCTCATGAGGTTTCCAGTGCTCCGGCACCCCGCTGGGGGAGCCTTGTTATGAAAGGCTTTGGTAGCCACTGTTTTCTGAGCCTGGGCCACATGCCAAGCCCTTACCTGCATCATTTTACTTAATCCTCATGAACCACCCTAACTGATTGAGACCCATGTTCCAGTTGAGCAAACTGAGGCTCAGAGAGATGGTTTCTTGCTTAAGGACACCCAGCACATCAGTGGTAGAGTCAGAACTGGAACGCATGTCTGGGTGATACTGGACCTGAGCCCTCAGCCACCATGCTTCCCAGCCTCCTGGGTAAGTGTCACCTCTTCTGTGCACCTGCAGAGACTCTGGCCAACCCGTTTGCTCCCTCTGGTTGCAGGGTGTTTGCTTCCTCCTCCGCCCGTGAATATTGATGATGCACTTCCAGACCTGGACCTCCTCCCACCTCCACCTCCGCCCCCTCCAGCGGACCTGCCCCCTCCTGACGAAGAGTCCCCCTCCGCGATAGGGGAGTCACTCATTTCAGACTTAGAGCAGTTGCACCTGCCCCCTCCCCCACCCCCACCCCTGCCACAGGTACTGCCAACCCCCTGGTACCTGATGGAGCTCCACGGGTCAAAGGAGGGAGGGGCGGGGGGGGGGGTGCGGAGGCTTTCAAGATTTTAAGCCTGGAGGTTGTTAGGTCCCTTCTCCTACTCAAGGGCAGTCCCTCTTCAAAGCTCTTTCAGGCTGGTAAAAGTTGGACATGTTTTTCAAGGTCCCTGGAGAAGGGATGCCACACTCTTTCCACTTCAGTACTTCCTTCAGCTCTGAGGAGGACATTCCCCTGCATCTAATCTAAATCCTTCATCCTGCAGAGGAAACCCATCTCTAACCCTCTGCCCTTGACAGGGGCATTGTAGACATAGGAGGGTTCCAGGCCGAGGGAAACCACGACTCCAGGAGATTCCTTAGAAGCAGAAGGAAGTAGCATTGATGGGGTGAAGGAACCCAGAGCAAGGAGTTGGGAGAGCTGGCCTCAGTTTATGCCTCTGTACCAGGGGGCTCATGGAGGGGCTTTCCTGGTGGCTCAGCAGTGAAGAATCTGCCTGCCAATGCGGGAGATTCTTGGTCCAGGAGGATCCCACGTGCCACAGGACAGCTAGGCCTGGGCACCACAACTACTGAGCCTGTGCTCTGCAGCGGGAGGGGCTACCACAATGAGAGGCCCACGCACTGCAACTAGAGAGTAGCCCCCACTCCCTACAACTAGAGAAAAGCCCAAGCAGCAACAAGGCCCAGGCACAGCTGAAAATAATTATTAAAGGGGAGGGGGGCTAATTGTGCCTGGTGCCACCAGATGAGGGGCAGAGCTGTGTGGTGTCCCTGTTGGATGACTCTTCTCCCCTCTGTCCCCACAGCCCCTGGTGGAGGGGCCTCCACTGCAGCCTCGGCCCAGTCATCTCAAGCCCGCAGAGGAGGAGCTGCCGCCCCCCCCAGAAGAGCCCGTCGGCTTCCCTGAGAGAGAGGCCTCCACAGGTGTGGCCACTGTGTGGCCCACTGGGGCCCTTGTGGGACCAGCTTGGACTTGCGGGGGCAACTGGGAGAACAGGGACTACTGTGTCTGTCCCAGCTCACAGTGCAGTGATGGGCCTTATAGTTGTGAGGCAATTGTATTGTTACTGCCTTAACCTTTTTTCCTTTATAACTAAAATCTATTTAAATATTGATCTGCAAAATTTGCTATGATGGCAAAAATGGCTTGAATTTTTTCACTGTTTAAGTTTTTGAATATATAACACCCTTACATAGTAAAAATAAAAAGCACAAGGAACTTCTCTGGTGGTCCAGTGGCTAAGACTCTGCATTCCCAATGCAGGGAGCCCAGGTTCAATCTCTGGTCAGGGAACTTGATCCCACGTGCCGGAACTAAGAGTTTGAAAGCTGCAACTAAAGATCTTGCATGCCACATCTAAGACCCTGCGTGGCCAAATAAATACAGAGACAAATTTTTTAAAAATAAATAAAAATAAAAGGCATAGAAAAGCACATTGCAGATAGACAATCTGTTAATATCTTGTGCACATCCTTTCAGAGGTGTCTTTTGCATATGCAGGCAGATACAAATATATCCTTCCTCACAAGTAGGAGCAAGCTCTGCGCTGTTCTGCACTTTGCTTTCTTTTCTTCGTTCAGTCTTAGAACTCATTCGACATCAGAACATAAGGAGTTTCCTTGTTCTTTTTCGCAGATGCATAGTATTCCTTAGCTGGGCCTGACTTCGTGCATTTAACTGGTTGCCTGTGGACAGGTGCTCAGGTGGTCATGCTGAGTGAATTGCCTTGCACCTAGTCATTTTGCCCGTGTGCAAGTTCATGAGATAAATTCCTAGAAGAGGACACACTGTGATATTTTTGCCAAGTTGTCCTTGGTCATCCCCATCTACACTCCCACCAATGGTGTCAGAGTGCCCATCTGCTCACAGCTTCTCCAGCACCGTCTGTTACTCATTTAGTAAATGGCTATTAAGTTCCTACCACGTACCAAGGCCTCCTCTAGTCCCAGGTTATAAAGTAAATCTCCGGCTTCTTCCAGTGTTCTTATGGTTTCCCTTTTCACATTTGAATATTTGCCATGTTTGGAATTAGCTGGGTGTAAGCTGTCACGATGGAGCTCTTTGTCTTGTGTTGATTTTTTTGCAGATGGCAACTCATTTGTCCTAACACTACCCATCTGAATTTTAGCTTTTTCTTTTTTTTGGCCACACTCTGTGGCATGTGAGATCTTAGTTTCCCCACCAGGGATTGAACCCAAGCCCCTAGCATTTGAAGCACAGTCTTAACCCCTGTACCACCAGGGAAGCACCTTGATTTTAGCCTTTTAAAGGCCACACACCTTCCTTCTTAATGTCCCTCGTGATCCTCCCTATGAGCTGAGGCTGTGCTTCTAGCCTCTAGGGGTTTGAGGCAGAGACCTGGCACTCCAGATAAGTCCTGGGTGGTGACTGGGTACAGTTCTCCCAGGCTGGGCAGATCACAGCCTGTGTTTCCTCTACCCTAGATATCTGTGCCTTCTGCCACAAGACTGTGTCCCCCCGAGAGTTGGCTGTAGAGGCCATGAAGAGGCAGTACCATGCCCAGTGCTTCACGTGCCGTGTCTGCCGCCGCCAGCTGGCCGGGCAGAGCTTCTACCAGAAGGATGGGCGGCCCCTCTGTGAACCCTGCTACCAGGTAAGCCCAGGGCCATTCCCCAGGTGCCAGCACTGAGCACCTCTTTTCTTTCCCCACAACGATCTGGGGAGTTAGGCGCTAGTGACCCATTTTACAGATGAGGAAGCTGAGGCTCGGAGAGGAATTCAGCCAAGGTGTGTGCATTTCCCATGGCTGCTGTAACAAATGACCACAAACTTGGTGGCTTCAAACGATACACACTTATTCTTTAATGATTCTGGAGGTCCAAGGTCCAAAATCAGTTTTACTGAGTTAGAATCAGTGTCTTCCTCCCTCCAGAAGCTTTAGGGGAGAATTCATTTCTCACCTTTTCCAGCTTCTAAAAGCTGCATTTCTTAGCTCCTCTGTCCATCTTCAAAGTCAGCAGTGTGGCATCTTGCATCAGTTTCTTTTTTCTCTCTGTGTCAGGTCTCCCTCTGCCTTCCCCTTTTAAAGATACTCGCGATGACCTTTGGGGCCCATATGGATAACCCAAGTTGATCTCCCCATCCCAAGATCCTTAGCTCAGTCACACCTGCAAAGTCTCTTCTTTTTTCTTTTAACTTTTTGTTTTGTATTACAGTATAGTCAATTAACAATGTTGGGATAGTCTCAGGTGAACAGAGAGGGGACTCAGTCACACATGTTCACGTATCTGTTCTCCCCTAGACTCCCTGGTCATCTAGGCGGCCACATAAAAATTGAGCAGAGTTCCCTGTGCTGTACTTGTTGGTTATCCATCTTAAATATAGCAGATGTGTACATGTCCATCCCAAACTCCCTAATTGTCCCTTCCCCCCGGGAACCTTAAGTTCATTCTCTAGGGACTTCCCTGGCAATCCATTCGTTAAGACTCTGAACTTCCAATTCAAGGGACATGGGTGTGATCCCTGGTTGGGGAACTAAGATCCCACATACTGTGTGGCACAGCCAAAAAAACCAGTTCGTTCTCTAAGCCTATGAGTCTCCCCATCCCAAGATCCTTAACTCAATCATACCTGCAAAGTCTGTGTTTTTTTGGCTGCACTACACCACATGGGAGTGCTGAGTCCTTACCACTGGACCGCCAGGGAATGCCCTGCCAAGTCTCTTTTGCCATGCCAGAGAGTCACAGGCTCCAGGGCTTAGAACCTGGATACCTTTGGGGGCAGCATTCAGCCTGTCAAACTGTCATACTCTGGTCAGCGGTGGAGCTGGTGACCTCCCCCGGCCCCGGCTGGTTCTGGACCCTGCTTGTGGTCTTGCCACTCCCTCACCTAGAGCCATGAGGTTCCAGTGTGTGGTGTGTGATGGGGCATCTCTGGGTACCACCTGTAGTCTGGAAGCGCTAGTTTGGATGCCAAGGTGCTAGAATTGCTAACTCTCCAGTGGCACGTGGTGGCGTTTCTCCATGTGGTATACAGACCTCCCTTATGCATCCCTGGAGGTGCAGTCAACCTTACCTTGTCCTCAAAGATTGGTGGCGCCTAGCAATCTGCATTTTTAGCAAGTCTCTCCGGTGATCCTGATACACACTGAAGTCTGAAAACTTCTGATTTGAAGAGTTAGAACATTTGGAGTCGGGACTGTTTAGAAAACTCAGAATGACCTGATCCCAGGCAGCGAGGTGCGATAGGAGGAGAGAGGAGCCAGGTGTCCCACCCTGACCCTCTGACTCCATCAGTGTGACTCCTCTGATGTCCTTATGCTCTTCCCTAGCTTGGAGCCAGGCAGGGGTGAAGCAGTGGGGGGAAGAAGAAGGGGTGGGGGTGGGGTTTTAGCTGAGAGCATCCAGGAGGGGCTTCAGCAGCCCAGTAGAGGAGGGAAGCAGGAAATGCTGCCCCCACCTGACACATCTGTCCAGAGGAAATCAGGTTAAGATGATCAGGAGCACAGCCAGGACGGGGAAGAGACATGCAGGAGAAGAGGTAGATGAGTTAGCGGGGCGCCCTCTGCTCTGTCTCAGTAATACCCATCCCTTTCTCTCTCCTTTCTCTCTGTCATCCCACCTCATCCCAGAAGGGATTTGAGGTAGCTTGTAAGAATGTACATATAGAGACTTCCTGGTGGTCCAATGGCCCAGACTCCATGCTTCCAGTGCAGGAGGCCCAGGTTAGATCCCTGGTTGGGGACCTAGATACCAAATGCTGCAATCACGACCCAGTGCAGCCAAATAAATACTTTAAAAAAAAAAAAAAATGCACATAATAACTGTAATCAATAATAATGTTGTACACTTAAAACTTCATTAAGAGGGTAGATTTCATGTTAGGTATTCTTACCACAATAACACAAAAAAAATTTTAAGGACACATATAATATTATGAGAGGGCTTCCCAGGTGGCGCTAGTGGTAAAGTGCCCACCTACCAATGCAGGAGACATAAGGTTCAATCCCTGGATTGGGAAGATCCCCTGGAGGAGGGCATGGCAACCTACTCCAGTATTCTTACCTGGAGAATCCCATGGCCAGAGGGGCCTGCCAGGCTACAGTCCTCAGGGTCACAAAGAGTCAGACACGACTGAAGCAACTTGACATGCACACGTAATACCATGAGATATCAAATAAATTGATAAAACAGAGGAAATCAAGGTAGAAAGTGAGATGAGATCCAAGGAAAGTTAGTACTCCAAAAATATGTGAAAGACCCTTTTTTTTTTTTTTTTTAGTTGGGGGCTAATTACTTTACAATATTGTAGTAGTTTTTGCCGTACATCGACATGAATCAGCCATGGGTTCACATGTGCCCCCCCGTGAAAGACCCTTATACTCATTCCTAAAAGTGGAGCATGAAATTAGACTGTAAACTTCCAAGTGGCCAAATGGAAAATAGTAAGTTTCAAGATTTATCATCCATAAGATAAAAAGCATGACTATTCCTCTGGGAATGCCTTTTTCTGGTTCTAAAGCTTTAGAGAAATTTTTCCTATGGACCCTCTTGAGCCCTGGCCTCGAGTATTTCCTAATCACACACGAAAAAAATGTAGTCATAGCTTCATGGCAGGATTTCTCACTGTAAACCAAGGATACAGGGCCAAACTCAATCTAAGCAGCGTGGAGGTTCAAGGGTAGTAGTTAGGGTTCCGACTGCATGAATGTGAGCACCTCTCCTGTACCTCTGCCTCCTGGGCCCCTGTGGGTGGCTGGGCCAGTGTCCTTGGTGGCTTGGAGGGGGCACACCCATGGGCTGGCTCTGAAGTGATGGCCTTCTGTCCCAGGACACCCTGGAGAAGTGTGGCAAGTGTGGCGAGGTTGTCCGGGAACACATCATCCGGGCCCTGGGCCAGGCCTTCCACCCCTCCTGCTTCACGTGTGTGGCCTGCGCCCGGTGCATCGGGGACGAGAGCTTTGCCCTGGACAGTCAGAATGAGGTGTACTGCCTGGACGACTTCTACAGGTACAAGAGGGGGCCACACACTGGGTGGGGCACGGAGGACTGCGTGGGGCTCAGGTGGGATGGAGTTGCTGAGCCTGAGTGCTGGAGGCTGGGTCAGAGCTGTCCCGCCATCGCTGGGCCTGCAGAAACCACCACTGCCTGTTCCACATACCCTGTGTTTGAGTGACCACCTGCTTGCTGCTAACACTTTTTTTTTTTAATTGGAGTATAATTGCTTTACAGTGTTGTGTTTCTGCTGTATAACAATGTGAATCAGCTATACGTGTACATACATCCCCTCCCTCTAGAGCCTCCCTCCCACCACCCCATCCCGCCCCTGGAGGTCATTGCAGAGCACCAAGCTGAGCTCTCTGTGCTATACACTAGCTTCCCCTCTAGCTATCTATTTTACACGTGGTAGTGTATATATGTCAGTGTTACCCTTTCAATTCATCCCACCCTCTCCTTCCTCCGCTGGGTCCACAATTCCGAGCTCTACATCTGCGTCTCTATTCCTGCCCTGCAAACAGATTCATCTGTACCATTTTTCTAGTTTCTGTATATATGTGTTAATATATAATACTTGTTTTTCTCTTTCTGACTCACTGCACTATGTGTGACAGACAGACTCTAGGTTCATCCACATCACTGCAGATGACCCACTTCTGTTCCTTTTTATGTAGCTAACTCTTTTTGAGCAACTCGACTTGGGTTAGGCCATTTAATCTCAAAACTGTTAGTATAGGCAGGCACTATTAAAGCTTCTGTTTTAGCAAATGTGGAAACTGAGGCATGCAGTACATAAGTACAGTAAGTCCCCTACATACGAACCTTCAAAGATGCGAACATGCATCTGATTCCAGCAAGGCCCCAGAACCTGTGCCATTGTCAGGTATGAGTGAAACTGCAGCTTGCGCTCTGTCTCCTGTTGTTGGAGACGATCCTTCAGCTCTACCATCCTCCACCTCTTCTCCCTCCTCCATTCAGTAACTCTTTTTGCCTCTTCACTTGATGCCAGCCCCTGTAGGCCAGCTGTTGTATGTACTACTATACTTTTCAAGGTACTGTACCATAAGATTAGAAAATGTTTTCCCTATTTTTTGTGTTTGTTTTTAATGTACATATTTGTGTGAAAAGTATTATAAACCTATTATAATATAATATTCTATCACCGACTATGTTAGTTGGATAACTGTTGAACTTATGAACACGCTCTCGGAACAGAAATCATTTGTATGTAGGGGACTCACTGTACCTAAGTCTCCCTGATGGCAAGTACCGAAGCTTCGATTCAAACCCCGTCAACCTGACTTCAGGGCCTTGCTGTCAATCCCCAGACCACAGTGCCTCCCCTCGTAGCTAGAACTGTATGGAGCAGTGGTGACACACGTGTCCAAGAGGCCTTGTCCGTCACTGCCCAAAGGGAGAGACAGAAGCGCCTAGCAGAAAAGGAAAGAAGAAAAAGCAGTGATCTATGATACAAGACCAATGAAATGGGTTCACCCGAAACACACATGAGTTTTCTCTGCTTTCTCAAATTCCAGCGTTCCTCAGTCACTTCCTTCCCTTGGGCTAATTATAAGCTGGGAAGCTGGGTCTAATTACCCAGGTCTGCCAGGAAGAAATAGGCATTTGTGGTTGTAGCTCCAGGTGTAGTCACATAGCAACAGATTCAAAATAGCTCTGGGAGGTGAACCAGAGCCAGCCCAGGTTCTGACAGCTAATTTCTGCGGTCGTGGGTGTGAACGCCTCCTGAGCTTGGGTTTCTTTCTCTCTAGGAAGTTCGCCCCGGTGTGCAGCATCTGTGAGAATCCCATCATCCCCCGAGATGGGAAGGATGCCTTCAAAATCGAGTGCATGGGAAGAAACTTCCATGAGAATTGCTACCGGTGTGAGGTGAGTGGAACAGTGCTGATTTAATTAGATGTAGCTGGCCCAGTCCAATCACCACATGAGCCCTGTTGAGAGCCTGCTGTGTGCCAGGCCTTGGGCTGAAACAAGTCCAGGTGAGGGTTCTGATCTCAAATTGCTCACCATCCAAGACTTCCCTGGCGGTCCCATGATTAAGACGCTGAGCTGCCAATGCAAGTGGTGTAGGTTCGATCCCTGGTTGGGGAACTAAGACCCCACTTACTACATGGTGCAGCCAAAAAGAAGAAAATCGTTACCCCAAGCTATCTAATAGCAGAGACAAATAAGAATGGAAATAACTACAAATCTAGTCTTTGAGTTAATGATAGAAACCAAACTCAACCTGCTTCCTACAAGAAAGGGGATCTTAACAGGAAGGTTCTTGGTGGTGATGTCATTGATGACATCAAATGATATAGGGCTTTCTCTCTGTCTCTTGGTTCTGCCTTTATTCGAATGTTTGCTTCATTTTCTCTCCCTGTGCCCTGGCATTCTCTGTGGGGCAGGAGATACAGTGCGTGGTCATGGTTGGCTCAGATTTACATCCTTCCAACTTAGAAACCCCATCCAGTGATCCCATACAGTCCCAAGACCTCTGATTGACCCAACTTGGATCACATGGCCCATTCTGGATCAATCAGTGGCCAGGGGCTCTTACTGATAATCTCGGGGGCCAGGGAGGCAGCACTGTATGAAACCATTGGGATCGATTGTGTGCATGCTCAGTCACTCAGTCGTGTCCAGCTCTCTTCAAGTCCATGGACTGTTGCTCACCAGGCTCCATAGAATTTTCCAGGCAAGAATACAGAAGTAGGTAGCCATTTCCTCTTCCCAGAGGATCTTCCCAATCCAGAGATCGAACCTGCATCTCCTATGTCTCCTGCATTGGCAGGAGGATTCTTCACCACTGAGCCAACTGGAAAACCCCCTGAGCTGCCAGGGAAGCCCTGATACAACCATAGGAAGGACAAAAGGAATGCTGGGTAGACCCACATCACAGATGTCCTTTTAAGGTGCTATGAAAGAGCATGTATAAATCCGCTTTGGGGCAAAGAAGGCAGTAATTAAGTCAAGTGATCAAGATTGGTACAATCAAAGCACTCTTAATTTTATTTACTAATTTATTTTTGTCTCTGCTGGGTCTTCCTGGCTGCACAGGTTTTCCTCTAGTTGTGGCAAGCAGGGGCTACTCTCTAGTTGTGGTGCACAGGCTTCTCATTGCAGTGGCTTCTCTAGTTGGGTGTTCTAGGGTATGTGGGGTCAGTAAATTCAGTTCCCCAGCTCTAGAGCACAGGCTCAGTAGTTGTGGCTTAGTTGCTCTGAGGCGTGTGGGATCTTCCCAGATCAAGGCTCGAACCCGCGTCTCCTGCATTGGCAGGCAGATTCTTTACCTCCGAGCCACCAGAGAAGCCCTCAAAGGCACTCGTATAGGAGGTAGTGCTTAACCTGGGTTTTGCAGGATGAGTAGAAGTTTGCCACATAGTCCAAGGGGGAAAAAAGGTCCAGAAAGAGGCAAGGGCCTATGAAATCCTACTGTAGCACAAACGGCCTGAAGAATCAGAGGAAGTGGATGTTTCTAGGTGTGTCTGGAGTATAGACTGCTGGCTATAGAGTGAGGCCAGAGAGAAGGAAGGGGCCCTAGGTGCCAAGCTAAAGACTCAGCCTCAGGCTGCATGCAGGGAGTGGTGAGGCTGAGGTGGGGAGGCTGGTTAGAAGCTGGTACAGCAGTTCCAGCAAGAAATGCCTGGGGAGCCGCACAGGCCTCACACTCAGAAGGATCCTCTGTTTGCTTTGAAGCTCTGCTGTCGTTTTTTAAAATTCTTCATTTTTGAATAAGGGACTCTGCGTTTTCATTTTGCCCCAAACTCTGCAAATTATATAGTCAGTCCTGCCGGGCAGGCTCTTAAGAATCCACCCTTATCTCTTCCTGTCTTCCTCATGTCACTGATGTTTTGGTGATGATGACAAAGGTATCACCAAAGTGGGGACTCCCAGAGCAAATCTCTCTCTCTTTTTTTTTAATTTTAATTGAAGTATAGTTGATTTATAGTGCTATGTTAGTTTCTGGTGTACAGCAAAGTGATTCAGTTATACATATGTATGTTCTTTTTCATGGTCTTGCCTAGAAAATTCCATGGATGGAGGAGTCTGGTGGGCTACAGCCCATGGGGTCGCAAAGAGTTGGACACGACTGAGCAACTTCACTTTCACTTTCCATTATGGTTTATCACAGAATATTGACTATAGTTCTCTGTGCTGTACAATAGACCAAGTTGATACATCCTATATGTAATAGTTTGTAACAGAGCAAATCTCTTAATCAGCCAATGAGATTCCAAACATTTATTCACTCACATTTAAGCAGAGATCTGGAGCCAAGAAGCCAGTTTCACTGAGAGTAACCCAAGAGTTTAATCAAGAAGTTGACACACTGCTTTGTAATTATGTTGACGTATTGGTTATAGTTCAAAGTTTGGCTGGTAACACATCTTGAAAGAACAGCGATGGAATTCAGATGCTGTTATCCCTGCTATAGCCCACGTTTAGGTCCAGTGGCGACTGGCATTTCCGTGGGCCTGGATGGTGAGCAAATAAACCCTCCCTGCTTCTCCTTGATCAGCTTATCGGGAACATTGCCCAGGCTGCTGCTGTGAGTCAGAGTTTGGACTCTAGCAGCTGCATTTCAGAAAGTAAGGCTTCAACCTCAGTGGCCTGAGCAGATGTGGGTACTGTTTCTCTAGGAAAGGAAGTGGGTTTCAAGGTGCCGTCCACACTCTTCTCACCATTCCTGCCGTTTTTTTTGGCCACACTGCGCTGCCTATGATCTTAGTTCCTCAACCAGGGATCGAACCCACGCCCCCTGCAGTGGAAGCTCAGAGTCTTAACAACTGGACTGCAAGGGCATTCCCCATTCCTGCCTACCTTGTGGTCCATGTTATTTCTTAAAATTGCCAGAAGAGTAGCAATGCTTTCATACTCAGCTAGTATTTTTCAATATAAAATGCTTTCATACACATCACCTTGAAAAGTGGAAGTGTTAGTTGCACAGTCGTGTCGACTCTTTGCGACATCTTGGGCTGTAGCCCACCAGGCTTCTCTGTCCATGGAATTTTCCAGGCAAGAATACTGGAGTCGGTAGTCATTCCCTTCTCCAGGGGATCTTCCTAACCCAGGGATCTAACCCTGGTCTCCTGCATTGCAGCAGATTCTTTCCCATCTGAGCCACCAGAGAAGCCCCTTATTTAATCCTAATGATGAGCTTTTGATATGGGAGTTACTGTCTTCATTTAAGATGAGGAAACTGAGGGTGAACAAATTGGTTTTGCCCTGTGTTCTGGGCTGGGTCTGACAGCTTTCTGCCACCTGACAGCTCCTTCTCAGGCTCTGTGACTTGATCATAGTTGAGGTGTTTCTTCATTTGATTCTAATTTAGAAGAGGTCACATGAGCCCCTTTGGGACTTCAGGTTTGGCACTTGGTGCTCTCAGAATGCCAAACAAGTGGCTGTTAGGAATAGCACAGATCCTGGCATTAAGTAGCCCCGAGTCACCTTGAGAGACTCGAGGTGCAATTCCAGGGAAGAGACACACGAGGGCGCCCTCCCCGGCTGGCAGAGCTGGATCAGGATGTCTGTGACTCCCAAGTTGTCTCTAAGATCAGCCTTTCTGGTCTCATCCGTGAAGCTCTAGGGAACACCAGCCATGCCCTGAGCGGGTCTCTGGACGGTCATCATTCTTGTTATTTCCTGCATGTACCCAAGTGAGGCCCAGATGAGGCGCAGGCTTGTGGCAGAATGGTGAATTTAGCAAAGTCTGGGCCCCGAATCCCCATCCTCATTCTAAAATCTTTTGGGGATTAAAAAGCTGGAAAGATGAAGGTTTGTGCCAGGGTTGAAGCTGTGTTAACAGTGGAACAACAAAAAGACCCCTGGACTCTGAGCCTGAAAACCCGGTCCTATCCTAGCTCTGGAAACAGCTGTGACCTGGGGTGGATGCCATCCCTCTCTATACCTCAGAGAGGGCTTTTAAGACCCTTCCAGCCCTTTCCATGATCCCTTAGGGGGCTTCTCCACCAAAGGGCCCCCTCTTCTCCCAGTGTCCTGGATTCTCCTCTTGGGTGATTCAGTTAATTTCCTCCATGTATGCTGGCGAGTCCCACCTCCTTGGGCTCCACGCTGCAGGGTTCAGGCCTGGGGTGTCAGGCTCCGCGCTGCAGGGCTCAGGCCTGGGTCCATCCACATGTGTCTTGTTCCCGCAGGACTGCAGGGTCCTCCTGTCTGTGGAGCCCACGGACCAGGGCTGCTACCCGCTGAACAACCGTCTCTTCTGCAAACCGTGCCACGTGAAGCGGAGTGCTGCAGGGTGCTGCTGAGGGCACCCCCGGGCCGGGGGCTGTGGCTGCACACTAGCCCCGCTTGTCGGGGCCCCTCCCTAACTTGTGTCCCTTCCCGACCTGTTCTGGCATGCTTTCCTTCCAAGCCACATACAGGTACCAGCTTGCAGCTCCGCCCATCACTTCAGCCGCTGAGTGCCAGCCTCCTCCCAGCTCAGAGCACCCTTCAGACTCTCAGAGGTTCCTTCTCTCCTCTGGGCACCAGAAGGCTTTCGTACTGTGAGCATCATGCCCGGGGGTCCACCTCCACGGCTCTGGCCCCTCTTGAGTACTGGTCTCGACCTCCATTTCCAGGGGTCAATTGGGTGAGTCTCCAGCGGGCACCCTCTGTCCATAGTAATGATCCATGAGCTCTGAGGGTGCTGAGCTGGTAGAGTACAACCCCAGAGTCCTTTAAAAAGCACTATTTTTTAACATTTGAAGGTTAAATGATGAGAAACATACTTTGGGTTTTGGGGGAAGGTGAGGAAATACCTTCCATTGTTCATAAACGTACAAGATGGTGACCCTCCTGGTGGCACAGACTTCCCACCTTGGGGCCGTGTTGACATGGGGCTCAGGCCCAGGCATGAACCTGCACAGCAGCAGGGGCAAAGGGTGACACGCTGACACCCAAGGACAATGTCAGCAACTCCTCCACCTGCCTTCTGGTGCCTCCTCCTGTGTGCAACGGTGATTCTGCAGACACAGATTAAGTGCCCGTTGTTTGCCAGGGAGCGGAGCACAGGAGCCCTTGGGTGTTCCTCCTGCAGCCTTGATGGGGGCTGTGCTCACACACACACACACAAACACACACACACACACACCTCCAGGACGGTAACAGGGGTGTCCCCAACCCGTGCTCGGGCCCTACAGCCCAGGCTGCCCTGTGACCACTGCCCACTCAAGGCCACACCTCTAAGAGTCTTTTCCCTTTTAAGAAAAAATCACTTGTTGCTTTGTAACTTCTAAGACATTTTATAGGGCATGAACACATGAAGCAAAAGGTGCTTTCCTCTCTGGGGTCCTCTCAATGTACCACATGCTCTTAGGAGGATTCTCGGAGCTCCAAGTACCTGGAGGGTTTCTTTGTAGGGCCCCTTAAGGGCTTCAGACCAGAGCTGAGCTTCTCACCCGAAGCTTAGAGCAGCACGTCCCAGACTCCAGACATTCCCATAACCTCCACAATTTTTATCATATGAGGCCCTCCTGTTCTCTCACTTACTTAATATTTTCTTTAACTCAACATCCTTTTTCTTTTTACTCACTTACCAATTTAGTCTTATGTTAACTAAGCAATAATATATCCACACAGTCACATGTTGATGTGCTAGTTATACGTGAAAATAAATGCATAACGATTCAAACTTGGTCTGTGTTCCAAATAAGATCTCACCTCGTAAATGCTGGCCTTTGCTTAGTAACATCAGAAAAATCTCAGGACATCTGCTCTGTGTGCACGTGTGTGTGTTTGTGCACTCAGTTGTCTCTGACTCTGCAACCCCATGGACTGTAGTCCTCCAGGCATCTCTGTCCATGGAATTTTCCAGGCAAGAATACTGGTGCTGGTTGCCATTTCCATCTCCAGGGGAATCTTCCTAACCCAGGTATCAATCCTGCATCTCTTGCATCTCCTGCATTGGCAGGCAAATTCTTTACCAGCTGAGGCACCAGGGAAGTCCCCAGTGTGGCATGAATGTCCAGCATGTATCTGTACCCTCTGTCTCAAACTGGGGCTCTTCTCAGCAGGTAAAGGGACTCTTGTCCCTCCTGATGGCCAGCGATGCAGACTTACACCATCCAGCACACAGGTACAGCTGTTCTTGGACATGGCCACTGGCAGTGAAGCAGCTGCTGGGTGACCAGGGTGGGGAAGCCCTCCAAGGCCACCAAATTCTTTAGCAGAGTCAACACCACCCACCGGATGTGCTTTGCACATGGGCCACACTCCCCGTGAGCTTGCTCACCACCAGTTGGGCATGGTGAGCGCAACTCCAGAGAGAAGCATGTGGGACATGCTCTCAGTTCACAAAGCTGGGTTTATTATGCTGGCTGCAGCAGGGTAGGGTGGGGGGCTGCGCTGTATGAGGAATGCCAGGGCATCTTAGTGAGTGTTAGGAGGCTTGTAGAACATGGCCAGGTATTGAGGGATTTGGGGAGGACTTAAGGAAGCAGAGGTTTGCTCCAGATGTGTGCTGTCAGGAAGCAGCGGGCGTTCTATGGTTGAGAAACTCGGTTCATTGCTCTCCTGAATGAGACGCTGCAGCTGTGGTTGGTAGGAGAGCAGCAGTGGCTCACAGGATGGAGGGTATTGGCGATTCTGCCTGTTTCTGGTTAGTTGTGTTTGGAAGGGTGGTGTCTGGATGAAATTCTGGGGGATGTCTGTGTCTTCTGTGCCACCAGTTTATAAATCACTCCATAAAGGGATTCTTTCCCTGTGGTTCAGCTGGTAAAGAACCTGCCTGCTAATGCAGGAGACACAGAGATGCAGGTTCCATCCCTGGATCAGGAAGATCCCCTGGAGGAGGAAATGGCAACCCACTCCAGTATTCTTGCTTGGAGAATTCCATAGAAAGAGGACCCTGGCAGGCTACAGTCCATGGCATTGCAAGAAGTCAGATACAACTGAGCGCGCATGCACACACACACCACTTGTTGTTTGGTTGCTAAGTCATGTCCAACTCTTTGCAACCCCATGGACTGCAGCATGCCAGGCTTCCCCATCCTTCACTATCTCCTGGAGTTTGCTCAAACTCTTGTCCATTGAGTCAATGATGCCATCCAACCATCTCATCCTCCAGGGAGATTTCAGCAATGTAATGTAAGCTAGTCACGAAAAGACAAATATTGTATGAGTCCACATATGTGAGCTTAGAATAGGCATATTCATAGGATGGTGGGGTAGGAGTTTTGGGTGGTGGTATAGACAGTTGTTTAGTGAGCACAAAGTGTGAGTTTGCACAAAGAGAAGTGGTCTGGAGACGACAATGTGAATGTAGTTAATGCCACTGAGCTGTACACTTAAAACAGTTATGTATGTATTTTTTAAATTTTCTTTTGTATTATTATTTTTTTATGTTTGGCTGTGCTGGGTCTTCATTGGTGCGTGTGGTCTTCTCTGGTTGTGGTGCACGGGTTTCCCATTGCGTTGGCTCCTCTGGTGGAGCACAGGCTCTAGGTGCACGGGCTTCAGTTGTTGTGGCTCATGGGCTCAGTTGCCCACAGCATGTGGAATCTACCTGGACCAGGGTTCGAACCCGTGTCCCCTGCATTGGCAGGCAGATTCTTCCCTGGACTACCAGGGAAGTCCTGTGATTGGTAATTTTATGTTATGTACATTTTACCACAGTTAAATAATATACATAATTTAATGCTTGGAGACTGGGAGAGGAGCTAATAAAGTGACATAGGAGTCCTGAGGTGGGGGACGTACCCTGCCTGCCATTGGCCTCCTACGAAGGTTTTCCATTGTGTACAAATCCAGTGAGATGCTGCTGGCAGATCTGGGCTTCCTGAAGGCAGACCTGGCCTTCCTGAAGTGCCTTGCACGGCCACTAGAGAGCAGCATCAGCTAGTGAGCCAGGCACTGAGCCCTGGGGCACCCAACTCAAGCCTCTCATAGGGTCCTCAGCTTCTCTAGATGCGAAATGGAAATCATTCTTGCCTGCCAACTGCGTGTGGTTGCATAAGTAAGCAATGTGGCTATGGAATTGCTGCAAGCGGACCACACCATCTTGGAGGAAGACTGAATTCCTCATATGCCCGAACTCCTTCCTATTAGGAGGGCCCCCCTGGCAGTTCCCACGCTGCCACCACCGTAAGTCCCTATCTGAGAACCTGGGCTCAGTAAACACAGAATCGGGACAAAGGACAGCATGAGGTTGCTAGGGAACCCTGAGCCTTCCTGTTTGTCACCCTGTCCCCAGAGTCCCCCTTACCCGAGGCTACACCCAGCACATGCTGTCCCCTGCAGGTCAACCAAATGGTGCCCCCTACTCTGCTAGGGACACAAATGGTAGAAATGAGGGGTTAAATGAGAGCGGAAAGGGATTAGGATGGGGGAAAGAAGAGAAGGCTGGGCTGATAAAGAAGACTCTCAGAGACCACAGTACATTTTCAGAGAAATGGTTTTATTAAGTTACAGTGCCAATATTGTGAATACCTACTCATAAAAAACAATGATCTATGAAGTAGCTACTGTTAATATCCCAGTTCAAAGACAAGCTGCACATCATGGGAACGTCCCTGGTGGTCCAGTGGTTAAGAGTCCATGCTTCTACTGCAGGGGGTGCATAGTTGATCCCTGGGCAGGGAACTAAGATCCTGCATGCTACAAGGTGGGGAAAATAAAAGAGCAAACACAAACTGCACGTCAGAGAACCAGAGAGATGATTGTAACTGTCTAGGACTGCACAGCCGAGTCAGGATCAGAGTCCAGTAAAAACTACAAGCCAGTGTTATAGACCTATAACATATTCAAGAATGTTCCAGAGCCCATCATGTAACACAGATGCCCAAATCCAGCTAAAAACAATCTTAAATGTCTTGAGGCCTTCATTTTAAAAAGATGTTGATTTTAGGCTGTGGGCTTCTGCAAGTGAGGTGTACTTTCCCCAGTGCATTCGGAAAGGCTCTTGAATTCATGGTGTGTGAGTCACACTAATCTCATGAATGATCATCAGCTCAGAGACCTTGGAGTCTGCCCTAGCCATGACCTTCCTTTTGCAGAGGAAAAAAAAAAATGTGCTCTTTAGTGGAAAACTACAGACTGTCTACATGCAGCATGTCTTTTGAGTTAGTGGATTCTAGCCTTTCATCATCTTTGAGCTGTTTTACAGCCCTGTAAATTGAAGTAACTGATAAATTTATCCTGTTTTAGAGGTTTCCCCTATCCCCTTGTGGAAAAATCAGTTTCACCTCCGTCTGCCCATTCATTTCAATATTCCTGATCTATGAATGTGAGTGTTCTTCTGTTGTTGGTTATAACATCTTCCTGGTTCCCTTAAAAATTCAAATGTTTATCATATATTCATCTTTTTATCTATATGGAGTCATGATCTTACTTTTCCTTGAAAATGATCTTTTAATGAGGGCTCCTCGGGTGGCTCAGTGGTAAAGAATCTGCCTGCCGATGCAGGAGACGTGGGTTCGATCTCTGGGTCGGGAAAGTCCCCTGGAGTAGAAGATGGCAACCCACTCCAGTATTCTTGTCCTATTCTTGTTCTGTTTCCCATTGTCCATGGGAAATCCCATGGACAGAGGAGCCTGGTGGGCTATAGTCCATGGGGTTGCAGAGTCGGACATGACTGAGCACACAGGCACGCACGATCTTTCAACATCTGCATCAGATGTTTTGGACACTCCTTCCAGCCAGGAGAGATGGTGAGTGGCTTGTGACCTTTCTCACTGACCAGTTATGAAGCAGCAGGCGTGAGATTTCCCTGGCAGTCCAGTGGCTAAGATTCTGCCCTCCCAATGCAAAGGGCCTGGGTTCCATCTCTTTTTCGGGGAACTAGATCCTACATGCCGCAACTAAGACCTGGAGCAGTCTAATAAATAAAAAAGAAGAACAAGTAGCAGCAGGCAGGTGGCAGCTGCCTCTCAGAGCCTAGCTGAACAAGGCGGGTGGGGCAGGGAGGACTCTGCTCAGGTGCACAGGTGAGGTCTTTGCGAGACCTGGCTCTCCCTCTGGTTAAGCCTCTAACCAGCTACTTTCCCTGAAGACACAGCCTCTTTAGGCCTGAGAATAAGGAACAGCTGAGGGAACTGGCTTTCTGAGCTCTTGTTTGGGGCAAGGCTAGAGAGATGGGGTGCTTAATTACCCCTGACGTGGTTTCAGCAGGGGTAGGAAGCAGACAGAGGGAGACCTGGAATGGGCACTGGACCTGCCTAACCAGGAGGCCCAGGCTGTGACTGCCCGCCACTTGGGGGGCCAGGAATGGCCCGCACTAACAGATGCTGGGGGCTGGCCCCTTCCGCATGGAGTCCTCCCCGCACCTTCTCACATCTCCACCTTAAGAGTGAGGACGCTGGGGTCCAGGGAGATGCCACACACAGCCAGTGACCACGGGGGAGGACCACACCCGGGATTTCTCTCAGTCTGTAGAGCCTGCCCAAAGCAGGGTCAGGAGTGCCTGTCTTCCCTTGTTAAGGGGCCCAGAGAGTTAGGGGCTGGGCCTCCTCTAGACATAACCCTTAACAAGAACTTGGAGTTGAAGAGATCTGGGCGCCTCAGTAATGATGCCACGGACAGCTCTAACAACAACAGCTACCATTTCAGGGCCAGGAGATGTCTATAGACGTGGTCTCTTTTAGTCCTCACTCCCGCCGTGAAGTAATTACCTATGATCCCGGCCTTCAGACAAGGAAACTGAAGTTTATATTACACTGGTCTCGAGTGGCCTCGGCCTGCAATGGCTTGGACTGGGGCTTGGGTTCCCAGCCAGGGACTGGGCTGGGTCGCAGCAGTGAAAGCACCAGATCCTGGCCACTAGACCAGTGGTCAGTGACAGGGGCCCTGGCCCTTAGGCTTTGCAGAAAAGAATTCCCACAAAGACGGAAAGCAGTGAAGCAAGTAAAGTGTTTATTAGAAGGAAAAAGCACAGTACGTGTGGATAGGCAAACGGGCAGGCTCAGAGGGAGAGTCCCTGAGTTGCTGAGTCATGCCCTCATGGTAGTTTGAATTACTTTCATGGGGTATTTCTTCTGGGTTTTCTTTGGCCAATCAGTTTGACTTGCCTGGCTGACAGTCCATATCTGGTATATCCCAGGATCCTCCCAGGTGTGCGCATGCCTCTGTTAGCCAAAATGGATCCTACCAAAAAGGGGTCTGGGGTAGAACATCCCTTGACATCCTCTTTGGCCTCCAAGGAGCCTTTTCTGCACATATGTGGTCAAGGAGGTCACCTGACTTCAGGAGTGAGAAATATGTGGTCTGTGCAGGGTCCAGCCTCCTCCCTTAATTGACCTACTATTCTTGGAGTTTTGGTCACTAGAGAATGAATCTCTAATTGCTTCATCCTGGAGGGCGGGGGGGCGGCCCATCTGCCTCTTGCCTCAACACCAGGGGTGGATTCTAGCTCCAAATGTCAGGACCTAATCCCTTTCCACCACTGCTTTCACCTCCTAACTAGTCACTCAGTCCTCCCATCTCTTATTACTTCATCTGTGAAGAAACTGATTATTTCCTGTAAACAAGGATATCACAGTCATCAGTGACTGCAGCCCTCCAACATGAGCCAAGGGCTTCCCTTGTAGCTCAGTTGCTAAAGAATCCGCATGCAATGCAGGAGAGCCTGGTTCAATTCCTGGTTTGGGAAGATCTGCTGGAGAAGGGATAGGCTACCCACTGTAGAATTCTTGAGCTTCCCTTGTGGTTCAGTTGGTAAAGAATCTGACTGCAATGCGGGAGACCTGGGTTTGATCTCTGGGTTGGGAAGATCCCCTGGAGAAGGGAAAGGCTACCCACTCCAGTATTCTGGCCTGGAGAATTCCATGGGGTCGCAAAGCAAAGAGTCTGACACAACTGAGCCACTTTCACTTCACTCAGTGTGAGCCAGTGAGCCCTGAGGATACTCAGGAAGGAAAGAATACCTGCCAGCTAGCAGCCATCAGACTGCAGCCACTCCCCACACTGAGCCCTGAGGAAACTCAGGGTGTGAAAACACAGGATACTAGCCCCAGATAGCTGAGGTGCATATCAAGGGAATGATTTCAGTGAGCCCAACACTCTTGCATCTTCCCATACACAGAAAAGTGCTACATTCCTTAATTTGGGATATCTGGTTTTCTTCAATTAATCACAATCTTTAAAAAAAAAAAAATCCATAAATTTTTTATGTTTGACTACCCTGGGTCTCCATTGCTGTGTGCAGGCTTACTGTTCATTGAGGTGCATGGGCTTCTCATTGCAGTGGCTTCTCTAGGGCATACAGGCTCAGTAGTTGCAATGCACAGGCTTAGATGCCCCACGGCATGTGGAATCTTCCTGGACCAGGGATTGAACCCATGTCCTCTGAATTGGCAGGTGGATTCTTAACCACTAGACCACCAGAAAAGTCCAACAATAATCTGTTGATGTTCATACTATCTGCCCTTTGTCACAAGACTTCTGTGTAACCTAACCCTCCACCCTACACTCACACACACACACACACACACCCCTCACCTTGCCTCTGTGGAGCAGTTCTCCCAGAGTTACTTGAGATTCTGCCTCTTGGGCTTAAATCCTAAAAATTTCCACTGAATAAAACATAACTCTCAACTTTTAGGTTGTGAATATTTTTTTAAGCCTACATCTGTAAAACGGAGATAATTATACTTTCCTCATCACAAATAGCATATGACTAAATGCAATGTGATTCTCTGGATTGGATCCTGGAATGGAAAAAGGATATTTAGTGGAAAAACTGGTGAAATCGGATAAAGGTTGGAGTTTGGTGCATAGTTTTGTACCAACATTGGTTTCCTCATTTGAACAAATGTGCCATAGTTATGTAAGATGTTATCAAAAAGGAAGCTGGTGAAGGGTGTAAAGTAACTAACTCTCTCTGTGTTCTTTGTAACATTTCTTGAAGTCTAAAATTATTCCAAAATTAAAAGTTTATTATTTTAAAAAGTAACTGGACAAAAGAGAAGGCTGTGACCTCTGGGAGGCACTGCCTGTTAGTGACAGGAAAACACAAGGACCAGAGGAGGCCATCAGAGGCTTTTCTGCAGATGGACCTGTTTTGCTGGGAGGAAGGGACATATATGGAAAAGGGAGGGGGAACGCACTGCTGAAGGAGAGGGCAAGGAAGGCGAGGCGGGGGACCCAACCCAATTTATGTGGATTTCTGTTCTTGATTGTTCCCAGGATCAGAGCAAGACCCCGGTGGGGTGGCCCCAGATGGGTTCTGGCCAGGCAGGCAGTGTAAACAAAGCTCTGGGGCTGTCATTCCCCTTCCCATGTGGCCTGGGAGTCCTGGGGTGAGGCGGGGGAAGTGCTGGGGCTCCCTCCACCCCAGCAACCAGGAGATAAATGCCAAATGAGAAGTGGGTGATGAGGGGTCTCAGAAAACCAGGGTGACCTTTAGCTAGCGTGGGTGGCAGTTTTTTTCTGTTTTCCTTTCCCTAAACAGACCAGTTCCTCTGGGAAAGAAAATACAACACAGCCCAGGAATCTTGAGCTGTTTCTTTAAAGCCAGCGGAGCTCTTGCAAAGTTCAGGTTCACAGGGAGAGACTGGCTGAAGCAAGAGAGAAACCTGAGAGGCATTAGCCTGAGGCCTGATCAAAAGGCAGATCCAGGAAGGCCAAGGAGGGTTATGAAAGCTCTGTGAGTCATCAGCCAGTCATCTTGGGGCTGTGGCCTCACTGAGCCCAGCTGGAACCTCCCTTGAAAACCCACACCCCTCCATCAGCACCCCACCCCCACCTCTGGGCAGGGCAGAGCTCTGGGGTGGCCTACAGCTTGCCTGGAGCTTCCACTTCATTCATTCATTAGTTCATTCATTCAAATATTCTTGGACCCCTTCATTATACCAGCCACTGCCCTTGGCACAGAACTCAGTTTAATGAGAGAGGCAGAAAACAGAACAGGCTCTGCTGGGGGACACACACAACTGGAAGGTAGGGAGAGGAAAGCTGGAGAGAGCATGACACCCACTCAGGAGTGGGGGTCAGCCAGGGAGCTGCCATTTCAGAGCACTCCAGGTGCTTGCTCTCCGAGCAGGGCAGCTGCGTGTGGATGGGAGTGTGGGAAGGAGCGAGAACGAGGTCTAGCCAAGGGCAGGACCAAACCAGCAAGGGCCTCTTGGACTGTGGATGATGGTGGGACTTTATCCCTGAGAGCCTGAGATGGAGGCACTCAGGTGGAGGCATCCTGAGCCCTGGGAGAATTCCAGAGGCTGGGAACCAGAGGACATGGAGACCAGCTGCCCATTCTCACAGAAGTGGAGGCTGGAGCCCAGAGAAGGTGAGGCCTGCCGGGCTCACACAGCAGGCCAGCACCATTCCCAGCTGTCCTGATTTCCGAAACAGGCTTTTTCCCATCCCTCCCACTTTATTATCTTCCAAGACTTACTTGCAGACCCAGGCAGGTGCCTGCAAACATCTCGAGGAGGAGGAATGAAGGGTGTGGGCAAGAAAATTGGACCAGTGTTTTGAATAGGCTGACCCAGGGCGGATGATCCCCTGGGGGAAGGCGGACAGGCTTCCGACAGGGTTGAGAGTTGACTTGCCCCAAAGAACGATGTGAGTCACTGGAGAGCAAGGCTCACACTTCCTCCTTCCTCCCAGCTTTGGTCTCAGTTCCATGGGAGGAGGCGCAGCCTGGATTCCTGGGGGCGGCCCTCCTCCTTGAAGGTCCAGATTGAGGTGCCAGCTATCTGCACCCCACACAACTCCTCCACATTCCCTTTCTGAGGCCCTGGTAAGTTTCCGTCTTGGCCCCTGGTCTGACTCAGGCTCAGCCCATCATGTGGACATTGGCTGCAAGAAGGTGCAGCCTCCTCGTTCTCACTCGGAGCTCAGCCACACTTCCTCTGCCCTGGGCTACATCTCCTTCTCTTTCTCCAGAGGTTGAGCCGCTCTGACAAAGAGCCCCTGGCTGCCCAGCCAGTGGAAAAAAATACTGACTGCAGGGAAGGTATCTTTGGAGACCGGGTCACCAGGAGCCCCTGGATGGAAGACCAGAGATAATGACCCCCTGAAAGTGAAAGTCGCTCAGTTGTGTCCCACTCTTTGCAACCCGGTGGATTATACAGTTCATGGAATTCTCCAGGCCAGAACACTGGAGTGGGTAGCCTTTCCCTTTTCCAGGGGATCTTCCCAACCCAGGGATCGAACCCAGGTCTCCTGCATTGCAGGCAGATTCTTTACCCTATAGCTATCACCGATTGAGGGCCTATGATGTATCAGGTGATAATGCAGCCAAGAGCCCCAGGAGGCAGAAATATTCGTGTCCTCGTTTCACAGAGAGGAGAGAAGGTGGACCATAGTCACAGGGAGTGAATGACTATGACATCCAGGCAGCACCAGGCAGCACCCAGGACCCACTCAAGACTGAAGTCATGGATTTTATTTTTTAGATAGTTATTTACTTATTTATTTGGTTACGCTGGGTCTTAGTTGTGGCATGTGAACTCTTAGTTGCAGCGTGTAGGATCTAGTTCCCTGACCAGGGGTGGAACCCAGGCCCCCTGCATTGGGAGTGAGGACTCTGAGCCACTGGACCACCAGGGGAGTCCTAGGTCATGGATTCTAAGTGGGCGGCTGACAAGGTGGTGTGTTTTGCTCCAGCTGCATCCAGCCACCCAGGTGAGGCGCAGAGTGGGCGGAGAGCTGGGTTTGATGCTTGTTGGGGTTTCAACAGGAGCTGGGAAAGTTGTACAGGTAGGAAGAGCGGTGAGGAAGGAGGGGCCAAGGTTCAGGGAGCAGGGATGGGGTTCTTGACAGTTGGGGTTGGGGAACCCGAGAGAAGGAGGAGGGGAGGGGAGGGGCAGAGGTCAGTCAGTGGAACTTAAGGAGACATTAGTGCAGATGTTAGTCCTGGGCTCTGAACCCTGGGGTGGCCTCTGCTTGCAGGATGAGTTGTTTGCTCCTTGTTGTGTCCTTGGTCCACAGTCTACAGGGAACAGGCCCTCCCTGAATATTTATGGAGTGAGAGAGTGGCTACTAGGGGGAATCTGGAGTGGGGTCACTTTCCTCTTTCTACCATGGTGTTTTATTTTTCTTTTCTTGAAAATTTTTAAAACTTTATTTGTTTGTTTTTGGCTGCTCTGGCTGAGCAGAGGCTCTAGGCACATGGACCTCAGTAGCTGCAGCTCGAGGCTCTAGAGCACAGACTCAATAGTTGTGGTGCATGGGTTTAGTTGCTCCTCAGCATCTTCCTGGACCAGGGATCGAACCTGTGTCCCCTGCATTGGCAGGCAGATTCTTATCCACTGCGCCATCAGAGAAGTCCTACTAGGTGTGTTTTAAATTTATATATTTATTTTTGGGTGTACCAGGTCTTTGTTGCTGGGAGAGCTTTTCTCTAGTTTCGGGGAATAGGGGCTACTCTCCAGTTGTGGTGCAAGGGCTTCTCTTTGCTGCGTTTTCTCTTGTTGCAGAGCACAGGCTCAAGGGCCCTTGGGCTTCAGGAGTTGCAGCACGTGGGCTCAGTAGTTGCGGCTGCCAGGCTCCAGAGCACAGGCTCAATAGTTGTGGCGCGTGGACTTAGTTGCTCTGTGGCATGTGGGATCTTCCCAGATCAGGGGTGGAAGCCTTGTCTCCTGCGTTGGCAGGCAATTCTTTACCACTGAGCCACTGGGGAAGCCCACTGCCATGTTTGTTTGTTTTTAAATAACAGCTTTATTGAGCTATAGTTTACATACCACAAAATCCAGCCTTTTAAAGTTTTTTTAAACAGTAGTTTTGTTTATATTCAGGGCTTCCCTGATGGCTCAGCTGGTAAAGAATCCGCCTGCAATGAGAGAGACCTGGGTTTGAGCCCTGGGTTGGGAAGATCCCCTGTAGAAGGGAACGGCTACCCACTCCAGTATTCTGGACTTGAGAATTCCTTGGACTGTATAGTCCATGGAGTCACAAAGAGTCGGACACGACTGAGTGAATTTCTCTTTCACTTTGTGTATATTCACAGAAATATACAGCCATCATCACTATCTAATTTCAGAATATTTGCGTGCTAAATTGCTTTAGTCATGTCCGACTGTTTGCAACCCAATGGACTGTAGCCCACCAGGCTCTTCTGTCCATGGGATTCTCCAGGCAAGAATACTGGAGTGGGTTGCCATTTCCTCCTCCAGGGGATCTTCCCAACTCAGGGATGGAACCCAAGTCTCTTATGTCTCCTGCATTGGCAGGTGGGTTCTTTACCACTGAGCCACCTGGGAAGCCCCTCAGAATATTTGATCACCCCCCAAAAGAAACCGCAGACCCGTTTTTCCCTATCCCCTCAGTCCCTGGCAACCAGTAATCTACATCCCATGCATTTGCCTCTTTGGGACATTTTTATCAGTGGAATCACACAATATACCATCTTTTGTGTCTGTCTTCCTTCACTTAGCATGTTTTCAAGGTTCACTCATGTTATAACTCGTGTCAATACTTCATTCCTTTTTATTGTCAAATAATATCCCATTGTATGAATATACCACATTTTGTTTATTCGTTCATTAGCTGAAGGCACTTCAGTTGTTTCCATTTTTTTGACTATTACGAATAATGCTGCTATAAACATTCATGAACAGTTTTTTTTTTAATATGTTTATTCTTATTTATTTGGCTGTGTCAGGTTGTATTTGTGGCACATGGGATTTTTTTTGTCATGGTGCATGGGCTTCTCTAGTTGTGGTGTGGGGGCTCCAGAGTGCACATGCTCAATAGTTGCGGTGCTTCGGCTTAGTAAGTTGCTCTGAGGCATGTGGAATCTTAGTTCCCTGACCAGGGATCGAACCCACATCCCTTGCATTGGAAGGTGGATTCATAAACACTGGACCACCAGGCAACTCTCTCATGTACCTGTTTCTGTGAAGATACATGTTTTCATGTCTCCTGGGTATGCATCTGGCCAAGAGTGGAACTGTTGGGAGAATTTTTACATTGTTTCAATTTTTAACATAATTCTTTGTTAAAAATTAAAAGATTCCTTTTCTAAAAAGATGAGCTGAATCCATAGAAAAAAATAATGGAATAATATTTGAGATAGGAAAGAGGTAAGGATAGGTGGGGAGCTGAGACTGAGGCTACCACCTGGTTGGTGAATGACTTTGAGCAAATTCCTGCCCTTCTCAGGGCCAGACCTGTGAAATGAGGGTGGGGCAGGGTTGGGCAGGGCAGGAGCAGAGGGTTGAGCTGGAATGAAGATTTTTCAGGCCCCACCCAACTCTGACAGCACAAGGTCTTGAAACTGGATGGGTTTCCACACCTGGTTAGAGAAACAGATGAAGGGAATGATCTGGCCTTTTGAGTTCTCTCCCTGAAAGAATAAAGAACATGATGTAAGTATTCCAGGCAACAAGCCAAATTCAACCTAGAAGAATGTTTTAGGTCACTCCCTCTTCAATTCTTCAGTGAGATGAAGAGGTATTTCACTCTACCTGACATTTATCTTCCACTCTAAAACAATCTCAAACTAAAATGTGCATAGGAAATCCTGGGGGCAGGGCTGAGCTGGGGGGAAATCCTGGGGATCTTAATAGTCAAATGCTGAATCCACAGGGCTGAGATTCTGCAATTCTAAAGACCTACCAAGTAATGTCAGTGCAGCTGGAGAAGACTCTTGAGAGTCCCTTGGGCAACAAGGAGATCAAACCAGTCAATCCTAAAGGAAATCAACCCTGAATATTCATTGGAAGGGCTGAAGCTGAAGCTCCAATACTTTGACCACCTGACGCGAAGAGCTAACTCATTGAAAAAGACCCTGATGATGGGAAAGATTGAGGGAAAGAGGACAAGGGGGTGGCAGAGGATGAGATGGTTGGATGGCATCACTGACTCAATGGATATGAGTTTGAGCAAACTCCAGGAGACAGTGAAGGACAGGGAAGTCTGATGTGCTACAGTTCTTGGGGTTGCAAAGAGTTGGACATGACTTAGTGACTAACCAACAGCAACCACAAGCTGATATACAGCCCATGATTTATTTACTTACTTATTATAATTTTAAAAATTATCTATTTATTTTGTTTTTGGCTGCACAGGCTCTTTGTTGCTGCACGTGGGCTTTCTCTAGTGGCAGAATGCGGGGACTACTCTTCGTTGCCCCGCTTGGGTTTACTCCAGTGTCTTCTCTTGTTGTGGAGCATGGGCTTGGTTCCTCTGTGGCATGTGGGGTCTTCCCAGACCAGGGATGGAACCACGTTCCCTGCATTGGCAGCCGGATTCTCAACCACTGAACCACTCAGTTCAGTTAAGTTCAGTTCAGCTCAGTCGTATCCGACTCTTTGCAACCCCATGGACTGCAGCACGCCAGGCTTCCCTGTCCATCACCAACTCCCAGAGCTTACTCAAACTCATGTCCATCAAGTCGGTGATGTCATCCAACCATCTCATCCTCTGTTGTCCCCTTCTCCTCCCACTTTCAATCTTTCCCAGCATCAGGGTCTTTTCCAATGAGTCAGTTCTTCACATCAGGTGGCCAAAGGATTGGAGTTTCAGCTTCATCATCAGTCCTTCCAATGAATATTCAGGACTGTTTTCTTTTAGGATTGACTGGTTGGATCTCCTTGCTGCCCAAAAGACTCTCAAGAGTCTTCTCCAACACCACAATTCAAAAGCATCAATTCTTCGGCACTCAGCTTCCTTTATAGTCCAACTCTCACATCCATACATGACTGCTGCAAAAACCATAGCTTTGACTAGATGAACCTTTGTTGGCAAAGTAATGTTTCTGCTTTTTAATATGCTGTCTAGGTTGGTCATAGCTTTTCTTCCAAGGAGCAAGCATCTTTTAATTTCATGGGTGCAGTCACCATCTGCAGTGATTTTGGAGCCCCCCAAAATAAAGTCTCTCACTGCTTCCATTGTTTCCCCATCTATTTGCTATGAAGTGATGGGACCAGATGCCATGATCTTAGTTTTCTGAATATTGAGTTTTAAGCCAACTTTTTCGCTCTCCTCTTTCATTTTCATCAAGAGGCTCTTTAGATCTTCTTCAATTTCTGCCATAAGGGTGGTGTCATCTGCATATCTGAGGTTATTGATATTTCTCCTGGCAATCTGATTCCAGCTTGTGCTTCATCCAGCCTGGCATTTCACGTGATGTACTCTGCAAATAAGTTAAATAAACAGGGTGACAATGTACAGCCTTGATGTACTCCTTTCCCGATTTGGAACCAGTCTGTGGTTCCATGACCAATTCTAACTGCTGTTCTTGACATGCATACAGATTTCTCAGGAGGCAGGTCAGGTGGTCTGGTATTCTCATTTGTTTAAGAATTTTCCACAGTTTGTTGTGATCCACACAGTCAAAGGCTTTGGCGCAGTCAATAAAGCAGAAGTAAGATGGCGAAGCAGAAGGACATGCGCTCATCTTCTTTGAAAACTCCAAAACTACAACTTGCTGCTGAACAACTGTCGACTGGAGAAAGTTGGATCTCACCAAAGAAAGATACCCCACGTCCAAGGGCAAAGGAGAAGCCCCAGCAAGACAGTAGGAAGGACGAAATAGAGTTTAGAATCAAACCCCTTACCTGCCAGAGACACTCAGAGGGCTCAAACAAAACTTGTGCTCACCAGGACCCAGGGACCCCACAGAGACTGAGCCAGAATGTGCTTGAGTGTCTCCTGCCAGGGTACGGGTCAGCAGTGGCCTGCCACAGGGGCAGGGGCTCTGGATACAGCAGACCTGGGTATGGCATAAGCCTTCTTGGAGGAGGTCACCATTAACCCCACCATAGAACCACCAGAACTTACACAGGACTGGGGAAACAGACTCTTGGAGGGCACAAACAGAACCTTGTGTGCACTGAACCACTAGGGTAGCCTAATTATTATAATTTTTATTGGAGTATAGTTGATTTACAATATTTGTTAGTTGTGTTAGTTGCAGGTGTACGGCAAAGTGAACCAGTCATGCATATACATATATCCATTCTTTTTAGATTCCTTTCCTATATAGCCCTTCACAGAGTATTGAGTAGAGTTCCCTCTGCTATATAGTAGGACCTTATCAGTTACCAATTTTAATAGCAAGGCTCTATGGAATTCCCTGAGAGTCCAGTGAGTTGTTAGGATTCCACACTGCCACTGTAGGGGGCTAGGGTTCAATCCCTGATTGGGGAACTAAGATCCCACAAGCCATGCAGCATGGCCAAAAAAAAAAAAGAAAGGAATCAAATAAACAGTAAGACTTTATTCCTCCTACATGAGGGAATGAAATAGCACTTTACAATTTTGCCATTATCCATTAGGGAAAGCTACCCTATTGCATGTATTTTGATGAATCTCTCATAGTTATGATTAGGTGAGTGAGAGAACAAAATGCTTATGCCTGTCCCAGAAAGAGCGTGAGGGAAAACAACGTCATTTTGTCCTTGCAATAATCCTATGAGATTAGAAGGTGGTACCCATTTTGCAAATGGGGGGGTGCGGGCGTCTTCAGAGAGGGTGAGCAAATGTCAGAGCTATGGTTTGTTCTACAGTCTGACTCCAAACCCAGTGCCCTCTCCCCCACACTGCCTGGTCCCCACTTCCCTCTCTCCCACATCTCTGGAACTGCCATTCAGCCCTGGATTTGGAAACAGTTGCAAGCTCTAGATAGAAAAGGGATTGAGGATATCTAAGTGCCGGGATCTGCTCCTGCAGACATGCAAATTTATGTGACAAGGACGTTCCAGGCAGCAGCATTTATAAGAGAGAAGAGCTGGAAACTCCGTTAGAAACACATGGTAGAACTGCTCAAAGATGACTTAAAACCGTAGCAACTGCCTTCTTGTTAGCTTGCATCACCTGTCATTTCTTTCTTGATTTTCATTACTACCTCTCGTTTGTTTCTGTCTATGTTTGTCTCATCTACTAGAATGTCAATTCTTGGAAGTCAAGAACATGGCTGGGTTCCTAACGTCAGTGTTCAATCATTTTTGTGGAATGAATGAACCAAGCATTTTGAGATAGCAAGTTAAAAGGTCATTGCAGGATGTTGTGCACAGGAGACCATTTTTGTTTTAAAAAATGTTTGAGTGCAAGTAGAGAAAAATCTGTAAGACTGAATATTAATAACTTTGGGATTGGGACTGGGGATTAGGTGGGGATGATTCTCGTTTTCCATTATTTCAGTTTATTTTTTACTATGAACATGAACTTCCTTAGTAATAATAAAAGTACATGTTTTTTTAAAAAAAATAATATTCCAGACTTTTATCTATAGGTGCCAACACTGATGTCTGGAGATGTTTATTCCAGCATTATTTATAGGGGCAAAAAGTAGAAATTATCATCTGCCCGTTTTAAAAGGGCTTCCCAGGTGGCGCTAGTGGTAAAGAATCCACCTGCCAATGCAGGAAACATGAGAGACTCAGGTTCGACCCCTGGGTCAGAAAGATCCCCTGGAGGAGGGCATAGAAGCCCACTCTAGTATTCTTGGCTGGAGAATCCTATGGACAGGGGAGCCTGGTGGGCTACAGTTCATGGGGCCACAAAGAGTTGGACACGACTGAAGCAAATTAGCATGCATGCAACACAGGACTCCATTCCTCTGGAGATCCCACAGATTCCGAATGCTTCCTTTTTTTGTTTAGTGGCTCAGTTGTGTCTGACTCTTTGCAACCTCATGGACTGTAACCTGCCAGGCTCTCTGTCCATGGGATTTTCCAGGCAAGAATACTGGAGTGGGTTTCCATTTCCTTCTTCTGGGGATCTTCCCAACCCAGGGATTGAACCTGCAGCTCCTATCACATCTCCTGCATTGCAGATGGATTCTTTTACTGCTGAGCCACCAGGGAAGCCCTAGAATGCATCCTTTACTAAATCAATATAGTATTTTTTTTTTAATTGAAGGGTAATTGCTTTACAGGATTTTGTTGTTTTCTGTCAAACAACATGAATCAAACATAGGTGTACATATGTCCCCTACCTCTTGAACCTCTCTCCCACCTCCCTCCCCACCCCACCCCTCTAGGTGGTTACAGCCCATTTGAGTTCCCTGAGACATACAGCAAATTCCCATTAACTATCTATTTTACATATGGTAATATAAGTTTCCATGTTACTCTCTCCATACACCTCACCCTCTCCTCCCGTCTTCCCATGTCCATAAGTCTGTTCTGTCTGTTTCTCCATTGTTGCCTTGGAAATAAATCCATCAGTACCATTTTTCTAGATTCCATATATATGTGCTAGTATACAATATTTATCTTTCTCTTTCTGACTTACTTCACTCTGTATAATAGGCTCTAGGTTCATACACCTCACCCTCTCCTCCCGTCTTCCCATGTCCATAAGTCTGTTCTGTCTGTTTCTCCATTGTTGCCTTGGAAATAAATCCATCAGTACCATTTTTCTAGATTCCATATATATGTGCTAGTATACAATATTTATCTTTCTCTTTCTGACTTACTTCACTCTGTATAATAGGCTCTAGGTTCATCCACCTCATCCACTCAAATGCATTTCTTTTTATGGCTGAATAATATTTCATTGTGTATATGAAGCACAACTTCTTTATCCATTCATCTGTCAATGGACATCTAGGTTTCTTCCATGTTCTAGCTATTGTAAATAGTGCTGCAGTGAACAATGGAATACATGTGTCTTTTTCAATTTTGGTTTCCTCAGGGTATATGCCTAGGAGTGGGATTGCTGAGTCATATGTTGGTTTTATTCCTAGTTTTTTAAGGAATCTCCATATCGTCTTCCATAGTGGCTGTATCAATTTACATTACCACCAACAGTGCAAGAGCATTCCCTTTTCTTCACACCTTCTCCAGCATTTATTGTTTGTAGACTTTTTGATGATGGCCATTCTGACTGGTGTGAAGTTATATCTTATTGTAGTTTTGATTTGTATTTCTCTAATAATGAGCAATGTTGAGCATCTTTTCACGTGTTTGTTAGCCATCTGTATTGGAGAAATGTCTATTTAGGTCTTTTTCCCACTTTTAGATTGGGTTGTTTGTTCTTCTGGTATTGAGTCGTATGAGCTGCTTGTATATTTTGGAAATTAATCCTTTGTCAGTTGTTTCATTTGCTATTATTTTCTCCCATTCTGATGGTTGTCTTTCCACCTTGTTTATAGTTTCCTTTGCTATGCAAAAACTTTTAAGTTTAACTAGGTCCCACTTGTTTACTTTTGTTTTTATTTCCATTACTCTAGGAGGTGGATCATAGAGGATTTTGCTTTGATTTACCTCTTTGAGTGTTCTGCCTATGTTTTCCTCTAAGAGTTTTATAGCTTCTGGTCTTACACTTAGGTCTTTAATCCATTTTGAGTTTATCTTTGTGTATGGTGTTAGAAAGTGTTCTAATTTCATTCTTTTACATATAGCTGTCCAGTTTTCCCAGCACCACTTACTGAAGAGGCTATCTATGTCTCATTGTATATTTTTGGCTCCTTTGTAAAAAATGAGGTACCAATAGGTGTGTGGATTTATTGGGCTTTCTATCTTGTTCCATTGGTCTATATTTCTGTTTTTGTGGCAGTACCATACTGTCTCGATGACTGTAGCTTTGTAGTATAATCTGAAGTCAGGAAGGTTGATTCGTCCACCTCCATTCTTCTTTCTCAAGATTGTTTTGGCTATTCAGGATCTTTTGTGTTTCCATATGAATTGTGAAATTTTTTGTTCTAGTTCTGTGAAAAATGCCATTGGTAGTTTGGTAGGGATCTTATTGAATCTGTAGATTGCATTTGGTAGTATAGTCATTTTCACAATATTGATTCTTCCTACCCAGGAACATGGACTATCTCTCCATCTGTTTATGTCATCTTTGATTTCTTTCATCAGTGTCTTATAATTTTCTGTATACAGTTCTTTCATCTCCTTAGGTAGGTTTATTACTAGATATCTTATTCTTTTTGTTGCAGTGGTGAATGGGATTGATTCCTTACTTTCTTTCTGACTTTTCATTATTAATATATAGGAATGCAAGTGATTTCTGTGTATTGATTTTGTAGGAATGCAAGTGATTTCTGTGTATTGATTTTGTATCCTGTGACTTTGCTAAATTCACTGATTAGCTCTAGTAATTTTCTGATAGTATCTTTAGGGTTTTCTATGTATAATATCATGTCGTCTGCAAACAGTGAGAGCATTACTTCTTTTCCAATCTGGATTCCTTTTATTTCTTTTTCTTTTCTAACTGCTGTAGCAAGGACTTCCAAACCTATGTTGAATAATAGTGGTGAGAATGGACACCCTTGTCTTGTTCCTGATCTTAGGGGGAATGCTTTCACATTTTTCACCATTGAGAATAATGTTTGCTATGGGTTTATCATATATGACCTTTACTATGTTGAGACAGTTTCCTTCTATGCCCATTTTTGGAAGAGTTTTAATAGGTGCTGAATTTTGTCAAAGGCTTTTTCTGCATCTATTGAGATTATCATATGTTTTTTTCTCTTTCAATTTGTTAATATGGTGTATCACATTGACTGATTTGCATATATTGAAGAATCCTTGCATCCCTGGAATAAACCCAACTTGATCACGATGTATGAACTTTTTAATGTGTTGTTGAATTCTGTTTGCTAGGATTTTGTTGAGGATTTTTGCATCTATGTTCATCAGTGATATTGGCCTGTAGTTTTTTTTTTTTTAGTGTTGTCTTTGGTTTTGGTATCAGGGTGATGGTGGCCTCGTAGAATGGGTTTGGGAGTGCTCCTTCCTCTGCAATTTTTTGAAAGTGTTTTAGACGGATAGGCATTAGCTTGTCTCTAAATGTTTGATAGAATTCACCTGTGAAGCCATCTGGTCCTGGGTTTTTGTTTTATTGGAGCTTTTGATCACAGTTTCAATTTCAGTACTTGTAATTGGGTTGTTCATAATTTCTATTTCTTCCTGATTCAGTCTTGGAAGATTGAACTTTTCTAGGAATCTGTCCATTTCTTCCAGGTTATCCATTTTATTGCCATATAGTTGCTCATATAATCTCTTATAATCCTTTGTATTTCTGCATTGTCTGTTGTAACCTCTCCTTTTTCATTTCTAATTTTGTTGATTTGATTTTTTTTTTTTTCTTGATGAGTCTGGTTAAAAGCTTGTCAGTTTTGTTTATCTTCTATAGTATTCTTAAAAATTAAAGTTTGGCCACCAGGAAAGACTGAACAAAAATTATTCCCCTCCCTCCCAAACAACAAGGAAACAGCTTTAATCATCTCTTTCCTGACCCACAAAAACAGGGAAGTAGTTGGAGCTGAAGCCTTTAAATCTGATGCACACATCTCTGGTGCTCACTCACATGTGCTCTTACTTTCACGTGAGACACTATTTTTTTGTGTGTATTTGTTGATTAATTATGAGGATAACAAACTTGGTGTGTGCAGAGTTTCAAAGGTGCTTTGTCCACATCCGAGTCACCTGAGTCCTTTTCTCTGAAAGCCTGAAAAATTAAATTACACAACCAAGGATCACTACTTTCCCAGATGCTGTTCACAGGCTGCATATTGACGGAGGGCAGAGAAAAAGTCCTCATAACTGATGTTTAGGTGGGAAGGCAAAGAGACAATCTTCATCACCCGGAAATGCTAGGGCAGAAAGCCTAGTGTGCTGTCCTCAGACCAAACTTCAACACTAAATCAGGATCAGGGACATCATTCAAACTAAGTAATTGGTCTAACATATCTGCATCCATATCTGTGGATTTCTTTTGCTGCTGAACTACTAACTGGCCAAAGTCTTGAGCAGCTCTCACGATCTCTGCTTTTCCATCTTCTGGGGACAGCACTTTCGATGCCGAATGGCAATCTTTGTCATGACTTTGCAAATTCTGGTGAGTATTTGGAACCATCTAAGTCAGCCCAGAAATTCCTGATGTTGTTTTAAAATTTCATCCATCAACCTGGAATTATTTCTTTTAACAATCCCCTGGTGGTCGTAGACGCTGATGTAAGAGATGCCCACGGCAGACAGCACCACCAAGCTTGTGATGTCGGAGAAGCTGGGCTCCTGCTCCTCCTCGGTGATCACCAGGCTCACGTACACAGGCATTTTCTCCAGGGAACGGCCGTCCGCGCGCCACTGCAGCCGCAGGTGGGCCGGCCAGGCCGGTCCCCTGAGCGGAGGCCGGTGGTCACCGCGGTTCCCGCCGGCAGCCGGGAGCTGGGAGCTGACCGGCGCTAGGACCGCGGCGGAGGCGGCGCGGCAGCGGCTCCGCCTGGTCCAGTTCTAGGTGCCGAACCGCAAGCGGAGAGGGGAGGTGAGCTTGAGAAGAGGTGCAGGCCGAACCGGGCGTGCAGCCACCCACAGCAGCAGCTCCCACAGCCCGATCATGCTCTCGTGGCTCCCGGACGTCGGCCTCCTCCCACCCCCGCGGCGAGCCAGCTTCCTATCCAGCAGTCGCCCGGCATTCCCCGCCCCCGGCCCCCAAATCCGTTCTTTACACTTTCCACGCACCCCCAACCTCTTTCTGCTGTCAGTACCTCACCTCGCCCCCCCAACCCCCCCGACCCCCATCCCCGCTATCTCCCTCCATCACCAGAGTGATTGAACCGTGCAGACCTGAGTCTGCAGACCTGAGTTTGCACACCGGTTCTGCCACACTAGGGAGTTAATTTGAGTCTCAGTTTCCTTCTTTATACTTAGAACTCCCAGATTCTCTGGGACTTTCTTTTTCTTTTGGCCACGTCAGGCGGCATGTGGGATCTTAGTTCTCCAACTAAGGATGGGACCCCTGCAGATCCCTGCAGCACGGAGTCTTAACCACTGGACCGCAGGGAAATCCCTCTTTTATAAAGTTATTAACAAGATAATGCTGCCTCCACCAAACGGTTTTAATGAGCGAAGTATTGGAAAGGGCTTTGTAAGCTGCAAAGCTCCTTCTGCTGCTAAATCGCTTCAGTCGTGTCCGACTCTGCGACCCCATAGACTGCAGTCCACCAGGCTCCCCCGTCCCTGGGGTTCTCCAGGCAAGAATACTCGATTGGGTTGCCATTTCCTTCTCCAATGTATGAAAGTGAAAAGTGAAAGTGAAGTCGCTCAGTCATGTCTGACTCTTAGTGACCCCATGGACTGCAGCCTACCAGGCTCCTCCATCCATGGGATTTTCCAGGCAAGAGTACTGGAGTGGGGTGCCATTGCCTTCTCCATTTAGGCGGTTACTGCTGCTGCTGCTAAGTCGCTTCAGTCGCGTCCGACTCTGTGCGACCCCATAGACGGCAGCCCACCAGGCTCCGCTGTCCCTGGGATTCTCTAGGCATGACTACTGGAGTGGGTTGCCATTTCCTTCTCCAAGCTCCTTCTAGATGTTAGCTATATGGGTAAGATGTCCACCTAGCCCTCTGGATGGATGTCATCGCAAATGATTACTCGCTCTAGTCTTTACTAAACAAGAAAAAAAAGAGAGATTTGGGGGTATAAGTTTTGTAATTCACTTACCTTAATAACATTAGGCAAGAGCTAAATCACAACCCACGATTACAGCCTGGGCAAAAGCTTGCTAGAAACATTCTCCAACACTTTTAGCCAAAAAGTTGTTCATTCCTCAGTGTTCTCCCTCTCTTGCATCCCACACTCAGCCAGCGACTGACTCACTCTCAAGGGAGAAGTAGCATGAATTCAGCAACTTTGTATATAGCATCTTCTTATATTCTTACACTGAGCCAGACTTCCTTAGGTAAGAAGAGAAACTAGAACTGGAGATCTTTAAGAGACCTAATCAGGGGACTTTCCCTGGTGGCACAGTGGATAAGAATCCGCCTGTCAATGCAGAGGACACAGGTTGGATCCCTGGTCTGGGAAGATTCCATCTGCCATGGAGCAACTAAGCCCCTGCACCACAAGTACCGAGCCCACATACTGTAACTACTGAGGCCCGAGTGCTCTAGGGTCTGTGCTCCACAAGAGAAGCCACCGCAATGAGAAGCCTGAGCACTACAAGGAAGAGGAGCGCCTGCTCGCCTCAACTAGAGAAAGCCTGCACACAGCAACGAAGACCCAGGACAGCCAAAAATAAATTAAAAAAGAGAGAGAGACCTAGGCAGAAGTTTCCAGAGATGTCATAAAAGGGATTCAGACATGTGGTGAGAGGCTGGAGCAGATCAGTACTAAGATCTCTTCCAACTGTAAATTTCTATGGAGAAAAGCTCCTGCCCTTTTGAAGCATACAATCTAATCAGGGAGATAGACGTGAAGAACATGTAGGGACTTCCCTGTTGGTCCAATGGGCTTCCCTGGTGGCTCAGGTGGTAAAGAATCTGCCTGCAATGCGGGAGACCTGGGTTGGATTCCTGGGTTGGGAAGATTCCCCTGGAGAAGGGAATGGCAACCCGCTCCAGTATTCTTGCCTGGAGAATCCCATGGACAGAAGAGCCTGGCGGGCTACAGTCCATGAGGTCACAAAGAGTTGGACATGATTTAGCAATTAACACTTGCCTTTTCCAGTGGTTAGGACTCTGTGCTTCCACTGCATCAGGCATGTATTCCATTCCTGGTCTGGGAACTAAGATCCCTGCAGGGCCAAAAAGAAAAAAGATGAAGAGACAGTAAAGAAAAAGTCCTGAGCACGAATGAGCATTGCCTATTTAATTACCATTGCAAGTATGTTAGTTGCTCAGTTGTGTCCGATTATTTGTGACCCCATGGACTGTAGTCTGCCAGGCTCTTCTGTCCATAGGATTCCCCAGGCAAGAATACTGGAGTGGGTTGCCATTCCCCTCTCCAAGGGATCTTCCCAACCCAGGGATCAAACCCAGGTCTCCTGCATTGCAGGCAAAGTCTTTACCATCTGAGCCACCAGGAAAACCTACCACTGCAAGGAATGGTGACTGTTTTTCAACTGGGGGAGGCCTGTGGGTTTAACTCCTCTAGGAATCTTTGAAATTGTTGTTGTTTAGTATCTAAGTCATGTCTGACTCTTTTGCAACCCTGTGGACTATGGCCTGCCAGGCTCCTCTGTCCATGGGATTCTCTAGGCAAGAATACTGGAGTGGGTTGCCATTTCCTCCTCCAGGGGTTGGAACCAACAGGTCTGGTTTAATAAGTCAGCAAATGTGACTTGGGACAACTAAAGTTGGAAGGCTTGGATTAGCTCACTGAGGGAAGGGCGGGTGCCTTCTCTGTAACTGCCAGTCAGGATGCGGAGATTTTAGAGCAGCAGCAGCTACACTGCCATTGAAGGAAGAGTACAGCCTGCTAGTCAGTGGGAAGCTAGAGGCGGCTACTTGTCATTGCTACTTGCTTTCTGGACACTTTTGGGACATTGTAGAGCTCACAAACTCACACACATTCTTTGCTCTGTGAGGTACGAAGGATCATTTTTATCCTCATATTGTAGTTGAGGAAACTTAGTGAAATGCTTTACCCTTTATCTAGTGAGGTACAGGCTATGCTGAGTCCCACTTATCCTGACCTCCAGATGAGTGTGTGCGTGCTAGGTCACTTTAGTTGTGTCTGACTCTTTGCCGCCCCATGGACTAGAGCCCTCCAGGCTCCTCTGTGCAGTGGACTCTCCAGGCAAGAATACTGGGGTGGGTTGACATGCCCTCCTCCAGAGGATCTTCCCAACCCAGGGATCAAACCCATGTCTTTTACATCTTCTGCATTGGCAGGCAGGTTCTTTACCACTAGTGCCACCTAGGAAGCCTCAGATGAGTGCTTGTTCCTTGAAGAAGATTGTCATGTGAATTCCAAGACTAATGTTAGAGTCAGGACTATGAAAGCTGACGTGTGTGGAGAAACTTCGTCATATCTTGACTCCCCACTTTCCATTTCTAGACACACACAATGATGACAAAGTTAAATGTATTATTGCAAATGCAAGAATATTTCATTTGAATGTGTGCTCAGTCACTTCAGTCGTGTGTGACTCTTTGCGACCCCATGGGCTGTAACCCGCCAGGCCCCTCTGTCCATGGAATTCTCCAGGCAAGAATACTGGAGTGGGTTGCCATTTCCTGGGATCTTCCCAACCCAGCAATCGAATCTGTCTCTCTTATGTCTCCTGCATTGGCAGGCAGGTTCTTTACCACTAGCACCACCAAATCAAATCCATGAATCTGGTAACCTTCTGGAACAGTGCGGTTTGGTAGAAATATAATTTGTTAAATTTTCTAGAAGCTACATTTTATAAATAAAAAGGCACAGAGTAAATTAATATATTTAATTCAATATATCAAAAATATTTTAAAAACTTATAATCAATACGTAATACTAATGAGATAGTTTAAATTCTAAGTCTTCAGAATCTGGTGAGCTTATTACCCTAATAAGACATCTCAATTTGAACTAGCCACATTTCAAGTACTCAATTCGACTTGTAGCTTGGATAGTCTTGGTCAGTGCAGTTCTAGAAGTAGAACTGCTAGTATTTGAGGCTGACCCCAACCCAATCCAGTACTTTTGCCTGGAGAATCCCATGGGCAGAGAAGCCTGGGGGGCTAGAGTCCGTGGGGTCGCAAAGAGTCAGGCACGACTGAAGCAACTTAGCACAGCATAGCACTGTGAAGTTGGCAGGCATCTTTTTGGGGACAAAACATCTTCTGATGTCCCTCATATCACACAAAACAAACATGTCCTGGGTCATCCTTCAAGAAAAAGAAATGAAAAGGAACTACAGTTTACTCAACTTTTTAAATCATAAAAGATTATAGTGGAAGTGCTCTCTAAGATGATCTAGTCCAGAAGTTGACAAATTTCAGCCCTGGGTCATATCTGCTCACTGCCTGTTTTTTTCCTGCATCCTGAAAGCTAAAAATTATTTCTACATTTTTAAACAGTGACAGACTTTATTCTTTTAGGCTCTCAAATCACTGCAGGTGGTGACTGCAGCCATGAAATTAAAAGACGCTTGCTCCTTGGAAGAAAAGTTATGATCAACCTAGACAGCAGATTAAAAAGCAGAAAGATTACTTTGCCAACAAAGGTCCATCCAGTCAAAGCTATGGTTTTTGCAGCAGTCATGTATGGATGTGAGAGTTGGACTATAAAGAAAGTTGAGCACCGAAGAATTGATGCTTTTGAACTGTAGTGTTGGAGAAGACTCTTGAGAGTCCCTTGGGCAGCAAGGAGATCCAACCAGTCAATCCTAAAGGAAAACAGCCCTGAATATTCATTGGAAGGACTGAAGCTGAAACTCCAATCCTTTGGCTACCTAATGTGAAATACTGACTCATTGGAAAAGACCCTGATGCTGGGAAAGATTGAAGGTGGGAAGAGAAGGGGACAACAGAGGATGAGATGGTTGGATGGCATCACCGACTCAATGGACATGAGTTTGAGTAAGCTCTGGGAGTTGATGATGGACAGGGAAGCCTGGCGTGCTGCAGTCCATGGGGTCAAAAAGAGCCGGACACAACTGAGTGACTGAACTGAACATTTTTAAATGGTTCAAAAAAATTGAAAAAAGGATGTTTCATGACATGTAAATATTATATGACATTCAAAAGTCAGCGTCTATTATAAAGGTTTTTCAGAATACCTCCACCCTCATTTGTGTACATCTTGTCCATGGTTGCTTTTGAGCTACAGCAGAGTTGTCACAATGATAAAATGACCTACCAAGCTCAAAGTAGTATTAACTGGCCTTTCACAGAAAAAGTTGGCTGACCCCCTGCACCAGAGCAAACATTCCCATTCTATTGGTAGGGAAGTGAGGCACAAAGACACGACAGGCCTGAGGTTACACCATCGGCCAGAGGTTGAAATGAGACCTCAGTGGTTAGTGTTCTTTTCACTACACCATCACATAAAATATGGTACCCAAATGCTTCTCAGTTTATCAGGACAATGATTGCTTGGTCCTTTTATGTGCCTGTCTGCTCCTCACCTGCAAGCCTAACCTAGGTTTTAGTAGGGGCTGCTGCATCTGTGGTGCAGTAGTAAAGAATCTGCCTGCAGTGCAGACTCTGGTTTGATCCCTGAATTAGGAAGATCTCCTGGAGAAGGAAATGGTAACCCACCCCACTATTCTTGCCTGGGAAATCTCATGGGCAGAGGAGCCTGGCGGGCTACAGTTCATGGGGTTTCAGAGTCGGACATGACTGAGTGACCGAGCACGCTGCATTGTAACCTCGAGAGGGCAGCACTGGCTAACGTGACTCCAGAGAGCAACCTTTTCCAAGAAATGACCAAAATAGAGTACATTGTTGTGTCTTTAAAAAAAAGAGAGAGAGAGAAAGAAAAAAAGCAGGTCAAAAAGGGCCCGAGTTGCTTTTGATGGTGACATGCATACATATTAGTACAGTGTACGATATTTAAAAAAAAATTTTTTTGGACAAATTGCCAAAGGTGAGTTCAACCTCAGGAAATATCCACATCTAGCTAGAATTGAAAGAAGGCAAATTGGTAGCAAAACAAAAGTAGGCATTTCAGAGAAAAGCACCCACATATTAAAAAAAAAAAATTACTTTCTGAGTATTGAGGGAAGACTAAGCAGAATAGTAGAGTGGGTTGCCATGCCCTCCTCCAGGAGGGGCTCTTCCCAACCAAGGGATCAAACCCAGGTCTCCCACATCCCAAAGGCATGGTCCACCCACATTAAAAAGAAAAAGGATTCTTTATTTGCAAAGGGCTGTAAAATCCTACAGATTAAAAGGTGCCTTGTGGAAGATGCAAGATGGACTGGTGTTACTGTGAGGGCAGATATATTTTTGTGGGTGTCACCACTGTTGTTGTTTACTGAGGAGGCAGAGGGAAAAAGTAGGTTAAGGCCAGGTGGCACAGTCCTTCAACATGACTCAGAACTGGGCCACATGAAACCTGTCTAGGCAGACTATCACATCAGATGGTCTAGTGAAATTTCCCCAAGAATGCATAAATCCTCAGAGGCAGAATGGTTAGCTTCATGACACATAATCACGCCTGGAAGAAATCTGGTGGGGCTAATTAGAAAAACACATATGGCACTTCCGTCTTTACAAGGAAGGGGACTGAATTGTATTACTCAGCAAATATTTTCCTCAGCCTGAGCTTGACTTCTGAGATTTTCTGAGAACTGAGCATTTTTTCTAAGTAATCCCAAAAGCCTGGGTAACAGCAGGAACTAAGCTAGTAGTTAATTAAGCATCCCCATACTGCGATACTTGAAAACACTTCTGGGAATCCCAATGAGTTCCTAGTGTCTAATTCCTAAATTTAATAGAAAGTGCTGCACTGAATCCTCTTGTATGACCTTTGTTAATTATGTAATATCTAATCACCAGTGATAATGATAAAAAATTGAAAACGATGGCATGAAGTGATTCACTCTCCTGCAGGTATTCCATCAGGAACAAAGATTAGGGCATCTCCGAGGAATAAAACTTCAGCATATAGGAAATTGCTTTCAAACTCTAGCAATTAAGTATATTTTTAGTCCCTGGAATGATAAAAATATGGAACTGCACTGAATGGGATTTTGTTGTTGTTATTTTTTCCAGTTAGAATTTTGGTCCAGATCAGTCCTATAACACATGGGAAGACCTTACAGACTTACCATGAAAATAATCTGGTGTACTTAGGGTACATTAAGAAATCCTCAGCAGAAATATCATTAAGTTTAAATCTTTATTCTGTTATTAAGAAAAGTAAATCCACAACTCCAATACTGTATTTACTTTGGAAATTATAAATTACCAGAAAATAAAACAAAGACAAGAAGAAGGAAAAGAAAAATAGAGGTATTATACCACTCATGTGCCCAGTATTGTAAATATAACTTGGAACTTACTTTATGATATTCACATAAAGCTAATTGACTTAGGTGGCTTTGGTTTTCTGGCTTTTGTGTATTTTTATCAGTTCTGTAATGTTACATGGTTTAGAGGATCAAATCTTATTTTGTGTAATGTTGTATTCCATCTTTGAATTTCAAATCAGTTGACAAAATCTTTAGGTATTGGTACAGTCCTCAAAGAGGGGGGGGAAATCCAACTTAACTGTGACTCTGTTTCCTATTTATATTGTATTTCTCATTTAAGAAGTCAAAAACTCAGTGGACTTTACTCCAAGTCTCCCTAGCATAATATCTTAGATTTCAATAGCATTTCTCAGATTATAAAGCACTTTTACATCCATTCTCTTTCATTGGGTCTTCAGAACAACACTGTGGGTGGGTATGGCATGCATAGTATAGTTATTTAATAACTTCATTTCCAAAAATTAATTCAATGAATATTTATTGAATGGCTACTGTTTGCCAGACACTTTTAGACAATGACCATTCAGTGGAAAATAAAACACACCAATAGTCTGCTAAAAATGTTTGTGATTTGCCTAAGACTATAGAAAGTAAATCCAAAACCTTTGGATGGATGTACTATATCATCATTTCCATCTTCAGCTGGAAAAACAAAGCACAGATAACTTACTTGACACTGTATCTTGGTATTGTAGTGGCATTTCTTGTATAGATTTGCTCAACCATGTCTGCTCGCCAGTATTTGCTCCCATACATTCCAGCCTCTGGTCTTTCACTGGATCAACTCTTTTATACTCCCATCTACAGTCAATTCCTTCACATAGGCAGCTCCTCTCTCCTACTTAAGGACATGTATCCAGTCAACTCTCTCCCACACATCACCATTCTCTAATGTATCAAAAAAAGATAAAATATAGTGTTGTTTCAAAAAAAAATAAGAAGTATTATAATTTCTTCTGCCTTAAAAACAAACTTCTCTCAATCTCACTTCCCCCAGCCACTCACCCCTTACCAGTGACCACTCCATTTTTCTTCTTTCCTTTTGCAGCAAACTCCTATTCTCCAATTTGTAAGTCAAATAAGTATTTATTGAACAGATGCAGAATAAATGAACTAGGAATGTTTCACATGAAGTTAGGTAAGTTCAAGTATTCAGATGCCTTGTCACTCACACACACACACAAACTGGTTTTATATTTCTGCAAAAGGCAGAACTATAGCCAATGGTTAGAAACATCCAGCATGATATTTGCACCAATAGTTTCAGTTTCTCCAATATAACGGATGCTAAGGTTTCCCTCGTAGCTCAGTCGGTGAAGAATCTGCCAGCAATGCAGGAGACCCAGGTTTGATCCCTGAGTCAGGAAGATCACATGGAGAAGGAAATAGCAACCCACTCCAGTATTCTTGCCTGGAGAATCCCATGAACAGAGGAACCTGGCAGGCTATAGTCCATGGGGTCACAAAAGTTAGACATGACTTAGTGACTAAATCACTCACGCTTTTTCAAAGTAAGAGAAGAGATATAGGGACTTCTCTGGTGGCCCAGTGGCTAAGAGTCCAAGCTCTGAATGCAGGGGGGCAGAGGTTCAATTCCTGGTCAGGGAATTAGATCCCACATGTCGTGACTAAGACCCAATGCACCAAAATAAATAAACAAAAACAAACAAATATTCTTTTAAAAAAGAAATGAGATATAAATCTTTTTTTTGTTTGTTTTAAAAAGCAGGGGCTTCCCTGGTGGCTCAGCTGGTAAAGAATCTGCCTGAAATGCAGGAGACCTGGGTTTGATCCCTGGGTTGGGAAGATCCCCTGGAGAAGGGAACAGCTACCCACTCCAGTATTCTGGCCTGGAGAATTCCATGGACTGTATAGTCCATGAGGTGGCAAAGAGTCAACTTTCACTTTCCTTTCACTTAAAAAAATAGTATTCTTGGACCTTTCAAGGAAATCGAATTTTCATGACCTATCCTCCACATCAGCAATTGAGGCACTCATATCATCAGAAATACACCTCAAGTCAACTAATTTGTTAAGGAAGTGGTCTTTTGTTCTGTTATATTTTCAGTTTCATATCAGTGATTCTCAGAAGGTATGAGAAAAGTCTCACAAAGCAGATATATCAGAATCCCTGGAATTCTGATATTCCATTCTAGGGAGACAGTCTTCCTCAGCTCCTAAGTGAATCACTTAACAGTACAAACCAGTGCTGGTTTGAAGTGATGGAAGTATAGTCTGTGCTAATACAAGGGAGTAACTAGAAAATATAAACTAAACTACATAATATACTAAGCTTCAACCAAATTGATATTTCAAAGTAGAAATTGTTTCAACAATTACTAGGCATAAATGTTCCAGGATAAAATATACATAGTAATTTATATCTACATTTTATCACATTCCAATAAGAATAAGGTAATATAATACAATAATACAATAGGAATAAGGTAATACAGCTGAAGGTAAAAAATGTTAATATCTGCATTTATCAGTACACAGGATTTTAAAGGTGGAGCTTGAGCCCAGGATGATAAACACATTTTCAAATAACGCACATAGCAAAACTAGTTAACTGTTGTTCATTGGGGAACTAGAGCAGGCTCCAATATGACAGGTGGAGAAAACTTACTAAAAGGAAACTTCTGGGACTTTCCTGGTGGTACAGTGGATGGGAATTCACCTGCCAGTGCAGGGGACATGTGTTCGATCCCTGATTCAGGTAGATTCCACATGCTGCAGAACAATGAATGGCTGTGCGCCACAACTACTGAAGGCTTCCCACTTCAGAACCTGAACTCTGCAACAAGAGAAGCCACTGCAATAAGAAGCCCATGCACTGCAACGAATAGCCCTCTCTCACCACAACTAGAGAAACCCCTGGTGCCGAAAAGAAGAGCCAGTGCAACCAAAAAAAAAAAAAAAAGGAAATTTCTGGGCACTTAATTTCTAGGGCATTACCAGTCTTGTGATGGAGTCAGTTTGTCATCATTGTTCTGATACTTTTGCAGGAAATCCTACAAAAGCTGCAAAATCATTGGTAATTATTGAAGTACACACTTGAGAAACCAGGGTAAAGTCTGCCTTGTTGCATTTCTAAGCACTGTGTGGCTGGCTGAATTGCCTCAGACCACTGGTGAGCATCAGTGCTTATATAAACACCAGGAAATATTCTGCTAGTCTTTGTCCTACTAACCAAATTCTTCTAAGTAATGACCAAATTCCAAGTTCTGAATTTTCAGATTTTGTAGGATAGTATTCTTTCCCAAAGAAATTGTGTATTATTCAGATTATTATGGAACAGATATGAGGCTAGCAGCAGACCACATCTTTAGAGTGTAACAATTCTTCCAGAAGCCTAAAGGTTTTGAGTTTGATTCTTGCACTGATCCAGGAAACTTTGAAATTAACAGTACTTTGTACCATCATAGTCCCTAGCATCTCTCTCTCCAAATCCACTCCACTATAGTACTTTTCCAAAGGTCAGACTTCATATACTAATTTTTTTTTTGCAACCCAGTCCAATCATGCTTTTGCCCCCTCTGCTCCACCAAAACCGCTCTTGCCAAGATCACCATCGACCTCCATGTTGCTCCAAGGGTCAGTTCTCAGGCCTCACCTTAACCTCTCAGCAGCATTCCACAGTTGATCACTTCCTCCTCCTTCAGATATTTTCTTCACCTAACTTCCGGGACACTATTCATCTCTCGGTTTTCCTTTTACCTAACTAGTTTGTTCCTACACAGTTACTCTGCAAGTTCTTTTCTTCTGAGACCTCTTAAGTGAGAAATGTCTCAGGGCTTTCCTGGTTCTCTTTCCTTCTGTATCTACACTTATTCCCTTGGAGACGTCATTAAATTTCAGACTTTAAGTGCCATTTATATGCTGACAACTCCCAAATACACACACACACACAATTACACATTTTATATAATAACATATCTTCAGAACTTCCTCCTGAACTAGACATATCCAACAGCCTACCTAATGTCTCCACTTAAATGTTTAATAAATTTCAAGTTGAACATGTCCCAGACTTAACTTTTAATATTCCCCTGGAAAACTGTTCTATCTAGTGCTCCCTATTTCAGATGATTTAACTCAGTCTTTCTAGTTGCCCAGGTTAAAAACCTCAGGCTCGTCCTTGACTCCCCCTTCTATTAACTGTATATTCAACCTATCAAAAAGTCCTCTTGGATTTGCCTTCAAAAAAATCTATCCAGGATCCCTTAATCATTGAAGTTCTCATGTTTCATTTGGATTACTGAAAGAGCCTCCTTTCTAGACTTCTGCTTCTATCCTTGATCTCTTATTCTCAGTACTTCTCGAGACCTAAGTCGTATCATGCAACAGTTCCACACCAATTAAAAGCCAAAGCCTTCCCACTCTGGCCCACCAGGTTCTACAGATCTGCCTCTCACTCCCCTTACATCTCTGACATCCATCATTTTCTATACTCTCTGCCTTGCTATTTCAGCCACACTGGTTTCCTGTGCTACTCTTCAGGTGCCTGTCTTGCTTCTACTTGAGTGCCTTTGGACTTGCTGTTTCCACTCCCTGGAAACTCTTGCCTAAATATCCACATAGTTTGCTCCCTTAGCTCCTTCAAGTCTTCAGTATTTTCTTGAGGCCGATGCTCCACTTGAAATGATAACACATGCTCTCTCTCTCTTTATATTTCATCTTACTGTTCCTATTATTTAATTTCCTTTTTATATTTTTTGTCTCTTCTCCCTCTATTCCCCCATAGTAAGTTCCATGAGAACAATGATTTGTTTTATTCAGTGATATATCTTAAGCACTTGGAATAGGATCTGGCACAAGGTTGATTCGCAAAAACTAGTTGTTAAACAAATAAAGATCTTGACTTTTATAAGTCTTTTTGATGTATTGTCTAACTGGACCATTTAAACTGTGATGCCAAAATGATAAGCCTATGGGTTTTATATAATCTACACAACTGTCAAGACAGTATCTTGTTTTAGGAATGACCATATGAACTCTGGCAGAACAAACAAATGTTGGGTTGTTCAGGAGTATTTATTTTTATAGATATGCTTCTATTTTTCTAAAAAATACACTGTTAGCGGCAGGAATTTCTTATTTGAACTCCAATACTTTGGAAGTGCTGAACTTCTGAGTTTTGCTTCAGAAAGGAAAGGACTATTACAGCATGTGGGAGTGCTTAACTACTGCCAAAAATATTTGGAAAAACTTCCCATAATACTAAGTCTTTAAAGAAGATCATTTATCTTTTCCAGGAAAAGGTTACTATTGTTTTAAATTTGCTCCTATGCTAGAGTTTGGCATGAAAAGCTGGCCTTTCCTGGAACAATGAATAGAGGTATTTAATATTTCTGTATGTTGTTTGGAAAAGGAGCACACAAGCTTCGCCAAATGCCAAAAAATAAAATCAAAGGCTTGAGCCAAAGGGGCCTAGACCATAGCACTTAATTCCACACTGGCTGTCTTAAGGATCCAAGTATAATTAATGGTTTTGCTTAACACCTAATTTCTTTCAGGGAACACAAACTGGTACAAATTAATTCAGAACCTGTTTTAGAATCAAAAAGAAAAACTAAAGGAACAATGAACTGGTAATCCTGGAATTCACTAGTCCTGCCTAGTTTGACAAAGTGAAGAGACCCGGGAAAATACATATACAAAAGTATTTTCACTACTTGAGCAGATCACACGACTATGATAAGTTGGAAAGTGTTTTGGGGTCAACAAGAGGAGCAGTGTTATTCCTGGATTTCTGTTCTACTGTTTTGCAAATGTATGGCACTGGCCAGAAGAGACAGGTGAACAGTGCAACATATTACATACTTTTTAAATGATAAACTATTTTTTAGAGCAGTTTTAGGTTCACAATAAAATTGAGTGAAAAGTACAGAGCTCTTTTACATCCCGTGCCCTCAACACACAGCCTCTCCAACTATCAACAGCCCACACCAGAGCAATATATTTGTTACATTGACACATCATCACCCATGCCCACGGTTTACATAAGGGCTCATTGTTGGTATTGTAAGGTCTATGGGTTTTGACACACGTATAATGACAGGTATCCACTACTGTATCATACAGAGTAGTTTCACTGCCCTAAAGAGCCCCCTGTTCTCTGCAAATTCATTCATTCATCCCTCCCCACTGCATCCATGCTCAGTCGCATCCAGCTCTTTTCGACCTGCCAGGTTTCTCTGTCCATGGGATTTTTCCAGGCAAGAATACTGGAGTGGGTTTCTATGTTCTATGCCCTCCTCTACAGGATCTTCCCCACCCAGGGATCAGGGATCGAACCTACGTCTTACATTTCCTGCATTGGCGGGCATATTCTTTATAACTACTGCCACTTGGGCCTTGGGAACCACTGATCTGTCTTTGTCGTTTTGTCTTTTCTAGAATATAGTTGGAATATTACAATACATATAGATATTACCTATGCTTAAGAAAATATGAATTGCAAACTTAAGTGCCAAAAAGGATGTGCTTTGTGTGTTAAACGTAATAGCAAATGGGAAATAAGTACTCGTTTTACAAATTTAAAAAATTCTAGGAATTAGAATTGTTTAAACAGATACTTCTATGTTTGTATAAAGTGAAAGAAAGGTTGTTCAATCGTTCTCTGAATTTCAGCTGCTTGGCTGACTAGGGGTGTGATATTTTGTTTGCATTGCTAGGATGGCATATTCTAATTCCCCAATAATACTAACAGTTTCATACTACTCAATTTTCGTTGTGCAGGCAAAAAGTAATAGCTTTTAAAAACAATACATTTTTAGTAAAGCAACTATTCCCCAACATAAAAAATTTAAAAATATATTTCATAAGCTCTCACCACCAAAAGAATGTACAGTATTGTGCTTTACACAATCTTGGGTATTAAAAAAATCAAAACTCTATGCAGTGGTTTTAGTAGTACTGAACCTGAAATAAGACTTGGACTTCAACAGTCACTCCTCAGATGTTTCTTTCATCTGGAAGCCATCAAATACTGATCTATTCCTTCAACGACATATATATTCTTTACATTTTCATCCATCATTATATATTAACCCCCCCATTACTGAAACAGATAGCCGCCTATAATTATATGCAGTAGGGGGAAAAAAACAAACTACTGTAGCTTGACACCAAAACATTTTAGCCGGAAAGGCTGGCTAAATTATGAACACATGCAATTGTACTCTTTCTTTTTGAACTCATGCTACTGTGGGGGAAAAAAAAAAAGGATTGCACAAAATTAAACAAAAATACCTCGCACAAAAAGCAAGTCTAGAAGACAAATTTAGTAGCATTACTCTTTAATTTCCTGGCTTTGGTGATTTTGGAGTCGCAAAGTTAAGATCACAATGCCAAGATTCACATTTAAATATTTCCCTGGATGTCAGGAAAACAGCTCTTTTAGAATTTGAAATCACACTTGAAGGTAAAGGAGATTTTATTGAGTCAATTTGTTATTTATATATTCATAAGGGAATTTAAAAATTTAAATGGAATGTATTATCAACCGACAGAAACAAGCCATTCCAATCTATTGTTCCAGTTTATAGCTCAGATATAAATAAGGGGCTATAAAACCTGATCTGAAAATAGACGCGCAGTGCGTGCTTCACAGGCAGCCAATGAAAAGCAACGTCTCGCTTATGTGGCTGACAGCACGCCAAAGACACTTCTTTTTTTTTTTTTAAAGGAGACCGATCTCTTTGTTACCCTGGCATTTACCACCTTTGTTGGGTCTCTCAGCTCAGCAGTTTAATTTCCATCTGCAGAACGCCACTGCAGTTCAAGGCATTGCATTCCAGCAGGCTTAGTGCTCCTAGCAGCACAGGGCTGCAGAAAGCGCCTTCACTTTCAAGGTGAAATGACAGCTTCCCACGCTCGAGTTCTGAGCAATGCCTCGTAAAAGCGATCCTTTTCACACGGCAAGTGCTGGGGTGAGAGATCCCACTTTTCAAGAGCTTAGAGGGCAGGAAGCACTTGGGACTCCGTGTACGCCTCTCGGTGCTTTTCAGAGGTTCACACGGCGCGTGCTCACACGGCGCGTGCCCGGGGCGGGTCGCGACATAGCCTGAGCCCAGCCAGCAGCACATAAGCGAAGAACAAAGGCGACCCGCCCGCCTTCGCTAACAGGGGCAGCCCGGCGCGCGGTCGCCGGCCCCGCCCCCCACAGCCCTGCACCCGCGGCTGCGCGAAATGGCGGCCGAACCACAAAATGGCAGCCAGGCCAGGCCCCGAGCTAGCGCTGGCGAATAAAAGGCACCGCGGACCCCTCCCCCCAGCGCAGCAATGCCAGCTCGAGCTTCCTCTTCATGGCAGTCGGGGCCCCGGCTCTCCTTGGGCACTGGCGCGCCTCCGTGGCTGCATGGGGACCCCCCCCCCCCCCGCCGGCCTTCCCACGCCGCCTCCCAAGTCCAAACGACGTGTCGCCTGTTTTTCCAAACGGCCCCCTCTTCAGGAAGCTCTTACTGAAGGGGGTACAAACTGAAAAGAACTGAGCCGTTGCACACCTGCAGGGCGACACATGCCCTCCCAGGACGCCCCTTAAGTGGGGCGGAGGGAGCACCTCTTTCCTGGGGTCTCAGATTCGCAGCTTTAGCTTCAGGTCGCCAAAGACACGAAAGGGGGGATCAAAGAGGCCTCCAAATGAGGGTAAATTAAGGAAACGGGGGGCAGAGCCCCAGACCAGTCCTTCGGCAGCCACGTCGAATCCCAACGCACTGAGCCCACACCCCAGCGCGCAGCGAAGAGCCGCCGGTGGCCCATAGCGTGCGGGCATCTCCAGAGCCCAGATGTCGGCTTTGGCTCCACCACGCAAACATCCAGTGAGCGTTTTAGGCTTTTCACCATTTCCCCTCTGCCCTCTACCTTCTCCCTGTGTTGAGGGGCCTCGGGGGCTGGGCACGGGCAGAGGAAGGAGCGGCTGCTGTGGTCCCTATACTTTTTCCCCTGGCGTTGGGGTCTCGGTAGGCTTGGGCTTTGCTTTGGTCGTGGCTTGATAGGCGGAGGCAGGGCGGTATCGGTGTACTTTGGGTTTTTCGCTTTTCCTTCTCTCAAACGCTCGCTTCCCTGCACTCCCCATCCCCCAGCTTCCTTTGAAGTGCATCTTTCCAGAAACTTCTCAGGGAAACTCAGCAAAAACCCGCAGGCTCCGAAATCGCTTCCCTCCCGGAGCATGCGCAACGCACTGAGCGGCAAGCACAGTGCGCGCGTGTACGAGTGTGAGAGTGGTATGTGTGCGCGCGCGCGCTCGCCGTGCGAGGCGGGACGGTTCTCTCACAATGTAGGGAACAGGTTTTCTCCCCTCCCCCAACGTTCCGTCATTGCGCAAGCGCGTTGAACCAACTCCTCTGGCCTTTGAGAGAAGTTGGGGGAGGGGCAGGCCCAAAGGTCTGGAGTCGCGTCGTCGCGCGCCTGCGCACTGGGTTGTCTTGGCCCGGCTTTCTCTGCGCAGCTTGTGGTAGGGTCTTTGATGTGAAGTGCATCTGAGCACCTCAGTTGCTCGGTACTCATTGTGTCCTCTACTCCCACTCGCGGAAACTGTAGTCTCTTGAGGGGTTATTTATTACGTCCCGCGGGTTTCCTGAATGGCCTTCCCTTTGTGTCTAAGGGCTAAGGTTGAACCGTGTCTCGTTAGCCCCCTTCCACTCCTGCCTGCGCCTTGACCCCTGAATGGAATCGATGACTGGAAAGTGTTGGAGCCTTCTCCCAAATAGGGGAAACAGCTCTGATCGAAGGACCGGGTGATGGCCGCTCTGGCTTCCATCAGGCACTGCCTGCAGTTCTTGCTTACTAAATAAAGGTGTTCTTTATTTGGAACCCTGCGCTTAGTCCTCGACACCAGCCTCTGCTGGGGCTGGTGGGGCTGGCAGCTGGGCTGGTCCTCCAAGTGTGGATGCAGACAAAGAAAGGGCTTTGGCGTGCCGCTCTTGTCTCCATTTGCAGAATTGAGGTTGGAGCATGGTAACCATAGTAACCGCGTTTACTTTTTTTTAAGGTGCCTATTGTTTTGTTCTCTTTTCCTCTTCCTTGCGGAGTGTGGTGGAAATTATTATCAGGGTTGTAGGTTCTTAACCCGCCCGCTCCGTCACTCCCCAGCTCTTTACCTTGCCACGTATTCGACTTCCATTCAACCTCGTTTTTTGAAATCCAGCAGGTTCAGTAAGGTCCGCTTGGTAGGGCGTGGAGGCTTGCCACTTCTCCAGTCTGTTTTGTTTCCTTGCCACTCTTCTTTTGAAGTACACCACCTTCGCTTCCCTGGTGGACTAATTGTCTTTCTATATTCATTAGCCGTGTAATGTACCTTCAGAGCCTCAGAGATGTAAGGTTTAAAAGAGGGAATTTGCGAAAAAGACACCTTGGGGGCTCCTAGAGACTGCTATTGCAGTTGCAGTTTTGCATTTTATGGTCTCCAGCACCTGCTAACTTGCCCGCAGGTGCTAGTGAGCCACTGACCACGCCGAATCCGAGGTCAGTCCAGGTCATCGCTCTGGGCGGAGCCACTCAGTGGGTCCTAGTTCAGGGAGATCTTTTTTCCTGCTGGGAATTTTGAGTTGGTGCCAGATTCCTAACAGGAACTCTTAGCTGTCTTGATCTGGGGTGTTTTGGCTATTGTATATCACTTACAGTGAAGAGGTGTTTTTTTCTCACATGAGGATTAGCAGTACAGTTTTAAAAGGTTAAATTAACTCTGAATTAACAGAGAATAATAATAATATTTTGTTCATGTGGGAGCTGTTACCATAAATGTTGATATAATGTAGTGAAGTACCAGCATTTCAGAGGAGCCCTTAACTCAAGTCCCCCAGAAGCTGACTTCCAACTCATTTTAACATTTTTCTAACTGCAAGAGCAATACATGTTAACCAAAGAGAAGTTAAGAAAATATAGATGAATGAGAACTTTAAAAAAAGTTTTGAATTGTGGACTTCCCTGGCAGTCCAGTGGTTTGGACTCCGGGGCTTCCACTGCAATGGGCATGGGCAGTTCTATCCGTGTTTAGGGAACTAAGATCCCCACAAACCTCGAGATGCAGCCAAAAAAAAAGAAAAGTTGAATTCTACCACTTAGACACAACCATGATCAATATTTGTTAAGTATCCTTCCTGTCTATTTTTTATTCAATGCCATAAGAATTAGTAAATTATATTCCCAATTTTAAATATTAGATATATTAGCAGTATTTCCTCATAGAGGGAAGAAAGTTACTTTTAGCAACTTTCCAAGGAAATGGTAGAAATATGAACATTGATTTTTTAAAAAGAAAATATCAGCCATTATATCCATTTATGGAAAACCAAAAACAATGTGGAATAAATAATTTAACTTTCTTAGAGAATTGAACAGTAAAGTAGATTGTGAAGTGTGAAAGAATGATTTAGAGAAGGACTGGCTAGGTAATACTATTCAAGTGATTGGAGTTTTATCATTGACGCATGTATAATTTCACTTCAGTGAGCCTCCTATATCAAAATAAATCTGTTAATAGACTGGTCTGTCTTTTTCATCGGTTGACCGTCAGAACTAGCAAGGTGTCAAAACACTCTTTGAGAATAATGTAGTAGTTTTGTCTTTTTTATTTTCTACTGTTCTGGGGAAAAAAAGAAACTGATTCTAATACTAGGAGGTTGCTTGTATTGTCAGGTTCTCATGTGTCTAATGTGCTTTTAATGTCACCTTTCTGAATTATCTTTCATACTCATGGGAAAATTCACTTCACCATCCATTTATCATAGATGAAAGAAGAGATCACATCCTTTTTGATCTTTTTCAGTGACCATAAATTATTAACTGTTAAATTAAAACATAACAAAACATTTTAGAACTAGTTAGTATATATTCATGTTATGCCTTTAGGAACAGTGCTTATATTTTAAGTATGTTTTCTCATGAAACAGTTCATAGTGTGGAACTTGACTGGTAACCAAATTTTTATTAAATATCTGGTAACTATTCTGTCTCCTATTTAAATGGTGATATTAATTTATCTGCTCTGTTGGCTCCTTAGCATTCAAAGCTTGAGTTTGAGGCTCAGATGCTTTTCCCCATTGGGCTGCCATTACACATGACTGAACTCTTTGAGCACATCTAGCATGCTAAATACAGGCAGTCCACACAGTGAAAATGAGACCTGATTAAAAGCACATCTATTTTAATTCCCCTTTGCAAATGGCTCTGCTTTTAATGTCACCTTTCTGAATTATCTTTCATACTCATGGGAAAATTCACTTCACCATCCATTTATCATAGATGAAAGAAGAGGTCACATCCTACTTTTTGATCTCTTTCAGTGACCATAAATTATTAACTGTTAAAAAATCAGAGAATAAAGTGTGGGCTGTTTTTCTTTTGAAAACGTACAAAAATAAATGCTTATGAAAACAATTCTGCCCTTGTAAATATTTGTAAATAATTCTGCCCAGGGACAGAAACAAAAGTTTTCCCAGTGTTCTCTGATACGTTGTCAAAAAACATGAAAAGCACTGAGAAAACCCAACATTTGATTTTCAGGGCTGTGCAAAGGGCATGTACTTACCAGTTTTGTTATTAAGAGTTTTGCAATAGAAAAAGTCAGCAAAAGAGTGCATAGTTGATACGCACTTCATAGAACTTCATAGTTGATATGCAGTCACACATGCTGATTTGACTATAACACCTGGCTCTAATCCTAAAAAGCTGTAAATTGATCTTGGTATGTTTTTAACTTCACCTGATGCTTACTTCTGATATTAATCTGGAATTACCAGTCAACTTAATAGTATTCATAATATTTTTAGGCTGTGCTACTTCCAAATACTTTTACATGTATTATCTTCCTTGATACTTCTAGCAGCCTTACTAGATAGAGAAGAGATACTTTTATCCTCATTTTGCAGATAAAGGTATTCAGACTTTAAGGAATTTAACTGACTTTACTAGGCCATATAGCCAGTGACAAAAATGGAACTGGAATTTTTGACTCAACATGGGGATACTTCCATTATACTATAATGTCTCTCATTCATACCATCAGTGTTTTTCAGTATCCTTCAAAGTTCAAGGTCAAGTAGTGTTATGCTGAAGAATCAGTAAGGAGCACGGACATTACTTTTAACCAGTGAATGTTAACTTTTGTAGAAATGGAAAGAATTCCCACCTGAATTGCTCATTGGAACTCAGCACCTATAATGTGAACTACTTTTCCTTCAAATGAATCTGCCTAACTGAAGTCAGAATGATATTTTTAGGGGCATCACAGGAACATACTAAAAATTTGAACAGAAATAAAATTTATTTTACTCATTAAATAATCTGCATGTCTATTTAGGCTGATGTATTGAGATTTTAATAGGCTGAGAATTCTCTTTTGAGAAGTGTATATCAGATTTTTAAAAACCCAAGAAGCTAAAATGAATACCTTGCTTGCTACTTTTGGTGCCTATAAGTCTGAAAACAAGTATTTTGATGAAAATAACACTTCAAGAGAATCTGAGTATGAGGTGCTATCAAGTAATGTTTAATGGGATTTTGCTAGCCCAAATATGTTAATATAATACATATATGTGTGTGTGTATGTGTGTGTGTGTATATATATATATATATATATATATATATATATATATATATAGCCTCCTGTCTTGTGTAATCTTAGTTCCTGATCAGGGATTGAACCTGGACCCTGGGCAGTGAAAGTGCCGAGTCCTAACTGCTGGACAGCCAGGGAATTCTCTAGCCTTTATATTGTTAAACAGAGACTGTTTCTCAGTTGTTTGATAAATCTTTGGCAAACTGGGAAATGATATTAACTTCATTTGGCATTTGCTAATCATCTTCTTGATATCCTGTGATCTCTAAAGGTCTTCCGGGAGAACTTTAACTCAACTTTGCTTAGCAATTTGTATGTTAGTAATTATCCACTCCACAGTTTCTCTTCTGCTACCTCCCAAAAGGTGGGAGGCTTGGAAGTATTTGCAAACAACTTTGCCATTTCAAATTAAATTTTATATAACATTATATATCTACTCTACTTTTTACATGGAGAAACAGCACTGCTGTAACAAGATCTTTAGGAAAATCTAAGATAACTACATTAAAGAAATTAAGTTGGCAAACATGTTGCTTTCAATTTTCATTTAATGTCTCCCTATTCTTGTGCCATGGGGAAATTATAAATACCTGTTAATTGATTCTTATTTTGTTTCAGTTTATCCTTTTATTGTTCTGTGGGAGTCATAGATGGATACAAAATACCACATTTAATAATGACTCTAGCCTCTCTTCTAATGATTTTGCTCTAAAAGCTACCCCCCTCCCCTTTTTCAGCCCTTGAATTTTCTTCAGCATGATTTTAACTGAAGGCTGCGTTCAAGGTGAGATATGTTCTTTATTTCTCTAATTGCAGGGTGCTATTTTTTGAATCTTCTTTGTCTGTTGCCCCTTAAAATGAGATTGAGCTGAGCCTCTTCTGTTCTTTCTGTGACACTAAGAAGACGCAGCTAATTCAGGGCCTCTCAGGTTTTAAATGAGTAATTTACATAATATTTTAAAGTGTGTTTCAAATTGTGGCTGCTTATATAGAAATTTATGCTTTGTGGAAAAATGCCAGTCAGTTCAACGCTAACTGCAGCCACGTATATAGAACTATGTAGTTCACGAGCGTAGATAACTGTATGCTGGCCTGACACTCCTTATGTGATAACTGTGACAGAGAAATGGCCAAATGTAAATGTCTAGTCCTACATCTGAATATAGGTTGATTGGCTTTTACTTTTATTGAGGAATCAATTCCATAATAGTTTCAAGAAAAAATATTTCCATGTCATTTAATGACTGATTTGCATGAAGACAAGGTGAACGTCTGGAGTGGCATTAAAGGCCTTAACTAAATTATGAATGACTGCCACTATTGTGGTGGTACTTTTTTATGAGTAAGTTGTCAAAAATCCAAAAATCATTTCAATGGATAGTAAGGTTATCTCCTGAGGAGGCACACCTTGTTCTGTAATTGTTGTAACTGTGTAAGGGGTTGGGGGCTTGTTTAGTCTTCTAATATCCTAAGAGTAAGGAAGAGAAGATCTCAATTGAGCAGACCTGCTGAGATAAAGTTTAAGTACAGTATAGACCCTGAACCCAAATACAAGAAAAGTTGATATAACTATCTGACATGACTCTCTGACACATCATCAAGAAGCTTTTGTTAAGCTATATGACGAACAAAAAACCTACTTGGAGCTTTACCATCTGTGGAATTAAAGAGACAATTTAACTATGTACAGGTGACCCCAGGTGTTAGTGCCATTAATTATGGTCACCATATTTTCCAATTCGAAGTATCATTTTGATAAGTTGGCTTGTATTTAAGGAGACAGTGAATGAGATCGAATATTTAAAATCTGGTCTGTAAAGCACTACACTTATGATTGTTTTTCTGTAGATAAAAACGTAAAAGAAAATTGAGCTGTTGACAGTTCTAAACAATTCAATTTTTCTGGACTCAATACCGTTGCCTTAATTTTGTGGGTTTTCTTCGGGGCTCTGATAACTAAAAAGTTCAACTGTAGGCTTTAAAATTTAAAAGCTCTTAGGTCTGGAAAGGCTGGGGTTTCAATCCCCTCCCTCTGCTTAGATTTTATAGTAAATTTTCTGAGGGTAACACTATCCAGACATGTAACCATCTCACTTCAGTTCTACTCTTGGTATACCATAACGATCAACAGAGATCTTGCAAACTGTTTCGCAAGATCTTATATAAAATAAAATTGCTTAATGTTACAAGCTAATGATTCTTGGGAGGGATGGGTTTCTGCAGCCGTCATAGCTTAGATGGGCGGTGAGAAAGGCGGCCTTGTTCTGACACTTTCCCAAGCAGGCGCGGCTCCAAGTGCCCGGAAACGGCCAGAAGCTGACCAAAGGTGAGCAGGGGAAGCAGTCCTGACTTCTCTTAGGAGAGAGGGCTCGGCAGCCGCTTTGACGCGCAGCCATGTGAATACCAACCCCCTTTCTCTTTTCTTCCCCCAGGCCAGCGCCTCGGACCCCTGCTCGAGGCACTGGAGGCGGTACCTGCTTCTGCACTCGCCGTGCCCCAAGCCTGAAAGAGCGCTTGACCTGACAGAGTGCTGAGCGCCTGCGCACTGGGACGGAGCGCGCGTGAGCGTTCCTTCCAGGCCCCGCGTTCTTCCCTACCTCGCGCGCCTGCGCGCCGGCTGGGAGGAACTCGGCGTCTCGGCCTCAGCGGGCTGTCGGGGCGGACGAGCGCGCGCCCGCGGTGAGGGAGGCGGGCCGCGCGCGCCGGTGGGAAGCGTCCGGCTGCCACAGCGCCAGCTCCGTCGTAGTCGCTGCCGCCCGGGTCCCGCTCGCCCCTCCTCCCCGCTCCCCCGCCCGCCGCCCGGGCGCATGCGCCTCCGGAGCTCGAGGGTCGGCTTCGGGTGTGTGGTGGCGGCAGAGCGGAGCTGCGAGGCCCGAGAGTCAGAACCTGGGGGAGAGGGATGGTCTCTGCACGGGGGGGAGCCGGAGGAGCCGCCGCCGCTGCCGACGCCACCGCCGCAGCCGCCGCCGCCGCCGCCTCCTCGGCGCTCGCCTCCCGGCGCTGACGGGCTCGTACGAAGCCGGCGAGGGGGAACCCGCACCAGCGGTCGCCAGCACACCGCCCAGCATGGTCCGGGAAACCAGGCACCTCTGGGTGGGCAACTTACCGGAGAATGTGCGGGAAGAGAAGATCATCGAACATTTCAAACGGTGAGTGACACGAGGCCCGGGGCCGCGCTCTCTCCTCGGGCACCGCTGAACACTCCAGCCCGTTGCCGGCCCCTCCCCGTGCGCGGAACTGGTGAGGGGACCCGGGCCTGACCCACGGACCGGTGCGGAGGGCGCGCGGCTGCCTGGCCGCCTCTCCGCGTCGAGGCGTTGGGCCTCGGCGGAGCGGGCCCGGCTGCCACCCTCTCCCCTTCCCAATAAGGAGGCGGCTGTCGCTCGGCCTCAGCGAAGCCGGCGCCGGGAGGGTGCTCTCAGGCTTGCCGACGGTGGGGTCGCGTCCTTGGGCGCCGCTGCCCCAGTTCGGTGCGGCTGTCCCGGCCAACACGCCCGAACCGAGCCGCCCCTGGGCCGGGACCCGAACCCCTACCCGCCCCGACAACCCCCGGCCCGGCCAACTCCCGAGTCCCGCAGCAACTCCCGCTCCTCGCCCTGCGGACGCATGGATATGTCTGACCTAGAGAGGGTTTTGTGCGAAAGGAAAGGTTATACAAACGGAAAAGTCTTGGTAGGTGACATGGGGGCATCTCGGAACTGGAAAGACACTACTGGATTCTAGGGACCTCTCACGGAAGGCTCACAGACCTAGAAACTAAATGGACGCAAATGTTTTAGATTCTCCCCACCTTGTTTTTTGTGGCGTTGGGCGGAGGATGGTGTCCGAGAATAAGCTGGTGCGTCTGTTTCGGCTCTTTCGCCTTCCTGCCTTCAGCGCTCTGAGGTTCCTGGATGGGGAGGACGGTGGGGACCGAGCGCTCGCAGAGGAGGAGCCGCCTCCTGCAGCAGAGTCCCCGCCGCGCCGGCGCTCCGGCCTTCGGGTCTGAACACTGGGCAGTCTTCTTTATAAGGCTGCTCCCCTCCCACCCAGAATTCCTACATCAGTGGTTAAAAAATGCAAGCCTTTTCAGGTTAAATGTAGCTCTTCTAGAAAGCTTTTTCCCAGAGTGTATTTTTTGTTCAGGGGTAGTAGGGGTAGTAAAGGGTAAATGTTCTTGATACATTTTGGTTACTTAGTAGCGTTCAGCATTTGTTTTTATTTTGTGAAATCACTGTCTGCCATCGCTGATGGAGCCCTCGGTGTGAAATAACCGAAAATGACGCTTTACTGAACAGCGATGTAAATCGAGAGGACCTTGGCAGATACGTGATACTCCTCGGAAATGACTGTTTCTTCCGATATTCAAGACCTCGGAAGGTTTTAAGTTTGGTTTACTTTTAATTCCTCTTACTATCTAGTGAGTGAAGGAAATTATGGAGCGCCCTTATTAGTGAGTCACCATGGGAAAAATAGGTTGCGTCGCTCGCTCCTGAGCAGCTTGGATCAGGAAATGGAAGCAGCGGCAGCGGAGCTCCGCTCTTTCAAATGGAGGATCATTGATTCTGTTGGTGGTGCTGTTACTGGGGTATTAAATCTTCACCGCTGGAACGCGCGTGTGCGCGTGTCCGCGTGTGAAAAGGAGCCTGGAATAGTGAGGCCATTCATAACCGACTAAAGCTGTCCTCGGCGAGACTGGGGGAGGCGCGCTTCCAGGGACTCCCGGTGTTTACTACGTTGTGCTGAGAAACCAGGCAGCGGGAAGGCAGGAGCAAAAACTCGCCTGTGTCCCCTGTGACAAAGGGGAGATCTCGGGCTCGTGGGGAAGCAGTTGGGAACTCGCTCCTTGGCGCTGCTCCACCCCTTACCCCATACGGAGGCCCCGTATCTTCAATGTTTTGGTGGAAAAGTCATTTAGGCGCAAGATTATTGGAGTAGAAAAGCCACTTAGATGCGCTTGCTTTTATCTTCTTGCGGACCTTCTCTGTAGGTCTCCGCCTGGGAAATTCGTAGGCACCGACGTGCAAACACGTGCATTGCAGCATTTGCTTTGCCCCTCAGTATTACGTGGCCAGAAGTGTCATTTTGGCATTATGCAGATTCTAGAAACAGTGTCTGCCTGTCGCGGGCAGTTTGATTCCTCTGGCGAGATGAGGGGTTCGAGAGGAAAAAGGAAGTCATCCGAGGGAGTCTTGGAAGGTTTTTTAGTAGATGGTGCTGCCGTCCGGCCTGTGTGAATGACTTTCTAAAATGGCGGCCAGTACCCACTTTATGTGGGAATCAGCAGAGCTGATCTCAGAATGCACAGAGGGAGGAGCGGGCGGAGGATGCTAGCTGCCTTGGAAGGCGGCGGTCTGCAGGAACGTTTCTGAAAGAGGGCTTAGCTGGTACATTGCTCAGGACTGCATTTAAAGCAGTGTGTTACCTATTGCAGAGCAAAAGCAGATGCTATTGATAAAAGCAGATTATCTTAAAACTAAGTAGACCGAGTGTCCCTGACACTCCTTAATATTTTTAAAACGACTTTTGAGAATTTTAAACAAGTTTGCTCATATCTTTGGATAGATAGCGCATTCTTAGTGGGTTTAGAGAGTGTAAAAAGGTTTACAGAGAAAAATCTTCCCTTTACTCCAACCCTGGGAATTCCAGTTCCCACTCTCCACCTCACACCCCACCCCCCACCCCCCACTCCCCTAACAGGTAATCTCTATGTCTGGCTTCTTGTTTATCCTTAAACGTGTACAAGAAATATTCCTCCTGATCCGGCTATGGAGCTAAATGGACTTCGGAGAAATTCAAGGTCTTCTATCCTTATTGTAGAGAACGTTTTGTAAAATGTGTGATTGCTACAGGGAGGGAAACTAAATGTGAATAATTTAAGTGAAAGGGATAATAAAACAGTGGTTGCACCAGAATGATAGCTCTGCAAGAAAACTTAAGAATATTCACTTCTGATGTCTTCTAGAAATCATAATGAGAAAAACCATGCCTATGCCTATACTAAGACTGAGGTTGAAGTACCTACTTTCACTGTTTTCCCTAGCTGATTTCAACATTAACTAATAACTGTTTTACGGGATTAAGTAGTGTACAGTGGGAATACATTATATAAAATGTTTCAAAATGAATGTTCTTGTAACAGTGATTAGGCTTTGTAGTAAGTGTTTGAATTTTAAAGAATGATTCAAAGAGACAGCTTTGGGAGCAGGACAGTTGAGAAGCATTTTGGGATGGGGGTCGATCAGAGCCAGTTCTTTTATTTATATTTTGATCAGTGTTTGGTAGAAAATAGATTGAAGGAAGCTTGCTGATTTGGCTTTTTTCTCTGTGCCAAAGAAAGACCAAATCTTTAGAATGTAATCAGAACATTTTCAAAATTTGGCTTTACCTTCTTGCAATAAGAATAATATAATGTGCTCATTATTTTAACAGCATTTGATATACTGATTGAAAAGAATTAAGTGAGTATTTCTGAATCAAATTTTATTTAACAAAGATCCACTGCAGAGACTGAATACACAATAGAAAAAGTCCTTTCCTTTGTATGGTGTGTTAGCTGGATTGAAGGGGGATGGGAGGAGTTATACAACAATTGGTTGCTGTCTTAGTTGTTAGAGGGAGAGGTGTGTGTGCTGAGGCGACTCCCTGAATTAGAATGAGCCAATGAATAAAACCCTTTAGAAGAAAAAAAAATTCTCTGTATTTTATTTTCAGATTTGAAGTAAATCAAATATTCAGGTTCTTCCCATCCATTCTCAGTTCTAAAGAATAGGTTGAAGATTTTACAGAGGTTGAGCAAGGTAGTAAGTAGTTCATGTAAAATTTTTGTCAAAGAATGAAACTCAGTTTTAGCTGGTATATATGTTACATTATGTGAATTTGGATAGCTTTACTTCTGGGACACAATAATAAAGTGGTAGAGTTTCCTTATCCTCACATACTCTATGACTAGAGATATTTTTAGACTTAAACAAATTTCACTCACCCTAGCCTGCATCACTGCTTTATGGTTTATTCTTTTAGGCTGAGCCGGTTTCTATGAAGAAACACCTCTGTTTCTGAATGTTATAATTTTGAATACCTATTTTCATGATAGGCTTTTGCATATTAAAACAATGAAGTAAAATACTTTTATACTTATCTTAAGAAATAGCATTAAAAATTAACACAGAATGCTTGAAATGTTGTATTTTATTTCCTGAGTTAGAAACGCCCCTGGCATGTTGGAGGAGAACAGAAGGCTCAGTGCCAAGAAGAAAGGTGTTTGACTTGTGTAGAGGGCACCTTTTTCCAACTACCTTTCTTGTAGACTGATTGCTCAGGCATTGTATTGTTTGGTATGCTTATGAAGAGATTTCAGGCTTGATTTCAGAGACATTTTTAATCTTGTGAGCACTAATGCTTCGGAAAGATGTACAGATGTTACAGAGATAGTGGTAATTTGAAGTTTTTTCCAAATAGTCTTCCAAGTCTCATTTTCCCTTTAGTTTCAAATTTTGCTCAAATTTTTTAAAAAATTGAATTTTTTTGTGAAAATTAGCATATTCCGATTGGGGACTATGTCTTTTTTTGCTTTTACTTTTAAGAGTCGCTAGTGTTTGAGCTGTATTAAACTAGTCCACAGTATTTAGAGTAAACATTGCAGTCTGAAAATACCTTGAGTGTATGTAATCATTAAAATTGTGCTCCCAAGTGTCATTATTGGATGCTTTGAAATAAATTGTTGATCATCAACTTTAAACAGACATGTATTAGTCTGTTGAACAAGGAGACTAACTAAAGTAACACTTTTCTATATTAAAAACACTTTACTATTTGTTTTAATTTTTTCTTTATTGTATGTCTTCTATCTACTCATATTTTGAGTGAAAATAGCATGCTCTGTTGTGGAAATCAATTAGGATGTTAAATCAACTTATTAGAAATTATATAATTTGGTGTGCTGTCTAGCTGGTTTTTAGTATGTGGAAGTATGCTTTGCAGTGAGGTGTTCTTGGTGTAATGTTAAAGTATTGAGATAGTCACATTTTTTCCCCTTACATGTGTGTCTGTCTGCCAAGTTGAAAATTTTAAACATCTAAAAAAAATCCACAGCAGTATGTCTCTATAAAACCCTAACTTAAATTTAGTGAATTCTTGGATTTAATTACTTAGGATTTCATTTTGATTATAGAATGAATTGAAATCTAGCATGTTTAGAGATTTCTATTATATGAGAACTGCTCCATTTCTTACAGTTAAGGAATATTTGTGGAAAATTCAAATGGAAAACACTTATTATTACTTGTGTTTTATACTTGGTGCTAGATTTTTGGTCCAACATTAAACTTCAGGAGTATCTGTATGTCTTTGTATCTTTGTATTAGATGCTGAGTTTCAGTTACATTGACAAATGAAGATTTTTCTGGTTATATCTTGTATTGACTTTGTTACAGTCTTAATCATGTTTATGCACAGTATATGTAGTCTTACATATAATACATTTATAGTTTCTTTGGGCTTCCCTGGTGGTTCAGATGGTAAAGAATCTGCCTGCAATGCAGGAGACCTGGGTTCGATCACAGGATTGGGAAGATCCCCTGGAGAAGGGAATGGCTACCCTCTCCAGTATTCATGCCTGGAGAATTCCATGGATAGAGGAGCCTGGTGGGCTGTAGTCCACGGGGTTGCAAACAGTTGGACAGGACTGAGCGACTAACATAGTTTCTTTGATTCTTAAAATAGACTCAGTGATTTTTTTTTTTTTTACCTTTCACCCGATCATTTTATTCCTTTTATTTAAAAACTAAAATATTTGTACTCTGCTTAAAAACATTTTGTATTTTACATTTGACGTATAGTGATTTGCATCTTTTGTAAGTCAGTAAATTGGTAGGTATGAATTTTTTTTCAGGCATTACTTTTTTTTTTAAAGAATAATAGAGCCCACTAAAGAAGTTGGTTGTCAGCTTTTTTTTTTTTAAAGATTTATTTAATTTATTGGCTATGGTGGGTCTTCCTTGCTTCAAGCAGACTTTCTCTAATTGTGTCTAGTTGTGGCAAGTGGGGGCTACTCTCTGCGGTGTGAAGGCTTCTCATTATAGTGGCTTCTCTTGTTAAGGAGCACAGGCTCTAACTGTGTGGGCTTCAGTAGTTGCAGTACGTGGGCTTAGTAGTTGTGGTACACAGGCTTAGTTGCTTCATGGCGTGTAGGATCTTCCCAGACTAGGGATCGAACCAGTGTCTCTTGTGTTGCAAGGCAGATTCTTAACCACTGGACCACCAGGGAAGGCCCGTCAACCATTACTTTTTAAAATTCATGCTTCATGCTGTCTGCATTAAAGGCTCTTTTTCACTCAAGATTTTTAAAATTTTATTAATTTTTTTTTTTTTGCCGGGGGAGCTGCATGTTGTGGCATGTGGGATCTTAGTTCCCCAACCAGGGAACCAACCCATGCCCTCTGCAGTGGAAGTGTGGACCCCTAGCCACTGGACTGCCAGGGCATTCCCCACTCAAAATTATTTAAGTCATCTGAGATTAAAAGAAAAAATATTTTAAAAGTTTAGCACTTTACTATGTCAAAAGGATATTAGATTCTTCAATGAAAACTATTGCCATTTAGACCAGAATTTAGGAGGAGGTACTTAAATTTGGCTTGGAAAATACTGTATCTTTATTTTCACTAACTTCTTATCAGAATTTAGCATTTCTGTCAACTATTAACTGTATCGTGGTGTAGTACCAGCATGGTAGTATGGGGAGTACCTGTGATGATCACCAACACCAATCAGATGTATTTTCATATTTCACATTATAGTTGTTGCAGATATCTCATTTATGCTCATCACAACTTGAAAATGACAATAACTGTTAAACCTGCTGCTAAATACTTTTATTTAATGCATTAATAAAGGTGTGTGTGTGTGTGTATACACACACACACACACACACACACACATATATTTATATGTATATGGGGGCTTCCCTGGTGGCTCAGATGGTAAAGAGTCTTCCTGCAGTGTGGGAGACCCAGGTTCAATCCCTGGGTCAAGATCTGTGTCTATGTATGTGTAGATTACTACAGACAGCATGAAGCATGAATCTCTCTCTCTCTCTCTGTACACACACACACACACACACACACACACACACACACACACGATACTGTATGGTCAATCTGTGTTGTGGATATACTTTTAAAATTCTACCTTGGAGAATTTTGAACATACACAAAAAGTAGAAAAACTAATCCCATGTACCCATCATTTAGCTCCAGTGACCATCAGCCATGACCTATTCTGCTTTATGAGGAAAAAGAAACCACAGGAAGGGATGGGGAGTAATGGGGATGGCAGTGATGAGGAAGGCCTCTTTGAAAAGATAACATTTGATTCACAGGAATGAAGACCAATCTATCTAACTAGATCCACTGCCTAACTTTTTTCATTTAAAATTTATTTTGAAATAGTTCAGGAAAAGTACAAAGAATTCCCACATTCCCTTCACACAGATTCCTCAGTTGTTAGCATATTGCTACATTTCTTGCATTACCTTCTCTTGTTGTCTCCTGGCATATCCTTCTTTCACCCTTATATTCTCCAGTGTATACCTCCCGAAAACAAAGACACTTCTGCATTCCACCACACAGTATTCTCAGCCAGGAAATCAACACTGGTATAACAGTATTACCCAATCCATAGACCTCATTCAAATGATGCCAGTCATCCCAGCAATGTCCCTCTTTCCTTTTTGATCCAGGATCCTAGCCAGTACCATGTATTGCCTTTGGTTGTTGGGTGTCATCCTTCTGTAACAGTTTCTTACTCTTAATTTTCATGTGCCTCATAGTCTTAAAGAACATAGTTCTTTCAGTCTGCAGGCTGACCCTCCACCCAGGTCTGTCCAGTATTACCTCGTGACCAGATCAGGTCATGCTTTCTTGGCAGATACACCACAGAAATAATTCTGTGCTTTATCAAAGTATGAAAACAGTATGGCTCCATCCCACACTAGTGATGTTGACTTTGATCACCTAGTAAAATTAGTCTTCACTGTTTTCCCCCTTTTATTTGATTAACATTTTATGGGAAGATATCCAGTATTGTACTGATAGTCTTTTCCATCGTCAGCCCTAAACCCAGTAGCCTTAACTTCCCTTGATAACTTTTTTTTTAATGTTTTCATTTTTGTTTATTTATTTGGCTGCATTGGGCCTTAGCTGTGGCATGTGGAATCTAGTTCCCTGATCAGGGATTGAACCTAGGCTCCCTGCACTGGAAATTAGGAGACTTATCTGCTGGACCACCAGGGAAGTCCTCTCATTGTTAACTCTTGACTATATTATATATTGCTGTGATTGTTGCCAAATGGTAATCTATTACTGTGATTACTTCTTCAGTAATTCTGCTGTGGGTAAGAATTTTCCATATATATATTTGGAAATATAGGTATATATTTTTATATACATATATAAATATATTTATACATATATACAAAATATGAATATATGTGTTGAGAATATATATACATATTTAAATAAAGGTGAAAGAGACGAGTGAAAAAGCTGACTTAAAAATCAGCATTCAAAAAATGAAGATCATAGCACCCAGTCCCATCACTTCATGGCAAATAGATGGGGAAACAATGGAAACACTGCAGACTTTATTTTCTTGGGTTCCAAAATCACTGCAGATGGTGACCTCAACTTGGTCCTTGGAAGAAAAGCTATGACCAACCTAGACAGCATATTAAAAAGCAGAGACATTACTTTGCCAAAAAGGTCTGTATAATCAAAGATACGGTTTTTCTGGTAGTCATGTATGTATGGATGTGCGAGTTGGACCGTAAAGAAGGCTGAACGCTGAAGAATTGATGCTTTTGAACTGTAGTATTGGATAAGACTCTTGAGAGTCTCTTGAACTGCAAGGAGATAAAACCAGTCAATCATAAAGGAAATCATTCCTGAATATTCATTAGAAGGACTGATGCTGAAGCTGAAACTCCAATACTTTGGCCACCTGATGTGAAGAGCTGATTCATTAGAAAAGACCCTGATGCTGGGAAAGATTGAAGGCAGGAGGAGAAGAGGATGACAGAGGACGAGATGGTTTGATGGCGTCACCAACTCAATGGACATGAGTTTGAGCAAGCTCTAAGAGATGGTGAAGAACAGGGAAGCCTGGCGTGGTGCAGTCCATGGGATTGTAAAGAGTTGGACACAACTGAGTGACCAAACAACAACAATATATATTTGGAAATATGTGTATACATACAGACACGCATATATATGATTTCCTTTTTTTTCTGTAGGTTTTAATTCAGGGCTTGCTTATTTTCATACCCAAATCATTCTAGATTTGACCAGTGGGAACTCCTTCAAATTGGCTATTATGCCCTTTTGATATCTCCCTAGTATTCTCTTAAACATTTATTTCTGGCAACAACAAAGGCTCATCTTGTATTTTCCCTCCCCCAGTCCTGGAATCAATAATTTGTCTAAGAAACTCTTGGTTCTTTTCATGAGGGATGGTATTTAGAAACCAAGATCTGGGTGCAAGTTTACTCATTGGTACAGAGATAAGAAATTAAAAGACACTTACTCCTCGGAAGGAAGATTATGACCAACCTAGATAGCACATTTAAAATCAGAGACATTACTTTGCCAACAAAGGTCTGTCTAGTCTAGGCTATGGTTTTTCCAGTGGTCATGTATGGATGTGAGAATTGGACGATGAAGAAAGCTGATCACCGAAGAATTGATGCCTTTGAACTGTGGTGTTGGAGAAGACTCTTGAGAGTCCCTTGGACTGCAAGGAGATCCAGCCAGTCCATCCTAAAGGAGATCGGTCCTGGATGTTCATTGGAAGGACTGATGTTGAAGCTGAAACTCCAATACTTTGGCCACCTCATGCAAAGAGTTGACTCATTGGAAAAGACCCTAATGCTGGGAAGGATTGGGGGCAGGAGGAGAAGGGGATGACAGAGGATGAGATGGTTGGATGGCATCAGCAACTTGGGGTTTGGGTAAACTCCGAGAGTTGGTGATGGACAGGGAGGCCTGGCGTGCTGCAATTCGTGGGGTTGCAAAGAGTCGGACACAACTGAGCGACTGAACTGAACTGAACAGAACAGAGATAAGAGGATGTGTATTGTGTGTGTATATGTATACTACCACTTCATTGACTACGCCAAAGCTTATGACTGTGTAGATACAACAAGCTGGGAAATTTTTGAAGAGATGGAAATACCAGATGATCTTACTTGTCTCCTGAGAAACCTGTCTGTGGGTCAAGAAGCAGCAGTTAGAACCTTACACAGAACAACTGACTGGTTCAGAGTTGGGAAAGGGGTATGAGAAGGCTGTATATTGTCACCTTGCTTATTTAACTTCTATGCAGAGAACATCATGCAGAATGGCAGGCTGGATGAATCACAAGCTAGAATCAAGATTGCAGGGAGAAAAGTCAGCAACCTCAGATATGCAGATGATACCACTCTAATGGCAGAAAGTGGAGAGGAATTAAAGAGCCTCTTGATGAAGGTGAAAGAGGAGAGTGAGAAGGCTGGCCTAAAATTCAACATTCACAAAACTAAGATCATGGTATCTGGTCCCATCACTTCATGGCAAACAGATGGGGAAAAAGTGGAAGCAGTCACAGATTTTATTTTCTTGGGCTCCACAGTCACTGGACAGTGACTACAGCCATGAAATTAAAAGATGCTTGCTCCTTGGAAAGGTATGACAAACCTAGACCAGTCAATCCTAAAGGAAGTCAATTCTGAATATTCATTAGAAGGACTGATGCTGATGCTGAAGCTCCAATACTTTGTCCAACTGATATGAAGAGCCGACTCACTGGAAAAGACTGTGTTGCTGGGAGAGATTGAAGGCAAAAGAAGAGGGTGGCAGAGGATGAGATGGCATCACTGACTCAACGGATGTGAATCTGAGCAAACTCCAGGAGATAGTGAAGGACAGGGAAGCCTGATGTACTGCAGTCCATGGGTTCACAAAGAGTTGGACACAACTTGGCAACTGAGCACCACCACCACCACCAAAATATATGCATATATATACATTACATGTGCCACTATATCATATATTTAAAAGCTATGTTCACACATGTTTCAATACATGAGGATTCTTTCTGAACTCCCCATTTCCATGTTTATAAACTGCTTCTCAGACAGTGAGAAACCTGACTCTTGTTATTCTCAATATATTTGCTTATTTACCTAGTCACGTTCTCAGTGTAGCTAATATCCCAGCCACTCTGCCTCCTCTACCTTTGGGTACCTCGCTCCTGCTGCCTCTGCATCAAATCCCCTCCACCTTGGCTACTCTCTTGGAAACCAGCACTGTGGGGGAGGTGAAAGGCAAGGAAAGGTAGGTGGAACTGGAAATCACTTGAATGTTTTTGTCTTCAGATTTTACCTTATAGGAGACAACTTGTGGATGATGAGTCACCTGCCTCTGGTACCATTTGTAGGCCGATTTAGAGCAACCTCACTTTTAAACTGTTGGTTTTGATTCTACTTCCGCACTGACTTTATGACATGAGGTTAATCACAGGATCAATATGAGCTGTATTATATGCTTAGTCATTCAGAAGAGGGAGTGGTAAGAAGCTTGTTTTTTAAGAGTAATATCAGGTCCCATCATTGCTCCATGTATTTGGGTGTTAGTCATTCACTTTATGTGATATCTCAGCAAATTTTGCCCTTGCTCTTCTTCCCCCCAAACCTTACTGACCTCAACCTTATTTCTTTTTTTGTTTTAACTTAAATTTTTAAAAATTAATTTTAAATTAGTAAATTTTAATTAATTTAATTCTTAATTGAAGTATAACTGACATAACCTTATATTGGTTTCAGGTACATACAACATAATAATATGATATTTGTATATATTGCAAAATGATTACCATTAGTTAACATTCCTCATCATACATAGTTACAAAAACCATTTTTTTTCCTTGTGATGAGGGCTTTTAAGATTTACTCTCATAGGAACTTTCACATATGCAAATACAGTGTTAACTACAGTCACTGTGCTATACATTATGTCCTTGTGGCATTTACTTTATTACTGGAAGTTTGTATTTTTTGAACCCTTTTGTTCCACCCATCTCTGCACTCACCAGGCACTGATTTTTTTCTGTATCAAACTTTTTTTGTTTTAAAGAATTCCCATGTAAGTGAGATCAAATGGTATTTGTCTTTCTCTGACTTATTTCACTTAGTATTGTGCCCTTAAGTTTTATTCATTTTGTTCCAAATGGCAGGATTTCCTTTTATATGGCTGAATAGTATTCCATTCTGCATGTGTGTACATACATACACAGCCTGTATGTCACATCTTTATCCATCCATCGATCTGCGGATACAGATTATTTCCATATCTTGGCTTTTGGTAATAAATGAATATTGCAGTGAACGTGAGGATGCATATATCTTTTCAAATTAGTGTTTTTATTTTCTTTGGATATATACCCAGAAGTGGAATTGCTGTCATATGGTAATTCTATTTTTAATTTTTTGGTGAACGTCCATACTGCTTTCCATAGTGGCGGCACTCAACTTTCTTTTTCCCCTCCCTCTATACTACTCTTTGCCCCTGTCCAAAGAGTTGCTTAATAAATTAAGAACTGTATTCCTTTGCACAAGCCCTACAATGTGTATAGTTGGTATTATTTTGAAGTAGCTCCCAGACATCTTATTTAATACATAAATATTTCAATGCTTATCTCTGGAAGATATACATCAATACTGTGGTATATCCGTATTTCAAATACCCAGTCTGACTGGGGCATTTGAATAGGGGTATACCATTGGCTCAATTACAAACTTGAGCCAGTATTCAAGTTTGTAATTGCTCTAAGAATCTTTTTTTTTTTTAACTCAGGCTTTAAATAAAATATGTAAGCTTTATTTTAAAAATTTTGTTGAGGTATAATTTGCATACAATAAAATGAACCTGCTTCAAGTGTTGAGTTTGTTGAATTTTGAGTAATGTAGGCGTCCTTGTAATCACTACCACTACCACAGTCAAGATACTACATTTATTTACTTATTGATGGACAGTAGACTATTTAAATTTTTTTTTAATCCGTAAGTTTTAATCTCTCTTTACAGCTTAATTTGTTGGAAATTAGGTTGACTGTAGAGTTTCTCAGTGTGTGTTTTGCTGATTACATTTTTGTCCTGTGGTATACATTAACATCACCTTTTGTCCTCTGTAATTTCCTATATGTTCAAAATGGCCTATTTTTGAATATTTGATAACTGTGTTTCAATATAATTGGTTTCCTTGTAATTCATGCATTTTATTTTCCTTATGACCCTGCCAGGCTGTTCTCTCTGTGGAATTTTCCAGGGAAGAATACTGAAGTGGGTTGCCATTTCCTTTTCCAGGAGATCTTCCCAACCCAGGAATCAAACCCAAGTCTCTTGCATTGTCAGGGGGATTCTTTACCACTGAGCCTTTAATTTAATAATATTCTGAGAAAGGGTTTATAGGTTTCACAAGACTGTCAAAGCAGTCCATGGAAAAAAGTTTAAGAAACATTGGTTTAGGCAAGCCATTAGGTTAAGAGTAGAATTCTAGCAGTATATTTAAGTACTGATTTTAGCCTTGACCTAAAAAGGTTCGGAGAAGGAAATGGCAACCCACTCCAGTACTCTTGCCTGGAAAATCCTATGGACAGAGGAGCCTTGTAGGCTGCAGTCCATGGGTTCGCTAAGGGTCGGACACAACTGAGCGACTTCACTTTGACTTTTCACTTTCATGCACTGGAGAAGGAAATGGCAACCCACTCCAGTGTTCTTGCCTGGAGAATCCCAGGGACGGGGGAGCCTGGTGGGCTGCTGTCTCTGGGGTCGCACAGAGTCGGACACGACTGAAGTGACTTAGCAGTAGCAAAAAGGTTGAGGTTAAAAAGTTAATCACTGAAAAACTTTGACTTGAAAATGAAATAAAGTAGTGTCCTTTGAATAGCTTGATTCTTTCCCTCTTTTTCCTCATTGTAAACTTAGATTAGAACTGCTCTTTTTCTTGTGGGAATTTTTTTCTATTTTTTTCACCCTCCTCCCTCCCCAATTTATCCTAAAAATCATGGAATCTTTAGGTTTTTAAGATTGTTCCTTTTCAGTTCAGTTCAGTTCAGTCACTCAGTCGTGTCCGACTCTTTGCGACCCCATGAATTGCAGCACGCCAGGCCTCTCTGTCCATCACCAACTCCGGAAGTCTACCCAAACCCATGTCCATCAAGTCAGTGATGCCATCCAACCATCTCATCCTCTGTCGTCCCCTTCTCCTCCTGCCCCAATCCTACCAAGCATTAGGGTCTTTTCCAGTGAGTCAGCTCTTCGCATGAGGTGGCCAAAATATTGGAGTTTCAGCTTCAACATCAGTCCTTCCAATGAACACCCAGGATTGATCTCTTTTAGGATGGATTGATTGGATCTCCTTGCAGTCCAAGGGACTCTCAAGAGTCTTCTCCAACACCACAGTTCAAAAGCATCAATTCTGCGGTGCTTAGCTTTCTTCACCGACCAACTCTCACATCCATACATGACCACTGGAAAAACCATAGCCTTGACTAGATGGACTTTTGTTGGCAAAGTAATGTCTCTGCTTTTAAATATGCTATCTAGGTTGGTCATAACCTTCCTTCCAAGGAGTAAGCGTCTTTTAATTTCATGGCTGCAATCACCATCAGCAGTGATTTTGGAGCCCAAAAAAATAAAGTCTGACTCTGTTTCCACTGTTTCCCCATCTGTTTCCCATGAAGTGATGGGACCAGATGCCATGATCTTAGTTTTCTGAACGTTGAGCTTTAAGCCAACTTTTTCACTCTCCTCTCTCACTTTCATCAAGAGGCTCTTTAGTTCTTCTTCACTTTCTGCCATAAGGGTGGTGTCATCCGCATATCTGAGGTTATTGATATTTCTCCCGGCAATCTTGATTCCACCTTGTGTTTCTTCCAGCCCAGGGTTTCTCATGATGTACTCTGCATGTAAGTTAAATAAGCAGGGTGACAATATACAGCCTTGACGTACTCCTTTTCCTATTTGGAACCAGTCTGTTGTTCCATGTCCAGTTCTTTTAGTCAGCTTTAATTCTATTAATGACGTGAATTTCAAGCACATCCAATGTTAGAATTAAATGCCATATTATATATTGATTTCTGCTGTATAGATGGGTCTAGCCTTAAAGAAAACAAGATTTGTAAAAATCTCAATTTATGGAGTTTCTTTAATTCAGTTAGTATGTGATATTATATATAAAATAAGACAGGGAATTCCCTGGCATTCCAATGGTTAGAACTCCATGCTTTCACTGCTTAGGACCTGGGTTCAGTCCCTCTTTGGGGAACTAAGATCCTGTAAGCCATGTGGTGCAGCAAAAAAGGACAAAATAGGAAACTAACCCTTCAGTAACACATTTATTATTTAAAGTGGGTACATTTATTTTCTCCAATAAATTAAATGGGTTGGATTTTAAGATTTCTGAGGTCTTTTTAGTTTAGAAAATCTTGTTCTAGGGCAAACTATGAACATGTTAGAACTGGTAAAGGGTCTTTATTGGCATGGATAAATATTTAATGACAAAGCAAGGTATAAAATGGGACGTGTAATATGATCTCTATCAGTCAGTTCAGTTCGGTCTCTCAGTTGTGTCCGACTCTTTGCGACCCCATGGACTGCAGCATGCCAGGCCTCGCTGTCCATTGCCAGCTCCTGGAGTTTACTCAAACTCTTGCCCATTGAGTCGGTGATGCCATCCAGCCATCTCATCCTCTGTCATCCCGTTCTCCTCCTGCCTTCAACCTTTCGCAGCATCAGGGTCTTTTACAGTGAGTCAGTTCTTCTCATCAGGTGGCCAAAGGATTGGAGTTTCAGCTTCAGCATCAGTCCTTCCGATGAATATTCAGGACTGATTTCCTTTAGGATGGACTGGTTGGATCTCCTTGCAGTCCAAGGGACTCTCAAGAGTCTTCTCCAGTACCACAGTTCAGAAGCATAAGTTCTTCGGCGATCAGCTTTCTTTATAGTCCAACTCTGACGTGCATACATGACTACTGCAAAAACCATAGCTTTGATTAGACGGACCTTTGTTGCCAAAGTAATGTCTCTGCTTTTTAATATGCTGTCTAGGTTGGTCATAGCTTTTCTTCCAAGGAGCAAGTGTCTTTTAATTTCATGGCTGCAGTGATCATCTGCAGTGATTTTGGAGCCCCCCAAAAATAGTCTGTCACTGTTTCCACTGTTTCTCCATTTATTTGCCATGAAGTGATGGGACCAGATGCCATGATCTTAGTTTTCTGAATGTTGAGTTTTAAGCCAACTTTTTCACTTTTATCAAGAGGCTCTTTAGTTCTTCTTCACTTTCTGCCATAAGGGTGGTATCATCTGCATATCTAAGGTTGTTGATATTTCTCCCGGCAATCTTGATTCCAGCTTGTGCTTCCTCCAGCCCAGCGTTTCTCATGATGTACTCTGCATATAAGTTAAATACGCAGAGTGACAGTATACAGCCTTGATGTACTTCTTTCCCTATTTGGAACCAGTCTGTTGTTCCATGTCCAGTTCTGACTGTTGCTTCCTGACCTGCATATAGATTTCTCAAGAAGCAGGTCAGGTGTTCTGGTGTTCCCATCTCTTTCAGAATTTTCCAGAGTTTCTTGTGGTCCACACAGTCAAAGGCTTTGGCGTAGTCAATAAAGCAGAAGTAGATATTTTTCTGGAATTCTCTTGCTTTTTCAATGATCCAGCGGTTGTTGGCAATTTGATCTCTGGTTCCTCTGCCTTTCTTTAATCCAACTTGAACATCTGGAAGTTCATGATTCACGTACTGTTGAAGCGTGGCTTGGAGAACTTTGAGCATTACTTTACTAGCGTGTGAGATGAGTGCAATTGTGCGGTAGTTTGAGCATTCTTTGGCATTGCCTTTCTTTGGGATTGGAATGAAAACTGACCTTTTCCAGTCCGGTGGCCACTGCTGAGTTTTCCAAATTTGCTGCCATATTTCCAAATTTGCTGGAAAATTGACTGGCATGATCTCTATGGGGCCGATGAAAATCTGTACATGTAACTCTCTCATGTATATGCTCACTGTGTCAACTTTTGATACAAATGGTGTTTTGATTCTCTCACTTTTGATAAAGTGAGAGATGAACGAGTATAATATTAAAAGCTCTTTCAAGCCAAAAAAAAAAAAAAGAAAATCTGGTTCTACCTGTCATTCTTCATAATGAATAAGAGTCACTGGAATGCTGTGAAAATTTTTGAAAAGTATATATTAATGATTAGTTGGATAATAAAAGAGCTTAATATCGCTAAATACTGTATATCTATCGGGTGGGGGTTGTGCTACTGTTTTTTTCTTTGGTGTGCAGGCTTCTCCCTGCATTGGCTTCTCTGGTTGCAAGCACAGGCTGCAGGCACCCGACCTGTGGGCTCCAGGGCTCAGACTTCAGTTGTGGTGGTGCACTGTCTTAGTTGCCCTGAGACATGTGGGATCCTCCTGGACCAGGGATTGAACCCATGTCCCTTGCATTAGCAGGCAGATTCTTATCCACTGTACTACCAGGAAAGTCTGAGTATTTTTGATTTCCAATATTATGTTAGGAAAGGAAATGCTACACTATGGATGAACCTTGAAGACATTATGCTAGGTGAAATAAGTCACAAAAGAACAAATACTGTATGCGTCTACTTACATTAACTACCTGGAGCAGTCAAATTCATAGAGACAAAGTGGAATGGTGGTTCCATTTTTTTTTTTTTTTTTTTTTTGTTATAAGCAGTAGTGCTTACTAAGGAATCTTGTACACTGAGACATGTGCAATTATACATGAGTGAAAAATTCCTGTGAATGAAATTTCTGGGGATGTGTACTTAGTTCTAAATTTCTTTTTTCATTTATTTTTGACTGGGTCACAGGGCATGTGGAATCTTAGTTCCTCTGACCAGGGATCGAATCTGCACCCCTTGTGTGAAAAGCATGGAGTCCTAACCAACCACTGGATGCTAGGAGTGTCCCATTATTAAAGATACTATCAGATTGTCTTCTTTAGACATTTATCTAATTTATACTCCTGCAGACAGTGTTATGAAAGTATTATTTTCTTAAGACTTTCACTCTTATCTAGATATTAATATTTAGATTTTTTGTGTTACATGGTACTCTTTTTGGATTTTTGAAATTTTGAGTGAAATTGTTAAAGAATTTCCTATTTAGGTATTTTGCCAATTTTGGGGGCTTCTGTCTCCTTTGATTTGCAGAAGTTTGTATATTTAGGAAATCACTTATTTCTCATTTGCAGGTATTTTTCCCCATTTGTCTTTTGACGGCATTTTGCAATTTAGGAGCTATAATTTTTACGTGGTTTAATTTATATAGTCTTTTCCTTTATGACATACGTATTTTATCTCATGCTGAGAGTCTGTAGAAGAAGACTGTACAACAAACTATTAGTTAATTAATTTTGACAGAGTACACAAATCAGCAAACTTACAAATCATTCTCCACCCCCTTCTTTTTCCACCACTTCCCCATTCCTCCAAGTAGAGCAACATTTTAGAATATTAGCTTTTTCTAAAAATGAGGCTGGGAGCCTGTGGTTGACTTCTCTTTGCTGGCTGTAGGGATTCTGAATCTGTTTTTGCCATCTTTAGTTATTATTTGTACAGTTCTTACTCCAAAGATAGAGTGTGATTAAAGGGAAATATGTTAATTTTTTAAGAATAGCTTATAGATATATTTTATACATTTATACTGAAAGAATTCGGTATTGCTGTGAAATGAAGATAGGTTTTGGTTGTCATCTAATGGGTTTCTTATCTTCCCAGGCAGTCATGCCTGAAATAGAAAACGTCTTCAATGTGTGCCCATTTACAGGAAACGTGGCATTCAGTTGATTTATTGAATGGGCCAAAAAGTTCTTTCGGGTATTCTGAAAACCCTGAATGAACAAAAACTTTTTGGCCAACCCAATATATTGAGCTAACGTAGACACTTGTGACTAAAGGAGACATAAATTCTGATGTATTAAAAGACAACGACAGGGGCTTCCCTGGAAGTCCAGTGGTTAAGAATCCACCTTGCAATGCAGGGGACACCGGTTTGATCCTTGGTTGTAGAATATCCCACATGCCCTGGGGCAGCTGAGTCCATAGGCAGTAACTACTGAAGCCTGTGCACCTTAGAGCCCATGCTCTGCAACAGCAGAAGCCACACACAATGAGAAGCTTGCACACTGCAGCTAGAGAAAGCCCGTGCATAGCAGTGTAGACTCATCACAGCCAAAAATACATACATACATACATACATACATACATACATACATACATACATATACACGTAAATATTAAAGGAGTGACAGGTACTATTTTGTGTCCTTTTCTTTTAATGGCAGTTTTAATGAGATATAATTCACATGACATAAAATTCTTCCCCTGAAAGTTTACAGTTCAGTTGTTTTTTAGAATAATTGCAGAGTTGTGCAGCCATCACCACTGATATCAGAATATTTTCATCACTCCAGAATGAAAGCTATTAGCAGTCATTCCCCATTCTTTCTTCTCCCCAACTGCTGGCATCCACTAATCTTTTTTTCTAGTTCTGTGTATTTGCCTATTTTGGACCTTTCACATATGAAATCATACAATATGTGATCAGCTTCTTTTACTTAGTATAGTGTCTTCGAGATTCATCCATTGTTGTAGCATGTATTAGAACTTCATTCCTTTTTATTGCTGAATTACATTCCATTGAATGGACATACCACATTTTAAAAACTCCACTCAGCAGTTGAACTTTTTTTGGCTATCATGAATAATGATATTGTGACATTTCTGTGTTTTTATGTGGACATACATTTTCAATTCATATCTAGGAGAAGAATTGCTGAATTATGTGGTTCTAAGTTGAACACTTTCAGGAACTTTCAAATTGATTTCCAAAGTGACGGTACCATTTTGCAATTTCACCAGCAATGCCCTAGGGTTTAGAAATCTTAGGAAAATCTTAGAAATCTTCTTATCCTAATAACTTGTCTGTCATTTTTATTTTCGCCATTGTGTTAAGTGTGAAGTGGTATCTCACTGTGGTTTTGGTTCTTATTTTCTTAAAGTCGAATGTTGTTAAGCGAATTTTTTGTGTTTATTAGCTGTTACCTTTTTGGGAGAAATTGTCTATATATCCTTTGCCTATTTTTAAGTTGCAATATGTCTTTTTCATTGTTGAGTTGTAAGAGCTATCAGATAAATAATTTGCAAATATTTTCTATTTTCTGGGCTTATATCAATTTTTGATCCTTTGGACAGAGTAAAACTATTAACTTGTAGTTTGATTGTCATGCTAACAATTTAAACTTATCTTTGTCATTCTAGATAATTGTTAAAACAAGTTCTTCCTTTGGTTTTAACTTATTTAAATTGATAATGAGATATATGACATATTAAAAATATCAACATCTTATTTGGTCATGTCCAAACTGCAGGAGTTTTGCAATCTAAATATATGATTCTGAGCTACATGATACCTTTAATGTGTTGATGTAGGGAGTATCAGTAATTGTGAATGAGGTAGCTTTAATGTCTACCTCCACTATGTTGATGACCAGAAATAGCTGTGATTTATTTGAAAAGATTGAGATTGTACACTTAAATGGCTAAATAGCTAATTTTATGTTATATTTTATTGCAATTAAAGTTTAAAAAAATTTGACCTGTGATTATATAGGAAAGATGTGGCCAGCTCCAGTTTAAATGCTGTTAAGAACCCCTGGAGGAGGGCATGGCAACCCACTCCAGTATTCTTGCCTGGAGAATCCCATGGACAGAGGAGCCTGGCATAGGGTCGATAGGCTTGCACAGAGTCAGACATGACTGAATCAGCTTAGCACACACACACATAATGCATTTAAATTTCTAGCGGATTCTGCATTTTGGTATTCTTGAAGTATTGGTAGTCACTGATATAGGAAATAAAGGTCTAACACAGAGGGGAAACCAGTCTTTTGGTCTAAAAATATAGGATCAAGTCATTGATTTATAAATTTTGTAATTCCTTCATAAAAATTTTTTTACTATAAAAGGTTTCTGTAAGTGTTGATGTTACAGCATTGATACAGATAGCTTGGTGGTTGTGATGGATATATTTATGACCCAACTGTTTGAGTTTGGAAGAGAAATGATTATGAATATTTTCATAATGTGAAAAATTGTTGTTTAGTTGCAAAGTCGTGTCCGACTCTTTAGCAACCCCATAGACTGAGCCACCAGGAAAGCCCATAAATAGATGTTTAAGGGAGACCAAGTGAAAGTGAAGTTGCTCAGTTGTGTCTGACTCTTGGCGACCCCATGGACTGTAGCCCACCAGGCTCCTCCATCCATGGAATTTTCCAGGCAAGAGTACTGGAGTGGGTTGTCATTTCCTTCTCCATGGGATCTTCCTGACCCAGGGATTGAACCCGGGTCTCTCACACTGTAGGCAGATGCTTTTACTGTCGGAGCCACCAGAGAAGCCATCGCAGTAAATGCGGCATTATTCAGGGTTATTTTAAAATTCTCTCTTAAAAACTTTTAAGAACTATAGTGTATGTTGATAAATTTAATATTTTTTGATGGTGAATATTTTTGACCAAACAGAAACCAATGTAATATTTTTTTATTGTGTTTTTGAAAACAAACCTTTTAGATTTTATGTACTGCTACTGCTGCTGCTAAGTTGCTTCAGTTGTGTCCGACTCTGTGCGACCCCATAGACGGCAGCCCACCAGGCTCCGCCGTCCCTAGGATTCTCCAGGCAAGAATACTGGAGTGGGTTGCCATTTCCTTCTCCAGTGCATGAAAGGGAAAAGTGAAAGTGAAGTCGCTCAGTCGTGTCCGACTCTTCGCGACCCCATGGACTGTAGCCTACCAGGCTCCTCCGTCCATGGGATTTTCCAGGCAAGAGTACTGGAGTGGGGTGCCATTGCCTTCTCTGGTACTGCAGCTGGTAGCAATCAAATATGATTTCTCAAATTTATGTTCTCATTTTTTAAAAGTTTGGGTTCTCTTGATTCTTTAAAAGCTACAAGTGAATTAACTTATTACTACAAGCAGTGACTATGTAACTTAAAAAATTTTGTGCATATTACTGGAGACTCTTCAATAGATTTTTTGAAAACCTATAGCTAAGGCTTGTCTGGCTTATTTCATTTAGTATGATGTTTTCAAGGTTTATCCATATTCTAGCACGTATCAAAACTTCATTTATTTTTGTCTTAATATAATATTCCATTTTATGTATATACCACATTTCATTTTATTCATTCACCCATTGATGGACACTTGGGTTGTTTCCATCTTTTGGTGTTTGTGAATAATGACATTGGTGCACATGTACCAACATTGGTTCATATGAAGGCTTCCCTCATAGCTCAGTTGGTAAAGAATCTGCCTGTGATGCAGGAGACCCCAATTCGATTCCTGGGTTGGGAAGATCCCCTGGAGAAGGGATAGGCTACCCACTCCAGTATTCTTGTGCTTCCCTTGTGGCTCAGCTCATAAAGAATCCGCCTGCAATGCAGGAGAGCTGGGTTCAATCCCTGGGTTGGGAAGATCCCCTGGAGAAGGGAAAGGCTACTCACTCCAGTATTCTGGCCTGGAGAATTCCATGTACTAAGTCCATGGAGTCGCAAAGAGTCGGACACGACTGAGCGACTTTCACCTTCACTTTCAACATTGGTGCTCAGATAGTTGAGCCCTAGTTTTCAGTTGTCTTGGGTATATACCCAGGAAGTGCTGGGTTACATGGTAATTCTGTGCTTAACTTTTGGAGAAAATGCTACTTTTCCACAGTGGCTGTACCATTTTACAGTTCCAGCAGCTATGCAGGAGGTTTCAGATTTCTCCATATCCTTGCCAATATTTGTTCTGTTCTGTTCTCTTTCCTAATAGCCAAACTAGTGGGTGTGAACTGAGTGGTATTTTATTGTGGTTTTGGTTTGTATTTCCCTAATGACTAATGATTTTGAGCATCTTTTTCTGGGCTTGTCTGCCATCTGTATATCTTCTTTGCTGAAGTGTCTTCTCTAATTTTTAAAAAATGAGTTAAGATTTCTTAGATTCTTGATACAAGTCCTTTGTCAGATACATTTGAAGGTATTTTTTTTGATGTTTATATTTCTGTTTCTATCATTTTATTCCCCAAATTTAAAAGCTCCTTTCATCAATTAATTTACCCCACGTAATTTTGTTACATCTAGTTCAGTTGTGTGATGAAACTGGATTTTAGGATTATGTTTCCCTTGTGAGAGGTAACAACTTAAATCATACTGGAGAATATAAATGAAAAGTTCTGCTTTCTGATAATGTCAGCTTCTTCAGGGGAAGTGTAAAATTATGATCTTGGGTTGTCAGCATGTAAGAGTGTTATATTTAAAAGTGCTGTGCCCACCTTTTAAAATGCCAAATTAAAAAAAAATAGCCAAATTACAGGGATATATAAAATACAGTTAACTCCTAATGAAATTTGTAGAATTTTCTTGAATTTTAAAATTCTAGATAATTATATTTTTTACATGCATGCTTCAGAATAACGGTGCCCTACAATTTTTTTTTTTATACATAGTAAACATTATTTTTGGAATGAAAATGAGAACATAGAGTCTGTCAAAAGATTTTCTGATGTATTAATTTAGATAAACAATTTAATTATACATAAATTATAAATTTTAACACTTTTAATCCCCTGGAAAAGAGAATTAAATAGCAAAAAATTACATTAAAAATTAGGATTGATACTTGCACATGCACAGAATATTTGAATTTATTTTGCCTTCCAGTAAGGAGTGTTTGAAATCATCTTATTTTTTCAGTAAGATCGTTTTCACTTAATGAATTAAGTTAAAATGAAATCTGTAAAATAGCTATTTTCAGCTACAGTTTTTACTTTAATAAAAATCTCTTAAGACTGGTAAGTTACTTTGATTATCTTAGGTATAATATCCTTTTTTAGGAGTAAAATTCCTAAAAACTTCTGAAAGTCATTCAGCTCAGTGTTCTAGAAAGGTAAAAGGCAGTTTATATTAAATACTATATTTACAAATGAGAGCAATAAAATAATCTGGTAAAAGTGTTTGTAAATATTTGCCTCAAAAAAGAAAAATGTGAGTATATAAGATATTTAAAATTAACTCGCAACCCATCCCCTGTACATGCATAATGTAAATTGTTTAAATATAAGAAATATTTTAAAAACTATTTTTGGAAAATCATTATTATGCAGCAATAACATTGACTATTTATTTTTTTATTTTTTTAGATATGGCCGCGTGGAAAGTGTCAAAATTCTCCCAAAGAGGGGTTCTGAAGGAGGAGTGGCTGCCTTTGTGGATTTTGTGGACATCAAAAGTGCACAGAAAGCTCACAACTCAGTCAACAAAATGGGAGATAGAGACCTACGCACGGATTATAATGAACCAGGCACCATTCCGAGTGCTGCTCGGGGATTGGATGATACAGTTTCCATAGCATCTCGTAGTAGAGAGGTTTCTGGGTTCAGAGGAGGTGGTGGAGGGCCTGCTTATGGCCCCCCACCATCACTTCATGCACGAGAAGGACGTTATGAGCGGAGACTTGATGGGTAAGTTCCAAGGTTTCTGTAGGCAGGTATTTTGTATTTGATATGGTGAGAAACAGAAACTCGTATTTAGGGGCCCCAGATGGATTTAAAGTTTTGGGCATTCTCAATGTTTCCTATTTTGGGTTGGAAACGGAAGTGATTTCTATCCCAGTGGCTGGTATCTTATGGAATCGTAGAGGATATTTCCTGCAGCTAATTGGATATCTACTCCTGAGATATAAAGTGGTGGAAGATTTTGTATGGCAGCATCATTTTTGGAGTTACCTGTCTTCTAGACTTTTATTCCTTCTCTTGGATAATGTTAAGGCTTTCCTTGGATATATCTCTTCTACCTGATGGAGCTACTTGGCTACAGATTTTGTGGTTGTACTATATGGAATATTTCTGGAATATTAGAGCCTACAGATTCTTTTAGAATTTGATATTTGCTTCTCAGTTTTCACTGCACGAAGTGAACGAACGAATTGGATTGTCACCAAAAAACCTAGCAGTCCATATGATTCAACCTCTTGGATTCTACAAACAATACTTTAACCTGGAAATGTGTACTTGGATGAAGAGGAGTGAAGGCAATGCTTGATTTTTCCATTTTGGATCTACACAATTTCCATGTTGGAATTATACTCCTTGATGGAATGGGGAAAAATTGAGATAATGGACGTTCCTAAATCCTGGAATATAGCCCTTGTTTTCTAATTGCTGGAATGTATGGGATATCATGTTGTCAAGATTTCATTAGCCCAAGAGAAGAGGATTACTATCCTGTTTCTTAAGCAAGTTGCTGTCCAGTTAAAGGTACTTTAGCTTTGAACACATGGTGATGATCAGTTGTGGATACAGCAATCAAAATGGACTTTGCTGGATGGCTACAAAGGTGAACTGTTGGCGAGCAACTGTGCCTTCCTCCTTTGGTGGAGTTGTAGAGGATATTTCCTCTTCTGTCAGCTGCCTGATTCATACTTAGGGCTGGAGATTTTTTTGAATGTGGATCAATTTATAATTTTCTACTGTCTCAAGAAAGAAGTCTGGGGGTTTGAGAGTTACAGTTTGTCTGGGACTGCTTGCTTCCAGTGGAATTATTTTATCTGGTCATTAAGATTTTTTTTCCTTGTGGTTCATCTAAATATCATTTGACACCCTTGCCCATTAAGAAGGTGGATTACCCCCAAAAGAGGGGCCAAAATTGGGGAAGTTATGTTCACAATTCTCTCCCTAGATTTAATTGGGATTATAGGTCGTGGTTCCACACTTGGAAAAGGTTGGTATGTCCTGACCTGTGTATATTAGCCCCTCTCCTAACCCAAGTCAAACTTTCTTTTTTTCCCCACTAACTCTAGAATTATTTAGTACTAATAGATGATTCAAAGAATAGCTATTAGATTTCAGCTCTGCTAGCTCTTGTGCCTGCCTTCTGTATCTTCCTAATGGATAAGAACTTTGTGTATTTATAAAATATCAGATATAGCAGTAATTCTCCTAGAACTATTACCTATTGCTTCTGTTATATCATTAATAATAGCTCTTACTGATTAACATTTGATAGGGTACTAATTGAATTATTTATGAAATTTTCTCTTTTAAATCTCAGAAGAGCCCCTCTTCTTTGTTAGACAGTGAAATATCTATCCAAATTCCAGAAATGTAGCAAATAAAAAAGAATCATTTAATATATTTAAGTAGGAACGATAATATTGAATTTTTTTGCCATGCCAGTTGCTTTTCATAATAGCAAAAACAAAACACAGCCTAGGAGAAGGTATGATTGCTACTAAGTGAGATGGTGAAAATGAAGGTTAGTGGAGAGATTTGGAACCTAAGCAATGTATTGGAAACACAGTGTTAGTTGTAAGATTTTTGCCACATATTCTTCATTGCACAGATTCTAATTCTTCTGTATCTTTCATAGTTCCTTAATCACTTTTGATAAAAGATAGACCCAAAGGTAAGGTTGAGAAGAGACTCAACCTCGTGTTTGAGATTCAAGTGAACTGGTGTTTTAGGAACTTTCTTAAGTAGAGAACTGAAGATTTCTTTGTAGGATTGGAATTGGTTTTTAATATTAACATATAATTGCATGTGTGTAATTGTACATGCAACAATTTTTGTACTCATAGATTGACAAGTATTCATGCTCTACAGAAAAATTTTTTTATAGCTAAACCATTGCTAAAAACTGAATTTTGTAGTTCCCAAAGTTGCCTTATTTCATCAGAGGCAATTTGAGTATAACTAAAACCCTAAGAGAATATATTTCTTTAACCATTAAGTAATACATTAACAGACTGAATTATGGACTAGGCATTTAAAAATTATTTGTAATTTGATAGCACAATAAGATAAAATAACCATTATTCTTTAACTAGTTAAATTTATCATAGAATAGCATGTGGCAGTCCAATATTTTGATATCCTAAGTGGTTTTTGGTTTGATTTTCTTTTTAAGATCCTGTTTTTATTATTAAGTATGATTGTTTGGGCACAGCAATTTACATAATTTACTAATTTTATAATCACCCAAGAAATTGAAAGTTAATATGAAAAAGTTATACGTAACATTTTTTTCTATACTTCTTTGAAAATGCCCTCCTATTGCTGGGACATGGGCATGCATTGCAATGAGGCTTTCATGTCTGTGTGAAAAACATATCATGGACATTTTGCCTGAAATACATTTGCAAAGTAAATACAGTTTGGCATAAATTTTAATCAGATGAAAGTATAGAAAACTTTCATATTAAAATGAAAGTCTCTTCTTGTTCCATTAAATTTAAAATAAAAAAGGAAATGGCATATGTCTATTTCTGTATATAAGCCAGAAAATCCCTAATAAAAAGAGCAAGTGACTTATAGAACACTAGTCATGAAAGCCCGATATACAGTTAAAACAGTAATTGCTTAGCTGTGGAAATAAGTTTTGGAGTCAAGTAAAATGTTAAGCTTGTTAATGTTTGCTTACTAAAGTAGGTTACTGCTGCTTAGAAAATGACCAGTTGCACAAAGAAAATGCTGAAGTGAATGTTTGCATGACGTGCTTTTAGTTTTGCTTTCCCGTTTCTGATTGATTAAATATTTTTCCCCCCTCCTAAATGCAGGGCTTCAGATAACAGGGAGCGTGCTTATGAACATAGTGCCTATGGACACCATGAACGGGGGACGGGAGGATTTGATCGGACAAGACATTACGATCAGGATTACTATAGAGATCCTCGAGAGCGGACTTTACAACATGGGCTCTATTATACTTCTCGGAGTCGAAGTCCAAACCGTTTTGATGCTCATGACCCCCGATACGAACCTAGGGCTCGAGAGCAGTTTACACTGCCCAGTGTGGTACACAGGGATATCTACAGGGATGACATTACCCGGGAGGTACGAGGCAGAAGGCCCGAGCGGAATTACCAGCACAGCAGGAGTCGGTCACCACATTCATCCCAGTCTAGAAATCAGTCTCCTCAGAGGCTGGCTAGTCAAGCGTCTAGACCCACAAGGTCCCCTAGCGGCAGCGGCTCTAGAAGTAGATCCTCCAGTAGTGATTCAATCAGCAGCAGCAGTAGTACCAGCAGTGACAGGTACGTTAACAGTCATTTGTTATCAGAGACAAGGTCTTGAATAAATTGTTACAAATGTGCTACCATCAGTGGTACTGATTTTTAGTACAGTAATATTTTTGAAAGTAATCTTGGATCATGTATATAATGAATGAAGAAACTTTGATTAGCCCTGTGGCCAACGAATTAACTATTTTCCTGAGTACTTGAATCTAAAAGATGGTTTGCAAATACTGTTTCATCCTTCAGATGCTGAATGTTAAAATTGCCAAAAAAGAAGAAAAGTGGTAACTTCAGTTGTATGAAACAAATCTTGTGCCATACAACGAACTTTTCAAAGTTCTTTAATTTCTTAGTATATACTATTTCTATTATTTGGTTGAAAATTTGTAAAAGCTGTTGGGGTGAAGATGTATTGGTGAAATATATTGTTGATACGTTTATTACCAATGTATAAATTGACGTATACATTTTAACTAATTTTAACATCAAGATGGTAATCAGTTTATAAACTCAAGTAGGAAAGCTTTCTTTAAAATTCAGATTGTGTCTTTGCTGTTCACTAAGGGTGAGTAAGCTAATTTTGTTAGTTGGGATTTTTTTTTTTTTCCACAAAGGAGTTGTATATCAAAGATGAAAATGATAAATTGAAAATAATGTTAACAAGAAACAGCTTATAAGTTAGGTTATGGGTTTTGAAGTAATAGGTCAAGGTAAAAAAAAAAAAGATCAAGGTAGACAGTATACTACATTTATAATCTTGGACAAGTTACTAAAGCTCTCTAGGCCTCAGCTTTCTCATCTTTCATAAGAACCATGCTTCCTAGAGTTATTTGGAAGGTTAAAATGAAAAAATACTTAAAGCACTTAGCTTGATACCTGTATATATTAAATACTGCTTTCAATAACTCCTAGCTGTTGTTACTGCTACTAGTTGAGATGTTGGTAGTCTTGAGTATTTTCTGTTTCTTGTTACTGTTATTCAACATGTTAATCTCAGACATTCTGGTTTTAAATTTAAGTGGGATGTATTTTAAATTTACAAGAGACAAATTCTTTGACCTAATTAAAATGCCCAGATTATTTTTCCTTTAGTATTGCCTGCTTAGAATTAACTTAAGAAAAGTAAACGATCATGTAATTGATAAAAGGCTCCTTTTACGCCTCCCGAGTTTTCTGATTCAAAACAATAAATGGAAGCCTTTTATACATTTATCTATCTAGATGTAATTCAAATATTCTAGAAGATGTAGCATATTATAGTGAAGCAAGCAGTTAGTTTAAGTTGGAAGAGTTAGGTTCTGGCTCCAGCTTTGCAGCTGTGACATGGTTGAGACCCTTAACTTCTTTTGATACCATTTGATGTATTGTTGAGTTAAATGATTGACAGCATTCATTTGAATTCTATAAATTGATTATAGATGTATAAATCTTGCCATGAGTCACTTTCTTCTGCATAGAATTGGCCTAAGATACTCAAGTTTTAGTCATTTTCCCCAAACCTGCCTCAGTAAAAGGATGGCACTGCACTCCACTGAATCAAAACTTTTTGAAAAGTCAACCGATTGAAGAAGTGTGGAAGTTAGAGATGAAACGCATAGCTTTCAGGGTGGCATTGTACTTTGGTGGGAGTTACAGTGTTTGGGATCTGGCCCTTGGCATTGTGGGCTCAAATACTTGAACCCAGAGGTGATCTGATGAATTTTGATAGAGCTAATTGCTGTTTACATAATCAAAAGAAACAGTTGTATGCTTCTGAATATTTACTTTCAGAAAGATAACTGCCACAAAGGCAGGATGAGCTTGGGAAATCTACATGGAGACTAAATTACAACTGTAGAGGATATTTTCTCCTGTGTCAACTGCCTGAATCATACTTAGGGCTGAAGATTTTTATGATTTAGGGCTATGAAGGATATGTAGAACTTCAGCAAGAAGATATGAATTTTGGGCTAGACAGGGAACATTGTGAGCAGAAGGAACAACTTGAAGAGATACAAGTGGGTGGAAGAATGTTTTGAGAACAGCAAATAATTTAGTATGACTTAACCATGCTAATGTTTTTGGGTTTTACTTTTTATACAGAGATGAGCCATTGAAGGATTTTGAGAAGGGAAATAGCTTGTTGAGATCTGTGCTTCAGAAAGGCATCTGCTTTAGAATAGGAAAGAGAGATTCCAGTTAGACAATTTCAATATTCCATAGAAGGAAAACTTGGACATTGAGAGTGCCTACCTTGGGAAAAGTGGACATTGTAATAAGATTCAGATTATATTGATTTATGAAAAACAGAATCCACTTTCTTGAGGACATGATGAGCCTTTTGGTGCCGTTCTGTAAGAACGGGGCCAGGTAGGTCTTCCTTTGTGCACACTGCAGAGCCAGCTAAGTGTATTGCCTTTCTCCGAGTACACATTCAAATAGTTGAAATACTTAGATACAATTCTTAGTAAAGAGGAAGGTGAAACCAAAATTGATGTAATAGTTAAAAGATTGGTCATTATATTGTTATTGAAGCAAGTACAGAGAAATAATATATTTGGGTGTTCAGAGCACATCCATTGTCTTGGGGTTCATCCCCCCTTTTATCAGATATCCTCCTTTCCTCTATAATTATATTGATTACAAAACGTGTTATCTTTTTAAAAGATGTATTTATTTTATTTTTTGGCTGTGGTGGGTCTTCGTTGCTGCACATAGGCTTTCTCTATTTGCAGCGAGTTGGGGCTACTGTTTGTTGGGGTGCACAGACTTCTCATTGCAGGGACTTCTCGTTGTGGAGCACAGGCTCTAGGCATGCAGGCTTCAGTAGTTGCAGTGCATGGGCTCAGTAATTACTGCTTACAGGCTTCAGAGTACTAGTTCAGTAGTTGTGATGTCAAGGCTTAGTTGCTGCGAGTAATGTGGGATCTTCCCAGACCAGGGATTGAACCTGTGTCCCTTGCATTGTAGGGTGGATCCTTAACCACTGGACCATCAGGGAAAGTGAAAGTCACTCAGTTGTGTCTGACTCTTTGTGACCCCATGGACTATACAGTCCATGGAATTCTCCAGGCCAGAATACTGGAGTGGGTAGCCTTTCCCTTCTGCAGGGGATCTTCCCAACCCAGGGATTGAACCCAGGTCTCCCCCATTGCAGGCAGATTCTTTGCCAGCTGAGCTACAAGGGAATCCCCTCAAAATGTAATATTTTGAGTTGTTATTGTCAATTCACAATGTTCGATGCCCCTTTTGGAAGAAATAAGTTCTTTTTGGTAATCCTTAAAACTTGATTGTGAAATGGTGACATTCCAAGTCCTTTAAAAATGTTTTAAATCAAAGGTTATAGTAGATAAAATATAGCTTGGTTTTATCTATAAAAGAGGTTTCTATTCTGTCTGTATGACTGACTGGAAAATTAATCATCCTCCGTGCCCCTTAATTGTTACAGCTTTGGTGAACACATTCCTAGCAGTGCATTTCAAATGAGCAAACATGGGATTGATGACAGTCTCATTGTGAAGTCCTTGTAACTGATACACTAGCTGTTTCTGCCAAACTATTCACAGTATTTATTTAACTGCTGAGGAGATGAGGGGCAGGTTGCTTAATGTTCCAAACTTCCTGTGTGCAGAGACCTGTGCTACTACTGGATGTCTATTTCTTTCTCTGCCTTGGTTATTTAGGGAGGCCCTTTTCTTTTCAAAATAAATTTTAAATACATAAGTTAAAAACTTTGGGGGTCAGCCTTTTTCTTTTTTGTTCCTCTGAATCCTTTTGGTTTGTCCAAAGAAGAATATGTCAAGTAACCTACAGACTTTTATTCTTTCTAATCACAGAAACAGGCATTTAGATGGAAACCCTTAAAATAAATGTAGTAATAAGCACAGATAACTACAGGGAAATAACTGTTGTTGGTTGTTGTTCCATCACTCAGTCGTGTCTGACTCTTTGCGACCCCATGGACTGCAGCACCCCAGGGTTCCCTGTCCTTCACCATCTCCTGGAGCTTGCTCAAACTCATGTCCATTGAATCGGTGATGCCATCCAACCATCTCATCCTCTGTCATCCCCTTCTTCTCCTGCCTGCAATCTTTCCCAGCATCAGGGTCTTTTCCAGTGAGTCTACTCTTTGCATCAGGTGGCCAGAGCTTCAGTGTCAGTCCTTCCAATGAATTCAGGGTTATTTCCTTTAGGATTGACTGGTTTGATCTCCTTGCTGTCCACGGGACTCTCGAGTCTCCTCCAACACCACAGTTCAAAAGCATCAATTCTTCAGTGCTCAGCCTTCTTTATAGTCTTGAGTCTCACATCCATACATGACTATTGGAAAGACCTAGTGGGTGACATCTCATTGTCTCTTGTCTCGGTGGCTTTCAGTAAGCCATGTGATCTTAAATTGTGCTTAGTTTACCAATTTGAAGAAATCAGAATTTTAGAGCAAGCTTCCTTCTTAAGTAGGTTTTAATGTGAACCCATGGCTGGTTCATGTCAATGTATGGCAAAAACTACTACAATATTGTAAAGTAATTAGCCCCCGACTAAAATAAATAAATTTAAAAAAAAAAAGAATTGGAATAGGTTGATTTAAAAACTGTATATAGGCAATTCCCTGGCAGTCTAGTGGTCAGGACTCCATGCTTTCATTGTTGAGGTTCTGGGTTCATATGTTGAAATATATAAGGAAGAAGCTTGGAGACAGGAAGGGGAAGAAAAAGACACACATGCAATATCACTTCCAGGTCAGAAAACTAACCTGTGAAAGTCCTTGTGGTGTTTGTTTAAAATAATAAGAAAAGTCTATATAACTGCAAGTAATCAGCCTTTTCAATTCTGATGCTGTATTAAGATGTGGCAGTCTTTATGCCCATCTCTTGTCCAGTATATTGGCTTTGCATTAGAATAATTTACTTTTTATTGAAAGGGAAATGAAAAATAATTTAAAAAAAATAAAATTTATTTATTTAATTTTGGCTGTGCTGGGTCTTTGTTGCTGTGCATTGCCTTTCTCTAGTTGTGGCGAGCAGGGACTACTCTCCAGTTGCAGTGAAAGGGCTTTCTATTGCAATGGCTTCTCTTTTTGCAGAGCACGGGCTCTGGGGTGTATGGGCTCAGTAGTTGTGGCACATGGGCTTACTTGCCCTATGACATGTGGAATCTTCTCACACCAGGGATAGAACCCTTGTCCCCTGCATTGGCAGGCAGATTCTCAACCACTGGACCACCAGGGAAGTCTGTCAAGTATTTCTTATTGCTGGTATTATTTGTAGAACTTGTATGTGTATTTCTTTTATATGTTTTGAATAAAGTATATCAAAAGTTGTCTACAGTTTTATTAATTTTTTCTGTTAGCTTAAAAATATTTTACCTGAATTATAGTTACATAGTAATTATTTAGAATATTGAACAAATTCTGAATTTTTACAACAGATAAAGGTAAAATGAACATGACCCTTTTAACTAAAAAAGTGTTAGCATGGCAGTCCCTAAACTGACAAGCTTTTAAAAACATTACACACACACACACACACACACACACACACACACACACACAATGTGTGTGACCAATTCTGCTAATAATTTTGTGAATGATGTAGATGTTTTAGATTACAGTTTCTTAGAGGGGGAATTTTATTCACATATCCTTTTGTCTGCAATTTCATGAGGAAGTTTTGTAGTTCATTTAGTTTATGAGAGAGAATTTCAAGTTCATGAAGAAAAATTTTCAGAATTGTCCATCTGAAGCTTTGTGGAAAAATATGGATGAGGCTGAAGAGGTACTAGATGTGGTGGCAATGCATGTATCAAGGTGATGGTGGCAGTGTACTTTCCATTTCTCTTAAAGTATGCTTATTTACAATGTTGATTGGGGGAAGGAATTCTCATGTTATTAACATTACCTGGCTATGTAATTTGCTATGATATATATTATATGCTAGAAACTGTCAGATATGGCACCAATTTTAACAGATACATACATGAAGTAAGAGTCAGTTTCTTAAAGTTGCTAAAGGGATTAATAATTAGTGGGGCTTTTTGGTGATGGTTGCAGTGCTTAATCATAAAAACACATTTGTCTGAAATTTTATCATCAAAGGTGATCTTATCTATAATTGGGGCTTTCCTGGTGGTTCAGATAATGAATAATAATTTCTGAGTTCAGTTGGAGATAAAATTTGGTTTTTTTTGCACTGTCAGTTTGACATGAATCACTTAAATTGAAACGGGATTTTTTCTGTTGTTATTCTTTGAGTGTGTAAAGAGAAGGTACTTGTGCTCTGAAACCACTGAAACATAAGCTGTCTACAGTGTAAAAATCAATGATATCTGTTGATTTGGGGGATAAAACCAAGTGAAATGTATGTTTTAGTTGCATTCAGAGAACTTTCAAGGAGGAACAGTAAAGGTTTATGAAAAGGCCTTTAGAAGAAGCCAAAGTCAAGGATAATAAATATTCTTAGGATGTTTCTTACTTGTCTTTTGCCCCTTATTTTTATTTAGAATGAAACTATTTCCACTCTTATTTTAAGCTTAAGTAAAACATTGCATTTTAAATATCTGATTTATTCCTGGATTTCACAGACATTCTTGGCCTGTTTTATTGTTTTTGTCCTTCTGCCTCATTTTTACTTTAAGATAGTTGAAATTGTCTGAATTTTCAAAAGAGAGAATGTCTTTCTAAAAAATCAGTATTATGAATGAAATGTATTTGTTACGGTGGACTATTCCAGCTGCTAAATGAAGTTTTTATTTTGAAATTTGAAACTCCTATTTGTGATGGATAGCTTGTAACTCTTATTTGTGACGGATGGCTTTTTTTTTTTACTATAGTTTTGACTTTTTTTTTTACGATTATTCTTTCCCTGAAATATTGGTATCTTAAGTTTTTTTAAAAAAATTAATTTTGGTGTGTGTGTGTGCTTGTGCTCACACACGCTCTTCTTCCTTGGTGTGCACAGGCTTTCTCGAGTTGGGGAAGTGGGGACTACTCATGGTCATTGTGCCCCCGCCACCCTTGTGGAGTACAGGCTCAAGGCACCGGCTTCAGTAGTCCTGGTGCAAGGGCTTCAGTTGCTCCCGGGTATGTGGAATCGTCCCCCAGACCAGGAATCAAACCCATGTCCCCTGAGTTGGCAGGTGGCTTCTTAAATCCACTGCACCTCCAGGGAAGTCCTTTAAATTCTCATAAAGAATTCACCTTCTTGGAAGGAGAACTAACATGCCTGCTGTTGTTTTTTTGCAGTCCTGGAGAAAACTGATCTAAAATCCACATTGTTTTGCCTCATTTTGAGTGGGGCTGCTTTAAGTACTGTTAATTTCCAAAGGAGTAAACATTTGCTCATTCCCTCCTTAACGCAGTTTTGGGGTTGTTAGCATGAAGGCATACATGTTTAGCGGTGTGTGCTTTAAGAGCTGCTGTTCTTTAGTCGCTCAGTCGACCCCATGGACTGCAGCACGCCAGGCTTCCCTGTCCTTCACCATCTCCCGGAGCTTGCTCAAACTCATATCCATCGAGTGGGTGATGCCATCCAACCATCTCATCCTCTGTCGTCCCCTTCTCCTGCCTTCAATTTTTCCTAGCAGATGAGTACCCCCATCTAATTAATTAATTAATTTTATTGGTAGTGTTTTTTACATTCCCATCAGTGGCAGGCATACTGAAGAGCCTGTATTCTGGAAACATTCCTTTCCGGTTTATTGGGCAGTAAGCTACACACTTCTGTCTTTGGGGATCACCTTAGCCAGCCAAGCCTTTTTTTGTATGCTGAATATGGAAGATGTAAGTGTTCATTTTCTAATTGCTCTGGTGAGCTTAACTTCCATTATGGAGATTTATAAATAGGTCTAGTTCCTTTTTGTTTTTCCATTTTTTATTAGGTACAGCATTTCAGTAAGGCTTTTGAGAGGTGTAGGTAGGTGTTGCCAGCGTTAGCGTTCCATGTGGAATAGGCAGTCGGTGTTGGAAACCGGTGCTAAGCTGACCCATTTTGACTGTATTAGGAGCCTTGCTTTCATTAGGAGCCTCTGCTGCTAGGGAAAAGAGAACGAGCGAGGTAGACCTAGAGCTGAGTGTAAATGAGGCGAGTTCATTGTGTGCCGCCTGGGCAGCCAGTGCCTCTGAATATTATGGGGAGAGCTAGGAACTGCTTGTTTGTGACTGAAACCAGCCTAAACTGGAATCATCCAGTTTGAGTTGGCAGCTTGCCACCTCCCAGAGGCTTCCTTATTTTGCCAGTTTTTGCCCGGCCCTTAGCGCAGGGGGCGGGGCCTGCGCGTGGGGCCTGGCCCGATTTGGGGAGGAGCGCCTGGGAAGTGGCGCAGGTCAATCCCGGTGTGTTCCTAGGGAGGCAGCCTTTCAAAAAATTCAGGAGCCTAAGACTAGAAGCTGGTGTGAACGCCACTCCTAAGTGCATCTTTCCATTATTACTCTCTTGTTTTAACTGTAACTTTCTATCTTCTGCCCCTTAGAAACTAAGGCTGGAAAAATAGCTTCTGCTGTACCGCTGCTTGGGTATATTACAGCATGTTCTGTGTTTGGTGATACAGAATTTATTACCCCCGCAATTAATTAATTATCAGAGTTCCCCAGGAACTTGCTTTTAGTTGTTAGTCTATTTGCAGTGAAGAACTCTGTGCCATGCCCCTTTTCATTCTTTTCACCGATGTGCTGGGATTTATTTTGGCTTGTTAGGTGGAAGGAGTGAAAAATAGGTTTGAGGGATAAACTTGGGACTTGGTATCTTGTGAGTTTTAATTTAACCTTGATGTAAATTTTTAAATGTTGCTTTAAAAATTAACAAAAAGTAATTTAAAGTCCTAAACAACAAACTTTAAACTTAAAAATACTGTGCCAGATTGTATTTGATTTAGAAGCAGAGTCAAAACAAAAATGCTTAAATTGCAGATTTTTAGTGTCATGACTGCTTTGTGCATAGGCTCTTTCCAAACTTCACTCTTTGACAAATAAGGGAGTTAAATATGGCCTAATTCCTGGTCAGAGAACACTGAGAAGTCACTAAAATATTAAAGCCACAAATAAAGGAGTGCATTTATTTTTGTCTTTATAAGTGCCAAAGCTATATAGAAAATGTAAGTGCCTATAAATTTATGTTTTAAACTTTTGGAATGAGATTGAAACCTGTGTTAGTCGTTTTTTACTTACGGTAGAAGTTTACTTAGAGCGGTTTTGGAGACTTTGTTATTGTCTTTTATCTTTTGTGAGTTGTTTTCACTTGAAGGCTGTCTATGGTCTTTCTCAGAAGCCATGGTATAATTTTACCCTGCCCTGAACATCCATGCACAGATCTAAAGGAAAATGTGGTATTTTCCTTTTAAAATAAACAGTAGCATTTTCTGAAGCTTAGAATTAGCCAAGATTTCATTGCCTGCCTCCTCTCCCTAGTTTTTTTTTTTTAATCTGTTTCTTCGAGTACAAACTGAGTGTTTACCCTTATCTGTAAAGGATTTTGTGATTTCCTCTTGTGAGAAAATGGAAAGAGCACCCTTTGATAATTTATTTACTTAAATTATTAGTCATTCGTTAAACTAAATACTATTAGGGTTTCCTGCTGCTACAAATTGTATAAAATCACTTCTGTGGGACATTTTCCTATGTCTATTTTGTAGGATAAAGGAACTTCTCTTTACGGGTATACAAGATAATAAGTGAAATATATTTTAAGATTAACTTTGCAAAACAGAGTTGGTTTTCCTAAGAATCTGAGTCATACTCTTAAAAAAACTTCTCTTGGTGTAGAATGATTAAAAATATATTCAAATATATGGTGATAATAATATGTATCCTTCGAATCAGATTGGAAAATATATAATTCAAGTAAAATAAGATTGGACTTTTTTTTATATTTTATTTACTTTTAAAAAATTATATTTATTTTTGGCTGCCTTGGGTCTTTGTTGTTGTGTCCTGGCTTTCTCTAGTTGTGGTGAGGGGGGCTACTCTCTAGTTGTGGTACACAGACTTGTCGTTGTGGTGGCTTCTCTTGTTGCAGAGCATGAGCTCTAGGGTGTGCAGGCTGTAGTTGTGGTGCACGGGCTTGGTTGCTCCACGGCATGTGAAATCTTAGTTCCTGGGACAGGGATCAAACCTGTATTCCGTATATTGGCAGGCAGATTCCCAAGCACTAGACCACCAGGGAAGTCCAGGGGACATTTTAGAATTTGACTTGGTTAATAACCTTTTGAGTTTTTCTTAATGCCGTTCAATTAGGAAAAAAAAATTGTTTTAAACTTGTGTGAATTGTTGGTACGATCCCAGATAAAGGATGGTGGTTTTTTTTTTTTTAACTTATCAACAAAGATAGTTTTTAAATTTTAAAGTGATAAGTACCCAAGAACTAAGTTCTACTTTGTTTATTCCTCTATACTCTTGAAGTGGAAATGTATGTTTTCAGCGATCAGTCTGCTCACTTACTAGAGCTATCTGGAATTAAAATGTGAACTTACGTGACTTTAACAAAATAACACTTTTCCGTTAGTTTTTCTTAGTGGTTTTTGTGTATACTGTAACAACTATTAATTTATTTTAGAAAATATTTATTTATGCATTTATGGCTGTGCTAGGCCTTCATTGCTGTTCTCGGGCTTTCTATAGTTGTGGTGAGCTGGGGCTACTCTCTAGTTGCAGTGGCTTCTCTTGTTGCACAGCATGGACTCTAGGGCTCACGGCTTCAGTAGTTGCTGCTTGAGGGCTCTAGAGCGTGGGCTCAGTAGTTGTGGCACGTGGGCTTAGTTGGCCCTGCAGCATGTGGTATCTTCCTGGACTAGGGATTGAACCCCCGTGTCCCCTACATTAGCAGGCAGATTCCTACACTAGACCATCAGTAACAATTATTTTAAAATGTGATAAACCTCTGAAGTGTTACCTCTCATAAATGGTGTTTTTTTTAAGTACTGTAATGGCTTTAACGTGTTCTTGTTCAGTTGCTCAGTCATGTCCAAGTCTTCGAGGCCCCATGGACTGCAGCACGCCAGGCTTCCCTGCCCTTCACCAACTCCCAGAGCTTGCTCAAACTCATGTCCATTGAGTTGGTGATACCGTCCAACCATCTCATCCTCTGTTGTCCCTTCTCCTCCTGCCTTCAATCTTTCCCAGAATCAGGGTCTTTTCTAAGGCTTTAACCTAGCCTCTTATTTAAGGATGATGTGCTTGTTTATTGGGGAGCTTTCTGGTTCTAGAACTCGGTTGTGCATTACTGTATCCACTAGCCACATGTGGCTGTTGAGCACTTGAAATTTGGCTAGTCTGTGCACCAGTACTGATCCACGCTGTAACACGGATGAACCTAAAAAAAATGCTTAGTGACAGAAGATGGTAGGAAAGACCACATATCATATGATTCTCTTTATGTAAAATGTCCAGAATAGGTAATTACAGAGACAGGAAGTAGATTAGTAGATTAATGGTTACCTTGGGCTGAGGATGGAAGATAATGGGGTGTGCTGCTAATAGGTATGCGTTTTTTTCCTTGAACAATGCAGATGTACCAAAGTTACATTATGGTGATGATTGCATAATTGTATAAATATACTAAAAACTATTAATTGTATACTTTTAAATGGGTCAGTTTTATGGTATGAAGTTATATCTCAGTAGAACTATTTTTAAAAAATACAAAATTTTGAAGATACAGCAAAACAAAGTTACTAGTTTTTATGTTGACTACGTGTTGAAATGACATTTTGAGTATATTACATTAAATAAAATACATTATTAAATTTCACCTGTTCTTACTTTTTAAGGTGTGGCTACTTTAAATTACATTTTTGTCTTCTATTGTATTTCTGTTGGACAGCACAGTTTTAGGAATGAACTCTATCAAGATGGAATGTCATGGAGTAATTTGTGCACCCATATTTAGTGCTTTTCATTTTTTTTTAGAGAATAGCAGCCATTATTTTTATTAATTCTCATGACCCTTCTATTCTTTTGAAATTACTGATGAATGAAAAAAGCTCTTGGGACTTTTCATAAAGTCCCAAGACTTAAAATATAGTCTTTGCCGAGTCTGTCTTTTTCAAATTCAGGATTGATCAGCCTAAAATATTAAAATGCATATTGATTTCCAAGGTGGCCAAGGGAATGTCTTAGTTGTTGAAAACCTTTAATGTGTAAGTCTCCAATAAATTAATCTTCCAAGAAGAAAATTAAGTCTTCTTAACGGTGATATTTTTTAATTTAGAAAAGAAAAATCTCAACCCCTTAATCTGAAGGTAATTTTTAAATGATGGCTAATACTTTTGATAAAGGTTTAAAGTGTGTTTAAAATACATGGAATTCTGGTGTTGGAATTAGAATAAGACACACATTTAGTAGATACTTGCCTTGTTTCTAGATGCGATTTATGTAACCAAAACTGGGGAATTCTCTGATTCTTTGAGTGTTATTTTTGATCCTGGGGAGGGGCACACTCCTCTCCTGAATGTCATGAGTGTCATGGTAGTTGGATCCATTTGGAGTGCAGCTTTGTGTTTGTTTCCGTTGGAAGAAATCGCAGAGGAGTTGTTTAAGAGGAAGGACTTGAGGCTGGAGTTTTTTAGTGAGTAATTTGAAGTCATTTATAAATAAACACATGCATCAAGCAATGGGTGGCTTTAGGCTTCCTAGCGGGATGTTAGGTGCCTTGGTAACCTCTTGAGTATGGAGCTGCCTTAATAAAGAGTTTAGAAGTGGAAAATAGCAAGCCTCTTTTTAAAAATCTGGATAGGAAAGAGATACAGTTAGCTCCAAAGTTAAATTGGAGAAAGGCAAAACCCAAAGTTCAAGTTTACTTGTGGGTTTGATAAAGACATACCATTTGGGAATTTAAAAACAACAACAAAATGGTTTCGCTTGATCTGTATGCTTTCTTGGTTTATACCTTTTAAACCATTTAGTTGTTCATACAAGAAATAGATCTAATTTTTATACCGTGTGTAGTTGAGGAAATAAATCCCACTGTAATAATTAGCAGTTTAGATTTCTCCTCAGTTTGTCCCTTGAATGATACATCCATCCCATGGATGTTCTAAGGGCTTTGCTGCCTTACAGAACGATGTCTTATTTCTTAGGCAGATGTGTTCTATCTGCTTGTCACTTCTAGGATTCCTTCATGTTTGATGCTCTTTGCTTCGAGTTACCTGAGTATCAGGTTTTGTGAGTCTTAAGGTTTTGTGAGTCTTACATTGCCAAAAATGTAATGACACTGCAGGCTGAGGCTTTTTGGAATTTAAGCTAAAGGTACTCTTGACCCTAGAAGAAAGGCTACAGTGAGAATATATACATAAGTAATTTTCCCACTTTATCTGCTACAAATTTTTTTTCTGCTATGAATTTTGTACTTAGCAGAATCTGTCCAGGCAGAATCTGATCACATACCTGCCCTGCCCCCAAATCTGTTAAAAAAAAAAAAAAAAAAAAAGCTGCACTTTGTGACTAGTTTTCTGCTAACCCATCATCTTAAAATTAACTTGGAAGTTTTTTAGGGCCCCATGAAGCCCATCAGCAAATATGCTACGCAGTTCTTAGTAATAGATTTAAAAGAGCTTAGCCACTTTCCAATTTTTTTCCAATAGCCAATTTTTGCTATTATTAGAACACTAAGATTTGAAACCACCAAACTATGGTTTCTTAAAAATATTTATTCAGTATTTATTTATTTGGCTGTGTTGGGTCTTAGTTGTGGCATGAGGGATCCTTTTGTTGTTGTTGTGGCACATGTACTGTCTAGTTGTGGTGTGAGGGCTTAGTTGCTCTTGGTCGTGTGGGATCTTAGTTCTCCAACCAGAGATTGAACCTGTGTCTTCTGGATTGTAAAATGGATTCTTAACCACTAGACCACCAGGAAGTTCCTCCAAATATGTTTTTAATGCCTAAACTTGTAAGCCTTCAATTTTTAAAAAATTGTGGTAAAATATATATAGCATAAAATTACCATTTAACTGTTTTCAAGTGTACAGTTCAGAGGCATTGAGTATATTCACTTTGTTGGACAACTATCACCACCGGTCATCTCCAGAACTTTTTCATCTTCCCAAACTGGAATTCTGTAACCATTAGACAATAGTGGTTTATCTACCCTAGTCCCATTCTTCTCTCCCCTAGTCCCTGGTAACCACCATTCTACTTTTGTCTCTATGAATCTGACTATTCTAGGTAACTCATAAAAATGGAATAATACAATATTTGTCCTTTTGTGTTTGGCTTATTTCACTTAGTACAATGTTTTAGAGATTCATCTATGTTGTAGCAAATGTCAGAATTGTCTTCCTTTTTAAGACTGAGTAATATTCCTGTAGGCTTTTGGAGAAGTAACCTTTACTTACCTAGCTGTCATTCTACAGATTCACTATTTCCATATTCCTTGTATTTAATTCTACTAAAAATAGTATCAGTAATAAGCTTAAAAACATTAACTTGCAGCTGTAATTGCACCCAGAAGAGTTACTTGTACTTAATTATTTTGTGACCAAGCTAACTACACATAGCATATTTAAGCTCAATTTTAAATAGTATTTTCCACCAAAATAAGGTGCTCTTTAAAAAATTGTCCTTAATAATTTTGTTTTTTCCTTCATTTATGTAAACTGTTGAACTTTAGGAAGGTAAATAAAACCAATTATTTTAATTACTGCGGTTGAATTTACCACTGCTTTAGTGACCATGAACTCTACACCTGTTTAATCTTATCTACGTATAAAGCAGAGAAAGTACCTAAGGTTTAGTCATGCTTGATATTTACAAATGCTCATAGGTAAAGGCTAGGTGGAAACTAGAACCCAGAAAAGTTAATTTTTTGAAGTGTAGATTTTCTGTTATACTTAGAAATCCTTAGAAAATAAATTATTTATTTTTTATATTAGTAGAAACTGATTGCAGTGTAAAGAAAATTATTGCTGGTGGATTGTGGCTCTGCTTCTAGCTGTGTCTGTTCAGGTAAAGGTTACACACAGGCATGTGCGCACACATGCACGCGCGTGCACACACACACACACACACACACCCGTGGAGGAGTATTCAGCCATAAAAAGAATGAAATAATGCCATTTGCAGCAAGCAACACAGTCAGACCTGGAGATTACCGTACTAAGTGAAGCAAGTCAGAAAGAGAAAGACAGTATCTTTTATCACTTATATGTAGAATCTAAAAAGATGATTTAAGTGATTTTATTTACGAAACAGAAATAGACTCAAAGACATAGAAAACAAACATATGGCTACCTAAGAGGGGAGGGATAGATTAAGAGTTTGGGATTGACAAAGAAATAGTACTGTATATAAATTAGATAAACAGTAAGGACCTACTGTGGACTTCCCTGGTGGCTCAGAGGGTAAAGCATCTGCCTACCATGCGGGAGACCCGGGTTTGATCCCTGGGTCGGGAAGATCCCCTGGAGAAGAAAATGGCAATCTACTCCAGTATTCTTGCCTGGAAAATCCCATGGATGGAGGGGCCTCGTAGGCTACAGTCCATGGGGTTGCACAGAGTCGGACACGACTGAGCGATTTCACTTTCTTTCTTTAAGAATTCACTTTCAAGGACCTACTGTATAGCACAGGGAACTAGATTCAATATCTTGTAATAACCTACAGTAGAAAAGAATCTGAAAAAGAGAATATAAATATATAAATAACTGAATTATTTTGCTGTACACCTAAAACTAACAAACATTGTAAATCAATTATACTTCAGTTAGGAAAAAAACAGATAAATGTTGAAAGAAAAGGAGATAAAACTTCTATTGTCAGTTTCACTATTTCAGTTAATCATCATATTTTTTAAATTAGATCTTTTCCCATTAGAAGTTTGTGTGGTTTCTAATGATAGAAGAAATATGTGGATCAAAACAAAATTGACATTAAAATATTGGTTCCATAATTTAAAAATGCATTTTCACTCTTTAATATATTAATACAGTTTTTCTCAATAAGTATCCTAAATACCAAGAATTTAAACTAACTTTTCATTAACTTTCGGTCTAAAGGGTTTAATTTATAATTTACACAGTCAAGACCTAAAATGCTTTCCGCATTTCTTTCCAGATAGTTATGGTATCACCAGTTAGAGCTGACTCATTTCTCTGAAATTATTTCTGGGGAACCGTTACCTTGATAAGCCAGGTTGTGAGACCTCTTGATTCAGCAGAGCCTTATTGACAAAACCCAGCACATAGCTTGTTACATTGATTGATTTGGAATCTCCCCATTTTTTTCCAAGGAACAAAGAGAAGTATAGGTCATTTTGTATTTTACTTCTTAGGTTTTGTGTGTATGTGTTCAGTTCAGTCGCTCAGTCGTGTCTGACTCTTTGCCACCCCATGGACTGCAACATGCCAGGCTTCCCTGTCCATCACCAACTCCTGGAGCTTGCTCAAACTCATGTGCATTGAGTTGGTGATGCCATCCAACCATCTCATCCTCTGTCCCTTTCTCCTCCTGCCTTCAGTCTTGCCCAGCATCAGGGTCTTTTCCAGTGAGTTGGCTCTTTGCATCAGGTGGTCAAAGTATTGGAGCTTCAGCTTCAGCATCAGTCCTTCCAATTAATATTCATATTCAGGACTGATTTCCTTTAGGATTAACTGATTTGATCTTCTTGCAGTCCAAGAGACTCTCAAGAGTCTTCTCCAACACCACAGTTCAAAGCATCAATTCTTTAGCACTCAGCTTTCTTTATGGTCCAGCTCTCACATCCATACATGACTACTGGAAAAACCATAGCTTTGACTGGACAGACCTTTGTCGGCAAAGTAATGTCTCTGCTTATTTAATATGCTGCCTAGGTTAGTCATAGCTTTTCTTCTAAGGAGCAAGTGTCTTTTAATTTCATGACTGCAGTCACCATCTGCAGTGATTTTGGAGCTCCCCAAAATAAAGTCTCTCACTGTTTCCATTGTTTCCACATCTGTTTGCCATGAAGTGATGGGACTGGATGCCATGATCTACATTTTTTTGAATGTTGAGTTTTAAGCCAACTTTTTCACTCTCCTCTTTCACCTTCATCAAGAGGCTCTTTAGTTCCTCTTCACTTTCTGCCATAAGGATGGTGTCATCTGCATATCTGAGGTTACTGATAATTCTCCTGGCAATCTTGATCCAGCTTGTGCTTCATCTAACCCAGCATTTCGCATGATGTACTCTGCATATAAGTTAAATAAGCAGGGTGACAATATACACCCTTGACGTGCTCCTTTCCCAATTCTGAACCAATCCCTTGTTCCTTGTCTGGTTCTAACTGTTGCTTCTTGACCTGCATACAGATTTCTTAGGAGGCAGGTAAGGTGGTCCGGTGTATGTGTATAGATAACATGAAATTTACCATTTTAACCATTTAAGTATACACTTTAGTGACATTAGTACATTACCTTGTTGTGCAGCAATCACTGCTGTTCATCTCCAGAACCCTTTCATCTTTCCATTAAACAAGAACTCTTCATTCTCTTCTTCCCCAGCCCAGGCAGTGCCATCATTCCTTCTGTCTTTATAAATTTGACTGCTCTAGTTACTTCATAAAAATTGAGTCATACATTAGTCACCCTTTGGTGAATGGCTTATATCATTTAGCATAATATCCTCAGAGTTCATCCAAATTTTAGCATATGCCTGAATTTTCTTCCCTTTTAAGGCTCAATAAAATTCCATTGTATATCGATACCACATTTTGTTTATACAGTCATCTGTCTCTGTACCCTTGGGTTACTTCTACTTTTTGGCTATTAAACATGCTATGAATGTGGGTGAACAAGTATCTATTTGAGCCCCTGCTTTCAGTTCTTTTGGTTAGATAGCCAGAAGTGGAATTGCTGAATGGTTGTGGCAATTGTAATTTTTTAAGGAACTACTATACTGTTTTCCACAGTGTCTATACCATTTATTTTTCCACCAACAGTGCACAGGAGTTCCGGTTTCTTTCCATCCCAGCCAACATAGTTACATTCTATTTTTTGATAATAGCCATCCTAGTGAGTATGAGTAGAAGGCAATGGCACCCCATTCCAGTACTCTTGCCTGGAAAATCCCATGGACGGAGGAGCCTGGTAGGCTATAGTCCATGGGGTCGCTAAGAGTCGGACATGATTGAGCGACTTCACTTTAACTTTTCCCTTTCATGCACTGGAGAAGGAAATGGCAACCCACTCCAGTATTCTTGCCTAGAGAATCCTAGGGACGGCGGAGCCTGGTGGGCTGCTGTCCATAGGGTCGCACAGAGTCGGACACGACTGAAGCGACTTAGCAGCAGCAGCAATGAGTATGATGGAGAAGGAAATGGCAACCCACTCCAGTATTCTTGCCTAGAGAATCCTGTGGACGGAGGAGCCTGGTGGGCTGCTGTCCATAGGGTCGCACAGAGTCGGACACGACTGAAGCGACTTTCCATGCATGCATGCATTGGAGAAGGATATGGCAGCCCACTCCAATATTCTTGCCTGGAGAATCCCAGGGACACAGGAGCCTGGTGGGCTGCTGTCTATGGAGTCGCACAGAGTCGGACACGACTGAAGCGACTTAGCAGCAGCAGCAGCAGCAGCAGCAGCAATGAGTATGAAATGGTATCTTGTTTTGATTTGAATCTCGCTAACAGTCATGTTTTCATGTGTGCCTTGGCCGTTTGTATCTTCCTTGGAGAAATGTCTGTTCAAGTTTAAAGATTCTCATTTTTGTATCTGATGGGTTGTTTTTTTGCTGTTGAGTTATATTGTCATTCTTAAAGGCAATTTTTAAAATGTCTTAAAGTTATAAGGCAAAATATCCCCTTAAGCTCTTTATGCAGAATAGAAGTTTTATGTATTTCTCTGACCATGGTACTTTGGTGAGAAAAATATCTAGTTGTGATACTGAACTATCATCTTAAATCTCTAGGTTGAGAGTAAAGAAAGTTATTGAGTTGAGGAACAGTTTTAACATGAATTGAAGTAGTTACCATTGATGTGAACCTGATAGAGTAGGAGTAGCTGTACTGTATATTTCACCCAATTATTTCAGCATTTATTCCACCATTTATTCAAAAATTATAAAACAGTTTTGTCTGCAAGTACTTTGATCCTGCTATTGACATGGCAAAGCACATATTATAAAAAGCTGTGTGTGGTTTCCCTTTTTGTCATGTTTTCCAAAATCAAATGACATCAGAACATTTTTGATCCTAGCTTCCTCTCAGTCTAATCTGTAAAAGTTGACTTTTTTTTTTTTCTGTAAGTTTTGGCGTTATTCAGAGATTTTTATGAAGTGATAAATACATATTTAAAAATATTTATTCATTTATTTGGCTGCATCGAGTCTTAGTTGCAGCACATGAGATCTTCGTTGGGGTGCGCAAACTCTCTAGTTGTGGCTCTCAGCTCAGTAGTTGCAGCTCCTGGGCTCCAGAGTACTAGAGCTTCAATAGTTGTGGCACTCAGGCTCTCTAGTGGTGGCACTCGGACTCTCTAGTTATGGCATGTAGCACGCACTCCTATGGACACAACTAGAACTCAGTAGTTGTGGCACAGGGGCTTTAGTTGCTTTGTGGCACATGGGATCTTCCCGGACCTGGGATTGAACCCACATCTCCTGCATTGCAAGGCAGATTCTTAACCACCAGCACACCAGAGAAGTCCATGAAGCAATATATTAGTAATAAGGAAGAGTAGTGACTTTAAGGATCCCATGTATGAATTGCAGGTTAAAATTAGCACGTTGGATTTGCAAAAGACAGGAAAGCAGTCAAGGAAATAATGTAGGCTGGGTTTTTCAACCTTGGTACTATTCATATTTGAAGCCAGATAATTCTTTGTTGTGGGGACTGTCTTATGCATTGTAGGATGTTAGTAGCATCCCTGGCCTCTGCTCACTAAATGGCAGTAAGCTTCACCCCCACCCACAATTGTGACAACCAAAAATGTCCCCTGGAGGACAAAATTGTCCCAGCTGAGAGCCACTGATGTAGGTCTTCACAGTTACAAGATTTTTGAATGAGATAGAATAATGCATCCAAAGATTCTGGACTTTGTTAGATATTTAAAGCATTGTGTTATGTATTATAGTTGTGCTTTTTCTTTCATCCTAGAAAATGTCTGTTTAAAAAATCTTCTGCAAAGTTGTAGATGACAGGATCCATGAAGTGTTTTTGTTTTTACAGTTAACAGTGATTTTTCAGTCAGGTTAATAATTTGTGTCGAAGTTCTAGAATCTTGGCTGGAACAGCCGTTGTTTTTCTTAAGTAACTAATGAAACGTTAAAGAAGAAAGACATACTTTGCAGTTTCCAACAAAGTCATATTTTATCGGAAAATTGTCACTTCACTCTTAGATACTCAATGTAGGTAATTACCTTCATTTTATTGAGCTTGGTGTACTTTCCTAGGCATCAATTTCAGTTGCTTGCATAATTCAAGTCAATAATTTCTTGGAGGCACACATCCATTATACATTGGGCACCATGGCTAGACTCCATTTACAAAGATGAATCCAGTCTTGGACTTTTAAGAGTCCAGTAAATGAGTGGTTATAATACAGAATGAAGAGGTTTGAGACAGACATTATAGTAAAAGAGGTTTGGAAATACACAACTAAGAAACTAATGAATGCTTATGGGTTGGGGTGGGGTTGTCAAGAACAGCTGCAGAGCAGGAGGTTAACTTTGGATCTCACTAATCCTTGAAGGCAAATCAGGGAAATACAGAAAGGTGTCTTCAGTAGGAACAGGTATAGACAAGAGCTCTCATATTACTGTGTGCTAGGCAGAGTGCTAAGTAGTTTGTCATCACTAACTCATTAAATCCTCACCACAGCCTCTCATACATGATAGGTATTATGACCATTTATATGCAAGAAAATGAAAGATTAGAGAGGAAGTATTTTAACTAAGGACTTACATCTGGTAAGAAAAAAGGGAGGTACCCATGATTAGAACCTGGTATACTCTTTTGTTTGTTTTGGCTGCACTGTGAGGCGTGTGGGATCTTAGTTCCCCACCAGGGACAGAACCCATGGAAGCACAGAGTCGTAACCACTGGACCACCACGGAAGTCCCTAAACTGGTATACTGTTATGTGGATAGATCATTGTTGTTACTTAATCGCTTTGTTGTATCTGACTCTTTTGTGACCCTGTGGACTGTAGCCCACCAGGCTCCTCTGTCCATGGGATAGATGGTTAGTGGGTAGGATAAAGTGTGACAGGAGAGTGAGAATAAGCAACTAGACACTTAGTTTGGGGCCAAGTTGTAAAGGGTCCCCTCTCCCATGTTGAATAATATGGAGGTGTCAGAGCTGGAAGATTTGGAGGGAGGTGGAGAGTCATAGAATCCTAGAGTTGGCAGGACCTTTGAAGGTCTCATAACCCACTAGGGAAATTAAAGTTTAGAGAGGCAAAATGAGGTACCTTGCCAGACTGAACAGTTGAGTATTTTCTTCCTGATTTTCTTATAAAACCAAAAAACCACAGACTTAATTCAGCGATTCAGGTTGTATCAGAAGTGGTGGAGTGTAGAATGGAATTAGGATCACATCAGACCATCTACTAAGCTAGTGGAGTTTTTGTTTTTAGTCTTGTTTAAACTTTCTGGTAGGCTCAGGACCCTTTTACATTTTTAAATTACTGAGCTTTTGTTTATGTTGTACTGTCTCTTGACATTTTGCCATATTAGAAATTTAAACTTTAATTTGAAATTTTATTGATTCATTTGTCATAACATTTTTCTTTCCTTTAAAATTTTAATAGTTTATTTGAGCAAAAATCTAATTGAATTGGGTACTGCCAAACTGGAAGTGGTTAGGAGTGCTCCATCAACAGGAGCTGGAGGGAAAGACTTTTATGGAGAAAAGCAAAGCAGAAAAATTATTTGATCAGTTATAGCTTTAGCATTTGCCTTATTTGGAAAAGCCTGACTGGCTGTTGGTTATTGGTTGTCCTTAGGTTTGATTTCCTAATCTTGAGGCATTTGCAGGCTTAGGTTTTGGTTTATTTATGTAGGGCTGTAAATTATTAGAGCCTCCTCAGTCTAATGGTCTCCTTGCTTAATTAGCACCCTCCCCTGATTTTGGCCCTCCTCTCATACTGGAGAGTTGAACCAGAAATTTGGTGTAAGTGCCACTCTTGGTCACCATCAGGTTGTTGTTTTTGTCTAGGTGTGAAACTGATAGGTTATGAGTCTGGTCTGTGAAAGAATTGTTTTTGCTGTTCATCTCATTGTCCATCTTATTTCTCTCCAAGTGCAGTGAGACCATCTAATGTGTTTCTGATGACTACAAACATGAATTTAAGACCCTTGAGAGAATATAGCCCACCAGGGAGATTATAATGATGACTGTCAGTTGGATAATACCAAGAGACTAGAATGCTCCTTAAGGCTCTGTGGGAACCTGACAAGTTGGTATCTAATAAAGCAAAGAATGTACCCAAAGGGGCATTAACCTGTCTTAAGTCAAGTGGCTTCTTTGTTAATTTCCTGTGTTTCCTCCAGTATCAGAGGGATTGATCCAGGTATAGCAGGAGGTATTTGCTATGGCACAAACTTATGGTTTGTTTTGCCAGTAACTGGAAGCAATTCTGTTACCCCAACCACCTTAGGGACTTTTGTTGTGCAACTATGGCCTTAGCGGTAGATTTAGTGACAGTTGCCAGAGTTAAGGACATTGTCTTCCTGTGCATTTATAGAGGAAAAAAGCTAGTGGCGCAAAGACAAACCAAATAGTTTCATATTGGAGACAGAGATCTTCATCCATGATCTTGGGAGAGCCATCTACCTCAACTTGTCTGCTTCTGGGGAGGAAGCTCCATAGTCAGTTTTAATTTTAGCTCTCTGGCTGGGTTACATAACTATCTTTTGAAACAAAAAAGAGTGAGATGAGTGGCATCTCAGCAGATAGCTAGATTCTCATAACTACTTCTGTATTCAAATTGTGGTTATAAAATTTTTATATGAAAGCGTGTAAAGTATATGAAGAAAATGTGGCCTCACACAGATACATAATTGCAATAGGGAGGACCTCAGAGACCCTCAAAAGGACCTTGGAGATCCCCACAGGTCTTCACACCACATTTAGAGAACTGCTGCACTAAAAAGATAAGGTTGTCTTGAAAATCTGGACTTGTGAAAAACTGGACCTAAAGGGATTATTACCTGGTATGATGATACATTCTGTTTAAGAAATTAGATCATTTTACCCCTTCATTTTATGGAAGCCCCAAGGACAGCAGGTACATTTTGAATTGCTCAGGCCTGATGGAAAATCTGCATTCAGCATTTTTATCTTAAGCTTATATATTGACTATATAGAAAGAAAAAATTGTTAGTTGTGTGATAGAAGAGAAGAAAGATTGTTGGAAAGTTGTCACTTGAGATTAACAAATCAACAAATCAGGCTTCTTCACTGTTTTAACTGCCAAGTTTTTTAGTCACTTTTCTGGTTCCTTTAAAAAAAAATCCACTTGAGGCCGTACTTTTGTTTCTCAACAATTTGGTGAAATGCTTTTTCATATTCCAGCTTAAAAAAAACCCAGCATAGATGCATATTTATCATAATGTGTGTGTGTGTGTGTGTGTGATTGGATGTTATTCTTGTGTGTGAACAAATTTATCCCTGAGTCATCTTATAAATGGACTTTCCAGGTGGCTCAGTGATAAAAGAATCCCCTTGCAGTGTAGGTGATACAGGAGACTTGAGTTTGATCTCTGGGTCAGGAAGATCCTCTGGAGGAGGAAATGGCAATCCACTCCAGTATTCTTGCTTGGAAAATTCCATGGACAGAGGAGCCTGGCAGACTACGGTCCATGGGATCGAAAGAGTTGGACACGCTGAGTGACTGAGCATATCTTATAAATAGACATACGCAGTGTCTTGACATTTTCAGTGTTAAGAGTCAAATGCTCACTGTAGTTCTGTGTATAAAATGGCTGTGGAAACAGTAATGGTTACTTATTTGACAACATAATCTTGTTTAAGAGAATCCTGGCATCCCATATTCTGTTTGCTTATCAAGAATTACTGTGTAACCAATCACTTGTATTTCTCCACTATGGAAAATTTCGATCAGATCAACTTGTTAGTTTTCTGAATAATTTTTCTTTCCGGGGAGTAGGGTAGAGGGCTGTGTCACGTGGCCTGCGAGACCTTAGTTCCTCGACCAAGGATAAACCCTGGGCCCACAGCAGTGAAAGTGCAGAATCCTAACCACTGGATCAGAAGGGAATTCCCCTTAGTAATCATAATTTTAAAATTTTAAGCACATAATTCAGCCTTAATTGTCTTATGTGCTTAGGAAAAGTGCTTAGATTTCTTTTAAACTGTAATTCTTTCAGGTTCTTTACCATTTAGAATTTTTAAGTAATGTTGAAAATATAATACTGATACGGTCAGGTAAATTTTTATTGATAGTTTTTTTATCAAAGTGAAGTTGACTTACAATATTGTGTTAGTTTCAAGTGTACAGCAAAGTGATTCAGTTATACATCAGTCAGTTCAGTCGCTCAGTCGTGTCTGACTCTTTGCACCCCCATGGACTGCAGCGTGTCTAGGTTTGTCATAGCTTTTCTTCCAAGGAGCAAGCATCTTTTAATTTCATGGCTGCAGTCACCATCTGCAATGATTTTGGAGCCCAAGAAAATAAAATCTCTCACTGTTACCTTTTTTTTTTTTTTTTTTTCAGATTGTTTCTCCTTAGGTGTGCTCAATCGCTCAGTCATGTCTGACTCTTTTTGATCCCATGGACTGGGGCCCACCAGTCTCCTCTGTCCATGGGATTTCCCAGGCAAGAATACTGGAGTGAGCTGCCATTTCATTCTCCAGGAGATCTTCCTGATCCAGGGATCGAACCCATGTCTCTTGTGTCTCCTGCATTGCAAACGGATATTTTACCCACAGAGCCACCATTGGAAGGCTTATAGGTTGTTACGAAATACTGAGGATAGTTCCCTGTGTTATATAGTAGTTGGTTATCGACTTTATATATAGTAGTGTGTATATATTAATCCCAAACTCTTAATTTACCCTCCCTCCCACATTCTTTTTTATGGCTGAGTAACATCCCATTGTATACATACACCATATCTTATCCATTCACCTGTTGATGGACACTTAAGTTGCTTCCATATCTTGGCTTTTGTAAATAATGCTTCAGTGAACATTAAGGTGCATGAATCTTTTCAAATTATGGGGTTTTAAAAAATATTTGTTTAGTTGGCTGCATTGGGTCTTAGTTGTGGTACACAAGAGCTTCACTGTGGCACAGGGGCTTCTCTCATTGTGGCGTGTGGGCTTCTCTCTAGAAGAAGTCTAACCCATACCCAGACTCTAGAGCACATGGGCTCTCTGGTTGTGGCAAGTGGGATCTTAGTTCCCCGACCAAGGATCGAACCCACATCCGCTACATTGGAAGGTGGATTCTGAACCCTGGGACCACCAGGCAAGTCCCCAAGTATGTTTTTTCCTGGATATATTCCCAGAAGAGGGATTGCAGAATCATATGATAGCTCTGTTTTTTAGCTTTTTATGGAACCTCCCAGTGTTCTCCATAGTGGCTGCACCAATTTAAATACATTTCCACCAACAGTGTAGGAGGGTTCCTTTTTCTCCACACCTTCTCCAGCATTTATTATTTGTAGACTTTTTGATGATGGTTATTATGATCAGTGTGAAGTGATACCTCACTGTAGTTTTGATTTGCATTTCTCTAATAATTAGTGATGTTGGACATCTTTCTGTGTTTCTCTTGTGGCCCAGTAAATTTAAAGCCCACTTTCTTAAAGCTATTAGTTGATGCATCTTCATTACCAATACTTTAGACAATGTAGATTGGAAAGCTTCCTATTAACAATTCTTGGCTTTTAAGAAACAACTAAAATACTATACAGGCCTCCCTGTATAGTATGGCTCAGCAGTACAGAATCCACCTGCAGTGCAGGAAATGCAGGTATGATTCCTGGGTCAGGAAGATCCCCTGGAGGAGTAAATGGCAACCCACTCCAGTATTCTTATCTGGGAAATCCCATGGACTGAGGAGCCATGTGGTCTACAGTCCAAAGGCTCACCAAGAGTCCAATACAACTGAGCAACTGAGCTCAAAATACTATACATTGTAAGTTTTGATGAACTCTTGTGATTTTTCAGTTTTAACAAGATTCTGAAAATAAGAATTTTTAAAAGTTAATATTGACACAAAAATTCTGAGCATTTGGTTTTTCTTTCAGTTTATAGGGCTGAAAAGTATTTGGGGACCTGTTTTGATTCAAGATCTTGAAATCCACAGTAAATTTATCAGATTACACTGGAAATATACATTGCAGTTTTGGGTTAGCATATTAAAATCTGAACTCAAAGGTTATATTGTTTTATCATTTCATGAGTTACTTAAAAACCTTTCCTTCTTTTTAGCTATAACTCCAAATTGATCAGCAGATATTTCTGCCAGTTAAATTTTATATCTTGTTTCAGAATTGGTGTGGTAGCAGGAAATTAAACAAAAGTGTGATGACATTTCTATCATTGTTTTATGCTTTCAAATCATTATCATTGACTCCTCTGCATTTTTATAACATAAACAGAACTTTGTTGGCTCATTATTTTGGTACCCAGAAATTCTGCTCCTGGCCATATTTGTTTACATCTTTCCCCACTATTGCTAAGGAATTTTGGTGTGTATAATGGTAGTATTGATGGTAAAGTGTTTTCCTTAATGATGATTTTATGGTTCCTTGAAATTAAATCGATAAGTCACATACATATTTTATACTGTAGTCATCTGGTAGCCTTATGAATAATCTTGTTTTGCTTGGAGTATATAATGCATGTAACAACCTTTTTTTTTCCTTCTGTGCTAAAAACAGATTAATTTTGTTAACCCTTGATTTGAAAGGGGCCTTCCAGGTAGCAGTAGTAGTAAAGAATCTACCTGCCAGTGCTGGAGATGCAAGAGACTTGGGTTCAATCCTGGGTCAGGAAGGTCCCTTGGAGAAGGGGATGGCAACCCACTCCAGTAATCTTGCCTGGAAAATTCCATGGACAGAGGGGCCTGGCGGGCTACAGTCCATTGCGTTGCAAATAGTTGGATACAACTGAGCACATGTGGGTTAATTTGAATGAGAGTAGTGTCCTATTTGGGCTTCCTGGTAGCTCAGCTGGTAAAGAATCCACTTGCAATGCAGGATACTCTGGTTCAATTCCTGGGTTGGGAAGATCCCTTGGAGAAGGGACAGGCTACCCACTCCAGTATTCTTGGGCTTCCCTGGTGGCTCAGATGGTGAAGAATCCGCCTGCAATGCAGGAGACTCCGATTTGATTCCTGGGTCAGGGAGATCCCCTGGAGGAGGGTATGGCAACCCACTCTAATATTCTTGCCTGGAGAATCCTCATGGACAGAAGAGCCTGGCGGGCTACAGTCCATGGAGTGTCAAAGAGTCGGATACGACTGAGCAACTAAGCTCAGCACAGCACAGCACAGCGTCCTCTTCAGTTTGTTGACATTGTTGAGTTGCTCAGTTGTGTCCGACTCTCTGTGACCCCATGGACTGTAGCACGCCAGGCTTCCCTGTCCTTCACTATCTCCTGGAGTTTGCTCAAACTCGTGTCCATTGAGTCAGTGATGTCATCCAACCATCTCATCTTATTCACTTAGTAGTTGTAACACTACTTTTACTTTATAACCTAGAAAAAAATTTATTTTTGTTGATGGGAAGACTGAAGCCCAGTAATTTCTAGGAGGCCTGGTAGTGATGACTTGTGATTCTGTCTTGAGGCTTTTATCCATAGTAGTTTGTATTTTGTAACTCAGATGTCTCCTTTTGGCTCTTACTGGCATAGGTTTATTTCTTTATGTTTTAAACTGCAGAAAACTCTGATAACTTCACAAAGTGTTTTATCTTTTGCCTTATTATGTGAGAACTAAATAAAAATGCTGTGTTAAGTTGTATTTTCTTATGGTATTCCACCCCCCCGCCCCAATCTGAGGTATTAAAAAATCAGTAGCAAGTTGGTCTCAGGTCTTGGAGTTGGACTTACTCACCTGACTGGTTCAGAGTTTGTTGTGGATGTGAGAGCTCTAGTCTGAGTGCAAATGACAAAAACTATTAAATTGTTCTTTTAGGGAGTGTGCCTAAGGTGGATTTACCACCTGTGCCCCACCCCCCAACCCCCATCCTGAGTTGTTTGCTTAAAGAATTAAGTCTTCCACTATAAGGAGCTGAGAGTATGAAGCAAAATTTCAGAACCCTGTAAATAACAGAACCTGTAAATAGCTTTTTATTTTTAGTGTATTTGGAAATGCTATAAAAGAACTTAAAGCCATAGCAGTCTTGCACATGGAGTACTTAAATGATAATTTAAATATTTCTCACATGGTTCTTGGGCATTATAAACTTGTTATAATGTCTGTCTCTTATTCTGACCATGTTGCCGTGTTGGTTATGTTTTCTCCTTGTCTTTCTTTTTTCCCAGAATTTATTTATTTTTAGTTGGAGGATAATTGCTTAACAGTTTTGTGTTGGTTTCTACCATATATCAACATGAATCAGCCATAGGTACATGCACATCCCCTCCCTCCTGAACCTCCCCCACCACCTCCTACCCCATCCCACCCCTCTAGGTTGTCACAGAGCAGCAGATTTGAGCTCCCTGTGTCATAAAGCAAATTTCCACCAGCTATCTGATTTTACAGATGGCAGTGTATATGTTTCAACGCTACTCGCTCGATTTGTCCCACCCTCTCCTTGTCCCTGTGTCCACAAATCCATTCCCTATGTCTCCATTACTGCCCTGCAGATATGTTTATCAGTACCATATTTCTAGATTACATATATATGCTTTAATATATGATATTTGTTTTTCACTTTCTGACTGACTTCACTCTGTATAATAGGCTCTAGGTTCATCCACCTTACCAGAACTGAGTCAAATGAGTTCCTTTTTATGGATGAGTAATATTCCATTGTGTATGTATGTACCACAACTTCTTTATCCATTCATCTGTTGATGGACATCTACGTTGCTTCCATGTCCTAGCTATTGTAAATAGTGCTACAATGAATGTTGGGGTACATGTGTCTTTTTCAATTATCATTTTCTCTGGGTATATACCCAGTAGTGGAGTTGTTGGATCATATGGTAGTTTTATTCCTAGTTTTTAAAGGAATCTCCATACTTTTCTCCATATTGGCTGTATGAATTTGCATTCCCACCAACAGTGCAATAAGGTTCGCTTTTCTCCACACCCTCTCCAGCATTTATTGTTTGTAGATTTTTTGATGGTGGCCTCTGACCAGTGGAGTGATAGCTCATTGTAGTTTTGGTTTGCATTTCTCTAATAATGAGCAGTATTGAGCATCTTTTCATGAGCATTTTTTTTGTTTGGGTTGTTTGTTTTTCTGGTATTGGGCTAGATGAGCTGTTTGTGTATTCTGGAGGTTAATCCTTTGTCAGTTGTTTCATTTGCAATTATTTTCGCCCATTCTGAGGGTTGTCTTTTCATTTTGTTTATTGTTTCCTTTGCTGTGTGAAAGCTTTTAAGTTTAATCGGGTCCCGTTTGTTTATTTTTGTTTTTATTTCCATTATTCTAGGAGGTGGGTCAAAGAGGATATTGCTGTGATGTATGCCAAAGAGTATATTGCCTATATTTTCCTCTAAGAGTTTTATAGTTTCCGGCCTTACATTTAAGTCTTTAATCCATTTTGAGTTTATTTTTGTGTATGGTGTTCAGAAATGTTCTAGTTTCATTCTTCTGCATGTAGCTATCCAGTTTTCCCAGCACCACGTATTGAAGAGTCTGTCTTTTCTCCATTGTGTATTCATGCCTCCTTTGTCAAAGATAAGGTGGCCATAGGTGCGTGGATTTATCTCTGGGCTTTCTGTCTTGTTCCATTGGTCTATATTTCTGTTTTTGTGCCAGTACCATACTGCCTTGATGACTGTGGCTTTGTAGTAGTCTGAAGTCAGGAAGGTTGATTCCTCCAGCTTCACTTTTCTTTCTCAAGACTGCTTTGACAAAACACAAATTGTCTTTTGTGTTTCCATACAAACTGTGAAATTTTTTGTTATAGTTCTGTGAAAAATATCACTAGTAGTTTGATAGGGATTGAATTGGACCTGTAGATTGCTTTGGGTAGTGTAGTCATTTTCACAGTATTGATTGTTTCAGTCCAAGAACATGGTATGTCTCTCCATAGGCTGTGTTTGTGTAATCTTTGATTTCTTTCATCAGTGTCTTATAGTTTTTTCCATACAGGTCTTTTGTCTCTTTAGGTGGGTTTATTCATAGATATTTTATTCTTTTTGTTGCAATGATGATCTTCATTTCTTTCAACTGTGATTGTCTTACACTTCAAGGTTTGTATTAAACTGAAGAGAAAAATTAAATTTCATTGACTCTCATTTCCCACATTATTCACAGAGAAAAGAGCCTAATCTGACAAGACTCTAGTAATTTGTATAATATTTCTTTATTAATCCTTCAAAAATGTAAACCTGGGAAATTATTTTGAATGTCTATTTTTTCCTAAAAATTAATATCTATGAGGTGGTGGTAATAGTAGTAGTAACAATAATAGTAACAGCATTGCCACTTCATTTACTTCTTGCCAGTCATATTCTGAACTCTTAAACCTGTGTGTTTTTTTGTTTCTTAACCTTGTGAGATAGGTACTATTATTATTTCCATTTTTACAGATGTAGAAACTAAGGCTTAGCAAGAGGTTAAGTGACTTGTCCAAGTATACATGCTGTATGTCTGAGTCAGGATTTAAATAGACATCTCTGAATCCAAAACTCGTATATCCACTATTTTATTAACATGTGTGTCATGTGTGTTTACTAGTCTTGTTTTATTTGGAAAAAATTGTTCAGATTTTGCACAGAACAAAACATTTGTCTTTTGGTGGCCTGTGGTGGTAAAAGATTGTTACTTTTACTTCCACATTCTTAGGCCAGTGTTTGCTGTCTTCTGCCATCTCTGAAGGTAGAGTATGAAATAGATGTGGAGAAAGCACGGTATCCAGAAAACCCAGACCTGAAATTTAGACCTTTTAATGATTGCTACTTGTTGACTATGAGAAGTTTTATATGTGATTCTTTGTTGGTTTTTTCACTTGTTTGTTTTTTTCTTTGCCCATCTGTAGCACTGATTCCAGCAGTAGTTCAAGTGATGATTCTCCAGCCCGATCGGTTCAATCTGCAGCTGTCCCAGCACCCACTTCCCAGTTGCTTTTGTCTCTGGACAAAGATGAGCCCCGTAAAAGTTTTGGGATCAAGGTTCAGAATCTTCCAGTGCGTTCTACAGGTAAATATTTTGTATTACTGTACTTTCCTCTCTGCTATTTTTGGGGAATGAGAGAGCAACTTATATTCTCTACATTGTATAGATTTTGTTCAAATCTCTCTCTCTTATTCTGACTGTGTTGGTAATATTTTCTATTTGTCTTTCAGCTTTGACTCCTTTTTCTTTTTGTAGTTCATTGATATTTAATGCCATGTAATAAAAAGCAAGTGATTATAATTTATATCATTTCTAGGTTGTTACATATATAAGATTGCATGTTACTTGTACCTAATTATATATACATATATATACATTATTATGCATATTGTATGCATGTACACACATGAAGATTGTATGGCGCATGTTATATAAAGAAAGCATGGTTCGTTTTGAATAAAAATGCTTTCTGGATTAAATATTTTTATATTAGGAAAAATTTGGTATAATGAAATTATAGAAACACTATTTTTAGTTAGATTTATAGTGGTCTGGAGTCCTCTGAAATAACTTGGACATAAAAAAATTATGCTAGGAAACCCATTTCAATATGTTGACATTTTAAATGAAGAAAGTCATGAATAATAACTTTATGTAGTTAAAAGCTCTATTGTAATTTTTATTTCTGATTTTTTTTTGACATTTGGCTATAATGTATTTTTATTGCTATATCAGGCATATATTGAGTATGTAAACAACTGTTAGTAGATGGTCAGACCAACAAAGACCAAACTAAGTATGTCTTGCTAAGTGCATTTCAGTGATTACTTATTTATTAAAATAACCTGTGAAACCTACATACTAGGTTTATGAATAGAGACTATTGAGATACAAATGTTGATGAACTTTTGATTTAATTACTTTGTAATTTAGGAATGGACAGGGGTTAAAATTGGCTTGTGTTTCTGTACAGTTTTAATTTTTATAATGGAACTAATTAACACAAGACTTCCAGATAGTATAATTCATCTCTAGAAGGCCTTGAAGTTGTTTAGCATGTTATATGCCATTTCCTACACAGTTTTATCATCAGCACGACGCATGGAAAACCAGAGATATGGCTTTCTTTCTCAAGTCTTTAAAGTTTTCACATGCATATATATGTATGTGAAGTTTTTATCGTGAAAATTTTAAACTCACCCACAGTAGAAGAAATAGCAAAATGAACTTCCCTTACACCATACCAGATTTAAAAATCATCAGTGTTTTGCCACACTTGCTTTAACTGTCTCCATCTTTATTCTTTCCTGTTCTTGTTCCCTTTTTATCCTAAAGTGAATCCCTGGTGTTACATCATTTCACACTATCTTAAAAGATCTGTACATAGGAGTATTTTCCTGAGTAACCATGCTATATCATTCTTACCTAGCAGATAACCAGTAATATCTTTTAACACCCAGTTTATTTTCAGAATTGTTCAGTAGTCTCTCAAATGCATCTTTTGAGTGGTTTAATTTGAAAAAGTAATGTTTTAATGCTAGTTAGGTCAAAAGTCAGGTTAAAGACTCAGTAGCTTACATTTTGAGTTGTAACTGTATTAGAAAAATGAGCAACTTGTTTTTGTTTGATGGTTTAGATACAAGCCTTAAAGATGGCCTTTTCCATGAATTTAAGAAATTTGGAAAGGTGACTTCAGTGCAGATACATGGAACTTCAGAAGAGAGATATGGTCTGGTATTCTTTCGGCAGCAAGAGGACCAAGAAAAAGCGTTGACTGCATCAAAAGGAAAACTTTTCTTTGGCATGCAGATTGAAGTAACAGCATGGATAGGGCCGGGTAAGAGACAAGAGACAGCTCTGTTAACAAACTTTCAGTGTCTTCTGTTTAAAGAGCTGTTGTTTATTAAGTTGTTGCTCAACTTAATAAAATAGATTGTTTTGGTCCGGAAGGCGTGAAGATTGTTTTTGTAAAAGGCAGTTTAGGCCCTTGTTGAATCCCACCTCCCCCAAAGGATTGAATTGATTGAGATAAGGTGGTAGTTCCTAGGAGAATGACAACAGAATTAGAAAGCAGACGACATCAATTTGAGGGACTAGTTAGACCAGTTTTGTTTCCATTATGCTCTGCACAGATTGGACCTGTTATTCCAGTTTCCATGACCTTGAAAGATAATGACAGACTGAGTATATGCAGCCCATTGAAAATTTCAAGGGGACGTTATATTGCTCGAACCTACCTGTAAGACTTGTCTATTCTAAAGCAGGAAGTCTTGTCAGAGGTGACATGGGTCAGTGTTCTTCCTTTTTCAGAACCACCTGCAGTGCTTGTTTATAATGCAGATCTTTGATCCTACCCTCACTTACTGGTTTAGAATTTGCATACTCAAGTTTTTAAAACCCCTGATTTACTTGTGAGTAAATCTATAGAGGAATGAGCAGAAATGTTAACTTTATGCATTCGCATAATGTATGTGTGGGACCGTTGAACTTAAGAGTGAGACTTTAAGTGGAATTTATAGGATAAACATAGCCCATTTTCTTGGAATATTCATTTTATTTGACAACTAAGAGGAAAAAAATAGAATTTCTCTGAAAGCATGTGTGTTATTTGTATATTAAAACAGGCACAGAGTTGTTAGAATGAAGACTGTAAAATGTGTTTCATTTTGTGGTAAAACACAGGAATTCAAAGGAATATTATCTTTTCAAAGGAATTGTTAATATAAGTTATGCCTTCACATTCATTTCCTTCTCTGGAGTTTGAGCTGTACTGCCCTAACTTATACTGGGCTAAGGGCAGCTCAGGAGTTCTTACGGCACATTTTAAACAGTCAGAACTGACTTTGAGGAATAATATTTAGAATGTCATATAATCTGTACAAGTTTTTAGAGCCATATATACATATGTAGTTTTTAATTAATGAGTGTCTAACTCAGGGGCATTATCAATAAGTGACTTTCTAATCTCCAAGTAGTGGGCTTAGCTTGAGATTTTTAGTGAAAAAAAAAAAAACGTTTGGGGTCTTCCCTGGCAGTCCAGTGGTTAAAACTTTGTGCTTCCAGTGCAGGGGTCTCAGGTCCCATCCCTGGTTGGGAAACTAAGATCCCACATGCTGCACAGCATGACCAGAAGATTTAAAAAAAAAAAAAAAAATCATTTTACCTAATTAGTTAACACCCAGGATGTTAACTGGCCATTAACCACCAGCCACTGAAGATGTTGAGATGTTTTTTTTAACCTTCCCTGGTGTCTCAGACGGTAAAAAATCTGCCTGCAATGCAGGAGACCCGGGTTTGATCCTGGGTCAGGGAGATCCTCTGGAGAAGGGCATAGCAACCCATTCCAATATTCTTACCTGGAAAATCCGTTAGACAGAGAAGCCTAGCAGGCTATAGTCCGTGGGGTCACAAAGAGTCAGACACTACTGAGCCACTAACACTTGCACTTTTCTTTCATTGAAGATGTTGAGAAGTTGGATTGGTTCAAGCATAGGAAAGCCAAAGGTACTTTTCCCAAGTGGGACAGCATTGAAAGACCAGTTGAATGGGTTATTTGAAAGCTGTGTAAGGACATTTGGTTGGAATTACGCTGTTGGATGGTTGTCATAAATGTTTTATATTGAAATGTATGGAGCTGATTGCTTCCTTAGGTCAGAGACCTCTTGGAATTAAAAATATCCAAATCCAGGAAACCTAACTTTGCCAGCAGACCTCTGGTGGCTTCAAACATTGTGCTTTTTAACTCCTCTGCTGCGCAACATCACAATCCCTTCAACATTTCAGTGATGTGTAGGCAATAAGAGTTAAAACCAGTCATGAAGGCTGAAAGACACACTCCGAAATTTTTACTGAGCTGTTTGGTGGAAATGAAGTCATTGTAAATTTTAATGGTTGCAAATCATGCTTTATCATTCTGATTCTGCTTTTTCTTTTTTTTGATTATACTATGAGGGTTGGGAGATCTTAGTTCTCCTGACCAGGGGTTGAATCTGGGCCACAGCAGTGAAAGCCTAGAATCCTGACCACTAGGCCACCAGGCCAAGGGAACTCCCCTGATTCTGCCTTTTGAAGTACAAATCTCAAGATGTGTCTGAATTATTTTTTTCTCCTTTTAAATGAAATATTTCTAAGTATGTACTCTCCTAGATAATTTTAAGAAGACCTTGTTGAGTTTAAAATGAGACACACCCCCTGTGCAATAAGATGAAAATGTAGATAAAGATAAGTGTAATGAGCACTGAGCAGTTTCTGGGTCCATCTGACTGAAAGTATATACTCTCTGATGATTGGGTGAGACTAAGCTCTGCTACCATTAGAGCTATTAAACTGGAATCAGGAGTGAAATGTATTTTGGCGTAGTTCACCCAGCAGCCAGAAGTTGAGTCTTTTTAATATCATTGTTGTTGTTGACATCATCAATAATGTGGCTGGAGCTAATGAACACTTTGTTTTAGTCAAATTGATTAAATACTAACTTTTTTGGATGGCTTTGTTTTACATTAAAAAAGAGAGAGATATCATACAGGCCATATTATGATTGTTATCCAGAAAACGTTGCAAGTCCCTGACTTCTTGTTGTTTAGTCACTCAGTCGTGTCCCACTCTTTGCGACCCCATGGACTGTAGCCCGCCAGGCTCCTCTGTCCATGGAATTTTCCAGGCAAGAATACTGGAGTGAGTTGCCATTTCCTTTTCCAGGGGATCTTCCTGACCCAGGGATCAAACACAGGTCTCCCACATAGAAGACAGATTCTTTACCATCTGACCCACGAGGAAAAGCCCATCCTATGTTAAATGGAACTTCAGAGAAAGCCTATGATTGAGTTAGACATTGAACCAGGGCTTTGATCATAAGAAACAAAAAACCTTAAGAGTCATTTAACCTCTTTCTATTTGTCATTGGTACCATGCCAAAAGAAGATATTTTGTAAGCGTTACTTCAGTCAGTTTTCATACAGTTACTATTCTTATATCTAAAAATTGCTGTATTTAGATAATTGGGTATCACAAACATAAAATGCTAAATATTTTATAAAATATTGAAAAGTAAATAAAACAAATAGTGAAACTGGACTATTTTGAGCTGAATTTCATGTTTATTTCCGATTTTAGGATTTTAGTTTTATAGTCTGTATTCAGAGCCTACTACATAATTTTGAAACCTAAGATTAGGCTTAAATAATTACCATTTTCTGCTGGGGGTTAAAACCTATTTCTGTGATAGTGATTATCTTTTAAAACAAGTCAACTGAAATGGAAATTCAGTCTACTTTTCTATTTGAAAGATCAAGGTGTTAACTTTCTCTTAATTTTTTGGACATATTTCTCTAGCCTCTGAATTCTTCTTTTGCTTTGGAGCTGTTTCTGATGGTATATATGATTTTTCATATTACATGAGAATTAAGCCCCATATATCAGAGATTTGATTTCTTAAAGTAGATTTTCCCATGATACATGAGTAAACATTAAAACACTCTCTGCCCATCCCCACTTACAGAAACGGAAAGTGAAAATGAATTTCGCCCCTTGGATGAAAGGATAGATGAATTTCATCCCAAAGCAACAAGAACTCTTTTTATTGGTAACCTTGAAAAAACCACTACTTACCATGATCTTCGCAACATCTTCCAGCGCTTTGGAGAAATTGTGGTATGTTGGTTTTTTTTTTTTTTTTTAAACAAAACAGTTTTAAATCTTTGTCATAAAACATACAGCATAAGTGCAGGTTATATTTGGGAAAATGTATTTAGATGGTATAATGAATATTTTTCTCATTTGTCCTATGTGTTTTAACTCCTGCTAAAAGATGATCTGGGAAAACTCATCAAGGGACTGCTTTATGTGTGTATGTGAAAATATATAATCGTCTTTATTTTATTTACATATGAATTTTCCTTTCCACTTTTCTTATCTTTGTCCATTGGATGCTGTTTTAATGCCATCTCTAGTCCTGTGGGATGAAAGGAAAATCTGGAAGAGAAAACATGTCTGTAAGAAAGCAGCAGAAGATTAGTATATGATTCTTTTTATCACAATGCACATTAGAAGTACCTTGGGAATTATTGGAATGTGGTTGCCATGCGGGAAGCTTGGTTCTGTTTTGAAGTTTTAATTAGAATCTGTTTACAAGTCATTGTTTGATTTAGAGATAGAAGGATTTTTCTGTTCTCCATGATTTAAAACTTGAGTCAAATTATAGTGAAAATAGTTTGGTTACAGCTTTGTATCCTTAGGTATACTGTTTTGTGTTGTGTTGTGTTTGAAAAAATAGGAAAATTACTTGTCTTCCTAGACTTTCTCTAGGACTTCACAGTTAATAATTGTGAGGAAAGTAATATATTTAGACTTTGGAGAGCAAAAAAAAAATAATAGTTTGAGTAGAAACAGCTATTGTACATCTTTAGGTTTGTGTATATATGATGTCCATTTGTCCATTCTTACGTATACACTAATGCTCTAAGCAAAAGATTCTTAATATTTTTTAGTGGCATAACCTAGTCTTGTGAATAAAATATTTGTGCTTGTGGCTGAACAAAACTTCATCTTTAGGGGCTTAAGACAAGAAATTGAAGTGGTTGGCAGAAGTGAAGCAAAAACAGAGAAGCTATTTAGGGAGAGATACCAACAAAACATTCATCTTTCTTTTCTGATTATTTAAGTTCTCTTATTTTTGTGAGGGTAATGTATACTCTTAATGCCAGCTCTACTGCCTACCTAGATGAGTGACTAGATGCTCAGTTACCTATCTGGGCTACAGCTTCTTTTGTCTTTAGATCACAGTCTGTTATTTGTTTTTTGGCTTTGTGAGACTATGAATTGATAAAATTTTCAAACATACTTTTATTTGAATGTCGCTGCTACCATAAATTTTGGAGGAGTATAAAAAGTTGAATTTGGGCATATGGATATATTTTCATCACCAGGGTTGCTAAAAATGGAATGATTATTGTGTTTTAAGAGCTATGCTTGTCAATAAGGTGGACATGTCAGTATTCCATTTGAAAACTGTTATCTTGTTTGCAGTTGCTCATGAGTGTCACTGTTTTAATAACATACAAACCTTGGGAACATGGTCTGCTGCTTATTGATAACAGATTATGCTATAACAGAACCTTTTTAGTGAGTCAGCCCACCATTGTTCTTTGGAAAATTTAAATGGAGCTATCCTGAGTTACTACATTCAATGTAATGATGAAAACAGCTTCTGTTTACCATTACTTAGAAAAATTTTGAGTAAAAATTATTGCTTTTTTTTTTTTAAAAGGACCCATCAAACAGCTCTTTAAATGCATTACTCATTTTGCTCTGTTTCAGGTTTTGATTATTGGCTTGTGACCCTTAAGGAGGCTTAGATAATCACAATACATAATCTGCAATATATGGCCCAGCTCATTATTGTTTAAGTACAAGTTTTGCCATCCAAGTGTCTGGTTTCTCTGGACCATTTCCATGTGTAAGCCAGGTTTTTTCACTACCTCCTCTAAGTAGGCAGGACCAGAGTGTCAGATGTGACAGCAGATTTTGAGCATTCCAAAGAAATGGGGATATTCCTTTGTGTAGAGTATTTCTTTAGTCCAGGGATGGTGTTCTAATGCATCTTCACAGAGTAGTTCAGATATTTATATCGTCCATTCATTCTGAGAATGAGAGATCATTACCACATTTATCAGTCACCAGGTTTGATTCAGTTAGATATATAATAGAATGAATCGTCTGATTCAGGATTGCATATTTTAAATCACTTTTTGAAAATTTGACTTCTTTATCATTGCTATTCTTCCCAGATGCTGTATTTTAAATGACTTGCCCCTAATAAGGATTTTAGATATTGCAGAAGGGAATTATTTGTTAGGTTTTCATTAAATAGGCCACCTTTTACTTTTTATCATAAATTTCTCTTAACACAGGTATTATGGATTTAAAATTTTGAGTTTTGAGTTGCATTGCAGTTGCTCTTCTGCAAAGAGCTTCACGTGAGAAGAATTTCATGGTTTGTGACTACAAATGTTGTGTTGAATAGATTTTTAGGTTATTTACAGTTGCATTAAGATGCATAATTGTAACTAAGCAAGTGGTTTGGGGGGAATCTGATTGTTTTGAGAACCATGTAGTTCATATGGACTTGGTTTATTCTGATTTATTTTTTATTGGCATATCACTAAGTGGTATCCATCCATTGTTTTTTTTTCAGGATATTGATATTAAGAAAGTAAATGGAGTCCCTCAGTATGCATTCTTGCAATACTGTGACATTGCCAGCGTTTGTAAGGCTATTAAGAAGATGGATGGGGAATACCTTGGAAATAATCGTCTCAAGGTAAAGGAATTTATATAACTATGCTGTTAATATTTGCTGTGTTTTTTTTTCCTCAAGATTTGGAGGTGTTTTCTTTTGGTATATATGATTATTTAAAATTGCAATAGTACAGTTAGATAACCATAAAGGTAATAAACTTCTTTGCTTCCTTATCCTGTTATACTATAAACTGAATTAATACTCACTTAGCCAGGCAGGATAATTTTGTGTAAATTTTTGTTTGATTTTAACTTGATGATTCCCACTTGAGGTGGTGGTTTGATAAGATTCCTACAGAATACAAGTTTTTTCACAATTTTTGTTGTTGAATAATTGGTGGCTTAACTAATAGAAATTTTGCTTTTTGTATTCAGCTGGGTTTTGGAAAGAGCATGCCTACAAACTGTGTGTGGTTAGACGGGCTTTCTTCAAATGTGTCAGATCAATATTTAACACGACATTTCTGCCGATATGGGTCTGTGGTAAAGGTAAGTGGGAGGTTTGGGTATGTGGCTTTAAGTTACTTCTGACTTTGTTTTCGTATTCTGTCCTTTCAGACCCAGTTTCTAGTGCTGACTTTTCTTTAGTAACTCATACATCTCTTTTTTCCAAAATTTGGTCTAGAAGAGCAAGCACTTGCTTATGATATGAGTATTTTGAAAAAACTATATCAAACCCATCAAAATGATTAATTTTGGAACCAGTCTGCAAAATACTGTTAAATAGAATGTTGCTTAGGGATTTCTATAATTTTATCTCATTAAAATTAGTCTGATTATATAATTATTCACATTCACACTTATATGTAATTAGACTTGATTTTTTAAAAAAATGATAATTTTCAAAAACACACAACAGAATATTCATCCAACCAGTGTTGTGTAACATTCACAAACATAACAGGAAAAGGGTCTCTGGACCCCATTCCATTATGTGAAGGTAAAGATTTTAACTTCTTAAAAGCAGATTTTACATTGTGGGAGGTATGTTGCATAACTTTGACATTTCTTTAAGTGTAGCTTTTGTTGTATGGAGAAACAGTTTTTTGGTCTGGTGGTTTTTTGTCAGTTCTTGAATATAGGACAGTACTCAGTCAACGTGGAAAAAGTAGAATACAGAAAAATAAAATAAAAACAATATACCTCAGGCCACAATATCCACAAATCTAAACAGTTCCTACGACATTTTGTTGTGTTTTTACTATAACATGCATCATCAGGAAAAACAAATATTTTTCTGGAATAAAAAATATATATATTTATTCTTGGCAGTGTGTTAGTGACTTAGGATTTTGTTGGGACTAACACAGAATTTTGTTGGGACTGATGTTTTGTTTTTTTACAGGTGGTGTTTGATCGCTTAAAAGGCATGGCCCTGGTTCTTTACAATGAAATTGAATATGCACAAGCGGCTGTAAAAGAGACCAAGGGGAGGAAAATCGGTGGGAATAAAATAAAGGTGTGCAGAATGACTTTAAGCAGAACCAAAACAAAATCCTGTTTGGATCCCAACCTTTTAATGATTGGCATTTTGTTGCCTTACAGCACATCTAGTATATGTCCTCAGTTTTCAAGGGCGATATTACATTTTTTACATTTGGCTATTTAAGGACACAGAGTCTTTTAAAACGTTACCACAGAACCTTCCCTAAAAATCCTCATTCGAGAAAGTGTGCTTCCCTACACCCTGGGTTCCTGGTGCTCACGAGTGAGCTCTCAGTGCAGGCTGCACTCCTAGGAGCTCCAAGTGTCAGTCCAGCTTCTTGAATGATCCTCTCTTGATCTTTTTTCCTCTTCTCTTAAAGAGTGGGTAATCACTGAAAATATGATCTTTTGTCTAAGTATTTTTATTTAAAAACTTTTGTTCATGAGAGTTTCAAGGAATTTATGCACTTAATACCCCACTCCAGTACTCTTGCCTGGAAAATCCCATGGACGGAGGAGCCTGGTAGGCTGCAGTCCATGGGGTCGTGAAGAGTCGGACACGACTGAGCGACTTCACTTTCACTTTTCCCTTTCATGCATTGGAGAAGGAAATAGCAACCCACTCCAGTGTTCTTGCCTGGAGAATCCCAGGGACAGCGGAGCCTGGTGGGCTGCCGTCTGTGGGGTCGCACAGAGTCAGACACGACTGAAGCGATTTAGCAGCAGCAGCAGCAGCAGCATGCACTGAATAACTCTTATCGTTAGATTGAAATCAGCCTTTTAAAAATAAGATATTGATAGATGGTGAATCGGAGAAGGCAATGGCACCCCACTCCAGTACTCTTGCCTGAAAAATCCCATGGACGGAGAAGCCTGGTAGGCTACAGTCCATGGGGTCGCAAAGAGTCAGACACGACTGAGCGACTTCACTTTCACTTTTCCCTTTCATGCACTGGAGAAGGAAATGGCAACCCACTCCAGTATTCTTGCCTGGAGAATCCCAGGGATAGCGGAGCCTGATGGTCTGCCGTCCATGGGGTCGCACAGAGTCGGACACGACTGAAGCGACTTAGCAGCAGCAGCAGCAGCAGCAGATGGTGAATATCATACTTCAGTGACTTTGCGGCCCCACTGAGTCAAGTTTAAATGTTCTTCCGTATTTTATGTTCTAACTGTGGTTCCAGCAAATTTATGTATAAGATGTTGTTGTTGTTTAGTTGCTCATCATATCCAACTCTTTGCAACCCCATGGACTGCAGCATGCCAGGCTTCCCTGTCCTTCCCTATCTCCCAGAGTTTGCTCAAACTCATGTCCATTGAGTTAATGATACCATCCAACCATCTCATCCTCTGTTGCCTCTTCTCCTCCTGCATTCAATCTTTCCCAGCATTAAAGGCTTTGCAACGAGTCGGCTCTTTGCATCAGGTGGCCAAAGTACTGGAGCTTCTGCATCAGTCCTTCCAATGAATATTCAGGGTTGGTTTCCTTTTGGAATGACTGGTTTAATCTCCTTGCTGTCCAAGGTACTCTCATCCAGCACCACAGTTCAAAAGCATCAATTCTTCGGCGCTCAGCTTTCTTTATAGTCCAACTCTCACATCCATACATGACTACTGGAAAAACCGTAGCTTTGACTTAGAGGACCTTTGTCAGCAAAATGACGTCTCTGCTTTTTAATATGCTGTCTATGTTTGTCATAGCTTTTCTTCCAAGGAGCAAGCATCTTTTAATTTTATGGCTGCAGTCACCATCTGCAGTGATTTTGGAGCCCAAGAAAATAACGTCTGTCACTGTTTCCATTTTTCCCCGTCTGTTTGCCATGAAGTGATAGGACCAGATGCCATGATCTTATTAGTGTTTTGAATGTTGGGTTGTAAGCCTCTTTTTTCACAAGATATTACCAGCTTTAGTTGGTCTGATTATTTTACTAATGGCCTAGAATCCTGATAGATATGTTTCAGTTTTTGATTTTGCTTTCTCCACTTCTTCAGGATTGGGTTCTGAAACTTTAAATTATAATTCTTTATCAAGATTTCTGTAGAATTTGAGAGTTTTCAAGTTAAAAAAATACAGTTTTAGTTATGAGGACTATTTCACTTAAATGAGATTTAAGTTACGTTTTCTTGAAATTTATCCAGAAGAAGAGTTTTCAAATTTGGTAACACTTTCCATCATTGAAATCTGAAACTTGCATTAAACACCTGCTATTCATTTTCTTTTTTTAAGGTGGATTTTGCAAATCGAGAAAGTCAGCTGGCGTTTTATCACTGTATGGAAAAATCTGGTCAAGATATTAGAGACTTTTATGAAATGTTAGTGGAAAGAAGGTATGTATTTTTGACCTATCAGCATAGCTTGAATTTTAAAATTTCTAGTACATAAAATTTAGATGGGATTAAATTCTGTTTTTCATCCCTTATTGCTACTCTCATTCACTCAAAACTTACCCTTTTATTATCCCCACGTATGGAAACACACTAAAAATGGATTTTTCATGTAGCTCATGGGAGTTGGGTTAACCTTATCTACATTTTCTCCCTGAGAATACTCATTAAAAGAGTTACTCTTTTCCAGATTATAACTTTATGTATAAATCATCTTGCCTTACACATTTAAATTAAACATGGTGAAATGCATTATAGACTATTAAATGCCCAGTGTATTTAGTAATGACAACATCCAAGTTGTCACCATGTAGACTTCACTTTCACTTTTCACTTTCATGCATTGGAGAAGGAAATGGCAACCCACTCCAGTGTTCTTGCCTGGAGAATCCCAGGGATGGCGGAGCCTGGTAGGCTGCCATCTATGGGGTCACACAGAGTCGGACACGACTGAAACGACTTAGCGGCAGCATGAGCTCATAGCATTAATTGAAAGAACAAAGAACTTTCAAAAGACTATCAAGAGCTTTGTTTTAAATTCAGATCTCTTAAATAATTTGTGAATCAGAAAGCCAAAGTTGTATAAATTAGTAACTTTAGCTATGTAGAAAGTAAACAATCCTTGGGAATTCCCTGGCCTTCCAGTGGAAGAACTTGCTGCTTTCACTGCCATGGACCTGGTTTCAGTCCCTGATCCGGGAACTAAGATCCCACAAGCCACATGGCACGGCAAAAAATAAAGTAAACCTTACTTATCCTTGTTAATGTTTTCAGTCATGGTTATGTGGTATTTGATATTTTTTCGGCTGCTTGTGGGAATTGTAGGAACCATTACAGTTCACAGGCATTTAAGGTGTCACCATCTAAATCAGGCTAATGCTTAGAATTGCATCAGAACTGATGATTAATTCTTTTTTAGACCACATATATTAAAACACCCTGACAGTGTCACTAGGTTCTTCAAAAGCTGATCACATTTGAAAATGGAAGCTATCATCCATATGATAAAGCTGTTTGTCCAAACTTGCCTCTGTGATTAAGTCTCCTGGAATGTTCTTACTAGATCGCCACCCCTGTAGATACGTGTTAGACAAAAGACTATTTGAGAAATGCCTTTAGACACTCAAGTTCAAGTATAAAAGGGCTCTGTGACATGGATGAGGCAAATCCTGATCATGCTCCCAGAAACCTATTGAATGCATTCCCTTTTTATTACCTATTCTTGCCACTTCATTTTTGTTTAAATCAAAGAAGGTATATATTTCTTTTTCATTTCCTCATGGTGTATAGTGTAATGGTCATTAAATACTTGGGCGATTTTTTAATGAAAAATGTCCCCTACAGCCAAATTTCCAAAAGGTTGAACTTCTAAAGTTTCAGTGGTTTTTCCACTAGTGGGTTGGAATCCACATTCTAAATTTTTCTGTGTGTGTGAGAGAGAGAGAAAGAGAATGAACATATGTAAGAACATAGTCTACATATCCTCTATAGGGAGGATTCTCCATCCTCCCCACCCCCACCCCCCGCAATCTGAAGTCATTGTTAATACTTTTAAGTGCTGGTAGGAATTCTTAGCCATAAGTGAGTGGAAAATGTGTTGATGATCTAGTGGCACTTAAGACATAAAAATTTCATTAAAATCTCTGTGTGTATGTTCAATATTTTTCAGAGAACAGTGTCTTGTGAGGGTTGGATAATGTTATGTGGGTGTTAATTTTTGAATATTACCACTCAAATTAATTCATTTTACTGATGATCTGGCTCTGGCTTTGTTCTTTGGTTATTTATCCCTGTTGAATGGAGTTTAATCTCTAAAGTAGGAAGCATGAGGGTGTGGGATTTCACTGTGACTCAGTTTTGCCTCATTTGGTTTTAGATGGCAGTGTTTCTGGAATGCATTCCTTTCAGTAGAACTTAAGAATCGTTCGTTGCCTTTTCCGTAGAGTGGAAGGAAGTCATGCCACTCAATAGCTGATGAATAAGTAGGGGGAAAAAAAAAAAGCTCTGCCCCCTAATGACAGTTCAGCTCAAGAAAGCAAGTGATGACTCATTTTCATAGGGCTCTGCAGTTTAAAAGTATTTTTTATTCCCTTAAATACAGTGTCAGGGAAATAGGGCTGTGACTCTTCTCATGTGTTACTTAGAGTAAGAACTGACGATCAGATGACTTTGCTGATAAGGTCACAGGCTCCGAAGCGATTGGGCTGGAAGTAAACCCAGTATATTTAGTTTACCTGCTAGTGAATTGAGTCTTACAGGTCGCCAAAGTGATTCTCAGCACAAATTTATGGGGTCACATTATGCTTTAGATGAATTTCTCACCTACTTATGGTAGTTTGGATATTGTGTAGTCATGGGAACAGCATTCTCTGAAAACCTGACCTTTCAAAGTCCCTCTGGGTCCTGCCAGAGCCTTTTGTACACAGTACTAGTGTACAGTTTTATTGTCTCTTGCTAGAGTTCCTTGGTGGCAGGAACACTCATTTCTTTTGGTAGAGTCCAGCAAAATGTGTACAAAGTCATCATTTATTAAACTGAACAGTGTAGCACTAATGTTTACATATATACCTTTGACTTCTGTAACTTTTTTCTTTCACATTTTGGACATAGTTTTAGTTTGCTTATTTTAGAAAATACCTGGAAGCCATTTTTAAACCTACTTTTAATGCAGGCGGTAAACTTACAGCCATTCTTGGTGTCTTAACCACTTTATATTAGAAAGCTTAGGGAATTCCCTGGCGGTCCAGTGGTAAGGACTCTGCACTTTCATTGCCAGGGGCTTGAGTTCAATCCCTGGTCGGGGAACTGAGATCCTGTAAGCCGTGGTGTGATCAAAGGAAAAAAGGAAGCTTATAGTGTGTTCTCCTTTACATGTGAAAGTGATGCTTCCTTGGAGTTTGTATTTCTGGTGGTAATGAGTTAAGTCAGCATAATTTTACAAAATGGCTGGCCAGTATTGGGGCAAAGAATCTGATTCCTATGGAACTGTAGAAGGATCATCTGGAATTGGTTATCCTATTAAATGAAATTTCATAGATGTATCATAAATGATTCTCTTTGAAATGACAGAGTTCAGTATAAATGTATATAATAAGGTGCTATTGATGCTTCCAGTGTTGAATGCTAAGTCTATATGCTTCATTTGCTGTTGAAAATGGGTTAGAACATTGCCCAGTAGCAACTTTGACATACTTTTCTAAGGTTCATTCTTTCAGCACATTTGAGTACCTGCTATGAGCCAGGAAGACAAAAGCTCAGGCTTTTAGAGGCTTAGGTTCAAGGTTCATTATGTTTCATTGAGCTGCCGTTAGTAGTACTATGTAGACTGAGTAAGCCATACTTGTTTGAAAGAACAAAAATAGGACGTGAACATGAGTAAAGGAATTGGCCTCTGTTACAGGTAAATTTCCATTTTATACACCGTACATGTTTTTGCATGTAAATTCAATCCCATTTTGAATGCACTGGGTCATGTCACTTTAACAATTAAGGAATTCTTTTACAATTAAGGAATTATCTCACACAGCTTATAATATATAATTTGTTAGTTGGCAGGTTGGGGAAAAGTAACAATTACTGAAGGCCAAGTATGTGTCTTGTATTATGTTAGGAAAGTTTTTACAAAGTTTCATCGTATTTAACCTTCTTGTTTAACTTATTCTTAAATAGCATTATCATTTTATAAGTGAAAGACTGAGCCCAGGGAGACTGGCCCCCAGTGTGTTTTTTTAAACTGTGAATTGAGGTAGAGGTTGCAGAGGTGGAAAGATTTTAGTTAAATTGTTAATCTATCTTTTCAAACAATACATTTGTTTCCCAAGTTGTGGTAAGACTATCCCTTGACAGAAAAGTAATTAATTTATTTAACCCAGTCTATCTGAATTACTGTTTCAACATGTATTCAATCTGAATAAATAACTGAAGTATATGTCTTCTTTAAAAAAAAAAGACTAAATCTACCAGATCTAGTCTATATTTTATACACACCTCAATTTAGACTAGCCAGACTTTAAGCTCTTAGTAGCCACCTGTGGTTTGCAGCTGTGGTATTGGATGGTGAAATGCTAATGATTTGGTCACAACTAAAGTTGCTGAGTTGTGTCTGACTCTTTGTGACTCCATGGGTTATAGCCTGTCAGCCTCCTCTGTCTGTGGAATTTCCCAGGCAAGAATACTGGAGTGGGTTGCCATTTCCTTCGCCTTCCTTATCTTGGATGAGGGGTCGAACCCCTATCTCTTGCATTGGCAGGTGGATTCTTTACCACTGAGCCATGAGGGAAACCCCAGTTCTAATGATTAAATAATGGCAAAGATTTTTAGAAGCAGGACTCTGTAATTGCACGTGTATGATTAGTGTGTCAGTGACGAGAAAACAAAAAACCAATACATTCTTTTTTGTCTTTGGCAGAGAAGAACGAAGGGGATCTTATGACTATAGCCAAGATCGTACATATTATGAGAATGTCCGTACTCCAGGCACATATCCTGAGGATTCCAGACGGGACTATCCAGCTCGAGGGAGAGAATTTTATTCAGAATGGGAAACTTACCAAGGAGACTACTATGAATCACGATATTATGATGATCCCCGGGAATATAGGGATTATAGAAATGATCCTTATGAACAAGATATTCGGGAATACAGTTACAGACAAAGGGAACGAGAAAGAGAACGTGAAAGATTTGAGTCTGACCGGGACAGAGACCACGAGAGGAGACCAATTGAACGCAGTCAGAGTCCAGTGCACTTGCGACGCCCTCAGAGTCCTGGAGCATCTCCCTCACAGTCCGAGAGACTGCCAAGTGATTCCGAGAGGAGGGTTTACAGCCGCTCCTCAGACCGGAGTGGAAGCTGCAGCTCACTTTCCCCTCCAAGATATGATAAACTTGACAAACCTCGTTTGGAACGCTATACAAAAAATGAGAAGACAGATAAAGAACGAACTTTCGATCCCGAGAGAGTGGAAAGAGAGAGACGTTTAATAAGGAAGGAAAAGGTGGAGAAGGACAAAATTGATAAGCAGAAACGAAAAGGAAAAGTTCATTCCCCAAGTTCTCAGTCTTCAGAAACAGACCAAGAAAATGAGAGAGAACAAAGCCCCGAAAAGTTGAGGAGTTCTAATAAACTGAGCAGAGAGAAAGCTGACAAAGAAGTAGCCAAAAACCGCTTGGAACTCATGCCTTGTGTGGTTTTGACTCGAGTGAAAGAAAAAGAGGGGAAGGTTATTGACCACACCCCTTTGGAAAAGCTGAAACCCAGGCTTGATAATGACACTGTCAAGTCTTCTGCTTTAGATCAGAAACTTCAGACCTCTCAGACAGAGCCTGCAAAATCTGAGTTGCCTAAACTGGAATCTATTAGGATGAAAGTGCCAAAGGAAAGGGGGCTTTCAAGCCACATAGAAGTGGTAGATAAGGAAGGCCGGCCTAAACCCAGGAAGCACTTAAAACCAGAGCAGAGTGCTGACGGGGTGAGTGCTGGGGATCTGGAGAAGCTGGAGGCGAGGAAAAGGCGTTTTGCAGATTCCAATTTGAAAGTAGAAAGGCAGAAATCAGACCTCAAGAAAAGTAGTCCAGAGATGGAAGATGCTCGGGTTCTTTTAAAGAAACAGCCTGACATGTCATCTAGAGATGCCATTCTGCCGAGGGAAGGAGAATCTGAAAAAAAGCCTATGAGGAAAGAAATTCTTAAAAGAGAATCTAAAAAACTTAAACTAGACAGACTTAATGCTGTTCCCAGCCCCAAAGACTGTCAGGAGCTTGCCAGTATTTCTGTTGGGACTGGCTCAAGGCCCAACTCAGATCTGCAGTCAAGGCTGAGAGAACCAGTAGGTGAATCTGTGGAAAATCAAGAAATCCAGTCAAAAAAACCCACTCCCTCAAAACTGCAACTCAAACAGCTGGAGCTATTAGATGATCAAGGACCAGAGAGAGAAGATAATAGGAAAAACTATTGCAGTCTTCGTGATGAACCACTTGAATGTAAATCGGGCCAAGAGAAACCACATTCAGTAAATACTGAAGAAAAAATTGGCATTGATATTGATCACACACAGAGTTACCGAAAACAAATGGAGCAGAGTCGTAGAAAACAGCAGATGGAGATGGAAATAGCCAAGTCTGAGAAGTTCGGCAGTCCTAAAAAAGATGTGGATGAATACGAAAGACGTAGTCTTGTTCACGAGGTAGGCAAACCCCCTCAGGATGTCACTGATGACTCTCCTCCCAGCAAAAAGAAAAGGATGGACCATGTTGATTTTGACATCTGCACCAAGAGAGAAAGGAACTACAGAAGTTCACGCCAGATCAGTGAAGATTCTGAAAGGACTGGTGGTTCTCCCAGTGTCCGGCTTGGTTCCTTCCACGAAGATGATGACCCTATTGGTTCTCCTAGGGTAATGTCCATAAGAGGGTCTCCTAAAGTAGATGACAAAGGTCTCCCCTATTCTCATATAACAGTCAGAGAAGAGTCCTTAAAATTTAATCCTTATGATTCGAGCAGGAGAGAACAGATGGCAGACATGGCTAAAATCAAACTATCTGTCTTGAATCCTGAAGATGAACTAAATCGGTGGGATTCTCAAATGAAACACGATGCCAGCAGATTTGATGTGAGTTTCCCAAACAGCATAATTAAGAGAGACAGCCTTCGAAAGAGGTCTGTCCGTGACTTGGAACCTGGCGAGGTACCTTCTGATTCTGATGACGATGGTGAACACAAATCTCACTCACCTAGAGCCTCTGCATTATTTGAAAGTTCTCGGTTGTCTTTTTTATTGAGGGACAGAGAAGACAAACTACGTGAGAGGGATGAAAGACTCTCCAGTTCTTTAGAAAGGAACAAATTTTATTCTTTTGCATTGGATAAGACAATCACACCAGACACTAAGGCTTTGCTTGAAAGAGCCAAATCCCTTTCTTCCTCTCGAGAAGAAAATTGGTCTTTTCTTGACTGGGACTCCCGATTTGCTAATTTTCGAAACAACAAAGATAAAGAAAAGGTAGACTCTGCTCCAAGACCTATTCCATCCTGGTACATGAAAAAGAAGAAAATCCGGACTGATTCAGAGGGGAAAATGGACGATAAGAAAGATGACCATAAAGAAGAAGAACAGGAAAGGCAAGAATTATTTGCTTCTCGTTTTTTACACAGCTCAATCTTTGAACAAGATTCCAAGCGACTGCAGCATCTAGAGAGGAAAGATGAAGAATCTGACTTCGTTTCTGGCAGGTTGTATGGGAGGCAGACCTCTGATGGACTGAATAACACAACTGACTTGATTCAAGAGCCAGTAGTTCTTTTCCATAGCAGATTCATGGAACTCACACGAATGCAACAGAAAGAAAAAGAAAAAGACCAGAAACCCAAAGAGGTCGAGAAACAGGAAGATACAGAAGATCATCCCAAGACTCCAGAATCTGCTTCTGAGAATAAAGAGCCAGAACTGAAAACTCCATCTTCAGTTGGGCCTCCTAGTGTCACTGCTGTAGCTCCAGAGTCAGCAGCAGCATCTCTGGAGAAGACAGCTGGTGAAAAGACAGGAGAGGGGCCTTCGGTGACAGAAGAGAAGGCCACTGAGCCAGCCTCTGTCCCGGAAGAAGCAAAACCCACAAATACAGATCTGGCTCCTGGCACTGTGGAACAGCCTGAGCAAGGAGACTTGTCCCCGGGAGTGGACACCAGGAAAGACACTGCTGAGCCTCCTTCCACTGTTGAAGGAGGCTCATCAGTCGATCAGCTGCCTTATCTGGATGCCAAGCCTCCAACTCCTGGGGCCTCATTTTCCCAGGTAGAGATCAGTGTAGATTCTGAGCCTAACAGCACCCAGACACTTTCGAAACCAACTCAGAAGCCTGAGGAAGCCGATGAGCCTCAACTGGAAAAGCCAGACTTGGCTGCTAACATTGAACCTAACGCAAGTCAAAAAACAGAAGACGTTCCTGAGGTTCCGCCTCCGGCTACTGAAGTTGTAGAGGTTGATCCTCCAGTTGCTGCAAAAGATAAAAAGCCAAACAAAAGTAAACGTTCCAAGACCCCCATTCAGGCAGCTGCAGCAAGTGTTGTGGAAAAGCCCGTCACCAGGAAGAGTGAGAGGATAGACCGGGAAAAGCTCAAGCGGTCCAATTCTCCCCGGGGAGAAGCACAGAAGCTTTTAGAACTGAAGATGGAGGCAGAGAAGATTACAAGGACTGCCTCTAAAAACTCAGCCACGGACCCCGAACACCCCGAGCCAAGCTTGCCACTTGGCCGAACCAGGCGCCGGAATGTGAGGAGTGTTTACGCAACCATGGGCGACCATGACAGCCGCTCTCCAATCAAGGAGCCCGTGGAGCAGCCGCGAGTGACCAGGAAGAGACTGGAGCGGGAGCTGCAGGAGGCCGCGGCGGTTCCCACGACCCCTCGGAGGGGGAGGCCTCCAAAGACTCGCCGTCGGGCCGATGAAGACGACGAGACCGAGGCCAAAGAAGTCGAGACGGTCAAACCAGCTGAGGGCTGGAGATCCCCACGATCCCAGAAAGTAGCTGCTGGTGGTCAACAAGGGAAGAGGGGGAGAAATGAACCCAAAGTTGACCCCGAACGTCCTGAGGCGACCACTGAGGGGAGTCCCCAAGTGAACGTGAGAGAAAATAATACAAAATCCAAGGCTGATAAGGAAGAAGCAGCGAGTGAACAGAAACGTGACAGGAAAGAAATTAGCACAGACAGAAATCCACCCGAAACCCCCCCAGTTGAAGTAGTGGAGAAAAAAGCAGCCCCTGAGAAAAACTCCAAGTCAAAGAGAGGACGATCTCGAAACTCTAGGTCGGCGGTGGACAAATCTGCAAACATGAAAAATGCGGAAGCCACCGTGAGTCCCAGTGTGGCTGCAGGCCCTTCAGAACTGCCAGTAGAGGAGGCTGGGGTCGTGGCGGTTTCCCCTGAGAAGAGCAAGAGTCCTCAGAAGGAGGGGAGTGTATCATCGCAGTTGAACAGTGAGCCCGCTGAACCAAACAAGGAACCAGAGAAGGAGGATGTGTCTGCCTCCAAGCAGTCCCCAGAAGCAAATCAATTAGCCCAGCAGATGGAGCTGGAGCAGGCCGTGGAGAACATCGAGAAGCTCACGGAAACCTCCACACCCGCAGCTTTCAAGGCAGCAGCTCCTGATGCCGCAGAAGGCCTCTCTACAGAAGACAGGGACAAGCCCACACACCAAGCCAGTGAAACAGAGCTGGCTGCGGCCATTGGGTCCATCATAAATGACATTTCTGGGGAGCCAGAAAACTTCCCTGCACCGCCACCTTACCCTGCGGAATCTCAGACAGATCCGCCACCTCCTGAGGAAGGCATGGAGCCTGAGACCAATGAGGCTGTGTCCGGCATCTTGGAGACAGAGGCTGCTGCTGAATCTTCTAGGCCACCAGGCAGTGCACCTGACCCCTCAGCAGGCCCAGCAGACAACAAGGAAGCCAGAGGAGACAGCAGCGAAACCTCCCACCCAGTGCCGGGAGCCAAGGGGTCAAAAGAAGCAGAAGTTACTCTGGTTCGGAAAGATAAGGGGCGCCAGAAGACTACTCGATCACGCCGCAAACGGAATACAAACAAGAAAACAGGGGCCACCACAGAGACCCATGTCCCTGAATCTGACCAGGTTCAAAGCAAGAGCCCCGCTTCAAGTGATGGGACAACAGTACAACCCCCAGAAGCTCCACAGGAAGAAAAGCAGAATGATAAGCCCCAGTCCACTGCTCCTGAATCGTGTGCTTCTGACCCAAGCAAGACTCCATCTCGAGAGGATCTGCCCCAAGAAAGCAGCACGGAGGAAAAGACTCCGACCAAAGCACCTGTGCTCCCAGACTCCGCCCCTCCCTCGCAGCCTGCCCCTGTGCATGACGAGCCTCAAGCTAGATTCAAGGTGCACTCCATCATTGAAAGTGACCCAGTGACCCCGCCCAGTGACTCAAGCATGCCCACCCCCCCAATTCCCTCTGTAACGATAGCAAAGCTCCCACTTCCTGTCACTGCTGGGGGGATCCCACACCAGAGTCCCCCTGCGAAGGTGACAGAGTGGATCACGAGGCAGGAGGAGCCACAGGCGCAGTCCACCCCTTCTCCTGCTCTTCCCCCAGACACCAAGGCCTCTGACATCGACACCAGTTCCAGTACGCTGAGGAAGATCCTCATGGACCCCAAATATGTATCTGCTATGGGTGTCACTTCCACGAGTGTCACAGCTGCCATTGCAGAGCCTGTCAGCGCTGCCCCTTGCCTGCATGAGGCACTGCCCCCTCCAGCTGAATCTAAAAAACCTGTTGTAGAAGAAAAAACAGCAACTCCGGTAACTAACAGCTCTGACACACAGGCCGCAGAGGTTCCAGCAGCCGCTGACAGAGAAAAGGTGACTCCAGTCATTGCTCCCAAAATTACTTCTGTCATTAGCCGGATGCCTGTCAGCATCGATTTGGAGAATTCGCAGAAGATAACTCTGGCGAAACCTGCTCCTCAGACCCTGACGGGCCTGGTGAGTGCCCTGACTGGCCTAGTGAATGTCTCCTTGGTCCCGGTGAATGCACTGGCTGGCCCTGTGAATGCCCTGAAAGGCCCTGTGAAGGGCTCAGTGGCCACGCTGAAAGGCTTGGTGAACACTCCTGCTGGCCCCGTGAATGTCCTGAAGGGACCAGTCAATGTCCTGACGGGGCCTGTGAATGTTCTCACCACTCCAGTGAATGCTGCCACCAGTATGGTGAGCGCCGCCACGGGCACAGTGAATGCCACTCCAGGCACAGTGAATGCCGCCACGGGTGCAGTGACAGTCACGGCGGGTGCAGTGACCGCTGCCTCTGGGGGTGTGACAGCCACAACAACGGGTGCCATGACGGTGGCAGGTGCAGTGATCGCACCGTCAGCAAAGTGCAAACAGAGATCCAGCAGCAGTGACAACAATCGGTTCCACCCGGGGTCTATGTCTGTGATTGATGATCGCCCAGCAGACACGGGCTCCGGCACCGGGCTGCGCGTGAACACTTCCGAAGGGGTTGTGCTCCTGAGCTATTCGGGGCAGAAGACTGAAGGGCCCCAGCGGATCAGCGCCAAGATTAGCCAGATCCCCCCAGCAAGTGCGATGGACATTGAATTTCAACAGTCGGTGTCCAAGTCTCAGGTCAAACCCGATTCTGTCACACCGTCTCAGCCTCCGACCAAAGGTCCTCAAGCTCCTTCAGGCTATGCAAACGTGGCCACCCATTCTACTCTGGTACTGACTGCACAGACATACAACGCATCTCCTGTGATTTCATCAGTGAAGGCCGACCGTCCGTCCTTGGAGAAGCCCGAGCCCATTCACCTGTCTGTGTCCACACCCGTCACTCAGGGTGGCACAGTGAAGGTCCTCACCCAGGGCATAAACACACCCCCGGTGCTGGTTCACAACCAGCTAGTCCTCACCCCAAGCATAGTCACCACTAACAAAAAGCTTGCTGACCCCGTCACGCTTAAAATAGAGACCAAGGTCCTTCAGCCAGCGAACCTCGGCACCACTCTTACTCCTCACCACCCTCCGGCTCTGCCCAGCAAAATGCCGGCAGAAGTGAACCATGTCACGTCGGGGCCCAGCACCCCGACAGATCGAACGGTGTCCCATCTGGCAGCCACCAAGCCAGATGCGCATTCCCCTCGACCTAGTGGGCCTGCTCCAAGTCCGTTCCCGCGGGCATGCCACCCCAGCAGCACCACGTCCACTGCGCTGTCCACAAACGCCACGGTCATGCTGGCAGCAGGCATTCCTGTGCCCCAGTTCATCTCCAGCATCCACCCGGAGCAGTCTGTCATCATGCCGCCGCACAGCATCACCCAGACTGTGTCCCTCAGCCACCTGTCTCAGGGCGAGGTGAGGATGAACACGCCCACGCTGCCCAGCATCACCTACAGCATCCGGCCCGAGACACTCCACTCTCCGCGGGCCCCCCTGCAGCCACAGCAGATAGAGGTCCGGGCCCCACAGCGCACCGGCACCCCCCAGCCAGCCGCAGCTGGGGTGCCCACCCTGGCCTCCCAGCACCCTCCAGAGGAGGAAGTGCACTACCACCTGCCCGTGGCTCGAGCCACAGCCCCTGTGCAGTCGGAGGTGCTGGTCATGCAGTCCGAGTACCGGCTGCACCCATACACCGTGCCCCGGGATGTGAGGATCATGGTGCATCCTCACGTGACGGCCGTCAGCGAGCAGCCCCGGGCGGCAGACGGGGTCGGAAAGGTGCCGCCAGCCAGCAAGGCTCCTCAGCAGCCAGGGAAAGAAGCTGCTAAGACGGCAGATGCCAAAGCTGCCCCTGCCCCTGCCTCTCACGCGGAGGCCCGCATCCTCACAGTCACCCCCAGCAACCAGCTCCAGGGGCTGCCTCTGACCCCACCAGTGGTGGTGACCCACGGGGTGCAGATCGTGCACTCGAGCGGGGAGCTCTTCCAGGAGTACCGGTACGGAGACGTCCGCACCTACCACGGCCCGGCCCAGCTCACACACACACAGTTCCCTGCCACGGCCTCCATTGGCCTGCCTTCCCGGACCAAGGCTCCCGCCCAGGTGAGCACCCCCAGTCTGTCTTCTGGTCCAGAGAGTTGGAGGGTGGGGAGCAGGTCCCTGAAATATGTCGTCCTTTTTGTGGATTTCAAGAGGAGCTTCCTCAACTTCAGAATGAAGGGATCAGATTACAGCAGAGCCTTGGGACATGAGGGAGCTCACAGTGGGAGTGGGTGGTGTGGCGGCTCTGACCTGTCGGGGTGACAAGGTAGGAACAGGTGACCTTTTACCAGAACCCTCAGTCCTGAATGCCCGAGAGCAGGGCCAGCTGGTTAAAGCTTCTTCCGGGGGCCTGGCTGCCAGGAGCTGCCCTGCAGGTGACCCACCCGGGGGCTCTTGGGTGCTTGGTTGGAGGCAGGATGCTCTTTGTGCAAAACAGACTGACTCTGTTCCTTTCTCTTCCCACCTAACTCCAGGGCCCCCCTGAAGGCGAGCCTTTACAGCCTGCTCAGCCTGCACAGCCCTCACAGCCCCTCCAGCCTGTGCAATCCGCACAGCCGGCCCAGCCTGCACAGCCCTCCCAGCTCAGCCAGCCTCCAAGCAGCAAGATGCCTCCAGTGTCCCAGGAAGCCAAGGGCACCCAGACAGGAGTTGAGCAGCCACGCCTCCCTAACGTCTCTGCCAACAGGCCGGCTGAGCCTCACAGCCAGGTCCAGAGGGCGCAGGCAGAGACGAGCCAGACCTCCTATCCCTCTCCTGTGTGTGTCTCCTTGAAGCCTGACCTCCCAACTCCTCTTCCTGCTCAGGCTGCCCCAAAGCAGCCGCTGTTTGTCCCCACCTCCTCAGGCCCCAGCACCCCTCCAGGACTGGCTCTGCCCCATACTGAAGCCCCACCCACCCCCAAACAAGATTCCTCTCCACACTTGACTTCCCAGAGGCCTGTGGATATGGTGCAGCTTTTGAAGGTAAGCCTGGACAGGGCCTCCCCTGCCACCCTCCAAGCTTTACGTTGTGTTCACTGTCCTGAGATTCCCCACTTAGATCAGCACCTGCTCCTCAGGGCCATGACCAGCATGGCCTCATTCTCCAGCCGTGAGCTCATTATTCTTTGTTTCCCTGCGAGCAGAAGTACCCCATCGTGTGGCAGGGCCTACTGGCCCTCAAGAACGACACAGCTGCTGTGCAGCTCCACTTCGTCTCTGGCAACAATGTCCTGGCCCATCGGTCCCTGCCCCTCTCTGAAGGAGGCCCCCCCCTGAGGATTGCCCAGAGGATGAGGCTGGAGGCCTCACAGCTGGAAGGGGTTGCCCGAAGGATGACGGTAAGGCTCAGGGCCCAGGTGAGCCACTGTCTCACCCACAAGAAGGGAAGCCATGGGTGGCCCCCACTGTCTCCCTGGCTTGTTTTGGGGTGCAGTAATGGTATTCTTGGAGTGGATGAGGAAGGGTGTGTTCTGTCTCCACTAGGGGTGTAAAGTTCCTCTAGACCCAGAGATGAGGCTCTTTTTCATTCAACAAGTATATGGATGGGACCTCAAGGTCATCTCAGTAGTGAGGGTTTGTGTGGATTTAGGAGCCAAATCCCCTGGGTTGGACAGTCTTTTTGGCCTCTGACCTTCTTTTGTGAGGTGGCCTCTGATCACTGACAGCTCCCTCTTTCTCAGGTGGAGACAGATTACTGTCTGCTGCTGGCTCTGCCTTGTGGCCGCGACCAAGAGGACGTCGTGAGCCAAACAGAGTCGCTCAAGGCTGCCTTCATCACATATCTGCAGGCCAAGCAGGCGGCAGGGATCATCAATGTTCCCAACCCCGGCTCCAATCAGGTCAGCCCAGCATCCTGCCTTGGCACACGCACGCCTGTGGGAGTGGGGGTTGCGGGTAGTGTTGGTTGGGTGGTTTGACTAACCCGCCAGTGCCAACTAGAGGAGTCCAGGACAGTTTCCCAGAGGAGCTGGACAAAGGGGCATTCTGGATAAAGGAGACCAGCTGGGGATGGGCATGTATGGGCAACACTGCTGTCTGCCCATCCTGGAAACAGTCAGTGGGCAGCTGAGACAGCAAAGCTTTTTCTTTAGCTTAATGATTGAAAAGAGGCTCCCAGGGAGGCAGTCAGTTCGTTTGTTTTCTGATACCTAGTTTTCTTCTGACAGTCTCAAGAGACCTTAGCTGGTTGGGAACTTGACTCAGCCTGGCTCTGTGTGTTGGGCCTTCAGGGCCACCCAGTTGGGAGTGTTTGAGGGAGGAGAGGTAGTGGGTGGGTGATGTGAAGCCGGGGGTCCCAGTTCTCTCTCTCATCCCCACTCCAGCCCGCCTACGTGCTGCAGATCTTCCCGCCCTGCGAGTTCTCTGAGAGTCACCTGTCCCGGCTGGCCCCTGACCTCCTGGCCAGCATCTCCAACATTTCTCCCCACCTCATGATTGTCATTGCCTCTGTGTGAGCCACTGAATGGTCACCACTCAGTGTATCTTCCTGAGGCTTTGCAGCAAAAAATAACACACAGCAAAAAATAACACACAGGACAACCCAGCCAAGTGGAGGAAGAAGCTGCTGAAGGGGACAGACTCCACTGCCAGACGGCCAGCCTCACCCTCCTGCCCGCCTGCCTGGCTCAGTCGGACAGACCCCTCTGGGCAGTGGTGCTGCTACCTGTATGTTTACATGACGTTTAGCCCAAGGACAGACCACCAACCAATGGACTTGCAGACACCTTGAGGCTGGGTTTCTCTCTCCTCTTTTTGGAGAAAAGGAACAGGGCAGTGGGATTTTTTGTTGTTTTTGTTTTTAAGAAACAAAACAGAACTGCCTTTGCACTAAATTAGTGACTTGGACTTTTGCACAGTGAAGACAGGCTGTGACACTCTGGATGTCTTGGTGTACGTGAACACACATCGCAGACTCACGCAGGACTTCAAACATCTGCTGAAACCTTGGGGTCAAGGAACATTTCATTGAGTTGTTCGATCCCCACTCCTCCCTTCCCCTTGCTCATTTGGATGTCACCTCTCTTAATTCTGCCACCACCATCTTTGATTCACCCAGGATGTACAGTTTACAATCAAAAAGAGCAAACGGAAGGATTTTCTCTCCTAGTGGAATATGCAGAACTTGGGATGTGTGTATATATAAATATATAATATATATAAATATATATAATACTGACTTAAAAATCAAATTCCCTGACATACATTTTTTTTAATCTGTGCCAAAAATGTGTTTTCAGAGAAAATCTTATTTTCATACTCAGACTTTGTATTGTCACTCATTTGTATAAGTGCGCTTCGTTATAGCACGGGCCCTGCCCCCACAATTTGGAAGTGTCACACACACAAAAAGACTGTACAAAAAGACTAGCTTCCCTTCTTCCTGTGACCTTGACCTCTCCCCCAACTTCCTAATACTTATTAATTTATGAAACTGTTTTTCTCAGCGCAGTTTTGTTTTGTGTGTCCATTGGATTACCAACTTTATTAAAAAATATAAAACATGTCAAGTGTGGATGTGATTGTCACTTGGATGGGAGGACCAGGGGTCCTTGGCTTCTAGGAACAGTAAGCCCTCACCCCATGTTTGCTTTCAATCCCCTACTAAGTCTGTACATGGAACCCGTCTCCTTTCTGCCACTAATCCTCCCCAAGGATCATTTTATCTTGTACAAAAAAATTTTCATCGCAGACTATGATTTGAACCACTTTTTCACTGCTGTGGTGGTAATGTGACACTTCAAAGTCCCAGCTGGTTTCTGGGTAATGTTGAAGGCACTTCAAATTTGATAAAGTATAGAGCCACTTCCCAGTCAAACTCAGAAACATATTAAGAAAGCTTTGGGGTCTTGCCTCTTGTCCCTTCCTCCTCCAGATAAGGTGCAGGCTGGCCCTGCAGCAGCTGCCTCTGAACAGCTGGACCCACCACAAGGTGAGGAGGTGGGCAAGGAGGGATGGAACACAAAGACTGCTCTCACTTGCAGTATCCCTGGACTCCAAACAGACCTATACTTCCAGTGCTGGATGGTGCCACCTCTGAGTGAGGAATTATAGCTGTTGGGGATGAGCCATATGGAAAAGCAGCAGAGATGGCATCTCGTGACCGCCCACTTCTCCATCCCCACTGCTGTACCGCCCACCTCCCCATCAGAGCTCCTGGTCCCTCATTCCTGTCCCTCCAGCCCCTCACCTTAGAGATTCCACTGATTCAGGGCAAGTAAATGTCTGCAGAAGATGACGCTGGCCTGGCCTTGATCTTGCAGCCAGTTACCGTGAAGCAAGTGTGGTGCTCTCTGGCTTCCTTAAGCCCAACAGAACCAGGCCTGTGGCCTGCTGGGTCTGGTGCTTTGCCTACCTTGCTGCTCTGGCTGAATGAGCCCTCGAGCTGGGCCCTGCACGGGTGACCTGGATCCTGGTAAGCAGTGTGGCCAAGCCCTTTGGGCCCAGCTCCCAACACCTGAGCAAAGAGGGGCAGGGTCACAGCTGTGTTCCACGGCGGAGAGGGGAGGTCCAATCCTCAGGTTGAGCAGATGAGCGGCCTCCAAAGAGACCACATGAGAGGATGGGGCTTGTGGCACCACAGTCCCTCTGGTGTGCTGCCCACACCCCAACTCGGGCGAAGGAGTCAGCCTCCTTCTAGACAGGTCTCGGGGCTCCCTGCAAAGGGACAGCCTGGCCTTCCCAAGAAGCAGGCTCCGCTGGCTGGTCGCTGGGTGGAGCAGCCCTTCCGTGGCATCAGCTAGAGCTGCCAGCTCCCTGCCCCACCCCCACAGGGAGCTAGAGGCAGCATTAGAAAATAATCAAATTTATTCTCTCTAGGGAATGGGGGTCACCCTTCTCAGTTCTAGGGTGCCATCCATCCTTAAATAGGAGGAGGGGTGCCTGCTCACTCGGCAGGCGGTGGACATTCAGGGGCTGTGGGGGGTGTCTCTGCCAGGGCAGGCTGCCCATCGGCCCCGTCCCGAGGGCGGAAAACCAGCTCCCCGGCCTGCAGCACCTGCCCAGCCGGCCATGTGCTGCCCGGCCCGTACTGCTGGTAGAAGTCCGCATCTGTCTGGAACATGACCAGTGCCTGGGCTGTGTGGATCCGCACGTGCTGGGCCAGGCTGTTGGCATCCAGGAACTTATCCCCGCAGGAATCGCAGGCATAGAGGATGTGGGTGTTGGGATCTGTGGGAGGTAGGGGTGTGGTCAGGACAGGAAAGGCCCTCGGGCCCACCACCTTCCCCGAAGGCAGCTCTGCTCCCCTCTCACCTTCTTCCTGCACTTGCTTCACAGCTTTGCTGATCTCAGCTTTAAGGACTTCTGTCTCATCGGCAGTCACTGCAGCCCCTACTGGCACCACTGTGGGCGGAATCAGCAAGGCCTGAGCCCAGTCACCTGCTCCTCTGCAGCTGCCCCAGAGGCAGCCCTGCTGTGACCACCCCCTGCTGCCCTGGGAGCTGAGTGATGTTCGCACCTGTGAGCTGCGTGACAGCCGTTGCTGCCAGTGCCTCGGTGGCCAGTGTGACCATATCATCAACAGTGACCACACTGACCTCACCGCCCTCCTCTGGCTCCAGGATTTTGATACCAGCCTTGCCCTGGTGCACAGTCTTCACATGGGAGCGAAGGTTGTCCACCCGGTTGAAGCCGCGACCACACTTGTCACATAGGTAGGGCTTCTCTCCTGGGGGGGGAGGCAAGGTTCTCTCCTGCCATTGGGGGGAGGGTGCAGGGGGGGGAGGACCTCAGTGGCCTCCAGCTTCCCCTGCAGCCCTGTCTTTCCAGCAGGAAATGCTCTGGGGTGGCCACTTGAGGCACAGATGGCCCTTCTAGAAGGTGTGAGAAAGTGGGGCCCTCCTGGGAGTTAAACTGCTTTGGAGGCGGCCTGCAGCAAGTGTCAGCTCCCAAGGCTGGGGTCCCAGGCGTCTCCCCTGCTCCCCTCCGCAACACCCGGCCCGGGGTCAGGGCCTGGGACAGAGGTGGGCACACACTCACCAGTGTGGATAATGATGTGCTTAGACAGATCCCCCACGTTCACAAAGGCCTTGCTGCACACACTACACTTGTGGGGGCGGATATTATCATGGTGGCGGATATGATTGGCCAACTGGCTGGACTGGACGAATCTGCAGGACCAGAGAGAGGAGGGGCTTGCACTGAACCGCCCAGGCCAAGGCGGGGCTGAGATGGAAGAGGACTTGGGGACCTGCCCTGGACAGCCGTGTGACCGGCTCCCAACTGGACCGAACAGAGTAGGCTTGTGCTGTCTGACCCTCTCCGCCCACCCAGTGCTGGGACGCCACCGTGCCTGGATGGGAGGTTGGGGAGGGGTGGGGAGGCAGAAGGGTAGCACCTCTTGCCGCAGCGCTCACAGACATAGGGCTTCTCCCCGGTGTGCTGCCGCACATGGGCGATGAGAGAGCTGGCCTGGGTGAAGGCTTTGCCGCACATCACGCACTGGCATGGCTTCTCACCTGGGGACGCAGGCAGGAGCCGGGACAAGATGTCAGCACCTACCTTCCTTCTGTGTCCCCGCATAGCCCCTGGGAGGCTCACCCACCCACCCGTGTGAATGCGAACGTGCCGCTGCAGGGCGCCGGGGTCAGCGAACTGCCGCTGGCAGTGGACGCACACGTAGGGTTTCTCCCCGCTGTGGATCCGCAGGTGCCGCTTCAGGTTCCCTGCGGCGAGACCAAGGGAAGGCTTGGCAGGGGGTGGGGGTGGGGGGCGCGGGGGGCGCCATGGGGTGGGGGCCAGCCGGGCCCTACCTGAGGTGGTGAACTGCTTTCCACACTCCCGGCACTTGAGGGGCCCATCGGCGATGTGGATCTTCAGGTGGGCCTTCAGATTCCCCACCTGCGCCCAGGCAGGGGGTCAGAGGGCCAGCCCCTCCCTCCCCGGAACCTCTGGCCGCGGTTCTCCCCAGGGGGCCCTGTGGGGGGCTCAACCCTTCCTCCAGTCCGGTGGAGAAGGCAAACCCCCTCCGGATCTGCCCTCCCAGTTTCTCCCCCAGCCTCCCCTACGCCCCGCCCCCCGCCCCCCACCTGATTGAACTTCTTGTCGCAGTGCGGGCACTTGTGCTCCTTGTCGGTGTCGTGCGTCTCCAGGTGGCGCATCTTCGACGTGGGGTCGGAGAAGGAGCGGCCGCAGTAGTCGCACTGGTAGGGCTTCTCGCCGCTGTGCACCAGCTGGTGCCGCTTGAGGTTGCCCGACGTGGTGAAGAGCTTGCCACAGTCCTCGCAGCGGTAGCGCGCCTCGCCCGAGTGCCGCTTCTTGTGCAGGTTCAGCAGGCTGATGAGCCGGTAGCTCTTGCCGCACTCCTCGCAGCCGTAGGGCTTCAGCGGGCTGGCGGCAGAGTGCGGAGGAGGAGGGTCGCGGGGGGGCGCTCGGCGGGGATCCAGAGTGGGTCAGGCGGAGAAAGGGGGCGGCAGTGGGGCCTACCTGTGCGTCTTCTCGTGGGCCTTGCAGGCGGCCGGGTCAGAGAAGGCCTTGCTGCACTCTCGGCACGAGAACGGCTTCTCGCCCGTGTGGATGCGGATGTGCCGCTTGAAGTTCCCGGTGTGTGTGAACTCCTTCCCACAGTCCTGCGGACACAGGGGGCGGAGTCATGGGCGGGGCGGGGCGGGGTCATGGGCGGGGCGGGGCCCGGCCCGGGGCCCGCACCTCGCACTTGTGGATGACCGAGCCGTAGGCCTTGGACTCCGTGCGGTCGCCATAGGTGCCCAAGCGCAGGCCTCGCGCCTCAGAGCCGAGCTCCTGGCCCGAGTCCGTGCTGGCCGACTCCTCACTCTCCTCCGGGGCCTCGCCCTTCTCCAGTGGCGGCCCCTCTTCCTTGACCACCGCGGGCGCGGCGCCCTCCTCTTCCTCTCGCTCTTCTCCCTTCCTTGCCGGCTCCACCTCCATTTCTGCCACGAGAAAAGCAGGCACTGAGGAGGAGTCTTGGGGGTTGGGCGGTGGGGGGTGGGTGTCAATTGACGCTGGGGGGCCAGCTTATCTCTGCGTGAGCGCCTCGCAAGCGCCTGGCAGGGTCTGGAAGCCGCAGGCCAGCTGGAGGAAGCCTAGGGAGACCGATGACCTGGACAGTGCTACCTGAAGGTTACAGATGGGCCTCAGTCCAGCAGGGTCCCCAAGCTGGCGACCCAGGTGGGAAGGATACTGTCAGCCAACAAGCACTGGGGGCGGGGGCAGGGGTGGGTGCCAGGGGCAGCAAAGCTCCCCCATGGTGCTCAGCTCAGGGAGAAACAGCAGGGCCAGTACTGCGCCAGCCATACTTCTGTGCTAACAGGAAGCGAGGCCAGGATGTACAACTAAGAAACTGACATCAAAGTTCAGGAATGAGAAAAGATGATGTTGGCCCAAAAGCTGATGTGAAAGAGTGACTCAGAGTGAGATCAGCTGTGGCAGGAAGAGGGGGGGACGCTGACCTAAGTGAGGGCTGACCTGGCTGGTGGAGGATACCTTGCTCTGAGCTCTCTGACAAGGCAGCCTCGGCCTCAGCAGCAGCCATGCCACTCGTGGGGTCCGGCTTGAGCTCCACAGGCTCCCGGGGAGCATCTGCCTTCTCCGTCTGCTCTGCACCTGTGGTGGGGGTGGGAGCATCCAGGGCTGGATGGGTCTCCTGGACTAGGCCTCTGGAAGTGGCTGTGGTCCTGGGGGGTTGTAGGGGGCGGCACATCCCAGCTCAGGCTGTTTGAGCCTCTGCTCTGGCTTTAACAGACGCCCCAGAAAAACCAAGTTTGTTCTGGGGAGCCTGAGCTCAAGGGATGCAGCTGCCTGTGTCCCCTCACCCCCAAGAGCCTCCCAAGGAAGCCATTTGTGGTGCTGGAGCCCACACTGCCGGTAGGTGGGGGCCAGCCAGCCGGATCCTCAGCATGGCAACTCACCGCTGCCCGTGCTCTCAGCCTGGCCGCCTCGCTCCTCCTTGGGCTCCCGGCCTGGGCCCGCGGTCGGACTGCTCCTGGCCAGGTCCAGCTCGCTCAGTGCAGTGGCAGCAGCCTTCTCCTCTTTGGCTCTCTTGTCCCCCACTGGAGATGGAAGAGGACAGACCTGCCATTTCCCATCAAGTGCCCACCAGTGGGAGGGGTGAAGTGGCCCAGAACTTGCTAGCTCTTCCAGACCCTCCCTTGGGATACACCTAAGTAGTGGTTTGTTGGTCGGCTCACTCAACAGACTCTTCACAGGTACCGAAATCATGCCAAGGCTGCCGGCTAAGCCTGGAATGTAACAGCCGTGGGGCTGGCAGACTGGTCAGGGAGACAGACCTCGCATATGAAATGGTGCTAATCAGAGACTGCTGCTTACATGCAGAGGAGTGTGCTTTTCTCAAAGTGTGTCAGGAGGACTCTGGCCCACACCGGGCCTTGGGGGCTTTCCTGAGGCACTAGAGGAGCAGGAGGAGGTGGGGGGAGAGGAGGCCTGCTGGAGGAGTGGATTCTGGTACAAAGGCCCTGAGCCAGGCATGGCTGCCCAGTGCCCTCAGCAAGGGAGGGCAGCAGGGCCCCTCTGAGAGGCATTCTCAGACTTTGCTGCGGCTCCTCCCCACGAGCTCCCCACAACGCAGGCGAGGCCATATGACGCTGACCCAGAGGCAGGGGCAGAACTTCAAGAGCCACCTGCTCAGGAACAGCCTGCCAAGAAGCTTACCTTCCACGGCTGAGGCCTCCATATTCTCCCCAGGGCTGGCAGCCGTCTCAGCCAGTGACTTGAGGGCGTGACAGGCTGTAATGATGTCCTGCATCTGCAGGAAGCTGGCCACGGCCAGCACATCATCCACATTCTCAGAGCTCAGGCTCAGTTTGGCTGTGTACATAAACTCCAGCACCTGCCCCAGGCCTGCCAAGGACACAGACAGCCGTCACGGACCCATCTCAAGACCTGGTACCGGCACCCTGGCCAGTCGCTCCACTCCATGGCAGGATTGAGGGATTTGTAAAAAGCAGAGTGGCAGTGGCAGGCCACCATTTCCCCCATCTCCTGTGCCAGTGGAGAGGCAGGCTCCAAAAAGAAGCACACCCACAGAAGGCAGAGGGTGTGAACGGCCACTCTGAGCACTCTCCACCCAGCCCCTGCACTTCATCACCGGAAGACAGAGTGCGTCACCACTGGCTTTCATCAGGGCTCTGCCACCAACCCTCTATCTGACCTCCAGGCCAGTCACCTGACCTCTCTGGGCCTGTTTCCGCATCTGTAAAATGGGGAAACAACACCCTGGCCAAACTTCTGGCAGCATAGCACGTCATTCTGGGTTTGGAACCTGAATCTAAGACCAGTTAGCTCCTTCTTCAATCCGAAGACCTTCCTGACACTCCTCCTCCAGACCCCAAACCTTGCCACTGCCATCAAGGCACTGGGATAGTGGGTCGAAGACTGACTCAGCAATGGAAAGGGACCAGGGGCTCAGAGCCCCTGCTCTCTGCCCCTTCTGATGAGCCTGTCCTGTGTTCACTCAGCCTGAAGCTTATCATGAGGCCTTCCTGCCACTCTCCCCTTACCACCCCGCTCCCAGTCAAAAGAGGCCCCTCAATCATGGTAAGAACTTGGTACTCACACACTTGTGGCCGAGTCCTGTGTGGGAAGTCTGGCACCCACCCCCTGTCCCCCACAGCTGGAAGGTGCTGCTCAAGGAGGGCCGTGTGTGGCATGGGGCCCGCCATAAGCTCGGCCCTGGACCCAGTGGGGTACCTGCCGCGTTACTGATGTCCAGGTGCACGACATCCTTCTGGTCCACGAAGAGCATCTTGAAGTATTCGCTGCAGGCCGCCAGCACTGCTTTATGAGCCTTAAAGTCAACACCGTCCACCACAAAAGTGCAGTCGCACAAAAGTCCCAGTTGCCGCTGCTGGTTCAGCTGCTCCAAGACGTGCTGGCTGTGCTGGGGAAAATCCATGGCTGGGGAAAGCCACAGGCCTCCGCATTACCATGAGGAAGGACGCCAACCAGCCCTGCCAGTGATCCCGACACCCCCGGGCAAGAAGCAAGGGGACAGGGAGGATGGAACCAAGTCCACAAAGGCCATGTGCCTCTGCAGGCCCAGACCGACCAGGGGCAGGCTTCTAGACTCTTAGAATGACTGGCCAGGAAAGGTCCAAAACCCACAAAGCATGAAGGGGCCAACACGAAACAGCCACCTTCATGTCTCAGCACGTAAATGATATTAAAAAGTCAAAAACCAAGTAAACATAAAACACTGATTACTGTCAGCACTTTTTAAAAAAAAACGGTTGCTTCACATGTTTTTACAAACAGAATGCATGACAGAATCTTAGAATAAACACCACATATTTCACCTGGATGTACTGGGCTCCATGAAAACCGTTATGTTTTGTTCTCACTTTACTCCGTGTGCCATGCACGCGGGAAGCACGCACTGGGGAGGGTGGACATTTTAACGGCCGGCATTTCGGGACCGGCCCCCCTCCCGCAGCCCCCAGGGCTCTGTGCACGTCCCCCTGTCCACGGCAAGCCTGGCCCTCACCTTCCCCACTTCATGGGCTCAGTGAATTACATAAAGTTGGTGAGTTCTCCACCTCTGGAAACCTCTCTAGGTTGTCCCTCAAGAAAGAATGAACTCTGATCCTAACCCAAGAGCGGCCGGCCTGGCTGAAGTTTCTCTGTCAAAGTCCTTGCTTAGTTACTGCCTGGAAATTTCACAACTATCTCAAGTAAAAATGCTCACAAAAACTGCATGGCCTGGGACCAAATCACCCTGAACTGCACAAGCCATGACTGAATAAGAATCTAAAATGGCTCTCCCCTCCCCTTCAATACCACACCTGGGTCCTTCTCAAGATCAGCATTTTCTAAGGAAAAGAAGTAGGCAGGCTCTCCTTTCAAGAAAGAACCAACTTCCAAGTAAATGTCCACACCCACTCCCGCAACCACATCACACAGACCCAACCAGGCTGGGCTGTCACACCCTGGCCCGGCATCTGATAAGAGGCAGTGGTTTGCCTTCCAGCTCTTCTGGAACCTCTGCTCTGAGACCTGGGTCTGCTCAGAGCTGCCCGAGGTGGTTCCTGGGCAAGTGAGGGTGACCCTGGGGTGGGACAGTAGGGTGAGGGGGTGGCTCTCAGCCTCCAGGTTTCAGCAACCACACTCTGGCTCCGGTTTTCCCCCCCCCGTTACATCAGCCTCTCGGGGCTGAGTCACCACGCTGCAGCTCTGCAGCCACAGTGACCATGTATGGCTGTCTGGCTGTGATGAGACATGATGAAAGCCACGCCCCCCATGCACGTGGCTCAGCTGGCACAGATCCATCAGCTTTGAAGGATGCACAGCCCACCTACTCCACAGTGTCTGGAAACTTATCAAAAGTGGAGGGGTGCACTTGCTGAACTGGGACAAGTCACCGGGTAGGTGGGCAGGGCTCCATCAAGTAAGGGGGGCCAGAAAGTGAAAACAGGTCGTGTGCCACGGGGTGCCAGCCCCTGAGTCATGAGTTCAGAATTACTGCTGCTGGAGACTTAAAATCCCCCTTCCCTTCCCCTAGCGTCCCCAGGACTGTCCTTTGGTCCCAGCCTCCACACACAGCCTCCCAGCCAGAGGCACAGCTTCCTGGACCACTCAGATTAGAAGTGGCTGTGGCCAAGGTTCTTATGTATAAGCAGGGAAGAGAGCTGGAAGCCAGCTCTGGAGCCGAGAGGTCAGACTCAAGGTGGCTGAACAACCTGCTGGGCAACAAACCAGCCGGCACACCATGGGGCCCCAGGAACAAAGGCTGCTACTGACCGGGATACCCCATAAAGGCCTTCAATCCCTGGGGAAAGCTCCCATTCATTCCCATTAGTGACCTAAAAGGATGCAAGGGAGAAGTTTGGCTGCTCTGTTCCTGAGCAGGTCAAAGCTAAAACAGAGAAGTTTGGAGACATGGAAAAGAACCAGTGTCCAGCCTGTGGGCTAAACACACAGGCCGGGCACTTAGGCCAGGGACCTGAAGGGGGTACATGCCAGGCAGGTGTAAATGGAACCAAAGGTGGGTGGCAAGGACAGGCCTGGGCCAAACCAACCTCTGAGTTGTCTTCTCCCTGCTGTAGAAAAAGCCACACGAGCAGACAAATGTGCACGTGTGGGCGTGGGCAGCCCCTGAGTTCCAATCACCAGCTCACCCTCTTTGTCCTCAGGAGCCTCGGGTGAGACACCTCCCAAGTGCAGAGTGAAGGACCCCAAGGGCCTCCTCAATGAGCTGCAGAATCATCCCCTTAGAACTTTCCAATCAGACCCAAACCAATCCCTCCTGTTGGGGGGCCTGGCTCTCACCTTCAGTAGGAGCCGGGAGGAAGCACCTCCCAGGCTCTGAAACGGAGCGCTAGCTGAACACGAGTTCCCTGCCCCCCACCCCCACACAAGAGGCACAAGAGTTGGTCTCATGCCCCTGGGCTGGAGCCAGCTGAAAGCAGAACCCTCCAGCTGGAAAGCGATCTGACTTGTTAGGAAGATAAACGTGAGAAAAGACTCCTGGCCAACAGCTTGGAGGGACCAGCTGGCTCAAAGGTCAGGTGATTATTAGCCTTCCCTGGGACCAAGGCTGCAACCAGCCCTCAGGCTGCCACACTCCCCAAGGCTTCTAGAAGGGGCTTGAAGCCCGGAACTCCTGGAGGGGGGTGGGGGACGGTGGGGGGGGTATTGGGGTGGGGCGCTTATGTCCAGAGGCCTTGGGCGGAAGGCTGGTAAAGGTCTCGGAGAGAGGGTGCTCGGTGACCCAGTAGCTCCAGCACCCCCCCACAGCCGGGAGCAGCTGTGTGCCCTGAGTAATGTTTTCCACCCAAAGCTAACCACAGCTTTCCGATGAGACATGCCCGCCCAGAAGTGGGCTCCTCCCCAGGTGTGGGTGTCAGAACACCGAAGCCTTCTGGAATCCCTCTGAAGCCTCCAAAGCTGTTCCAACAAGAGAAACAGTCCTAAAAGATCATCTGTTCTGACAAAGAAAGAAAAGGATGGGAAAGAAAACAGAAGAGGATAAAAGAGAAGGAGGGAGTAGGGAAAGACGGGAGAAGCAGGGAGAGGAACAGGAAGGAAGGAAGGAAAAAGGAGAAACAAGGCCATCCCCGCAGACAGAGAGCAGTGCTTACACATATACTCACAAGCCCCGTCTTGTAATCAGCCCCTGGGGGGCTTGCCAACTGCTAAACGTGTCACTTGTCAGCATCACTGTGGGTTTCATAACTGCAAACCCCCAGAGGCAGTGGAGCGCGGAGCCCCAGGGCAGTCTTCCAGGCTCACCCACTCACCTCCCTGAGCCTGCTGCCTAAGAAATCTCCCACAGCCCCTTTCTCCCCCAGGCAGTGCCCAGAGCCAGTGAGGGGCCTCCCCTGAGAGGGGTTGAACTACAACCAGGCAGCACCCCACCTCCAGACTTGGGTGAACTGAGCATGCAATGCTTCAACCGTCTCCTCTTTCATACTCTACAGCAGTGAGCCCCAACCATTTTGGCACCAGGGACTGGTTTTCAAGGAGGACAATGTTTCCACGGCCCAGGGGGTAGGGGGGGATGCAAGTGACTGACGCAGCTGTAAATACAGATGGAGCTTTGCTCTATCACATCACCGGTCACTCTCCTGCTGTGCGGCCCAGTTCCTAACAGGCCACAGATAGACACTGGTCTGTGGCCCAAGGGATGGGGACCCCTGCTCTACAGTGAAAGGAACCTACCAGGGTCTGAGCAAGCTTAAAGGGGACCAGAAAGAGAGGTGAGTGCATGGGGCACACAGAGAGACCTGGGGGGCTCCAGGGGCAGGCAGTGTGGTGGGAGCCAGGAGTCCCAAGTCCATGTGAGGAGGGGGCACTATCTGAGGAGACTTTAAACACAAAATAAGATCAGCAGCCATCCCACCTCTCATCACCCATGACCGGGATCGAGCGCGGCTCCGCCAGCCCACCCGTACTATGTGGTGCCCTCTGCCAAGCATAAGCATGTCTTCCTCCTCACTTCACCTCGCTTCAAGGGTGCTACACGTGGGCCTCAGTTAAAGCTGCTTCTAAGAAAGAGGAAACACACAGAACAACACTGCAGAGCCCACCAAGCCCGAAGCTCTCATGTTTCTGACCAACTCCTGCCTGCAAACAGGCAGCTTCTGTGACACCGCCATCTGCCCAGTCAATGTCCCTGACTGCTGGGGCAGACCACGTCGTCAGAGCTGGGATGCTCCCCAGAAGATGAGCAGCCTGGCTGGACACGAGCCCTGGCCGGCCTCGCAAGAAATTCATCTGGGAATGAAAACATGAGGGACCTGGGGAAGTCCCGCAGCGTGGTTCCAAACAGGCAACACGGACACAGGCACAGTGGGCGCAGTCTCCACAGACAGCGGCCAGCAGTCCCTCCCTCCAGCCACACCTGCCATGAGACTCCAGCTGAATCTGGGCAGCTCTGTGTGACTCTGACCAGCAGTGACACTGTGCCAGTCCCAGGCCTGGCCCTTAGGAGGTCTGGAAGATTCTGCTTGCTTGCTTGGAGCCCAGTCGCCCTGCTGTACAGATGCCCAGGTGCTCCTGCTGGGGACAGAGAACACACGGAGGGGCTCTGGAGAAGACAACGTTGTCCACAGGCCCGCGGAAGAGCTGAGGTGCCCCTGCAGACAGCCCAGCCATGGGCTGTACGCTGGCACAGGAATGACCCCCAACACCTCATGGAACAAAAATAACTGCCCAGTCGACCCATGAAATGGGGAGAAACAAAAAACTGCTGATGGTTCAAGCCACTAAGCGCTGAGATGGTTGGCTGACAGCAAGAGAGAACTGATGCAGATGGTAAACTGGAAAGGAAAGGGAATGATTCATGAAAAATTTCAGGGTAACAGTTCTCTCTGGATGGGAGGCGGCATAATCAAGGGTGTTCTAAGATACTGGAAGCTCTCTGTTTCTTTATCTGGATTCACCTAGATTATATATAAACTTGTACATTTCATATCCTTTTATACAGGAACATTTTTCAACATTTAATGATATCTGTAATAAGAAAGAAGTGAGGTACAGGTGCTACACTCAGTCCCATGCAGAGACGGGGTCGTTTCCAACTGTGCCCCCAGCCACTCTGGCCTGGGCTACCCTGAGGAGGGGAAAGGGCCTCGAAGGCTGACAGGAGTGCAGGGGGTGCAGGGGGTCGGTGGCACCAGAGAAAACACAATCCATCTCATTCGCCTTTCAGATCCAAACACACGCAAAAAGACTGCTGAGAAGAGGAAGGTTTCTCACTGGGCGAGGAAATCCACGCTCCTCAGTTCAATGAAACCTGAATCCCAGACCCCCCAGTATCAACAAAACAGCATCTATGGAGTGTCCTCAACATGTCAAGCAGCATGGCACCAGGTGTGGCACAGTCCAATCACCTCAAAATTAAGAGCATGGCTACCCTGGGCACCAAGTTCCACCCTGTTGCCTCCAAAGGTAAGGACCTAAGAGGCAGTTCAGCACCATGCAGGCAGCAGAACCTCTGGGGTCAAGCCAAGCAGGGCCAAATCCAGGGCCTGCCACCCACCACACCAGCAGGTGCCCTTCTCCTCTTGCATACTGGAACCAATGGAACTACGTCCCATGTTTGTTACAGGATCCAGTTAAGTAATGTAGGCAAAGGGCCTGCCCAGTGCCTGGCATATGGTAAGCACTCAGCAAATAATTGCTACAAGGAAGCAGAGATGCAGACTACATATATTTTTAGGCCAAAGACCACATCAGATGATTTCCACAGTATCTTTTCATGCTGGGCACCTCAGGTGAACTTGGTGACTTGAACCTTGTTTAGTCGTAATCATAACTCATTATTCCTTCTAAATGTAATCTGGAAAAATCCCAGAGCCCAACTAACATTAAGAGACGAGAGGGTACTGGATAAGAACAAGTAAGAGTGATTTTCTCTGTCAGGGAAGCACTTTATATCGAACAACTGTCTGGTAAACCCCAAGTGTGCTTCCGGCTGACGTGCCTGCCCGAACCTCTGAGTGGGGCCACACAGCACCACTCTGTCTCAGAGTCGAATGGGCACCTGTCCAATATGAAATATCAGCACTGAACTGCAGGCAGGATTTCCAAACTGCGGCACAGAGGGAAGCCACAACTGGCTGATCACCAGATGCCAATCTGGATGAACCACAGTCCCTGACTCCTAGAACATGTTGTGCCAGCTACAGGCCTGGACATGACACAGCCGTCCAGAGGCCTGGAGGCATCTAAGAGCAGTGACAAGGATCAGCATTCTTGATTTCCTAGAAATACGGATGGCTCCTGGACACAACTTGGCATATACAAACTTGAGCCAAGGAAACAGAAGTTCACAGTAGGCCAACCCTGCAAACGTGAAACCTCCCTGCCCAACCCCACCAACCTAGCCGATGTGACAACCCGTCCCCTTTCAGTGCAATGTGACAGAGAAGCAAATAACAACATGCAACGTGACAGAGAAGCAAATATCAACAAAACCAGCCCTATGGAACTTTCCTCCTTGCCCAGCAAATACAGCTCTTCTATTAAGCTTGTGTTTCTCAAACTTTCAGAATCAATTTCCACTTTATATAAACCCACAAACCTGACTCAGCCCTTCCCAACAGCCCCCAAATGCTTCATCTTCTACTGAATAGTGGCCCCCCAGGCTCCCACCCTGAAAAATCACTTCTCCCTTCTATATAATGCTCCCTGCCAAGGTTTAGTACTGTTTTCTCTGCTGAATTTGTGTTATTAAAAAAACACTGAAAAAAAAACAACAACTGGTTTTTAATTAAAAAAAAAAAATAATATATTCACTGCTGGGTGGGCTGACTTCTTGTTTCTTCCTCACAGCTGTTTACAGCACCTAGGACCTTGCTCTCAAGTCAAGTTGGGGAATAGGCCTGGTATAGAACAGATTCCTGGCCATGTGGAATATGACTGATTCAAGGTCAAAATATTCTGTGGACCCTTACAAAATGATCATTGTACTTTTGGTGCTTGCTACTGAAAAACTAATAGACAAAGCCACTATAAAAAGTGAACTTGCAGTCTGTTAATCACAGCAGCAGCAATACGTATTTGAGAAACAATTCTATGCATGTGAATGAGAAATCTCCCCTAAAATACAGAAGCTCTGTGGTGTGATACAGCTGCCCATATACTTACTTTACTCCCCTCTGGGGTCCTCCATCCATAAATCAGGAAACAAATATAAACAGAGACTAAACAATCACACACATTTAATGAGTGCTTACTCTGTGCTCACCTAAGGGACAGTATTCCCACTTTGAGCCTAGTGGGGAAGACTGGTAATAAATCAATACACTACATAATGTCACATACTCAGTGCTGTGAAGAAAAGCAAAGCAAGCCGAGGCTATTAACTGAGAAAAGGGTCAAGGAGGAGCTCTGTGAGGAGGTGACGTTGAAGCAAAGACCTGGATGAAGTGAAGAGCGAGCCATGCCACCATAAGTCCAAGGACAATGACAGACATAAGGAAGGGCAAAAGCAAAGGTCCCGAGACAGACATTACTTGGCCAAAGGGGCCAGAGTACCTGAAAAGGGGGAAGGGAGCAGGAGGATGAGAGGCACCAAGGTTGGCAGCAGTAGAGGCTGAGATCACTCAGTTTCAGAGGCAAGTCAGGCTTTGGAGTTTCTTTTAAGGAGGCTGGTATGCCCGGGGGTGCGGTGGAGCTGAGAACAGAAGAGTGACGGCAAGGAGGCAAGTGTGGACACAGGACCACCAGGAGAGAAGCCAGAGAGGAAGGTGGCCTCCAACAAGGTGTAGGCGGGTAGGTGAGAAGTAGTCAGATTAGGGATATGTCTTGGTGACACCAACAGAAAGGCTGACCAAGGAAGATGTCAGTTGTGAGAAAAGAAAGAAGTCAAGAATGACACCAAAATTTTTAGCCTGAGAAACTGGCCAAGCGGCGGTGTTATTTACCGAGGTGAGGAATTGATGGTAGGAGCAAAGGATTAGTGGGGGGAAAGCAAGTAGAGAGAGTGGTGAGAAATGCAGGTGGAGGGACAGGCTGCAGGCCATGCCCATCACGCCAGGACTCAGCCTCATCCCCAGCCGATGGGTGTCATGCCAGATTTAAGCAAGAGGGCCACAGTTAGACTCACATTTCTGAAAGGTCACTCTGGCTGCATGAGTGTGGAGAGGCTGAAAGGGCAACAGCAGAAGCAGAAAAACAACTCAGGAAGTCCTGCAGCGCTTGCCCCGCAAGACGTGATGAATGGGACAGTGTCACCCCCAGGATGGTGCCAGGTGAGGCTGACTGGTGCCCAGAACCCAACACACTCACTGTGGGTCTTTCTGAGCAGCGTGTGCAAGCAGTCCTCCTGTTGAATATCACAGCATCCTTTGAAAGCTTTAAGTACCTCAACATCCCTTACCACTTAGTACCTAACCCTGCCCAGGAGAAGCTGGGCCATGCTGTTTGTCCACCACCACATCCCAGGCTGAGAATTCCAACCTCTTACTCACGTTTCAAAGAAAATGCCCACAACTCTGGAGGGATGTTCAAGAACCTGGTAACGGGGATCCCCTCACAGCAGCAGGGGAAGGATGGAAAGGAGTTACACTTTTCACTCTTGTATCCTGTCTGGGTTTTTCTGTTTTATTTTACCACTTGTGAATGTTATCAATTAAAATATTAAAACTGAGAAAGCAAAACACAGAGGGAAGGAGGGGAGAAAGAAGAAAAGAGAGAAAGAAAATGTCCACAAAGTCAGAGCTTCTTCACTTTCTCTTAACCATAACCTTTCAGATATTTTCTGTGAGACCTGGTGACCGAAAACTTCTCAAAAGCAAAAAATTTTTCATAAGGGAAATGGAACATTATGGTAATTTTCACAAAGAATGTGTCACTTGGGAAAACTTGATGAGCAAAAATTCCTTAAGGGGACAAAATGGAAAATCCCCTAGAAGAGCAGCTAGTGGCCTTTTCCAGACACGGATGAACCCCTCTGACTCTGCAAAGGCCCTGAAGGCCTCTCCCGGGAGTCACACACACAGTTCAGCACGCGACTTCAGGGAGCTGACTCCCCCCGACCCGGTTAAAGCTCCTGCCTTGGAATCCAGCCAAAGCTAGTTAAGTCCCTCGGGCAAGAGTACTTAAATCTCTGCACCTCAGTTTCCTTTCTGTGAAACGGGGATGGTACTAAAAGTGTCCACAAAGCCTCTGTTGGCCGTCATTGTTATTATACATAAACCCAGGCCAGCAACATCAATCTACAACAGGAAAGTGGGGAACGCAACGCTCGCCTCCCTGCCCTATCTTCTAAAAATGGACACAGAGACTTCCCTGGTGGTCCAGCAGCTAAGACTCCCAATGCAGGGGGCCCAGGTTTGATCCCTGGTCAGGGAACTAGATCACATATGCCACAGCTAACAATCTGCAGGCTGCAACTAAACATCCTGTGTGCCGCAACTAAGACTTAGCGCAGCTAAATAAAAATTTTAAAAATAAATTTAAAATAATAAAAATAAAAATGAATGTAAAAATCTCATCAGTAAGCCAGGCACCCATGACAGATAAAGCTTCAACCTGAAAAAAGATCAGAAAAAAGCCCTGCAAACTGCAATGCTTCTTCCACTCAATAGTAACCAGAAGGCAAGGCAGAGGTGCTTTGTACTTGACAGCAAAAGCCACCTTCTTTTCTACAAAGAACATGATGATTTTGGAGGAACAAAGCAGCTTTCATTGAGAAAGAAGATAAAAGATGACAATTCCCAAGGAAGGATTAGTCGTCCCATGGGCACTAGTTAAGATCAAGAATCCAAAATAAAGAAAGAAGTAAGTTGAGTACTATTAATAATTACTAGTATGTAAATGTATGTATCTGAACTTCAACATAGCACATGATTTTCACGTGACTGACTTTTCCTGGGTTTGTTTTCTCATTAGGATTAGTGACTTCGAAGGTCCCTTCTACTGTTCAGATTTAATAAATGCTGAGTAAATGATTTCATTAATAAGACTGAAGATTACAAATGCATGCATTTGAAGTATAACAGGTACCATGTGAATGACAATAAAAATGACATATTTACCTAGCACCTTTTTTTTCATCTAAAACTTTCCTTATATTGGAAATCTTAAGATTTCCAACTAGGTACATAACATCAAACTATGAACTATATACTGGGACTTCTCTGACAGCTCAGTTGGTAAAGAATCTGCCTGCAACTCAGGAGACCCTGGTATAATTCCTGGGTCAGGAAGATCCACCGGAAAAGGGATAGGCTACCCACTCCAGTATTCTTGGGCTTCCCTTGTGGCTCAGGTGGTAAAGAATCCGCCTGCAATGTGGGAGACCTGGGTTCAGGTCCCTGGGTTGGGAAGATCCCCTGGAGAAGGGAAAGGTGACATGAACATCAACTATGAACTATATACTAATATCTATGACCTATATAAGCCAACATCAAATTGTACATTCACTATTCCATACAGGATTAAACAAGTTAATACTTGGTAAAACTTGACTGGGAAAAAGTAAGAATAATGATATTTTAGAGGAGTATTTTCGGAGACCTCAAAAACTTAAGATAGGCCTGGACAAAAAATGGTCAAGAATTCAGTTCCTCTACTTCTAAGGATTTCTTCAAACTGTTAGGCTCCTCAAATCCAGATGCTGAGTGCTGCTCCAGAAGAGAGCGATGTTTGGACAGCAGCCCCCGGAGGATGAGAAGCAGCTCACCCCCAGCTGGCCCTTGAAGAAACAGTGCTGCCGGCCTCCGCTGGCCTCCCGCCCCACCACCCACCACCTGCAGCAGCGTATCAGCAAAGCTGCTGGAAGCCTTTTAACGAGTGACTTGCAACCCCCTGGCGGTTTTTCAGCCAGCCCCTTTTGAAACGCGAGCTTCTGAGAGAAACTTGGAAACCACCCCAAGCACTGCCTGGTTGCTGGTCCAAGGGCAGGCAAGCCAAGAGACAGGTAGAGACACAGAAAGAGAGAGAGACAGAGCACCTGCAAGGCCATGTAAGGAAGCAGGTCAGTCCCAAGGGGCCACTTATGAGACCATGATGAGAAAGCGACGGTACCCGAACTTAATACTTAAGGGCATGAAAGACAGGTCAGAAACCTAAATGTTCTGTCTCATTCACATTTCTACCCTTATCTTCTCAACTTCACAAATGCAAATATAAACTAGGGGGGGGGGGAAATATTTACAGCCTATATGGAAAATAAGGGTTAACAGTCCCAATATATAAAGAACTCTAATCAAATGAAAACATATGTCCACACAAAGCCTGTAGACAAATGTTCACAGCAGCATTATTCATAACAGTCAAAAGGTCAAAACAGGACGTCCCTAGTCGTCCAGAGGTCAAGAATCCACCTGCCAGTGCAGGGTACATGGGTTCGCTGCAACTACTGAAGCCACATGCCCTAGAGCCCATGCGCTGCAAGAGTAGCCACTGCGATGAGAAGCCTACACAGCAACTAAAGAGTAGCCCCTGCTCACTGCAACTAGAGAAAGCCCACATGCAGCCATGAAGACTTAGCACAGTCAAAAATTGATTAATTTTTTTAAAAAGGTCACAACAGTCCAAATGTCCATCAACTAATGAATAAGTAAATAAAATGAGGCATGCAGAGAATTATTTGATAATAAGAAATCAAATAAATTGTACTGATAAACTTTACAATCAATAAATTGTACTGATACGTGCTACAATTTGAATTGAACCTTGAAAATATTGTGCTATGTGAAAGAAGCCAGCCACAAAAGACTAAGATGCATGATTCCATTTATATGAAATGCCTAGAATAGGCAAATCCATAATGATAGAAAATGGTTGCTTCAGGCTGGGGGAGACAGAGGTAAATGGGGAATGACTGCTAATGGGTGGCAGGTTTCTCCTGGGGATGATGAAAATGTTCTGGTTGTGACTCTGTGAATAAACTAAAAGCCACTGAACTGTGCACGTAAAACAGGTGAATTGTATGATATGTGACTGTCTCAATAAAGCTGTTATTAAAAATTAAACAGCAAGAGAAAAAATCTTCTAACAGAAAAAGGAGGAAAGAAATGAACAGGCACTTCACATATGAAAAAATATGAGTGTGGTCAATATACTCGATACAGAAAAAAAAGATGTTCAATCTCACTAATCATCAAACAAATGTCAGTAAGCACAAGTCACCGCTTCCAGATTCAAGGTGGCAAAGATGGAAAAGCACTGAGTTTCCATTGTGGGCCACAGCGCGTCCCCAGCAAGCAGGAGCAGAGAGGGTGCACTGTGTCAGACCGCAGCCTGCCAACACCAATGCAGACTCTAAATGCGCTCACTGGTTAGGCACAAATTAAAAATGCCTGGATATGAGTGACTGACCTGAGAGCCCACCATGAGGAAGGCTACAATTTCCCAGCCTGATGGGGTGTTACCCAGCTGTAAGGAAACATAGTGAGTCCTGGTAAAGGACTGTGGGTGGGCCTGTGGGACCGTGTCCAGAGAAAACAGAGCCGTGCTAATAATAAGCCCCACTATGCTGAACACTTGAGGGGAGGTTACTGGAAAGAGAAACACTTGGCTTTCCGTTTCCCAAGGGCAGCAGCACGTGGGGCGCACAAGTCCAACACCGCAGCCACTAGGGAGAAACTGGAAGAGCTGCTGGGGGAACCTGCCTGCAGAGTGTTTCCTACATATACGCAGCCTCATCAAATGTTCACACTAATTCTCTGCGAGTAGTAATATGATCACCCTCGCTGTGCAGATGAGAAAATAAGGCTTAGAGAGGTTGTCATTCCACCCAGGTCTCAATGACATGCCCGGATCCAAGGCCAAGGTCCACCACACTCTGTGAGGTGTGCTCTTTTCACTTTAAACAAGGGCAAAACTTCCATGGACAGACACAGAATTCTTGATTCACTGGATCCTCAGTCTGTCCCCAAAGGGCAAATTCTCTGTCATTAACTGGCAACTCCCTTTCCTTACGCTCATTAATGTTACAAAACATGTTATATATGTATTTTTAAAAAAAAGTCAGAAATGAGCAATATTAAGTCTTAGTTCTGATCTTCAGTTTGCAACTGCCAAATGAAACATAAAATTGAAACTCTGAAGCATCTAAATATCTGAAAGCATGGCACACCAGGTAGGGGCTTCCCTGATGGCTAAGTGGTAAAGAATCCACCTACCAACACAGGAGACCCGGGTTCGATCCCTGGGTCAAGAAGATCCCCTGGAGAAGGAAAATGGCAACTCACCCCAATATTCTTGCCTGGGGAAATACCGTGCACAGAGGAGCCTGGCGGGCTACAATCCATGGGGTCATAAAAGAGTCAGACATGAATTAGCAAGTAAACAACAACAAAATAGCATACCAGGTACCCCAACTGACTCTCACTACACAGGGCTACAAATGCTGAAGAAAAACTGTATGACATCTTTTAAAATGCATCAAAGAACCGGCAAGTCAACAAGGAATACTGACAGGTCAAACAAACTTAAGCAAAGGCTGGAATTCAGATAGCAAGTGGAGCTTTGAGGGTGGGCAGCAAGGTCATCTGCAGAACTGAGCAAGCTCAAGATCCCCCCCTACCCTCAAAAAGCGAGGTCCCTCCAGAATAAAGCTGGGTCCCAAAGGGTATATCTTAGTGGGAAGAAAATGACACAGAAAACAACCTATATCAAATCAAGGCACCAGATGGAGAGGTATACAATCCCTCTGGGAGAATCTGTAACCATTAGATGGCCCCCCATGGGCTACAGCCCAAAGTCACACCCTGTAAAAGATACACTTCAGGTAGATTAAAAAGTGATCCCAAAATGAAAGTATCTGATGGCAAGGAGTGAGGACCAACTAAAATAGTAAATAAGAAATAAGTGTATCTAGGGGCTTCCCTGGTGGTCCAGTGGTTAAGAATCCGCCTGGCAATGCAAGAGTCTGGGAAGATTCCACATGCCACAGAGCAACTGAGCCAGGACACCACAATTACTTAGCTCATGTGCTGCAACTACTGAAGCGCATGTGCCTAGTGCCTGTGCTCAGCAACAAGAGAAGCCACCACAAGGAAGAGTAGCCCCCACTCTCCATAACCAAAGCCCATGCAGCAGTGAAGACCCAGCACAACCAAAAAATAGAAGAACTAAACTACACACCTATGGAATCAAAGTTGAGGAGGGAGTATTAGGAACTAAAGTGTGATAAGGTCCTAACTGCTTGGGAGAAAAGTGTAAAGACACTGACTAAAGTTTCCCTGATAGCTCAGTTGATAAAGAATCTACCTGCAATGCAGGAGACCTTGGTTCAATTCCTGGGTCAGGAAGATCGGCTGGAGAAGGGATAGGCTACCCACTCCAGTATTCTTGGGCTTCCCTTGTGGCTCAGCTGATAAAGAATCCACCTGCAATAAGGTAGACCTGGGTTTGATCCTGGGTTGGAAAGATCGCCTGGAGAAGGAAATGGCTACCCACTCCAGTATTCTGGCCTGGAGAATTCCGTGGACTGTATGGGGTCGCAAAGAGTCAGACACAACTGAGCGACCTTCACTTCACAAAATTAGAATTTGGCAAGTCATGTAAATTGAGAGATATGCCATGTTCATGAATCAGAAGATCAATATCACAAAAACATCACCTCTATCCAAATTGACATGTAATAAATTCAGTTCTAATAAAATTCAAAGTGATTCTAATAAAAGACTCCAACAATATTTGTGGAATTTGATAAGCATAATCCAAAATGAAGATGGTAGAAAGCCAAAGCCTTACCAGATACCAAGAATTGTTATATAACAATTTAGAGGGAACTTCCTGGTGGCCCAGTGGCTTAAGATCCCATATGCCGCAACTAAGAATTTGCAAGCTGCAAGTAAAGATCCCGTGTGCCACAACTAGAAGATCAAAGATTCTGTGTGCTGCATCTAAGACCTGGCGCAGCCAAATAAATAAACAAAAAATAGAAAAAAAATAAATAAAAGAACTGAGAAATTAAATTGGTGGGATATTGGCACACAGACAGAGATAGATGGTAAAGAGCCCAGAAATATACCCATACATTTGTGGACACTTGATGTACGATAGTGGTTACTGGTGACTTTAAAGATCCACAAGAAAGGAATGTATTTTTCAATACATAGTACAGGCTTAATCTGATGTGCTTATTCAAAAAAAGGAAAAAATTATCTCCTATCTCAAACCATATACAAAAATTACTATGAACAGACCAAAGACCTCAGAGTAAAAGGTAAGAATCGTAAAACATTTGGAAGGCAATACACAGGGAAATACCTTTATAAACCTGAAGCAGGGAGGAAGTTCTTAAAAAGAAATAAGAAGTGCTAACTATTTCGAAAAAGTTAATAAATGACATTAAAACTAAGAATTTCTGTTCATTAAAAAGAAACTAGTGACAAGACAAGCCACAAAATGGAAGTGGATAGTTTCAACACATCTAACTGACAAAGGATTAGTATCAAAACAAAAAAAACGGGAGAAAAAAGTCTCCACATAATAAAAAGATAACTCAATAAAACAATGAGCAAAAAGATTTAAGCAGTTTTTTCAGAGAAACTGAAAGCTGAATGATCCATTAGTGCATGCAAAGATGCTCAACCCACTAATAACCATGAAGATGCAAATCAAAGCCATGTGAGGTATCACTGAGCTTCCAACAGATTAGTAAAAGTTTTAAATCTGATGATACCATTGTTTGCAGGATGTGAAGCAGGCAGAATCGTCAGCTGAGTAAACTGGGGAAACCACTCTGAAAACGACTTGGTATTACTGTATTTAGTCAAACTGAAGATGCACATACCCTAGGATTCAGTCCTCCTCCCTGGGGTGTAACCTGAAAGGCTGCATACGCGTGCCCCAGGAATGGTCACAGTATCACTGTCTGTCTCAGCAAAATACCGAAGACAAATGTCCATCAACAATAGAAAGGATATGTAAATTCTCATACAATGGAACATAACTCACCAGTGAAAATGAAATACACCTATATGCAACACAGATTAATCTCAAAAACACATGTTAAGCAAAAAATTTAGATCACTGAAAAAAACAAGATGATGTACTGAGTTCAAAAACATGCAAAATTAAATAAAAAACATTGTTTAGCAATACAAACACATGTGGTAAAACTATAAAGAAAAGCAAGAGATGGGAATTCCCTGGTGATCCAGTGGTAAAGACTTGGCACTTGCAGTGCCATGGCCTGGATTCAATCCCTGGTCAGGGAACTAAGATCCCACAAGCCATGGGGCCAAAACAGAAAAAACACTAAAAAAAGAAAAGCATGAACACAGTAAAAGCCAAATCCACTGATTACACTGGGGTGGGAGTGGGACAGGATCAGGAAGAGGCACTTCAAAGGTAATGGTAAGATTCTTTAGTATAAAGGAGGTGAGGGGTATATATGGGTGTTCCTTGTACGCTTATCCTTCAGGTGGTATATATTCTTTTGTATCTACTCAATATTTAACAAGACAACTTACAAAATTAAACAATGTTATTTCTGACTTTAACCCATGATTTGAGGCATTAACTTGGGCAGCTGACTTGAGTTACACTCAACCAGGGAAGTCCCTGACAGGGGCCCACTCAACCCTGAGACTACAGAAATGAGAAATGCTTCACCACCCAGGCTCCTGAGCTGGAGACAACTTCCCTCTGGGCCCTGGAGCCTTCCAATCAGGACAGGAAAAGTACTGCTTAGATGAATCGGGTCAGTAGAGGAAGTGGGGTGGGTGGGGTAGGGGGAACAGGCTCTACTGCCAGACCTTTTAAGACCAGAAGCTGAGTACAATTTTTGATGTGACAATGAACCCACCAAGGCTGCTTTCAGGCTGGGTCCAGACTCTCAGCAAGAACTGCCACCTCTGAGGCTCTGCATGCTGCTCTTTAGACACGAGTGAGCAACTCTCAACTCTAACCATGCCCTCCACTTCCTTCCTTTGGAGCTCAAGGCTGATCTCTCCAATTCCTAACAAGCAGGTGTGAATGTTAAGAGCCCATGCCCTGGCTTTCTGTATGCATCTGTGACTATGTCATTGAGGTCAACCGTAGGTAGCCTTCAGACTGTTAAGCTATTGATACCCATGAGAACCTCTGAGAGTGCCAGACACCTACGCTGACACTGAACACACACACCTGGAGCAAACGCTAAAATAACTTGGTGCTAAAATGCCTACTCTCTGTGACTTCTATTATTTCAATCATTTAAAAATGTGGCTGGCAAAAGAAGTAGATTATGGTAAATTATGGTCTCTAGGACAATATGCTTTGTGCACAAAATGTACTTGGGAGTTTTTTGCTTCCTGTGAAGTTGGAGTCCCGCCCTTTGGTGGTGTCCGTTACCCTGCCAGACACCAGGTCTGAGAACCTCCGTGCCACCCGTGTGGCACCATCCTTGGGGGAATTCCAGGACGGTAGAGAGTGGGACACCTGGTCTTTTTTGTGGCAAATCTGTTCAAACTGAAGCTCTGCCCACAGAGGCTGCCCTTTTGGCATTTTAGACTGAAGGCTCAGTTTATGTGCAACAAAATCCAGCCACCTGACACTTCAAAATGTCTTTCCTGTAGACACATACAGGCACGCATGTGCACAGAAGGGTCCGGGCACGAGGACACACAGACACAGTTAACAGTTATCTGGGACAGGAACTGGGTCAGACATGAGAGGGTCACTTACTTTCCTATCCTAAACTTTTTTTTCTTCCTCAACTCTGCACACTTTCTTTCTTGACCCTCACAGGAGGTTGTTGTTAGGTCATCCTCTCCTAATTAACACATAGTAACACTAGATACCAACTGTGGACTCAAAGACTAGATAAAAGCATTTTACATGCATTACCTCATTAATAATTCCACCCAATAAAGCTAGCGTGAGGTCATCATTATTCCCACTACACACCCGAGGAAATGGAAGCTTAGAGAGGTCAAATACTTTGTCCAAAGGCACACAGCTAGTAAGTATAAGGACCGGGTATGTTAGGCTCAAGTATCTTTGACTTAGAAGTTCATGCTTCTAACCAGCACCTCGTACTCCAGAAATTCTGGTTTTTGTTGTCTAGTCACTCTGTTGTGTCTGACTCTTTGCAACCCCATGGACTGTAGCCCGCCAAGCTCCTCTGTCCATGGGATTCTCCAGGCAAGAATCCTGGAGTGGTATTGCTATTTCCTTCTCCAGAGGATCTTCCTGACCCAGGGATTGATCCCGTGTCTCCTGCATTGGCAGGTGGATTCTTTACCACTGAGCCACCTGGGAAGCCCATATTGTGATAACCCATGTGGCTAAGAGCGCCTTTATCCCAGGATCCATTTCCCTCATCTCCACAACCCGAGCCCCCAATGCAGTGTCTGACACGTCAGGCACAGAAAACACTGACTGTGTAAGCAAGCCTGGACTCCCTGGACCCAAGAAACACAAATGACCCAAAGCCAGAGGAGCCTACCTTAGGGGCCCAGGGGCCCAGCGAACAAACCCCACCCTGTTTCACCAGTGAGTAGACTTCCCTCAGGCCTAACCGTCAGAGTCAGCAATCCAGTCACACTGGGAACAGAACAGGTTCTCTCAGCCAGCTTTTCCTCCAGCATTGGAACAGTCGTGATTCCTCCTTTGGTTGTACACCAGAGGCTGGGGTTTGGGGACACGTTGTACAAAAGTATGTATCTTTAAACATTAGAACCTTAACAAGAAATGGGTATGTGCTCCCTACTCTGTCTTTCCCTCTCTGCCATATGGAGTGCACACACAATGGCAGGATCCAGAGTAGCCTGCTCAGTCCATGAGATGGAAGCCAGGGTTTGAGCAAGGAGAGCCACATGATCAATGGAACCTTGCTTCTGGATGACTTTGCAGAACAGAGTGAGCTGCCCTGGCCAGTTCTGGTCTGCCTACTCCCAGACTGTTAAGGGACAGGAATAAATTTCTATTTCTTTTCAGCCACTATATTTTGGAGCATTTTAGACTGTACTTAATTAAAACAAGGTGTGAACACTGCCCAGGGATTAATCTAGCATGATCTGTGACAACAATATTATCAACATTCTCCTAACCAAACTAACTAGGATTTTGTCATTACTGTACACTTTTAAAGAAAAAGCTGTCTCGAAAGGGTGAGTTGGAGCACACTGCGCCTGTAGAAGAGGGACAAACACACTGACCTCCTGGTTTGTTTCATCTTGAGTCTTAACAGACATACCTCAGATTTCCAAGTAGCCCAGGCTACTCTGTTCCGACAGTTTGTCTGGGGAAACTCCAGCTTGGCTCTCCTCCTCCAGCTCATTACCTGAATCAAAGACCAAGCGGAAAATCTGATGAGAACCTGCAGGATTCTAAGAGCTGCTCTTGTATCCACCAAATACAGGCAAATGCAGCACACTGAGCACAGAGTCTGGCACAAAGTCAGTGCTCAATAAATGTTACATTGGATTGTGACTGGGCTGCTGCATGCCAGACCCTGTCCTGGAAAGCTGGGACACAAAGATGAAAAAACCTAGTGCCAGTCCCTACACTCAGGAAAGCCCCCTACACTTGGGAAAGCCTGCAGACTGAAAGACGTAACACAAGGTTGATAAGCAAAAGCAATGAGGCTGTGCCCAAGTAGTCTTACAGCACTAGCATTCCCCAGGGATGTCCCAGACACCGTGCTTCCCACTCCAGACCCTCACCCAGGTGACACATCCCCTTCCCATAACTGTAGTGACTTTTGATGGATGCTAGATCACCAATGAACAGCTCCACTTTAATGTTTTACAGGCACTTACAACAGACATGTTCAAAACAAAATATATCTTCTCTCCTTAAATCCCCTCCCTACCCTGTTCCCTATCACACCAAGCAGCATCGCCATCCATCAGTCAAAAATTCAGAGCCAACCCTGACCCCTCCCCTAGCCTCTAAACCCCCCATCTAAGTCATCACCAACTTTGGTCAAGTCTACCTCCAACACACTCTCTCCCCACCTTCTGCCTCTAATCTAACTCAAGGCCACGGTCATCTCTCACCTCCACAGTTCTAGTAGCCTCTTAACTGGCCTCCAGGCCCATTCCCTTTAATACAGTCTTCACTAGAGTGATCTTTCTAATCCACAAATCTGATTCTTAAATGCGTTCTCGTTAACCTAAAATTGCAAGTCCACAGCTAGGTTTAAAAAACTTCCCTAGGGGAAGATTCCACTACAGGATCCATGCTTGGGGAACTAAGGATGCCTCATGCCCCATAGCTGCTTTCCCTCCCCAAAACAAGACCCCTGACCCCTGAGGACCAGACCACACAGTAGTGTCTTTCATCTCCGTCCCTAGGCAGCTGTCTCACACATTCCATCTTCAACTGAGAATACTCTTCCCCTTTTCTGCCTGCACTTTCCAAGCATCCTCCAGTTCTGTTTCCTGGGGAACAGAAGCCTTCCTGGATTTACCTAAACTGAGTGAGGTGCCTCTACTCAGTGTTTCCAGTGTTTTCTGCTTTTTTTCCATCGTATCAGAATTGCCTACATTTCAGTATGTCTCCCACGTGAGTTTCTGAGCTCTGGGTGATGATGATGATACAAAAAATAACAGCAACAAGCACACACAGCACTTACTTTGTGCCAGCAAGCCTTCTCAGCACTTTACACCTATTATCTCATTTAACCTTTATAATCGTTTTAGGAGGCAGATTTTATTCTCAACCCTGCTTTAAGGATGAGAAAACCGAGGCAGGAGGCGAGGAACCAACGTGCCTAACTAAGGACACAGTTGGCAAGCACCGAGACAGGATTCAAACCCGGCTGCTTGGCTCCACAGCCTACACTTTTTAACCACTACGCGGATCTGGATCACTCGCTCTATCCTCAGAACCCGTCAGGAGCTGAACCACCGTCTGTGGAACGAATGAATGAATGAAATTATCTCATACGGGGGCAGTATCGGTCTCCACCACGACAAACTCCTCCTAGGCCCTCACAGGCATGTGTCCTCAGACCCCGCCGGCCAAACTGAGCTGCGCGGGCACCCCGCCACCTCGCGGCCTCAGAACGCCCACCCGCCGCGGCACGCGGGGTCAAGGGGCGGTGGCAGCCGGGCGGCGGGGGCGGAGATGCTACCAGCTGGGGTGTCACCCAGCCTGGAGGCGACTCGCGCTCCCACGCCGGGAGGGCGAGTCCAGTCCGCCCGCCCACTATCCGCCCGCTCGCCGGGTAGCGCCCCCCACCCATTTGTCTCGCACCCTCATGTTGTGCGGGGTCCCCTCAGTCCGGGTTCCCGTCCCAGTCCACTTCCCTCCCCTCCCCCACACAACCGTCCCCGGCGTCCCGCCGCGTCCCATCCTCCGCCGCCTCCGCCCGACTCCTGGGACTCCGACCCCATGAACCCCTCCCGGCCCCAAACCCATGCTTGCTGACCCTCACCTGCCATGTCCTGGACCCCACCGCAGAGGGAGGTGCATCACGGCCGCGAGAAGGCCGGGGACGGCACTTCAGAGCAGACAAAGGGCGCCGCCATGTTAGAGTCGGGCGGAACCGACCTCGCTGGCTTCCCGGCTGCAACTTCCGGCGCATGCGCAGTGCCCGTCCTAGGCGTAGCTGGCGGACAGGCGCATGCGCATAGCAATCCAGACGTTCTGTAAAACTGTACTCTGCGCTTCGAATTTCTCTCATTATAACCTTTCCTTGGTTTTCTGTTTCAAATGTAAAAGTAACAGCTTCTACGTGTTCAGCGCTTCCTGTGTGCCAGGCACTGTGTTAACCACTTTACGTGCATTATCTCAAGTCTTCTCACCATCATACGATAATATTTTTCTCCCACTTTTGAAGAAGGGAAAACGGAGTTTCAGGGTAAATGAATTGCCCGTTGTCACGCGTCTTACAAGTGGTGAAGCAGAGATGTGAATGAACTTAGTTGTGGCATCAAAGCTGTAGGACCACAGTTATGTTTTTCCGCCTTCTGAGTTAAACGTTACCCCTTTCCCTGTTTATCCAGGATTAGCCTGTGTGTGAATGAGGGTGCCTGAAAACCAAATTTGGCTTGCAGACTTTGCCAACTCCTCTGTGGTGTCTTTCCAACTTTTCAGCACGGCCAGGCCGTTGACTTTTCTATTTCCTAATAGTTCTCCTTTCTTCATTTTTGACCCTGTTTATTTCCATGATCCATAATTTTAACAACACCCTTGCAACAACCTTGATCTCCTTTGCTCTCTTGTCTTTTTGTCACGTGGATTTCGTAAGAATTTCAACCCTGGATGAATCCAACTGCTCCTTTTCCCCTTTGCCGACACCTAAAGAGCCAAACACAACTGGAGAAATTACCCAATGGGACAGACTGTTCTCTACAAATTCATGACTGCCAGCCTTAAGAGGGACTTCAACAAATGTCTGTCTGGCCAGTTCACTGCTGCTGTCTTCACAATAACTAGAGAAACTAAAACACTCAGCAACAGTTGACTTCACCCTTTTTTTTACAGGAAAAAATAGTAATAGCAAATCTGAGAGGAACGCTCTTGTCTTCCCAATACTAAATATGTAAGTTTCTACTTCTGAGTCCATCTGTGTTGGATGTAGTCAATTGAGACTTGCAATCCATTCCTTTCAGAATCTAAAAAGTTAAAATTTTATGTCCCAGACTCAGTAGCATTTCGAATCCCAGATACAGGTAGGTTCTGCCAGTAGGTAAGATTTGGAAGCCACTGACCTGCTGATGTTAGCCAATTTTTGCTGGCAAGAAAGGTCCTGCAAATGTGGGGTGTTGCAGCCAGCAGTGTTCAGAAGTATCTGTGAGGTACTTCTGCTAAACTCAGCATTCTGGTGCCTAGAGCCTGTGTCTAGTCCCAAATCTAGATCCATGGACACTTGCTGTGGTGATGTGTTTGTTTTTTCAAGTCTTAGAAATCATGTTTTTATTTTTTTAATGTTTATTTTTATGCATTTATTTGGCTGTGCTGGATCTTCATTGCTGGGTGGGCTTTCTCTAGTTGCAGCAAGTGGGAGCTATTCTTTGTTGTGGTGCATGAGCTTCTCATTGAGGTGGCTTCTCTTGTTGGGGAGCCCAGGCTCTAGGGCTTGTAGGCTTCAGTAGTTGCAGCTCCTGGGCTCTAGAGCACAGGCTCAATAGCCATGGTGCACGAGCTTAGTTGCCCCGAGGCATGGACATCATGTTTATTTTTACCTTTTACACCATGACAACAAAAAGTACACAGTGGAGAAGTGAATAGTTACATAAATTAATCAGAGGCCTAAAAGACAATGCAATTGAGAAGATGAAAATGAATAAACAGCTTAAAAAAATCAATCTAAACCCCAGAGGGAATTAATGATAAATGATCCACAAGAGAAATTGGGAAAATCTGCTTGATGCAGGTTAAGCATCCAGCCTCCAGTTATGAGGATAAAGTCAGGATCTGGAAATGTGTTTGTTATACCTGCATTTCAGCTCACTGTTTGGGGAGCAAGTGGTTGCAGGTATTTAAAAAAATCACATTAACTGTATTTATAATCACACATTCACTCACTTTTTAAGACAAGTCATTTTATAATTCACAAAGCAATTACCCAAAACTTACAAAAGACGACCCTCTTGGAGCCATGAGAACACCGCCAGCCTCTCCTTTCTGGGCGACCTCCCACTGTGACCAGGCCCAGGCTCCCTGTTCGTTAATCTCAGGTTGACCATTCTTACATTTAGAAGAAAATGACTTATCTTTCCCCAAAGGTGCTCCAAGTAGGCTGGAGTCTGCTCAGTTGATGCTAGGAGCCTGAAGAGGAAGCTCAGGTGTGAAAACTGATTCTGGCAGAAGATGAAAAAAATCTGGAAGACCCCACCAACTTGACCAAGAAGCTACACTTGAGCCCCACACAGAACACCAAGTTAGAAGCTGCTCTGTATTCCAAAAGACTCCAAGGCAAAGGGAAGAAAAAAAAATTAAGGTCAAGGTGGGAGGGGTGTTGGAATTTACACTTATAAAAGGACACCTGAAGACTCACTGCAACCCGGACAAACCTCAGATGTTAGGCAGAAGCCTCCTAAGTTCCCATGTTGTACGACCGTGGATCAGAAAGAGGCAGAGCCACAGACAGGGAGTGGGCCAGTGTGTGCCAGGGGCTTCCTGGGGTGAGAATGTTCTACAGTCTACTGGGTGCCCATGGACCCAGGCACTTGAAGCAGGTGAGAGGCGTCCAAAGGAAAGACACCTTCTACATGTCTGGGGAGGGTCAGGTGAACCCAGATTTCCTGTGCTACAGCTGACAATTCCCTCAGGGGAGGTGATAGCTTACAGTGAACAGTGTCGGATTTGTGATCTCCGAAGAAGATTTAGCTTCAGGACCAGGGAATAGGTTTGATCACTCAAGAGCTTTTGTGTAGCAGAGTTTTATTAAAGTGAAAAAGGACAGAGAATGCTTCTGACATAGACATCAGAAGGGGGATGGAGAGTGCCCCCATCCCCAGTCTTAGCAAGGGAATTATATACTTTTTAATTGGTTATTACAATAAATCAAAAGGATGTCTCAAGTTGTAAAGATCTTACTAGACCCACTCCTATTTTATACATTTTAAGATAACAGGATTAGTCAGAAGGTTTTCAGGAAGGAGAAACATGTCCTCAAGCAGGATACATTATTGTTATATAATCCTTACTAAGGAATAAAAATGTTTGTCCTTTCCTCCTCCTTGAGAATTCCAGACCCCTATCTCCTCCTTGAGAGCCCCAGACCCCTTTCTCCTCCTTGGGTACCCTGGACTTCTTATCAACCTGCCTAGGTATTGACTCTATCAGAAGGAAGTGTAAACCTCACCAGGCGGGCCATCTGGCTCTATTCACAGGCTGGGCCACATCAGATAGGTGCTCCTCAACCACACTTGTCGCTGTAGGCCTGAAGCAGAATCCTCTCCACCCTCAACCCCACTCCTGCTTGTGGATAGAAAACCAAAATTAAACCCTCTAATGCTTCCCTGGTGGCTCAGACAGTAAAGAATCTGCCTGCGATGCGGGAGACCTGAGTTTGATCCCTGGGTTGGGAAGATCCCCTGTAGGAGAGCCTGGCAACTCACTCCAGTATTCTTGCCTGGAGAATCCAATGGACACAGGAGGCTGGCGGGCTATAGTCCATGGGATCCCAAAGAGCCGTACACGACTGAACAACTAACACTTTCAATTAACAAACTGCTTAGATGCTAAAAGGACTATACACCTAAACTCTCTGAGGGTTCAAGAACCACAGAGCACCAGGCTCCAGCCCAGAGCAGCACCGGGCAGAGCCCGCAGGTGTCCCAGGGCTGTCCGTTGATTCCCCACCAGCAGCTCCGCCTCAGTTCCCAGGTCTGCCCAACAACTGGCATTTTCTCTCCCCTGAAAATTTGAACATTTACTGAATGTTGTTTTATCTTTGGATTACATCTTACTATATTTTCCTAGGTTTGCATTGCAAGTTACAAAAAACACCACTTCTGCAAAAGCAGGTATTCAGGGTACAGACTTGAGTTTTCATCCCTCACCTGCTGTGTCCTGAGTACATGGGCAAAACGCGGGGCTCACTGCCCCACTTCTGCCCTAGTCAGCAGGCCTTCCACCCTGCCATTCCCTTAGTGTACAGAGACCCCATCCCCTTCGCCATCCCCATAGCCCCAGGCAGACCCTCCTGCTTTACTGGCGAAGGGCTGACTTGGGTGGAGCCAACACAGTGCCAAGCACAACCATGTCTTGCCCCTTCGAACCCACATCTGGAAGGCAGAATTCCACCCAAGTGAAGCCAGTAAACTGACAAGGGTCCCTCCCAGAGCCTCGTGAGGGGCACCAGCAGGGTAGTCTATGGGGGTGACTTCCCAATCATGGGCACAACTGTCCCCTGGACTGAATGCTCCAGAGGAGCCCCTGGACATGTACGCTCACCTCTAGAGGGAAGTCTGAGCCCTCAGAAGCTGGGTTCTGCCCCTCTGTTTAGAGCCACCAGGGACACTCACAGAACCCTTCCAGATTTGATCTTAAATGTGTAAACGCTGCTCATTCCCCAAAATAGCTCTGACATGAAAGGACCTAATGGACAGTAATGAAAGGAGTACCAACAAGTAACTATAACCTGTTTTCATTTCTCTCATTGAGTTTCAGTTCAGTTCAGTCACTCAGTCGTGTCCGACTCTTTGTGACCCCATGAACCGCAGCACGCCAGGCCTCCCTGTCCATCACCAGCTCCAGGAGTTTACCCAAACCCATATCTATTGAGTCAGTGATGCCATCTAACCATCTCATCCTCTGTCGTCCCCTTCTCCTCCTGCCCTCAATCTTTCCCAGCATTAGGATCTTTTCAAATGAGTCAGCTCTTCACATGAGGTGGCCAAAGTTTTGCAGTTTCAGCTTCAACATCAATCCTTCCAATGAACACCCAGGACTGATCTCCTTTAGGATGGACTGGTTGGATCTCTTGGCAGTCCAAGGACTCTCAAGAGTCTTCTCCAACACCAGAGTTCAAAAGCATCAATTCTTTGGTGCTCAGCTTTCTTTACAGTCCAGCTCTCCCATCCATACATGACTACTGGAAAAACCATAGCCTTGACTAGGTGGACCTTTGTTGGCAAAGTAATGTCTCTGCTTTTTAATATGCTGTCTAGGTTGGTCATAACTTTCCTTCCAAAGAGTAAGCGTCTTTTAATTTCATGGCTGCAGTCACCATCTGCAGTGATTTTGGGGCCCAGAAAAATAAAGTCAGCCACTGTTTCCACTGTTTCCCCATCTATTTGCCATGAATTTTTAAAAAACAAATGGTTCTAACCGAACAATCATCTTCAAAGATAGACAAGTCTCAGGGTAAGTGGTGGCTCTGATGGTAAAGAATCTGCCTGCAATGCAGGAGACCCAGATTCTATCCCTGGGTTGGGAAGATCCCCAGAAGAAAGGATTGGATACCCACTCCAGTATTCTTGCCTGGAGAATTCCATGGACAGAGGAGCCTGGCGGGCGGGCTACAGTACCTGGGGTCACAGAGTTGGACATGACTGAGTGACTTTCACTTTTTCACAGGATAAGCTTGTCAACAGGGAGAGCTGGCAGTACAAGTACCAAAAGCCTGGAGTTAGGGTCATAGCTTTTCCTCGGGGATGTGCCTCTTGGCAAGGCCAGGGCAGCTCTCACTACATGAACCTCAGGGGAGGAGCCTTTCGGAGACACAAGAGTCCATCACCTCCAGGCGAAGACCAGAACTCGGTGGGCAGTTCCCCACAGGTGCTCGGAAAGTGTTTCCCGCTCAGTCGTGTTCAACTCTTTGTGGACCCATGAACTGTATGTAGCCCACCAGACTCCTCTGTCCATTGGATTCTTCAGGCAAGAATACTGAAGTGGGCTGCCATTTCCTTCTCCAGGGGATCTTCCTGACCCAGGAATCAAACTGGAGTCTCCTGCATTGCAGGAGGATTCTTTACCTGCTGAGCTACTAGGGAATCCTCCAATGGTTACAATATCCATGTGATAATGGATAGTTTGCATTTTCTCAATTTTAAAAACTTCTGTGCATCAAAGGGTGCTATCCATAAAGTGGAAACACAGCCCACAGAATGGAAAGAAATATTTGTATTAAGAACTTATATAAATCATCAACAATAAAAGACAACCAAAATTTTTAAATGGAAAAGAACTTGAACAATGACCAGACAAAATGGAAATGATCAACAAGCACATAAAAAGATGTGTTCCATGAAAAAAAGAAACCCAAAAGACAGATCCCCTGGATGGGATCCTGGGGCAGAAAAGGTAGAATGAAGGGAACCTGCATACATTATGGATTTCAGTTTCTAGTAAGGTATCCATATTTGTTCATTAATTGTGAGAATTCTGTCAAAAATTAGGATGAGAGGTGAAATTAAAAAGTCAAATGAGAACAAGCGATTGTGTCAACCCGGAAATTTACAATAAAATGGTGATTTCCTAATAACAAACAAATGAACCCTAAAATATGGAAAATACAAGCAGAATGATTAATCATCCTATGACCCATCCTCCCGGCTACTTCTCTTCTGGTTGTTCTGGGATTTCCCTCTCCTGGGACATAGAAGCAATAGACACAGAGTGACTGGGCAGTTCCCCTTAGATCTGACCCCACCCAGTGTCTCTGTCCACCCCCAGGCATGCCTGCTCAGTGAGGACACTGTGCCAGAGGGAGTCTCAGGAGTCATTGGTCTTTATGTGTCGGGACTTTTTTGATTCCCATGGACTAGACATGCTTACTCAAGTAAAATAAATTAATATTATTTTAAATGATTGCTGTTGTTTAGTTGCTAAGTTATGTCTGACTCTTTTGTGACCCCATGGACTATAGCCTGCCAGGCTCCTCTGTTCATGGGATTTCCCAGGCAAGAATACTGGAGTGGGTTGCCATTTCCTTTTCCAAGGGACCTTCCTGACCCAAGCACCAAATTCACGTCTGTTACATTGGCAGGCGGCTTCATTACCACTAAGTCACCAGGGAAGCCCATTTTTTAATAGAAATAGGTTAATGCTTACAAGAGACAAGTTAAGAGTAGGCTTGGAGGTGTCAGGTCCAAGGGCTCACATTCATGTAGTGTGACCTGGTCCTTCTCCAACCATCAGTCCTGCTGAGTGGTTTTGGGGCCCCATTCACAGGCACAGTCTCTCTCACTGCATCCAGGACCTCAAGCAACTCTGGGATGTCAACCACTCAACATCCATTCTACTGGGAAAAGTTTCTCCTTCCCTGCTAAGTCACTTCCAACTCTGCTAAGTCGTGTCCGACTCTGTGTGACCCCATAGACGGCAGCCCACCAGGCTCCCCCGTCCCTGGGATTCTCCAGGCAAGAACACTGGAGTGGGTTGCCATTTCCTTCTCCAAGGCAGGAAAGTGAAAAGTGAAAGTGAAGTTGCTCAGTCGTGTCCGACTCTTCACGACCCCATGAACTGCAGCCTACCAGGCTCCTCCATCCATGGGATTTTCCAGGCAAGAGTACTGGAGTGGGTTGCCATCTCCTTCCCTAGGACTCCATGAAAATGCATGACTTTGAATGCCTTTGGTGTGGCTTGGGTCATGTTCTCATCCTTGCACTAATTGCAGCAAGCAGAGGACTGAAGCTGGGATTGGCTGGCCAAGGATCATACACCCATCTTCCAGGTGAGTGGAACGTAGGGTCAGTCCCCTGAAATTGTTTGGACTGGAAGCAGGTGAAAAGCAGTTTCCACGGGAAAGATGGAGGTACTTCACTTGGACATGAGGACAGATACTGGCTTGGGGAAAGCAGCAGATTCCACATCACTGACAGCCCACTGCACAGCCCAGAATCTGAAGCCCAAGGTCAGAAGGGATTCACATAAGACGGGAAAGACACCCCTCTGATGCCCAGGCTGTCCTCCCACAACAGCAAGAAGGTCTCCCGTTTTCTGAAAAGCAAGGTGGGTGATGGTGGTAAACTCAAGGGTACTGCCTTGGGTCTTTGCATCTCAGAGACTGGCCCAGAATAGCCCACATGCCCTTGAGAGGCAGGCAGACCTCATTCTTGTTCCTGGGAGGTGGTCACCCAGGATTCATGCCTGCTCCCTGACTATATTAGTCACCAACCCCTGAAGAACAATACTGCTCATTTTTACAGTCTTTTCCTTCCCTTTTACAAAAAGCAGCTACCAAATGTTAGGGTGGTAAGGAAACTCTAGCTCAGTGGAGTACTGGAAGGGTCAAGGATGATTCAGTACCACAGAGTCATAATCAGCCAGCTCCCCAAAACCACATGGGTCATGTAGCTTTCCAACACCACTCAGCCCCTGGGAAACTGCCTGGTGGGAGACCCAGCTGCTCCCCCATATCATGACTCTTAATGAATATGAAAGTCAAAAGTTTGTAATGACTGGAAGGCCAAAGTTTTTCAGGGCCGCAGTCTGCATTTGGTTCTTGTGGCCTGGGCACACTCAACATTTGCATTGTTATTACCCCTGTGGGCAGGCTAGAAGGCTAGGAAGGAGGAGCCCCTTTTCTAAACCACACGGATGTCGGTAATATAAACATGCCAAGGGGATGTCTATGCTGTCAGGGTGGTTGTTCACTTGCCCAGCAGCCTGATCACCTCAGTAACTGGTCATGGGGGCTTGACAGGGCCCAGGTTGGCTGGAGCATGGGTTCCTGCCTGAATAGTCAGGTGAAGTGCTATCCTTGAGGCCTCCAGAGATGGAGAGGGAAAAGAGGGATGAGGGCAATATGTGCTTAAATCTAACTCTGTTGTTGTCATTCAGTCACCCAGTCATGTCCAACTCTTTGCGACCCCATAGACTGCAGTGCTCCAGGCTTCCCTGTCCTGCAACATCTCCCAGAGCTTGTTCAAACTCATGTCCATTGAGTCAGTGATGCCATCCAACCATCTCATCCTCTGTCGTCCCCTTCTCCTCCTGCCTTCAGTCTTTCCCAACATCAGGGTCTTTTCCAATGAGTTGGTTATTTGCACCAGTCAGCCAAAGTACTAAAGCTTCAGCCTTAGAATCAGTCCCCCCCAATGAATATTGAAGATTGATTTCCTTCGGGATTGACTGGTTGGATCTCCTTGATGTCCAAGGGACTCTCAAGAGTCTTCTCCAACACCACAGTTCAAAAGCATCCATTCTTCGGCACTCAGCTTCTTTATGTTCCAACTCTCACATCTGTATATGACTACTGGAAAAACTGGAGCTTTGACTAGACAGGCCCTTGTCAGCAAAGTAATGTCTCTGCTTTTTAATATACTGTCCAGGTTGGTCATAGCTTTTCTTCCAAGGAGCAAGCATCTTTTAATTCATGGATGCAGTCACCATCTGTAGTGATTTGGGGGCCCAAGGAAATAAAGTCTCTCACTGTTTCCATTGTTTCCCCATCTATTTGCCATGAAGTGATGGGACCAGATGCCATGATCTTAGTATTTTGAATGTTAAGTTTTAAGCCAACTTTTTCACTCTCCCCTTTCACCTTCATCAAGAGGCTCTTTAGTTCCTCTTCACTTTCTGCCATAAGGATGGTGTCATCTGCATATCTGAGGTTATTGATATTTCTCCTGGCAATCTTGGTTCCAGCTTGTGCTTCATCTGGCCCAGTATGTCGCATGATGTACTCTGCATATAAGTTAAATAAGCAAGGTGACAATACACAGCCTTGACATACTCCTTTCCCAGTTTGGAACCAGTCTGTTGTTCCATGTTCGGTTCTAACTGTTGCTTCTTGATCTGCATACACATTTCTCAAGAGGCAGGTCAGGTGGTCTGGTATTCCCATCTCTTGAAGAATTTTCCACAGTTTGTTGTGATCCACACAGTCAAAGGCTTTAGTGTAGTCAATGAAGCAGAAGTAGATGTTTTTCTAGAATTCTCTTGCTTTCTCTTTGATCCAGCGGATGTTGGCAATTTGATCTCTGGTTCCTCTGCCTTTCCTAAATCCAGCTTGAACATCTGGAAGTTCTTGGTTCACATACTGTTGAATCCTTGCTTGGAGAATTTTGAGCATTACTTTGCTAGCGTGTGAGATGAGTGCAATTTTGCAGTAGTTTGAGCATTCTTTGGCATTGCCTTTCTTTGGGATTGGAATGAAAACTGACCTTTTTCAGTCCTGTGGCCACTGCTAAGTTTTTCAAGTTTACTGGCATATTGAGTGCAGCACTTTCACAGCATCATCTTTTAGGATTTGAAATAGGTCAGCTGGAATTCCATCACCTCCACTGGCTTTCTTTGTAGTGATGCTTCCTAAGGCCCACTTGACTTCACATTCTAGGATGTCTGGCTCTAAGTGATTGATCACATCATCGTGGTTATCTGGGTCATTAAGGTCTTTTTTGTATAGTTCTTCTCTGTATTCTTGCCATCTCTTCTTAATATCTTCTGCTTCTGTTAGGTCATACTATTTCTGTCCTTTATTGTGCCCATCTTTGCATGAAATGTTCCCTTGATATCTCTAATTTTTTTGAAGAGATCTCCAGTCTTTTCCATTCTACTGTTTCCTTCTATTTCTTTGCATTGTTCACTTATGAAGGCTTTCTTATCTCTCCTTGCTATTCTTTGGAACTCTGCATTCAGATGGATATATCTTTCCTTTTCTCCTTTGCCTTTTGCTTTTCTTCTTTACTCAGCTATTTGTAAGGCCTTCTCAGACAACCGTTTTGCCTTATTGCTTTTCTTTTCCTTGGGGATGGTTTTGATCACTGCCTCCTGTATAATGTTACAAACCTCCATCCATAGTTCTTCAGGCACTGTATCAGATCTAATGCCTTGAATCTATATTGTTACCTCCACTGTATAATTATAAGGGATTTGATTTAGGTCGTATCTGAATGGTCTAGTGGTTTTCCCTACTTTCTTCAATTTAAACCTGAATTTTGCAATAAAGAATCATGATCTGAGCTACAGTCAACTCCTGGTCTTGTTTTTGCTGAATGTATAGAGCTTCTCCATCTTTAGCTGCAAAGAATATAGTTAATCTGATTTCGGTATTGACCATTTGGTGATGTCCATGTGTAGAGTCATCTCTTGTGTTGTTGGGAGAGGGTGTCTGCTATGACCAGTGCGTTCTCTTGGAAAAACTCTGTTAGCCTTTGCCCTGCTTCATTTTGTCCTCCAAGGCCAAACTTGCCTGTTACTCCAAGTATCTCTTGATTTCCTATTTTTGCATTCCAGTCCCCTGTGATGAAAAGGAAATCTTTTTTGGGTGTTAGGTCTTATAGATCGTCATAGAACCATTGAAGTTCACCATCATCAGTTTTAGTGGTTAAGGCATAGACTTGGATTACTGTGATATTGAATGTTTGCCTTGGAAACGAACAGAGATCATTCTGTTGTTTTTGAGATTGCACCCAAGTACTGCATTTTGGACTCTTTTATACAGAACCATAAAAGACACTGAATGCCAAAGCAACGTTGAGAAAGAACAAAGCTGGAGGTATCATGCAAGCTGATTTCAAACTATATTACAAAACTATAGTTATCAAAGGGCTTCCCTGGTAGCTCAGCTGGTAAAGAATCTGTTTGCAATGCAGGAGTCTCAGGTTTGATTCCTGGGTCAGCAAGATCCCCTGGAGAAGGGATAGGCTACCCACTCCAGTATTCTTGGGCTTCCCTGGTGGCTCAGATGGTAAAGAATCTGCCTGCAATGCGAGAGACCTGGGTTCGAGCCCTAGGTTGGGACAATCCCCTGGAGGAGGGCATGGAAACCCACTCCAGTGCTATTGTCTGGAAAATCCCCATGGATGGAGGAGTCTTGCAGGATACAGTCCATGGGGTCTCAAAGATTTGGATACGACTGAGCAACTAAGCACAGCACACATAGTGATCAATACAGTATGGTATAAAAACAGACACATGAATCAATGAAATAGAGTAGAGAGCACAGAAGTAAGCCCATGCATATATAGTCAATTCATTTATGACAAGATGCCAACAGTATACAATAAGGAAAGGGTAATCTCTTCCATAATAATGTTGGAAAACATGGTCAGTTGCATGTAAAAGAGTGAAACTAGACCACTATCTTATACCATACACAAATATTGACTCAACATGGATTAAAGACTTTAATGTAAGACCAGATGTAGGCTCCTAGAAGAAAACATAGGTGGTAATCTCCTTCAAATCCATCTTGGCAATGAGTTTTTGGATTTGACACCAAAAGCAATGAATGTAAAAATAAACAAGTGGGACTATAGCCAACTAAAAAGCTTCTACACAGCAAAATAAACCATCAACAAAATGAAAGAGCAGCTCATGGAATGGGAGAAAATACTTTCAAGTCATATATCTGATAAGGGGTTAAAATCCAAAATAGATAAAGAACTCACACACACAAAATGAGCTCATAGATAGAATAGATTGGTGGTTGCCAAAGGCAGGAAGTAGGGGGATGGGCAAAATAAGTGAAGGGGGTCAAAAGGTACAAACTTCCAGTTATGAAGAAACAAGTCATAGGGATGTAATGTACAGCATGGTGACTATAATTATTAATAATAATACTATATTACATGTCTGAAAGTTGCTGAGTGTGTACATCTTAAAAGTTCTTATTATAAGAAAAATACAGTTGCATGTTGAAGGAGCAGGTATTGAAGCCATGGGCACATTCTTCAGGAGTGCGTGTAGAAGGTGGCAGAGGAGAGAGCCTGGGAAGGAAGCAAGCAGTGCTCGGGCACAGAGGGGAGCCAGAGGGACGTTGGCAAGAGCACCACCCCACAAGGGGGTGCAGTCAGGAAAGCTTCCCGGAAGCCAGCGGGGAAGAGGCTGAAGAGGGACGTGGACTGGTAGCTTGAGGGCTGCTGATAACCACCCCAGGGCCTGACCACAGTGGGGGGACATGGGGGAGGTCAAGGAATGGATGCCACCCTTCCAAGGAAGGGGTGCACAGAGCAGGATGCAGGAAAGTTTCTGACACTGTCACCCTGCACACAGCAGCCATGGAAGAAGTCTATTGAACTGAAATGCTTGAAGGCAGAGAAACAGATTGGCCTGTGAAGGAAGGTTAGCAGCCAGGGAGTTTTCTTGAATGAAGGGCTCCTCCAGCATGAGCCCCACCATTGAAAGCTTCCAGATAATCCTGGAATTTCCCCGGGTCTCCCCTTCAGTTTACATTCTCATCAGCACCTTGGCAGTGCAGCAGGCCTCCATTGGTGGCCATCGTAGCTGTCCTGATTGGGGTGGAGGCATGAGTGGTGTGTAGCCCCCAGGCCTGAAGCACCCTGCTTGTGCCCAGAGCCCCCAAAGCCTCCATGAAGCAGCACCCTTGGTGTCATCCTCCAAGAAGATGGTTATGTGCTGTCTAGATGCCAGGCTACCCTCCCCCTCTCCCCATGTTCCCTCTCTGTTCTCCCCAAGCTCACCTTTCCTCTTTTGAAAAAAGCTGAATTTCTTGCCATATGCAGTGGGGACCTGGAAGGCTCCCAGAAGCGTCTGAGCTCTAATCCTGCCCCCAAGGACACCACGGGGCCCAGGACCACACTGACCGCTAAGTCTTCAGCTCCCATGTGTTATGCTGAAGGCAGGAGTGCCTGAAGTTCTCAGCTTCCCAGATCCCCAGCAGGACCGTCAGCATTAGACCTGGGTGCTTTGGCAGGTGTCTGCAGTGTACCTGCCCCAGGTGTCCCGGCCTAAGCACTCCCTACCGTCCCGCCCATCCTGAGAGTGCCTGCTTATCTGGCTTTTCCTGATCTGCTGCTTTTTCTCAGCTTGTCCTGCTGGTTGCAGGAGCTTCTGCTGGTCTCTGCACGCTGCTTGTTGGCTCATGAACCCACTGTCCTCTTGCCTAGAGCTTGAGCAGGGAGTGTTATGCCATTTCTCCTGTTCTTCTTCCTCTGGGGTTTATTAACTCTCTCCCTTCCCTGGTGTCTCAAAGTCTCATTGCTAGGAAACAAGAGGGTCTGTGCAGGACTAGAGGAAGGACAATGGTGCTGGGATTCTGCGTGTTAGAGGATGCAGGGTGGGACGGGTGTCAGACTGGCTTTTGTTGGGAAGTCAGAGCACCTCTGCTCATCATCTCGGGGTGGGGGCTGGTCGGAGCTCAAGCTGCTTTTCTAAAGATTGTGGTAATTCAGGAGGAGAAGCTGCAGTGGGGAGCAGGGGCCAAGGCATCCATACCCTACACTTGACCTGTCCCTTGTCTCCTCCTTTATCTGTAAGTTCTGGCCCCTCTGCTTTTGAGCAAATGCCCAGTGTGCCCAGGGCCTAGGGGTCCTGGCAAATGCTGGGAAGAAGCCAGGCCCTGACCTGCTTCGAAAGACCGGTTGGCAGGGGCAGCAGCACCTTCTTTGAATGAGCATGTTGGGGGGCTGCTTCTTGGGACACCGTGTTGACAGTCCACCACAGCCCCACACTGACTGCTGCCCCCACCGCCAGTCTTGACGTCTCCAGCCACACATCTGGGGGCCCAGAGACAACCCAGTTTGGCTTGTCCCAGAGGAAGTGGCCCCAAACCTGCATGCCCACAGGCCTCTCTGTAGGGGTCACCCATCTCTCCCACCAGGCACCCCGCCTTTGAGACACCTTCACTGCTGGACCCTCTGTGAGACAGTGGCTTGAGTCTGACAACCCTGATGAGTGCAAATCTCACGGGCTCCCTGTTTTCCTCTGTGTCACTTGGCCAGGGCTGCCATAGCAGACTCTGCCCGAACAGCAGAAATGGGCTCCTAGGCTCCAGAACTGTGAGATAATAAAGAAGGACAGAGGGACAGCCATGTGAGAACTCAGAGAGAAGATGGCCATCTACACTCCGGGAGAGAGGCCTGGAGAGTAACCAACCCTACTGACATTTCGCTTTTGGACTTTAGCCTCCAAAACTGTGACAAAATAAATTTCTGTTGTTTAAGCCACCCGGTCTGTATTAATTGTAGTATCAGCTGTGGCAAATGGATACAGTGAGTGATGCCATGTGGCCCACACGCTGGGCTTGTGTGCCCCTCTTCTTGTGCACCAGTTTTGCCTTTCAAGGGAGAAAACTTGAACCCTGACTGATATTTCTCAGAACTTAGGTGAGAGGGCATTATCATTAACTGGCACTCACTAGCTCACCCTTCTCCTTTTGGGGGCCAGACCCGGGTTGTACCCCCAGGGTGTACAGATGAGCATGGCCGCCCCAGTAGTAGGGGCTGAGGAGCAGGGCCCCCTGGACTGCGCAGCGTCCTTCAGTTACGATGAGACTTGAGGGTGTGTGGCCAGCTGTCTGGATGATATTGGCAGGAAGCCCAGGAGCCCATGGGCTCTGCCTAGCAGCAGCTCAGGACCCTGCGTCAGGAGAGACCAGAGCTATCTGCCCCAGGGATCCCCTCAGTGCTCCTGCCACCTGCTCCCCACAGTCACCCCAGGCAGGAAGTCCCTTTCCTGGGGACAGACCAGCTGTCACAGCTGCACCCACAGCTCCTGCTCTCCCTGTTCAAGTGCAGAGTGCCTCGCACACTCTGCAGAGTGTGGTGCAGAGTACTCTCACACAGGACTCCCCCAACCCAGGGTTGCATGCAAGACTAACCTCTTCCACGGCCCCAAGAGGACACCCCCACACCCACATTTCTTAGTAAACAGAGTTGCGTACCTGGCTGTCGCTTCATTTGGCCACACGTGCTGACCCCTTCACCACAGCAAGGCTGTGATCCATGAAGGGGAACTTAAATTTACAATATTTAAAAATCATGCTTCAACTTTAATGCTGTGACTTTTAATATGGGTACTTTCTGATAGTCTTTTCATAGATTACAGCCTTGCCATGGTAAAGGGGCTTGCATAACTCAACGAAGCCACAAGCTATGCAGTGCAGGGTCACGCAAAACAGACAGGTCATAGTGAAGAGTTCTGACAAACTGTCGTCCACTGGAGGAGAGAATAGCAACCCACTGCAGTATTCTTGCCTGGAGAACCCCATGGACAGTGTGCACAGGCAAAAAGATACGATATTGGAAGATGAGCCCCCCAGGTCGGAAGGTGTCCGGTATGAGCAGAGGGCAATTACTAATAGCTCCAGTAAGAAAGAAGCAGCCGGGCCAAAGTGGGAACAACACTTAGCTGGGGATGTGTCTGGTGGTAGAAGTAAATTTCGATGCTGTAAAGAACAATACTGCATAGGAACCTAGAATGTTAGGTACGTGCACCAAGATAAATTGAATGTGGTCAAGCAGGAGGTGGCAAGAGTGAACATTGACATTTTAGGAATCAGTGAACTAAAATGGACTGGAATGGGTGAATTTAACTCAGATGACCATTATATCTACTACTGTGAACAAGAATCCCTTAGAAGAGATGGAGCAGCCCTCATAGTCAAAAAGAGTCCAAAATGCAGTACTTGGGTGCAATCTCAAAAACAACAGAATGATCTCAATTCATTTCTGAGGCAAACCATTCGATATCACAGTAATCCAAGTCTGTGTCCCAACCACTGATACTGAAAAAGCTGAAGTTGACCAGTTCTATAAAGACCTACAATACTTTCTAGAACTAACACCAAAAAGAGATGTCCTCTTTATCATAGGGAACTGGAATGCAAAAGTAGGAAGTCAAGAGATCCCTGGAAAACAGGCAACTTTGACCTTGGAGTACAGAATGAAACAGGGCAAAGGCCAACAGAGTTTTGCCAAGAGAACATACTGGTCATAGCAAACACCATTTCCCAACAATCCAAGAGACAACTCTACACATGGACATCATCAGATGGCCAATACCAAAATCAGATTGATTATGCTATTTGCAGCCAAAGATGGAAAAGCTCTAAACAGTCAGCAAAAACAAGACCAGGATCTGACTGTGGCTCAGATCATGAGTTCCTTATTGCAAAATTCAGACTTAAATTGAAGAAAGTAGGGAAAACCACTAGACCATTGAGGTATGACCTAAGTCAAATCCCTTATGATTATACACACAAATAGATTCAAGGGATTAGATCTAGTAGACAGAATGCCTGAAGAACCATGGATGGAGGTTTGGAACATTGTACAGGACGGGGTGACCAAAACATCCCAAAGAAAAAGACATACAAGAAGGCAAAGTGGTTGTCTGAGGAGGCTTTACAAATAGCTGAGGAAAGAAGAAAAGCAAAAGACAAGACAGGGAAAGATATACCCAACTAAATGCAGAGTTCCAGAGAATAGCAAGGAGAGATAAGATGGCCTTGTTAAATGAACAATGCAAAGAAAGAGAGGAAAACAACAGAATGGGAAAAACTAGAGATTTCTTCAATAAAATTGGCAATATCAAGGGATCACTTTATGCAAGGATGGACATGATAAAGGACAGAAAGAATAAAGACCTAACAGAAGCAGAGAACAGTACATGAACTGAGAACTTGCAGATGTACACCCTGGATTTCAAAGAGGCAGAGGACGCGGAGATCAAATAGCCAACCTTCCCTGGATCATGGAGAAAGCAAGGGAGTTTCAGAAAAACATCTACTACTGATTTCATTAACTATGCTGAAGACTTTGATAGTGTGGATCACAAAAAACTGTTCAAAATTCTTAAAGAGATAGGAGTACCAGACCACCTTACCTGTCTCCTGAGGAACATATATGCAGGTCAAGAAGCAAAAATTAGAACTGGAAATGGAACAATGGACTGGTTCAAAATTGGGAAAGGATGGAGAAGGAAATGGCAACCCACTCCAGTATTCTTGTCTAGGAAATCCCATGGACAGAGGAGTCTGGCAGGCTACAGTCCACGGGGTCTCAAAAGAGTTGGACATGACTTAGCCACTAAACAACAACAACCATCCATCCATAGTCCCACCTGTTAGAGGTAATTTGTGTTACTCTTTTCAAGTGATGCTAAATAACCTGTTTGTTAACATGTGAATTCAAAGCACTAACTGATTTGCTCTTGGAGAATCTGAAGCTTCCAGTCTGAGGAATTCTCAGGTTTCTCAAGGAAGAGGCAGGATACATGAATCTGGAATGACAACAGCCAAGTCAAGAGGTCCCCTAAGGGCCAAGGTCAGAGAGGTCAGAACCACGAGAGGATGATCCTTGAGCAGACACCCAGGATGGAGACAGAGCCAAAGGGTAGACACCACCCGTCCCCCAGCTGTGGCCACTGCAGGAAGGTTCCTGAGAGTCACAGGTCCACTAGCCTCCTCTCCGTCCAAGTGACTGCTCTTTTACTCCTTTCTGTGAGAACAGTCTTAAATGGAGTCTCTGTTTCATAAATGATGGAACTCTGTAAAAACCAAACAAACAGACAAAATTGGGAAAAGAGTATGACAAGGCTGTATATTGTCACCCGCTTATTCTTAACTTTTTTGCAGACTACATCATGCAAAATTCTGGGCTGGGTGAATCACAAGCTGGAAACAAGATTTCCAGGAGAAATATCAACAACCTCAGATAAGCAGATAATACCATGCCAATGACAGAAAGTGAAGAGGAACTAAAGAGGGTGAATAGATGAGGGTGAAAGAAAAGAGTGAAAAAGCTGGCATGAAACCCAACATTAAAAAAACTAAGATGGCATATAGATGTGGAAAAAGGGGAAGCAGTGACAGATTTTATTTTCCTGGGCTCCAAAATCATGTGGATGGCGATTGCAGCCATGAAATTCAACAATGCTTGCTCTATGCAAGGAAAACTGTGACAAACCTAGACAGAGGATTAAAGAGCACAGACATCACTTTGCCCATAAAAGTCCGTATAGACAAACTTATGGTTTTTCCAGTAGTCATGTACACATGTAAAAGTTGAATCATAAAGAAGGTTGAGAGCTGAAGAATTGATGCTTTCAAATTATGGTGCTGGAGAAGACTCTTGAGAGTCCCTTGGACTGCAAGGAGATCAAACCAGCAATCCAAAAGGAAATGAACCCTGAATATTCATTGGAAGGACTGAGGCTGAAGTTGAAGCTCCCATACTTTGGCCACCTGATGCAAATAGCTGACCCATTAGAAAAGACCCTGATTCTGGGAAAGATAGAAAGCAGGAGAAGGGGATGACAGAGGATGAGATGGTTGGATGGCATCACTGACTCTATGGACATGAGTTAAGCAAGCTCTGGGAGTTGGTGATGGACAGGGAAGCCTGGTGAGCTACAGTCCATGGGGACACTACTGACAGACTGAACTGAACTGAACTGATACAAATTTTAGGATTTTTTTCTATTTCTGTGAAAAATGGCAACAGAATTTTGATGGGGATTCCATTGAATCAGTACATTGCATCATAGATACATGCCAAGTACTTAGGAGTTGAGAGTGAAGGAGCACAACACACCTATGACTTCTGCTGTTAGTAAAACAAGCTCACCTCCCTCTTCTAGACTGTCCTCCAGTCCCACCTCCACATAAATCATCTCAATTCATCCTCAAGGCTGGGATCCCAAACCTCCTTGGAGACCCCAGTGCATGGCGTAGGAAAGGGGTCCTGAGCCCTATGCCCTTTGGATGCTGGCTTAGTCTCCAGCTAGGTCCTGCCTTCATTTTACATTAGTGTATATAAATGCATACTAGTGTGGAGGATCATGCTTTTAGCTGAAAAAAATTTTCTAAAAAGTTAAAGACAAGGCTGAATATTGGGTTTATGCAAGGGGAACTGGAGCCAGAGGCTCAAGGAGAAGGTTATCCTGAACCTTTTCCTCTGCTTGTGAAGGGACAGGAAGACAGCATCAGAGGTGACCGGACCCAGGAAAGATCTCAGACCTGAGCTGGACTGGAATTTGGCCTAAAGAGGGGTCTCTCAGAGAAACAGACACTGCAGTAGTCTAGATGACTGCAGCCTGAGTTTCCCATCAGTGGAATCCCTGGACTGCACAAAGGGTCTTGTGGGTGAGTGCTGTGCCAGCCACTCGGGACACTGTGGTCCTCGCCCTGGTATCTGGGGTTACCTGCTGTGATTCGTAGCCAGGCCTACAACCCTCCTGGGCCTGGAGAAGTGCTGGGAAGAGCAGCCTGAGGACAGGAGGGCACTAGATAGTGCCTCTCTGAACCCAGATTTCTCCTCTTCAGAGGCAGGGATTGGAGAAGATGCAGGCGGAGGACCCATCTCACTCTCAAATCCATGAGGTCCAAAGAGACTCTGGCTCCCGGGAGTCTGGTGAGGCTTCAGGGCCACCCGATACCGGCTCCAATCACCCTCTTTGTGATCAAGAGATGTGCCCACATCAAGGCCCCTCCTTCTGCTCACGCTCTTAAGAAATCCCCAAGAAACAGGGCTGCTAGGGCTCGGGGTACTAGGTCTAGGTCTATCCCTGCCTGACCCTTGGGCTTCCTTCCCACCTAAGATAGTTGACTGAGGTGCTGCTGTCTCCCACCCTCCTCGCACCCCTATCCTGTCCTCAGATGCGTGAAGGTGTTAGCCGCTCAGTCGTGCCTGACTCTTTGCGACCTTATGCTCCTGCAAAATGTTGCAGCGGGCATGATCTGTCCCTGTCTGTTTCCAGAAGGCACCTCCCACCGGTATTCCCAGAAGGGGCTGGGGTCCCCCGCGCAGGCGCGAAGTGGCGCCACCAGGGGGCGCTGCCTCCTTGAAATGGCGCTTATTTTTCCCGGATTTGTGGCAACCCTCAGGAAAGGTTGACCATAAAGAAGGCTGAGCGCCGATGCATTGATGCTTTGAAGCGTGTGTTGGAGAAGACTCTTGAGAGTCCCTTGGACTGCAAGGCGATCAAACTGGAAATCCTAAAGGAAATCAACCCTGAATATTCATTGGAAGGACTGATGCTGAAGCTGAACTCCAATACTTTGGCCATTTGATGCGAGGAGCCGACTCACTGGAAAAGACCCTGATGCTGGGAAAGACTGAAGGCAGGAGAAAGGGATGACAGAGGATGAGATGGTTGGATGGCATCACCGACTCGATGAACATTAGTTTGAGTAAGCTCCGGGAGTTGGTGATGGACAGGGAAGCCTAGTGTGCTACAGTCCACTGGGTGGCAAAGAGTCAGACACAACTGACAGACTGAACTGATACAAATTTTAGGATTCTTTTTCTATGTCTGTGAAAAATGGCATCAGAATTTTGATAGGAATTGCATTGAATCTGTAGATTGCATGATAGATACAAGCCAAGTACTTAGGAGTTGAGAATGAAGGAGCACAACACATCTATGACTTCTACTGTTAGCAACACAAGTTCCTCTCCCTCTTCTAGACTGTCCTCCACTCCCACCTCCACATAAATCATCTCAGTTCATTATCAAGGCTGGGATCCCAAACCTCCTTGGAAACCCCAGGGAATAGCGTTGAAAAGGGGTCCTGAAACCTATGCCCTCTGGACGCTGGCTTAGTCTCCAGCTAGGCCCTGCCTTCATTTTACATTAGTGTATATAACTGCATACTAGTGTGGAGGATCATGCTTTCAGCTGGAAAGAATTTCTAAAAAGTCAAAGACAAGGCTGAATACTGGGTTTGTGCAAGGGAACTGGAGCCAGAGGCTCAAGGAGAAGGTTATCCTGAACCTTTTCCACTGCTTGTGAGGGGCACAGGAAGACAGCATCAGAGGTGACCGGACCCAGGAAAGATCTCAGATCTGAGCTGGACTGGAATTTGGCCTAAAGAGGGGTCTCTCAGAGAAACAGACACAGCTGTAGTCTAGATGACTGCAGCCTGAGTTCCCCGTCAGTGGAATCCCTGGACTGCACAAAGGGTCTTGTGGGTGAGCGCTGTGCCAGCCACTCGGGACACTGTGGTCCTCGCCCTGGTATCTGGTGTTACCTGCTGTGATTCATAGCCAGGCCTACAACCCTCCTGGGCCTGGAGAAGTGCTGGGAAGAGCAGCCTGAGGACAGGAGGGCACTAGATAGTGCCTCTCTGAACCCAGATTTCTCCTCTTCAGAGGCAGGGATTGGAGAAGATGAAGGCGGAGGACCCATCTCACCCTCAAATCCATGAGGTCCAAAGAGACCCTGGCTCCCAGGAGTCTGGTGAGGCTTCAGGGCCACCAGATACCGGCTCCAATCACCCTGTGATCAGGAGATGTGCCCACATCAAGGCCCCTCCTTCTGCTCACGCTCTTAAGAAATCCCCAAGAAACAGGGCTGCTAGGGCTCGGGGTACTAGGTCCATGTCCCTGCCTGCCCCTTGGGCTTCCCTCCCACCTAAGCTAGATGACTGAGGTGCTGCTGTCTCCCACCCTCCTCGCACCCCTATCCTGTCCTCAGATGCGTGAAGGTGTTAGCCGCTCAGTCGTGCCTGACTCTTTGCGACCTTATGCGTCTGATTAATGCTGCATTGGGCCGGGTCTCTGTTCCCTGTCTGCACTCAGAAGGCACCTCCCTCCGGATTTCCCAGGGGGAGCCGGGGTCCTCCGCGTGGGCTCCCAGTGCCGCCACCAGGGGGCGCTGCCTCCTTGAAATCGCGCTTATTTTTCCCAGATTTGGAGCAACCCTGATGAAAAAAAGAAAGTGAAGTCGCTCAGTTGTGTCCGACTCTTTGTGACCCCATGGACTGTAGTGTAGCCTAGCAGGCTCCTCTGTTCATGAAATTTTCCAGGAAAGAGTACTGCATTGGGTTGCCATTTCCTTCTCCAGGGGATCTTCCTGACTCAGGAATCAAACCCTGTCTCCCACATTGCAGGGAGACGCTTTACCATCTGAGCCACCAGGGAAGCCCAAGTCTGAAGAAAGGTTGACAATAAGGTCCAATTTGCGAGCTAGACCATAAAGAAAGCTGAGCGCGGAGGCCCTGATGCTTTTGAACTGTGGTGGTGGAGAGGACTCTTGAGAGTCCCTTGGACTGCAAGGAGATCAAACCAGCAATCCTAAGGGAAATCAACCCTGAATATTCTTTGGAAGAACTGAGGCTGAAGCTGAAGCTCCCATACTTCGGCCACCTGATGCGAAGAGCCAACTGACTGGAAAAGATCCTGATACTGGGAAAGATTGAAGGCAGGACGAGAAGGGGTTGACAGAGGATGAGATGGTTGGATGGCATCACCAACTCGATGGACATGAGTTAAGCAAGCTCTGGGAGTTGGTGATGGACAGGGAAGCCTGGTGTGCTGCAGTCCATGGGGTTTCAGAGTTGGACACAACTGAGCGACTGAACTGAGCTGAACTGATACAAATTTTAGGATTTTTTTTCTATTTTTGTGAAAACTATCAGAATTTTTTTTGAAATTGCATTGAATCTGTAGATTGCATGATAGATATGTCAGGGGAGCTCAGTTCTGTCTCATCTCAACAAAAATTTGAAGCGACGGACATTAAAGCCCTCAGCGTGTCACAGCTCACAGACAGACCGTGTTATAGTTTTCGGGTCTCAAACACACTGTGTTATAGCTCTTAGATCAGTGTTACAGCTTCGTGTTACAGCTCAATTTTATTTAAAAAATAGCAGGAAAATACATCCTCGAGGCGTGAGGACATGCCGACCCAAAGACGCAAAGAGAAGAGAGAGAGAAAGAGAGAGTGAGCGCGGGAAAGAGAGAGATCCCCGGCCCTTTGGCTCCTCTTTTTATGTTTTTTACTCCCCCCTGAGCCTGCCCTATGTAAATTGGGCTAGCCAGGAATGCTGTTTGTTCCACCTGAGGTCCTCACTCTGTCCTGGACCTTCCGTTGTTCTATTTTCTTGGGATTTTCCCTTGTCTTTTAGCCACTGCCATTCTGGGTTCCTATTTCCTATTCTAACTACCTAACAGATACATGACAGGTACTTAGGAGTTGAGAGTGAAGGAGCACAACACACCTATGACTTCTGCTATTAGTAATACTAGTTCAACTCCCTCTTCTAGACTGTCCTCCACTCCCACCTCCACATAAATCACCTCAGTTCATCCTCAAAGCCAGGATCCCAGCCCTCATTGGAGACCCCAGGGGATGGTATTGGAAAGGGGTCCAGAGGCCCATGCCCTTTGGATGCTGGCTTAGTCTCCAGCTAGGTCCTGCCTTCATTTTACATTAGTGTATGTAAATGCATACTAGTGTGGAGGATCATGCTTTTAGCTGAAAAAATTTTCTAAAAAGTCAAAGACAAGGCTGAATACTGGGCTTGTGCAAGGGGAACTGGAGCCAGAGGCCCAAGGAGAAGGTTATCCTGAACCTTTTCCACTGCTTGTGAGGGGCACAGGAAGACAGCATCAGAAGTGACCGGGCCCAGGAAAGATCTCAGACTTGAGCTGGATTGGAATTTGGCCTAAAGAGAGGTTTCTCAGTGAAACAGACACAGCTGTAGTCTAGATGACTGCAGCCTGAGTTCCCCGTCAGTGGAATCCCTGGACTGCACAAAGGGTCTTGTGGGTGAGCGCTGTGCCAGCCACTCGGGACACTGTGGTCCTCGCCCTGGTATCTGGTGTTACCTGCTGTGATTCATAGCCAGGCCTACGACCCTCCTGTGCCCGGATAAGTGCTGGGAACCCATTCTGGCTCACGCTCTCTGTTCCCTGTCTGCACTCAGAAGGCACCTCCCTCCGGATTTCCCAGGGGGAGCCGGGGTCCTCCGCGTGGGCTCCCAGTGCCGCCACCAGGGGGCGCTGCCTCCTCGAAATTGCGCTTATTTTTCCCAGATTTGGAGCAACCCTGATGAAAAAAAGAAAGTGAAGTCGCTCAGTCGTGTCCGACTCTTTTCGACCCATGACCGAATGGACTGTAGCGTAGCCTAACAGGCTCCTCTGTCCATGAAATTTTCCAGGAAGAGTACTGCATTGGGTTGCCATTTCCTTCTCCAGGGGATCTTCCCGACCAAGGAATCAAACCCTGATCTCCCACATTGCAGGGAGACGCTTTACTGTCTGAGCCACCAGGGAAGCCCAACCCTGATGAAGGGTTGACCATAGGTCCAATTTTCGAGTTGGACCATAAAGAAAGCTGAGCGCGGAAGCATTGATGGTTTTGAACTGTGGTGGTGGAGAAGACTCTCGAGAGTCCCTTGGACTGCAAAGAGATCAAACCAGTCAATCCTGAAGTAAATCAGTCCTGAATATTCATTGGAAGGACTGAGGCTGAAGCTGAAGATCCAATCCTTTGGCCACCTGATGAGAAGAGCTGACTCTTTTGGAAAAAACCCTGATTCTGGGAAAGATTGAAGGCAGGAGGAGAAGGGGTCGACAGAGGATGAGATGTTTGAATGGCATCACCAACTCGATGGACATGAGTTTAAGCAAGCTTGGGGAGTTGGTGATGGACAGGGAAGCCTGGCGTGCTGCAGTCCATGGGGTTGCAAAGAGTCGGACACGACTGAGCGACTGAACTGAACTATACTGATGAAAGTCCTGTGGAGTTTTGCCGAGTCAGACATGACTTAGCGACTGAACAACAACAAAAGCACAAAGCAAGAGATATCACAGCAATGGCCAGGTTTCCAAAGTTCTGGTCTTATTCTGAACCCCAAAGTACATTAAAGAGGCTGATGTTTGGGAAGTTCTGTCTATAGGAATTTGATTCTGACATCTGCCCAAGTCCCCACTTCTATGTGACCACATGTGGGACTGTGATGTCCAGCGTGCAGGTTTGTGGCCTTTTTTAGCTCATATGGTGGCCAACTTAGTTCCCAAGATCCGGGTAGGGACAGCAAAGAATGAATAGGAGAGAAGGGGGCCTTGGAATCAGCAAACTCCTTCCCCAGTGAGAAGCTGTGTATCCATGAGCAATTCACCCAGCCTCTCTGAGGCTGTTCTGTGACCACAGAGATAAGGATGCCTCCTGCAGGATCCTTGGGACCATCAGAGGCAGTAAGGCAGCTCCAAGCCCGCTGCTGGACAGCTGGACTGTCTCACTCCCCAACTCCACTGGTACAGTTATGCCTTCTGAAACCTCTCTTCAACTGAGAAAACAAATACATAAAGCAAACAAGCCAGGTACCATTCCACATCCACTAGAATAGCTCTAATCTTTTTGATGGAAAAAAAGCAAGTGTTGGTGAGTATGTATGGAAGATGGAACCCTTTTATACTGCTGGTGAGAATGTCATGTACAGTGGGGAGGCTTCCCTGGTGGTCCAGTGGTTGAGAATCCACCTGCCTTCCAATGCAGGGGACATGGGTTTGATCCCTGGTCAGGAAACCAAGATCTCTCATGCTGTGGGGCAATTAAACTCATGCTGCAACTAGAGAAGCCCCCCCATTGCAATGAAGACCCAGTACTGCAAAAAAAAAAAAAAAGAGAGAGAGAGAGGATGTATAGTGGGGCAGCCACTGAGGAAAAATTCAGTCATTCCTTAAAAAGTTAAACGTAGAATTGCCATTCCACTCCTCAGTATGTGCCCAAGAGAACTGAAAATACACATTCAAGCAAAATCTAGCCCCTGAATGCTCATGCTTTGCAGCAGCCAAAAAGTAGAAACAACCTAAATGCCTATCTGCCAATGAATGGATTAAAAAATTGTGACATATCCACACAATGGAATATTATTCAGCCATAAAAGAAATGAAGTACTGACACAGGCTACAATATAGAAGAATCTTGAAAACATTAAGTTCCATGAAAGAAATCAGTCACAAAAGGTCATTTATTGTAAAGTTCATTTATGAAACGTCCAGAAAAGGCAAATTCCTGGAGATGAAAGCAGATGAGTGGTTACCAGAGGTGAAGGAGTGTGTTCGTGTGCTTAGTCCCTCAGTCGTGTCCAACTCTTTTCAACCCGATGGACTGTAGCCCACCAGGCTTCTCGGTCCATGGGGATTCTCCAGGCAAGAATACTGGAGTGGGTTGCCATGCCCTCCTCCAGGGGATCCTCCCAACCTAGGGATCGAACCCAGGTCTCCCGCATTGCAGGCAGATTTTTTATCATCTCAGCCACTAAGGAAGCCCATAAATACTGGAATGGGTAGACTATCCCCTCTCCAGGGGATCTTCCCAACCCAGGAATCAAACCAGAGGGTAACAGCAAATGACTGCTTAATGGAGGGGGGGAATCCTTTTGGGGTGATTAAGCAGTTTTGAAACTAAACAACAATACTGGTTGCGCAATACCGTGAAGGCACTAAATGACACCAAATTGTTCCCTTTAACATAATTAATTTTACATTAGGTGGATTTTGTCTCAATAAAATAAATAAGTATATCAAGCCAGCCTCATGTGCCTGGAGTAATGGGAGCCCAGCCATCCCCTGGGACACCAGCCCACAGTCTGATATTCTGGGGCAAACGGCCCCCCCAGCCCCACTTGCAGGCACCCCTCCAAGCCCTGCTGGAACCTTCCTTTCCACATCGCCTGCCGTCACCCAGGCGCTCCACCTTCCTTCAGCTTCATGTCTCTCATCTCTTGCTTCATCAACCTTGGTATGATGGACTCCTTGCTATGGAGCCCAGTTCCAAAACTTAGAACCCTATTCCAGTGACCTAGCAGCAACCTTTGGGCCTGTTCTTCCTCCTCGTTCACCAGCCTTGACCTGACCTCTAAGATAGCAGCTGTCAGGCAGTCCTGCCCTCAGACTGAGCTTGGAGTTCCTCCTTGTACCTAAGGCTGATTTTGCTCCTTTGGGAAACTTCTCCTGGCTCTCCAATCCTAGCCTCTAAAGCAGACCTTTGGCCTTTAACACACTCAATTCAATTTAGTCCTTCAGTCGTGTCTGACTCATTGCAACCCCATGGACTGCAGCACACCAGGCTTCCCTGTCCATCACAAACTCCCAGAGCTTGCTCAAACTCATGTCCATCAAGTCAGTGATGTTATCTCATCCTCTGTCATCCCCCTTTCCTCCTGCCTTCAGTCTTTCCCAGATGGGTGTCTTTTCTAATGAGTCAGTTCTTCGTATCAGGTGGCCAAAGGATTGGAGCTTCAGCTTCAGCATCAGGCCTTCCAACGAATATTCAGGACTGATTTTCTTTAGGATTGACTGGTCTGATCTCCTTGCAGTCCAAGGGACTCTCAAGAGTCTTCTCCATCATCACGGTTCAAAAGCATCAATTCTTTGGTGCTCAGCCTTCTTTGTGGTCCAACTCTCACATCCATACATGACTACTAGGAAAACCATAGCTTTGCCTGGGTGGCCCTTTGTTGGCAAAATAATGTCTCTGCTTTTTAATATGCTGTCTAGGTTTGTCATAGCTTTTCTTCAAGGAGCAAGTGTCTTTTAATTTCATGGCTGCAGCCACCATCTGCAGTGATTTTGGAGCCCAAGGAAATAAAGTCCATCACTGTTTCCATTGTTCCCCCATCTATTTGCCATGAAGTGATGGGACCGGATGCCATGATCTTAGTTTTGTGAATGTTGAGTTTTAAGCCAGTTTTTTCACTCTCCTCTTTCACCTTCATCAAGAGGCTCTTTAGTTCTTCTTTGCTTTCTGCCGTAAGGGTGGTGTCATATACATATATGAGGTTATTGATATTTCTCCTGGCAATCTTGATTCCAGTCTGTCATTTCACATAATGTACTCTACATATATGTTAAATAAGCAGGGTGAAAATATTCAGCCTTTCCCAGTTTGGAACCAGTCTGTTGTTCCTTGTTCAGTTCTAACTGTTGCTTCTTGACCTACATACAGATTTCTCAGGAGGCAGGTAAGGTTGTCTGGTATTCCTATCTCTTTAAGAATTTTCCAGTTTGTTGTGATCCACACAGTCAAAGGCTTTAGTGTAGTCAATGAAGCAGAAGTAGAATTTTTTCTGGAATTCTTTTGCTTTTTCTATGGTCCAATGGATGTTGGTAATTTGATTTCTGATTCCTATGACTTTTCTAAATCCAACTTGAACATCTGGGAGTTCTTGGTTCACATACTGTTGAAGACTAGCTTGGAGAATTTTAAGCATTACTTTACTAGCGTGTGAGATGAGTGCAATTGTGTGGTAGTTTGAGCATTCTTTGGCATTGCCTTTCTTTGGGGTTGGAATGAAAACTGACCTTTTTCAGTCCTGTGGCCACTGCTGAGTTTTCCAAATTTGCTAGCGTATTGAATGCAGAACTTAAACTGCACTCCAGCATCATCTTTTAGGATTTGAAATAGTTCAACTGGAATTCCATCACCTCCACTAGCTTTCTTTGTAGTGATGCTTCCTAAGGCCCGCTTGACTTCACATTCCAGGCTGTCTGGCTCTAGGTGATTGATAACACCACCGTGGTTATCTGGGTCATTAAGGTCTTTTTTGTATAGTTCTTCTGTGTAGTCTTGACTCTTCTTAATATCTTCTGCTTCTGTTAGGTCCTTACTGTTTCTGTCCTTTATTGTGCCCATGTTTGCATGAAATGTTCCCTTGGTGTCTCTAATTTTCTTCAAGAGGTCTCTAGACTTTCCCATTCTACTGTTTTCCTCTGTTTCTTTCAATTGATCACTGAGGAAGGCTTTCTTATCTCTCCTTGCTATTCTTTGGAACTCTGCATTCAGATGGATATGTCTTTTCTTTTCTCCTTTGCCTTTTGCTTCTCTTCTTTTCTCAGCTATTTGTAAGGCCCCCTCAGACAACCGTTTTGCCTTATTGCTTTTCTTTTCCTTGGGGATGGTTTTGATCACCACCTCCTGTACAATGTTATAAACCTCCATCCATAGTTCTTCAGGCACTGTATCAGATCTAATCCCTTGAATCTATTTGTCACTTCCACTGTATAATCTGTAAGGGATTTAATTTAAGTCATATCTGAATGGTCTAGTGGTTTTTCCTACTTTCTTTAATTTAAGTCTGAATTATGCAATAAGGAGCTCATGATCAGAGCCACAGTCAGATCCTGGTCTTGTTTTTGCTGACTGTTTAGAGCTTCTCCATCTTTGGCTGCAAAGAATATAATTAATCTGATTTTGGTATTGACCATCTGATGATGTCCATGTGTAGAGTCGTCTCTTGTGTTGTTGGAAAAGAGTGTTTGGTACGACCGGTGCATTCTCTTGGCAAAACTCTGTTAGCCTTTGCCCTACTTCATTTTTGTACCCAAAGGCCAAACTTATCTATTACTCCAGGTATCTCTTGACTTCCTAGCTTTTGCATTCCAGTTCCCTATGATGAAAAGGACATCTTTTTTTGGTGTTAGTTCTAGAAAGTCTTGTAGGTTTTCATAGAACCATTCAACTTCAGCTTCTTCAGCTTTAGTGGTTACAACACAGTCTTGGATTACTGTGATATGGAATGGTTTGCCTTGGAAATGAACAGGGATCATTCTGTCGTTTTTGAGATTGCACCCAAGTACTGCATTTCAGACTCTTTTGTTGACTATGAGGGCTACTTCATTTCTTCTAAGGGATTCTTGCCCACAGTAGTAGATATAATGGTCATCTGAGTTAAATTCACCCATTCCAGTCCATTTTAGTTCACTGATTCCTAAAATGTCAGTGTTCACTCTTGCCATCTCCTGTTTGACCACCTCCAATTTACCTTGATTCACGGACCTCACATTCCAGGTTCCTACGCAATATTGTTCTTTATAGCACCAGACTTTACTTCCATTACCAGTTACATCCACAATTCATCTCTCCCAAATTGAAGGAGGAGGAGTTAACTTTACATGCCTCTAACTTTCCCCTCCACTCTGCTTCTCTCTCTGACACTTCTGGTCGAACCTCTAGGAAGTGTAGCTCACAGGTGTATCTCTGCTTGCCCTGTGTCCCCAGCCTCATCCCAGCCTCCCAGCCCAGGTGGCAGTTTCAAGGAGCACCTACAGCACTGTCTTCCCAGCTTCTCCAAGGCCTTTCTGAGGGTTGGTGGCCCCCCACCTTGCTAACCCCACTCCTGCTTCCTCTCACTCCTTCAAGCTGCCCTGGATCTCTCCTCTTCTTGGTCCACCTTGAGAGGGGGAAGAGGGGACACTTATAGTTGCCTTGTATTCATCAGGGTGGGCAGACATCTGGGGACACATAACCCAGGGTTGGAGGCTCACTTCACAGTCACTGAGGTCCCTTCTCACTTGACAAAGTTGTGTGGTATCCCCTGGGTGAGTCTCTACCTGACTTGAGGGAGCAAGGTCCTTCCACCTGCGATAACACCATCCACACTTGAGGAGAGGTGAGGCCCTCCAGAAGACACTGAAAACTCAGCCACCACTCAGCCTCTCACCCCAGCCACTTCTCACCTAAAATGCACAGAGGCCAGGAATACAGTGGGGCTGAGCCGTCTTCCTGTGGGACCCTACACTCCAGAGTAGGTGGAGAGGAATTTCTGGGGATCAGCAGCACCTCGGCCACAACCTGCAGGCAGTATCACCCCTCAGATCATTCCCTTTATCTGCAGACAGACAGCTCAGTGCCTCCTGGGTCTGCAGCCATCTCCAGGTTAAACACACTCACTCTACAGTTTTCTGTGCTCCGACATCTACCCCAGGTCTAGGGGAGCACAGGTTGCAGGGCCTCTATGTGAAGAAGCTGGGACCACAGAAACAGCTGGGGGAGCCCCACTTTGTGGGGTCTCATTTTCCCCGTAGTACATGAAATCTAACATCCCAAGACTTTTCTGTCATTCTCCAGTAATCGCAGTCTTCTGTTCCTTAAGGTCATTATTAAAAGTTTCATTTCATGGAGAAGGAAATGGCGACCCACTCCGGTATTCTTGCCTGGGAAATTCCATGGACAAAGGAGCCTTCATGGGGTCCCAAAAGAGTCAGACATGACTTAGTGACTAAGCAATAATAACAAAAGCAAAAGAAATACAATTGATTTTGTATATTGTTCTTCTTTCTGCAACCTTCTTAACCCCACTTAATCTAGTACTTTTTTTTGTAGACTTCATCAGATTTTTCATATAGAAACTGTCTGAGGGTAGGGACTTTGTCTTGCTCATCACTGTATTTCCAGTACTGACAAGAGTGCTTGTATAGGTAATACACACAAAAAAATTGTTAAATGGATAGATATACTCACTGAATAATTTCCTCCATTAGATTGTAAGCTGTGAGAGGGTTAGTTAGTTCAGTTACTCAGCTGTGTCCAACTCTTTGTGACCCCATGGACTGCAGCATGCCAGGCTTCCCCGTCCATCACCAACTCCTGGAGCTTGCTCAAACTCATGTCCATCAAGTCAGAGATGCCAAGTCGGTGATGCCTACTGAAACTTATGTCCATCACATCAGTGATGCCATCCAACCATCTCATCCTCTGTCGTCCTCTACTCCTCCCGCCTTCGGGACATTTTATTTTGTTCTCTGGAGCATTTCCCAGTGCCTGGAACAGAATCTGGCATATTGCAGGTGCTTAATAAATATCTGGTGACTGACTGAAAATAAATAAATAAATAAAAGTCTCATTTCAGTGATTAGAATGTCCAGTCCTGTGTGAGTGGTCAAGGTGACCTCCTGCAGTGGGCAGAAGGGACTTGGTTCTGCATGCATTTCCTCAAAGAGTCAAGGAGGAAACAGCAGGATGGTGGGGGTCTCACCTGATTAAAACTGCTGAAATCCACATTCTCTGTGTTTAGCAAGTGTTTGGAGCTGACACATCCTCTCATCCCCCCCCCCCCCCCCACCTCCACCCAGGGATCATTGTGTATGACCCTTATCCTGAGCCCCAGGAATCCCACAGTCACCTACCTGTGGGCCACATCACCTCTGCACAGTCCACCTGGGGAACCAAAAAGCCCCAGGTCAGCTTTCTTTCCCAGGCATTAAGGAGCCTTGAACACCCTCCATCCTAATCAGCAATGGGAATTGATTGTGGAGATCACCCTGATCCCTGCACTACCCACCCACTTAGCTCAGTCTTGCCTTAGAACTTCCTGGGGATCCTCTTTCTACCTGAAGGGGCTTTCCTCTGGTCAAGACAGATATCCGGTCAAAAACCAGCACAGAAGCACTGACCTTGTTAAAACCACTCTTTCTCAATCCTCCATGTATGACTGTCTAGTGTTTTTCCTATCTATTAATTAGTTTATTTGTTCATTATCTGCCCCACCCCTAGTGGAATACAAGCTCCCGGCACCTAGCAACGCTCTGCACACAGTTGTTGTTCCGTTGCTAAGTCGTGTCTGACTCTTTGAGACCCCATGGACTGCAGCGCGCCAGGCTTCCCTATCCTTCACCATCTCCTGGAGTCTGCTCAAACTCATGTCCATTGAGTTGGTGATGATATCCAACCATCTCATTCTCTGCCGCCCCCTTCTTCTTTTGCCTTCAACCTTTCCCAGCATCAGGGTCTTTTCCAATAAGTCGGCTCTTTGCATCAGGTGGCCAAAGTATTTAGGAGCTCAATAAAAACTGCTTAGCATGTTCATCATATGGGGCTGTTAAAGCTGCCCGACAGCAGGTGTAGGACAAAAAGCGTCATGGATAGGCAAGCAGGGCCCCAACACTTAGAACCTGCGTTGCAGGGAAGTGTGGGTGGAGTCCTGGCAGCGCCTCACAAAGTGGTTTCCTGACTGGTGAGGGTGAAAGCTGGAAAGTGAGGGTACAGAGAAGAAGACGCTGTCAGTCCTCTACAGGCAGTTCTTTAGAAGTTTTGCTGAACCGGGGACAAGACAAGGCGTGGCTGAAAGGAAAGGTTTGTGTGTTGTGATGCTGTGTGAGGCTGTGGGGTTTGGGGAAGAAGCAGCTGCAAAGGAAGAAGAGTCTGAAGACAGGAGGCAGGTGGAGCAGAGGAAGGTGCAGGCAGGGCTAGTGGGGGCCTTAGCCCTGAGGCAGGAGACGGCACCCTGGAAGTCCTTCTTGGTGATGTTGGCCAAGGCCCTGCTTCTCTGGGCCTCCGTTGTTTCATCTGCACCCTGAGGCAGCACAGCAATTGTTAGCTTCAGGACCTCTCTGAACAGCACAGTACCTGGCACAGTAATAATCCAAAAAGTAGTCATAGTCATTGTCATTTTCATCCCTGTGACGTTGGGAGGAAGGGCAGGAGAGCTGATGATGTGGCTGCAGAGAACCTGGTGGGTGTGGGGTCCAGGCAGGGACCGGCAGTTTCCTCAGTGATCCGGGAGGAGCCAGCCGCGGGTCCCAGACCTGCAGCTCCGGAGCGGCCCCCTGGGACCTCTGCCCGGGCGGCAGAACCAAAGCCAGGGACACCCAGGCTCTGCACGCCAGACTCAGGCCCGGGTCCAGCGGAATCGCCTGGTACCTGCGCTCCAGACCAGGCCGGAGGGCCGGGAAGAGAAGGGTTAAGCCGCGCGGCCTGGGGGCCCAGGGGTGTGAGGCGGGGGGAGCCGCAGGCGCGTGGCCGCGATTGGCTGGGGCACATGCCCAGGGGCAGCTGCGGGCGGATGGCCGCCCAGACTTCCTGGACGCGCCTGGCGCCTCCGCCGCGCCGCCCGCTGGCGACCTCGGGGGACGTGCCGCCGGCTGCCTGGGGACAGCTCCGCTCCCGCGCCGGCCCCCAACCCCCGCCCGCGGCTGGCGGGCGGAGGGACTGTCTCTCTAGGGGCTTGTCAACCACAGTGACAGCATCGCCGCCGGCGCCGCCCACTCGTGTTGCTAGGGCTGGTGCCCACCAGCCAGCCAGCACCTCTCCCCCTACAGGGCCGAATATGTCCCGAGGTCCCGCCCCGGGGCAAGCCGCTGGCCCCATGGAGCCAAGCGGGTGAGCCCCTCTTTAGCAGATCACTTTGGCTGACCACATCTGCAGAGGGGAGGGGACTGGTTCTGGAAGCTCCAGGACCTCATATTCCGTAACAGATGAGGGGGTGAACTTGCTCCCCAGCACCCACCAGCCAGTCGGACGGCACCCCACTTGATGCTAAAGCTCAGCTTCTCTGTACACTGGGTCTAGATGGGGTCTGGATTCTTGGAGAGAGAGTGTTGGGTGCAGTAGAAAAGGACACAGACTAGGCCAAGTCTCCCATGGGAAGACACAGACCAGGCAAAGGGGGACATGGTGGACTCCTGCTTCTAAAAGCTATGCATCCCCACCCAGGAGGATTTGATAAGGAGTTTATTCTGGTCTGGAGAATTCCATGGACTGTATAGTCCATGGGGTCGCAAAGAGTTGGACAGGACTGAGTGACTTTCACTTTACTTAATAACAATACTTCCCAAGGACAGGGCTGCTGACAAGATTAAGGTGCCCGCAGAGTCTTGGTGAGTTTCTCTGGTCCTTTTAATCTTGCCTCAGGTGATTTCTGAGGCAACTGTTCTAATCTGCCCTTTGGAACTCAGGGAAGGTCATGGAGGCTAGAGTCTTGCCTATGAAAAATGGTGGATGAAAAAAGAGGGTTCCGTGCTAGAGAGCTTCACAGAGCCCCACAAGGTTTCACACTGTGGCCAGGGATCTTAATGGTGGATGCACAGGTCAGCACCCCCACCCAGGCCCACCCACAGCTGTTCAGACTAGAATCCTAACAGGAACACCTGGAAGAAGCTCCTGAAAACCCCAAACCAGCCACCAAGAGTTGATAAAGTTTCAGTTGTCATTTTGAAAAGTATTAGTTTTCTCATGCTGGTGAGATAAGCACTGTTGAAAAAGATATAATTCATAGAGAATTTCATTGCAAATAGAAGATGGAGCTGATGCCTGGGAAAGACTATGGCAGTTTTCAGAGAAAAGTTTCTCCATCTTTTTTCGGTCTGGACATTGCCCCTGCTCTACCTTCTGTGTAGGACCCTCTGAACCTCAGCCCTGAATACGGTTAGGGGAGATCATGTCTGCCTTCCTGCCTGGGTTCCCATGGGAGACCTGGCCTAGTCTGTGTCCTCTGCCTCCTCCACTCTCCTCCCACTCTGGCCTAGCCTACTACGCTGTGTGTGGCTCCTACCTCTTCAGCCCCCTGGCCCCCTTGCCTTTGTAAAAGGGGAGGAATTTCCTTGGAGAGGGAGGCAGTGAGGCGATCACCTGCCCCGCTCCCTCATCTATCACCCTGAACTGTGTTTCATGATAAAATTTCTCATCCACAGCCAGTGATAAATGGAATCAGCCCAGAAAAGACCATACCGGGTGGGGGTGGGAGGGGTGGGGATGCCTCATTCAGGGTTTCTGGGCCTGGGTGAGGGAAACCCAGGTAAATTGTTTCTCTGTGTTAACATGCAACCTGGAAAGAGCCAAGGTAGTGGATTTGTGTGACCTGATCTGTACTGTTGAAGGCATGCATATGTGATTCTGTGTGCTCTGAACCAGCTTGTTAACTCTGCAGAGTGATGGTGCAGGGCTGGGGTCATGGTGTGTGTGGGCCAAGCCTTGGAGAGAAAGCAGTAGGGATTCAGAATACAGGCATGGTAGCCAGGTGGGTACCCCAGAGCAGAGAAGCTATATCCTCAGTGGAAACTGCTGTGAAACTGTGTAACTCAGATTGGAACTTGAACCCACAGTCTTCCAACTGAGATCATACACCTGGTCTCAGGACTTAATGAAGCTCAGGTTCTTAATGTCTCATTGCAGAAAGAATTCAGTGAGAGACAAAGTGATAGGTAAGAAGTAGATTTATTTAAAGAGAAATACACTCCACAGACAGTGCGGGCCATCTCAGAAGGCAAGAGCAGCACCAGAGTATGGGGGCTGTCAACTTTTATGTTGTTGTTCAATTGCTAGGTCGTGTCTGACTCTTTGCAACCCCACGGATTGCAACATGCTTGGCTCCTCTGTCCTCCACTATCTCCTGAAATTATCTCAAATTCATGTCCATTGAGTCAGTGATGCTGTCTAACCATCTCATCCTCTATTGCCCACTTAGAGTTGAATAATTTCATAGGCTAATGAGTATACTGTTGGTAAGAAGACATGCATATGTGATTTTTGTGAGCTCTGAACCGGCCTGCAGAGTGATGGGGCAGGGCAGGGGGAGGGTGGGGAGTAGGTTGGTAAAGAATCCACTGGCAATGCCGGAGACCTGGTTTTGATCCCTGGGTTGGGAAGATTTCCTGGAGAAGGGAATGGCTACCCACTGCAGTATTCTAACCTGGAGAATTCCATGGACTGTATAATACGTGGGGTCACAAAGAGCCGGACATGACTGAGCCACTTTCATTCCAGCTATTTGGGGAATGGGGTGGGGATTTCCAGAAATTGGACCACTGCCCATGTTTTGACCTTTATGGTTGGCCTTGGAACTGTCATGGCACCTGTGGGTGTGTCATTTAGCTTGCTGATGTGTTAGAGTGAGTGTATACTGAGGCTCATGGTCTAGTGGAAGTTGACTCGTCCTCCATCTTGGACCTATTTAGTTCCAATCAGTTTATGTCATGTCCTCAGGCCCTGCCCCCTTCCCTCCTGTTTCAGCTAGAGGAATCAGAAAAATGGGGTAAGCCACAGAGTGGGGTGCTAGGGAAGACAGGAGGAGGGGCTGGGTGTCAGAGCTCAGCCTGCTGCCAAGGGAGGGAAGCAAGCAGCTCATGGGGTTACAGGCAGGATGACAGGAAAGAGCACTTCTAGCAGCTCCAGGTGTCAGATGAGCCCCTGGTCCTCTAAACAGGAGACTCCAGGCCTTTAGGTATCCAGACCTCAGGCAACTCTCAGCACCAGTCCCAGACAGCAAGATGATGGCCAATGGCTCCTCTGGATCCCCTGCTTTCTTCTGCTTTTAGCCCAGGAATCCATGAGAAGTCCTTAAGCTAATAACTAAGGAGTTAATTAATAATCGAAAGTGATGAGCTGGAGCAAGCTTGACCCAGAGCAGCTGAGGGTTTGTTTGATTAAAGCTCAGAGGTCCGGAGGATGGGACCACAAAGCTAGTCTGCCACCTGCCAGCTGTCACCTGTAAAAGGAGGTAAAAAGAGCATCTGCATCATAGGTTGCCCTAAAGGCACCTGGGATTATGCTTGTGAGATGCTGAGTCATTATGACACGTATTTCCAAGGCCTCCTGACTGGCAGCTGGGCCCAGGAGAGGAGACCCCTCTGAGACTCAAAGTTCAGGTGGGAATATTGGATTCCTATGCAAGTCAGAGTCTGAGTTCTGGAAATGCAGAGATGTGTGCTCACAAGCTCAAGTGATAATGTCCCTGTCTATCTGGAGAGATCCAGAAGGCTTCATAGAGGAAGTGGCATTTGAATTGGTATCAAAAGATGAGTAGGAATAAATGGAGGGGATGTTCTGGGATCATCCCTCAGCTCCTGCGGGGCTCTGACATGTAGGTCTCTGCCTGCTCCAAGAGGAGGGTCAGAGTTTCTCTTCTCTGATTCCCACTCGGGGAAGAAAGGGCTATGTGAACCGCCCACCTTGTCCTGGGCGTGCAACACTGTGTGGCACAGAGGCAGGCTCAGTGCTGGTTGAACAGCTCAAGGAGAAATGATAACTTGTGTGCTCGCACTTCTAGTAGTGGGCTGTGGAGTTAGTGAGTCGGGAAACAACAAGTCAAATGCTGCAGCAGTACCCAAGAGGGGAGCAGGGAAACAGCCGGGCCTGGGGAGCTGCCCAGCCAAGGAGGCCTAAGCCTCTAACAAGGGAGCAAAGTGTGAGTCAAGGCAGGGTCCCATCTGAGAGCCAGCCCAGAGCTGGAATAAACATGGAGGCAGAGTCTGTGGTGACGGTGCTGTTTGGGTAGTGAGCTTCCCAAAGCCACTGCCTTTAAGGACAGTGCCTCCCAGGAGTCACACTGGCTTTCATGGTCCACAGGGGTGGGTGGAAGCAGCATCCCCACACCAGACAGCATCCCCAGAGGCTCTAACTTGTAGCTGGCTGTGTGGAAGATGGGTGGAATTTTGAACTAGGCCCTTTTCCCAGGCTCTCTCTGGGAGTTTTACCTACCACTCAGTGAGTTTTACCTACCACCCAAAGGCTTCTTTGGAGCTTTTGGGTCTAACCTGCCCCACAGACTGAAGAAACATAGCCCAGTTCATGACCAAAACTCATATGGATGGCACCCTCACTTCCACTTCCATGCTGCTCGGGAAGAGCCCATCCATCTGCATAGCTGGGAGCCAAGGCCCAGGGCTGCCTGCAGGTCGGACGTCTGCCTCCTCTGGGAACCATGCCTCAGACTGCTCCTGTGTCCAGAGGACCAGCCTGAGAGAATTCTCCCCGAGCTCCCTATGTCAGTAGCACCCTGTTCTAGGAGCCCCTGGTCAGTGACATACTGAGATCCAAACCCTCCTGTTTCAGACAGTGGCCACTCCAAGCCAAAGCCTGGTGCTGCCAGCCCTACCTGTGTCCCGTGTGTGACAGGTGTGTGTTCAGAGCAAGGCTGCTGCTCATACAGTTTACAGAGTGTACCTGCGGATAGTAAGACAAACCTGGGGTTTTCCAAGATTAAATTTCCTCTCCCAGTGACTATCACTGGGGTGCTGGTGATGAAGTCTTCCCCACTGATGGATGGAACCCTGGTCCCAGGCCACTGATTACTCCCCAGAGTGGACTCAGCCTCTCTCCCTGCTCTCGCTGCTCCTGACACGGGGTACGCTTATACAGCTAACATACTGCAGCCAACTCCCTCCTCCCATGTCCTCCCGGTCCATTTAGTAAAGCCACCAGCCACCCATGGCAGCAGGGATGGGCCTGAGGGCTTGGAGCTGGAAGTGGCCAACAGAGGACAAGCTGAGGGTGCTGCAGACAGCATAGCTTCCAGGCCCTTAACTATGGAGCCCCCTTCGATGCCTTTTCCCCGGGATGTCCCAGCCTTTACCAGGCTGTGGTGAATTGGCAAGTGACAGGGCAGAGGGTCTTTTGTGCAGCAGGTTGGACAGGCCATGGGGCCCAGACACTCAGAAAACACCTGCCAAGAGACTCCCTTATGCCAGGCCCTGCACCAGGGTGGGGCATCTTGTGAGCTCATGGGACAGGCATTTTGACAAGACAGAGCAGCCAGACCTACCCTCCTGCCAGAACAACTCAAAAACCAGACAAAATTCAGGACACAATGGCCCTCGAAACATGACATTAGATGTCCAAGAACAGGAGCCTAAGAGGCAGGAAACATTGCGGTGAGCCCTTGGACTCCTCAGTATGCTGCCCCCAGAGTATCCAGCTATGGAGCAAGAAGGGGACCCAGGCAGTTTCAGGGGTGCCCCAGAGGGGAGACACGGAGCTGGAAGGCCTGGAAAACCAAGGCAGAAAGAGTTTGCAGGATGGAGCCCTAGAGAGGAGGGAGCCCCGGAGTCTGCAGAGCACAGATCAGCCGGGGCATGTGAGGATCATGCTGAAGGCCAGGAAAGACCCACCAAGAGGGTCAAAGGGAGTCATGTCCAGAGCTCAAGCAGGATGTGAAAAGTGTGGGCTCATTCTGACAGCCAGGCCGGAAAACCTGAAAAAGAGACAGAATATCAAGTGGGTCTTGCCACTTGTAAAGTAGGACAAAACTGACTCAAGACTAAAGGCTGCTCTAGTTTTCCCAGCAAAGCTTATAAGCAAGACCTAAAGGGACCAAAATGCTACCAAGTAACTTCCCAGTGTTCAGAATAAAGTGCAAGGATATTTATGAAATATTCAGCTCCCGACAAAACTCACAGAGGTGATCACCCAATCAAAAATCAGCAGACGTGCATGGAGGCAGGAAGATACAGCCCGGAAATGGCTGTGATGAAAGGATGAGTGTTCAAGGACATGGAAGCTTTTCCTACAACTGTATCCAGGTGTTCAAGAAGCCGGAGGACAGAATGAATGTATCTGGAGCAAAAATGAATGCTGCAGGCAGGGGAGGGGGGCATTCTGTTGTGGGAGGAGGGTAAAACCTTGGATCTGAAATCTGAACAAGTAACATCTCTTCAAGGGGGTGTGGGCTCACAGCCAGACCCTGTAGAGGTCACCAGGCACACGTACCCAACCCCACACAGGCCTGGGATGCCTGGCACAGAGTAGATGCTCAAAACATACACTCAAATCTTGTTTAATTCGTGCTCCCTTTTTACAGATTCAGACGCAGTGGGGGTGAAGGTCTTTCCAAGGCCACGCAGACAGTAAGTGGTGGGTGCAGTGCCCTGGGCATGTGGCACTCTGTGCAGCACACCCTTGACCCCAGGTCCTACCAACCTGGTGGGATCAAGGTAGGCTTCGGGTAACCCTGGTCCCCAGGAAGCAAGCAATTTGGGAGAGGGAGGTATGTCAGTGTTCGGGCCCAATGACATTAGCTAGCAGGAGAGAGATGTCCATGCCCACAACCGATCCTGCCACATCCTCCATTCAGGACAGTTGGAGCCCAGAGTCCCCCACCCTAACTCCCCGACCTTGCCTTGCCCTCAGCCTCCTCAACTTGGGGGGTGGGAACCCGGCCTGAGGGTGCGCATTTCTATAATTCTGTAATCACCATAATTGCCTTAATCACCACTCAGGCTGGAGCACTCTGGGGTCTTCGGCCTCTGCATTCAGTCCTCACCTCTGTGCACCTAAGCAGCTCTATCTGGGGGCACAGATGCACAGCCCAGGGAACAGCCCTGGGTCACCCCCACCCAGCCCAGCCCTGCCATGGCTTAGCACTGGGCAACTCCATCAGCACCAGCCACATATCTAGACTGTTTGCTTGCTGCACACCTGCCTGACCAGGAGCCCAGTGCTGGACACAGGAAGACAGGATGAGCAGGGAGTGAGTGGTGCCATGCCTGCAGGTATCACACCCCGTACAGGTGCCTGTGCTGAGTTCCACCCAGGGAGGCAGAGACACACATGAAAGAGGTGATATAAACCCAGACATTGATCTTTCCTTCTTTCCTTCACCCTGGATGGTGTGCTGTGGGGAGGGGGAGCATGGGCTTCTGTTGTGTTGATGATGGTGACCTCTGCACTGACTGGGCAAGTACCGGGGTCCAAGTATGCAAGGTTACTTTACCAGCCTCTAGTGATGGAGCTTCACTGACAGAGGCCTGCGGGGAGGGGTTTGGGGGGAAGGCTGAGGTCCAGGGCATGAGAGCTAAACCCCACAGCTCCACCTGCTCCAGAGCTGTCCTTGACACCAGCTGCAAACTCTCCAAGGCTGAGGCTCCAGGGTCCCGCCATTAAGGGTTGGGGGAGGGAGGACGAGAGGCCCCCCCAGAGTCGCCGCAGCCAGCAGCAGCTGAGAGCCAAGCCCAGGCGGGCGGCAGGACCGCCACCGGCTCCTGCCAGGCCCCTGGCAGCATGAGCAATGGCGGGCTGAGCGATAGGAAACTAATAATTTATGTTTCCAGTTCCCGCAGCCCTGGCGCTGAGGGAAGGCTGGACCACAGCCTCCTCCTCACTGAGCGGCCGCAATCCTTTATTGCACAAATTATTAACGACCAGAGAATGAATGACTCTGTAATCAGATCAGGGCTGCCAGCACTTTTCATTTCATTTATTTGTATAAATTCTGAAGTCAGGCTCTAGCCTGAGCTCAAAAGCCGGCCTCACTCTGGCCGGGGCCCAGGTCCCCACCAGAGCACACCCCTCCCTCACCATCATCCGTGACTCTGAGGGGGCACTGAAGACAGAGGAGGGTGGGGAGGGGGCAGGGAATGGGCCTAAGCTGCAAGACCTGAGTTGCCACATGCCCACTGAAACCTCCTCAGACCATGGGTCCTGGGTCAGGGTCAGAAATCTGTCCTTCAGCCCTCTCAGGGCCCCCTCCTACCTGTCCTTAGACCAGGGACTTCCCTGTCCCTGAGGGAGACCCGCCCCTACCTATGCTTCTCCTTTACCCCAGACCCTCACTCCTCACCGGATGCTCTGATACTCCAGGCGACCTCTGCTTCCTCTGGCCCCAGGCCTGTGCCCCTTTCCATCTGCTTCTCCTGCCACCTCCTGGTCCTCCTCCCCCGGTCACCACCTGCCTCATGGGCTGGTGTCTCCCCTGCCCTCCCTCTTCCTGTCCTGCTGCTGGATTGGGCCCTCACCTCCCTTGGGTTCAGGGGCTGTGAGGCTTTCTGTTCGGCACCGAGGAGTGAGCTGCCTATGGTCCTCTCACGAGCCCCACTTTTAATCTCATTGACCTCTCGTTATACTATAGCACATAAATTCAGATTTGGAGAGCTTATGTTCCATCATAAATTGGGCTGGCAGACTTCCGATCAACAAGATAAAGCTGTCTCCTGTGAGGTGGGTGTTTTATTAGTCTTGGCCTCAGTGCTGCAGGCAGTGGAGGTGGGGTGGGGGAGGGAGGTCTCCGGAATCCTCCCGTGCTGTTCAGAGGGGCCTGATGGTGCTTTTTGCCATCATGGGTACAATGGCATCCCCTAGACCCCCATCTCCATAGCATCAGAATGAGCAGCCACTGCTGGACCCCCAGGCTAGGCACTGGGAGGTCAATAGGGAGACCCTATGTGCACCCAGGCATGTGTCCATGAGTGCCCCTCCCCCTATGGTGGAGCTTTGTGAGCTTGGCCAGAGCCAGAATGGGGTTCAGGGGTGGGGGAGGCAGCTGCGCATGTCTGGGCATCCTGAGGGACAAAGGGCTGGAGGAGGGGCCCAGAGAAAGAGCATCCAGGACACAGCTCCAGAGACATGGTGGCTCGGCCTGGCTGTTAGAAGACACAGATGCCTAACCACCAGGATCCCCAGAGATGGATATGGGGAGGTCTTGACATCTTCAGGCCACCCAGCAGGGCGTGGGCTCCTGCTGCCCAAGATTGGAGATGATATCTGCTGACCATGCCTGTCCCTCTCTGGAGGCCAAGTCCTTCTTCAAGAACTCAGTCTCTGCCAACACTCTCTCCCTCTGCTCCCAACACTTCCAGCCCAGCTTCTGGCCCAGCCTGCCAGCACCACCACTCAGTGAAGCCACCCAAACGAGCACAGTAGGAGCTCCACCTGGCCCTTTCAAGCCACCAGCACTGTGTTTCTACCCACTCTGAGTTTGCTCTGATTGGAGCACCTCTGAGTACCCGGGCCTGCCCAGGGCCATGGCAGCACAGCAGGAAACCTGGGGGACTGGATGTATGCTGGTGTTCTGGGGGCACACTGGGGCCCTACCAGGACAGGAGGTGATCCTGGGAGGCTTCTTGGAGGAGGGGATGCTGCTATGAGTGTTGAAGGTGAGTAGGTAGTTGTTGTTGTTCAGTCACTAAGTCATGTCCGCTTTTTGTGACCCCATGGACTGTAGCACGCCAGACTTCCCTGTCCTTCACCATCTCCTGGAGCTTGCTCAAATTCATGTCCATTGAGTCGGTGATACTAATCAACTATCTCACCTTCTATCGCCCCCTTCTCCTGCCCTCAATCTTTCTCAGCATCAGGGTCTTTACTAGTGAGTCAGCTCCTCAAATCAGGTGGCCAAAGTATTGGGGCTTCAGCTTCAGCATCAGTCCTTCCAATGAACATTCAGGGTTGATTTTCCTTAGGGTTGACTGGTTTGATCTCCTTGCTGTCCAAGGGACTCTCAAGAGTCTTCTCCAGCACCACAGTTTGATACCATCAATTCTTCGGCGCTCAGCTGTCTTTATGGTCCAACACTCACATCTGTACTTGACTACTGGAAAAGCCATAGCTTTGACTATACACACTTCAGTTGGCAAAGTGATGTCTCTGCTTTTTAATATGCTGTCTAGATGCTTGCTCCTTGGGAGAAAGCTATGACAAACCTAGACAGCATATTGCATTGAGCAGAAGCTGACAAGTTTCCTGAGGGCCATGTTCCTGGCTGGGAGATGGGATGACCCAGCCCAAGTACTAGCTTTGCTCTTCACCAATTTTGAATCACCTGCCCTTCTCTGAGGCCTTAGGTGCTCAGGAACCCACACATACCAACTGGATCTCAGACACGAAGTTACACAACTGCTGACATGGGGCAAACTCTCAGATTTTGACAAAGCCAGTTAATCCAGGAAGGTGGTGTGTCTGTTCTGGAAGGAGAATCTGTTGGCATCTGCATGTACACAGAGCATCAAAGACTGGGGTCCTCTGACCTGGCAGGGCATGAGGACCCCATATTTGGAGATGCCTACAATCCTCTACACAGAGGTGAAAATACCCTATATAAGCCCTAGCTCTGTCAACTGCCTCTTCTCCTCCCATTCTCAGTGGCCTCCAAGCAGTCTTCCCACTTCCCCAGTCTGCAGGTGGGAAGCCCCCAGTGCCAAACTGCGACTCTGTTAAATGCTCTGAGGAAAGCATCAGGTTGTGGCCTTGAACAGAAGCCTGGAGCTGCTGCCCTCCCATGTCTATTGTAGGTGTGGTCTGGCCTCAGCACATGGGCTCTACTCAGGATCTCAGCCAGTACCAGGCTGTGCCCTTCAGCCAACCCACTTGTGGGTCCACATGTGGGGCACTGCGTGTAACTCCAGGGCATGTGCGTCCCAGGGCCACCCATTGTGACACCCTAGACATCAGCACAGAAGCCAAGATGGGGTCATGGAAAGCTCAGCGGATCACACTCAGACAGCACCCACAAAGGCATCAAAGCATCCCACAGTTTGTTACTGATTCAACTTGTCCTGGAGAGATGGGCTCGTTGGCAATGGGAGTCCAAGACTTGCCCTGGGATGGGGTCAGGCTAAACCTATGATCTCAGAACACCAGCCTGGGCTAGAGCTGTGGGGAGAAACAGTAAAACTCACTGTCCACCTAAGCTCTCTACTTCTGAAAATCCCTAATGGACAAATCTATGCTGACAAAGTGATTGCTAGCTCTCCAGGTGACCCTGCGGTGAGACTGTGTACGAGAGGCTCAGACCACCCACTCCTCCTCCTGGTGCAGGCAGGTGCACAGCAGCAATCCCACCAGGGCACAGGTGGATGAGATCCTAAAATATATAGCCAACTGCACAGTGAAACCCTGTAAATTCTGTTGGGGGTACAAGTTTCATTAAAGAAAAATGAATGGGAATCCAAAGCAACAGTGGTTTGCGTGAGGTTCCTCGATACCCCTGACCCCACTTACTGGCCATGAGGCGGGCACCCTGGAGAGCAGCTGAGGGTGACAGGGGGTTTCCAAGGAGCCCATTACTCAGGACAGAGCGAAGGCCATTTACAGGTACCTCTGGCTGTTTCTCTTTGAGGTTCTAGTCTGCTTCCCCTGTGCTTGAGTTCTGCCCTCTAAGGTCCCAGAGAACAAAATGCTGGTGACCCCTCTATGTAGCACAGAGAAGGCACTTTGTGGAAAGAAAGTGAGACGGGACCGGAGGGCTCAGCCAGTCACAACCTGTCTCAGAGACCTCCTCCAAGGTCTATGGCTGCTTCTTCATGCAAGAGTGGATGCAAGCCTTGCCAGGACCTCAGAACAGTGGACCACATCTGGCCTTGGGCTCTGACCTCCCCCCTCACTCTGTGCAACACCTGCAGACAACCAGGGGTGCTCACTTTGACTCCTGCCGGAGGGTCTCCCAGCCTCCTGAGTGTTTTCTCTCGCTCTGGTGAGGAGGAGCTTCTGGGACAGTAGGGTGGGCAGGTGCTGGGAGAAGAGGTGAACAGGGATGGAGCTGTCCCAGGCCAGGAGGCCAAGCTGGGCTGGGAGTGGGTCACATGGGGACGGCCCCCGAGGACAGTCCTCACACACTGACACATGAGTGGGTCTGGGGAGCTGTTGCCAGGAGCTCACATTCCACAGGAAGTCCATCATATAAACGGTTACTGCTGGGCCAGTCTGGACTCCCTGCACAGCCTGGGAGCCTCGCAGAGCTGGGCCTGGAGGCAGTGACTTCTGCTACCACCCCCGAACCAGCACCTCAGCTCCAGCTTCTCTCAGTCTTCACGGTCCCTGTCTGGATGCCCTCTCTGCTTCAGCTTGCACCCAGCAATCTGGCAGAGAGCTTACCCGGTCCCCTCTTCCATAAGCCCCCTCTTACTGCCCCCAGTCCTTGACTGATGCCTTGAGGATGGCACAGTAGGTGTCTCTAAGGGTCCTGGAGGACTCCCATCACTTTGCTTGGCCCCACTTTCGGGGGGAGGCCTCCAGCTCCTGCACTCTGAGACCATTTATGGAGAAAATATGTAGGATATGCCAGGGCTCGTCACGGTATTGACCAGGGCCCCTGCAGCCATATTTCACCCTGTCTGCTCCAAGCCAAAGGGGACCCCACAGATGTTGAGCCCCTCTCTCATTTTCAGATGGGGAAACCAAGGTCACGATAAGGGCAGAGGGGGCTATGTGCTGGCCAGGAGGACCCGAGTCTCAGGACACTGCAGTGTCTGCTCTCTCCACTGCCTGCTTCAGCCTCCCCAGCCCAGCTCAGGCCCAGGCAGGGCCACGGCACTGAGCAGGCTGCCCCAGTGATGCCAGTAAGTGAGTGTTTTCACTCCTGGGGAGGGACCAGGCATGCAGAGCCAGTGGCAGCTGACACCCACCCATGTGAGCAGACAACAACTCCCTCTGTGCTGGCATCAGTGCACCCAGTGTATTCTGTAGTTTGTCAAGCACATGTGCGTCACTGTCCTTGTGTCTGGAGTCACTTCATCTGTTTGAGAAGCTGTGCATATGTCAGCATGTGTAAAACAGCAGGTGAATATCATGGCACACGGAACCGACAGAGTGCACCCGGTGGGTGCCCTGAGTCGGGACACCAGGCCCTAACTCTTTACTTCTTTAAATGGCATTAGGTTAAGGTCAGCGGACCATAAAGAAGGCTGAATGCTGAAGAACTGATGCTTTCGAATTGTGGTACTGGAGAAGACTTGAGAGTCTCTTGGACAGCAAGGAGATCAAACCAGTCAGACCTAAGGTAAATCAACCCTGAATACTCATTGGAAGGATTGATGCTCAGACTGAAGCTCCAATACTTTGGCCACCTGATGCGAACAGCTGACTCACTGGAAAAGACCTTGATGTGGGGAAAGATTGAAGGTGAAAGGAGAAGAGGGCAGCAGAGGATGAGATGCTTGGATAGCAACACCGACTCAATGGACATGAACTTGCGAAAACTCTGGGAGATGGTGAGGAACAGGGAGGCCTGGTATGCTGCAATCCATGGGGTCGCAAAGAGATGGACGCAACTTAGCAACTGAACAACAACAATAAAAGGTCAGTGGACAGACCAGCCTCAGAAACACCTACTTTCCTGAGAGAGAGACAGCATGGCCTGCAGCCAGCTCACAGCTGCCCAACAGTGAGGCATGTCCCAGCAGGGTGGCCCCTCCTGTGTCTGACCTGGAACCAGGAACAGATGCTTCCTGAAAGTTCTGACCATTTCTGCAGGGGTGTCTGAGGGAGCCACTGCGCCACTCACCTCTGACCTCCTATCTACCCCTTCCTGATGGAATGGTGCTGCAAATCAGATCCTTTAACTGGACAAGCTGTCTTGGACATGACAACCGTATCCATCTGGCACTCATGCTGCAGGCCCGTGTGTCTATGTATGTTTCGTGCATAGGTCCTGGTGGTGTCTTCCATCTTGGCTGTCATATAAGTTAGCACACACACGGTCTGTGCATATTTGTGCTAAAGATGTCAGCATCCGTGTCTGCACCTGTCCTGTGCCAGCAGCTTTGGGAGCTGCTGTGTGTGTGTGTGGGTGTGAGCACGCGTGTGGGCTGCTGTCCATGTGCCTTTGAGAAGGCATGAATCTGTTGGTTGCTGTGGGTGCTTGTGTGGGCATGTGTGTGAGGCTGTGCCCACACCTGTGGGGCCCCTGTGATCTGTCCTGGCATGCCTTACTGTCTGGGCGGGACTGGGCCTGCTCTCCTACCCCCTAAGGTACCCGGGGTGAGCACAGGAAAACTGGAGGCTGAAGGTGCCCCTGCACCTGTGGTCTCAGCGACCCACTGCTTTCTTCTGTATCTTCCAGCCTCACCTCTAGGTCTCTCTTCCTGGGGTTTTACCACATCTGGTACTCAATAAGTGATTGATTGGTGAAGGAATGGATGAAAAGGGGGCTCTGAGGGGGTGGTCTGGAGGGGAGGAAGGCGGGCACTCCAAGATGGGAGGGAGCGCCAGCTTTGGACCGGCCGGGCAGCGCCAGCCGGGCGATCAAGGCTGGCAGAGCCTGGGTCGGGGGCATCAGGGTCTGTGGGCCGCCCCCGCGCTCCCTGGGGACGTCTCGAGTCACCGTCTGCACCGCCGGCCGCGCCGCCTCGCGGGTTATTTATGACCCCCTCTCCCTCCCTGGCGGCGGCGGCGGGCGGCGGTGGCGGCGGCGGCGGGCGGCAGCAGCAGCGGAGGGCCCCGCGCGGGGGAACCTCGAGAAGCGATGGCGCCGCGGAGGCCGGCGGGCGGGGGCGGGGCCTCCTCGGGCCAGAGGAGGAGCTGCAGCCGCCGACCCCACCTTCGTTCTCCACGGGGTCGCCAAGCCTGAGGGCCAGGTGGCGGTGATCCCAACGCCGGAATTCTGTCCCTCTGGCCTGATTTCAGTCTGAGAAGTGCAGAGGAACGTGCGGGCTCAGGCGCCAGACGGACACAAGTGGACAGGCGGGAGGAAGGGAGCAGATCCTTCTGGGAAGGCTATGACAGCCAGGGTGAGGATACCTGGACCCCGAGGGGAAGGCTGCTCTGAGCCCCCGTGGGCAGAAGGCTCTATTTCCCAACAACAGAGGGAAATATGTGCGGGTGGGGGTGAACTGCCCTGATCAGTCAAGACCCCGGAGGACCACTGGAAAATGTCTCCTTGGAGTTAAGAGTGGCCCTAGGAGGAGGGGGGGTCCTGCAGGGAATTTTGGACCCAGTCACGGTGTTTTCAGGAGGGAACCCTGGTCCTCCAACGAAGGCTGGAGCCAGATGGCAGCATGGAGGTTAGGCTGGGTCCGGTAGGTCAGCCCAACACCTTGCCAGCTGGGCCCCTCCCTGAGAGCCACACTTGGGGTCCCCCATGCCACTCCTAACCACTGTGGGCACATGAGTGATGAAAGAGGCCAGGGATGAGTGAAGGGTGGTCCTGGGAGGACCTCTGCTCAGACTCAGAACAGAGGAGAAGCCAGGCCTGACAGCTGCCTGGTATCTTCTCAGATCTAGAGATGAGCTTTCAGCCCCCTTTCCCCAGACCACAGTGTGAAGGTCAGGGGTTAAGAGGACTGAGGCTCAGCGGACAGGTGCAGGCAAACATTAGAAGAGCTGGGCGGAGGCTGTCTTTTGGCAGCTGGGTCAGGGCTGTAGCCAAACAGGCTCATTCCACGTGGCCTCTCCATATTGAGCTATGACCACAGATTAACATGATAGCTCTCCATGGGTCTTGGCGCTCAGGTGAGGACAGCCTCCTGCATCCATTAGACATGAAGCATCATATCTGAGAACAAGACATAGGCCACAGAGGCTGGGTGTGGGAGGAGCTCCCTAGCTGTCACTCCTGAGGTCAGGTATGTGCGGGAGTCCAGGTTACAAAGAGAGCAATGGGGCTGAGGGTAGTGAAGTAAGGAGGGTTCATTCGCATTCACACCCATCTTGCCACCCACCCCTTAAACCCCCACAGACAAATACACAAGAAGTAAAGGAGTGGAAGTTCCCAGACACATTCCTGGTCTGAGCCCAGACCTCACTCCCCAGGTTGGTCTTGGGGCTGGCTGATACCTTAGCTGAGAATGAGGTGAGCAGTGTACATCAGCACAGGGGTCCCCAACAGTCAGCCACATGCCCAGCTGGTGCTGGTGTCTGGTAGGACGCCCCTGGGGAGTAGGGGTGGAATGTTCCCTCACTCCCAGCCCACCCTTGCAGAAGGTGCAAGCACTCCTATGATCCAGCTCACTCCCACCCCCACCCACCCCCTGCTCCCCCCCAGAGCCTGGTCAGGAAGATGCTCATATGGGTGCCCCACCAGCTGCATCTCAGAGGGGCAGGGGCAGGGGTCTGAGAGCAGAGTTGGGAGCTGAGGCTACTTTCTAGCTTGTCCAAAATGGCACACCCGAGAAATACAAGGTCTCACCAAGTACTATCGAAGCCTCCAAGTTTCTCAGTTTCTCTTCCTAATTATCCCACCACGGGGCCACCATGCCAAACTGCAGGGAGGTATGGGTTGATCCCAGGGGACAACCCCCCTCATTCCAGGGCTAGACCAAGGCTGGAAGAAGAGGTGAACATGGATGCAGAGGTCCCTCGTCCTCAGACTTGCACGTGGCAGGTAACAGAAACATGCTCAAGTGCACAGTCCCACATTCAGCTGCCTCTCCTCCTCCCCACACACCCCACCCTCCACCCAGATTGCCTCTAGCCCCACTTCCTTGCCCCACCCCATACTGTTTGTTGTGGAGGCAGACAGCCTGGATTTGAAACAACTGTGTGACACCAGGACAGTTACTTGGCCCTTTTGTATCTCGCCCTTCCTCATCTGTAAAATAAAGACTTTTTGCGTGTTAAAAAAAAAACAAAAAAACCCTCGGATGATCAAGTGAACTAAGGCGTGTGAAGTGCATGGTAAGGAGGGCAGTTATTGATAGAATTATCGTTGTTATTCACAGACCACAAACCTTCCCCAACACATTTACCGCGACCACACACCACAAACCCATAGCGCACACCCTGTAGACGCCGAGGAGACCACTCACGCCCTCCGCACTGATTCCTACCACCTACCCAGAGCTGCTAGCTCACACGCACCCGCCAGGAAAGCGGCAATTCCGATCCCGGATACGCTCTTTCGCAAGGAGCCAGCCCTCGCCCCACGTGGACTCCGGGACTCTGACTGGGGCGCCCAAACAGTGACTCCCTCAGCAATGTCGCCGGCTGTGCGCGCCGCGACTCGCTGGCATCCGTCCCCCGCACCACCACCTCCCACCCGCCCCTGCACCTCCCGCCCCACACCCCCACAGACCGGTCTCCTCTCCTCCCAAACAAGAACGCCCACCCGGGAATAAGGCAGGAGGTGCAGCCAGGTCCCGTCGCCTGAGTCTGAGCCCAGTCGACCGTCACGCACCCCCTACTGGAGCCCGTGCCGCCCGCCCGCCGCGCCAGGGCCGTTTAAATGGGCCAAGTTGTGGCGGCGGCTGCGGCGCGAGTCTCCCAAGTCCCCGCCGGGCGGGCGCGCGCTGGAGTACGCGGGTGCGCGGCTGGGACGGTGGGGCGGGGCGGGGGCCTGGGACCCTCGGGCGGGGCGGGGCACGCGGCCGGAGGCTGCACAACTCCTCACTGCCCGGCTCGGCCCCGCGGGCGCAGCAGCGAGCCGGGCGCCGGGCCGCCCCAGGGGGCGCGGGCGCAGGTGGCCCAGCGCCCGGTGGAGCCCCAAGGCCCTGGAGCTGCGGCGCTGGGCAGGTCGATCGAGGATCGATAGAGCTCCGGCAGCACCATGTCTCTGGCGGCAGAGGCCCTGCTAGCCGGACGGGCAGCGGTCCGAGGTGGCTCGGCTGGGGCGCAGTAGCGGGGAGGGCGGGTGTGCAGCCAGGAGGCTCCTGAGCCCCGGCCCTCGAGACCCAACTCCAGCCCGGGCCGGAACAAGTTGCGCCGGCGACGGAGGGCCAGGCTGCCGGAACACAGGCCCACCATGCCGGCGGTCAAGAAGGAGCTACCCGGCCGCGAAGACCTCGCTCTGGCCCTGGCCACCTTCCACCCGACCCTGGCAGCGTTGCCACTGCCGCCGCTGCCTGGCTACCTGGCGCCACTGCCCGCCGCGGCCGCCCTGCCCCCGGCCGCCTCGCTACCAGCCGCGACAGCGGGCTACGAGGCGCTGTTGGCCCCGCCGCTCCGTGCCCCTCGCGCCTACCTGAGCTTGCATGAGGCCGCCCCGCACCTCCACCTGCCCAGAGACCCTCTGGCCCTCGAGCGCTTTTCGGCCACTGCGGCCGCGGCACCGGATTTCCAGCCGCTGCTGGACAACGGCGAGCCCTGCATCGAGGTGGAGTGCGGCGCCAACCGCGCGCTGCTCTACGTGCGCAAACTCTGCCAGGGCAGCAAGGGTCCGTCCATCCGCCACCGCGGCGAGTGGCTCACACCCAACGAGTTCCAGTTCGTCAGCGGCCGCGAGACGGCCAAGGACTGGAAACGCAGCATCCGCCACAAAGGTGCGGCCGCCGAGGGGGCGCGGACCGCTTCGGTCCCTCCCCTCCGCTCCCTGAGGACCCGTGGGTCCGGATCCCCCTCGTTCTGCCACCTGGGAGACTCCAGTTCTGCCTAGAGAGGGCGCTGCGACTCTGGGGCCGCCGCAGGGACACCCCCTTCCCCCAAGCACGGTCGCCTTGTTGGACCCGGGCTGAGCACCCTCGGCCTCCGTGCTCCCCCCAGCGCTGGCCGCACGAGCCGGCGGCTCTTTCTGCCCGGAAGGTCTTTGCGGGATTCCTGGGCCTTCAGGCTCCGGGGAAGTTTACGGGAACTCGGGAGAGAGGGCGGGAGGCCAACTCGGCAGGATACTCCCCTCCGGAGTCGAGGAGCCACGGGTTCTGGCGGGAGTGGAGGGACACAAGTGAGGCCGGGTGCGGACGCGCGCTGGTAGAGAGAAAGGCAAGGTGCATGGGTGGCGCAGGCAGGTGGGGGCTGCGGGGGCGCGCGTCGGGGCGGGAGCGCGCGTGGAGCAGAGTGGCGGCGGGGCTGGGAGCAGTCTCTAGGGCTCCCGCAGGAGTCTGGCTCCAAGGCCGCGACGTGTGGGCGCCAGAGCGGGCATGCGGAGGGAGAGGGGGTGAGCGCCAGGCGGGGGGTGGGGGATAGTTAGAAAGTTAGGGACTCAATCACTCTCGTCGACTCTGGGGCTCGTGGCTCCGCGGGGTCAAGCGCAGTCCCGGGTCCTTACCGCGCCGCTCACCTGCGCCGGACCCGACCTCCACGGTCCAGCTCCGGATTCCCGCGGACCTGCTTGGAGAGGGTGGAGCGCTGGAGGAGGGGCGCGCGGAGGCGGGGGAGGAGGGGGGAGAGACCGCCCTGCGTCAGGGGAGGGCGCTCGCCGGATCTTGAATTCCGAGCTCTGCAGATCCCCGCGACGTCTGCGAGGGTGGGGTGGGCGGCGAGGCCGAGTGTGGGTTCAGAAGTTGGACCGAGACGGGTGTTCATACTCGTGGCGGGAGGGAACCCGGCCTTACCCCTGGCAGCGCCCCGGAAGCATGCCCGCGTGCCCGGCCCCACCTGTGCCCGGCCCCGCTCCCTTACCGGTCCTGCCTCGGCTCTCCTCGCAGGGAAAAGTCTGAAGACGCTTATGTCCAAGGGGATCCTGCAGGTGCATCCTCCGATCTGCGACTGTCCCGGCTGTCGAATATCCTCCCCGGTGGTGAGATGTGGGAGAAAACCTGGGGCTTCAGGGTCTTGTTTCTCCGCTGCAGAGCTTGGCCTGTGTTTTCTAGGATCAGTCCTAATCTCAGCCCTGCCAGTGGGCAGGAGGGAGCCCTCAGGGGCAAATAGAGGAGAGGGCTTTGGTGGGTATGGTGGGGCATCAGACCCCATCCCCCTTGATTCAGGGCAGGGTCCTGCCTATCCTGAAGCCTCTCTTTGGGAGCCCGGGAGCTGCTTCTCCTGAGGTCCTGGGGACAGCCCGTGGTGTGAAGGCCTCCTCCCTGAACAGTGTCATCTGATCGGGGCCTGGGGACTTTGCCTTGTTACAGGTGTGTGTGTGGGGTGTGGGGGGAGCGCAGTTTCACCATGTCAGCTGGCCCAGCCTGGGAGAGGAGCTGGTCCTAAGGGGACACTTGTTATAGGATGTGACAGTGTTGGCCAGCCTGGATGGACATTCTGGGGTGGCCACAGGCTTGGATGTGAGTGACCTCCATGTCTGGATGCCTCGGGCTGGAACCCTGTGGGACAAGGCCAGGGATGTCCAGGAGTGTCTGAGGATACAGCCTGGTCTGGGGCACAGTAGGTGCAGTGTGGGCCTTGGTGTCAAGAGAACTGCAGCTGGAAGCTGGTGTGGGGCCTCCAACCCAGTGTAGAAGTCTGTTGAGCCCTTATTAGCCTGGGTGGGGTGGGGTGGGCAGGAGAGCTGGGGCCTGTGCCTGCCTGGAAGCACTGCCTTCCCCCTCGCGTGTCCTCCAGGCAGCAGTGGCTGGAGGCTCCATCTGAAAATCTTGTCTTGAGAGGGACAGTCTAAGCTCCTGGGGGAGAGCCCATGAGGACCACGGCTCCTGGCACCACTCAGCAGCCCCCTCTGCCAGGAAGGCCTGAAAGGACCCTGCAGGCGGCCTTCAGCTTGTTTACTTTGGACTGGTGGTAGGGCGGGGGCGGGGAGGTCTTGGATTCCTGGTGGGCCTTGGGGGTGGGCAATCCAGAAAGCCACAGACAAACCTGTAAAGACACATAGGCTGGGCAGGGGAAGGGGACACAGCTGAGCTTCCCCACTTGCCCACCCCACACACTGTCTGGCTTGAGCTCATTGTACTCACAGGCAAGCCTACATGCAGAGCCCCCCAGACAGAGCATGTGCACAGACAGCCTACCTTTGCCCAAAGCCACCACACCTGCCTGGGGCAGAAAGCTGAACTCCCCTTCACTTCTCGAGCAGCTGGTGCCAGAGAGGACACCCTCCAGGCTGGTCTGGGGCCTCTGCTGGCGGGAGGAGCCCTGTCTCTCCCACCATCCCCTTCTGAAGGTCTCCCACAGGAGGGGGTGGGCAGGTGGCCTGAGCCCAGCATCAGTCCCCTCTAAGACATTTCTTGATGGGAAGGCCAGGTTGGGCCCATAGCCCAGAGCTGCCTACCTGTCGGGCTCCCAGGTCCCTGCCCTGCATGAGGGACGGCTCAGACCTGGGCCTGCCTCTCCAGAGCCTGGTTGCTCCCAGGCCATCCCTGTGCCTCTCCCTTAGGAAGGCTGCATGGACCCCCTTGTCTTTCCAGCCCCTACCTTTTTCACACAGGCTGTTTCCCACTACTGCCCATGGCCAGGTCCACAGATATGTGCACACTTCTAAGTCTCAGAATATGAGTATGCTCACAGCACAGGCGGCATGCTGCTGCCTCCATGCCCCACCCTTGCTGTCTGAGGAGCCAGTGCTTGGCTGGGACAGGGGTTTAGCACCCAATTCTTAAATCTGTGTGCTGAGCAGGGGTCAGCAGCTGAGGGCTCAGGTGTGTGTGGTAGGCAGATGTGTCCATGTCCTTGGCTCAGGTCAGGACTGCTCCTCCTGGTTCCTCTTCCTCAACTCCCCACTACCAGAGCCATTCCAGGCCACTGTAGCTGGTATGGCCTCACCCAAGTGGCAGCCTTACTGCTCTGTTTCCCTCTCCTCATCCTTGTCCCACAGATGAGAAGTAAAGGGAAGTGCACTGAAAACTTTTTCTTCAGAGAATAGTTTAGTTGAAGTGCAAAGGCAGGAGAGGAGGTCCTCGTACTTGGCCTACAGCAGGCTAGAAAAGGGCAGAGCTTGAGGGGCTTTGCAGCCAAGCACACTCCAGACAGGCCAGAGCTGTTGAAAACCCTGCCCCCCAGAGCCTGGCCGGAAGAGGTATGGGGCCCAGTCGGTCACCCGCTGCGCTTCCCTGCCTCACTGAAACTCCACTGTCACTGGTATAGCTTGGAGCCAAGGCCAGGGTCTTAGAAGCATGGGGGGGCCCCCCATTTTGTCTCGCAGGCCTACCCCCAACTTCACTGCTCCCTCCACCCCACCTTCCCCAGTGCTGCCCAGTCTCTCACTGGGTGTGTGTTGAAGAGAGGACCGTGGCACACCTCCTGAGTGGATTTATGAGGGCAGATGTGGCAGACTGTGGCTCCCCAACTGGTGTCAGGGGCACTGCCCAAATCTGGGACTGGGGTGGGCCATATGTGTGGAGGTGAGGCTCGTCTGGATCTGAAGAGAACCTCTCCTCTGGAGGATAGGGCTGTGGCGGCTGCACACAGCTGCCCTTCAGATCCAGGGGGACACTGTGTGGGGAGAGGTGAACCCCCTGGATACCTTCCTCCTCAAGCTCCTGCGTATGATGGGGACACATTGTCCTGGCAACAGGAGGGAAGAGTCCTAGAAGGCCTCAGTCACTGAAAAGATGAGAGAGAATTAGATAATCCCAAGGTCCCTGCCACCATCCTGAACCAGTAGTTATTAAATAAGAAAAAGCCTCCAGCCCACCAGAAAACGGGAGCTCTTCTTCCCTGGGGTGGCGGGACCTGCAGACACCAGTGGGTGCCATGCTATGCAGGGCCCTGTGCAAGAGCTGCCAGCATGTGTGCAGGCTCTGGGCCCTTCTGTGGAGGCTCTGCTCCCTGCTCACACTGGGAGCAGGGAAAAGGTGCACCTCGTAATTCCTGACCAAGGGGATGGGTCCCCCCAGGGCACATAGAACAAAGGGCCTTGGCTGCCAGATGACCTGTGAGCCAAAGATCTGCAATTTACAAGGAGTCAGCCCCAGACTCCAGGCTTCAGACACCCCTGAGATGGGCTTCATTTGGCACTAAGCATCAAAAGCAGGCTTGGCATGGGTAGGGGTTCACACAGAGTCTGAGTAGGATTGCCAGGTAGACATGCATGCAGAGGTAACTGCATGGGGTCAGGACACACAGCGTCCTGAGGGTGCTCGCAGCCCTTTACGGGCTGGGAATGCCGGGTTGGTCCCCAGCAGGCGTCCACACACAGGCTGAGCACCTGTGAAGGGGCTGGGCCGAGTGTGGAGTCTGGACAGGGCAGTGCCCATATGCTTACTCCTGAGCCCCCACCAGGGTGGAGTGGAAGGCAGTCTCTGGACGGGTTTATGAAGGAAGCCTTGCCTCCTTGCTCTTGTCTTGGCCTCTGGCCAGTTGTGAGTGTCCTAGAGGGCTGGAGGCCCCTCTGCTGTAGGTGGGGGCGCCCAGGAGGCTGAGCAACATGGTTTGGCCTAACCTTCCTTTCCTCCCTCCCTGTCCAGAACCGGGGGCGGCTGGCAGACAAGAGGACAGTTGCCCTGCCCCCTGCCCGGATCCTGAAGAAGGAGCTGACCCCCAGCTTTTCAGCCAGTGATGGCGACAGTGATGGGAGTGGTCCAGCCTGTGGGCAGCGGCTGGGCTTGAAGCAGGAGAACGAGCCGCATGTCCATATCATGAAGAGAAGGTGCTTCATGGACCAGGAGGGGAGGGCACGTGGGCTCTGGCGGGGGTGGGGTATCCAGGCAGCTGAAGACCAGGTCAGACCTAGAGGTGGAGAGCCTTTGCCCTGAGGACAGGGCCCCAGCTTAGCTTCTATCGTCTCCATGGACGCTGACAGCTGCCGCAGGTGAAACAATGCCTGGACTCCCAGGGACATGCCTCGGGACCACTGTGAACCTGCCTTGCCCCGACCTGGGTTCCGAATGCCAGGCCAGGACTCAGTAGGATCATTGAGGAGCAGGCACCACCAATAGTCATGACCAGAGCAGACCAAGGAGGGTCCATGTGGCCTGTGTGGGGAAGGGCCAAGGAGGGGCGGAGCCACTGGGTTGAGGAAGGAGAAAGTACCTCGGAGGAGAGTCTCATGCCACCACAGCCAGGCAGGGAGGAGGGAGCTGCGTGGATCCTCATGGGAGCACCCCTGACACACTCACTCACTCTGTTTGGAGTGGCCACTCCCTTGACTCCTTACTATCTCCCCCAGGCTTGGGGCCACCATTCCTGACCTCCCCCTTTCTCCCCTCCCTCCTGGCAGAAGCCTCTCCCTCTGCCCACTCACCTCTTTTTCCATCCATCCATCCACCTGTCCATCCATTGTCGTCTGTCCAGCATGTCATATGTATCCCCAGAATTTCCAGGCCTTTTTCCTGCTCAGTCTTTTAACATATTCTAATTTCTCCTACCCTAACCCTCTTGGACACCAGAGAGCCCCCCTCCCAGCCCCCACTCCCACCTGTGCTGACGGAAAGCACCGCGTGGGTCTGCCACCACCCTCCCTCAGCCCATGGGTCTTCTCAGGGACACTGCTGTGGGTGGGAGGGTGGGCACAGCACAGAGCTATTTCCTTGCTTGACCCCTCCTACCTCTGCTGTGTGACTGTCACTTTCAGGAGGTGGCTTGGCAGTGGCTGGGACCCAGGGGCCACCACCGAAGCCACTGGTGGTGGCCATGGGGTTCATTCCTTGACCTGGTTCCCAGCACTCCTGGAGGAGCTCTAAAAACTAGGAATTTGGGTTCAGTCACACAAGTGGCATATGCAAAGGAAGTCACGGCCCCCACCCCTAGCACAAGTTGGGGCTCTGCTGGCTCTACCTCAACGAGAGGCAGAGACGTGGGACCTCAGTTCTGTCCTTCCCAATTCCTTGTCTGGCGAGCCCTGGAGCAGGCACCTTCCCTGTGGGTCTGTCCTGGCGGCAGCCGCCAACGTATTGAGCTGGTACCAGATGATGCTAGAGGCGGTTCTGAGCCAGCCCAGTTCCCTTGAGGCTGGCACTCCAGGGAAGACACAGGGCATGCCACATACATGTTCTGCTGTCCACATGCTGAGTCCTGGAGGCCACACTGACCCTCTGCTTCTCTCCTTGCAGAGTCCATACCCACTGGGATGTGAACATCTCTTTCCGAGAGACGTCCTGCAGGTAGGGCCGGTCCTGGGCCAGGCTTCCCTTACATGTTGTGCATGGGCAGCGCAGATCCTTGTGGCCCCATGTCCTCTGGTTCTGACTCTAAATCCCTCCAGCCTCCCTCCCCTCCTCCTCTCCTTGGTCCATGGTCTATTGTTGACTTGTGCCTAAACTGTGACAGCAGCACAGATATGGGTTCTGGGCCCAGCCCTGAAGCCAGAGTGTGCTCCCCCTCTCACATTTGAGCCCATCTGCCCAAAGATAAGGCCATGCCTGCCCCCTCCCACTCTCCTAGAGACCTAACAGAATGTGAGAATGGTGATGTGTGAGTGGAGTCTTGAAGGATACATAGGAGCTCATTAGGGAAAGGGGGTGTCTGCAGAGACATGGAGGAATGAGGATAGGGGATGTGGGAAGGGAGGAGGGGAAGCTGGCAGGCCTGGTTTAACTGGGTGCTAAAGGGCCTTAGATACTGGGCCTGTTGGGCATTTTCCTTCAGGCAATGGGGAGCTACTGAAAGCTCTTGAGCAGGGAAGTGGTTGGTGTATGCTTTGACAAGGTCCTGCTGTAGGCCCCATCCAGCAGGTTGGGGGTTTGCTCCAGTCCGTGGAAGGGCTGTAAATTCAAGCCATAGTAAGGAGATAAAAATGGGGAGACCTGATGTGGAGGTTGGGGGTGTTGGGGAGACCCAATTCCCCCATCTCAGAAGGGCAGGATGGAGCCCTGGCTGTGGTGTCTGGTCAGTGGGATCAAGTATTAGCCCAGGGCTTCCAGGGAAGGCACAGGACAGGCCCAGCCGAGCAGGCAGTGGGCATCCAGTGCCTTCGGGCCCTTCTCACAGCCTGGCTCTGTGCCAGATGTGTTATTATTTATACTTCTGAGAATGTCTAGGTCCTGGAGCCAAATTACAATGAAAACGTCTTTAAACTTATTTCCACCTCATTTTGAAGTTTCCTGCTCAACTGATCATTTTTATGAACCGTCATGAATGTTGATGACATTTTATGAGCCTTTTACTTGGGACGCTACATGAGAAATTTGTCAGTAAGACCTGTAGGGGAATCCCAGGCTGCTCTTTCCCTGCCTGCAGCCCCCTGCTCACCCTAGCTGGCCGTGGGACGTGGGAGAGGGCCCAGGTGTCCAGACACAGTAAGAGGCCAGGTCCCAGTGTGTGGCGGACCCTCAAAACAGCTGTGATGATTGTCTGGATTTTACCAGAGGGGAGATTGGGGGGTTAGCCAAGAGGACTTACAGCCCATCTGCCCCCCACCTTGCCCTGCTTTGGCATCCCGGCGTCTGGCCAGGGAGGGCTGAGCAAGCCCACAGTGCAGCTGCTTCACACACCCCCACCTCAGCTCTGCCTTTGTTTCTTCCTTGCTCCTTTTGGCCCCGTCCATGTGTCTTTCTATCTCGAGTCTGCTGTCTGTCCTTCAGGCTCTGTCCATCTGTTCGTTTGCTGTTTCCATCCTTTCTGTCTATCCAGTAGTGCCTGTCCTTGTGTGTCCATCTCCATCTGTCTAGTCATCTGACTTCATCTATCAGTCTTCATCTGTCTGTCTGTCCCTCAGTTCCACTCATCTATGCATTCACCCCCATCCCTCTGTCTGCCTGAGTCTGCTGTAACCACCTGCCCGGTTGGAGCTCCCCCTTAAGCCCCGTGCATCCAGGGCAGCAGGCAGGAGATGTGGGCCCTGTCCTCCTGAGGCCCCTGAGCTGGCCAGGAGATGGACAAGGACTGGACAGTATACCAGGCACTGGAGGGGCCCCTCACGGGGAGAAAGGGTCTGATGGTTCACACATTTAAAAGAAAATAATTTTATTTACTTATTTCTGGCTCTGCTGGGTCTTGGTTATACAGGCTACTCTCTAGTTGTAGCGCTTTGGCTTCCCAATGCAGTGGCTTCTCCTGCTGCAGAGCATGGGCTCTAGGGTGTGCAGGCTTCAGTAGTTGCCACATGTGGGCTAAGCAGTTGTAGTTCCTGGGCTGCACCGCACAGGCTTAGTAGTTATGGCACATGTTGCCCATGGCATGTGGGATCTTCCCAGACCAAGGATCAAACCTATGTCTCCTTCATTGGCAGGCAGATTCTTTACCACTGAGCCACCAGGGAACCCCTCTTCATGGTTCTTTACATAAAACCCGGCATAATTTGTTCAGTGAACGACCGAGTGACCACACAGGTTTTCTAGGGCCAGGCCATGCTGTCTTGGAGCTCATGGGGCAAGTCCCCAAGGCAGGAAGCGGAGGTTTGATGTGTGGGCTGTGTCTTGATTCCCACAAGGCATCACCTCTGTGGAGCTGCAGCATCACCTCCATGGAGCCGCAGCACCACCTGAGTGTCTGAGGGACCAGCTGAAAGAGTTATTGGCCACAGCGGCGGTGAGCACTGAGCCAGTCCCTCAGCACTCAGCTGAGGATTCACGGGAAACAAATGAACAGGCCTGACCCCACCTTAAGTCTGTGGCGGTTGGTCCACCTCCTGCAGGAGTCCTGGGGATGCCAAAAGGAGGTTCTCTAAAGGGGGAACTCTGTGGCAGCAGCAGTCCTGGCACTAGGCACCCCTACCCCTCCCTGGTGCTGAGGACAGCACTTCTCTCTTCCACCCCCGCCCCCCACATTGATGAGGATGATAGAGAGGATGAGAATTGCTGCCAATTAATCCCATAAAGTACTTTACTGCCACCCCACCTGCCCTCTTGTTTGCATGTGGGGGCACCTTCTCTCCTTCAGGGAGAGGGGGTTGGGGGTAGGGAGAGAGCTTGCATCAGGGTCTCCCAGCGGCTCTAGAGCCCAGCCCTGGAGGCTTTGGTGCTGAAACTGATCTGCTTAGGGGCCAGCTCTGGATTAGCCTGCTCCGGCCACCCTGGCCGGGGCTGGGACGAGGGGGGGCGCTTGGGGGTTATTTAATGAGGTTTAGGGTTGGTTCCCAGGTCACTTGGTGGAGGCCCCCCTTGAGGTGGCCCAGCCAGGAGGCTGCTCCGTTACAGGTGGGCTGGGGAGCGAGGGTGCTGGGGAGGGATGTGTCGCAGGGTAGGCTGGGGTCCCTCCCTGCTCCTCTTCTGTCCTGTCCCGATTTCCTGCCACTCCAACTGCGTCTGCAAGGTGGCAGAGACCCTTCTCTGTGCTAACAGAGATGCTCTCAGAACCCTAAGGGCAAATGCCGTGGGGGCCATTTCCTCCCTCTTTTGTCTGGGGTTCTGTGGTATAGGCAGTGAGCTGATTTAACAGGAAGAGCAAAGAGAACAAAATTAAATTCCTGTTTATCCCAAGGTTCTTGGTGGGGAGCCCTGGGAAGAGCACAGTGTCCTGAGCACAGGCACACTGGTGACTACTGTGTGCATCTGTGTCTGTGTGTGTCTGCAGGTCTGTGTGAGTGTGTGTGTGTATGCCCATGTATGTCCCTGGATGGGCACACATCTCATTGGCTGCAGATTTTGGTCTCAACCTTGGTTTCTGTATTTGAAAAAACTGAGAGTCCGTGGGTGGTTGGAAGTTTTAGTTGCAATAGCATATGCACAGGAGCAAGTGCTGGGTCCACGTGTCCTCTCTGGCAGCCTTCTGCCAGCCCTGGTGGGACCTGGCTGCCCCCCAGAGCAAGAAGCAAGGACAGTGACCGGTCTCTCTGGAGAGAGCAGAGTCCGGACGGGGCTAACCCTGCACTCCACACGGACCCTCCCTGGGAGCAGCAGTGGGGTCTGAGTGCAAGGCTCCATGTTCAGCAGACACTTAGCAGGTCCTGGTGGTCCCAGATGGGGCCTGCGTAGGTCAGGGTGAGACTCCAGCACCCACAAGGAGATGGAGATGCTCTCAGGAATGGTGTGCACAAGGTGTTGTCACACTCAGTGTCCCCTGGGCCATGTATGCTCACACTCAGGCTCAGCCAGGAGCCCTGAGGGGTCTCACCTTCCCTGTCTTGCTTCGCTGCAGCCAGGATAGCGACCTTCCCACCCTCATATCCAGCGTGCATCGCAGCCGCCACCTCGTTATGCCTGAGCATCAGAGCCGCTGTGAATTCCAGAGAGGCAGCGTGGAAATAGGCCTGGGAGCCGCAGGTGAGGAGCCAGGGCAGCGCTGGGTGAAGCAGGGCTGCCAGGCTGCACAGAACAGAGTGAGGACAGCCGCCTCGCAGCCTCCCTGCGTCTCTGCTCAGCGGCTCTGGATGCCGCCACCCCCAGCAGCCTTGGCGGGCAGCCAGGGAGGCCAGCGGAGGAGGTGGGAGGTGGCGAAGCCGGCTGTCCCCCGGGGCTCCGTGTGATGGTAATTGTGTTAATCCCAGCCAGCCGGGCAGACAGGAGGCGGAGGCGGTGGCTCCACTGTGGCTGCTGCTGGGGTGGGCTTGGAGTGGCCAGAGGCCACAGCTACCCCCTGCTCCCAGGGGCAGATGGAGGCAGGACATTCAGGGAGCGCAGGCCTCACAGAGGCACACACCTGGGCATGGCTCGTGGATGGGCAGGGATACACTCTGCACACACAGGAGTGCTCACCGACCCCAGAGCCAGGGCCCCTGAAGAGAAGGGTCCACGTCCTGAGAGAAGAGGGGCTGGGGCAGGAGGGTGCGCGCCCGGGGCTTTGTCCCTGTGGAGGGCTAGCTCCTGGAGGCAACAAGAGCTCTGAGGGAGGGGGCAGCTTGCTGAGCTTTGGCTGAAGGGGGCTGGGGGTGCCAAGAGGAGCTGGCAGGGGTCCCTTGCTGCCCTATGGACCAGGGCAGACCCAGGAAGTCCCCAGCAGTGGCTGTAGCTCTCAGGAAAGCTGGGCAGGGGATGGTCCATTCTGGGACCCCTGAACACCCCCATCAGGCCCTCCAAGTGTGCTGGTGCCTGGGTAGGCCTCTCGTGGGGGGTGGGGCTGCTGCTCCTGGAGCTGAGTTGGAGGATCTGAGCAGGCGGCTGATAAAAATCTAATTGCCCCATCGATTGGGTTAGCCTCCAGAGTCCCACAGTGATTGAGATATTCGTAGCCAGCGGGCCCCCCGGCTCCTGCACACACGGAGACCTCCTCATGGTGCCTGGCCTGAGTGTGTTTGTGTGCCCCGGGCCTGGCCAAAGGCTTGGGCTTCCACTTAGGCCCGTGTAACATGTGTGTGTCAAAGTGCCTTCACTGTCTTCCTGCCGAGGTACAGGACCCACATATGAGCACTTCACAGGTCACACGTGGTCTGTGTGAAGTGCCATGTGTGTCCTGTGTCCAGGTTTCATCCAGGTCCTGCCCTCTTCTTGGGACTCTAGTCCTCATCAGCTTCCATGTCTTCCTGCCAGCCCCTGGGTGGAGGCCTCGGCCTGTCCTCACCTCCTCCTCCCCAGGAGCACGTGTCAGCCCTGTGTTCACCTGAGCAGGAGGGGTCAGGGAGGACTGGGCTTGCAGTGGGCCGTGCAGACATCTCCTTATTGTGTGTGTGTCTGTGAGTATATGTGGCCCTCTTTGGGGACTGGTGAGCCCTGGACCCCCATGGCAGGACCTCTCTATGACCGTGGGCATGGGTCTCACTGTGGGCCCGCCTGCCACCCCCTCCCAAGCACCTCTGCCAGGCAGAAAGGAGCCATCATGCCGCAAGAGAAAGGGGAGGGGTCTTCCCACTGTGGAGAATGAGAACTGGATCGAGGGAAGTGGAAGCACTGGGGTATTCGCTGGGTCCCCAAGGGGTACGTGCAGGGTCCGGTGCAGGCAGCAGATGTGGACTCAGCCCTCCCCAGGCTTGGCACAGTTGGACGCTGCAGCCCTGGTGGCGCTGCTGGCCGGAGGCTCTTTGCCTTCCTCAGGGGCTTCATGATGGTTGAGCACCCCCTACCCATCCTACCAGGTCACTAAGGAAGGACCCTCTGTCTGGGCGGTGAGGACCTTGTCCTCGTCCCTCTCAGGGCAAGGTCTGGGGCTAGGCCACTGGGCCCAGACCAGTGGCAGGAGGTGGCTGAGATCAATAAGTTATTAGCACCATTCTGTCAGCTGTAAAGTGGAGATTGATCGGCACTCCACTGCTGCACTTCCTCGCCTGATAAAAATGACAGATTAAGGGAATAAGAAAAAGGAATTAGGCTCTGGAGCTGACCGCAGGGTTTCTCAGTAGCTCCCCTTGCTGAGGTGTCATGGTGGGCCTGGGTCACTGAGAGGGTGGCCCCTTCACCCAGATGGCCTCATGAAGAGGGAGCGGGGCCAGGAGCGCAGGGTTTGGACTGGAAGCTGACACAATTGCTGAGCTGTTTCACAGAGACCTCCCAGACCTTGGTCTCAGGAGGGAGCCTGGCATCAGGGTGCCAGAGGCTGGGGTAGAGAAAGGCTGACTCCAGGGGATCAGAAAGAGGACTTTAGGATTGGGGTGGGGCGGGCTCTGGGCCACATGAGGGGCTGTGCACAGTGGGTGATGGGGTGCCCTTGGGCGCTTAGCACAGCTGGACAGGTAGTGTCCTCGGGCTTTCTGGGGGGCAATGATGGGTGTGGCCTGGGGGGAAGGAGCCCAGGAAGAATGGATGGGGGCAGATGCACCTGACCTCCAGGGCCTGTGGCCTCTAGGAGGAGGTTGGGTTACCCTGACAAGGGACCCTGCACTGCTGGTAGTCAGCCACCCCTGCCCCAGGAGAGGTTGGTAAGGTGCGGAGGAGGGCTCCTTACTCTGCAAAGGTGGGAGCAGCACGGTGCCTGAGGGGTCCTGAGTTGCTGCCTGAGGCCATAACCATGCATCTCCCATCACATCTACACACACTCAGCCCAGAGGCCAGGGTCTGGACTGTCCCATTCTCTCACTCCAACCCAACCCTGCTGGACTGAGCAAGGCTTGAACCTGGCCAGGACCCATAGGCACCCCTGAGTGATGAGAGCTATGGTTCTTGGCTGAGCTGGAGCTGGGCCGGCACTGAGGCAGGTATTGAGGCCGGTATTGGGGTGGGCAGGAGCTGTTCGTGTCCTGGCCTCTACGAGCACTGAACGCAGGATGGGGTTCACTCTGCCCTCTCCCAGGTGACCTGTTGGGCAAAAGGCTGGGTCGGTCCCCCCACATCAGCAGTGACTGCCCTTTGGAGAAGAAGGCCCGAAGCAAGTCTCCTCAAGGTGCGGGCTTTGCCCTGGGGGATGAGGGAACAGCCACTGGAGAGGGAGGGAGACAGCCTGGACCCTCTGCTGGGCACAATTAGCCAGCAGCAAGTTCTGAGAGGGGAGCCCCTGCTTCTCTCCCTTAGCAGTGTCTAAAGGGGAAGCCCCCTCTCCTGTGTTTGCCCAACGCAGAGACTCTGTTGCTTCCGGAACTAGGGCCCAGCATGGCCCCCGAGGATCATTACCGCCGGCTCGTGTCTGCCCTGAGTGAGGCCAGCACCTTTGAGGACCCTCAGCGTCTCTACCACCTGGGCCTCCCCAGCCATGGTATGTAGCCCCTCCCCACAGCATCGTGAGTGTCCACAATGTGCTTTGGACTCTCCCCGTCCTGTTAGGTCTCTGCTCACCCTGAAAAGAGTGGCTGCTGACACTAAGGCTGGGATTGGATGCAGGTCTTTTGGCTCCTCAAATCTTGAAAGCCCTTGTAGGTGGACAGTGAGGCCCACCTCCTCCTCCCTGTTTGGGTAGATCTGGTAGGGAGGGCGGTCTCTCACCAATAAGTCTCCTGAAGGCTCTCCCAGCAGGGCCTCAAATGGCCACTGCCCACTGCCATTTCACAGAGGAGGCAGCTGCTTGGGGGAGCTGAAGGGAGAGTGGAAGGTGGGGGTTTCACCAGGCCCACCATCTGACTCCAGCACATGCAGGTCCTTGTGGGTCCCCACCCCACCTCCCACCCCCATCTGAATGGTGTGATCTGGATACTGTAGTCCTTCCTGACTCTAGCTGCAGTCAGGGCAGAGAGTCTGTGAGAGAGTGCCAGACCCCTTCTCAGGAGGGTGGGGCCAGGAGCAGAGCAGCAGTCAGCCCCCTGAACGTCCACGTGGACATCTGTCCAGAAGTAGGATGGGCAACAGTTCAGGTTTGGTGGCCCAGCTTTCACTGGTGCTCAGGAGGAGCTCCAGCCAGAAGCACTGCTCCCAAACCAGACACCTGGAAGTCCCCCTACCACCACAGGGGCACCGTCTGGCACCCTGTCCAGCTGCACCCTGGCCTTGCAGACCCCAGCCCAGGGGGAGTAACTTGCCTTTCCTGGTTGGAGCTGGGTGAGGGGTACTTGCTGGGAAAAGGGGCTGGATTTCCTCTCCTTACACAGGCACTGTCCCCCAGGGCAGTCAGGCACCGAGAGCCTGAATAATTCACCAAATGTTAATAATTTAAAAATCTTCCTTTTTAATTGCTTTCCCTGCCCTGCCTGGGGCCGGCTCCTCTGGCTGTGCGGGGGAGGGGCGCCGGCCCGCCAGGAGCGGCGCGGAGCCGGGCTGTCAATCAGGCCTCCGCCTGCCGCCCCCGCCGGGAGCCGACGGTAAATAACCGAGGCCGCGGGCGGGCGGGGGCGCAGGGCCCTGCCGAGATCGATGCGGGCGGCCGCGCGCCGGCTGGGTTCTGCGGGCTGGCACCCAGCCCGGGGCAGGACCCACCTCCGCTTTTCGGGTAATTAATTTATAAACAGGCGGTGGCAGCGGAGCCGGCACAGTGGGGGCTGCGGGGCGGGGAACTCTGAAGTCCCGGCCTGAGCAGGACAGAGGGCTGGGGGTGGAGAGCAGAGTGCCTAGACTGCGCAGTGAGCCCAGGTGTTACCTAGGAGAGGGCTGGAGACCTGCCCCAGCTCCTGGACTCCAGCCCCGCTGCCCCCACACTCCAGCTTTTGCGTGACCCTTCCCCTCATGAGCCCTGCAGTTTGGCTCTTGGCAGTGTCAGTTCTTGTCGAAGTCAAGGTTCCTGTACCACCAGCCTTCCCTGCCCGGGCCTTTCCCTTTCTCCATCCCAACCACGTTTTGGTTCCTAACAGCTCCACATTCCTTATGAATGCTCATCTGGCCCCCCTCCCAAGACCAGTCGGTGCAGCCAGGCACTTTGCATGAAGATGTCTGGTATCTGCCCTGCCCTGTGGCCTGCTCATTTTTCTGTCCCGGTGACCAACCAGCAGGGTCAGTGGGAGAATAAGCTCCCAGTCTGTGTTCTTGGCCAATGTCCTATGCTCAACAGGGTGAGGGACATGAGAACCTGGTGGGGGCTGGCTTCTGGGTCACTGCTGGTGCCTACCCTCCCCAGATCTCCTGAGGGTCCGACAGGAGGTGGCAGCAGCAGCTGCGAGGAGCCCCAGTGGCCTGGAAGTCCACCTGCCCTCATCCACAGCAGGTCAGCGTCGGAAGCAGAGCCTGGCTCAGCACAGAGATGGCACCGGCCCAGCTGGCGCCCCGTCCTTCTCAGAGAGGTATCAGGGTGCCTGCATTGCAGAGAGGCCCCTATATTTCCTGTGCTGGCTTCTGGGCTATACAGCTGCAGGTGGCAGACCCATCAGCTGGTGTCTGCAGGTCAAGTCCACAGCCTGCATCTCCCCATCCCAGCCGCACAGCCACAGGGTCCTCAGTGGACGTGGCGCTGTGCTCGGGCGGTAGACTGTGGGGATGACCGCCCCTCTGGGTGGGGTGTCTTTCTGTTGAGCAGCTGTGGGGCTGAATCCAGGAGCCCCTGAGACAGCTGAGGGCTTTGCTTCCCCAACAGGGAGGTGAGGGGGCTTGAGGCAGATAAGGGGGAGTTGCACGAGGTCTGGCAGCCCCGAGGTCGAGGTCGGGGGAGGGCTGGGGAAGGGGATAACGCTGCAGCAGCACCGACACAGACATTGGAGCTGCTGGCTGCACGGTAGAGCCCCCCAGGCTTGTAGGGGCCGGGAGACTCCAGGCAGGAGCTGGGGCTGGAGGACTTTGACTGCTTCCCGCCCCTCCCGCCGGGAGAGCCCCCTTGCACCCAGGCGGAGTTCGCGGCAGCCGCCGCCTCCCGGACCATAGCTAATTGCGCCCGGTCTGCGCAGGGTTGGCTGGGCTGGGCTGGGCGGGGGCGGGGGCAGTAAAAGGGGGGCCAGGGCCGTGGGGCCAGGGGCTCCCGCGCGGTAATTACCGCCACAGTCGCCGCCGCCCGCCGGGCCAGCGCCTCCGCGCCGCCGCCGAGATTAATTGGCGCCGCCAGCGGGGGCAGGGGCGACCGGAGCCGCGGCGGGCGCAGATCGACCGCCCGCGGGGCCGGCAATTAGCACAGGCGGCCAGAGCGGGGGCCGCGGGGGCTGGGGCGGCAGTTCCGGGAAGGAGGGGGCCCGAGCCTGCGGCGCGCGCGCGCCCAGCAGTCCACAGGGAGCTTTCGCCCTGCCGCCCACAGGGAGCTGTCGCAACCGCCCCCCTTGCTGTCGCCCCAGAATGCCCCACACATCGCTCTGGGCCCCCACCTCAGGCCCCCCTTTTTGGGGGTGCCCTCGACCCTGTGCCAGACCCCAGGTGAGCAGTAGGCGGGTGTGCGATTCTGTCGCCCGGGCGCGGGGAGGGGCTGTTGGTGCGGGGCCATCGGGTTTGTCTGTCACCGAGCCGGTGTCCATGAGTGCTCCTGGAGAACCCACCCCTGACCTTGTTGAAGCCAAGGACAGCCAGGGGAGGGCTTGGCTGGTCCTGGACCACTCGGCCACCCGGCCTCGTGGTCTGTCCCCTTCCCCCCAGGTTACGGCTTCCTGCCCCCTGCCCAGGCGGAGATGTTCGCCCGGCAGCAGGAGCTCCTGCGGAAGCAGAATCTGGCCCGGTATGTGCTTCGGCTGGGGGGGCGGGGTGGGAAGTGGCTCTGCCGAGCTGCCTGACCCCCTGCGGTCTGTCCCCACGGCCAGGCTGGAGATGTCAGCAGAGCTCTTGCGCCAGAAGGAGCTGGAGAGCGCGCACCGGCCGCAACTGCTGGCGCCTGAGGCCGCCCTGCGCCCGCCGGACGGTGCCGAGGAACTGCAGCGGCGCGGGGCCATGCTGGTGCTGAGACACAGCTCCGCGCCTCTGCTGGCCCTGCCTCCCCAGGGCCCCCCCGGGCCCCGGGCCCCCTACCCCACCCCGAGAGCCTGCCCGCCGAGCTCCTCGGAAAGGGGGCCCCAGCCCTGCCTCAGGCAGGCCCAGTGAGTCCAAGGAGACAACGGGGACTGGACTCTGGGCACCAGACGGTTCTGAAGATGAACCTCCCAAGGATTCAGACGGCGAGGACTCCGAGATGGTGGCTACTGGAGGCCAGGCCTCCCACCCAGGCCAAGCCCCACCTGGAGGGGCCAGCTCTGAGGGGAAAGGACTTCTCTCAGGGTCCACGCTGCCCCCTCCACTACCCCTGGGCTTACCCTACACCGTCAGCCCCTTCTTCCACACAGGTGGGCACCCCCCCATGCCTTCAGATCTTTCCATGGGGTGGAAGGAAACCCAGTCCCTCTAAGTCCCACCCAGGGTCTCAGGGAGGGTCTTCATGGGGAGAAAAGTTTCTTTCAGTCATCAATCCAACATTTCTGAATAATTAGGGAGAGCAAAGGTCAGCAGACAGGGGTGGGGTCATAGAAAAGAGCTGGCCAGAGTCCTAGTAACACCCTCCTTCCCAACTCAGGCACCATGGGGGGCCTCTTCATGGATGGGGAGGAGGCCACAGCCCCTGAAGACGGCCAGAGTCCTAGTAACACCCTCCTTCCCAACTCAGGCACCATGGGGGGCCTCTTCATGGATGGGGAGGAGGCCACAGCCCCTGAAGACGTCAGCAAGTGGACAGTGGACGACGTCTGCAGCTTTGTGGGGGGCCTGTCTGGCTGTGGAGAATACGCACCGGTGAGGGGGCACCTGCCCAGGATGGTTCTGAGCCCCCTCATTCCCCTGCTGTGCTGCCCACCCCAGACTTCTCAAAGATGGGGGCGGCAACGGAGGTACTGGTGAATGCTCCTCCTCCCCTTGTCAATGCCTCTGCCTCCAGCATGGGCACATGCCCAAGAGTGGAGAGTTTTCTTTCTCCTGACATTTCCCCCAACTTGCACCACCAGCTTCTCTTGGCTCTGCTATCTCTGGAGAGCCGAGGCCACCCTAGGACACATAGCTCCAGCACTCAGGCCCTGATACTGTGCCGCCCCCACCCCCAGGTTTTCAGAGAACAGGGTATTGACGGGGAGACCCTGCCCCTGCTGACAGAAGAACACCTCCTGACCACCATGGGGCTGAAGCTGGGGCCTGCTCTCAAGATCCGGGCCCAGGTGAGCACCTGAAGGGGGCAGTGGTCTCCAGACAGCAAAGGGGCAGCATGGAGGTTCTGCGTGTGGCTGCACACCAGCAGCCTCACAGGCCCCATTGGGCCGTCTTTCCACAGGTGGCCAAGCGCCTGGGCCGCGTCTTCTACATGGCCAGCTTCCCCGTGGCTCTGCCACTGCAGCCACCAACGGTGCGGGCTTCTGAGCGGGAGCTCAGCTCAGGGGAGCAGCCCCTGTCCCCAGCATTGGCCCCCTCCCCCTATGGGGGGGTGCACCCCCCGGCCAGCCACGCTTCACCCAAGCAAGAGAATGGAACCATGACTCTGCTCCCAGGGCCTGCGGACCCTTCCCAGCCTCTGTGCTGAGCTGGTGTCAGACCCAGGCCTTCATGCCAGCTGCTCCCAGGCAAAGGCCCCTCCCCCCACAGCTTATCCCCTTTTTGTTCTGGATGCAAAAAACAATTTTAAACACATGACATTCAGTTTCCACAGACTAGGGGTGACTGCAGAGCCTGGTGCAGACCCTGGGGGTCGGTACTCTGCATCCCAGGAGCTGCAGATAAGCCAGAGACCAAGGAGCCACAGAGGCACGTGGCGCTGGCCCCACCGCATGGCTGTGTCAGCTCGCCTCACCGGGTAGGTGGCATTCCCACCCGCCACCATGGGCTGTGGTGGGAAGCGGGCCCCGTGATGGTTTACAGACGCAGCTCCAGGAATTGGACGGTATTTGGTACTTTCTGGTCTTTTATGTTATAAAAATAAAGGCCTGTCCACCATCTACTGCCCTTTCACCCTGCAGGGGCGCTAACCTCAGGGCCTCTGGGCTCAGCCCCAGTGGAGAAGCAGCATGCCTGACTGCCTGGGGAGGCGGGAACACTGTACAGCAGCCCCCGCAAGACTCTAGATGGGCAGTCCTCAGTCCTCCTCAGAGAGTTGTAGATCCTGCAGCTCGTCCTCTGGCCCCTGGGCCAGCTGCCACAGCTCCTGGGGGTCCAGCCCCGCCTCTGTGTCTGGGCTTCCATCTGCAGGGAGAGAGCACAGCTACTAAATTCTGCTTTATCAGGAAGAAGCCAGCCTCAGAGGTTACTCATCACTAATTAATCACAGCACTAATTAATTTATCGCTGCTGCTCTTGCCGGCTGCCAGAGCCAGCCAGGATGGAGCAGCTGGACCGGTGTCCCCAGGGAGGGGTGTGGGCCCAGCTTAGAGCCAATGGCTCTGCCCACCCACAAGATCCCCCAAGGCAGCCCTGGGCTCCAGACAGATGGGCTCAAAAACCATAGCAGCCCTCATTCTGGGAACCACTTACCCTCTGACTTGCTGACTTCCTCCTCCCCACTGCTACTGCTGCTATCGTCGTCCTCCTCCTCCTCCACTTTCTGCCAAGCTCTTGGGGACCCAGGCATCCCTGGGAACCAAGCACAAGAGCCCATGGGAGTGGACCCACCAGCATGCCGCTAAAGCAGCAAGGGGGCTAGGGGCACAGCCTTGTACCACATCTTCCCTTAAGTCTCCTTTGTTCAACTGGAGAGGACCCAGAACTGTCCCCAGAAAGTTGTGGTGGGAGGGGGTGACACAAAGCTTAGGGGCCCGCGTTTGAATTCCAAAAGGGCCCCCACCTCAGAGCCAGCCACGTGGCAGGAGGGACAGAAGGGTGATGACAAGCTCCCTTCCTCTGGTTCCATAAGGCGGGAAGCCTGCTAGGCCCACCTGCTCCCATGTTCCCAGCGCAAGCTAAAGCTCACTCAGGCCAAACCTCTCTTTGTGAAGTCCGGGGCATCATCCTCCTCCTCATCACTATCCAGATCGAAGAGGTCCTTGAATTCTGCCCTGTCTTCATCCTTCCTGTCCCCCACCTTGCGGCGCTTTACCTCTGGGAAGTTCAAATCTTCCAGCTGGAAGGACGGGGACCAAGAGCAGCAGGTGAGGGTGGTAGCTCACCCACCACAGCCAGAGCCCAACTCACATTCCCACTGATGGCTTTACCCAGACCCAGTCCTGCTCCCTCCTCCCCCCAAACACCCCTCCTCTAGCCTCCAGCCTACCCTCCACGCAAGGACCCTGCCTGGCCACTTTTGGGATGATTGGTCAGCATCACTGGGTAGGATTCCTGGACAGCAGTCTCACCAGGCCAGTAAGGAGGTCACTAAGTGCCACTGAAACTCCAACCTTCCTGTTGCCCTCAATTTCAGCCATCACCCCCAGAACAGATGGCAGCCCACACTGATACCAGGGCATAGCTGCAGACAGCCATATCACTTGGCACGAAGCCATCCCCTCAGGTCACACCATCCACACCCACTGCTCAGGATCAGACCCAAAGACAGAGCGAGAGCTCTTCCCGTCCCTCCCTGATGGTCCACAGCTGGCCCACATGACAAGGTCAGCCCAGAACTCACCTCCCAAAAGTCCCAACCCATCAGGCCTGAGAAGGGGCAGCAGATGCTCTGCCCCAGCACAGCCCTGGGGCCTTTCCTCCTAGGGGTCACAGGAGAAGCGCCCAGACTCTACCTGGCCCTACCCACCATCTGCTCTGTCAGAGCAGCGGCAGCTGGGGGCAGCACCCACCAACCCCCGCTCACATCCCAGAACCCCCGCCATACTCGTTCTTTGCCACTGATCTCCAGCTGAATCTCGCGGTCCCTCAGCTTTCGCCACTGGCTGTAGTACTTGGTAAGCGGGGTCCCCTCCTCTCGAGTTCGCTTCTCCCAGGCATCCTGTGCAGAAGTCCAGGGTCATGTCCCACCCTAGGCAAACTCCCATATACCAGCTATACACAGCCCCCGGGCCTGGGCTCTGGCCCCAACTGACCACTGCACGCTGATCAGATACGCTGAAGGAGACTCTCTGGCGGCCGCTGCGGATGTGCTCTGCGTTCTCCTGCACCTTCTCGAGCAGCTGGCGCACCTGACGGCAGTAGTTGGCCACCTTACACTCCCGGAGGAAGGATTTCAGCTGCAGAAGAAGAGGCTCAGCCTAGCTCCAAGCACAAGGCTGTTCTGTACCCTGTGTGCAGTGACCGCAGACAGGCAGGGGTGGGGGCTGGGGCGGTGTCATGGGTTCCTGTGTTTCAGGCCTGGGGGACACTCCTGTGACAGGAGCTGTGGTGCACATGGCGGGGGGGTTGTTGTGTGACCCCTGGGGGCCTATGCAGGGCTGATGGGAGAATGCACACCAAGCCTAGGGGCCAGGTGGAGGGGTGGGCAGTGGCACGGACAGCATGGATCTACTCTCCAGGCTACATCCCACCCACTGCCTGTCTCTGTAAATAAAGCTGTACTGGCGCATTTGTTCATGCATTTATATGAGTTTTTTTGTCCTTCCTTCTGCAGGAAAGTTGAGCAGTTTCAAGAAACCATGTGACTGCAAAAGCCTAAAATATTTACCATATGACTTTTTACCAAAAAAATTTGCTGACCCTTTTCTAGACCACGATCCCTGGGACTCAGACACAGCAGGTGCACACACACTATGTGTGGGCAGCCCCGCCCCACTCACCACCAGGCCCAGACAGGCACAGGCCTCCCTGAGATGGGAAGTACCTAGGCTGAGGGTAAACAGATCTCCAAGTGGCCTATAAGGGGCTTGAGGGAGGGAGGATCCTCCACCGCCCTAAGTATTGCCTGAAGAAAAGCTGAGGTGGACAGCCAGGGCTTCCTCCCACCCCAAACCTCTCCTATTGCATCACCCAGCCCAGGAGCACCTGTAAAAGCATGCATTCAGACTAGCCCAACCCAGAGCTGGGGGGCCAGGTCCAGCCTGCTCAACCCCAGCACCTCCAGGCAACCTCATGGCTGCTCTGGACCCTGGGCTGTGGCAAGGTGGAGAGGCACTGGCAGGTCCTGGGGTCCTCGTGGTGCACCCATGCCAGCCCACACCCAGGGATGCGCCCCAGGGATCTAGCTGCCTGGCAGTGTCAGCAGAGACACCACAATGGCCAGGCTCTGCCACTCGTCCCATGTGGCTAGGACTGCAAAGTCCCACTCCAGCCCCACGTGAGAGGAGCTAGCCTGTTAGGAGACGGTCTGGTCTGCTGAGGGGTCTGGGCCCATGGAAGGATCCAGGCGGGAGGCAGCGGGCACACACCTGAAGGACAGCGGGTAGCACCAACTCAGGGAACGCAATGCTGTGGGCCTGACTATGCAGGTACTCCAGGGTAAGGTCATATAGCTGCTCCACCAGGCCGTCCTGAGGCAGTGAGGGAGCAGTCAGCATCAGGGCAGATGGGGGCTCAGGCTCACCAGGCTCCCCCAACCCCAGGAGGCCCACAAGGTTCAACTCTGGAGGGCAGTGAGCCTTCTCCTGTCCACACTCATCTGCCTCCGGGCACCCCAAGCACAGTGCCCTCCGACATCCTGCCATGACCCTGCCCAGGGCATTCCCAGACCCCTCCCAGAGGCTGGGCTCACCCGATACGCCTTCTCCTGCAGGTTGACCTTGGACAGCTTCAGGATCACAGCAAAGTTGATGGGCCTGGAGCTTATGCGCCCCGGCCTCCTGTTGAAGTCAACCTGCTGGAAAATCTGTCCCAAGGACCTGTCAGCCCCGCTTGCACACGACGGGACCCTGGGTCCCTAGAGACCCTTCTTAAAACCAAGGACAAGTGGCCAGACGCAGTGCCAGCCCTTCGGCCCTCAAACACAGCCTTTCCCCCCATCAGCTCGAGTTCCAGATCTCTGGTCCCCCAGAGTCCCTCTGCCACAGAGCAGGTCCCTGGCTGAGGGAGCAGGACCAGGGCAGGACCTTCCTGTACTGCTGTTGCCCTCCTCCTCAAATGGGCCAGAAAACCTTGAGAACCAGTGTTTGGAGACAAAGAAGGGTCCCTCCAGCCCGGGGTCACCATCACTGCAATTTCCTCACCCACAACTGCACCCCCACAGCCTGGCCCTGGTCTCTAGCGTTTGGACAGAAGCCTTTCCTGACCTGAGCTGTGTGCACACGTGTACACACAGATGCATATGCACAGAGACAAGCACAGGAACACAGTTTTGGAATTAACGGGCTTCTGGCCCAGCTCTGCCGCTGTGATACTGGCAAACACCCGGATCAACCCAAGTCTGTGACTTAAAACCAGTGCTCTCCGGCCAGCCCTGCAGAGCAGCTGTCCTCACCTGTAGTGCCACTCTTGCCCACCACGCAGAGTACTTACAGGCAGGCTCCATGCAGAGCAACGCCCTCACAACACCTACGTGCTATGTCATACCCATATGCTATGAGCGAGGAGCCAGCACTCAGGACAGCGGTACCAAGGTGACGGGTGATCGGGCCACATGTAACAGGAGGCATCTCCCCCCTGCAACCTTGGGCACAGGCTCACCTCGAGGATGAAGGGCAGCACTGGGATGAAGGTGCCCGTGCTCTCCGAGAGCAGTGTCAGGGCGCGCACGCAGTGCATGCGCAGCGGGTAAAAGCGGGCCGTGGGGACCAACCTGGGCACATGGGAAGGAGGGAGTAAACAAAGGCCCAGCCTCAGAGACCCTCCTGGCCCAGCTGCCACAACCTCTCCCCACCCACTGGGCTCCAATCTCAGGAAGGGCTTTTCCCTGGCAGGGCCAGTGGCCATGCCTGCCTAAGACAAGTAAGGACAGAGTAAAAGGCCCCCACCGAAGTTGTGAGGACCTGCGTCCTTACTCAATTACACCAAGACACACCCTCCCTGCCTATCAATTCAATTTCATTTCAAGGCGTGACATGGTGGGGTAGCGGAAGCCTCTGGTGAAAACCTTTCTTTCTTCCCTTCAGGAGGTCAACGATGCCCTCTCCTGGCCACACATGGCTCCTCCAGTCTCTGCTCCCAGAGACCAACACTGAATATTCATATGCATACTATAGCCCATCACACCAAATCTGCTCCGTGCAAGAGGCCTGGGCAAATAAGCCCAAATTCCCTTCAGATTGCACATCACCTCCTCTGCCCTATGACCCCAAAATGTATGTGTGTGCTGCATCCTCAACTAAGGTCACAGTCAACCAGGAAGCCCAGCTGACAAGGATTTTGGAACGTAGGCACAAGGCCACAGACAGCCTAACCCCAGATCTTCCTCAGGTGCTGCCAAGTCATAGCACTACACCCTGGAGGCCCTAGTCACCAGGGGCACTGGCAAGACCCTCCTGGAAAATCAGCTGCTCCTGGCCTTTCCGGATGCCTCCTTGGGTGACCCGACCCTATCCTGACCTCCAGGACAGCCTCCTGTATCCTTGTCCCCAGAAGGCCCCGTGTAACCCTAGCCCTGACCCTCCAGGACACCTATGTAACCTTGGCTCCTCCCTTCTTCGGCCCTCAGGGTGGCCTCACCCATCCCCGACTCACTTGATGCAGCCGATGACAACCTGGGCTAGTGGGTAGATCAAGGGCTGCAGAGCTTCACTGGGGCAGATGGTGCTGAGGGCGCGGCACCACAGGTAGAGGCAGTGCACGAACTGCCAGTTGTACACTGACTGGTATGTCTCCTGCCAGAGAAATCCACTCGGTCAGTCCCTGGGTCCCCTCTATCTACTCCACAGCCCCCACCAGCAAGGCACCTGCCCCGCCAAGGGGCTGAGCTGTCTCTCCCACGAGGCTCAGGCTCCACTCCTGCACACCTTCCTGCGTGTTGTCATGGCGTTGCGCAAGTGGATGGCGAGCTGGCGGATGTAGAGGAAGGCGTGCTGGTAGGCCACGCCGGTGTCCAGAGCCAGCAGCTCCGTCAGGGTTCGCTGCATGAAGTTGATGAGGGGCAGGGTGCTGGGAGAGGTGAACTTGCAGTTCCTCACATACGTGATATACATTTGCTGCCGGAAACACCTCAGTCAGAGCTACCTCTGAACTCCTGGTGCCCTGTGCTCCCAACACACGGCTCTAAGCCCCCTCCAGATACCAGGGCCTTTCCCTCAGAGCTGGCCTCAGCAGGAACCACAGCCCAGACACGTTTGCTGCAGACCCCTCTCCTCAGCATGGTCCTGCTCCTTGAGTCCACCAGCCCTGAGAAGGGTCCGCAGCGCAGAGGGGAAGGGTCTCACTGGGAGTCCTGGGACCCAGGAAGGAGAGCTGCAGCATGAATAACTAGGGGATCAGGCAAGGAGCCACAATGCCCTTGGCTTGTGAAGAGCCCCAACCACAAAGGCAGCCTGCCCAGCCCTCAGGTCAAGACTTTCAACCCAGACCCCGAGGGAAGACCTGGGGGCACCGCTACCTTGAGGACGGGGCTCAGGAAGACATCCTTCTTGTGCCGGCAGACCTTGACGAGGACCACGAAGGCCAGCACCCGCAGTGTCTCCTCACCAGTGCTCCACAGGACCACCATCCTCTGCGGAGGCAAGCTGTCATCACCTGCCCTGGCCTCCCAGAGCCCAACCAGAGGCAGCCCTTCCCACAGCGCCCGGGGGAGCCAGAAGATAGAGCTCCATCAAGGAGGAGCAAAAACACAGCACGCCACCCCTCCTGAAGGCCGCACAGTGAAAACGGACCTGTCATTCACACATGTATGCACGGCGTGACAGAAAGCTGGCCCACCCCCAGGGCAGCCCACCCTTGAGTGACTGGGCTCTGCTACCCTGTGTGTGCTCACATAGAACGCCATGGGGCAGCACAGGTGCCACCTGCACACAGGCCAGCAGTGCCCGCCCCAGCGCACCTTTAGCAGCATGCGGCACTGCTTGGGAAAGGTCAGGTAGTAGGGCACAGAGCTGCCCACGTGCTGGAGGACGGCTGCTGCCACTGTCACCTCTGCCACGCAGGCTACCAGCTGGGGAGGAAGGAGAGGTCAGCGAGGCCCAGGGTGTGAGTAGCCAGGTCCCCATGTGACTGGTAGGCCCCACCTCCCAGAACTGCACCTGGATGACGGAGCTCAGGTAAGCCTTAACATCCAGCCGGAGCTTGGCCCACAGCGGGCTACTGGACGGCTGCAGCACCCTGTAGAGAGACGGCACCCCCCAGCTCAGGAGGCCACCAGGAGGCAGAGGCCAGTGTCCAAAGCATAAGGGCACGTGGGCCCTATAGAGAGACACACCGCTCCCCCATCTTCCCCATGAGACATTCAGGGGCTCTTCCAGCTGGACAGACACAAGAGACACACTAGGGCTCTCTCAAGGGTGGCCCCGAGCTATGCCTCAGGCAGGGTACCATCAAGCCTCAAACCCCCACGACATGGCCAGAGGGTTAAACGTCCCTGTCTGAGCTGGGGCCAGCCACTTCCCCTAGAATCTCCAGATGGACCTCTGGCCTCTAGCTCCCACACGGCTCAGGCACCCATTCTGCAGTCCCAGGTCTCACCCAGGCATCACAAACCACAACCACAAGCTGGCTTCCTTTGGGCCACTCTTTTGTCTTGTTGTTGGCCACGGCTCATGGCTTTTGGGAGGGATCCTCAATCCCTGGACCATGGACCAGTACTGGTCCATGGCCTGTTAGGAACCAGGCCTCATAGCAGGTAAGCGGTGGGCAAGTGATCTAAGCTTCATTTGTGCTCCCCATCGCTTGAATTCTTGCCTGAACCATACTCCCACCCCACTCCATGGAAAAACAGTCTTCCATGAAATCCATCCCTGGTGCCAAAAAGGTTGGCACTGGCTTACAGGATCTTTGTCTCTTGACCAGAGACTGAACCTGAGCCATGGCAATGAAAGTGCAGAATCCTGATCACTTAGACCACTAGGAAACTCCCTGGGTCACACACACTTTAGAGAAACCAAGCCACTTACAAATTAATTTCAGCAACAGTGGCAGATACTTCTGGAAGTTTCTCAAAGGCATCATCCCTCAACATTCACAGAACTCAGCATGTAAGTACTTATTCTATTTGCTAAAGCATGTGAAAGAACAAAGGACAGGGGCCCCTGAAAGTCTGCTGGCTCATGCCAGCTACTGGGCACCTGAAGCCACAACCGAGGAGGTGGCGACACCTCCTCCAGGACCCGGCCATCCTCCATGGAGGCTGCTCTGCGTAGGGTAGCAGCCCCCATGGGAGCCCATACTCAGCACCACCTGTACCGCATGTTTACTGCCCACTCACTTGCTGCCTCCACCTTCACCGGTCTATCAGCTTCCCTGGTCCCCTCAGAGAGAGCCACCTCCACATGGCCGCGCCTTCCTGAGCCATCAGTCCAGCCCCCACCACCACAAGACCTAGGTATTCCCATCCCCGAATCCTGGCCTCCCCCACCTCCCCTTGAGACGGTTACAGCAAGACCTCTCCCTGGAGTATCCCAGACTCCTCTGAGCCCCAGTGTAACCCACAACCTGCCATGTCAGCTACTCATCTCTCCCCTCTGAAGCCCTTCCACAGCATTCGCTGCTCAAGCAACCTCTAACACGGAAGTCAAGGCCTGGAACCAGCATGGATGAGGCCCCTGCCTAGACAGACATACACACACGTGCACGCACGCACCAACACACATGCCACAGAGCAAAAACCAAGGAGAGCAGGCGAGGCTGATTAGTCCAAAGAAAAAAAGAGAGAATCCTGACCCAAGAAGATGGGGGACCAAAGCCAAGCACACACTCTGTAGCTCTTAAGGACTCTGGGCAGGGAGGAGGAAGGACAGAGCTACCCCCACAGGGCCCCAAGTGTCCAGCCTCTGTCAAGAGCCCTGCAAAGGGCCTGGCTCTGTCCTCAACATCCTTCTGGGCCAGGTGGGGCCACTAGGTCCCAGCGCCACTGCTGTTCGCAGTGCAGGGCCCTGACCACATCCCCGTGCCATCCTCTTTCCTCTTACCTGCTGCTGTCTTTTGGGGCTTTCCCGAACAATAGCTTCTGGAGACAGCCAAAAAGATCTCTGATGCAGAAGGTGACCAGAGCATTGAACACTGCAATGAGGGATCCAGAGATGCCATTCTCAGAACAGAGGATCAAAGAGAGAGCCTGTATCCCTGGTCCCCTTGCCCCAGCTCACCAGCACTGTCTGTGACCTGGAATTTGCTGGTCTCAGCGCTTTCCTCATCTCCTTGGGTGGTGGCCACGGCCGCTCGGAACGCCTGCACAACTTCATGGAACAGCTTTGGTGTAAGGTGATGCTAAAGGTGCAGAAGGACCCAGATGTTGGGGGTGCAGTCAGTTGTGCTTGGCAAAGCAAAAGGCAGCTAGTTGGAGCTCCAGGAATTGCCTTGAAAGAAAGGCATCCCTCACCCATGTCTTCAGACCAAGAGCAGAGGTGGGAGCTGTGTTACTCAGCCACATGTAGGGAACAAAGAAAGTCCAGAATCCTCCTGGAAGGGCCACAGGGGAGGGGTGGAGAGTCTCGGATCTGAACAATGACCAGCTCCAAGTAGTATCTGGAGTTCTCCCTTTCTGTCCTTTCTTTTCCCTGCAGAAACCACTGCAAGGCCCTCAAAATGGCCCTGCCTCCACCAACTAACAAAGACACAGAAACCACATCCTCCCCATAGTGGACTTTAGGGAGCCCTGGAGAAAAATTGAGAAGAAGGGTACAGGCAGAAGCCCTAGTTTCTGAATGAAGGAGAGAATGAAGTCCTGAGCCCACCTAGCACGCAAGGGAAACTGAGATTCTCTCGTGCTGAATGGGACTCCAGTGCCAGGGCTCACAGAAGGGCTCCTCCCACCTGCACAACCCCAAATCACTGAAATGAAGCAAGGACAGACTCGGGGAAGAGGGGGGTCAGCTGCCCCCCACCCCCGCCACTTCTCACCTTTGCTGCCTGCTTCCATTTCTCAACCATGGCAAGGGTCACAGGGACAGAATCCCTCCTCTTCCCCTCAGATCCTCTGGGGACCCCGTCCTCCTCCTCCTCCTCTTCACTTGCTTCCTGAGCCAAACACAGGGGGTCGGGCTGCATGAGATGCAGAGGCCACAAATATGTCCCTGTCCCCCACCAACTTTGCATAGGGCCTCACTTCCAGCATGTTCGGCAGGGAGTGAAGCTGCTCCTCTTCATCCTCAGAGCTGTCTGAATCACAAAAGTTCAGCAGGCTCTGGTCATTCTCCTGCAGGAACTTGTAGAACTCGGGGTCTTTGTCCTTCAGCCGAGAGAGCTGGTCCTTGTGCTCAGACGCACCACCTTTACGCCGACTGAGAAGGTGGGGGTCTTCAAGTCTGATTGGCAGGCCACAACCAAGGCCGAGGGGAGAGGGGTTTGGGTGGGGGGAAATGAGGCTTCCTGTCCTCCTCAGAGAATCTAGGAGGTTTAGTCTGCTCCCTCCATAGCAGCTGCCAACAACCAAGGCAGGGGGATTCCCACAGACTAAGTTTTCAGTAGATCTCTCTCCCTCCAAAACCCAAACTCATACACTCAATAGTCTCTCTACATGTTTCAATGCACTTGTTTCAATCCCAACACATATGACGCTGAACTTGGGCTTCCTCCAAACTTGCTCTGCCCACACCTTGCTCTTGGAGAACCCGCTCCAGTATTCTTGCCTGGCAAATCTCATGGAACGAGGAGTCTGGTGGGCTACAGTCCACAGGGTGGCAGAAGAATCAGACGTGAATTAGCGACTGAACAACACCTCAGTTGTTGAAAACTCCCCCTTTCCGGGTACTTAGGTGAAAGGTAAACCCTCTCTGACTCACATTGAGCATGCAATCTGAGATCTCACCATCAATACTTTCAAAATTTTCATGACTCCTCTCCAGCCAGCAACATCTCTCAATTTCCTTGTCCATCCCTGCCCCTTACAGCTGCTCTTAGTACAGCAACCTAAGGGACCCATTTTGTTACTAGTTACATGACATTACATCACTACTCAAAACCCTGAGATAACTTCCAGCTGTATTGAGAGGCAGGTAAAAAGTCTACAAGACCGCGCCCATCATCATGTCTCCCGATTCACCTCCTGCTACTTTCCCCCTCATTTCTGTCACAGCCGTGCTCACCTCTAAGTGAGCACTCGCACTGCAGGACCTTTTCTGTTCCTGCTGCCATTCTTCCCCTACTGCTGCAGTTTACTCCCTCAGGTTTTGATAAATTATCACCTCCTTAAACAGTTTTATCCATCCCATTGAACGCTGCCGCAAGCGCTCCCAGCTAGGATCCCTATTCCTTTATCCCCTTCTGCTTTTCCTTTTTGTCTGCAGCACTTTTCGCTTCTACCACCCTACACACTGTGGTTTATCCAAGGCCGGGTAAGCTCTCCGAGGCCAGAAAAGAAGACTATCCTCCAACGTTGGCCCATCACCTGGATGACTTGGCACAAAACAGACGCCTTGTAAATACCGATGGAGGAATAAATAAGCCGAAGGGTCTGGGGGGGAGTCAGAAGTCCTTAGCCCCAAGAGTGGTAAGTACACTTCTGGTAGGGCAGGCCAGGAAGATTAAGATTAAGAGGGTTCGGCTTACACACAGCCCACGAAGGATGCTCCCACTCACCTGGCCAAGGGACTCCCACCTGGCCCATCCGGGCCCCGGGTTGTCGCGCGCACCGCCTGCGTCTCCGCCTCAGGGGCTCCTTCGGGCTCCGATTCGGACTCGGAATCAAAGCCTGAGGCCAGAAACTCGTCCACCGTCAGCTCCTCAAGGCGCCTGCGGGCCATGCCGTTGGAGTCACGACTCCCCGCCAGCCCGGTGTGCCCAGTCCGGCCTCCCCAGGAGCACAGAGAGGCGCAAGGGGAGCCCTTTTGGACGTAAGCACCCGCCGGGAGGCTGGATAGGAGCCTCAACTCACCGCTTGCGGCTGAGCGCCGCCGCCATGACCGCCAGACCTCAACGTGCGCCCTACTTCCGGTCCCAGGAGCCCTTGCGCCAGGAGAACTTCCTGCAGGCCAACCCCGCCCCTGGCCCCGCCCCTTCAGGTGGCTTTAGGGTTCTACAACCGTGGCTGTGGCAGCATCTAGGCGGGAGGGCGCGTTCACATCTCTTTCTAGGCGGGTGGCGGGGAGGGGGTGGCGCCCCTGTTCCCAGGGTGGCAAGCGGGACTCGAGCTTCTGGCGCAGGCCTGGTTCTGTCACGGCTCCCGCACGCTTCTGTTGAGGGACTGACTGCAGAGCTCCAGGACCCGGCAGGACTGCGTAAGGCGGAATCCCGCTGTTCCCGCTTACAAATCTTTTTCTCCAAAAAAGTCACTAATAACGACATCGAATTGGCGGAAGGTGGGATTGGGGTCCAGGTGGCCCTCGCCCAGCCCTGCCCACAGCCTCCCAGAGCTCTGTGAACACATGCCAGTGAGGATGTTAATACATCGACCGCGGAAAAAAATGCATGAGGGTGAGGGGAACCCTCACCATCAAAGAGGACTCTTATACAAAGAGCTTTTCCGAATCAATAATAAAAAGCCAACAATCTAGTTTCCCGCAGATCGGAAACCAAACGAAAATGGAAGTGGAGATGCTATGGATGAGCAGTTTGCGAAAAGATAAAATGGCACTGATGAGGATCAGAAGGATGAGAACCACTTCACTGGATAGTCCCGTAGCACCTGCGCTGGGCGGGACTGAGGGGCGGGAACGGGCAGCGGAAAGATTCAAGCATTGTTATTGAAGCCAGTTTGGCCAAATCTCCCTGAAAGAGGATGACTGATACTTCAGTCCAGCGAGTCCACTCCTGGGACTCCAGTTACTAAGGCATCTGCCTAAGTCTCCAGGCAGGCCCGGGCAGGGACAGCCACTTTTCCTCTGCCTTGTCTGTGGAACAGCCTGCTGGTGCAAAGACCATGAGGCTGGACGGTTGCTTTGGGGAAGGAAGGGATGGAGAACTCAACCTATGCCCTCCCCTCCCTCCACCCGTCTAATGGCTGAGGTCCGCAGGCCTGGACAGCCAAATCCCAAGGCACGGGACCTCACAGCCCTAAGGGTGGGCACCCCACCCGATCTCCCACTCTGCAACCAGCATCCAGTCGAGGCCAGACGGGCAAAGGGGCCTGCGTGGCGTTGGAGAGAGGCAAGCAGGCGCAGCCTGGGCAATCACGTTGGGCCGTTCGGCCACCAGAAGTTTCCGGGCCCGGGAAGGCTTGAAGGAGGTGACGCGGGCAGATCTTGGAGGGTTCTCAGATTTAGGCGGCGGGCGCGGCCGGGGGGGCTTCCTGGAGGAGGAGGCGGACGGAGCCCCAAAACATTGAGAGGATTCGTCCGCTAGGCAGCGTCCCCGAAACAGCGGGAGAGCGCGGGAGGCCGGGCGGGCGGCGCCGAGAAACAGCGGCTGTGGGCAAGCGGCGGGATCGAGGGACGCCGAGCCGGTCACCACCGCGGGGCAGCCCTTCAGCCGCCCGGCACCGGCTGGTCTGTGCGTCCTCCGCGGATCGGCGGCGGGCCAGCGGCCGAGCCCATGCAGCCGCGCAGCGAGCGCCCGGCCGGCAGGACGCAAAGTCCGGAGCACGGCAGCCCCGGGCCCGCGCCGGAGGCTCCGCCGCCGCCACCGCCGCCGCAGCCGCCAGCGTGAGTGGGCCGGGGGTTAGGGTTAGTGACTGGCCAGGGCCGGAGTAGGAGGGAGGAAGGGGCGCGCCCCCACCCTGGCAGGCTGCCGGGAGGGGCGGCCTGGCGCCCTGCGGGTTCGTCGGACCGCGGAGGGTCCAGGCCCCCTACGTTATCCGCGCACACAGCCGGCGCGGGGCAGGGCATCCCGAGGTGGCTGCTCCCGGAGGTCTGACCCCACCCGCCGCCCTTGAATTCCGGCTGTGCAGCTCAAAGACTCGCGCGGCCTGTCTGCAAGATGAGGGGTTAAGGGTCAAAAGAGGTTACATTGCCTGTGGGTGTAGGGGTCCGCTTCAGGGCCCCCGGCCAGTACGCATCAGTTCACCTCGTGCACTTCCCGCAGCCCGTGCGGAGGACACAGGACTCCGACGGGGGCGCGGGAAGGGTGGCCAGCAGTGGACAGAGAGCCTAATCCTGAGGAGGGCTTAGGGAGCCGGCCTCTTACAGGGGCTGCCGGACGGAGGGAAGTATGTGCCTGAGCAGGGATCGTGGCAGAGGAAGCTGTACAGGTTCAGTGACCGGGGTCTGGCTTGGGAGCCGATCTCGATCGCGGAGCAGGTTGGAGCAGAGTCTGGCTGGACTTTGAGGAGGCCGTAAGGCAGCAGAGTGGGTGGCGCCTGGAGAACACATGGGGTCCCCAGGGTCATGGGTCCTTCATGGAAACTTGGTTCGGGCTGCTTGGGGGGAAGGTGGCCTCCTGGGTGCCCAGGCCCTGACCAAAGTCTCTAGGGTGGGTGAGCAGTTCTGTGCAGAGTGCACCCTGACGGGTCACTGCCCATGTGCAGCCCTGAGGCAGAGCGTGCCCGGCCCCGGCAGGCCCGGCCCACAGCCCCCATGGAAGGCACAATGCAGCTGCTGAGCCGTGAGGGCCACGCTGTGTCCCACAACTCCAAGCGGCACTACCACGACGCCTTCGTGGCCATGAGCCGCATGCGACAGCGCGGCCTCCTGTGTGACATCGTCCTGCACGTAGCCGCCAAGGAGATCCGGGCACACAAGGTGGTGCTAGCCTCCTGCAGTCCGTACTTCCACGCCATGTTCACAAGCAAGTACAGCCCATCAGGTCCGGGTGCTGGGGGGCTCTGCAGCTCTCCTGGCGTGGGCCCCAGCCTGACTCGCTGTCCTGTACCCCCACCCCCCAGACGAGATGAGTGAGAGCCGTCAGACACACGTGACACTGCATGACATCGACCCTCAGGCCCTGGACCAGCTGGTGCAGTTTGCATACACAGCCGAAATTGTGGTGGGAGAAGGCAACGTGCAGGTGTGGCGGCCTCAGCCTCACAGCCCATGCTGCCACAGTGCCGGTGCCTCTGCTCACCCCATGCCCCCAGCATCCTCTGTAGCGTGGCCACTCCTTCAGTCCTCACGTCTGTTTCTCTGCCCCTGCTCCCCTGGCCCTCTCTCCCACCTTGCCTCACAGACTCTGCTCCCAGCCGCCAGCCTCCTGCAGCTGAATGGCGTCCGAGACGCCTGCTGCAAGTTCCTGCTGAGCCAGCTGGACCCCTCCAACTGCCTGGGCATCCGGGGCTTCGCTGACACGCACTCCTGCGGTGACCTGCTCAAGGCGGCACACAGGTACGTGCTGCAGCACTTCGTGGACGTGGCCAAGACCGAGGAGTTCATGCTGTTGCCGCTGAAGCAGGTAACGTGGTAGCTGGGGAACAGCCTGGACCTTGACCCGGATCCTGACCCTGACCCAGTTCCTGGACCCCAGAGCCAGCCTTGGTCCCTGGCTCCATCATCTGCACCCTAAAGACCTGGTCCTTTGTCTCTCAACCTTTATCCCCAGTTTCTGACCCACATTCCAACCCAACCACCGTCCCTTGGGCACAACCACCCCCATTTTCCAACTCCACCCAAGCACTCACCATTGATTCCTGACGCTCTCCTGCCTTGATCACATTCTACCTACTACCCCAGTAGTCCCTGGTTCCACATCCCCAGGACGACCCTGGAATTGGCCCCCAGGAACTGGACCTGTGGCTCCTGACCCTGCTTGGCCCGTCCTCATAGGAACACTGGGCCCCTTGGACTCTCCCTCCCAGGCACCTTCGGGGCTTCATGGGCCCCAAGATCCTCCCCAAATCTCAAGTCTGAGGGTCCCCACCCCCAGGTGCTGGAACTGGTCTCTAGCGACAGCCTGAACGTGCCTTCAGAGGAGGACGTCTACCGTGCCGTCCTGAGCTGGGTCAAGCATGATGTGGATGCCCGGAGGCAGCACGTTCCTCGGGTGAGGCCAGGCCCGGGGGGCGGGCAGACAGGGCCCATGGTGCTCAGCAGGGGATGCAATAGCTGAGGACCCAGCTGTGTCTGGGCTCTTCTGTGCCCACAAACCCCACAGAGGTGATGCAGGCGTGTGTCTCAAGAAGGTTCCAGGGTACCTGAGAGGGTCTGAGGGTGGGGCCTGCTACCTGACTATAGCATCCACACCCCAGCTGATGAAGTGTGTCCGCCTGCCCCTGCTGAGCCGGGACTTTCTGCTGGGCCATGTGGATGCCGAGAGCCTGGTGCGGCACCACCCAGATTGCAAAGACCTACTCATCGAGGCCCTCAAGTTCCACCTGCTGCCGGAGCAGAGGGGCGTCCTGGGCACGAGCCGCACCCGGCCCCGGCGCTGCGAAGGCGCTGGCCCTGTGCTCTTTGCTGTGGGTATGCCCACCTGTCCCATCCCATCCTGTCCCCCAAGCCCTGCCCCGTATCCCTACCCATGAGCCCAGCACAAGCCCTGCTTCCCAACCCTGTGCCAGTTCCATCCTGTACTCACCCCACATCTGCTCTTCCATCCCTCGTGGTGTGACCCACTCACCAGTCCCCGCCCCACTCGCCCTGGGAGCCTCCAGGCCCTCAATCTTGAGATGTGATAGAGCCTCCTAGCCAACTATCTCCCTGGGCCCTCGTCCTGCCCTGTCACCTCCCCATCCCTAGGTGGTGGGAGCCTGTTCGCCATCCACGGGGACTGTGAAGCATACGACACGCGCACTGACCGCTGGCACGTGGTGGCCTCCATGTCCACACGCCGAGCCCGGGTGGGCGTGGCGGCAGTGGGGAACCGGCTGTATGCTGTGGGCGGGTAAGACTAGAGGCTGGTCCCAGGTCAGCGGCTTGGCATGTGCCCACTGGGCCAGCCCTGACCAGCAGTGGACCCTCTCCTAGTTACGACGGGACTTCAGATCTGGCCACCGTAGAGTCCTACGACCCCGTGACCAACACCTGGCAGCTGGAGGTGTCCATGGGCACGAGGCGCAGCTGCCTGGGTGTGGCTGCCCTGCACGGGCTCCTGTATGCAGCTGGTGGCTACGATGGGGCCTCTTGCCTCAACAGGTAGTGGCCGGGGTCAGGGCCGAGTGGCCTTTCGGAGTTGGCTCAGCAGGTGTGGCTGCACCAGGACTGCAGGGGTCCTGCCTGAGAGGAGCCAAGGGGCACCCTGCCTGAGGTCACCAGGGTCCCCAATATCTTGGCCAGCCCAATGGCACATTCTTTCCTCCCTGGGGTCCTTCCCCCAGGGCAGGGGCTGGACCCAGGTGGACACTTGCTCAGCATTGTCCAGGCAGCCCATGGCCTATGTCCACCCAGCATGGCCCTGCTTCCTGCTCCAGTGGGATTCTGGGGTCAGCCTCCATGACTGCCTAGCACAGAATTTTAGTCTTTCTTCAGGGGAGGGCAGGTCCTGGGGCCGGGACTGCCTTTCCTCCACTGCTCAAGGTCAGCCGCAGTCCTGGTGTCTACAGTGCTGAGCGCTACGACCCCCTGACGGGAACGTGGACATCCATCGCCGCCATGAGCACACGGAGGCGATATGTGCGCGTGGCCATGCTTGGTGGGTGACTGCATTGTGTAGCACCCAGCCCCAGGGACTCTCACACATAACAGGTGTACCATGAGTGTGTTGACTCCCTGCAGATGGAAACCTGTATGCCGTGGGTGGTTATGACAGCTCATCACACCTGGCCACCGTGGAGAAGTATGAGCCCCAGGTGTGAAATTGCCCAATCACATATCCCCGTTCCCCAGAGGTGCTTGAGGTCAACACTCTGGCCACCCCTGTCCCCCAGAGGGTCATCCCTCTATGTCCACGCTGTCTCACAGACTCCCCACCCTGGAGTAGAGGTCTGCACGTGGAGGTGGAGGGAGGCTGGTGGTGGGTCTGCCCCCAGCCCATCCCTCCACCTCAGGTGAACTCCTGGACGCCTGTGGCCTCCATGCTGAGCCGGCGCAGCTCGGCAGGCGTGGCGGTGCTGGAGGGGGCCCTCTACGTGGCTGGTGGCAATGATGGAACCAGCTGCCTCAACTCTGTGGAGAGATATAGCCCCAAGGCAGGCGCCTGGGAGAGTGTGGCGCCCATGAACATCAGAAGGTGCACGGGCCCCCAGAACTGTCACCATCATTGCCCTCTGTTCCCCCAACTGACAGGGCCTCACCCCTGCACAGCTTGTCCCCCACCTCCCTCCTGAGTCTCCCCTTTCAGGGCCCCGCCCCCTGCATCGCCAAGGCCCCGCCCCAAAGATGCCTCCCATGGCAGCGCCCCCAAGCTTCTCCAGTGGCCACAGACCCTGGCCCTGTCCCCTCGTCACCCCTGGCCTCACCCCCTGCTCCTCCCCTTCCATCCTGCCCCCAGGAGCACACACGACCTGGTGGCCATGGATGGATGGCTGTACGCTGTGGGGGGCAACGACGGCAGTTCCAGCCTCAATTCCATCGAGAAGTACAACCCAAGGACCAACAAGTGGGTGGCCGCGTCCTGCATGTTCACGCGGCGTAGCAGCGTAGGCGTGGCGGTGCTGGAGCTGCTCAACTTCCCTCCGCCCTCTTCGCCCACGCTGTCCGTGTCGTCCACCAGCCTCTGACCCAGTGGCACGGCTGCACAGAGGCCGGCTGGCGGCCTCCCTCGTGCCTTAAGCCCCCAGGGCCCAGCACCTCCCTCCCCTGCTCGTGGGGCGGGGCTTGGCCCCCACCAGGGATATCCGGCGCCGTCAGTCCACTGTGCGTCTAGCCCGGGCGTTACTGTGTTTCTTTCTCAGTGTTTGTGTGTGCCGTTTATTTATTCACTCATTAATTTATTGATTGATGTTGAGCAGGCTGCAGCTACCCTTTTCTTCGTTTACTCTTGAAGTGTCCTATCTCTGGGGCCAAGTTGCTCTCCTGGGTGTCCTCCCACCCTACTAAGGGCCCTGGGGAGCAATGGGGTGGACACTGGCATTCCCCGTGGGTGAGGAGCCAACTTGGACTCTGCAGACCTGGAGGGACCGAGGGGTGATGCAGCACAGTTATGGGGGGAGCTTTCTGAGTCAGGTGCAGACCCCCCAGCCTGTGCTTTGCACACCACCCTTGCCTCGCCCAGCCAGGCACTCTCCCAGGGAGGGCACAAATTGAGCTTCCTTCTCATGGCTGTGGTGTCATTTCTGGATCCCGCACTGAGCTGGGCACCATCTGCTGCCAACCCCACACAGCAATATGAGCCACTTGAACAATAAACATGTTTCTTGGGCTCTGCGGGCCTGTGGCTGAGTGTCCATCTCTGCCTCTCAGGGTCCTGTCTGGGGTGACCAGGGGGACCTGGGGTGGCTGTGTGCCCGAGCCAAGGCTCTGTGTTGGCATCTGGGGGCTTTGAGACAGCACCGTCACATCCAGGGGCAGGGCTGTGCTGGCCCATGTCTTACCCAGGCTCTGCATGGCATGCCCCCTGACCTCACCAGTCCCAGGTACACCTGGGAGGGTTATGCCCTCTCTCTTGGAATCTGGATTCTGGTTAAGCCTCAGGACCCTTTATCTTGACCTGGCGTGAGGGTTGGACAGAGGTAGAGAGGAGGCTGCAGGAGGGTCCTAGTTCCTCCTTCCCCAGTTGCAGACTCCCGCTTCAACAGCTGAGAGTGAGCACACATCCCCATACAGTCAATGGTGACTCAGAGGCTGGCATTTACGTGGAAACAGGATGTGCGCTCACATGTCTGGAGTGGGGTCGCTGGGCTCAGGGAGCTCCGTTCTGGCCCTCCGACCCTAGGCAACCCCCAGTCTGATGCAATGGCCTTTGAGCCCCGTCCTGTACAGACTGGGGGCTCTTGACTGGGCTGTGAGTGGGGGGAATCTTTCCTCCCCCTCCCCTACCCCTCAGGCTGGCTGATGTGTGGAGCACCCTGGGCAGGGAGCTGAAAGGCTCAGCTCAGCTTCGAGTAGGGGCCAGTTCCCTTCCAGAAAGACTCCGCCTCCCCAGCCCTTAGGTGCAGGGCTGGCTGGCCCAGAGCCCCGCCCCAGGAGGTGGGGCAGGAGGCTCGGGCAGAGGGACCCAGACCTGTCGACCTGCTCTACTCAGGTCAGCTGCCACTGCCACCCATGGGGAACAGCCACTGCGTCCCTCAGGCCCCTAGGAGGCTCCGGGCCTCCTTTTCCAGAAAGCCCTCGCTGAAGGGAAATAGGTGAGGGGGACGGGGTGTGGCCATGGCCACTTGGTCGCAAGATCTCCGTCGATCTGCCTCAAGGGCCAGGCTGTGAGCCGCCCCCTTCCCTTGTCCCCAGAGAGGACGGCGCACGGAAGCTGGCTGGCCTGTTTGGCACCGAGACTGGTGCGGACGGGGACACCACTGCTGACAAGATCTTCCACTACATCCCAGGGACGGTGAGCGACTGGGTAGCGTGCCCTGGCTCGGAGGGGTGTGGTAGCAGTGGTCTGCGTGTGACTGCATGTGTGTCCCATCTGTACTGGGCCCAGGGTCTTCCCTGTCGGCCCCAGGAGAGTCAAGTCCAGAGCACAGCGAGGAAGTAGGTGCAGCCCCGCCCTGGGGAGCTCATAGGCCGAAAGTCTGAGCAGAGAGCGAAACTGAGACCCAGCACTGAGTCAGTGGGGCGGCAGGGCGGGGCCTCTGTGCCCAGCCACGTGCCAGCCCTTCCCTGAGGCCCTGGTGTCCACCCCCACCCCTCGCCCTGGTGCAGGACAGCGTGTCTGGGCATGTGAAGCTGGACAAGCACGTGTCTGTGCTGCCGTGTGGGCATGGGTATCAGGTGGGCGATGGGGCTGTGAACCACCCTCTACCACCACTGTCGCTCCAAGAGAGTAAGGGGCTTCTTGTACTCAGTGAGCCAGCCTCTCCACTACCGTTGGCCCTGGTTTCTCCAAGGGACGTCCCCTTGGGGTCCACCCCTGCCTCATCCTGTACCCCCACGCCACACAGCAAGGAGGGCTCCCAAGCATATGCTGGGCCAACTTTGAGCTGAATACCTGCTGACCAAGGGGGAGAGACACATGCCCTTTAACCCGGCACAGCCGCCAAGGGCTGGAGTAAGGTTCTGTGTGCAGAGGCCCTGGCGTGTGAGGGAAATGAGCCTCTAGGCTATTGCCCCAGGAACAACGTCTGTGATTGTGCGGGGAGCGCTAGCCAGCACCCATCCTCACAGCTGCTGGTGTCAGCTCCCAGGCAACCTTTCCAAGTGTTCCTGTCAGGCTGGGAAGCCCAGGCCTGTCCCCTCTCCTGCTCCCTGGGGTTCCCTAGGTGCCCTGTGCTGCCTTCAAAAACCAGGCTACCTCAGAGAAGTGGACAAGGCACTTCTGTCAAGGCCCTGGCCAGACTCCCTCCATGTGGCCACATCTCAGCCCTCAGTTCCTTCCGTGCAGGTCCAGGGCACATCATATGGTCCCGGTGGTCCTCTCGTGCCAGGACATGGCAGCTGGAGAGGGGACTGGGCTTGCTGAACCTTGGGGGGTGGGGCCGGGGGAGGAGCTGGCACTCCCCTTCCCTGTCAGGGGGTGGGCTCTGTGCCCATGTGGGAACCTGCCCTACTACAGCCCCAAGCCTGAGCCCAGGCCACCAGCCAGCTGTGTGGCCCTTCCTGCTCTGTGGCCTATTTTTCATAGGTCCCATCCCAGCATCGTTCCCCATACTGGGTGTGGGTGCAGGGGGCCCCACCCAGAGGCAGAGAGGCCCGGAAGCTGTGAGTCTGTCTGTTCACATTCCTGGGCTTGCCAAGGGGTGGCTCAGCTTGGCCAAGGCACAGCAGCCCCTGCCAGCTCCCCAGTGTGTCCTGATCCCCAGATTTCAGCCCCTCCAGCCCCAGTTGGGCACCTGTCCTGATCTGGCTCCCATTCTGATCATCAAACCCCATCTTATAGAGGATTCTCTATGTGCCAGAGTCAGCTGTTGGTGGGCACTGACCTTCCTTCCCTTCAGCAGACAGGCATTGAAGCCCTAGTACACCCAGGCCTGTCCTAAGTCCTGGCCCAGCAAAGGGGCAAATAGATCCCTGTTCTCATGTCATTCTCATCCATGACAAAGCCAGATGACAAGATAAAGAAGGAAAAGACAGTACACCAGATGTGGCTAGCACTAAGGTGAAATGTAAAGGAGGACCAATGGGCAGGGGTCAGTGAGGCTGGAGTGTTGGAAGGGCACCCAGACAGGAGCTCAAGAGAAGGGGTCTGAGCCGAGCACTGGACTAGGTGAGAAGGGGCTGGGCTGAGTGGTCCAGTCAGAGAGGGCAGCAGGAGCAAAGGTCCTGAGATAAGTAGATGCGTGAAATGAGGGGAGAGGACCCCTTGGCCATTGCCAGGACCTTGGCCTCTGCTGAGAGGGAGATGGAGGTATGTGGCAGTGTGGCGCTTAACAGGCTGTGATGAGAATACTTACACCCAGCAAACTGGCAAATACTGCAAATCGGCAGCCCCCTTCTCAGTTTGTTGTAGTTGTTCATTCACTCAGTTGTGTTGAACTCTTTGTGACCCCATGGACCCTAACCTTTCTCCGTAGAGCCAAGTTTTCAGCCAGTACCAGCTGACGCTGAGGTGTGGGAGGGTTTTGAGCATCGTCTCACTTGAACACCTGAAAACCCCTCTGACCAACAGGATTTGGAAGGTTGAGTAACCAAAATAGGACTTCCCCGGTGGCTCAGCAGTAAAGAATCCACCTGCAAGGCAGGAGCTGCAGGAGATGCAGGTTGGACCCCTGGGTTGGGAAGATCCCCTGGAGGAGGGCATGGCAACCCACTGTAGCATTCTTGCCTGGAGAATCCCATGGACAGAGGAGCCTGGCAGGCTACAATCCATAGGGTCGCAAAGAGTCAGACATGACTGAAGGGACTTTAAACAGCACAGTAACCAAAATAAGGGAACACAGTTAGGAGGTAGTGAAGCTAAGCATTGAATTTCCGATGAGTTGAAAGGTTGCTGACTCCATCACTAGACCACAGAGTTCTGTGACCAGTAGAGGCTGTGTGTGTGTGTGTGTTCTGCACTGTTGTCACGTGAAGAGACTGTGTGTGTACAGGGCTCTGTACACATGTGATGCTGTGTGTGTGTTCTTAACCTATGTATGGTGAGACTGTGGGCCAAGGCCGCTGGTCACCAGTCAGGCCCCCTCCCCTGAGCTCTTCCCCCACCCTAGAACATCCCAGGCTTGCAGAGCCAGCAAGAAATCCTGGAGCAGCCTTTCCTGAGTGTGTTCAAGGAGGGGCGGCGAAGGGCAGCAGTGAGGAGTCTGGGCAAGGTTGTGCACTACGCCAAGGTCCAGCTGCGTTTCCAGCACAGCCAGGTGGGGGCCGGGCTGGAGGAGGGCGTGCTTGGGGAGGCCACCCTGGAGCCTGCCCCCGAGTCCTCAGACGCCGGCCTCTCTCTCCCCTAGAATATCAGCGACTGCTACCTGGAGCTGTTCCCCTCCCACCTCTACTTCCAGGCCCATGGTCCCGAAGGACTCACTTTCCAGGTGCAGGGAGATGGGCAGAGGGAGGTTCTGGGGGAGGGGGAGAGCAGACCCTTGGGAGGCAGAGGGGCCCTAGCCCTTCTCTCCCACTATGCTCTGGCAGGGGCTGTTACCACTGATGGAGCTGAGTGTCTGCCCCCTTGAGGGGTCTAGAGAGCACGCCTTCCAGATCACAGGTGTGTGGGAGAACGGGTGGTGCTGCCTGTGCTGACCTTGCCCTCGGGACAATGCGACAGCACTAAGGCTGCTCAGTGAGCCTGGCTGTTGACCTGGCCTGGGACCTTGGTGGGACTCTGAGCACGTTGAGGGGTCCTGGCTTTTCCTTTGATGGGCACATGTGCAGTGCTAGGCTGGGGTGGAGGACAGCGGACTGGGGGCCTCTAGAGCTGTGCATGTGGTCATCAGAGGGGCCTCTCCTGTGGGCCCATGGCCTAGCCCACTCTGTCCCCCCCCTGCAGGCCCGCTGCCCACCCCACTTCTCGTGCTCTGCCCCAGCCAGGCTGAGCTGGGCCACTGGCTCTACCACCTGGAGAAGCAGATAGCCCTCGTGAGAGGGGTGCCTCGCTGTCCCCCAGAACCCGTGCAGGTCAGTGCTGGGAACCCTGTACCCGTTTCCCTTCCCCCTCCCCCACCTGCCCCTGACCCTTTCCTCCCAGGGCCCTGCTGAGGACACGCTGCCCTGGACTCTGCAGCGCAGGCTAACCCGGCTGCGGACAGCATCAGGGCGTCAGGTGATGAGCAGTGCCATCTGTGCCTCAAGGGTCAAGCTGCAGCATCTGCCCTCACAGGTGGGGGCACAAAGGTGGGATGAGGTGGGGGCGGTATACAGGCTCCAGGTGGGGCCAGGCCCTGGGTGAATGCCAGCGGAGACCCTACTCCACCCTGTGACCTCCCTGCAGGAGCAGTGGGACCGGCTCCTTGTCCTGTACCCAACCTCCCTGGCCATCTTCTCCGAGGAAGCAGATGGGCTTTGCTTTAAGGTGGGTCCCTCCCCACTGCAGACCCGCCCCAGGGAGGCTCCCTGCTCATGGGGATGGGAGAGGGCAATGGCTTAGGGGGAACCTGTATGTCGGGGCCTGCTGGGACAGGTGGCCCCACCCACCCAGCCTGCTGTCCTAGTCAATCTAGTCTCAGCCTGACGTGGGCAAGGAGGGTGGGCACCTTGCCTCAGCACCCTGTATCATGCTGGCAAGTCTGCAGCCACCAGCAGGCCAGTCACCTGGGGGTAGCATGGGGCCTACAGTGCTCCTGGAAGGTGCCTATACCTCTGAGCAGGCATCTTCCTGGTGCCTGAAGGTTGTGTGTGTGTGCGTGTGTGGGTGTAGACATGGGCATGAGGGTCCATCCTGTGCATCAGGGTACCTCCTACTCTGGGGGTGATCATGGCCTTCAGTCATGGAGAAACATAGGGGGCTTCCTCGTTATCCCTTCCCACCCACCCCCATCTTAGTGGGTGGCCCAGGGGACCAGTCCCTGACCAGTCCTGAGTCAGACATTGGCTGGAGAAAGCCCCACCTGGAGCCTAGGTGAAGATACTCCTCTAGGACAGACAGGGTGTGCCTGGCTTCCCTCAAGATGTTGGCCTCAGCACTGCTTTGCCCTCTGCCTGGTGTTCACGTGCCCGCCCAATTCGGGAGGTCTCTCTGGGGGGTGGGTCAGGGATTGTTCCCTGACTCAGGCCCTGTCCCCTGGACGCCCTGCAGGGGGAGCTCCCGCTCAGTGCCATCCACATCAACCTGGAAGAGAGGGAGAAGCAGATCCGCTCTTTCCTGATTGAAGGTGGGTGGGAGCCAGGCCTGGGAGAGGGGCTGTAGCCCCTGGGTGAGCACCTAGCTCTGCACCAGGGCCTTGCAGGGAGCACACTGCCTGGCAGGCTCCCTCACAGCATCCATCCATGCACCAGGCCGTCTCATCAACACCATCCGTGTGGTGTGTGCCAGCTATGAGGACTACAGCCACTGGCTGCTCTGCTTGCAGACAGTCTGCCATGGGGACAGGGCCTCACCACCACCCGGTCCTGAGAGCCTCCCAGGGCTGCAGGCATCCACACAGGTAAGGAGTCAGCAGGGCAGGTGCTGCTGGACCGCAGTAAAACAGGTGGGCGGGCCTGGGCACAGGGAGGTGGGGAGGGGGTCCTGCCACCTGGCTCACCCTTACCCCTCGCCGGCTGCCCAGGTTGTAGTCAGTGGCCGAGGCTCATTCTCCTCCGATGCACGGACCAGCTGGGACTCAGGGTGCCCGGCGCCCCCCTCCACTTGCACCACCCACTCCCTCCCTGAGTCCTCAGCACCATCCACTGCAGGCTGCCCGGCCCGGCCCCCACCGGTGAGTATCTGGGGGGGTGGGTAATGGGCAGCGGGGGCAAAGGACCACGAGGCAAGTTTGTGTTGGGGACCCCATGGCAAGTAGGACCCTAGTTCCTCAGGGAAAGGGATTCTGTGTAGCTTCAGACCGTTGTATGGGAGAGGGCCCCAGGAAACCTGGAAGGTCCTTGGTCCCCACAGGAGCAAGCCAACCCTGGCTGCACCAACATCGGTGGGCACAAGGCAAAGCTGAGACGGGGCGGCAGCAGCCGATCACCCAGGAACAAGGCCCGGGCTGAGAGGCCTGGCCCAGCCGCCCTGCTACACCTGGACCTGACCAAGGTAGGCCAGCATGTTGACCCCGGCTCCGGGCATGACCCTTCGCTCCCTCCCACCCTCTACCTCCCTGGCCTCCTCAGTCCTGAAACCACCAGAGGCCTCTTGCACAGAGAAGGAAGGGCTTGGCCGCTTCCAGCCCCAGGAAGCTGTGTCTCCTGTCTCTTGCCTGTAGTTGAGCCTGGACAGTGGCCCTGAGGCCCCAGACCATTCTCTAGAGACACCCCACTCCCCGCTCTACGCTGACCCCTACACACCACCTGCCACTTCCCACCGCAAGATCACAGACGTCCAGAGCCTGGATGAGGTCAGTCCCCTGCTGGGTGACAGAAAAAGCCGGTGTGCCCACAGCCTGAGGCTGAGAGGGTACCTGAAGCCTGAGGTCTGCTCAGGCCACTGTGGGAGGCTAAGGGGGTTTCTGGGGCAGGGGCCTCTCAGGGGGCCTCGGTCACCAGTGCTCTCCCGACAGTTCCTCAGTGTGATGCAGAGCTCGCTTGGACCTGAGCCCTCCAGCCCGTTCCGTTCAGTCCCCGTGTCCCTGCCTGTCTCTGACTCCAGTTGTGGACTCTCCGGCCCCCACGTACTCTCTGAGAAGGCAGTCCCGCGGGCCCGAGCCTCTCGGCACCATCGTGCCTCCATCAAGGGCTGGGGGCCCCGGCCCCCAGACTCCCCTCAGCTTGTGAGTAGCAGCCCCCACCCTGGGCAAGGGGTACTGTCGGGGAGAGGAAATCGCGTGGGGCCTTCTGGGACCCTGAGGGAGCAGGAGAGATGGAAACAGGGGAAGAGGGGGGTGGGTGGAAACCATGGACTGGGCGTGGTGGCAAGAAGGGAGCGGTGGGGAGGAGGGGGGCCCAGGAGGAAAAGGAGGGGGTGGGGTCAGGCAGGTTCGTGGACTGGTCTCCAAGCCCCCTTTCCTGGGGCCCATCTCTCAGACCTGTGGTTGGGGTCCCCAGGTCTCCCCTGAGAAAGAAGCTTCGCCCAACCCCTCACCACCTCCTCCAGGTGAGTGAGGGCCCTGCCCCCTTCTGGGAGAGTTCGGGGTGTCACCTCCTGAAGACAAATGCATGTCCGCCCTCCCCACCAGATGGCCGCCCCCCAAGGGGCTACGGCAGTGTCCAGGACAAAGCTCTGTCACCCTCCCAGCAGCGGGGGCCTCGAGGAGCACCAGAGCCTGAACGGGGGCTCATCCAGTGGATCTGATGGCCCCCAGCAGCTGCTTCTGGGGACCACCTGACTGTATCGACCCTGGAGGAGGGGCCACAACAGGACCTGGGACTTATCTGTGGGGCCACAGGCAGTGTCGAGTCTGGGTCTGACCCCAGCAGGTGGAGGGACCCTCAAAAACCCTGAGTTACCCTGGGCTCTGGACACCTTGGCCAAGATGACTGGACACCCAGAGGGGCCACACCTCAGCCTGCCTCTCAGGGAAGGAATCAGGGAGGGGACTTGGGGCAGCGGCTTCACCTGGGAGGAGGAGGATGGCACAAGCATAAAGGTCAGAGGGCTGAGAAAGTCAGGTTAGCGAGGGTCAGAGTATGTGAAACCAGAGGGCACAAGGGTCAGAGGTCATCGAGGTCTGAGACATGATGAGCAGAGGGAGGAGGGTGGCCTGGGCATGTGTAAGTGGGACTAACTGGTCGGCAGAAACCGGCAAGAGACCAAACAGGAAGGAAAGAGGAGGTTTTATTGGTGCTGTGTGTCCATGCGTCCTGTCCTCAGCAGCCAGTAGTCTCCTGCGTCCTGGGGACCCTGCGTGTGCTGCTTCCAGGGCTGGACACCCACCCAAGCACCCTTTGCTCCACCACTGCCTGCACCCTGCCCACTTTCCTGTCCCATCTCCAGCTCCTCTCAGCCCTGGGCGAAGCCAGGTGTCCAGTCCCTCCACCTGATACCCTTGCCTTCCATCTCTGCAGCTCCTCCAGGGCGCCCCAGAGACGGGGCTCCAGGCCCTGCCCACAGACCCCTACCCCTCTGGGTACCTGCTCACTGTCTCGGGCAGGAGCCAAGGAGGCCTTGACCAGACCCTTGGGGTTCCGGGGTCAGAGAAGCCTCAGAGGCCTCCACCGGCCCAGCCTCTTGTAAATAGGGCAGAGGCTGGGACACCGCCCCTGCCCAGCCTCGAGGCCCTCTGCCTCCTTGCCCTTGTCCCCTGCCCGGATCTCCTGCTGGGGCCTTGCTGCTGCTCTGAACCCGTCTAACTTCCAGTGCCCTGTCGTGGCCCTCCCTCCAAAGCATAACCACATAGGATGAGGATTCCAGTTAATTCCGGTTTCAGATAAACCACAAACAGTTCCTTAGCATAAGTGGGTCTCATCCTGAGTGTTTGAGATTCAAGTTTCACTGGACGCCCTGTGTTTTTTATTGCTAACTTGGCCACCTTACTAACCAGCTTCCTGCTCGGCCCCTACCTACCCAGACTTCCAGAATCTCCCCGCTCCCAAGTGTGGAGCACAGCCTCGGCCTCGGCCACTGGTCAGACCCTCAGTGGAGTCCAGGGGAGCCAGGACCAAGGACGCAGGCTCCTTCTTAGACACTGCAGAACATAAAGAGTCAGAGGGCAAGGCCTGAGGGCAGCGCCTTGTCCTGAGCACCTGTGGACATTTCCTTGTCCTGTGTCTTCCTGGGCCAAGCCTGGGTCCTAGGGGCTGGAGCTGGGGCTGGGGCTGCGACTGCGGCTGTGGTGCCCCCGCTCCACCTGCCGGCGGAAATATCGGATGGCAGAGATGGTGCCAATGTTGGCCAGCAGAACTGCAAGAGAAGCACAGACCTCCTGAGTGCCGGCTCTGTTCTGGCCTGGTCACCACCCTCCATCCACACAGGCTGACTCTCAAAGGACGAGGGCAAGCTGGCAGAGCGAGGGTGGGTCCCCAACTCAGGAAATCAGTCAGGGGAGAAACCCGCCCCTCCCCATGGGCCTCTCATCCCTGCTAGCCCAGAAGCTGGGACTGGACACCACTTCCCCTCCACTGGACTTCTGGATACCGGCCCACCCCACCCCAGCCCCACAAACCTGTTTTCCAGGCGTCTGGGGCATGCAGGTCTGACGTTCTCACAGCCCAAGTAGCAAAGGCTACGAACACCATGCACATGTCTTTCTGGCTGAAGGTGAACGAGGTGAGGGGACCCCGGGGTGCCACTGGGAAAGAGAAGCATGGCCTGAGCTCCTACTGCCCCCACTCAGACACACCTCCCCTGGCCACATCTATCCTGAGTCACGTCCTTCCTGTGATACCTCTGTCCCAAGACCCAGGGTAGCGTGTGGCATAGTTGAGTCAGGCTGACTTGGGCGAGTGCATCTGGGGCACTGTTTCCTGGTTTGTAAAATATCTTCTAGAGGGAATGTGAGCCTGACCTGCAGGCAGTGCAGCCTGAGCTGGGGATGCCCCAACACCTGCCTGCTACAGGCTGCGGGCAGCCGCTGCAGTTGTCTGGAGCTGAACACAAGGTGACAGCCGCCATGAAGCCAACCCCTGCCTGGCTGGGGCTGCCCCACCTGGACTGTCTCCTGGGAGTGGGGGAGGAGGCAGGGGGAGGGGTCCTTCCTGAGCTGATCATCCCTGAGGTACCCCTACCAGCTCACAACCCAGGATCCTGGCCTGTCCCTCACCAATGGCCCTCTTGCCTAAACTCCCTGGACAGTGTGTTCCCAGGTCCTAGACAGACCAGGAGGTCCCCCGCAACACATACCTGCTTGCCTGATGGCCAGGGTGAGCTGTTCCACTGTGGCTGGGCTAGACTCTGGTGGGGCGCCAGTCCCCACTCCCCAGAGGACTGACCTGGGGGGCTCTGTGGCCTGCATCTGGAGAAGGGCGGCTGGCCCCAGCATGCCCCCTGACCCGTCCTCCTCAAGGAAGTGTTCATAGGCCTCAGGGATGGAGATTGGCATGGGGTCTCCAGGTGGAGGGGCCTGCACAGGCCCAGCCTGTAAGGGTGGGGCCTGGGAGCGGCCCTCCTGGTGCCTCGACCTCTGGATTTGGCTGTCTTGGAAGAAGAACTCGCACACATCCGGCCACTGGACTTTGGCCGGAGCCTGGGCAGCTTCTGCTGGCCCCTCAGACTCTTTGTCCTCTTCATCCTCCTCCTCAATGGTGTCACAAAAGAAGAAGTCATAGGCTTCCGGGAGGGTCACTGCAAAGCAGCTCCTGGGCCCTGGCCCGATGGAGGCAGAGGGGGCAGCGGGGGGCAGGTGCTTCAGAATCCGAGGCTGGGGGCTTCGGGGCCCAACTGCCACAGAGTCCCAGGCTCCAGAACCTCTGTGGCCCCCAGCTGCCATCCTGGGGGCTGTGGCTGGAGAGGGTGGGCCCGAGGCCTCTCCTGACCCTGGCTCTTTGGAGCTTGGCACAGCCATGGAGAATCGCACTTTCTTCTTCTTGGGTGCTTGGATGGGGCCTAGAGGGGGCTCCCCAGTGTGGTGTCCAGGGGCATCTATTGAGGGCTCCTCTCTGGGCTTCTGTTGGTGCCCCTCTAGAGATTGAATAGGGCTCAAATCCAGCTTGGCCATGGGAACAACCTCTGCTTCCACCATGTCAGGCCCAGCCTGGGGTGTGGGAGCAGGTGGTGTAGACACACCCACATCAGACCCAGCCTTGAGCACAAGGTGAGGCAGAGCTGTGCATGGTACAGCCTTTGAGGCAGGCATAGATGAATCCACCTCTGGCTGGACCACTGGGCTCGGCACAAGCAGGTCCACATCCAGTCTAGGCTTGAAGGTGGGTGTAGACTGAGGCTCATCGGGTTGAGGTTCAGAGGCGGGTGTAGACTGAGGCTCATCGGGTTGAGGACTGAAGGTGGGTGTGGACTGAGGCTCATTGGGTTGAGCGTTGAAGGCAGGTGTAGACTGAGGTTCATCGGGTTGAGGCTTGAAGGCAGGTGTAGGCTGAGGTTCATCGGGTTGAAGCTTGAAGGCAGGTGTAGACTGAGACTCATCAGGTTGAAGTTCGGAGGCAGGTGTGGGTAGAGCCACGTCTGACTTAATCGTGACATCTAGAGGAGCCTTTGGGTCAGACATGGACACAGCGCATGGCTCAGCTCTGGGGCTTATTCCAAGTCGGTCTGTTCCCTGCTCAGTGGTAGGGACAGGCGTAGACAGATCCACACCTGGCCCTTGTCTGGCCACCTGCTCGGGGGCTCCTGCAGACTCTGGCCCCAGGTCAATCTGCCCAGTTCCCGCTGTCTGCTTTGCTGCTCCTGCTGGAAGACCCTTCCCCCTGGACCCAGGAGGGCCGAGGCTGTCCTCAGGCCTGGCCTCTGTGAGCAGTGGGGAACCTGGCTGGGTGGGAGCAGGGCCTGGGCCTCCCGAGCGCCCACCCGCTTTGGTGCCTGCAGTGCGCCTCTTCTTTTGGCCAGGGCTTCTTGGCGGGGCTCCAGGGCTGCCAGGGGACTTCTGGGGGGCAGCACTGTGGCCAGGGGACTCGGGACTCCCACCGGGGTCACCAGCGGGAGTAGGGGCAGGGCCCCGGGGGGCTGGCCCCTGCAGAAGTCTCTGCATCTCGTCTCTGGAAGACACTGGCCCTGGGAGGGATGCGCCCTGGACGGGAGGGGCGGCACCAGGGCTGAGGAACAGCCGAGCTTCTGACCGTGCGGACGTGCTGGGCATCTGCTGACCGGCCTCTGGAGCCAGCATGGGCTCATGCCAAGACCTGCTGACCAGCTGCCTGGTGGCGGCCTTGTCCTCCTCCTCAAAGCTGGGCCAGCTACTTCCTCTGGGAGCCAGCTGCCCCTCGAGAAGGGGTGAGGGTCCTGGGGGGCTGCTGCCACTGCTGTCCCTTTGGTCAGTGTCGCTAGATAAGGGTTCATCCCCAGAGGCCAGGCCGGCCTGCAGGAGGCCACACTCTTCAGCAGCAGCTGAAAACTCAGCCCAGTCCTGGTCGCTCAGCTGGACGCTGTACTGGAAGTTCTCCATTCTGGGTCAGCAGAGGCACGTGAGCCACAGACCAGGTTCTTCACAGACCCAGGCCCAGGGCCCCGGCCCGCACTCACTGCCACCACCCCACCTGCCCCTTCGGGTTTCCCTGGCCCAGAGGCCAGCCCTCCATTTCCGTCCTGAAAGAGAGCAGAACAAACAGATTCCAAAGAGAAGCTGTGCTGCTTCATGGAGTTGGAGCATCCAAACCTCCTGTTTCCCTGCTTCCGAATTGAGCACAAATGGTAATGTTACAAGGACACGTTGCTACAGTCCTGCATTCGAGTCAGTGAGGTTCATTAAAACACAGGGCTCCTCATCCCCAGGAGAAGTTTCCCTCCTCAAGGTGTGTGTTTTCTGTTCTGCTAAGGCAGCCTCCAGCTTTCCTGCAGAGCTGCTAGTACCAAGACCAACTTGATGCAACAAAGCCCATTTCAAGGACCACCCATTAGGGTTCAGTTCACCTGAGTGATAGTCCTGCACTGTCCCAACGTGCCCCATGTGGCAGCTGGCCATGGGGGGAAGGGCCATGGTGTCCAGCAGGTGACCAGTCTTTAGGGATGACCTTCCACTAGCCTTGGCTGAGACAGGCTGCCAGGCTTCTTCTGAGCCTACCAAGGTCACACCAGTGCTGCCAGACCCCACTCAGGGGTCATCAGGGAGAGCCTGGCTCTGCCCCTGCCTGGGTAGGAGGTCCCAGAACAGAATGAGCCTCCTGGTTTCCACCGGCCCCCTAGGGCCACCGTCAGAGTCTGTGCCCCTGACCCAGACATGCCCAGCTGACAAAGCCCTCCTCCCTGTGTCTCACTGAACCAAGGCAGCCCTACTTGGTTTGGAGCCCCTAACCTCTCAGCCCCCGATGGGGGGCTGCCCTTTGGCCCTTGGTCAGGTACCGCTGGACCCAAGGGGTGGGAGGCCACTGGCCAGACCAGTCCTGCGATGGAGGTGCCTTGAGACCAGGGCACCGTGGCTTCCTGACCCATTGCTCCTTGTCCTCCTCTCTGGTCCTAGGGAAGCCCCCTGTAGGGGCTGTCCCCTTTGGGACCCCTTAGGGTGGGAATGAGGGGCTGACAGTACTGTACCTGGGACCCCACAGCCAGCCGGGGCAGCGGAGCTGGGCGTCCGAGCTGCCTGTCCCAGAGCGGCATGGTGCAGGGCTCACCGCACAGGCCCCACCCCCACTGCCAAAAATACCACAGCCCCATGGTCACATGTCTCCTGCCAGACAGCAGAGTCCAGGCCACAAATAGATGGCATTTGAGGGGCTTCCAGCTACGTGAGGGATGCCTTCCTGGTCAGGTCAAATGCCGGTCAGAGAATGCTGACCAACAGTCTGGCCCGCAGGGGCCTCCCTTTCCCAAACTGAAGGCTACTTTGCAGTCCATCTTGGCTGAAGCCTGCTCTCTCCTCCTAAAGTGTTCCCACCCACTGTGAAAACTCAGACCCCTGCTCCTCCTGCCTCCTCACCTGCTGGCAGCCCCCCAAGACCAATCCGAATGCTTCTGGGGCTTAGGGCTTTACCCTGACGCCTTTGGGGGATAGAGGGAGTGAGAAAGTGATGAACTGGGAAATGAGGGTCCCAGAATGTTCCTAGAGGTCATTTGGACATGGCCACCGCTGACCTGGGTCAGGGCTTGCACCTCCCTGGTCTGGCCCATCCCCCAGCAGTGTCGTGAACCTGCCTGGTTGGGCTTTCAGTAGAGCACCCACATGGGAGTGGCTGGGAGCGGTCAGAGAGAGCCAGTCACTCCTGCCAGCATCTCTCCTGACCTAGGCTCCTGCAGGCAGAGCCCAAGATAGGAGTGGCAAGCAGGTTGTCCCTCCAGGAACGGGGGTCTAGTGCTGCCACCCGCAGGTCACTAGGAGGAACTGGACAGGAGACTTGGCCTCTGGGAACAACAGCCCCTTGCAGGCACCACCCTGCTCAGGCCTCTGAGCACTTTTCCAAAATGTGTCCATCCTGAGAGGGGTGCCAGGAGGACCCTCTTTCACTGTTGAGCTTGGTAGGATACATAGAGGGTGAGTGACTGGTCAGTAAGCACACAGCTAGTATGTGGCGAACCTGGGCCCTAAGGGCTCTGCTCAGAGCCATCCTGCCCTCAAGGCTAGTGTTGCCTATCCCCAGGCAGGTACAGTAACACACACTCCTCCTGCTGGGGGACAGAGGAGAGAGTAAGGGGGTCGGACAATAAACATCTAGATGGATAAATGGGATCATTTCTGACAGCAATACGTCATAAGAAAAAGGACCTAGAGTGGAGAGGAGGGGACCCTCTGAGGAGGGTTTGCAGATGGCTGGGAGAGATTGGGTGTGGGGCTACGAGGACTGAGGCTTTGAGTGAAGGAGACCAAAACACCCATGATGAACAAGGTCAGGTGCCATTCTCGGCTGCCCTGCCCACCCCAGGTGGGCAAGCCTGGCCCAAGGTGTTTCCTCATCACCGAGTATGGAGAAAACCCAGGTTACCCTCCTGTGTCTCTCCTGCAAGACTGCTCACACAAAACACTGCTCTGTGCGGTGTCCCAAGGATGAAAGAACAGATAAAAAACCAAAGAGGGTCTTGGAATGCAGGAGCGGACAGGCCCTTATCATCCTTTCCTCCCCCATGTAGTAACTATTAACGAATTTCAGATCCTCCTGAGGACCTAAAGGCTCCATTTGCCTCATCAAATCAGCAAATGATCCGCAAGACCCCTATCCCGCTCGTTGAACCCTAGCTATAAAAATGGACTAAGGACCCCTGTTCAACATCAGCTCTCCCTTGAGCCGGCCCGCTGTTCTAACAGCATCTCCCACTCTAATAGACTTTATTCTCCTCTCATTCTGCCTCATGTCTGGAAATTCTTTTCCAACCCACGCACAGGCCATGACACTCTGGTCACCAAAAGTGGTGGGGGAGGTTCCTATGCCAGGCAATTTGATGACACCAGCTGGGTGTCCCACAGGTTAATTCAATTCTGATAGTATCGAGATTCTTGGGTCGGGGGCTCAGTCCCACAGACTGCCCTCAACTTCAAGTGCCAATGGCAAAGAGTGGTCCCCAAGTCACCCACCACTTCTGTCTAACTTGGCTACAAATCAGAGGTTCCCATGACCCCCTGCCCCTTGCATTCAATTAATTTGCTAGAGGAGCTCACAGAACTCAGGGAAACCTTCACTAACGCTCACTACTACTACTACTACTAAGTCGCTTCAGTTGTGTCCAATTCTGTGCTACCCCATAGACAGCAGCCCACCAGGCTCCGCCATCCCTGGGATTCTCCAGGCAAGAACACTGGAGTGGATTGCCATTTCCTTCTCCAATGCATGAAAGTCAAAAGTGAAAGTGAAGTCTCTCAGTCGTGTCTGACTCTTTGCGACCCCATGGACTGCACTAGTTCATTATAAAATTTGATGATTTGCTGAAGGATAATCCCATGGACAGAGGAGTCTGGCGGGCTACAGTCCGTGGGGTCACAAAGAGTCGAACATGACGGAGGACACACACATCTACACGATGAAGGATATGGATGAGGTCCAGATGGGGGATGGGCAGGACTGGGTGGCAGGGGGCAAGGACGCCTCCACGCGTCAGTGTGGGGTTTTGTGGAGGCTTCCTCATAAAGGAATAATCAGTTATTAGCCCCATTTTCAGATCCTCTCCCTTCTCAAGAGAATGGGGTTGGGGCTGAAAATTCGAAGCTTCTAATCAGAATTGGTCTTTCTGGTGACCAGCCCCTACAGGAGCCTCATTAGAACAAAAGATGGCCCTGTGCACTCAGAAGAAATTCCTAGGTTTTCAGGAGTTCTGCGCCGGAGCGGGGCAGACAGCAGGAGCCCTGCTGTCCGTGTTCCTGCCATCCCACCGTCCGCTCCCTGCTCCTCACCAGGCTCTGCACTCGGCGGCTGAGGCCCTATTGGTCGCTTCGCTGTGGAGGGAGGTCCCACTGCATCACTTCCTGTGGACGGATACGTGGGTCGTTTGCAGTTTGCAGCTATTACAAAGAGTGATGCTATGAACATTCTGGAACCTTTCTCTTGGCAGTCTTGGAGTCATGTGGTCAGAGGTGTTTGTCCAGCTCTAGAGGACACTGCCCAACGGTTTCACGGGATGGCTTTGCCTTTGCTCCAACATGTCTGCACCCACATCGCCTGGTAAAGTACTTTCCTTAATAATAAAGTTATTGGCCTTGACATCATCTTTAGTGAGGACGTGTGTTTCTTCAGTGCTCCTGTCTTTTCCTATTGATCAGCAAATTTGGAAAACTCAGCAGAGGCCACAGGACTGGAAAAGGTCAGTTTTCATTCCAATCCCAAAGAAAGGCAATAACAAAAAATGTTCAAACTACCACACAATTGCACTCATCTCACACGCTAGCAAAGTAATGCTCAAAATTCTCCAAACTAGGCTTCAACAGTACACGAACTGAGAACTTCCAGATGTTCAAGCTGGATCTAGAAAAGGCAGAGGAACCAGAGATCAAATTGCCAACATCCATTGGATCAAAGAAAAACCAAGAAAATTCCAGAAAAACATCTACTGTTTCATTGACTACGTTAAAGCCTTTGACTGTGTGGATCACAACAAACCGGAAAATTCTTAGAAATGGGAATACCAGAACACCTGACCTGCCTCTTGCAAAACTTGTGTGCAGGTAAAGAAGCAACAATTAGAACTGGATATGGGACAACGGACTAGTCCAAATTGGGAAAGTAGTACATCAAAGTTGTATATTGTCACCCTGCTTATTTAACTTAAATGCAGAGTACATCATGCGGAATGCCAGGCTGGATGAAGCACAAGCTGGAATCAAGAATGCTGGGAGAAATATCAATAACTTCAGATATGCAGATGACTCCACCCTTATGGCAGAAAGCAAAGAAGAACTAAAGAGCCTCTTGATGAAGGTGAAAGAAGAAGGTGAAAAAACTGGCTTAAAACTCAACATTCAAAAAACAAAGATCATGATATCCAGTTCCACCACTTAATGGCAAATAGATGGGGAGACAGTGGAAACAGCGAGAGACTTTATTGTCTTGGGCTCCAAAATCACTGCAGGTGGTGACTGCAGCTATGAAATTAAAAGATGCTTGCTCCTTAGAAGAAAAGTTATGACCAACTTAGACAGCATATGAAAAAGCAGAGACATTACTTTGCCAACAAAGATCCATCTAGTCAAAGCTATGGTTTTCCAGTAGTCATGTATGGATGTGAGAGTTGGACCTTAAAGAAGCTGAGCACCAAAGAATTGATGCTTTTGAACTATGGTGTTGGAGAAGACTCTTGAGAGTTCCTTGGACTGCAAGGAGATCCAACCAGTCCATCCTAAAGGAAATCAGTCTTGAATATTTATTGGAAGGACTGATGCTGAAGCTGAAGCTCCAAAACTTCGGCCACCTGATGGGAAGGGCCAACTCATTGGAAAAGACCCTGATACAGGGAAATATTGAAGGCAGGAGAAGGGGACGACAGAGGATGAGATGGTTGGATGGCATCACCAACTGGATGGACATGAATTTGAGCAAGCTCTGGGAGGTGGTGATGGACAAGGAAGCCTGGTGTGCTGTAGTCCATGGAATTGCAAAGAGTCAGATACAACTGAGCAACTGAACAACAATTTTAAAGTAGTCGAAGTTATCAACAATTTCCTTTATGCTTATCACTGTTTCTGTCTTTTTACAGAACTCTTTGCCTGCCCCCCAAAATCATGAAGATTTCACAATGTCCGTGCACATTTTTAAAGCTCCATCATTTCACCTCTCTCACAGGGAATACAGCCTGCGTAGTCTCATATCAGTGGGCAGTGGGTGATGGAGGTTCTGTCACAATTTTGTTTCCAGATGGGCACCAGTTGGCCCAGCACCACGTCAGGACTCCATGACCCAGGCGTGTGTGTGTGTGTGTGTGTGTGTGTGTGTGTGCGTGTGTGTCTACAGAAGCACAGCAGTGGAGCCCCCCCCCCCATGGGATCCACACAATAAGGAGGTTTGGAGGGTTTGGGGCAGGAGTTTTTCAACAGTTACCATGACTGCCCTGGGAGATAGTAAGGTTCTGCCGGGAGGCAGAGGTGCCTGGTTCCTGTGGCTGAAATTATCCGAAGTGTTCCCTTCCATTCCCCCTCCTCAATCATGGGCCTCCTTGTGGGAAGGGCTCTGGAGAACTTGGGCATGTGCGCACTTCTGAAGCAGGGGGCCTTAGGTCTCCGGGGATACCAGCAAGGAGTACGGAGAATGGGGCTGGCTGGTACGCTGCCAACGGTACCGCCGACTGCCACCAGAGGGCGCGCGGGCTCACCGAAAGTCGACCTAGTGCACGGTTTCGGGCCCTGGTTGGGTGGAGGGTAAGGGAATATTTGAGGGGGGGGCGCTAGACGTAATGGAAGCAGAAGATATTAAGAAGAGGTGGCAAGAATACACAGAAGAACTATATAAAAAAGATGTTAATGACGCAAATAACCTTGATGGTGTGATACTCACCTAGAGCCTGACATCCTGGTGTAGGAAGTCAAGGGGGTCTTAGGAAGCATTGCTACAAAGAAAGCGAGTGGAGGTGATGAAATTCCAGCTGAGCTATTTCAAATTCAAAAGATGATGCTGTTAAAGTGCTGCGCTCAATATACCAGCAAATTGGAAAACTCAGCAGTGGCCACAGGACTGGAAAAGGTCAGTTTTCATTCCAATCCTAAAGAAAGGCAATAAAAAAGAATGTTCAAACTCCACACAATTGCACTCATTTCACACGCTAGCAAAGTAATGCTCAAAATTCTCCAAGCTAGGCTTCAACAGTACATGAACTGAGAACTCCCAGATGTTCAAGCTGGATCTAGAAAAGGCAAAGAAACCAGAGATCAAGTTGCCAATATCCATTGGATCAAAGGAAAAGCAAGAGAGTTCCAGAAAAACATCTACTTCTGCTTCATTGACTACGCTAAAGTCTTTGACTGTGGATCACAACAAACTGGAAAATTCTTGAAGAGATGTGAATACCAGACCACCTGACCTGCCTCCCGAGTAACCTGTATGCAGGTAAAGAAGCAACAGTTAGAACCAGACATGGAACAACGGACTGGTTCCAAATTGGGAAAGTAGTATGTCAAAGTTGTATATTGTCACCCTGCTTATTTAACTTATATGCAGAGTATTTCATGTGAAATGCCAGGCTGGATGAAGCACAAGCTGGAATCAAGAATGCTGGGAGAAATATCAATAACTTCAGATATGCAGATGACTCCACCCTTATGGCAGAAAGCAAAGAAGAACTAAAGAGCCTCTTGATGAAGGTGAAAGAAGAAGGAGAAAAAACTGGCTTAAAACTCAACATTCAAAAAACAAAGATCATGATATCCAGTTCCATCCCTTAATGGCAAGATGAGGAGACAATGGAAACAGCGAGAGACTTTATTGTCTTGGGCTCCAAAATCACTGCAGATGGTGACTGCAGCTATGAAATTAAAAGATGTTTGCTCCTTGGAAGAAAAGCTATGACCAACCTAGACAGCATATGAAAAAGCAGAGACATTACTTTGCCGACAAAGATCCGTCTAGTCAAAGCTATGGTTTTCCAGTAGTCATGTATGGAGGTGAGAGTTGGACCTTAAAGAAGCTGAGCGCCAAAGAATTGACACTTTTGAACTATGGTGTTGGAGAAGATTCTTGAGAATCCCTTGGATTGCAAGGAGATCCAACCAGTCCATCCTAAAGGAAATCAATCCTGAATATTCATTGGAAGGACTGATGCTGAAGCTGAAGCTCCAATACTTTGGCCACCTGATGCGAAGAACGGACTCATCAGAAAAGACACTGATGCTGGGAAAGATTGAAGCCGGAAGGAGAAGGAGATGACAGAGGATGAGATGGTTGGATAGCATCACCGACTCAATGGACATGAGTTTGAGTAAGCTCCAGAAGTTGGTGATGGACAGGGAAGCTTGGAATGCTGCAGTCCATGGGGCTGCAAAGAGTAGGACACAACTGAGCAACTGAAATGAACTGAACTGAAAGTCAAAGAAACAGATCCAATATGAAGTCTAAATTTGCTCTTCCCTGTAGCAGTTGCATCTCATGGGCTTGGTTACCTGGAGGCATGTGGAATCTTCCTGGACCAGGGATTGAACCTATGTCCCCTGCATTGACAGGCAGATTGTTAACCACTGGACCACCAGAGAAGTCCCTGGTTCTTTTTATGATCAATAAGTACTGTTCCATTGTTGGACATGCCAAGATTTGTTTATCCTTTCACATATTGATGGACATTTGGGGCTATTATATATAAAGCTGTTAGAATACTTGTGTTTAAGTCTTTGTGTGAACTTACAAAAAGAATATATAAAGAACTCTTGGGCTTCCATGGTGGCTCAGCAGTAAAGAATCTGCCTGCAATGTAGGAGACCCAGGTTCTATCCCTGGGTTGGGAAGATCCCCTGGAGAAGAATACCCACTCTGGTATTCTTGCCTGGGAAATCCCATGGACAGAGGGGTAGCAAAGAGATGGAAATGATTTAGGGACTAAATAACAACAAAGAACACTTAAGACTCGCCAATAAGAAAACAAATAGTACTTCCCTGGTGGTCCAGTGGTGAAGAATCCACCTGCCAATGCAGGGGACACAATTTTGATCCCTGGTCTAGGAAGATTCCGTATGCCACGTGGCAACAAATCCCATATACCACAACTACTGGAGCCCACACTTTAGAGCCTGTGCTCTACAATAAGAGAAGCCACTGCAGTGAGAAGCCCATGTACCACAATGAAGAGTAGCCCCTGCTCTCTGCAACTAGAGAAAGCCCACATGCAGCAATGAAGACCCATCACAGCCAAAATTTCTTAAAAAAGAAAGAAAACAAATTACCCAGTGAAGAGAGTGGGCGAAAGATTTGACCAGTTATTTTATGGAAGAAGATATGTGGATGCATTTAAACATAAAAAGATGCTCGACATCATTAGTCATTGAGGAAATGCAAATCAAAACCAAAATGAGACACTACTAACCATCTACTGGAACAGTAAAGTTTAAAAGTCTGACCAGACATAGAGCTGGTGAGGATGTGGAGCACAACTGGAACTCTTACGCACTCCAGATGGAGATGAAAAATGATAACCACACTGGAAAACTACTGCTTCATTGACTATGCTAAAGTCTTTGACTATGTGGATCACAACAAACTGTGGAAAATTCTTAAAGAGATGGGATTATCAGACCACCTTACCTGTCTGCTGAGAAACTTGTATGGGAGTCAAGCAACAGTTAGAACCAGACATGGAACAACTGAGTGGTTTGAAATTGGGAAGGAGTAGGACAAGCTGTATATTGTCACCCTGCTTATTTAACTTAATGGCAACCCACTCCAGTGCTCTTGCCTGGAAAATCCCATGGACAGAGGAGCCTGGTAGGCTGCAGTCCATGGGGTCGCAAAGAGTCAGACACAACTGAGCGGCTTCATTTTCACTTTTCACTTTCATGCATTGGAGAAAGAAATTGCAACCCACTCCAGTGTTCTTGCCTGGAGAATCCCAGGGATGGCAGAGCCTGGTGCGCTGCCGTCTATGGGGTCACACAGAGTCGGACACGACTGAAGCGACTTAGCAGCAACAGCAGAGTACATTATGTGAAATACCAGGCTAGATGAATCACAAGCTGGAATCAATATTGCCTGGAGAAACAGTAACAACCTCAGATACGCAGATGATACCATTCTAATGGCAGAAAGTGAAGAGAAACGAAAGCTTTTTGATGAGAGTGAAATAAGAGAGTAAAAAGGCTGGCTTAAAACTCAACATTAAAAACACCAAGATTGTGGCATCTGGTCCCATCACTTCATGGCAAATAGAAGGAGAAAAAGTGGAAACAGTGACAGACTTTATTGGGCTCCAAAATCACTGTGGACATTGACTGTAGCCATGAAATTAAAAGACACTTGCTCCTTGGAAGAAAAGCTATGACTAACTTAGATAGCATATTAAAAAGCAGAGACATCACTTTGCCAACAAAGGTCCATATCATCAATGCTATGTTTTTTTTCCAGTGGTCATGTATGGATGCAAGAGTTGGATCATAAAGAAGGCTGAGTGCTGAAGAATTGATGCTTTCAAATTGTGGTGATGGAGAAAACTCTTGAAAATCCCTTGGACAGCAAGGACATACAACCAGTAAATCCTAAAGGAAATCAATCCTGAATATTCATTGAAAGGACTGATGCTGAAGCTGAAGCTCCAATACTTTGGCCACTTGATGCAAAGTGCCAACTCATTAGAAAAGACCCTGATGCTGGGAAAGATTGACGGCAGGAGGAGAAGAGGACGACAGAGGATGAGATGGTTGGATGGCATCACTGACTCAATGGACATGAGTTTGAGCAAGCTCAGGGAGATGGTGAAGGACAGGGAAGCCTAAAGTGCTGCAGTCCATGGGGTTGGAAAGAGTTGGGCACGACTAAGTGACTGAACAACAACAACAACAAATTCAGATATCCTAGCACAATTTGTTGAATGACTATTCTTTCCTCTACTGGATTGTTTTGACATCCTTGTTGAAAAGCAAGTGACTAAAAGTGAAGGCTTGTTTCTGAACTCTCAATTACTTTTTTTTTTTCTGGCCACTTTATTATTTTTTTTAATTGAAGGATATTTGCTTTACAAAATTTTGTGGTTTTCTGTCATACATCAAGAATCAACCATAGGTACACCCATGTCCCCTCCCTCCCCAACCTCCCTTCCATCTCCCTCCCCATTCCAGCCTTCTTAGATTGTCACAGAGTGAACTTTCAATTCTATTTCATCAAATCAGTATGTTCAACCTCGTGCTAGGACCAAATTGTCTTGGTTATCATAGCTGTGTAGTAACTTTTGGAATCAGCAAGTTTGAGTCCTACAACTTTGTTCTTTTTCAAGATTGTTTTGGATATTCTGAGTCCCTTGGATGTCCATATAAAGTTTAGGAGCACCTTGTCAATTTCTATGTTAACTGGAACTTTGAAGAGGTTGTATTGAATCTGTAGCTCAATTTGGGAAGTACTGTCATCTTAACAATGTTAAATATTCCAATCCATGAATGTGGAATATCTTTTTGTTTATTTAGGTCTTTTTAAATTTTTTATAAATGAATTTAGGATTTCTAAATAGTTAATTTCTGTCCACAATGTTGTATAGTGTTCAAAATATGTTTTGTTCTTCTTTTATTAAATTTATTCATAATATTTCTATTCTTTATGATGTTGTTATAAATTGAATAGATTTCTTATTTCATTTTCAGATGATTTGTTAACAGTACATGGAAATATAATTGATTTTAAAACATTGATCTTGTACCCAGGAAACTTGCTTAACTCATTTATTAATTTTAATGGTTTTTCTTAGTTTTTCATGTTTTTTCTATGGAATTTTCTACATATAAGATTATATCATTTGAAAATAAAGAGTTTTACTTCTGTTCTTCAATATAGATGCGTTTTGTTTCATTTTCTTGCCTAATTGGCCTGGCTAGAACTTCTTACAACTTTTGGAGTTTTTTGTCTGTTTAATTTTTGTTTTGTCAGTTTTCTAACTTTACTGGACAATCAGCAGTTAGTACTTATCCACATTAACTGTCTGTAGATTTTTGAGAGTGGTGATATGTGCATCAGTTCAGTTCAGTTCAGTCGCTCAGTCGTGTCCGATTCTTTGCGACCCCATGAACCACAGCACGCCAGGCCTCTCTGTCCATCACCAACTCCCAGAGTCCACCCAAACCCATGTCCATCGAGTCGATGATGCCATCCAGCCATCTCATCCTCTGTTTTCCCCTTCTCCTCCTGCCCTCAATCCTTCCCAGCATCAGGGTCTTTTCCAATGAGTCAGCTCTTTGCATCAGGTGGCCGAAGTATTGGAGTTTCAGCTTCAACATCAGTCCTTCCAATGAACACCCAGAACTGATCTCCTTTAGGATGGACTGGTTGGATCTCCTTGCAGTCCAAGGGACTCTCAAGAGTCTTCTCCAACACCACAGTTCAAAAGCATCAATTCTTCGGTGCTCAGCTTTCTTTATATCCAACTCTCACATCCATACATGACTACTGGAAAAACCATAGCCTTGACTATACGGAACTTTGTTGGCAAAGTAATGTCTCTGCTTTTTAATATGCTGTCTAGGTTGGTCATAACTTTCCTTCCAAGGACTAAGCATCTTTTAATTTCAAGGCTGCACTCACCATCAGCAGTGATTTTGGAGCCCAGAAAAATAAAGTCAGCCACTGTTTACACTGTTTCCCCATCTATCTGCCATGAAGTGATGGGACTGGATGCCATGATCTTAGTTTTCTGAATGTTGAGCTTTAAGCCAACTTTTTCACTCTCCTCTTTCACTTTCATCAAGAGGCTCTTTAGTTCTTCTTCACTTTTTGCCATAAGGGTGGTGTCATCGGCATATCTGAGGTTATTGATATTTCTCCCAGCAATGTTGATGCCAGCTTGTGCTTCCTCCAGCCCAGCGTTTCTCATGATGTACTCTGCATATAAGTTAAATAAGCAGGGTGACAATATACAGCCTTGACATACTCCTTTTCCTATTTGGAACCAGTCTGTTGTTTCATGTCCAGTTCTAACTGTTGCTTCCTGACCTGCATATAGATTTCTCAAGAGGCAGGTCAGGTGGTCTGGTATTCCCATCTCTTTCAGAATTTTCCACAGTTTATTGTGATCGACACAGTCAAAGGCTGTGCATAGGTAACCAATATATAGAGCTTGTTTGGTGAATCTTCATCTTCACTATGCTTACATCTTTGAATAGAACTGGTGAGAGCAGAAATCAATTTTATTGCTGGGTTTCAGCTGTTTGATTATGATGTTTTTAAATGTAGTTTTTGTCAAACTTCTTGTGCTTGGATCTGTGGGCTTATCATTTATGTCGAGATTGTAAAGCTTCCAGTCATTATTTCTTCAAATGTTTCTCACTTCCCCCCACCCCAGAAACCAGTGACATGTATGTCAGGCCCTTAATGTTGACCATAGCTCACTAATGCTCTTTTCTCCACTCCTAGTTTAAAACTATATTTTATCTTCAATAGTTTTTATTGTTATGTTTGCAGTTTACTAATAGTTTCCTCTTCTATGTCTAATCTCTAATTTGCATTACTCCCATCCAATGTGCTCCTTACATCAGACATTATAATTTTTGAAAGGTTGTTGCTGAACCCACAAAAAGATACCGGGATCCTTGGCTTCCGGAGGAGAAGAATTCAATCCAGGGCCAGAGACGAGGCTTGATCGCTCAGAGCTTTTGTGCAATAGCGTTTTATTAAAGTATAAAGGAGATAGAGAAAGCTTCTGACATAGGCATCAGAAGGGGGCAGAAAGAGTACCCCCCTGCTAATCTTCAGCTGGATGTTATATACTCTCTAATTAGTTATTGTGAAGTGAAAAACTGAAGTCACTCAGTGCAACCCCATGGACTGTGTGTAGCCCACCAGGCTCCTCCGTCCATGGGATTTTCCAGGCAAGAGTACTGGAGTGGGTTGCCATGTCCTTCTCCAGGAGATCTTCCCAAGCCAGGGATTGAACCCAGGTCTCCCACATTGGAGGCAAACGCTTTACCGTCTGAGCCACCGAGGATTAGTTATTACACTGAATCAAAAGAATGTCTGGAGGTTGTAAAGACCTCACCAGACCCACTCCCATGATTTACATTTTAGGATAACAGGATTAGCATTTGACAATAGAAAGATCCTCCAGACCCACTCCCATAACATACATTCTAAGATACCAGGATTAGTCAGAAGTTTTCAGGAGGGAGAAACTGTCCTCCAGCTGGATACATTGTTGTTGTATAATCCCTAGTACAGAGTTTAAACTGAGTTGTGTAATTGACTAAGACTAAGGAATGCAGAGGGAAAAAGAAAAAAAAAGTTTGTCCTTTTCTCCTCCTTGAGAATTCCAGACCCCTCTCTCCTTGGGGACCCCTAGATTTCTTATCAACCTGCCTAGAAGATGACTCTCTCATTTTCTTTTAATTTTTATTTATTTGGCTATGCTGAGTCAGTTGCAGCATGCTGGATCTTCAGCTACAGCATGTGAACTCTTAGTTATAGCATTTGGGATCCAGTTCCCTGACCAGGGATCAAACCCCAAACCCCTGCATTGGGAGTGCAGAGTCTTAGCCACTGGACTACCAAGGGAGTCACCCATCATAATTTTCTAAAAGTTCATTTGGGGTTTTGTATACCTTCAGTGTCTCCAGCACATTCAGTCTTTCCTCTAGCGTCTCAAACGTGTGAAGTGCAGCTGTAACCACTGTTCCAGTGTCCTTGTCTATCATCTGTGACGTTTCTAGGGTGCTTTCAATTGATTGAACTTTCTCCTTATCATGGGTCAGATTTTCCTGATTCCCTGCATGCCCAGTAATATTGAATTACTGAACACCAGACATTAATTTCAATGTGTTGGGTTCTAGATATTAATTTCTTTTTCTGCTATGAACAACCTTGAGCTGTTCTGTGTGCAGCGTTACTTGGAAACAGCTTGAGCTTTTCAGATCTTGTTTGTAAACTTTGTTGGGCAGGCCTGGAACAGTGCTTCACCTGTGCTGAGTGTTCCTCACTGTTGGACAAGACCCTGTTGGTCACTGTGCCACCTGCCCTGTAGTTGCAGAGTTTCTGTTCTGGTTGGTGAAGACTGGAACTCTGTGAACTCAGGGGTTGCTGTCTAACCCTCTGGGGTCCCTTTCCCTGGCCTGGAAGAATTTCCTCACAAGGGTATTCTAATCAGGTCTGAGGGTCCCCTGCAGCTCTCTGGAGTTCTGTCCTGGTACCTCTCTTCTTTCTGACCCCTGCGCTATGAACTCCAGCTGCATCTGTCCCTCAGGACTATCAGCTCCATCTCCTCAACTCTGGGAGTCTGCCTGGCTTCGGGCCCTGCACCAGGGCCTGAAAACTGTCTCCAAGTCGTCAGCTGGGGCCGTGTAGGTCTCACTCCACTTATTTTCCACTTCCCAAGGACCAGTCTTTCATTTTCAATCTATGTTTTGGGAATTTCATGGTTGTTCAGCGGTTAGGACTGAGTGCTTTCCCTGCTGTGGGCCCGGGCAATGCACAATGTGCACTGGCATCACACAGGACCCAGAGCTCCTCAAACAGGCACCTGCTCCGCAGAGAAGATCAATTTGTTTTCTTCAGATGTCAGCAATGAAACTTCTTAAAGAAGAGTTCTTCCCCAGCTCTGTAGGGGGTCATGGTGACTTGCTGCTCCTATGTGAGTGCTTACCTGGACTACATATCCTTGGCGACCATTACGTAAAATATCAGTGTGTCATTTTGAGATAAGATGGTTTGTCTCAAAAATGTCTATGAGGGGAGTTCCCTGGTGGCCTAGTGGTTAGTATTCTGGGTTTTCACTGCCGTGGCCCAGGTTCAAGTCCTAATCAGGGAATTAATATTCCACGAGCTGTACAGCATGGCCAAAAAAAAAGTGTAAGACTGTATCTTTGATGTCATTGGAAAAGACCCCGATGCTGGGAAAGATTGGGGGCAGGAGGAGAAAGGGGCAACAGAAGATGAGATGGTTGGATGGCATCATCGACTATTTGAGCAAACTCTGGGAAATGGTAAAGGACAGGGAAGCCTGGCATGCTATAGTCCATGGGGTCGCAAAAACTAGGACACAACTGAGCAACTGAACAACAACAAAGGTGAAACAGTCCTCAGAACTTTCTGAGAATCTGCTTCTCAGGTTATAATCCTCAGTTTGGCTCGAATAAAATTCCCCTTTTTTTTCTTTTTGATAGTTAAATGAAATTTCATTGACACATTACAGGCTTTATTTCATTCACTCCACACAGAACTCCCCAGTTCCAGGTTGGGGTGGCCCCAACTTTCCCCAGGACCCTGGGGCTCAGGCTGGAACTCCTCCTGACCCAGGAAGACATCGCTTTGCTGGGTTTGCACAGGAGTCAAATCCGTGTGGCAGGGAAGGACCTGGGCACAAGGAGCATCAACCCAAATACCCGGAACTCTTGTTCCTGTCCTGGGAGGGGCAGTCAGCAGCCACCTCCAGCCTCCTGTCTGTGTAGTAACATCAAGCCCAGGCATCCTGGTCTGCCGGGCTGCCCTAACAACACAAATCAACAATAGGAGCCCAAAGGCAGATGCCGGCGTGGGTGTGCGTTCCGTGAGGACCTCTTCCCAGCAAAAGCCTACCTTCTGGCCATGTCCTCACAGGGCAGAGTGAGCATAAGCTCTCCCTTCTCGTTCCTTTGGAAAGGAAGGGCATTAATCCCATCCATGACCTAATTCCCTTCCAGAGGCCCCACTTCCTAAAGTCACCACCTTGGGGGGTAGTATTCAACATATGAATTAGCAGGGCAAGGGGCAGTTTGCAGACAAATATTCAGTCCATAGGACCTGGGCTCTGTTCTGGAAAAGTCTGACCAAAGAGTTCAGGCTCCAAGTGGGCAGACTGGTCAGCTCAGTCCTGGGACGTTACCCTCACCTCTTAATTCAACAGAACAAACTTCAGGGGACACAGAGAGAAGAAAATCCCGTGTATTCACAACCAGATGATGCCCTGTCCCACCTGGGGTCTGGTCCAGAACCAGCCTCCTGATTCAGGTAGAGGAAGAAGCTCGGCCAGGTCTTCCCTAACACTTTACTGACCCTGGGCTGGCAGAAAAAGTTCAAACCCAGGGCCCCAGAGGCCTGGGCTTTGAAAGGCCATGTGAAGGGAGGGTCTGGAGCTGAGGGGCCCTGGCTGGAGCCCGGCCTCTGGATATCATGTATGGCCTAGGTCATGGTCAGCTCATGGTCAGGGGATGGACATGGCGGCCAGGAGAGGACCGTGGTGCCTCCCCACACCTGGAGCTGCTGAGCCCTATCCCACATGCTAGGCAGAGTAAGGGGTGCTGGGGGATCCTAGCGAAGGGAAGTCCTCCTCTTCACCAGCCTCTGGCCCACTCGTGGGTAAAGACGGGAGGCAGGAACTGGCCCCTACGTCCCCACACAGACATGCAGACTTTTTGTTTGAAGTAGGAGGCCAGGAGGTGAGCCCAAAGTCATCAGGTGGGTGTCAGGGTCAGGCAGGACACCAAGAAGAGACCTCTGAAGCAGCAGCAGCCAGTTGCCTCTTGGTCACCATGGACACCAGGCTGCAAAAAGGGTTGATGTGCCCACTGGGGACAGGTCAGTGTGGCCCTGGGGCAGGTTGCAGGGTTTGTGCTGGGAATGGCAGGGCTGATGGGAACAGGCCTCTCTGGGCAGGGCGGTCAGCTCTGTGGTTCCCAGCAGGGAGCATCGCCTACGCCTGTTTTTGTTTGAAGTCGGGGGCCCAGGAACCCCCAACACTATGTTCTGATATAGTGTGCCCCCTCAGTTACTGAAACAGAAATGGCCCCCAGCCCTGCCCACAAGCCACACGGATGGGGCCTGGGCTGCGGCTGGTCAGCCCAGGATGGGACTGGAAGGGGACAGGGGGCTGGCCTGTCCCTGCACCCCCAGCTGGCACTCACAGGGGAACTGCTTCCCAGTGGACATGAGTCCAGTCTGCTCCACTCATCACCACCACTGCAAGGGCTGTTTCTGGGCCTCGCTCCACCCAACCTCTTCCACAACCCCATCATCAAGTGGGCACGAGGTGCTGGCGGCCCTGGGTGACTGTGGGCACATTAGTTGTATGTTGCTATTATTACTCACAATTACTTTAATTTTACATAAAACATTATTGTTAATTATAGCTGTACAACAAATTAACCTACAATTTACCGGTTTAAAACAATAAACACTTATTATCTCACACAATTTCTGAAGGATAGGAGTCCAGGAACTGCTCAGGGGGGTGGTCCTGGCTCTCAGTCTCTTCGGATTGCTGTTGAGATGCTGGCAGCAGCTGGGGTCCCATCTGAAGGCTGGAGACCGGCTTATAAATCCCACACTCTGTTGGCCTCTCCATAGCAAAGGACAGCTGGCCTCCCCCACAGTGGAGAATGTTAGAGACAGAGAGAGACAGGCCTGCAACCTCATCTTCTACAGGACCTTATTGCTGATGCAGGTCAACCTCAGTACATTCAGAGGTAGAGTACCAGGTCAGGGCTCTTGGGGGGCCTCTTGGGAGGCTGTCAACCCCAGGGCCTGTTTCCTGTGCCTCCCAGGAGAGGTAAGGCCCCTAGAGCTTCAAGGGGCAGAGAGCAGCCAGGCACGGCTCCAGAACCCTCTGGGTTCAGCTTCTTTTTCGGGGGAAAGGGGAGCAGGTCCTGGAGCCTAGAGGAGGCTGTTGGGGCCTGGAGATAATCAGGCGATCACAGGAGCTCTGGTCGGGGAGCTAAGGCCTTACCTTTCAAAAGTCAAGGCTCCCAGGAGCCCCAGGCCCTACCCCACTTCAAATTCCCAAGTGCCTGGAGTTTTATGGGCCTGGAGAGGCTGACTGCTGTCACGGTTAGGACCAACTCTTTCTCCAGATTTCAAACACCTATGATTTGCTGTCATTGTCTGGTCCCCAAGCCCTGACCCCACAGGCAAGAAAGAGGGACCCAGAGTCACAGGGTTCCACAGGGCTGAGACACCCACAGAGCCAGGCAGAGCACCTGACTGCACACAGGAATTCAGCAAACATTCATTGACCCTTGGTCCCCACCAGGAACTGGGCTGGACGGAGGCCACAGAGGAACACAGCTCTACCTGCCAGTGGAGGGGGAAAGGGGCCACACCCTCCCCCCAGAAGGAGGAAGTTCTGGTTCCTTTCCCATCCCCTCCGCATGCTTGCCCAGAGAAGGTGCTTCCTCTATTATTCATCAAGAAAGTCTGCAAGACAAAAGCCAAGACACAAATAGTTGGGGGTGGTGGTGCAGAGGAATTCCCCAGAGCCCCTCTGAAGCAGGGGAGGGACAGGCAATGGGTGGAAGAGCGGGGAGAGTGGGAGGAAGAAGAGTCCACCCCAGCTCTCCACAGACCAGGCAGGGGTCCAGGCTGAGTGTGGAAAGGGCCAAGGCTCCGCCCCCAGCAGACGCCAGGATACTGCCCTCAGCTGCCCAAGGGCAGCCTGGGGAGGGGGCCCAGCCTCAGCTGTGCTTCCTCAGACTCCCCTAATCTAATCAAGGGTGAAACTCCTTTCACCCAAGCTAATTAAGGAGGTCTGTATGGCCTGAGTATCTTTCTCTTCCAAGCAGGTGCTGGGGATAGGAGTGAGTGACACAGAAAGGGCCCTGGCGTCCAGAGCCCTCGGAGCCTGGGATGGCTGCCTCAGGTGGGAAAGTGGGGAGAGAACCTCGGGGGGCAGGGAGGGGGCTGAGCATGGAAGAGACAGAGGGGGCAGGGAAGGGAAAGAGACACGAGGAACTTGCCTGTCTGAGGAACAGTGTGGTTCCCTTAGAGCTGGAGAGGTCCCTGGAGGGTTGACAGGGACCTCAGCACAAATATCTCTTTGGCGACAGCGTCTTGAGGACAGATGACCAGGAATAGGAAGTAAGGAAGTAAAGGGGAGCACAGCCCAGGAACAGGGGGATCTGGTTTGACACTGTGATTGCCCCCTCCCTGAAGAGTGATGACCCAGCTCCAGGTGACCTTCCTGGGCAGCCCTCTTCCCTCTGGCCACCAGGTGAGGAGTTACCTTTTATTCCTTCAGGCCACGTGGAGCCCAGCTCTGAGGAGGTCCTGACCACCCCTCTACCCATCCAACCACCTGGCTTCATATCCCAAAGTCCCTCGCCTTTCCCTCCTGCACTGAGCCCCCACCCCAAACAGCTCCCCTTCCCCAAACAAGCTGAACTTCTGGCTCCTGAAATGGATCCTCCACAACTCTTCTGCTGGGAGGGCCTCCCAGGCTGGTCAGCAGTAACTTCCCATAGTCCTGCTGGTGACCCAGCTTTCTGAGCCTCCCCAGGGCCTGGACCAGTGCGTGTGTGCAGGTCCCAGGGTGCGGCTTCTGGCCCACATGGCTGCCACTGCCCCAAACCACTGACCCATCACCCTGGACACCTAGGGAGATGGGCCAGGCAGCCAGAGAACAGGAGGGCCCTGCTTGGTGTGCAAGGCTGAGTCCCGGAGGGAAGATGAACCTTGCTCACAACTATGACATGGAACAGGAGCTGTAGGGGCCATTGGAGGAGGAGACAAGCCTCTAGCAGTGACTCACCCTCCTCCTCCCTGATGCTTCCTGGCCAGGCAAGTGGTTGGCAACCATCTGATGAAATTGGCTGTGGATGGGAAACCCATCTTGCCTTGACCTCAGAGGGCACAGGATGAGACACTGCAGTATCAGTCACATGACTCGACCACCTCCTCACTGCCCCTGGAGCACAGCTCCCAGCAGCAGCCTGAGGAGATCTGGGACCACAAGACAATGGCTCCCCAGCCAATGCCCCACGCCAGCTAGGATCACTGTATTGTGGGGTCAGCACACAGCCAGTGTTCAAGACAGGTGCATAGGCCTGCCAATGAACCCCCAATTCCTTCCTACTGTCGGGGGACTCCCCTCTCAGGGCAACAGCATGCACACGTCTCCTCCTTCCAGGGGCCTCAGGAGGGGTTTGGGGAGAGAACTGTGCCCCGGGATGATGCGCAACCGCTTCCCAGCACTGGGAGACGCTCTGGGAAAGTGGTGACTGTTCCAGTCCTCCCTGAACCCCCCAGGGACATCTCACACACACCCTCCCCCCTCGAGGCGGGTCGCAGCTTCAGCGCAGACCGACACAGCTAAACTCAAGGCCGGGCGAACTCCGAGCGGTCAACTGGCCGGCCCAGGTGGGAGCAGAATCCCCCCCAAGGCCAGCCCCGCCCGTTCACGAGAAGACATCAACCGACCCCGCCGCTGGGCCTCGGCCGAACTGGACCTTTCACGAAGACGACTAAACAAAACTCCCTACCCGGTCTCTGGACATAACCATTTTCTAGCACAGTCTCAGTCGGTTCTAGGGCCGCGGCCTCACCGCAGCCACGGCCTCCAGGGCGCGCCCTGGCCCTGAGTCCCGGACCCGGGGGCGGCGAGGGCTAACCGCGGCAGGAAGTTGGGTGCCAAGGCCGCCCCGGGGCGCGGCAAGGGGCAGGGGCCGTCAAAGGCTGGCGGCAGCAGGCGGCGCACGTAGATCTCGGGCTCTAGGGCTTCGGTAGCTGGGGGCCAGTGGAAGAGGGCGGCGGGCGGGCCCCAGCTGGGCCAGGCATGCCGCCAGATGGCCGACCAGACGAGACTGCACGTCCGCAGGGACGCCTTCGCAGCCGGCCAGGAAGCGACTCACTTCGGCCAGACACTCATGGAAGCCGGCGCGATACTTGCCCAGGATGGCGGGGTCCGAGAGGAGGGCGGCTGCGGGGGGTGGCAGGAACAGGCGGTCGGCGTCCGCGGCCGCAGCCCCGGCCCCCTGAGCCCTCGCCGCCGCCCTCTTGCCTCACCTGTCACCTGCACGCGCCGCAGGCTCTGCAGGTGCCTCACGGTCAGCTCCAGGATGTCCGCCTTCTCCAGCTTCGAGCGGCGGGAGTTCTGCGGGCGGGGCCGTTGAGGGCGGCGGGGGAGGGCCGGGATTCCAGGCTCCCAGATATCGCCCCCACCCCCAACTCACCTCTTTCCTGAGGGCGTCCAGGAGGAGGCTCTGCAGCTGAGCCAGACTCTCGTTGATGCGCGCTCGGCGCCGCTTCTCCATGACGGGCTTGGAGGACTGCGGGGCCGGCAGCCGCTGAGTCCTGCGGACGTTAGCTCCCCTCTCCCCTTCGCGGCGCCCCCGCTCCTGCCAACCCACGCCCGGCCAGGTCCCCACCTTCCGGTGCTCGGCCACGCTCCGAGGCTGGTCTGGGGTCCGGCTGGCGCCGGCCGGCGCTCCCGCCCGCGGCGAGGCCCTCGGCTTTCCCGGGGTGTCTCTGCAGGCATGGTGCGCCCCCGCGCCGCCCCCAGCCGAGGGCAGGCTGGGCGCGCGGTTTCCCAGGCCCCTCTCCCGCGGGTCCCAGGCTCGGCTACCAAGCGCGTGTCTGCAGCAGCCAGGCTATTTAAGGCAGCGCGGCCGCGGGGCGTGGGAATCCCTCTCCGCGTTCTTTCCCACACTCGCGCCAGCCAATGAGCCGCCGGCGCCGGGCAGCCCGCCCCCAGCCGCTGCCCCCGCCGGCTGTCAGTCACTAGTCAGCTCCCGGCTCACAGACCCCGCTGGCGACAAAGGCGACCCGGGGCACCCCCGCCCGCGCCTGCCTCGGACCACGCCGGCCAGGCGGGAAAATCGCCGCGCCCCGGTCCCCCGTTCCGAGCGGTGCGCAGAGGGGGCCTCTCCAGGAGGACGGAGGCACGAGGCTCACCTTCAGGCCGAGCGGGGACCGCGGGAAGTCTGAAAGGAAAATTCGCGAGGGGCACTTATGCGCTCACGAAGAACCGGCGAGCCTCCCCCTTCCGCGGATCCCGCCGGGCCCTTGGACCTCCGCACGGCCCTGACCCTCGCCGCCTGCAGCACCTGCACGACGCCGGGGACACAGTGGACGTGGAACACCAGCCGCTGGACAGGAGAGAGGCTGGCTGGCCAAGGTCGTGAGGGAGGCAGGGGGGTACCACAGGACCAGTGAAAGAGATGCAGCAGAGCAGATAGCGACGTCATCACAGGCAGGATGATGTCATTGTACAGAATTTAAGGATGTTACCACTCATTATTAGAGAAACGCAAATCAAAACCACAATGAGGTACCATTTCACACCAGTCAGAATGGCTGCTATCCAAAAGTCTACAAGCAATAAATGCTGGAGAGGGTGTGGAGAAAAGGGAACCCTCTTACACTGTTGGTGGGAATGCAAACTAGTACAGCCACTATGGAGAACAATGTGGAGATTCCTTAAAAAACTGGGAATAGAATTGCCATATGACTCAGCAATCCCACTGCTGGGCATACACACCGAGGAAACCAGAATTGAAAGAGACGCGTGTACCCCAATGTTCATCGCAGCACTGTTTACAATAGCCAGGACGTGGAAGCAACCTAGATGTCCATCAGCAGACGAATGGATAAGGAAGCTGTGGTACATATGCACAATGGAATATTACTCAGCCATTAAAAAAATACATTTGAATCGGTTCTATTGAGATGGATGAAACTGGAGCCCATTATACAGAGTGAAGTAAGCCAGAAAGAAAAACACCAATACAGTATACTAATGCATACATATGGAATTTGAAAGATGGTAACGATAACCCTATATGCGAGACAGAATAAGAGAGACACAGATGCATAGAACAGTCTTATGGACTCTGAGGGAGAAGGTGAGGGTGGGACGTTCTGGGACAATAGCATTGAAACATGTATATTATCATATGTGAAGCAGAACACCATTCCATGTTCGATGAATGAGACAAATGCTCAGGGCTGGGGCAATGGGATGACCCAGAGGGATGGGATGGGGAGGGAGGAGGGAGGGGGGGTTCAGGATGGGGAACACATGTAAACCCATGGCTGATTCATGTCAATGTATGGCAAAAACCACTACAATATTGTAAAGTAATTAGCCCCCAACTAAAATAAATAAATTTATTTTTTTAAAAAAGAAAAAGAACAATTAAAAAAAAAAAAAAAGGATGTTACTGATCAGGTTGGTGATGTCTCCAGGCAGTCATAGGTGATGTCTCAGGGTTAAGGTAGATGATAACGCAAGCCAGATGTAATGATATATTGTCACTGGTGATGTCACTCTCTTCTGGATTACACAACAGTGATGAGCCAAGCGCCAGCCAAGAAAGTAGAACTCACAAAAAATGAAGGATAATTGTTACGTTTCTGTTTGTTATTTCAAAGAAGCACGTGGAGGAAAGAAGACTAAGCTTATTTTCGTGTTTGATGTTATTGTCACTTTGAATTCCCTTGTGGGGCACAATCGTCTTTTGAGCTCTGGGGATGCCAGCCCGTGGTGGCCTGGGCAGTCTTGTCTGCATCCCACAGACCTCTCCGGAGGCCCACTGTGGGCCCGACTGCCCTTGGGGCTGGGGAAGCATCTCCTGGACTCTGAACTGATGCGGAAGGAGAAGGCAAATGAGCAAAATAAATAATGACATGGTTTCCAGAGACAGAAAGAAATATGTAGGTTGTGGGGGAAGCGGAAAGCCTTCTTTCCAGTGAGTGGTCTGGATGGTATTTTTGCAGTGAGCTCTGCAAGTCCAGAGGAGGAAGTGGCATTCCCAGAATGGAAAGGAACCACAGGACCAAGGGAGGAGGGGCAGGGACAGGCGGGAGCGGGGCTCTAGGGACTTCAGGTCCCCAGAGAGGTCTAGGAGAGTCATGCTTGGCTTTTCTGAGCAGCAGAGGAGCCGACTGGCAGCTCGGAAGGGCCACCTCCCACGCTACATTCTACCTAGTGGGTGGTGATGCTGGCTGGCCCCCACCTCAATACCCTTTCCCAGGGGTCCAGTCTGGGGCCCCATGCAGATGCCTGTGATGCAGGTTTGATCACTGGGTGGGGGAAGACCCCCCCCCCCATCCCGGAGAAGGAAATGGCGACCCACTCCAGTATTCTTGCCTGGGAAATCTTATGGACAGCCTGGCGGGCTACAGCTCAAACAGTCGCAAGAGTTGGACACAACTGAGCGACTGAAGGAAGGACCCTTCTGTACCTGTTTCCTCACCTGTAAAATGGGCTACCTTTTCATTTAGCCCTGGGCTACAGTCCATGGCGTTGCAAAGAGTCGAACACCACTGAGCAACAAACATTTTCACACTTTCACTGAGAAGATAAATGAGATCTGATTTTGAAAGCACCCAGCACATGCAAGCAAGATGGAGTCACCTGGATTCACCTCTGCCACATGCCCCACTGTACCCTCTGCCCTCTGAGACACCCCCTCCCTACCTGGGGTCTTCAGAAGCCTGTTTCTTGGCCCTTCTAGCCCCAACAAGGAGCCTTCTGTCGCCCAGAGCAGGGTGAGTTCCCAGGGGTGTCATCTACATCCCTGTATCCTTCCCACTGGGCTGCACCCTTACTCTCTCTAGGCCCTCGTACCTCTGGCTGTCCCCTCCCTGCCTTTTACATCTGGATTTGATCTCTTGTAGGACTTGGGACTCCTGGGGGCCATAGGGGCTCCTTGCTCTGAGTAGGGAGGGAGAGTCCTGGGCTGCAGTGGGGAAACTGTTGAGAAATACTGATGTGGAACACAGCCTTTTCCAAATATGGCTACAATACATCCACCCCAAATACTCTACCTGTGTGTCCTTGGTGAGATTTTGTGATGACATTAACCAGCAAAGAGAGGGGCAGTGGTGAGCTATGAATTCTGAGGCTTGACTTTAAAAAAGTTCACCTTGCTGTCCTGGGAAACTCACTCCTGGAAACCATCGGCCCCTCTGTGAGGAAGCCCGAACTGGCCTCATGGAAAGGCCCCATGGAGAGGCCTTGTATAAGTGTTGAGCCAGGAGCCTAGAAATCTCAGCTGCCAGACAGGTGATCCCAACCTGCCACTTCAGAGCCCCCACTCAAACTTTCCCAGCTGCCCCTGTGTGCCCTGTTCCATTCTTGATTCCCATGACCGGTGTTACTGTGACCCTTTGGGGTCATTTGTTACTCAACAGTAGTAACTGGAATAGCTAAGATGGCCCAAGCCCTGGACCTGCCCCCTCCCCAGCACCCCCAATACTTGTTCCTTCCTTTCTCTGGCATTCACAGAGTCGCAGGAGCTTCCAGCACTGGCTGTCCATCTGACGAGGTGATTTTTGCAGCTATCCAAGGCCAACTATCTGTCCTCCTAGATCCAGGCTTGAGTTGGCCAAGTCCCAGTAGGCTGATGGTCCCAAGGCATCTCTAGGGACCACTGTTGGCCACTGGTCAGGAAAGGTAGTAAGGGAGTCTGTGTGGGAAGATAAGTGTATTTTCCAGTCCAGACACTGGGCTGCAGCCTTGAGGGGGTGGGGGGATGGTCTTTCTCACATCTGGCTCCCAGGACAGCATTCCACAACATTCATACAGTGTCCCTCGGGGGCCTGCCAGGTGCTGTCTGTGCATAGGCCCCTCCCAACCTCTGACGTGGGGGTGGCACCTGCCCTTGCACCGAGCCTCTCAGCATTCCACAGGCACGTGGGTCCCAGGATATCAGAGACACCATAGACCATGACCAGCAACCTCCTGTTCCCTCTTCTCCTACCGAGGGGCAACAGCTTGTGGACTCAGGCAGCCAGGACCAGAGTTGCCAAGTGACCAGGCTAGAGTCCTTACAGGGTTTCTCCTGGAGCATGGGAGTTGGGTGCTGGGATGATAAAGTGGGAGAGGCTAGGGCTGGAGGAACCCAGGATTCAGAGGAGAAGAGGGAAGCAGATGACCAAGACCCTAATCCTAACCCTGAGGGGGCATCTTTCACTTTTACAGGCCAGGGGACCAAGACACCTTCCCTCGGCCCTTGATGCTGGGCAGTGGGAGCACCCCACCAACACCTGATGCCTGACAGCACCTCCCCCAAGGTCTGGACATTGTCAACATCTTTCTCCATTATTGGATGTTGACACCTCTCCACACTGGGGAAGCCATGTCCCCCCAATTCTGTGTGGTGACAGAGCTTCCCACCATATCTGCCTGTGATGCCACCTCCCTGTGGGCTTCCGTGGGTGCTTCTCTCTCCAGTCTCCTTGGACCACCACTCTCCGGAGAGGTACACTTCACTCTGCTTCTTCTGGTCACATCCAGACTGGTTTCTTCTTCACCAAAAAAAGTCCCAGCTTTGAACCTCATCTTATTAACAGATCTCACCTTGTGAAGTCCACTGCAACCCTGGGGGGGGGCCTCCCCATACTTTCTGAAGGTTCACTCCTGATTCCCTGTCACTTTCTCCAGCGGCTCCTGTCACAGTCCTTGTTGATTTCAAAATTCACATGGTTGATCTGGACTTCCTGGCCTCCATGGGGCATCCTGGTGTAGAGTTGGCAACTAAACTTCCAATCCTAGGCGCTGGGTGTTGACTGTAGCTCTCAGATTACCACCCACCCTGGAGGACATGCCCACCATGAGGTCCGAGCCTGTGGTACAAGATCCCTGCTGCTTTTCCAGGGTGACCTGGAATCCTGCCTCCTCCCTTCACACTCTCAGTCTCTTGTCTCAGGTTCTGCCTCCCGCTTCTCCTTGTGCCTTTCAGTCCTCTGGTACTTGGGGAGCAAGTCTTCACCCTAACCTTTCTATCCACACAGCTGGAGCACTCTCTGCACAGTGGTGGAGGCTGACTGAGGCACCAGACTCCTCTGAATCTGACCGTTCTCAGTTCTCAGACCAGCATTCTGCCATCATCCTTGACCCTGGGAGTTTACTCCCAGTGCTGCTCCGGCAGGTCCTACAGTGGCTCTATCTCCCTGATGTATACAAACACCCACTTCTGACCTCTTGCTTTTCCACCACCAGCTGCAAGCCGCCACCACCTTCAGCCAGGAATTTTGTAGATGTTCTTTGCCACGGCAAGGTAGCCAGTCTTGGAGCCAAGTGCTCAGTGGGGGCAGGTGGACAGGAGAGGAGATTAGAGGGCCAGCAGAGTCAGAAAAACAAGCCTAAGCTCCTCTCTTCTCTGGGAAGATTATGGGAAGCCATGGGAGAGAAGGCTGTGTGTAGATCACTCTGGCTCTTGGCTCCACCACAGATTATGGGGTCAGGATAGAAGCACAGCTGCTCAGCTGTATCCATAGCAGCCTCAGTGGAAGAGGGCGCATAGATATAAGTGAGGTCATGGGTGTTCTTGGGAGAGTTTTTTGTTGTTGCTACTGCTGTTAGATGGTTGAAGGGCTTAAAAATAAAAGCAAGTGTTTTAAATGATATAGATACTGTTTTAAAGGTTTAAGGAAGTTTAAGTTAGTTTGTAAATGAAACCAAATATTAACCAAAGACCCCTTTATAAGTGGCCATTGTAACTTCATAAATAGGATATTCAGGTTTTTCTTTAGAACATATATATTTTGTGGTCATGTTGTTAGGTGCCTACAAATTAAAAAATAATTTCATTTTACCAATGAGCTCAACCTTTTATTGTTATGCAACCTTCTGTATCTAATAATGCTTTGACTATAAGATTTCTTTGTTAATCTGTTAGTAAAATTGCTAATATGGTCACATCTGCTTCCTTTTAGTTAACATTTACACGGTAGGTTTCTTTTCACGGTAGGTTTCTTTTCATCCTTTTACTTTCAGTTTCCTGTAACTTTATGTTTCATATGATTTATGCCTTCTGTAAGCTGTGTAAAATCAGATTATTTTTAATCAGGCTGACAATCCTGGTCATTTAGTCCCCCTGGATTTCAGACCTCTGCTCTTTAGAACTGTGAGGGCATACATTTCTGTTGTTTTAAGCCACCCAGTTTGTGGTGGCTTAAAAGCCTCCAAGACACGGAGACATACTTCCAGGGTTATCATTTTGCCTGCCTAAAGCCTTTGCATTTAGTTCCTCTTGTCCAAAGCAGGTGATATTCAATGAAGTAACTAAAAGAAAATAAAGGTTCTATTACTGTATATGCCATATTTTTGTTATCTGTTTAAAATTTTTTATTACTTAAAAATTTTTTGAATTGTTGTTTCATTCCTTTGTCTTTGTGCCATATTTAATGGGGAATTTCCTGGTGGTCCAGTGGTTAAGACTAGTGCTCCCAATGCAAGGGGCATGGGTTCGATCCCTAATCAGGGAACTAAGATCCTGCTGGCTGCATGCCATGGCTGAAAAAAAAACCCAACAAAACACAAAAAAAACAGAATCAAAATACTGGTTTTTTGAAGGAGACAGGGATTTTCACATTCTATACTCTTTGTTATGTTTGTAGCTTTCTTTTTATAATACTAATATTATTTATGCAAAGAATGAGTCACATTAGAAATTTAGAATAATATAAACAATATTTAAACTGTTTTGTGCCTGTTAACAACTTTGGTGCCCTATAAGATTATTTTGGGGGAATTAATGGAATGATTAATTCATATGAAAACAATTTGGTTTTCCCCATTCCTTTTATTTAAATTGTATTTATTTACTTTAAAATTTATTTTTAAAATATTTAATTATTTTTAAGTATTTCTTTTTATTTTATTTATTTATTTTGGCTGCAGCTTGTGGGATCTTAGTTTCCCAACCAGGGATGGAACCTGTGCTCCTGAAGTAAAAGTATGAAGTCCTAACCACTGGACTGCCAGGGAATTCTCTAAGTATTTATTTTTATTTTTAGCTAACGTATGCCTGAGATGTGCTGTTTGTAATAGTAAAAATGTGCGAACAACCAATATTTATTCAACAATATGAGACCGGTTAACTAAATTACACTTTATTCTATAATGGACTCATTATGCTATGGGCAACAAATGCACATATGCAGCCATTAAAACAACTTGCATAAAAGTATGAGGCCTTACAAATAGCTGAGAAAAGAAGAGAAGCTAAAGGCAAAGGAGAAAAGGAAAGATATACCCATCTGAATGGGTCTGACAGAATGTGGTCCACTGGAGAAGGGCATGGCAAACCACTTCAGTATTCTTGCCTTGAGAACCCCATGAACAGTATGAAAAGGCAAAAAGATAGGACACTGAAAGATGAACTCCCCAGGTCAGTAAGTGCCCAATATGCTACTGGAGATCAGTGGAGAAATAACTCCAGAAAGAATGATGGGCTGGAGCCAAAGCAAAAACGATACCCAGCTATGGATGTGACTGGTGATAGAAGCAAAGTCTGATGCTGTAAAGAGCAATATTGCATAGGAACCTGGACTGTTAGGTCCATGAATCAAGGCAAATTGGAAGTGGTCAAACAGGAGATGGCAAGAGTGAACGTCAACATTCTAGGAATCAGCGAACTAAGATGGACTGGAATGGGTGAATTTAACTCAGATGACCATTATATCTACTACTGTGGGCAAGAATCCCTTAGAAGAAATGGAGTAGCCATCGTGGTCAACAAAAGAGTCGGAAAGGCAGTACTTGGATGCAATCTCAAAAACGATAGAGTGATCTCTGTTCGTTTCCAAGGCAAACCATTCCATATCACAGTAATCTAAGTCTATGCCCCGACCAGTAATGCCAAGAAGCTGAAGTTGAATGGTTCTATGAAGACCTACAAGACCTTTTAGAACTAACACCCAAAAAAGATGTCCTTTTCATTATAGGGGACCGGAATGCAAAAGTAGGAAGTCAAGAAACACCTGGTGTAACAGGCAAATTTGGCCTTGGAGTACAGAATGAAGCAGGGCAAAGGCTAATAGAGTTTTGCCAAGAGAACGCACTGGTCATAGCAAACACCCTCTTCCAACAACACAAGAGAAGACTCTACACATGGACATCACCAGATGGTCAACACTGAAATCAGATTGATTATATTCTTTACAGCCAAAGATGGAGAAGCTCTATACAATCAGCAAAAACAAGACCAGGAGCAGACTGTGGCTCAGATCATGAACTGCTTATTGCCAAATTCAGACTTAAATTGAAGAAAGTAGGGAAAACCACTAGTCCATTCAGGTATGACATAGATCAAGTCCCTTATGAGTATACAGTTCAGTTCAGTTCAGTTCAGTTCAGTCGCTCAGTCGTGTCCGACTCTTTGTGACCCCATGAACTGCAGCACGCCAGGCCTCTCTGTCCATCACCAACTCCCAGAGTCTACCCAAACCCATGTCCATCGAGTCGGTGATTCCATCCAACCATCTCATCCTCCGTTGTCCCCTTCTCCTCCCGCCCCCAGTCCTACCCAGCATTAGGGTCTTTTCCAATGAGTCAACCCTTCACATGAGTATACAGTAGAGGTGACAAATAGATTTAAGGGACTAGATCTGATAGACAGAGTGCCTGATGAACTATGGACAGAGGTTCATGACATTGTACAGGAGACAGGGATAAAGACAATCCCCATGGAAAAGAAATGCAAAAAAGAAAAATGGCTGTCTGAGGAGGCCTTACAGATAGCTGGGAAGAGAAGAGAAATGAAAAGCAAAGGAGAAAAGGAAAGATATTCCCATCTGAATGCAGAGTTCCAAAGAATGGCAAGGAGAGATAAGAAAGCCTTCCTCAGCGATCAATGCAAAGAAATAGAGGAAAACAACAGATCGAGAAAGACTAGAGATCTCTTCAAGAAAATTAGAGATGCCAAAGGAACATTTCATGCAAAGATAGGCTCGATAAAGGACAGAAATGGTATGGACCTAACAGAAGCAGAAGATATTAAGAAGAGGTGGCAAGAACACACAGAAGAACTGTACAAAAAAGATCTTCACGACCCGGATAATCATGATGGTGTGATCACTCACCTAGAGCCAGACATCCTGGAATGTGAAGTCAAGTGGGCCTTAGAAAGCATCACTACGAACAAAGCTATTGGAAGTGATAGAATTCCAGTTGAGCTATTTCAGCCTGAAAGATGATGCTGTTAAAGTGCTGCACTCGATATGCCAGCAAATTTGGAAAACTCAGCAGTGGCCACAGGACTGGAAAAGGTCAGTTTTCATTCCAATCCCAAAGAAAGGCAATGCCAAAGAATGCTCCAACTACCATACAATTGCACTCATCTCACATGCTAGTAAAGTAATGCTCAAAATTCTCCAAGCCAGGCTTCAGCAATACGTGAACCATGAACTTCCAGATGTTCAAGCTGGTTTTAGAAAAGGCAGAGGAACCAGAGATCAAATTGCCAATATCCGCTGGATCATCGAAAAAGCAAGAGAGTTCCAGAAAAACATCTACTTCTGCTTTATTGACTATGCCAAAGCCTTTGACTGTGTGGATCACAATAAACTGTGGAAAATTCTGAAAGAGATGGGAATACCAGACCATCTGACCTGTCTCTTGAGAAACCTGTATGCAGGTCAGGAAGCAACAGTTAGAACTGGACATGGAACAACAGACTGGTTCCAAATAGGAAAAGGAGTACATCAAGGCTGTATATTGTCACCCTGCTTATTTAGCTTATATGCAGAGTACATCATGAGAAACGCTGGGCTGGAAGAAACACAAGCTGGAATCAAGATTACTGGGAGAAATATCAATAACCTCAGACATGCCGATGACACCACCCTTATTGCAGAAAGTGAAGAAGAACTAAAGAGCCTCTTGATGAAAGTGAGAGAGGAGAGTGAAAAAGTTGGCTTAAAGCTGAATGTTCAGAAAACTAAGATCATGGCATCTGGTCCCATCACTTCATGGGAAATAGATGGGGAAACAGTGGAAACAGTGTCAGACTTTATTTTGGGGGGCTCCAAAATCACTGCTGATGGTGATTCCAGCCATGAAATTAAAAGACACTTACTCCTTGGAAGGAAGGTTATGGCCAACCTAGATAGCATATTTAAAAGCAGAGACGTTACTTTGCCAACAAAAGTCCGTCTAGTCAAGGCTATGGTTTTTCCAGTAGTCATGTATGGATGTGAGAGTTGGACAGTGAAGAAAGCTGAGCACCGCAGAACTGATGCTTTTGAACTGTGGTGTTGGCGAAGACTCTTGAGAGTCCCTTGGACTGCAAGGAGATCCAATCAATCCATCCTAAAGGAGATCAATCCTTGGTGTTCATTGGAAGGACTGATGTTGAAGCTGAAACTCCAATACTTTGGCCACCTCATGCGAAGAGTTGACTCATTGGAAAAGACCCTAATGCTGGGTAGGATTGAGGGCAGGAGGAGAAGGGGATGACAGAGGATGAGATGGTTGGATGGCATCACTGACTTGACAGACATGGGTTTGGGTAGACTCCGGGAATTGGTGATGGACAGAGAGGCCTGGCGTGCTGCAGTTCATGGGGTCACAAAGAGTCGGACACGACTGAGCGACTGAACTGAACTGAACCCATCTGAATGCAGAGTTCCAAAGAATATCAAGGAGAGATAAGAAAGCCTTTCTCAGTGATCAATGCAAAGAAGTAGAGGAAAATAATAGAATGAGAAAGACTAGAGATCTCTTCAAGAAAATTAGAGATACCAAGGGAAGATGTCATGCAAAAATGGGCATGATAAAGGACAGAAATGGTATGGATCTAACAGAAGCAGCAAAAGAGGTGGCAAGAATACACAGAAGAACTATACAAAAAAGATCTTCATGACCCAGATAACCACAATGGTGTGATCACTCACTTAGAGACAGACATCCTGGAATGCAAAGTCAAGTAGGCCTTAGGAAGCATCACTATGAACAAAGCTAGTGGAGGTGATGGAATTCCAGTTGAGCTATTTCAAATCCTAAGAGATGATGCTGTGAAAGTGTTGCACTCAACATGCCAGCAAATTTGGAAAACTTAGCAGTGGCCAGATGACTGGAAAAGGTCAGTTTTCGTTCCAATCCCAAAGAAAGGCAATGTCAAAAAATCTTCAAACTACCACACATATTTGCACTCATTTTCTCACACGTTAGCAAAGGAATGCTCAAAATTTTCCAAGCCAGGCTTCAACAGTACAGGAACCGAGAACTTCCAGATGTTCCAGGAATTGGTGATAGACAGGAGGCCTGGCGTACTGCAGTCCACGGGGTCTCAAAGAGTCGGACATGACTGAGTGACTGAACTGAACTGTGAATGAAGCAGGTTACAAAATGTTGAAAGTAGCAGGAGGATTTTTTTTTTTCAATTTTCTTTTTTATTGAGGTTAAGCTCATATAACATAAACTTAACCATTTTATAATATATAATTCAGTGGCATTTAGTATATTTAGTACAATCATCACCTCTATCTAGTTCTGAACCGTTTTTATTATTCCCAAAGGAGACCTTATCTCCATGAAGTGGTCTCTCCTCATGCCTCCTCCCTGCAACTCTTGGCAATTACTAATCTATTTTCAGTCTCTATGGACTTGCCTATTGTGGACATTTCATATCAATCGAATTACACAATTTGTGACTTGTGTCTGTTATTTTTCACTGAGCACCATTCACACTGTAGCCTGTGTCAGTGCTCTATCCTTTGTTATGGCTAAGTAATATTCTACTATAAGGAGGCACCACACTTTGTCTGTGCCTCCACCTGCTGATGGGTTTGGTTCCTCCCCCGATTTCAACCATTCTATGACTAGAGCTGCTGTTAACATTTGTGTGCAAGCATTTGTTTGAACACCTGTTTTCAGTTCTCTGGGCATACCTTAAGGAGTGGAATTGTTGGGGCATATGAAAATTCTACTTAACCTTTTGAGGAATGACGAGACTGTTTTCTGCAGTGGCTACGTCATTTCACAATCCCATCAGCAATGTATGAAGATTCCATTTTTTTGACATCTTCACCAACATTTATTTTTCTCTTTTTAATTATTATTATATTCATGCTAGTGGGTGTGACATAGTATCTGATTTTGATTTGCATTTCCCTGGTTCCCATCATTTCCAATGATGTTGAACATCTTTTCATGTGGCTGTTGGCCATTTATGTATTTTCTATTTTAAAATGTCTATTTAAGTCATTTGCCCAACTTTTAATTGAGTTCCTTATCTTTTAGTTGTTGAGTTACTAGACTCAGACTCAGATACTAGACTCTTATCTGACACGTGGATTCCAAATATTTTCTCCCATTTTGTGTAGTTTTTTCACTTTCTCAAGAGTGTCCATGAGTTCATTTTTATAGAAAAGATATTCTTTTTCATTAAAACAATCTGAACATATATTGTCATAAACACACAGTGATTATCTCTGAGTAGTTTAAATTGTCAATATTTTGTTATTTTGGAATAACCCTGGCAATATTTTTCAAGGTTACTAATTTTGCAAATTGGTAAATGGAAAGTGAAAGTTTCTTATGATGTGTGTGCATCTTGGAAAGGACCCGAGGTGTGGAACATGCAGGGATTTTTGAACACACAACCCTAGAGGTGGGGATGCTATCACAGTTCCAGACCCAGCTGGTCAGGTAGAAAGCCTCCCCCTGCTCAGCCCACCTCCATTCCTTGTGTCATCGGCATTCTGTTTTGTTTCTGCTTCTCACTCTGGGGCTGCCCTGGGAAAAGGAAACCGAAACTGAAGCTGAATCAGCCTATGTAACTCTGACGTGGTTTGCTCAGGCTTTTAAAGGGCTGAGCTGCCAGGGCTGGAGAGAGCTGAGAGCAGAGAAGCAGCCGCAGCCAACCAGTGTCTGCAGAGAACCTGGCACCAGAACCCACGGCCATGGTGAGGCGGGTTTGACAGGTGGGGCAGGTGGGCTCTGTACTCCCTTGCCTGGTGGCATCTCCCAGGGGAAGAATGCCTACATATGCACAGGCATGTAGAGCTGTTCAAAGCATCCAGTTCCCTAAGTGTGAGGGGAGGGACAGGGCTCTTTCTGAAATCAGGGTCTGGGTCCTGAGAGGTGGCTTCTCCCCAGCGGCCAACCCTGAGATCCCTTGGGATCAGCGCAAGGCAGAGGGGTATTTTATTGGGGAGATGACATGATGGTTGTGGGTGGTGGCTCTTCTGCTCCCTTGCACTCTTCAGTGCCTGGGGTCCCCCTCCCGGTGGGAAGGGTGGAGAGGAGGGAGCTGCATCCCCGGGGTCTGACACTCACCCCACTACCAGTGCCACACGTGCAGTAGTGCCAGGAGTTCTGAATCTGTGTAATGCCCACAGGGCAAGGACCTGAAGGTGAAGATGCTAGGGGGCGAAGAGATCCTGGTGCCTCTGAGGGACTCCATGATGGTATCCGAGCTGAAGCAGTTCATCGCCCAGAAGATCAATGTGCCTGCTTTCCAGCAGCGCCTGGCCCACCTTGACAGCGGGGAGGTGCTACAGGACGGGGTGCCCCTTGTCTGCCAGGGCCTGAGAGCTGGCAGCACCGTCCTGCTGGTGGTGCAGAACTGCAGTGCCCCCCTGAGCATCCTGGTGAGGAACGACAAGGGTCGCAGCAGCAGCTACGAGGTCCGGCTGACGCAGACTGTGGCCGTGCTCAAGCAGCAGGTGTGCCAGAAGGAGCGTGTGCAAGCGGACCAGTTCTGGCTGTCTTTTGAAGGGAAGCCCATGGATGATGAGCACCCGCTAGGGGGAGTACGGCCTCAAGATTGGGTGCACCGTGTTCATGAATCTACGTCTGCGAGGGGGGCAGGGAAGGGCCAGGAGGGCCTTAGGGAGAGCGCCCCATGCAGCGCAGTGAATAAAGTTGTAGCAAAGCCGAATGTAGCGAAGTGTTCATTCCACCCTGGCCAGCACTCCACGTCATCAGCCCTCCATTCTGCGCCCTTCTGGTGAGATTGGGGGAAGGGTGGAGGAGAGAGTGGGTGAGGGGACCCAGGGTCACTGGGTGATCACCAGGCTAGGGTGGCCAAGTTAAGGGACAAACCTTGTGGGATTAAAATGGTGACATCCCCCCCCCACCCTCTAGAGAAACTGAAGATGTGTCCTCACCTCTTTGGGAAATTTCCCAAACTTCTAGAGAAATAAAAAGAGGCAGGTCTGTTGAAGCCCATCCCTGTCTTCTGGTTGAGCCTCAGTCAGCCCTGCACAACTGGTCCCCACCCTCACAGCTGGGTCAGCAGATAGCACAGGGAGGGGAAAGGCTTGGTTGGGTCCCAAAGGCCACAGGGTGGGTGTCCCTGGAAGTGGTGAGGGGGTGAGTCCCTAGGGCCTGCCTTGGCCAGTTGTAAGGGAGGCTCCCCCACACTAGTTGGGGGCTGAGGGCCTCCAGGACCCATCAGAATACACTGTCCAGCCAGCATTGGTCTGGAGGGAATTGGGGACTGGGCCTTGGGCACACACATCACCATTCGGGTGACCTGCTCCTTCAGAGTTCACTTCATGGAAGGGCCACAGCCAGCAGGTGAGGGGGCACCCAGGATGGGGGTCCTGTTGTTCACATGGATGGGAGGGGAACAAACTACACCTGCTTCCGCACTAGATGCTTCTTTCTGTGCCAGTTTCTTTTTTTTTTTTTTTTTTTTTTTTTTTTTTTTTTTTTTATTTTAGTTGGGGGCTAATTACTTTACAATATTGTAGTAGTTTTTGCCATACATCGACATGAATCAGCCATGGATTCACATGTGCTCCCCCTCCCAAACCCTCCTCCCACCTCCCTCCCCCTCTGTGCCAGTTTCCCAAGTGAGTTAGCCTTGGACAGAATGCAGGGGGCAGGGAGGGGGACACAGAACCTCTTGGGCCAAAGTCCATGACTCTGGGGACACTCAGACCTCAGCTTTCTGACTTTTCAGGGGGATTTGGCTGGAGACCCAGACCCCTTTCTGATCTGTGGGAGTCTGCATCTGAGCTGGTGGACCCCCAGGTCTGGCTTGCCTGTGACAGTTATGTGTAGACACCCAGGTGTGTGTGCGAGTGTAGGGGGACTCCTGGCTCTAGCCTCATTTCCTGGGCCCCCACTCTCACCTCTTTGTCATATTGTAACTTAACAAGTGTGAGCACACCCTTTCGGTGCCACCCTCCTTTCTTGAATCCCCTCATCAGGGTCTGGGCGAGATAGGGTCCTTCTTCAAGGTGCCTCTGGGGTGCTCACCCTCCACGGCCTCTGGCTCAGAGATCTGTGGTCGGCTTGGGTGAGGGGATGTGCAGCAGACTCAGCCCTGGAGGAACAGAAGGGATCTCCTCTCCTTCTCCCACTCTCACCATCTTCATCTAGGTCGGGTTCTAATTTGCACCCTCTGGATCTCAGTTTATCCCCCTGGACCCAGCGGGTTGGAGAAGTGCCTTGGGGGAGCTAGGTAGGGGGCGTGACTGGCCGTCCATCGCTGCTGCTATTCCCACCTCAGACAACAGGGGGAGCCCGCCGCCCTGCAGAGGGCCGGGAGCTGACCCGGGATCGCGAGGTGGGCGGGGCTGCGCTTCGCTGGGACCAATCGCCGCAACTCCCAGCCCGCATTGGTCCCGGCTGGCCGGTGGTCCCGGGCGGCCGAGCTTCCGTCCCCAGTTCCTGTGAGGGGCTAGGGTCCCCCGTCAGGTTCCTCTCGCCGGGGGAGGGGCGCAGCCCTTTAGGGCGCGAGGGGCGGCAGGGCCTCGGATCTGGCAGCCCCTCCCTGCGGCCAGGGAGCCCCCGCCGCCCCAGCCCTGGCGCAGCCTGGAGCCCCTTGGAAGTCCCGTCACGTCGCCTCCAGATTATGCATTAACCCGATTTCAGCCGCATTTCCTGGCGGGGGGGCGGGGGGGTGGAACGTCCGCGCGGACGGGGAGGGGCGTCCGTGGGGGTGCGCCGCAGCAGGGAGAGCACCCTCGAGCCCGCCCCAACCCCGCCCCTCGGCCTGGCCAGGCCCACCACCCACCTTGGCCAAACCTAGACCGGCCCCCTCCCTCCCCCAGCCAGGCCTCCGCCCGGCGCCGCTCTCCCGGCGCTTTGTTCGCGGCTGCCGCGGGTCGCAGAGCTCCGGGAGGGCCGGGGGGGGATGGGGGCGGGAAGGGGGTGGTGCTGCCCCAGGTCCCGCCCCCGGCCCGCCCCCGCACCGCCCGCGCTCCCGCCGCCTCCCCCGAGCTGCGTCCCGTCCTGTCCAGTCCCGTCCCCGGCGCGGCGCGGCCCGGCCCGTGCGCTTGCCCCGGCCCGCCTTCCGCCGTCCTCTGCCCGCGCCATGGCCAGCCTGCGGCCGTTCAGCCGGGCCCTGCTGCAGCCTTTGCTGCTGCTCCTGGTGGTGGCGGTGCGCGCCCTGCCCAGCGCCGACGGGACGTGCCCCGAACCACGCGCGCTGGAGCGGCGGGAGGAGGAGGCGAACGTGGTGCTCACCGGCACCGTGGAGGAGATCCTCAACGTGGACCCGGTGCAGCACACATACTCGTGCAAGGTGGGCCCCCTGGGGACCCCCGGGACCCTGAGCCCCTTCGGACCCTTCTAGAAGCCCAGGTTGGGGGCCTTTCCCCTGCGATCCCGGACCCCTAGCCCGGAGGTCTTCCCGTCGCGATGCCGGCCGCCCGCTGAGACCCCCGCCCCGGGCCGTGGGAACGAGCCCCAGACGTTCCGCAGCGCCAGCTCCCGCTCCTGCTCCCTTGGCGACCGCCGACCCCGTGGTGGGGGGGCGGTGCGGGTCTGAGAAAACTTGCGAGCGCCAGAGGGAAAGTTCCTGCGGTGCCGCTGCAGTCCCGCTCGCGGTGCCCGGGCCCTGGAGACCCGATGGTGTCTGCTCCTTCACCCCGAACCCACTCCCTTACTGGAAACAAGTGCGCCCCGCCCCCCGGAGAATGTTCGGCTACCGCGCCCCCTCCCCACCGGCCAAAGGAAAGGGAACGAGGGGAGGTGACGCTTTCTGCTTGGGGTGGAGGTGGGGATTTGGCCTGTGGTCAGTGCTGTCGCCCCCTCCGCAGAGGTGAGAAGGGGTGGTCCGGAGAGAGAGGAGGGGTGCACACCTAATCTCCCAACCCCGGGGGTTCTGGTGGGGCTTGCTGCAGTGATGGGTGTGGGGCCGGGGCAGAGAAGTGGGCGGGGCCGTCGCTGAGCCTCAAGTGCGGGGGGGTGCAGGGCAGGTGCCCCATCCCGCTCCTGGGAGAACTGTATCTCCCCTGGCCATAGCGAGAGTGGCCTTGCCTGGCCTCTCCTTCGGTTGGATCTGGTAGCTCCCGGGGTAGGTCTGGTGGTTTTTTTCCCCCAATCTGTTCCTAGGGAGGGCTGAAGGGGACCCAGGCCCCTGCCCGCCTCTGGCCCCTAGAACCACCTCCCCGACCAGAAATTGGATCATTCCTCTTCCTTGGAGATGGGGAGGGGTGGCAGCTCCTTTCAGACTGGCCTGTGCGGACTACAGCTGGGATCCCCCGCCAGGCCCCCTCCCCTCCACCACCGCCAGGGCACTTTGCCAAGTCCCTGCAGGATTTTCCCGACTTCCTCCCCGCTGCTCCTGGGTGTGGCTGGGGTGGGGGGAGGCGATGAAAGCCGCCCAGCCCTCCCCTGCTGGTTATTGGCCTTCCAGAGCCTACTCTGTGTCTAGGCATGGGGAGGGGGAAAGAGTTGTCATCACCCCGCCCCCCATCCCTGGGCCACTGGAGGGTGGAGGGAGTCCCTGTAGATGCCGCAGACCCAAGGCTCCCAGCAGGGGTGGCCAGGTGGACGGGCCACTGTTGTCTTTCACTCCCCTTTCCAGAAGTCCTGGCCCCCAGAGATTCTGAAGAAAGGGGTGTCTTTTCTCAGGGACAGCATTCACGGGCAGTCCCAATGGGCCTGTTCCTTTAGGGCAGCTCATTCTGCCTGCAGTGCCTGCGGCCCTCCTGCCCCCACTGCTAGTAGTCTGTGGGCACCTGAGGGCTTGGTTTGTCTGAGCAGGTGCCCTCAGGGCCCCAAGAGCAGAGTGTGGAGGGTGGGGCTGCCCTGTGCTGCCCAAACTTGATTTTGTGGTTCACAGGCTGCCTTGGCTGCACTCACTGTAGGAGCCTTGCAGGAGGAGGGGTCTTTCACCTCCTGGCCGGACCGTGTCTTAGCCTACCCACAGGGCTGCACAGAGGCAAGCTGGACAGGAGCCCTGAGCTCAGAGCCCATCACCTTGAAACTTCATCATCCATGTTAGTTGCTCCTGGCTCTTCCCGGAGGTGGGCCCAAGTACCGGGTGGGTTGACAGGGAGAGTAGGGTGTGGAAGGCAGGTACCCCAGGCTGGATGGGTCCCCTTCCCATACCTGAAGTGAGGTGGACATTTAGAATTGGGGTGGCTGGGGATTGGGGAGCTGGTTCTTGAGGGAAGGGGTGTGTTCTCAGGTTAGGTATCCTGGAGTATGACAAAGGCAGTGGCATCTGTCGTGTGTGTGCTTCCCTGCAGCGTCCTCCTGGGGGGGCGCTGACTCCACATATCTGCCCAGGGTTTGGGTATACTCTGGACATCTGGCCTGAGCAAATGAGGTGGGAAAAGAAGGAAAAGTCCAGGCACCAGTCTGGTGTTTGCCTCTGGCCTCTGTGGCCACCTCCCCCGCCCCACCCAGTGAGAAGAGAACCACTGACACCTGAACACCCCCTCATGTCCACCCTAGGTTCGGGTCTGGCGGTACCTGAAGGGCAAAGATGTGGTGGCCCAGGAAAGCCTGCTGGACGGAGGTAACAAAGTGGTGATTGGCGGCTTTGGAGACCCCCTCATCTGTGACAACCAGGTGTCCACTGGAGACACCAGGATCTTCTTTGTGAACCCTGCCCCGCCATACCTGTGGCCGGCCCACAAGAATGAGCTGATGCTAAACTCCAGCCTCATGCGCATCACCCTGCGGAACCTGGAGGAGGTCGAGCACTGTGTGGAAGGTGTGTGTGGGGCCAAGCAAAGCAGGTGCCTTGGGGGCAGAAGAGAGCTTGTCCTAGGCTAGGGCACATGGCATCTTGTGGTCCGACCTCCTTTTCTGGGTCCTGACTCCCTGGTTTCCTGGCCACCTCAGCTCCAGACTCTTAGCATAAGCAGTGCTCCCCACCCGGCCCCAGCGATGCCACTATCTTTCATCTTGGAGTCTCAGCCCTGTAAAGGGATAGGCCTCCCATTCTTCCCCCCGTCTCCCCAGCTCTGCACGCCCCTTGCTGGAGCTCCCTGTTCTAGGAGAAAGGCTGGGACCAGGTAAACGAACACCAGTTGTTTGTGTTGTGCAGAAGCCCGAACACATGTCTAGACGGGGCCCAGATGTTGAGCCATGGAGGTGGGGCTTAAAGATTGTGGTGGAGGGGAGGCTATCCTGTTATGTGTTCCCAGAGGCCTGACATTTCTGGGAAGGGACAGTTATGTGGAGTGAGCTGCTTCTAGGAGTTTGAGGGGGTGTGGGATCCCCTAATAGAGGTGAAGTATGTTTCCTTGTCTGCTGTCCCCACGTGTCTACTCTGAATGGCTCAAGAGCAACCCTCCCTCATCCTAACCTCTGAGAGATGAGCGGGAATCACATGACCAGGGCTCACCCATCCCCTTCACCCCAGGAGAATCCCAGTTGGGGGCTGAGATCCTTGGCTGAGGAATGTAGCAAGGAGAAGTTAGGAACTGTTTGTCGCCCTCACATCCTGTCTGTCCCCTCATGGCTGCCTGGGGAGGGATGTATGGGAGGAGGCGGAGAGATGGCTTCCTCCCAAGGCAGCAGGAAGGGTCCCTGACTTCCTGTCCTGGGAGGGCGACCCTGTCCCTGTGACTTGCTCTGTTGGCCAGTAGGGAAGTTCTATCTTCTACCCAACTTACTGCTGTGGTGCTGGCTTGCTTTTGTGGGATCCTGGATGGTGGACTCATCTGGCCTGGGGCGGACTGTGTGTGTGGGGGTGGGGGGTGGAACCTGAAGTGGAAAGCCCTGTAGCATCCTGCTCGGCCTGCAGTCATTTGCTCCTGGGGTTGCATCTATGGTCCTGATGCAACATCGCACAGAGACGCCAGCAGGGTTGTGTCTCTGGTCCCTTCCCAGCACTAGCTTAGCTGAGGGGTCCCAGCATGGCCCTCCCACCAGGTGAGGAGTGGAGACCCTGACTGTGCTTTGGAAGCTTGTACTCTAGGGGAAAGATGGGAGAGTGGCATGGAGAGGAGGCAGGTTGTGGGGTGTGATCCTCAGTTTTGGAGGATGAGTTGGAGGCTAAGGAGAGGTGGGAAGAGGGGTCAGGCTGCAGAAAATCTGTTTCTGCAAGATCTAGAAGACAAGTCATTAACTCCACAGCTAGAAGGGTCTAGTTCAAGGGTCTGTGGGGTCACAGGGCATGTGGCAGGGGGGCCACCCCAGGCAGAAGAGGGTCTGCCATCTTGCCAGGTCCTACTCTACCCAGGCCAGGCCCTGGCTCTGGATATGTCAGGCTGGGCACAGGACCCCTGGAAAGGAGGGTCTGCAGGGAGAGCCCCCAGCAAGACTTCATCTGCTGTCTGCTGGCTACCCAAGATAGGGACCACTCTAGGCCCCCAGCTCTAGCTGGGCCAGTGCAGGGGTGGTGGTGGAGGGGAAGCCCCCAGGGAGGGAGGGGCCCAGAATGAGAAGCTTGGGGTCCACTGTAAGGCTCTGGGGAGCCTTGGAAGTTTTGAGTCGGTGACACGGATCCCTTCTTTGGAAGGAAAGCAGTGTCATGAGGGGCAGGGGGCCAGGGAGAGGGTAGATTAGATGGGGGTGCCTCCCCCTAAGGATCCCCAAGGCCTGAGGGACAAGGCCCCCTGGAGCTGGGGCCAGGCTCAAGGAAGGCACAGCCCTCTTCCCACCTCCCACAGCAGGGAGCAGGCAGGAGAAGGGCCCGCCTCCCATTCTGTAGGAGATGCCTCCCATTCTGTAAGAGATAAAGACCTCTGACCCCACCCCAGGCTCTCCAGGGAGCCAAGCCTCACCCTAACATGAGGGTTAGGGTTAGGGATGGGCAGAGCTTGAGCTACAGTGACCTCTCATCTGACCCTGACCCTTTGCTGCTCCTTGGGGCCCCACAGCTGCCCCCGTCCCTCAGGGCCCAGAGTGAAGGCTGGGAAGCTACTGCTTGTGGAGATCACCCCAAGACCTGTGTCTCTATCACACCTGTCCCTGCCCCTAAAAGGCCGACGGGAGCCAAGGTCAGGGGACATATCCTGCCAGGCCCACCCCTCTGGATGCCCCCATCTCATCCCCGCCTGGACCCTGCTCCCTGCAGGGGCACCAGCTGCTGGGAGGCATTACCCGGTCCCCAGCTCCACTGGGATCGCCTTCCTCAGTTTCTCCCCCAGGGCCTGCAGGGTCCTGGCTCTGGGCCCCTTCCCCAGCCTCCAGCCCCCAGGAAGCTCCTCCTCCCCAATCCTCTGCTTGGGGAGCCACATTCCGAGCATAACTGAGACAGGTATGTGTCCCTCCCTCTGCACCACTTGTGGGTGAAGGAGACTGTGGGTTTGCTCCAGGAAGGAGGAAGGAGACCCTCGCGCCCTGCTTTGTCAGGGAAGTGGCCTGGCCTCTTCCAGTGCCAGCTGCCCACGCACCATGAGCTGCTCAGGCTGGCAGCCGAGCGGGCATCTCCTCCAGCCTTTGGCTACTATACCCTAGTCTGGGCACTACCCATACACTCCTACCACCCTCCTCTCCCCCACCTAATGAAGACTGGTCCTTGCCCCCCCTGAATCCCCTAGGAGGGATGCAGGCTTGGGGCCCTACCCCAGGCCTTTCCCTTCCCAACTCCGAGCCAGGAGCAGAGAAAGGAAGTGTTGTCTGCCCTCTCCAGGCCTGGCACAGGAACAGGGTCGGAGAGTCTGGCATTAGCCCAGCCCAGCCCTGCCCAGTCCTGAAGCCGGGGGTCCTGGCCGCCACAGCCTAGCCTAGCCTGCCTGATTCCAGCAAATACCCTCCCTTCCTCCCTGCCACGCCAGCCTTTGGGCCTTTGGGGAAGGTAGTCCTACGCTATAGCTCAGGCCAGAGAGATGCTGGGTCCTGGGCTGCCGGCCTGGCCTTGGTGCAGGCCCTGTGGCCTGGGAGCTGGATGTGGATGCAGACACCTCCAGACAGGGATTGGCCCCATAGAGTAAAGCGGGGCAGGTAGGAGCCCAGGGCAGTTTCCAGAGCTGGCTCCCTCTGCTGTCTGGCATTTAGCTTCTGTACCCCCAAGTCCTGAGCCTGCCCTACTCCCCCACATTCCTCCCTGCCGAGGTGGGAGGTGGCTTCTTCCTGTCCCTGTTTCTCTCTTCCAGACGCAAGTTCTCACCCCACCCCCTCCAGACCCGCCCCAGTGCCGTCTTTGGCCCCTCCTCCAGGCAGGTCCTGGCAGCAGGGGCAGGCCCAGGCTGGAGGCTGTGCGCCCGGGCTTTCTCCTTCCTTCCAGCCACTGGGGGTGGGGCATCTGCTCAGGTGGAGCGTGACCTCCTCCTGCGCTGTCCTCTCTCATCTAGGGTCCCCAGTAGGAAGTCTGCAAGAGCATGGGCTTGTGGGACCACAGAAGGCTAGCTGATACCTTCACTGGGGCAGCACCAGGGGCTTGGGGTGCAGTAAGGGGTGGGGAGGAGGTTGCTGCTGAAACCAAAGGGCTTTGGATCCATCACTTCAAGGCAGTGCGCTCCTTTCCCGCAGGCCTGAGCTGGTGGAAACAGCTCCTGACTTTTTCCGGACCCCACCCCATCACCCTGCTCCCCACCCAGAGAAGAGCCCCAGCCTCCATACTCTCCAGCAGATTGGAAATGGAAAAAAAAAAAGTTGTTTTGAAACTGTCCTTCCCTCTCCTGCTGTCTATACCTGCCTCCCCCAGGGCTCTGGACAGAGTGGATTCCAGTGGGGCCTGCCTGTGGAAGGAAGGCAGAGCCACGGGGTGCTCGCAGCCTCTCTCGAGTGCTGGGAAGAACTGGATCACCTGGTCAGGGCTAGCTGGTCTGGGTCTGGGGCTTCAGCCCCCTGCCCTGCCAATCCTTTCAGACTGAGGTAGGGAGAGTGCAGAGGGTAGGATGGGGCTGCCCTAGGTAAGGTTAGCAGGGGAGTGAGCCCAGACTTCAGGGTTGTAGATCTAGCCAATTCTTGGTTGCCCTGCACAGCCTCCTTCAGCCAGTTGTGCTTCCTTCCTAAAGGGTTAATCCCCCAATCCCCTGAGAATCAAAGGCTGCCCCCACCCCATCACCACAGGGGGTTGGAAAACAGATGCTGAAACTGACCTCTCTCCTGCTTCTGCCCCCCAAGTCCTTTGCCTCCACCTGAAGGCCCAGACCAGCTGCCCTCCCTCACAGCTGTGGGCTGTGCTGGCCCAAGCAACCCCCTCACCATGGGATAGGGGAACTGTGGCTCCCCACACAGACCCCTGAGGCCCAGCCAAGCGAGCTGGGGGCTGCAGGCACAATCCCTGAAGTAGCCCCAATAGCACTTGACACCCCAGAGTCCCAGGAAGTGCCCACCTCTCACAAAGAGAAAAAGGGATCTCATAAATGAGACAGTTAGTGACAGCTACCCTGATGAGAGCAACCCAGCTCATCAGAGAGTACTGTGTCCCCATGGGCTACACGGGGGCTCAGGAGGGATCTGGGCCCTGTCCTAGGCTGTGGCTGGGAGCTGGGGAGGGGTGACCTAGGCCTCTGGTGGAGCTTCCAGTGGGGAGGGAAGCTCCCCTCAAGGGGGCCTCTCCCCCCAGAGCAGATCCTGAGAACTTCCTCTGAGGAAGGCCCCCTGCTAGGGGCTGCTTACAGCTGGACCTGGGAAGGGGAAGATGGTCCCTCCCACCTCCCCTCCCACTGAGGCATGGGAGGGGCGAGCTCTCTGTCTTCACAGGCAGCTGGCTGTTTCCAGCTGTGTGGCCTCTACGTGTGTGTGTGTGTGTCTGTGTGTGTGTCTGTGTGTGTGTGTGTGTGTACATTTGTATGCACGTGTGCCTGCAACCTCAGGTGTACCAACCAGCACACAACAATTCTGGTTGAAACTCCAGCTGGTGGCCTGTGGTTCCTGCCACCCATGTATCCTAGGACTCAGCCTGGGGAGGGGACCCTGCAAATGCTCTGCCAATGGGATGGTAGCCGGCAACCTTGGCTTGTGTCCCAGAGTTCTGGGAACAGGACTGTAGCCCTCTGCCTTCGTGTGGGTCCCATCTCCCGCCTGCTGCCCCAGTGTCCAGCTATGCTCCCCTCCCACCACCCCATCCCCAGCAGAAAGCTGGGCCCCTCCTCCTGTGGGCTCTGCCTCTAGGTTTCTCAGTGCCAGAGATGGAAGGGCTGTATTGGACAGGAAGAGTCCCTGGGGTCACTTGGGTTCGCTGTCCCCTCACACGCCTGCTGGATCCTGTGTCTGGCTCAGTTAGGGAGCAGCTCAGGTCAGGAGAGGCAGGTCTGCCTTTGGTGTGAGGTGGGCCTGAAGCTCCCTGCCTCTATCCCTTAGCAGCTGCCTCTGCGCCGCATCCCTCTGCATACCAGGCCCAGAAGCAGGCAGCCTGCTATGGCTCCCTGAGGCACCTGTCCCTCTGACAACAGGTACATGATTTCTGTGTACATTGGGGAGAAATAAAAGCACAACATTTGGGCCAGATTATGGCCTGTCCTGACCCATGAGTGGGGAAAGGATGTGTGTCCACCTCTATTCCTGGAGGGGGTGCAGTGAGGCTTGCTAGAGTCCACTCGTGAATCCATCCATCAGTTCCTTCCTCACCCACCCGCCTGCTCAGGGCCTAGCAGCAGACCCTCATAGGACCACTGGAAAGGGCTGCTGCAGCTACCCATGCAGCTCTCTCCTGTCAGGTCGGTCTTTCTGCCCCTTTGTTCCCAGCTTCTCTTGGTTCCAATAGCTGTCTGTCTGCCACTCCTCTTCATCTTGACATCCAGCCAGTCAATACCTCCAAGAAGCACCGCCCCCCAACTCAGACCTTTGTGCTAGACTGTGCATCTCTCTCGGCCTGCCCGTGGCCCTTAGCAGGAACACAGGGTCTCCTGACTCACCAGCACTGACCACACCTGGGTGCCACCCTGGCTCCTCCAGCTTTCTGTTTCCTTCTAGGCGTGGGCAGGACCTGGCCAAAAGAGGTGGATTTGGGGCTGTCCTAGAGGGGAGGGACAGAAAGCATGGATCAGCTAGCTCCACCCCATCCCCTACCTCAGGGGTCCCCAACCCCAGGGCCATGGACTGCTACTGGTCGGTGGCCTGTTAGGATCCAGGCCACACAGCAAGAGGTTAGGGGCTGGAGGGCTGGTGAACAAGCGAAACTTCATCTATGTTTGCAGCTGCTTCCCACTTTGGCATTACCAGCTGAGCTCTGCCTCCTGTGAGATCAGTGTCAGTATAATAAATGTAATGCGTTTGAATCATCCCCAAACCTCTCCCCACCCAACTCCCAATTCGTGGAAAAACTGTCTTCTTCGAAACTAGTCCCTGGTACCAAAAAGGTTGGGGACAGCTGCCCTACCTTTTCTCCAGGTGTCTACTACCTCCTCCTCTGTTCGGCCGGCGCCCCCTGGTGGCTGAAGCCTGTCTTGGCAGGCGTCCAGGCCCTGGGCTCCCCAGACCTGCTGGTCTGGCCTTGGCCCTTGTTTCCCTGAGGCCTCACCAGGCTGGCTTCTCCTGGTCTCGTGCAGTCTCCTGAGCTTGTTTTTACGGGGCCTCTGTAGTTGGCTCTGGATGTGCAGACCCCTCGACCCCATCCTTCGGGTCTCTGTACAGATATCCCCCACGTAGATGCTGCGATCTAGGTCAATCTCTGCCCCTGGGTAACCTCCCAGGGGCAGAGAGCTGACCCCGACTCAGCACCTGCCTCCTGCACTGAGCCCACTCCCAGAGGAGCTTGGCAGGGCCCGGGCAGGATGAATGCTGAGTAATGAAGGAGGAGGGGTGCCGGGGTCAGCGGCCGCTGCCCTGCGAGCCAGCCCCACCTCTTCCACAAGCTCTCACTTAATGCCACCTCCCGACGGCGCGGGCTAACCGGCAGTGTGGGCCCTGCCCCGGGGCTCGTGGGTGGGCACACAGCCCGCGGACTCAAACGTGGGCGCCTCCCTGCCTTAGCCTCACGTGAGGGGGCGATCGGGGCCCGGGATGGACGCCGCCTCCTTCCCAGCGGCTGGCCCCAGTCCAGCAGCGACGTCCCGCTGTGAAACGCCCATTGTCTGCTGAGGCCGAGGGGGAGGGGATGGCCCTGAGACCCAACTCTAGGAGGCTGGGGGAGGGGCCCGCCCTGCCCCGTCCTCTTCCCCTCCCCCGCCAGGGCGGCCAGACACCTGTGGCTGGAGGCCGGCTGGCACTCGACTATTCGATGCACTTTACACACTAGCGGGGTACGCTCGAGGGCCCAGGGGTGGAGACGGGCGGAGGTTCCCCCACAGCAAAGGTGTGTGCGCATGCGTGGAGAGTGCCTGCCGCCGGGAGGGCGGTGCCGCCCCACCCCCACCCCATCCTTTTGGAGCGCGCCGGCCCCTCCCCTATGGAGTGAAAGGGATCAGAGGGAGGCTAGTAGGTAGGACTTTCTATTCTTTCTGGACTTCGTTCCCCATCTTCCTCTCAGGGCCAGGGGAGCGTCTGGAGGGGCTCAATTACACGCGTGTATGTGGGGGCACACCCGATGTGTGCTGTGTGGATGAGGGGCAAGTTTTGCATTGCATGAAGGTGTGCAGTGTGTATGCACGCAGGTGTGTGTGTGACTGCATAGTGCCTCCGCAGACTTGAGTGAGTGGTTGTACATATGTCCGCATACGGGAGACCTGGAACATGGAGTGTGTGTGTACACATGTGAGCAGTAGCATGTTGCTATGTTTAAGCCTAGAGGGGGTCTGATTCTTGGCTTGGTTTATCCTCTCTTCCTGGGACCTGAGCCTGCGTGGGCTGGTCAAGGCTGAATGACTTTGAGTCTGGAGATCCCAAAATAGCCGGAGTAGCCTGAGTCCTCCTCCCCCTCGACTAGATCTGAGGCCTCAATGGCCCTTTGTTTCTCTGAAGGCATCCAGCCCCTGTGGGGGCTCAGACTGGAGCTGAAAGGAGCCAGGCTGCATGCGGTTGCCTTTACCCCAGGCCAGGCCCGACAGGGCACCCAGCACCACCACCATGGGAGCATCTAAGGCCAGCCTATTTGCGGGCAGATTCCAGGATTTCTGCCTGGGGGAGGCCTCCCCCTGATCCCAGGCCTTACCCCTCCCACACTCTGGTTCCCTCCCATGGCCCACCCATGATGCTCCACAGCTGCAGTGGCAGCAGCAAACAGGGCTCCTGTGTGGGCATGTGTCCAGTGGGCAAGTCCGTGGTTTAACTCCTAGCACTGACTGTGGACCCCTCCCAAAATCAAGGGATCAGACTGCAGTCCTAGGGGGTCTGCAGTGAAAAGTAAACGGGAAATGTGTCACTGCCTGGACTCACCACACCATGTTCTGGGCTCTGGGCCAAGCCCTGCCTGGAGGAGATAAAAAGTCAGACCCTGCCCTGGGTGCTCCCAGTCTGGGGCACCGCCAGTATCAGTGTGATGTGGACAGTGCCAGGGTGAGGTGAGAGGGTGGGAGGCTCCCCTGAGGAGAGAGTGAGGACAGCCAAGGGCAGGGTCTCCAAGTAGCCTGATTGCTGCTCTGGGTCCATTGTCACATTTGTGTATTGGCTTTTCCTGCAAGTTTCGGTAGAACCCTAGGTTCCAGGGCTTCTCTGCGGTGGGTGATGGGGGACGCGGACAGGGTGGGAAGATCCCGCTGGGATTTGGCAGCAGTGTGCCGGGCCTTGGGACAGAAAGGAGTCCAAGGAGATGGACCTGACAGAACTGAGAGCTGGCTGGCAGGTGGTTGTCCCAGCCGAGGAAGGTTAGGAGGTGTGAAGAGCCCACCTGACGAGGAGGGAGTGAGCGGGGTGTGTGTGGGAGAACTCCAGGGACGTGTTCGTGAGGCAGCTGGACACGTGGTGGGGAGGACGCGAGTGCCAGGTGGGCTGCGCGCCCTGGCCCGCTGTGACGTCACGGTCCCGACTTTCCCGGACGGCCTCTGGGGGGCGCTCCAGGCCCGCGGACCGGGCTTGGAGCCCCGCGACATTTGCATAACGCTTATTTACATGGGACTCATTTGCATGATCCTCTCTCTGTGCGGACGCGAGTTGGGAGTGCGGGGATAATTTGAGGTGCTGATGTCAGTTCCTAGGGAACGGTGGCCCACCCTCTGAGTTGAACCCAGCCCACTTCCCACCAGTGTATATGTACTTGGAGATGCTACCCCCACAGTACCAGGGTGGGGCCAGCAGAAGCAGAGACATTGACACGCACACGCGGTGACACGCAGCCTGAAGCCCAGAATCGGGTCCTTGGTGCAGGCCGAGCCCCGCTGCGGGGACTCAGACACTCCGCCGTGCCGTCCCTCACACGCACAAGACAGCCCAACCGGTTGGGAGCGGGAGGGAACCCGTCCCTGTCCCGCCCCACTCTCGCCCACCTACTCTCCCCCCTCTGCAGCCCCCCACCCCACCCCCACACCTGCGTCTCCAGCTCCAGCCTCCGCTCCCCTTCATCTCCCACCCCGACCCCATCCCCCTAGCCCGACCCTGCACCCTCCCCAGCCTCCGCGCCCCACCTCTGCGCCCTCCCCGGACCCTACTCCCTTCCAGCCCCGATCCCCACAGCCGCCCCCCAGCACCCCCAGCCCATGCGTTCCCTTTTGTGCCGCCGCCTTCCAGTCCTCATCCGCCCCATCCTTCTTGCGGCGCAAGCCGCGACTCCCCGCGGACGCTGGGGTCCCCGGAGGCGTCTTCCTTTGTCTCTGCTCCCCGCCCTCGCTCAGCGGCGCCCCTTGCCCCTCACTCACCGCCTCAGCCCTGGCCTGGGCGCGGGGAGCGGGCGCGGCCCTCGGCAGCCGGCTCTTTCTTCTCTCCGGACGCGCGCTCGCTCCTCCCGCTCGCTGCCGTCGCCGCTCTCGCCTCTGCCGGGGACTGAGCAGCTGGGACCCGCCGCCCCACGCCCAGCTGAGTCCCGGGCGAAGGGCCGCTCGCCGCCAGTCCCCCTCGGACCAGCCTCTCCCGGCTGCCGGGCGGGCAGGATCCGGGGCTGTGGGACTACCGAGGCTGGCTCCTGGAAGACTGAGCACAGCTGGAGCCCGGCCGAGAGCTGCCGAAGCCTCTGGCCCAGGCCCTGACCGGTGTGGACAGCAGGGGTGGTGCTGGCCCTTGGTTGTTCCTCCGCCTCCCTCCGAGTCCAGTTTCGGGATTTCTGCTCCAGGAGAATTCTGCACACCCATTATGAGCCTCAAGGGCTGTGGAGGGGGCCTGGTGCTTCCCACTCCCTGGCTGTGACTGGAGCTGAGCTTTGAGAATAGAGCGGCTGTCAACTGCCCCAGGGGTCCAAGAATGGAGAGAGTGGCACGGAAGAGGCCCAAGGGCACCCCATGAGAACCCCCACACCTCAAGAGTGGGGGCTGAGGAGCCTGGGTCATGCCACCACTGCTGCTAGAGCGGGACCGCCGGCAGCGCCGCGGGGTCTCCTTCCTGGTGCGGTATTTCATGATCCCCTGTAACGTCTGCTTGATCCTCCTGGCCACGGCCACGCTTGGCTTCGCGGTGCTACTCTTCCTTAACAATTGTACGTGTCTGCGGGTGTGACTGCCTCTTGGACCCCAGTGACCCTGCCTCTGCTGGCTGCAGTCCCCTGCCTCAGCCAAAAGATTAGGGGACAGGCAGGGTTACAGAGAGGCCATTAGCTGCATCTTCTTGGAACACCATGGGTTGTTCTCTAAATGCCTGGGTCCCCAAAAGCCTGTCCATGGGTTTGGAGGATGGGTGGGAGGATGGTGACCAGCTCTCATCCTGAGCTGAATTGACAACTTTCTTTGGGACCTGGGGAGTTGGGGCAGCTGGTTACATTGGGAATAGCGGCTTTGGCAGGGCTTGGGGCTCATCTAAGGAATAGGTGGTGCCTACACCCCTGCCACTGGGCCTTCCTGACAGGTGTCAGGCCAGGATGGTACAGCTGGAGGGGCAGAGAAAAGCCAAGGCCTCTGTCTTTGTCTACTGCCAGGTCTTGGCCAGTCTTCAGGGCTCTGAGTAGAGCCAGGGGAGGGATGTGTACAGGCAAAGGTGACAACCTTCAGGTTGGACAATGGAACAGGCTATGGAAGGACCAGCTCAGGGGGAGCTAACTTGAGATTTGTTTTTTTCCAGACAAACCTGGGACCCACTTCACGCCAGTGCCCCCAACACCTCCGGATGGTGAGTAGGGGTTCACCTAGTGACAGACTGAGCTTTGAACTCTGTGCCTGGATGGGCAGTGGCACTCTTGGGGGGTCAGGAGCCATTCTTGGGGTGTGCACATCAGACATGATAGGAGTATCTGGAGCAGGAGGAGCCTGGAGGAGGAAACCTGAGGAGTCCATAGTAGTGGACAACAAAAGGAACGTGGAGTCTGGAATCCCTGGGCCTGGCTGCATCTTGGCCTCAAAGTTGGGACTGGAGCCCCCAGGTTGTGAGACAAGAAGATGTGTGCAGAGGGGTTAGGGGGCTGGGGACCCAGGGGCTCAGGGGGAGGGTCTCAGCAGGACCAATGACAGCTGTCTGAGGAGAGAAAGGTGGGTCTGTCCCTGGGCTGAGCAGGCTGGGCCTGGCCTTTTTGCCCTGCTTTGTGGGCTGGATCCCAGCCCCCTGGGTGCCTCCTGCTGTGCAGGCTGCTGCAATTAAGCTAATGTGAGAGCAGAGGAGAGGACGCTGTCAGTGCTGCATGAGGGCAGGGGTGGATGGGGTCCTCTTGGGAGATAGGGGTGTTCCCAAGTTTGCTTTCAGTGCCTGGGAACCCTGCTGGGCAGGCACCTGCCCAGGTCCACCGAAGTACACACACAGAGGGCCATCCATAATGGGATGAGCCATGGGAGGGGGCAGGGCTGCACTGGACAGGAAGTTTGGGCCCAGGACTGTCTCCCATAGTCTGTGGGCAAGAGACCTGGAGCTGGTTGGATTTAAACACCCTCTGTCCCAGGATCCTCAGTCTCCTCTCCTCAAGCCCCAAGGCCTGCCATGTCTCACCTGCCATGTCTCTTTGCTTTCACACATGCACTGCCCCTCCCCACAGCCTTCTATGTGGGCCCCACACCTGCATTCTGAACTCATTACATGTTTGGGGACAGCTACCCTCTCCCTGCCCCCATGACCATCGTCATTCCTCCTAGGCACACACACTGCACATTCTTGGCCACAGACAGGGCTCAGGGCATCAGCTCCATCCTCCAACCTACCCAAGTGTGGGGAGACAGTTAAATATACCCACTCTAACCAGAGGCTATAAAAAGCCACTGCTGCCTCCAGCATTGCATGTTGTGAGGGGGGCCTTGGGCAAGCAGGGAGTGAGGCTCCTGCAGGAGGCCAAGCCCCAGAGGTGACCCTTAAGGGCCACGCCGCCTGCAGGTCTCTGAGCACTCCACTTGCTTTAAGGGGCAATTTACATGACGAGGATGAAAGTGTTGGAGAACGAGGAACCTAGTGGTGATACAGAAGCAAGTGTCCTTGGCCCAGGGCTTGGGACCTTGGGTGGTGTCTGGCTGAACCAGGGTGACCAGAGGGAGAGTGAGGCTTGAGCCCAAGGGCACAGACACAGAGCAGTTAAGAAGGGAGCCTGTGGTACAGTGAGGTGACCAGGTCCTCAGCCATGGGGTCAGGACCCTGGGAGAGACCTCGATCAGCAGGTCTAGTTAAAGCCAAAGAAAGCAGCCAGCCAGCCAGAGGAAGTGCCCATGGATTTGGCCTGGGGATCCCCAGGGCCTTGGGCAAGAGAGGGCTGAAGGTAAAAGCAAGTGCTAAGGGGAGAGAGAAGGAGATGGTTGAGATGGAAAGTGAAAAGAAGGATCAGAGTGGACACAGTATTGAGCCTGGACAGAGGAGTGGCCAACGTGCTGGCAGCTCTTACAGCTGTGTCCTCGGGGGGTTGACCCACACACAGTGGCATCCTGGGCCTCTGTGAGCCTTCAAAGGTATTGGCCTATTTAGCCTCACAACAACCCTGGGGGGTAGGTTCTATTGTTTCCATCCCTGGGAGGAGATCCTGAGGTTTGGCCAGTTGATGACTTGTCTGCAGTCATATGGCCGGTGAATCCTGGCTCCGGGATCCGATGAAGGATCTGGGTGGTTGCGCTTATGAGGTAGGGTTAAGACAGGGGTGTTGCAGGGACTTCAGGCTGGGATATCCATGCTGACCCCACACTTGCCTCCAGCCCCTATTCACTCAGCCTGTGTAGGGTGGGGGCAGGGACTCCCAGACAGATACACAGGAACCCTGGTGGGCTGTTGCTGTGGTGACAGCTCCAGCTTCCTATGTGGCCCCACCCTCCTCGGAATTAAAGGTACTTCCTCCTGCCCCACTTCCTGAGCCCCCTGGGAAGTGATGAGGGGGTGCACCCCTGCTCTCCGTAACTTATTAATGATAACTGGACCCAATTAAACATTTATTAGATCCAGACAGCTGCAACCAGTAATGGGCCTACCCTGCCTGTGGGGTGTCATCCTGGGCAGGGGTCCTGAGGATTTCACCTGCCCTTGTCCTGACACTATGCTCAGGAGGGATTGTCCTCAGTGAGAGAATGTGCGCTGGCAACACTACTAAGTCAGGAATTAAAATGTTTAAAGGGGGGATTTCCAGGTGGTCCAGTAGTTAAAGACTCTGAGCTCCCAATGCAAGTGGCATGGTTCAATCCGTGGTTAGGGAACTAACATCCTGCATCCTGCACAGCCAAAAAAAAGTGATAAAATGTTTACAGAAGAGAATGGGTCTGCAAAGCCCCGTGTAGGCTTGAGTCCCTGGGGAGGTCATGCTGAGCATGATGTGGGGCAGCAGGACCTGAGGTGGGGGCTCAGGAGGACAGGTGGGGAAGGATGAGGTGCATGGGTATGAGGGGCCCCAGGGAAAGATTGCACCTGGGAGGCCTAGGAGGGTGGGTGGGCCAGGAGCCACAGCAGAGCATGCCCCTGGGGAATGCTTGCTGGGAGGCATGGAAGATGGGGAAGTAGGCAGGGAAGGGCTCAAGTGGGGACAGGCCTGAGGAGAGGGGAGGCCTCCCGAGAAGCAGGAGGAGGAAGGAGTGAGAAGAGTTGAGGAGCCCTGGAGCAGGCAGGGCACTGGGTCCTGGGCCAGGGTGGACCATGCGACCGACCTCAGATACCCCCACCCCCTGTCCTACAGCTGTGTGACCTCAGGGCTGACCCTGAAAGGCAGGGGAGGTGGTCCCTGGGGAAGTGACAAGGGCCAGGTGTGGGGGCAGTCACTGGAGCAGCTCCCAGGGATGGGGTGGGGAGCTCTGAGTCAGATGAGGGGCTTCAACTCTGACGAGAAGGCGCTGATTCCCTGTGACAGAGTTGGCCTGGGGGCTGTCTGCTCTCTGTGTAGGGGCTGGGTCAGGAGCAGATGTGATGCCCTTTCACAGTTGAGCAGAGAAGGCTCTGGTGGGGGAGCTCTGCAGGGCGGGGGAGGGGGGATTGTTGAGAGGGGAAGGCTTGAGGCCCTGGCCACCATGGACACACCGGGGTTCCTGTGAGCACCAGCACGAACATGGGTGGGCACGCATGGGCAAGGTCTGGGCAGGTGTGCAGACACTGGTTCGTGTGCGTGATGACCGGAGGCCTGGAGGTGGGAGGCCGGGCCCTGACCTACCCCTTTGCGTCTTGCACCCCGCACGCAGTGTGCCGAGGAATGCTGTGTGGCTTCGGCGCTGTCTGCGAGCCCAGCGCAGACGAGCCGGGCCGAGCCTCCTGCGTGTGCAAGAAGAGCGCCTGCCCCAGCGTGGTGGCGCCCGTGTGCGGCTCGGATGCCTCCACCTACAGCAACGAGTGCGAGCTGCAGCGGGCGCAGTGCAGCCAGCAGAGGCGCATCCGCCTGCTGCGCCGCGGGCCCTGCGGTGAGTGGGCGGGGGCCCTGCGGTGGAGGGAATGTGGGGGCGGGTCCCGCGGTGAGGGGAATGCGGAGGGGGTTGGGGCGAGACCTGTGGGGATGGGGGCGGGGCCCCGCGGTGAGGGTAATGTGGGGACGGGGCGGGGCGGGGCGGGGCCTGCAGTGAAGGAGGTTGCAAAAGGCTGGGCGGGGCCTGTGATGAGCGGGTATGCGGAGGGCCGCTGGCCAATGTACTTAGGGCCACTGGCCCACCTTGCTCTGCCCACAGGGACCCGGGACCCCTGCTCCAATGTCACCTGCAGCTTTGGCAGCACCTGTGTGCCCTCTGCGGATGGACTGACAGCCACTTGCCTGTGCCCTGCCACGTGCCTGGGGGCCCCGGAAGGCCCTGTGTGTGGCAGCGACGGCAGTGACTACCCCAGCGAGTGCCAGCTCTTGCGCCAAGCCTGTGCCCACCAAGAGAACGTCTTCAAGAAGTTCGATGGTCCTTGCGGTGAGCACTGCCCTGCGCGTGTAGCCCAACCTCCCTCAGTGTGTGCACACAACTGGCAGTGCCCTGACCTCCGTCTTCCTGCCCCCAGACCCCTGCCAGGGCTCCCTCAGTGACCTGAGCCGTACCTGCCGTGTGAACCCGCGCACGCGGCAGCCTGAGATGCTCCTGCGACCAGAGAGCTGCCCTCCTCGTGGGACACCCGTGTGTGGGGACGACGGGGTTACCTATGATAATGACTGCGTCATGGGCCGAACAGGGGCTGCCCGAGGCCTCCTCCTCCAGAAAGTGCGCTCTGGCCAGTGCCAGCCTCGAGGTGGGCGGCTCCTGGGGGAGGGCCCCTTCCTGGGACTCTGCATGACCCAGGGCCCTGCTCGTCCCCACCTTCCCCTCAGGTCTCCTGCGTCCCCAGTCATCGCCCTGTGTGCCCATGGAGCCCCTACCCATCCCAGGGGGGTCTGGTGTGGTTCTCTTGCTCTTCTGATCTCCCTGCTCCCCCAGACCAGTGCCTGGAGCCGTGCAGATTCAATGCTGTCTGCCTGTCCCGCCGAGGCCGCCCTCGCTGTTCCTGCGACCGCGTCGTCTGTGATGGGGCCTACAGACCCGTGTGTGCCCATGATGGGCACACCTATGACAATGACTGCTGGCGCCAGCAGGCCGAGTGTCAGCAGCAGCGTAGCATCCCCGCGAAGCACCAGGGCCTGTGTGGTGAGCATGCGGGTGGTCTCCGTGCCGGGAGCAGGCTGGTCCGGTGGTCCACGCTGCCTGTCATCACATGCCATCTCCATGCTGAATCATGCTCCTCCTGGGCTTGTGGGCGAGGGCTGGTCACTCTGAGGAGGGCTGGCAGGGCTTTTGTCTGTCGGCGGGCTCTGGGGGGTGGGATCTGTCAGGAAGTTGGTTGCAGCACCTGGGGGGATGTTGGGTCCAAGGCTGGTGTCTGTGGGTGGGCTCCTTGGTACCTGCCTGGCAACTCTCAGGTCTTCTGGGTCCCACCCTCTTGGGACACACAGCCACCTTAGAGGCAGAGTCTCAGCGGAGCTTCGATGGGCCAGGAATGGGCAGAGAGAGCGTGTCCTGCGTGCACTGGGGCTTTGCCCACCTCTCACTCCGTCCCCGTCAGTTGGTCTGTCCATCTTTCTGGTCTCTCTTTCTGCGTCTGTATCCTCTCCTCTGCCCTCCCTTCCCTCTTGGCTCCACCTCTTGTGTCTTCCAGCCTGACCTGCTGGCAGGATGAGGTACCGCGCCTGCCGCCAGGAGCCCACAGCCCGAGGTCTGCCCCCCGCGCGGCAGGGGGGGGGTGGCTCGCTGCTGCCTGGCCTTGTGGTCCTCAGAGCAAGTGGACAGACACCTCCTCCCCCGTGTGGCCCTGGGTGTGGCTCTGGGTTGCAGACTCCTCCACCTACAGAGAGACTCCCCCCTGTACATCCATGGGTCCCAGGGCTGTGTCAAGGGTCAGTGGCCTAAGTGGGCTAGTAAACCTGGCCCTCCCATACCCCACTGAGGTCAGTCAAGAAACTCCTGTGCTAGAAGGCAGCCCCATCCCACACTCATACAGGGGCCCAGGGCCGTTTGGGTCTGTGTCCCTGTCCATGTCTCTCCTGTGTCTGTCCCTTTCTCTGCTGTGTCCTGTGCATCTGGTCCTTCTCCTGGTCCACTCTTCCTCCACCATCCCCACCCTGGGTGGGGGTCTGCTGCGTGGGGCTAGGGGCTTTGTGCATTGCCTAGGAGAGCAGGTGGAGACCTTGCTGAGTGCCCATGTCCTCCCCAGACCAGCCCCCATCCCCATGCCGTGGGGTGCAGTGTCCATTTGGGGCGACGTGTGCTGTGAAGAATGGGGAAGCTGAGTGTGCGTGTCGGCAGGCGTGTTCAGGCATCTATGACCCTGTGTGTGGCAGTGATGGCATCACGTATGGCAGTGCATGCGAACTGGAAGCTACAGCCTGTGCCCTTGGGCGGGAGATCCAAGTGGCTCGCCGAGGACCCTGTGGTCAGTGGTGGATAAGTGGGCCTGGTTGTGGGGAGGCTGTCCCTGTCATCATGGTGATGGAGTCTTCTCCCCAGACCGCTGTGGGCAGTGCCGCTTTGGAGCCCTGTGTGAAGCTGAGACTGGGCGCTGTGTGTGCCCTTCCGAATGTGTGGCCTCAGCCCAGCCTGTGTGTGGCTCTGACGGGCGCACGTATGCCAGTGAATGTGAACTACATGTCCACGCCTGCACACGCCAGATCAGTCTGCACGTGGCCTCAGCCGGTCCTTGCCGTGAGTGGAGCTGGGTACACCTGGTGGGTTGTGGTCCTGTGCCTCCTTCACTAGGTATCCACTGACCCCCTTCTGGCTCCGCCTTCTTTAGAGACCTGCGGAGACACAGTGTGCGCCTTTGGGGCTGTGTGCTCAGCGGGGCGGTGCGTGTGTCCTCGGTGTGAGCGCCCTCCGCCCGGCCCCGTGTGTGGCAGTGATGGCGTGACCTACGGTAGTTCATGCGAGCTCCATGAGGCTGCCTGTCAGCAGCAGACACAGATCGAGGAGGCCCGGGCAGGGCCGTGCGAGCAGGGTACGCTGGTGGGCAGCTGGGGTGGGCTGCTGGGCACCAGCCTCGGCCGGGACCCCAAGGTAACTTAACTTCCTCCCCGTAGCCGAGTGTGGCTCTGGAGGCTCGGGCTCGGGAGAGGACGGCGAGTGTGAGCCTGAGCTGTGCCGGCAGCGAGGTGGCATCTGGGATGAGGACTCAGAGGATGGGCCCTGTGTCTGCGGCTTCAGCTGCCAGGGCGTCCTGAGGAGCCCGGTGAGCAACCCCTAACCTGGCTCTGATTGGGCAGTGTGAGGCAGGGGCCATGGCCGCCCACACCTGCCCTGACGGTGTTCCTCCAGGTGTGTGGCTCGGATGGAGTCACCTACCGTACGGAGTGTGAGCTGAAGAAGGCCAGGTGTGAATCACAGCCAGAGCTGTATGTCGTGGCCCAGGGAGCCTGCCGTGGTGAGTGAGCGTGTGGGCGTGTTCGGCTGCATGCAGGCATATGTGTGCGTGCTTAAAGGTACATGTGCCCATGGGTGTGAGGGAAGTGGGAGTCTGTGTCTTGTTCGAAGTTGTTGTGTGTGTGCTGTGGTGGGTGTGTGTGAACATGTGTGTTGTATTTAAAGTGTGCGGTTTTGGTGCATATCTGTATTCATGCAGCTGTGGTGTGTGGACGTGTGTGCCTGCTGGTCAGCAAGTGTTCACTGAGCACATACTATGTGCAAGGGCAGCAGTGAACCAGTGAAATGCACCCATTAGGCACATTCTCTTGTGGGAGGAGACCGATGGTGACCAGCGGTTGTATCTTTGTGCATGCACAAGTGCTCCTGTGTGCGTCTTCATGCGAGGGATGTGCTGAGTGTGTGTCCTGCCACCTTGCAAAGGCTCACTAATCTGAGTGTGGCTCTGGTTGTACGCTCCTGCACAGGGCTTCACATCCAGGATCTGTGGTGTCTCATGTATTGCTGGTCTTTTGCATATAGACATTCTCCTTCTTGTATGTTGTATGAGATTCTCACCTGTGAACCGAGCTGCAGTCCAGAGGCCCCAGTAGGAATTGGCATCAGGAGGGCTGAGCGGTGATGGCTGGAGAGGTTGAGGCGGAGTGGTCACACCCAGGCTGGGCATCCAGTCCTGGCACCTAAACCCCCGCTCCTCCCTGCAGGTCCCACTTTGGCCCCGTTGCCACCTGTGATTCCCCTGCACTGTGCTCAGACCCCCTACGGTTGCTGCCAGGACAACATCACTGTTGCCCGGGGTGTGGGCCTGGCTGGCTGCCCCAGTGAGTACCTGAGCTCAGCCCTGACCCGCAGCCATGCAGAGCCATGCAACTACAGTGACCCTGTCTTGCCCTGGTCTTGCAGGCTCATGCCAGTGTAACCCACATGGCTCCTACGGTGGCACCTGTGACCCAGTCATGGGTCAGTGCTCCTGCCGCCCGGGCGTGGGGGGCCTCAAGTGTGACCGCTGTGAGCCTGGCTTCTGGAACTTCCGTGGTATCGTCACTGATGGCCGGAGCGGCTGTACCCGTGAGTGACAGGGCCCATAGTCAGTCCCTAGCTGAATGCTCCTGCCTGTCCACCCTGTCCCTGTGTCCCTTGTCCCACCTGGCAGGAGCTGGGTCAGGCTGCGGAGCCCATGGAGAAGCCAGGACAGACCTCAGCCTCCTCCCCCTGCCTCCCAGCCTGCAGCTGTGACCCCCGGGGTGCCGTGCGGGACGACTGCGAGCAGATGACTGGGCTATGCTCCTGTAAGCCTGGGGTGGCTGGGCCCAAGTGTGGGCAGTGTCCAGATGGCCGTGCCCTGGGCCCTGCTGGCTGTGAAACAGGTGAGGACCAGATCTGACACTGCCCCAGGCCCCTCTGCTAGGGAGTAGATCTGTCGTAGGGATGGGGCCTCCTGAGCCAGCGGACTCTCCTGTGTCTGCTTCAGACTCTTCAGCACCCACGACCTGTGCTGAGATGCTTTGTGAATTTGGGGCATCCTGTGTGGAGGAGGCTGGCTCTGCCCACTGCGTGTGCCCAACACCTACCTGTCCAGGGGCCGATGCTACCAAGGTGAGGGATGGGGAATGTGGAGGGTGGCGGGAGTGGGGCGGGCCCTACCCTCTGCATCTTTGCCCTGTGCCTCAGGTCTGCGGGTCAGATGGAGTCACTTATGGCAACGAGTGCCAGCTGAAGACCATTGCCTGCCGCCAGGGCTTGGAGATCTCTATCCAGAGCTTCGGCCCCTGCCAGGGTGAGGCCTTTCCCACTGCCCCAGACTGACCAGGAAGGCCTGACTGTGCTCTGACCCTGGGCCCTGCCACCTGCGTTCTCCTCTCCTCGCAGAAGGCATCACTTCTGGTCCCCGTCTGACATCCGCATCTGTGGCCACCTCAGCACTTGACCTGAACAAGGCACCATTGCCGCCCCCCAGCACCTTGCCCCTGGCTCCCAGCAGTACCCGCCACAGCCAGCCCACTTCTCGAGCTTCACCACAACCTTGGACCATAGCCAGCATCCCCAGGACCACCGCAAGACCAGTGCTGACGATGCCTCCCATGGCCCCCTCCCTGGCAGCCAGCCTCGTCACCTCTGCCTTTGGTGAATCTGGCAGCGCTGATGGGAGCGGTGACGAGGAGCTGAGCGGTGACTTGGAGGCCAGTGGGGCTGGCTCAGGAGGTGAGCATGGGCTCTGGGACCTGGGGGCAGGGCCCAGGAGGGCTGCATCTGCAGCTGGGCTCACACTGTACCTCCCCAGGACTTGAGTCCCTGGAAAGAGACAGTGCTGGGACCCCTGGGCCACCCATGGAAAGGGCTTCCTGCTACAACTCGCCTATGGGCTGCTGCTCAGATGGCAAGACACCCTCCCTGGATGCAGAGGGCTCTAACTGTCCTGGTGAGTAGGGGGCCAGGGGCCGGGGTGGAGTGTGAGGCGTGGCCTAGCCACGGCTAGAGACGCCATCTCTCCTCCCAGGCCACAGGCCTGCCCAGCAGGTGGGCACCCAGGGTTTGTGGTCTTCTGATTTTATTAATGGCACACATGTGCCAGTGGTCCTGGGGATTCAGCACAAGCACGTATATGTGTGTTCTCGACCCCTGCACACGCGTGGGTACCCAGGACCCCATGGCTAACATGTTTTTCCTGTTGCAAGCCGGCCTGGGGCACTGCTCCAAGGAGTCTGCCTGGTAACCAAAGCCAGCCCTGCCCTGGGGTCCCCACTAACCTCATGCCCATCTGACTAACTGCCACCTGCCCTGCACCCTGCGTGGCTTGCTGCTGGGGCCTATGCCCATGGCTGGTTCAGAAGCCAGGCAGGTGCCAGGCAGGACCTCACTGGCCCCTCCTCTGCAGCCACCAAGGCATTCCAGGGTGTGCTGGAGCTTGAGGCGGTTGAAGGGCAAGAACTGTTCTACACACCGGAGATGGCAGACCCCAAGTCTGAGCTGTTTGGGGAGACTGCCAGGAGCATTGAAAGCGCAGTAAGTGTGGGGCTGGGGCTGCAGCCCTGCCAAGCCACCAGCCTTTCTCCAGGACAGACCAAGAGAAGCGCTGGGGGGTGAGCCCCCACCTCCAGCTGGGGCAGCCTCCCAGAGCCTAACTCACTCCCCACTGATAGCTGGATGACCTCTTCCGGAACTCGGACGTTAAGAAGGACTTCCGAAGTGTCCGCCTACGGGACTTGGGGCCAGGCAGTTCGGTCCGGGCCATCGTGGAAGTGCACTTTGACCCTAGTGAGCCCCTGCCCTGGTCCCCCTGGGGGGTGGAGGGGCACCCTAGGCTCCACCATGCTCAGGGTTGCTCCTCCCCAGCCACAGCCTTCAGGGCGTCCGACGTGGGCCGGGCCCTGCTCCGGCAGCTCCAGGTGTCCAGGCGCAGGTCCCTGGGCGTGAGGCGGCCTCTGCAGGAACACGTGCGGTTCATGGACTTCGGTGAGTGTCTGGTCCAGCACTGCCATGGCTTGTTCCCTCCCCCTGCCCTGCCTGCCCTCGGGGGCCCCTGTTCCTTGTGGATCTTAATGGTGTCCCCTCCCCTCAGATTGTCCCCACCTTCCTGTACCCCCCACCCCCACACTGCCCTGGAGACCCTTCTCTTTCTGGGTCCTGATGGCATCCCCTCCCCAGACTGGTTTCCTGCATTCTTCACGGGAGCCACCCCAGCTGCAGCCACAGCCAGAGCCACCACGGTGGCCCGCCTGCCACCTTCAGCTGCAACCCCTTGGGCCCACTATCCCAGTCACACAAGCCAGCCTGTCAGCAGGACCACACCTCCCCTGACCACGCGCCAGCCCCCCACCACTGCCCCTAGTCGTGTGCCTGGACGCCGTCCCCTGCCCCCAGGCACCCAGCAGCCCCGAAGGCCCTGTGACTCCCAGCCCTGCCTCCATGGGGGGACCTGCCAGGACCAGGGCTCGGGTGCAGACTTCACCTGCAGCTGCCCAGCAGGCACAGGGGGTGCCGTCTGTGAGAAGGGTAAGGTCTTCCATGCCAGAGAGGGGCAGGGAGGCAGAGGGAGCCAGGGTGGCATGAGGGGCGAGTTGGACTTTGTGGCCCCCATGCCCTCCACTGGCCCCTCCCTGTCTCCTGCAGCCCTGCACCCCTCCGTGCCAGCCTTCGGGGGCCACTCCTTCCTGGCCTTTCCCACCCTCCGTGCCTACCACACCCTGCGCCTGGCACTCGAGTTCCGGGCGCTGGAGCCCCAGGGGCTGCTGCTCTACAACGGCAATGCCCGGGGCAAGGACTTCCTGGGACTGGCACTGCTGGGAGGCCGTGTGCAGTTCAGGTGGGTGGCGGGTGGTGGGGGTCAGGGATGGGGGTGAGGGGTGGGGGACAGGGCCAGGCAGTGGTCCTGGCTCCGTTTGGCTGTCCTGAGCACCTGCTCCTGCCCCAGGTTCGACACAGGCTCAGGGCCCGCGGTGCTGACCAGCTCCGTGCCCGTGCAGCCCGGCTGGTGGCATCGCCTGGAGCTGTCTCGGCACTGGCGCCAAGGCACTCTCTCCGTGGACGGTGAGACTCCTGTTCTGGGCCAGAGCCCCAGTGGTACTGACGGTCTCAACCTGGACACTGACCTTTTCGTGGGTGGCGTCCCTGAGGATCAGGCTTCCACGTGAGCATGGAGGAGGGTGGGGTGGCCCCAACCACAGACCCCACAACCTTGGCTCTGATCCCCAGCTCTTGAGGGTGGCTGGCATCCAGTAGATCCAAGCTCCCTGTAGGATAACACAGGGGTGGAAGGATGGGCGTGGACATTCACTGTGACCCTGGCCTCAACTCCAACCCTTGATGGTGACCCTGATTCTGTCCTGATCCTGAGGACCCAGCTGCAGTGTGACCACCAAGGAGGGGCTGGGCTGGCCTTGACCTTCAGTCCCAGTGCCCTCCTGATTCTGTCCTGTTTGTGGGACTGCCCATCTTGTGAGCACTGGGGTATGGGATGGGGATGGGGAGCAGCCCAGACTCGGGGTCCCGACTGCATGAGAAACACCACTGTCATAGTTTGCCGTGAGAGAGGATGCCTCTGGTCTCTAACCCCTGCCCCTCATCTTGGTGGCAGGGTGCTAGAGCGGACCTCTGTCAGCGTCGGTCTTAGGGGCTGTATCCGCTTGCTGGACGTCAACAATCAGCGGCTGGAGCTGAGCAGCTGGCCAGAGTCTGCGACTCGAAGCTCCAGAGTGAGCGAGTGCGGGGACGACCCCTGTCTGCCTAGCCCCTGCCTCGGAGGGGCCCCGTGCCAGGCCCTGGAGGCAGGCAGGTTCCACTGTCAGTGCCCACCCGGCCGCTTTGGTGAGGGCAAGATGGGGCTGGGTGCTGGGGGCTGTGTGTCTGTGGGCAGGGCTCAGGCCTCCTGGAACCCATCCTGCCTCCATCTAGGCCCGACCTGTGCCGACGAGAAGGACCCTTGTCAGCCAAACCCCTGCCATGGAGCAGCCCCCTGCCGCGTGCTGCCCCAGGGAGAGGCCAAGTGCGAGTGCCCACATGGCCGGGAGGGCAGCCTCTGCCAGACAGGTGGGGGCAGCTGTGCTCAGGGCGGGGAGGGTGGGAGGTGAGGGGTGTTCAGGAGTCAAAGCCTAGAACCCTGTGTGACCCTCTCCTGTCCTCACAGTCTCAGAGCCGGAGGACAACCAGCCCTTCCTGGCTGACTTCAGCAGCTTCTCCTACTTGGAACTGAAAGGCCTGCACACCTTTGAGCGGGACCTGGGGTCAGTGGGCAGAGGGGTGGAAGAAGGGAAGCACCCCTGAACCCCCATCCAGCTGTGAAGTGAGGGGCATCAGGTCACCCGCCTGCCCTCCCGTGGCCCCAGGGAGAAGATGGCGCTGGAGGTGGTGTTCCTGGCTCGGAGCCCAAGCGGCCTGCTCCTCTATAATGGACAGAAGACGGATGGCAAGGGTGACTTTGTGTCACTGGCGCTGCACAATGGCCTCCTGGAGTTCCGCTATGACCTGGGCAAGGGGGCAGCGGTCATCAGGTGGGTGGGGGGCCCTGCAGGGGGCTGGACTGGGCCCGTGCTCAGTGTTCCTGGGGCCCCTAATGGGTAGACCATCAGAGCCCACAGTCTGTTCACGGCACCTGTTCTTCTTCAGGAGCAAGGAGCCGGTGGCCCTTGGTGCCTGGACCAGGGTCTCCCTGGAGCGAAATGGACGCAAAGGAGCCATGCGAGTTGGCGATGGGCCCCGCGTGCTGGGGGAGTCCCCGGTGAGTCAGCGTCTCCTGGGCCACCCCCCTGCTCCCCGCCTCCCTCTTCCTCCCGGGAGGCGTGCAGCCCCCGCCCCACGGCTGGCACTCACTGGACTGTTTTCTCTCCCCTCTGTCCTGGGCCTCTGTCTGTGTCTCCTCTCTGCTCCCACTGCTCTCTGGCCCTTGCTCTGCAACCCCCACCCCGCTCGCTCTTCGGATGTCAGAAATCCCGCAAGGTACCGTCTCTTCTCATCCTGCTCATCCATCTTCTGCCGCCTCCGCCCCTAGAGTAGCTCCTTCCCCACTAAGCCCCCACATCGCGGCCACATATGTGTGATTAACTGCCTCCACCATGCTGGAGGGCACGGGGTGGGTCACCACAGGCGGGCGGGCCTTGGTCTGGGGCTCACATCCTGTTCCTGCTGGTGGGTAGGCTTCACTGCCCCTTACCCTGCACCTCCCCACAGGTGCCACACACTGTTCTCAACCTAAAGGAGCCACTCTTTGTTGGGGGGGCCCCTGACTTCAGCAAGCTGGCCCGAGCAGCCGCTGTGTCCTCTGGCTTTGATGGAGCCATCCAGCTGGTATGTACGGCAGGAGTGGGGCCCTGGGGAGCCCAGGGTTGGGGGGTGGCAATGCCATGGTACAGTCTCAAGGAAGGGCCCATCGCAGAGGGGGCCTCTGTCCTCTGGGCCAGAGGATGCAGGCAGGACAGAAGCTGTCATGCCCCACTCCTCAGGTCTCCCTGAACGGCCACCAACTGCTGACCCGTGAGCACGTGGTGCGGGCCGTGGACGTCTCGTCCTTTGCAGACCACCCTTGTACCCAGGCCGAGGGTCAGCCTTGCCTCCATGGGGCTTCCTGTCTCCCCCGCGAGGCCTCCTATGAGTGCCTGTGTCCTGGGGGCTTCTCGGGGCTGCACTGTGAGAAGGGTGAGTGCTGCCCACGTGGGCCGAGGCTGGACATGGGAGGGAGCCTGCCAGAAGCTGTGCTCACCTCGCTGTCTCTCAGGCTTGATCGAGAAGTCAGCTGGGGACCTGGATGCACTGGCCTTTGATGGACGGACCTACATCGAGTACCTCAACGCTGTGACCGAGAGGTAGTATGTCTCCTGGAGCCAGGCACCCCTCAACCCTCCGTCCCATCTGCCCAGCTGTACAGGACCATATGCGTGACACTCCACACCTGCCCCTGCTCTGAACCCACCTCTGCCCCTCTTCCACCCTCCTTCCTTCTCACTGTCTCTGTCTCTTTGTTTCCAAGCGAACTGACCAATGAGATCCCAGCGTAAGTAGCCCCACCTCCACTCTCACCAGTAGTCCACTTCCTGGTCCTCTGCTCCTCTCCCTCCTGGCAGCACATCCTGAGGGCTAGGGCAGAACTTTTCATCCCCAGTGGAGGAGGATGGGGGTTTGTGGGGTGCTGCATGGGGCTCAGTTTCCTAGCTTGGAAGTAGGGAATCACCCTTTCCGAAATGTGTGTTAGATGCCAGTCTCCCCCTCCACCCCTGCAGCCAGGCCCTTTCCCCACAGGGCACCACACGGTGTGCAAGCATGTGCACATGCACAGGTGTGGGGGCCCATCCAGGGCTCTCTCCCAGTCAGGGGCCCTTGGTTGCTATTCCATGCCACGTGTCAGAGCTCTTCGCTCTGCACCTGGCCTGGGCCATGCCCACCAGCTCTGTGTCTGCCCATGTATGTGCACGTGTGTCACTGCCAGGGCTCTGGGGTGGGTGGGGCCAATGTTTCTCCACGGATGTTTGCTCCTCCACCTTCCACTGGTGAAGAGGGGGTGTGGGGAGGGCTGCTGCTGGGTCCTGCCCCACCTTGCGCTATAACCTGTCTGCCTCCCTGCTCACCTGCCTCCCTCTCTTCCTGCTTCTAAGCCCTGAAACTCTGGATTCCGGGGCCCATCCCAGGTGAGCAGTGGCCCCTGGCCCCTGCTGTCTGCCCACTGCCTTCCCATCTCCCCGAGCATCTCTGTAGGTCTCTCCCTCTGTCTGTCCACTTCGCTCCTCTGATCGCTGACCTGGCCCCACCATCTGTCTCTCGTCCCACTGGCCGTGTCCACCACCTGCCCACTGAGCTGCTCTGGTGGCATCATTGCCCTTATGGCCTCTGGAGTTATACCCCTCACCTTCCTCCCTCCCCTGCCCCATCCCCACCACCTTCCCAGAGGTCCTGACCAGCCCTCTGCCCACTAGTGAGAAGGCACTCCAGAGCAACCACTTTGAGCTAAGCCTGCGCACTGAGGCCACACAGGGGCTGGTGCTGTGGAGTGGCAAGGCCACAGAGAGGGCTGACTACATCGCACTGGCCATCGTGGACGGACGCCTGCAGCTGGCTTATGACCTGGGCTCCCAGCCCGTGGTGCTGCGCTCCACTGTACCAGTCAATACCAACCGCTGGTTGCGGGTCAGGGCACACAGGTCAGCAGGGAGCCCAGGGCCACCAAGAATAGCAGCGGGTGGTGTCTGGACTTGCCCGGCCAGGGCATGCTTGGCCACTCGTGGCCAGGGTAGGAGTTTGGGTGTGTGTCAGGGGGGAGGGGTGGTAGGTAGGGCTGGTGGTGGCCCAATCTGAGGTCACTGCCAATGAGGAGGGAGGGACAAGAGGGTACAGGAGAAGCAATGATGGCCAAGAAACCCCTGATTTCAAAGGGGAGTCCCTGCTCTGCCCAGATGCTGATCTGAATCTGGCTGCCCCTCCAGTAATGCTTTTCTCACAGGAGGTCCCCCTGCCCTTGGCTATCAGGTGCTCTTCTGGGGTTGGTGCCATTCCATCCTGGCCCCCAGGGTGACACTGGGTAATAGTCCCCAGGGTGTGGTGTTGGGACAAAAGGGATGGGGGTCAGGATCTGGAGCCCTGATGACCTCCCTCCACCCACGCCCCAGGAAACAGAGGGAAGGTTCCCTTCAGGTGGGCAATGAGGCCCCTGTGACTGGCTCCTCCCCACTGGGGGCCACGCAGCTGGACACAGATGGAGCCCTGTGGCTGGGTGAGTGATTGTGGGGGAGACCAGGGGAGGGGCAGCCAAGGGTCTCTGAGGGACAGGTTCCGCCCCCTGGGGCTAGCAATTAAGAGGGGCACTATATCAGCCCCATCCAGGACAGTGGGCGGGCTGGCTGGGCTGGGGTTGGGGTGGGGTCCTCTCCTCCTGTCTTAGCCCCTGCCGTAGCCAGGATAGGGTGGGGCCAGGAAGCTGGAGCACACCTGCTGGTCACCTGGTCCCCCCAGGGCACTGACAGGCCTCTGGCAACTCACCTAGTCATTTAGCCTTTCTGCCTGCCAGTGCCCAACTTGCCCATCACTGAGTCATGGCCTGGTGACCTTTCCTCTGTCTTCCTGCAGGTGGCCTGGAGAAGCTGCCCACGGGCCAGGCCCTGCCCAAAGCCTATGGCACAGGCTTCGTGGGCTGCCTGCGGGACGTGGTGGTGGGCCAGCGCCCACTGCACCTGCTGGAGGACGCCATCACCAAGCCAGAGCTTCGGCCCTGCCCTGCCCTGTGAGCCACGCTGCAGCCACTGCCCACCCTGTTGTAATTATTTTCTATTTTTGTAAACTTGTTGCTTTTTTGATATGATTTTCTTGCCTATGTGATGGCCGGAGGGACTGCTGGCACGGCCTCCCTCCTAACCAGGCAGGCAAGCTGCAGAGATGGACTTGGTGCCGAGGGACTCTCAGGGTCAGGAGGGTAACTCGGCACATGGAGGACTTGGCTCACTCAGCAGCCTTGGGATGCGACCCTCTGCCTCAGGACACTGTGTCCTGGCCTCTCAGGCTGTCCCTGCACAGTATCTACTTGTGCTGGTCCCTGTGTTCTCCAGCCTGTCGGCAAACCTTGCATATACACATTGCCCACATTCCCTCTGGCGAGGCCTGTCCCTAGAGCAGCAAGGCGCTGTGGGGTTTGGAGGGGCCCTTCCTCTGTGTAGGCCTGGGGCCTTTCTGGATTCCAGCTGAGCCGCCCCTCCTCCCTGCCTGTGCTGGGTGGGGCCAGCCTCACCAGGACCTGCTGAGCCCGGGCCTCATGTGCCAATCCTGTGAAACAATGTCATTGTTGGGGCCATGCTAGCCCCTCCCTCCAGCTGTGCCCACCCATCCCAGGGCACTGGAGAGCAGAGGCCAAGCCCAGGCCTGTTCAGGGCACCCTGGCCCACGGCTGTCCCTGCCCATCCACCCAGCCACCCTGGATGTGGCTGTGACCCCTTCCCACCGCCCAAGTCCCTGTGAGGAGCCCTGAGAAGGAGCAGGGCCACTTGTGACATGGTGGACTGCTTGCTTTTGGCCAACATTCCCTCTCAAGGATGCATGTCCAGGCATGGCCACCAACCGCAGAGTCTTTATGTATGGATTTTATTTGACACCTGGGGTGGTAGGGCTGTTGTCTTTCCTGTCCTGGCCTGAGGACAGCTGAGGACACCACATAGAAAACCTTCTGTCCAGTTCTGGGGTGAGGAGTGGTTGTCCTTATCCAAAAGTGACCAGGAGTAGGCTGGGTGTCTTACCAAGGCCAAGAGGCAGGTGCAGGGGTGGCAGAGACGGCTGCAAAGCCAGAAATGCCTTAAACTGCAATGTTAGGTCTCATCTGGTCCCATCCCCCCAGCTGCCACACCTCTCGTGGTGGGGGTGACAACCCCAACCCTCCTACAGCCTCTCTCACAGCCAGGCCTGGGCTGTCAGGCTCAGAGGCTGGAGGAGCCTTATATGTCCTGTTACTAACTCCAACCTGTGTCTGTGTCAATCACCGTGAAATAAAGTCTGAACACTTTCAACAGGTGCTTGTGTGTGTCCACACCAGTGCCACTCCCCTCAGCCCTACCTGGCCCTATGCTCTCCCACCTGGCTGGTTTCTGTCCTGAGAGCGCCATGATGCTCAGCTTCATGGTGGCGTGCAGGCTTCAACCTCCCTTAGGTGGCTCTGGATGAAGGACAGGTGCTGGGTTGGGAGCTGCTTTTGGCAAGGAAACCCTGTGCGGTGAGTGCACACACTGTTGTGCATGGGGCTGGCCAGGTGGGTCCATGAGGCCTGCACCCCAGGTAGCCTCCTTAGGGATGGCAGGTCCTGCCATGTGTGCATGTGTGTGCGGTTTGCACACATATCTGCCTACATCTGGGTGTCTGTGACCACAGGGTGGGAAGGGGGCCTGTGAGGACAGCAGGTTGGCTATACTAAGGGTAAAGGGGGCTTGTGGGGGAGTCAGGATGGGGTGGGGGGAACGCTGGTAGGTGGGGATGGGGTGGGCCTGTGCTAAGCTGGACATGGGATGGAGAAGACTGACTGAGGTGCTGAAGCACCTGGGGGGGCCTTCCTGCGGCATCTGGAGTGGCTAGGTTTGAGGAGCTGAGGCCACCTGAATGGAATCCACCAGGCAGAGGGGAGTCTGGCCTGAGGCCAGGCACACTGGGGAGTAGGTGGCTCTGCTTGGTGCTGAATGAGGGGAGAAGAGACCTCCATGCTGGGAGGACCAGGAGTGGGTGCTCTGGGAGCTGATGCTTCCAGGAGGGGCTCTCAGGGCAACCAGTGCTGAGGGTGCAGGGCCTTCAAAGTTGTCAGGAGCATAAGGAGGAAGAGCTCAGGGTGGGGATTTGGGATCGGGGTTGCAAGCAGCAGAAGGTTCCAAGCCATGATGTGGTGTACCACTCCTGAGAAGGGGAGGGGGTGAGGTGCTGGGCAGGCCCTGAGGCTCCTAATGGGGATCCCAAAGTTAGGAGCTCTAGGCAAGGAAGGGTGGAGCCCCCACGCGGTTGGCCAGTGGGCCCCGGGGACAATCGGACCTGGCGGGGGCATCTGTAACAGGAATAAAGGCCTGGCGGTCAAAGAGGTGTCAGCAGCGGATAGGAAGAGTGGCAGAGGTGGGAGAAGGGAACTTAGGGAACTTAGAACGGAACTTAGCAGCCCAACTTAGGACTGGGTAAGAGGAAAGGACCCAGTTATCAGGTGGGCTCCCACCTCCACCCCGGGGTCCTCTCCGGTACACAGGGCGGGTGGGGCCTGTTCCGCCCGCTTCTCTAGCTCCCAGCCCCTCCCTCCAGGGTGTGGGGAGTGCAGCCCCTCCCCCTCAGAACAGAGGCGGAGCCAGAAAGGTTCTTGGAAGGAAAGCACCCCAACGAGGCACTTTCCGTGCCGCTCCGGCCAGGGCTACCTGGAGCCTGTGCTGTCTGAGCCTGTGACATGGTGTGAACTTGTCCTGAAGCTCGGAGCGACCTTAGGAACTAGTGCTATTAACCCAACCTGCCAGCAAGGGCTCAGCTCCTTTAAGGGAGATATGGAGGGGCGGTACCTCCAGGTGGGCGTGGCCCCTCGGACGGGGCGGGGCTCGGTGGGCGGGGCTCTGATGGGCGGGTCCTCTGGGTAGGCGGGGCCCCCTCAGAGCTGCCAGAGAGTTGGAGCCCAGCAGACATGACCTCGCGCAGGTGAGCCTGGCCACCCGGTGGCCTGACGCTGGACCCCACCACATGGGCTTCGGGCCGACGGGTGCGGACAGGGGGTGTGGGAGAGATGCGACCCGGGACGTCTCCTGCTCCTGACCGGTGGCCCCCAGGCCTGACCTTCTGGCATGTCATCTCCACATGTGACCTGTGACATCTCCACAGCCAGGCCCAGATGCCTGGGTCCAGGTACAGTGAGGCCCAGCCTCACCCTGGCCGGTGGAAAGGACTCTTTCAATCTAGGGCTGGGCCTGGGTGGAGGTCAGAGGTTCCCTGACCCCTAGGGAATGGATGGTGCTCTTGCATGGCAGCCGCTGGAGCCTAGAGTGGACAGCAGGTGTCAAGTCACTGACAGACCCTCTCTCTCTCACTCTCCTGGACTCCTTGCCTTCCTTTTGGCCACCAGAGATGTTTTCCACCTGGGGGTCCGCCCTTCCCCAGTTTCAGGACTGGGAGCATCCTGGAAGCCCCTTGACCTGCATGGTAGGCTCATCCCTTCCCAGGCTCTCCTAAGAGCCAGGTTTAGGGGCGAGATCGCTGGCAGCAGTGTGTGTGCAACCCGGGACAGGACGCAGCTCTGCCCCCATGAAGAGGAAAGGTGGGGCATGTGCAGGAAGGGGCACTTCCTGCCCTTTCTACCAGATCCCAACTCCCTGGTTGTGCACACACTCCTGTGAGCTCAGACTCTAGCTGGATGTGGATGTCAATGGGGAGCCTCACAAGTGTGAGATGCCTGTCACCACTTCCTAGCACTTGGTGCATCCAGAACACCTCTCTCTGGGGCTGGGTGAAGCTGGAGGTCATAGGAGGAATTGCCCTAAGACCCCGAGTGACTCCCTAGATCAGTGAGGGGCTGGACAAGATCAGATCTGTGGGTCCAAGGCAGTGCCTCAGTGGTGAGGGCCCCAGAATCCCTATAGGGTGTGTGGTGGGCCTGGCAAGGTGGCCTCTGGCAGGGCCAACAGCCCTCTAAGGCTCAGGAACAGTGGAAGTGAGTTGATCTCCAAGAACCTGTCAGCCTAGAGCCCTGTGGTTCCAAGATGTAACATCCAGCTGGAGCTCAGGGAGGAGGGCATTTGGGATCTGTTTGGAATGACCCTCGGGCTCCCCTGAGCCTCATTTCTTGGTCCCCCAGGCAAGTTCTGGTGCTCAGAAAAGGTCATGTCTGTGTCATGTTCATGTGACCCTGGGCCAGCCTGGGAAAGCCCCGGGTGGGGCTCTGCCTGCCCTTGCCAACCCTCCTGCCCCACCCTGTGATGACCATCTGGACTGTCACTCCTCTGACCCCTGGGTCACTGCCCACAGCCCTATCAGGCCTGGGCAGGCCCAACCAAATTCCAAGCGAAACACATACCCCCCCGTGCTCCCACCCAGCGGCCCCTTCCCGTTGCCCTGTGGTTTGTGGGTCAACGGGCACCACCATCAGCACCACTTGCCCCGGGACTCCGGCTGTGGGCAGGGCTGGGCTCAGGTCTTGCCTAGCACTGAGGTTTGATGTGTTGATATCGGTGCTTGGGAGGGGGCTGGGTCCTATGGGGGGCTACTGAGCCCCCTTGAGTTCCCCCTGTGTTCCAGGTTGGAGAGGAAAGCATGTTTCTGGTTAGGACAGGCCTGCATAAACAGGGACCAGGAGGGGCTAGGGGTAGGGAGATGGAGACAGACACTAACCATGCTCTGTGGTCCTCAGCCCTGGAGTTCCAGCCTGGGGCCCTCCCCTCTCTTCTGTGTATCTTCCATCACCCCAACAATGTCTATCCTGCAGGTACTGTGTATATAGCATGTCCACAGGCCATTCATGGAACTCCCAGGGTCCTAGGGTGTCCCATCTGATGAGACACCAAGGCCACACAGAAAGCTGGACCAGACACTGGCCAGTGGGTTCAGGTTGGGCTGTTCTTGCGTTCCTGAGCACCGACCAGACTCAGCTGGACCTTGAAGGGCCCAAGTTGTTTGACTCGGTGGGGAGCCCAGTATATCCTGCCCACCCCACCTGCCCCTCTCCTGGACCTGCCTGACCGTGTGACGAGGGCAGAACTGAGTCACTGACCTGCCACAGACCAGGGAGCCCTTCGACACAGAAGTGACCCTAGTGTGGAGATTGGAAATGGGACTTGCAGCTTCCCACCTCTTATCACCCCGCAGCCGGGGCCGTGGCTGCACCAACCTGCCGGACACCTGACTCCACCTCTTGGCCTGGTGGGGGGTGTGAAGCCTGCCTCAGCCTGGGGTTGCAGGCAAGCAGAGATGTGAGCTGCTGTGACCACTCAGGATGCCCCTCCTCTGGGGATTTCCATGTGACAGACCACGGGCAGCTTGTGGGGAGGACAGAGAGACAGAAAGTATGAGCAAGAGTCCCTGAAAGGACAGTGCGTCCTTCGCCCTGCTCTGTGGCTTGGGTGCCCCTTCTACCCTTACCCCTACACTCTGGGCATCGCCCATCTCGAACTGGAGTTGGAGGTGGCTGGGGCCTCGGGGTGGGCATCTGGGACAAGATGTACTTCAGCAGAGTTGGTGGCCCCAGGATGGGGGTCAGAAACCTTCCTCTGGATTCCAGTCCCCCCACCACCACACTACAGTGTCTCTGGCAGCAGGAGGCCTTCACCCTTTTCCTGTGGCCTGCTCTTCTGTGACTGGCCCTAGAACTCATCCTGCAGCAGCTCCTACCCCAGGAAACCTTCCCTGGCAGCCTCACCTGCTAGACTACTCAACCAAAACTGTCCCTCTAGAGCCAGCATGGGAGGGAGCTCAAGACTCCAGGCCCAAAACATGCCCAGGAAGTGACTGGCTGGCAGGATACCTCCCTCCCACAGGGAGAGCCGAATGGGAGTGCTGGGTGGCCCGGGCAGGTCACCTGAGTTTCTGGGCCTCTCAGAACAAATACGTGGACCCTGGGGAGCCATGGAGGTCAGAACGGAGCCTGCCTTCCCCGTGGTTCACATCTGGTGGTGAAGACATGGTGGGGGCTGGGGGACAGGTAAATGCAGAAGCCTGTACACACCTGCCTGCTTGCTGTTGCAGCTGTCACATGTGGAAGGAGGGGCAGAGATGCACCTGCAGTGCTGCAGGGTGGGGGCTGGGGTGTGTCTCTCAGGAAATGAATAGGGAGGGAGTATGAGCCATGGCCTGCAGGGCCAGCCAGAGGTGGCCAGATGAGGGATGAGGTTGGAGAACAGAGAGACGAACAATGGAATGGGAGGGTGCTTTCCAGTGGGGGCATGGTCCTTGAGGTGTGCAAGCATCCTGAAAGCCACACAGGGCCACTGACAAGGCTTACTCGGCTCTGATGTGATGTGTATTTTCTGAGAAGCCGTCTGTCTTCCATGGCTCAGCCGGGAGTGGCCTGAAATCAATACTGCAGTCCAGGCAAGAGCTGGTGGTCACTGGTCCCAGGGGAGTGGAAAAAGTAGTTGGGTCTTGGGCGTTTGGAAGTCAGGACAAGAGGGTGCAGCGTTGGGAGAGTGCTGGGGAGTTGAGGGCAGGGACCTGGGCAATGTCAGGCAGTGACTTTCTTCATTAAGTGAGGACTGTGTGGAACAGGGCCTCAGGGGCCTTGTCAGGACTTTTGAATCTTGGAAATGTCAAGACAGAGATGTTGTTACCTTTTCAGACAGAGATGCTGAAAAGAGTTGTGTCTGTGAGCTTGAAGCTCAGATGCCAGGTGGGGCTGGATCCCTGGTGTGTGGATGTGGAGACACATGGAGGGCACAGTGGGGAGGTTCCAACACCATGGGGTCAGAAGAAGGAGGGGGACCCAGGCCAGGTGAGGTGGGGAACCAGGAGAGTGTGGGGAACTCCTGAGTGGAGGTCGTGCTTCCTGGAGGAGACCTGACCACCAGCCCCAGGAGGCTGGAGGAGACCCTGAGAGTCCAGGGAAATTGGTCTGTGGGGACTCAGCGGTGTGGACCAGCGCAGGCCCATCCTTTCTGTGATGGTGGAAATGATTCTTTCCCACATGCAGTCGACAGCCTCCACTGGCCACACATGGCTTTCAGCAGTGAAATGTGGCCACTGTGACCCAGGAACTGGGATTATGATCATGCTGAGTTTTGATCCATTCACCTGCACACCCCACACCTGCCCTGGGCTGAGCATCAGACAATGTGGTGTAGACTGAGCACAGATGGCTTGTTGGAGGAGTAAGGAAGCCACTGACGGTAGGGGCAAATGGAGAACAGGATGAGGCAGAGGGAGGGGCTGGAGAACCCGGGAGAGGTGTGAACTGACTCCCATTCCAGAAAGATCTCAATGGAGCAGGATGGTCTGGGGTCATCTGCAAGGACAGGATAGGATAGGGTCTGTCCAGGGCACACCAGCCCCTGCCTCACTTGTGCCCAGGTTATAACTGCGAACAGCTGGATGGGCCCTGGAGGTGGCAGGTGGCAGAATTGGAGTCAGGGGCCCTGGTGTCCCACTGGAGGCAGGACAGGGGGCAGGACTACCCTGGACACCGTGTGTCATCTGTGCAGTGAACCAGGGACACACACCTCTGAAACAGGGGGCACAAGACCCTCCTGAAGTGACCTTTGGCACCCCTGTGGGAGACACACTGTTGCCAGTAGAAGTCCAGTTACTGTGTTACAGTGTCCCGCTGGGGGGTCGAGCCAGTTCCCTGCCCTGAGATGCTCTGGGGCCACCACATGAGTAGATTTAATCCCCGGCCCAGAAATTCTTGCCTTAACTGGACGAAAGAAGCCTCCCAGGTAAAGAAAACAACAGTTATGATCTCAGCCGTGGGCACCTGTGGAGCCCTGATGAGGGCCCCCTGACCTGTCCCCCCATCTCATGGGGGCGACTGTGAAGGGTGGTTCCAGGGCAGCAGTGGGAGTGGGGCAGGGTTGAGCCCCTCTCAGCCTGGACCGCCAGCAGAATAAATGATGACTCCCTGGCCTTCCTGACCTGCTCCTGCCAGCCACCCAGCCCAGCTCACCCACCACCCACCTTTGGTCCATTAATCATTCACTTCTGAATTCACGTATGTTTGTTAATACCCAGGCTCTGTTTTCTACCCTGGTGTACACACTGCGGAGAAGGCAATGGCAACCCGCTCCAGTACTCTTGCCTGGAAAATCCCATGAACGGAGGAGCCTGGTAGGCTGTAGTCCATGGGGTCACAAAGAGTTGGACACGACTGAGCAACTTCACTTTCACTTTTCACTTTCATGCATTGGAGAAGGAAATGGCAACCCACTCCAGTGTTCTTGCGAATGTTTTCAGCCCTTGTGGAACTTAAATCCTCCTGTAGGAGATAGACAAGCCAATAAATATGTAACATATGTCAGGACGGTTTTCAGTGCTATGAAGAACAAAGAAGCAGACTAAGCATCCAAGAGTGAGGGGAGAGGGTCTCACTCACGCAATGTGGGCCAGGAGTAGAGAACAGCTGGTACAGGGGGCCCTGTGGTGTATGGCCTTGTGTGGTGAGGGGTGGAGGCTGGTGGGCAGCAGCAGGTGGAGGGTGGACCTGGGCCTGTGGGCTGTGCTCTTCTCCCAGGGGCGCTGCTCAGATGACTGACAAGGCCTGCCACGGTGCCTCGGGAGAGGGTGGTGGCAGGACAGAGAGGGGTGGAGAAGGTGGGAGGGGCGGGGCCACCGCAGTCCGCTGCTGGGCTGTGAGGGGAGGAAGGGAGCTCTGGGTGGCCATGGGGGATCCCGAGTGCCTTTGGCCGAGCTGGGACGCCCGGTGGGCAGTGAGTTGGGGAGAGACGGCAGAGGGCTTGAGCTGAGGTTCCTGCTGGTGTCCTTCTGGGAGGAGGGGGTCTGCCCTGCCCACCTGCCACTGTGGGAAAGGTTCTGCCCATCTATGTCCCTGGCCGCTCCCAGCCTCACCTCCTTCCCCACAGACCCCAGACCCTGTGGTCACAGCCCAAGGATGGGGGTGGGCACAGGGCGGCCCCAGCGGGCATCATGGGTGTGGTCAGGATGGCCCAGTATCTCCCAGCTCTCTCACCAGCAGCTCTCCCTCTTCATTTCAGGTGGTTTCACCCCAACATCAGTGGAGTTGAAGCTGAGCAGCTACTCATGTCCAGTGGCCAGCACGGAAGCTTCCTGGCAAGACCCAGCAAGAGCTGCCCCGGAGGCTTCACACTGTCTGTCAGGTGGGTGGGTGGTGCAGGGTGGAGAGGCCTGAAGCCTCAGCAGACCTCAAGGGGTGGGAACAACCTCAGCTGGGGGCACAGCAGGGGGTCAAGCTCCCTAGTCCTCCCAGAGGTCTGGTGGACAGCATTCTGAGCAGCAGAGACCTCTGCTATGGGCTAGACATGCAAGATCTGGGGGGTCTGGTGCTCCTGGCTAGGTGGCCCCTGGGCAGGAGGGGCCGCTCAGACCTTCAGGGATGGCTCAGTGAAGTAGGCCCTGGTCAGTGAGACCCCTTATTCCTCTGAGGGGCCTCAGTGGCCATGATTGTACCCCCATCTGCTGGAGATGCCATTCACTGGAGATCTGGCCAGAGCCCTGAAAAGACCAGTGTGTAGGGAGGATGGGCAGGAGGGGCCACGACCAGCAGAGTGGACAGCTGGACCCATGTCCGCTGCGTGAGGCAGGTCAATCTAGGGTCTGGGGAGGGGGGTCTTCCAAAAGCACTCTAGGTTTTTCTGGGTTTTCTGCTAAACCTGAGGCAGCAGGTGGGACAAGTTCTCAGGGTGGGTTTTCCTCACCCGAGAGACAGGTGTTCTGTTCTTACCTAGGGCTTCCCCATCTACACTGGGCAGCTGGGAGAAGCAGCCCAGCCCCTTATCCTTCAGAGCCCCTGGGGAGGTGGTCTGGGGTGAGGCAAAGTCTGTCCTGAGAGGCTGCCCCAGCCTCAGCCACTAGGCCAAGGGAGAGTTAAGCCTGTGGTCACCAAACCCAGTCCTGGCTGCTCCAGGGGAAATGGGGGCAGGGTGCCCGCCACCCAGGATGAGGCCTGGACACTGACTGGGCAGAGACCTGCAGAAGGGAGGGACCTGACCTTGACTGTGGCTGTTCCCGGCAGAGGGATGGCAGAGGCCAAGATGTCAGGACAGGAACACCCCCGGGGCTGTTCGGGAAGCTGAGCGCTCATGGGAAGGAGGGTGGTTGGCGGGGGCAGTGGCCCTGATGGCGGCTGGTGCACTGGCCCTTCCAGGCGCCACGATGAGGTGACCCACATCAAGATCCAGAACACAGGTGACTACTACGATCTGTATGGAGGGGAGAAGTTCGCAACACTGGCTGAGCTGGTGCAGCACTACACAGGCCAGCATGGGGGGCTGCTCCGAGAGCGTGGTGGGGCCCATGTGGAGCTCCGGCACCCGCTGGGCTGCCAGGACCCCACATCAGAACGGTGAGCGGCTGCATCTGCATCTGGCCAACATCTGTGTCCGCACTTGTGTGTGTGCGAGGGTCCAAGGGGCAGGAGTTGATGGGCATGGCCTCTGGATTTCTTCTGCCCCCAGGACTCAAGGTCAGGCTTGGGCACAACTGTGGCAGAGCGGAGGGAGCATAAAGCACTCCCTCCTCAGGGGTTTTGGCCTCAGTGCTCCAGGTCCCAGGCACCAGCCACAGGGTTGGATCCATGTGGAAGAGCTGCAGCCGGCCTCCCCTCTGCCTGCCTGGCTGGTGACCTGGGGAGAGCAGGTCTCCCAGCCTCAGTTTCCTGGCTGCACTGCAGAGGCCTGAGCCAGCGGCACCTGCTGAGGAAGCCAGTGGGGCTGGCCTAGGGAGACGGCCTGGCCCCCTCCTTGCTGAGGACTAGGCTGCCACCTGGTGGCCACCCTGGGGCCCTGCAGGGCCTGCGGGTCCCGCCTCCTGCCGCTTTCTGGGTTGGAGGAGGTTTGGAGGAAGCTTGCAGAAGGTGGGCAGGGCTGACCCAGGTTGGCCTGGGTGCAGGTGTTGCCCGGGTGCGCCAGGTCTGGGTGTGTGTGTGTCTCTCTTGGTGTCTGTGCCTCAGAGACTTCAGCTACTCGTGGGTCTGTGGTCTTCACCTGGCCATTCCAGGGCCTCCTGTCTCACGTGTGCTACCCTGGGCCAGGTGGTATCATGGGCATCTGTCTGGGAAGGAGGCTGAGAAGCTGCTGATAGAGAAAGGGCGTCCAGGCAGCTTCCTGGTTCGGGAGAGTCAGAGCAAACCTGGGGACTTTGTGCTGTCAGTACTCATGCAGCCGCTGGACAGGGCGGACTGCCAGCCGCGTGTCACCCACATCATGATCCACTTCCAGGTAAGAGGCGGGGGTGGGGGTGGGGGTGTAGCTTGGGGAGGGGACAGCCATCAGGCCCTCACTGCCATCCCACAGCCAGATGGGAAGTACGACGTGGGAGGCGGTGAGCAGTTCGACACCCTTGGAGATCTGGTGGAGCGCTACAGGAAGAACCCCATGGTGGAGAGGTCAGGGGTTGTGGTGCATCTCCGACAGGTATGTCCCCAGGCACCTGAATCTTGGGGTCTGAGTGAGCTTCTCCCTCTGGGGGACAGGGGACTCTGGCATAGCCCCACCAGGGAAAAAGGGCACCAGGTAGTGCTGGGGCAGGGTGGCCAAAGGCAAGGGTGTGGGGGCCAGGGTGCTCTGGGGTCCACTGGGCCTTGCTAAGCTTGGACTCTAGCCTCTACCTGCCAGCCCCTCAAGGCCACAAGAATCAGCGCTGCAAGCATTGAGAGCCGTGTGCAGGAGCTCAGCGAGGCCACGGATGCCAGCGAGAAGGCCAAGCAGGGCTTCTGGGAGGAGTTCGAGGTGTCGGCCTGCTGCCCACTGCCCCCCCCTCAGACTCCCATCCTCTGGGCTGTGGCATGGGCCAGCAGAGGGGTGTGGGTCAGGGGGTGTAGTGCGGGTGTTGAGGGCTCTGGGGAAAGGTCGGAGCCACAGGCTAAAGCCCCACTCCCCCAGATGCTGCAGCAGCAGGAATGCCGGCTCCTGTACCCCCGGAAGGAAGGCCAGCGGCCGGAGAACAAGCCCAAGAATCGATACAAGAACATCCTTCCCTGTGAGGCTGGGGCTGGGGTCACATGGGGACCAGGTCCTCACCCACCAAGTGCAGGGCCCATCTGGCAGGGGGGTCCTAGAGGGTGGAGGCAGGGGTCGTTCCCCACCACTGGTGCAATGCCCTCTCTTGCCCCTTCGTCCTCTGCCTCTGCTCACCACAGGTCAGCGGGGATCCCTCTTCCCTGGAGACCTGAGCCACATCTTCCCTTCTCAGTTGATACCACTCGTGTCATCCTTCGTGATGTGGATGACAGAGTGCCTGGAGCTGACTACATCAATGCCAACTACATCAGGGTGGGTACTTGGCTTGCTGCACCTGTGGCCTACATGAATCAAACCTTGGTCCCTCCATTCCCCATAATAATGAGCCTGGAGCTCCTGGAGTGGTCTGTGGACTTTGGAAAGACAATAGATACGCAGGGAGGGTGCAGCAGTCTGCACTGGGTCCTCAGAGGGGCCAATCCAGAACCTGCTGGATTAAATATTGGTCCTAAGTCCCTCCCACCCTCCATGGACTGTGTGTGAGCCACTTGGGCTACCTTGCATATCATTTGCATCAACTTGAATTGGTCCTCTGGCACTTTAATTCCTGGAAACAGCAGGCAGCTGACCCCACCTTCTTTCAGAGTGACCCAGAAGAGAAGCCAGGCCATGGACTGGGCAAGGTGTACATCGCCACCCAGGGCTGTCTGCCGACTACAGTGGCTGCTTTCTGGGCCATGGTGCATCAGGAGAACACGCGTGTCATCGTTATGACCACCAGGGAGGTGGAGCGAGGCCGGGTAGGAGCTCTGGCTCATGTTACTCCCCTCTCCTGCCGTGTGCCCCACTGGACATGTGCTGGTGCTGGCCCAGCTTTGCTTCTTCAGTCTTAGAGATGCTGGGGCACAGCGAGGGCCCTGGAGAGACCCCACGTGTGCCCCTCAGGGAGGAGGGGCATGGGTGCTGGTAGTCTTCCAGCATGGCTGATGCCATGCCCCCACCCCCCAGAACAAGTGTTTCCGATACTGGCCAGAGCTGCACGACAGCCAAGAGTACGGCCTCCTGCATGTGTGCAACATGGCTGAGCACTGGGCCCAGGGCTATTGTGTGCGGGAGCTGCAGGTGTGGAGGCCAGACCAGGTGAGCCTGAAGGGCCTCGGGAGCTGTGGGACCAGGGTGACGTGCTCGGGAAGTCCCCAGGTCTGTGCTGGGCTGGCTCAGCCTCCACCCAACTCCACTGGCTTTGGTGGCTTCCACATCGCTCAACCCAGTGGGCAGTCCTGGCCTGGGCCCTGCTGGGCAGTGATCCCAGTCAGGCAAGTTCTCAACCCAGCTATCTGGCTCCAGGGTGGCCTCACACCCATATAGGCCTCTCCCTCCAGTTCCTCCCTGGGCATCTCAGTACCTTCGGCCTTCTTTGTATGCCATTGGTGCCTGTTCCTCTCCCAGGCACATTTCCCTCCTGGCCAGTTCCCTTTGATAACCACCAGGGTTCCTGCAAGCCTCTGCATTTGGCCCTTCCTAAATAGAACTCACTTCCTGGAAGCTGCTCCTCTCCAGGACTGTCTTTCTTCCTTTCCCCAGGCACCTGAGCTGCCTGGGGCCATCTGCAGGTCCTCCAAGCCCTGAATCCCGTCTTTTCCTCCCACTCCCTCCTGCTCTGTCTGGGCCCTGCTGGTCACTCCTTCCGGCAAACCCCGCTGGGCCACGCCCTGTCTCTTCCCGGTTCAGTCCCTGTGCCCCTCCCAACCAAGGGTCACAGCAGCCCGAGGCCCTTGGGACAGCCCAGATCTCCCAGCTGGCACTCACCAGCCCGCCCTGCCCAGGAGGAGTCGCCGCACACAGTGAAGCACTACCAGTACTTCGGTTGGCCGGACCACGGCGTCCCGGCCGAGCCCACCGGCGTCCTTAGCTTCCTGGATGAGGTGAACCGAGCCCAGAGCAGCATGCCGGGGGCCGGACCCATGGTAGTCCATTGCAGGTGCGACCGGGGACAGGGCGGGGCCAGCGGTACAGGTGCGACCGGGGAAGGGGCCACGGCTCTGTCCTGTCAACTGGCCACAGGCCTCCTTGGTCCGTTCCAACAGCGCTGGCATCGGACGCACTGGCACCATCATTGTGATTGACATCCTGGTGGACGTCATTCGCAGGCAGGGTGAGCCGCCCCAGTCAGGCCCCGCCCCACGTAGCCCCGCCCCCGGCACTTGCCGGCCCCGCCCATTGCATCTAGCCATCCCACCTTCTCCCTGCCGGTCCCGCTCCTCCCTGCCGGCCCCGCTCCTCTCTGCCGACCCCGCTCCGCCCTGAGCACACTCCTCCCCAGGGTTAGACTGCGACATCGACGTCCCCAAGACGATTCAGCTGGTGCGGCGGCAGCGCTCGGGGATGGTGCAGACCGAGGCGCAGTACAAGTTCGTGTACCTGGCGCTGCAGCGGTACATCCAGGGCGAGCAGCTGCGCCTCCGCGAGCCGGTGGGGGCGGGGCCTGGCAAGGGCGGAGCCTGCGCAGGCATCACCATGGTGACCAGCGGCCCCCTCCCCTCAGCGCGAGCTGCCAGAGGAGCGCGGCTCGCTGAAACTGGGCGTCTCGCCCGCCGACCCCGGCACTAGCCCCGGGCTCGCGCCGTCCCGGGCGCCGGCGGCGTGAGTGGAGCATCAGGGACTGTGGAGGGCGGAGTCCCGGCCGGGGGCGGGGGGGCGGGGACAGGGAGGCCTCGGGGGAGTGGCCCTGGCTTGGGGGCGTGACCGAGTCGAGGGGGCGGGACGGCGGGTGGGCCCCAGTGTCGAACTCCTGTCTCCGCCCGCAGGACCCGGGAGGCCTCCCGCCACGAGTATGAGAACCTGCAAGGCCTAGAGCCGTGAAGGCCCCTCGTGCGCGTGCCCCGAGTGGGGCTGGAGCCATGCAAGAAGGCTGGAGCCCAGCAAGGCCGGCCTCCGCGTTCCTCCAAAGGACTGTTTAGGATTGTGCAGACAGGCGCCCAGCCCTGAGAGCGGCGGAGTTGGGGTGGGGATGGGGGTGGGGTCCCGGGTCTGCCCCTCAGACCCTCCCTGACCAGGTCTGCACGCCCAGAAATGCTGAGGGGCGGGCGGGAGATCCAGTGGCCCTGGTCCTCCTGGAGGAGGGGAAGCAGAGCTGCAGGGCTGCAGTTTGACTCAGTTTGGGAGGTCATCAGTGACCACCTGCACGTTGCGGTGAAGACATATGTGTGCTACATGTCTAAGGGTCAATCTGTATGTGGGACACGAGACCAGCAAGTGAGTGCCAGTTTGTTCACCAGCATTTGTGACCCTCTCCCTGCTTTCTGAGTGACCCCGCCCCTTCAGAGTTGCTTCTCAGCCCTGCCAACAGCCGTGGTCTAGGCTGTGGCCTGACAGTGGCTCAGTCCTGCCATGTCCAGACCTAACCCAGACTGTCACATTGCAGTCATGCGTAGATAATGCTTGTAGAATGAGGGAATATGTGACGTGTTCATCTGACCACAGCGAGGAGGGCGAGGCTTCATGAGAGCATGACTCGTTTGTGATGATGCAATGTCACTGGCTTGTGGTCCACACTGGCACCCTCCCATTATGGATGGCTCTGTGACTTTCTGGTCTCCTCAGTAAAATGCCTTCTTCTCAGTTTTGCATCTTTGCTGGGGCTTGGAGAAAGGGTGCCTGTGGGTCCCCATGACTGGGCCCAGTTCCCCAGGGTCTTTCTGAGCCAGAAGAACAGCTGGTTGAACGAGGAAGTCCTGGGCTTTGGGGTGAGGGATGAGGAGGCTGAGACCTATGCAAGTCAGAACCGGCTTGGCCTCTCTTTGTCATGCCAGCCTGGCGGTGCAGGATTCCTGGACTGATAGCAGTACTGGGTGGGGGAGGGGTGGGGTGGCAGGACTCCTGCCCGTCCCCCAGGATGCTCGCTTCACCAGCCAGGTCTGGCCCTCCTCTGCTGGAGGAACCCGAGGCCTGTAGATCGTCAGGACACGCTGGTTGTTGCCACCTCCGCTTCTGTGCACCCTTGAGCCTCGGTTCCCAGGGGTCATGAGGTCCTGTAGCCCTCCACTCAGGACTCTGGGCAGGGCTGTGGGACCATGACTTCTGGGGGTTTCAGCCTATTGTGACCACGGTGAGGGTGGGAAGGAGGACTCTGGACGAAGCCAAGGCCCCATCCCGGTACCCCCTGCCCCAGGTGCTCCTGGCCCTCCCTCTCTTCCTCAGGTAGCCTCACAGCCCCAAGAGGCAGCCAAGCCCAGAACCACTCCAGCCCATCCACAACCCAGGCAGCACTTGAGTTGGACCCCCTAGAACTTGGGCCACACACGCTAGGGGCTGCTGGGAGTCCAGTCCAGGAGGTGTCCTTTGGATTGAGAATCTTTGTGGAAGGAGCAGACTGGACTTTTCTGGAGAGAGGGGCTTAATGGTACAGGAAAGAACACAGAGGGTGAGGACTCCTTACCAATTGTGGGTACAAAATAGTTTATTTAAAAATGTACAATTCAGGCGGGCGGGATGGGCACTGGGGAGCTGGGCTCCCTGCCACTGCCCTCTGTCCCCGTGGCCACCCAAGGGAAGGGGCCAGCCCTGCCTGGGGAAGCGAGGAACCATGGTGAAACGTGAAAATAAGATGAAGGTGGCAAGCTCCCTCCCTTTTTAGCAAGGGGTAGGTCCTGCAAGTTATTCACAGTGTGGACAGGGAGGGGCCTTGCCAAGCTGTCTCTTCTGGGCCTCAGTTTCCCCATCTGCAAGATGGGAGTTAGGGAGGTGGTCTCTGGAGCCCATAGGAATCTGATTCTTGGAAGCTCTGGGGACCATTTTGTCCACCCCGTAGGACCCAGCCCCAGAGAGCGGGGGGAGGTGTGTGTGTGCTGAATGGGGTGGGGTTCCTCAGAGATGTGGGGGCTCCTCTGGGATCCTGGAGGGGTGGGCTGGGTGGGAGTGGTGACGCTAGTTGTCCGCCAGGGACTCGAGTGAGAAGGTGGTGGCGGCAGTGGCAGTGGTGGAGGGAGGCCGGGGGAGGCAGCGCAGGCTCCCAGTCTTGAGTGCGCACTGCACAGGCCAGAGGACCACACAGAAAAGCACAAGCAGCAGGGCTGTGATGAGCGCCACGCGCCTCCAGTCCCTGCAGCGCGCCCAGCAGTGGGCCAGGTGTCCCCGATGGTGGGCAGGGCCTGGGGTGGGCGCAGGTGTAGCAGGCTCAGCGGGCTTGCTTGGGCCTATGTCCACGCACATGAAGCCGGGCTCCACCAGGCCAGGCACAGAGGGCGGTGAGTAATAGCACAGCTTGGTGCCCTCTAGCCACACGGGCTCCTCCTGCCGCAGGTGCGCTGGCATTCGGGCCTGAAGCTGGCGGCTGGTGCGCAGCGCAGGGGCTCCAGCAGCAGGCACAGCTGTGGGTTGCCGGCAGAATGGGCAGGGCACAGCCTCGCTACCTGGCTGGCCTGTGGGCTGGGCGGCCGCCAGCCGTGCCAGGCACTCCAGGCAGAAGACATGGGTGCAGGAGAGCTCCTTGGGTGTCTTGAAGATGTTGTCATAGCCCGAGAAGCAGATGGAGCACTCCAGAGGGGAGGCCACTTTCTCTGAGCCTGGGGTGCCCGGAGATCTGGGGCTGCTGGCTGAGTTGGGGGACCTGGGCACTGTGGCTGTGGGGCTGCTCCTGCTGGTAGGAAGCATGGTCGTGTGCCGCACCTGTGGGCCTGATGACATGGTTCTGGGCTGTGGGACAATAGAGACCACTGTGAGTGACCTTGACTGCTCCTTTCCTGCAAGGTCAGTCAGTCACTCTCTCCCCATCCCTCTTCGTTGCATCATCTCAGAGATGCCTGTGGGCACCTCTGCAAAGTCCCCCTACACCCGTCCCCACCTCAAGGTCTTTCTGCTCAAAGTTGTAATCTGGCGCTCCCCAGCTCCTCACATGCTTTATCAGGGGTGAGCACCCTGGGGTGCCCCAGCCTGGCCAAGCCCTGTGGAACACTGCTCAGTGAACCCCTCCCACCATCCCTAGCTTACCTCACTGTGCCATTGGGCAGAAATAAAAGTGAAGACAACAACGGCCCACAACAGTTACTGTTTACATCAGGGCTCTGCCAGGCTGGACCCTGGTCGTGTGATACCAAGAGCCACGGTGCAGAAGAGGCAACTCGGAGGGGCCCCGGTCTGTCACCAGGAGTGTGTGGCTCTGGGCCAGGTGAAGTTGGTTTGAACACAGATTCCAGTGTGGGTGGCCTATTAGGTGGGCGCACAGCAACTTGCAGGCAGTTGTGTGAGGGTGGGTGCCAGGCCTGGCTGGACAGACTGCGGGAGACCAGAGGGCCTATGCAAGGGTGGTGGCCATGGCCTGAGGAGGGGCTTTGTCTCCCCGCTATGGCCTCAACCTGCAGGGCCAGCTCATCTGGCTGGTGACAAGAGCCTGGTGCTGGCCCTCAGGGCCTGGAAATGCTCCTCACCCTTTGGCCAGTGGAGCGGGGAGGGTGGATCAGCCAGGCATCCTCTTTGGACTGGCCCGCCACCCAGGAGGGTCACACCAGCCACAGCCACTGTCTAGGAGGCAGTGGGACGTTCCACTCCTCACCTACTGCTCTCTCCATGGGAGGCTCAGCCTATCTCCCAGACGAGGCTCAGGTGACCTGCCTGCTGCCCCTTCTTGGGCCTAGGTCTCTACCCCAGGCAGCCACATGGGTCCTGCTTGGAGGAGGGCAGGTAAGGGGGTGACTCGCCCATCACGTTCATGATGGACAGAGGAGGTTGAGGCCATGGGAAGACATGACCACATGGAGCCCATGAGGCCCCCCAGAGGTGATCCGAGCCTGACTGGCTGGTCAGTACAGGAAGGCTGGTGGAATGACTTTGCAGTGACGTGCCACAAAGGCTCAGGTATTGCTGCCACCTGACAGTGACCACCGTGAGTCATGGTGGTATCACTGTGATGTCACGACTGCTCTGGCATCGTGGTGTGAGATGTCAACGTATTTTGGTGACAGCAGCTGCCGCAGGCCAGGTGCAGCCTCAGCAGGGTCTGGGGTACTGCAGACGTCCTCCCCCAGCCGCTCCCCACATGACCAGTTCTTTGGCACTGGGCCCCACCCTTCTGAGGAGGTGCCCCACCCTGAACCTGTACTGGTGAGGGGGGAGTGCCAGCTGAGCCGGCCTTACCTGGTAGCCAGGGTCAGAGGGGCCCAGGCATGACCCTCTTGGCTGATTCGGCCAGGCTGAGGCCCCAAGCTCACCCGTCCTGGAAGTGATGACTTCGTCTCCTCTGGTCCAGGCTGGTCTGTGTTCCCCCTGACTAGTGTTCCTCTTCAGGGCCGTCCGTCCACAGCTGTACCGGGCAGGTGGGGCGTGAGGCGTGTGCGCTCCTCCAGGTGTGGAGCGCTGTCCGAGGCAGGTGTGAGTTCTCTGGGTGTGGGCTCCTGTCAGGTGTATTTATATACTCGCTTGGGATCACGCTGGCCAGGGCGTGGCCCGGGGCCTCCAGGATTGGCTGGCCTCCCATCCTCTCCCTGGCAGGCTGGGCAGCAGAGGGCAGGAAGTCAGAAGTGAGAGGTCAGAACCTGGGGTGGGGCTGGGGGTCAGTAGGCCTCTGCAGTCTGGGCAGGTCTTGGCGGGTGACTGGATGCCTGGTAAAACCTCTCCCTACTCCTGAGATGATGGAGCAGCCACTCTAGAAACAGACCTACCTGCTCACTGGCCTTGTTCAAGGTGGGGACACCTGAGTTCCTTGGGTGGGCCCCCAGAGGGTCCTTGCAAGGAGGCCCCCCCAGTCAGTTCACTGACACCCTCCCCCAGCAGCCCCTGTTCCTGCCCCTACCCCTAACACCCACCTCATCTGTGTGGCTGCCACTCAAAAGCACAGCCCCCCACCGCAAATGGGCTTCTGCTGTCCCCACCCATCCCTCCCTACCTGCAGCCTTTAGGGGCTGGGAGGGAACTCATTGCTCTGGGTCCAGGGAGTGGGGTGAGAGGTCAGGCTGGGAGTGCCAGTGGGGTGACTGACGGGTGAGTCAGGGGTGAAGGTGTGTCAGGCAGCAAGCTGGCCACAGGACTTGTTTCAGGGGAGCATCTGCTGGGGGGGACCTTAGTTTCATAGGTAGGGAAGGGACTCAAGGAAGTGCCTACCCAGGCAGGGGATCCAGAAGTCTCCCTGGGGGACAGGGAGCAGTTTCAGCTGGTCAGTACCGAATCCCAGCACACCACAGGGCCAGCCTGTGTACAGGCCTGTCTGGGGCCAGGATGGAGGGTGTGAGAACTGTGTTGGAGGGGCCTGGAGCCTAGTCAGTGGCATGAGCTGTGACCACCCACAGCCACCCTGTTCCTGAGGTGTCATAGCTACTCTGATACCTGATCCTCCTGGCCACAGGGTCACAGCAGGTTCTCCCCTCCACCCCGTGGCTTCCCTGCCCACCCCCCATCCCAGCTTCAAATACCACACCTCAGTGTGCACCTATCTGACCCTGGGGCCCAGGACCTGAGATGGAACCCCAATCATGAGCCTGTAGGGAGGGAGTGCTGGGCTCGGTGGGGCTGAGAGAGGGGTCCACCCTGGTGGGGGACAGCCCTGACCCTTCAGCAGATGGTTCAGGATCCCCAGAGGCTGCGCAGCCCCAAGAGCACTAGGAGAAGCACTGATAGCCAACAGAGGTCAGAGGTCATCAAGAGGCATTAGGAGATGGGTGCACGGAGCAGGCTGCCTGGGCCCAGACCCCAGGAGGAACCAGAATGAGACGAAGGGGGCAGCCTGGACTGCAGCCACAGGAGGCTGAGGTGTGGGACGACTGCAGGAGAGGAAGAATGACTGGGGCTTCCTGTGCTCCGGGAGCAGGAAGAGCTTCGGTAAGGGGCTTGGCAAGGGCTCAGGGCCAGCGGGGTTGGTGAGGGCCCGGAGAATGGGGAGTCTCTGTGAGGGCGGGGCCCGCCCGAGTAGGATAGGGCTCCGGTTCCCGCCCCGCCCGAGTAGGATGGGGCTCTGGTTCCCATGGGTATCGTGACTCAGGGTCTCATGCTCCTCCAGGAAGTGTCCTGGTCCTCTGAGCACACCTCCCCAAGGGCTCCTGGGAATATCCGAGCTCTGAGATCACTCCGAGCTCCTCAGTGGACAGTCAGTGCCCAAGGCAAGGGGACAGGAATGCCCGAGGGATGTGCCATTTGGGTGGGGCCGGGTCTCACCACACGGGACCGTGGCACTCAGGGCTCCCCTGGCCCCACACACCTGCTCATTCTCATCATGACGAGGGAAGAGTACCTGCATCTTGTGAGTGTGTGGGCTTCATGTGCACAGGTGAGCTGCTTACCAGCTTACTCCGGCTGGCTGTGTGAGTGCACCTGTGTGTGTGCACGTGCATGCACGTGTGAGGGGAGCCTGGCTGCCAGCAGATAACTACGAAGCTGGACTTACTCACCAGACTGGGCAGAGAGCAAGGCCTGCAGTGACCACCCCTGTCCAATCATGGCTCTCAGATGGTAGGAGTCCCAAAGACCTCAGGACACCTGGGAGTCCTAGGCTGGAGGCAGAAGCTACTTTTGGCCAAATGAGCAGGGGAGAGGCATACCCCACAAGGCCCACCCTGGCCATGGCTCCCCACCCCCAGTACTTGTGCGAGGTCTGGCTTCATGTCTCTGAGGGCTGCAGGGGGCATACAGAACAGCCAGTTTAGGGAAGGGTCTCAACATGGGTGTAAACTCTGGTGTCCCCCACAGGCCAGAGCCTAGGAGGCAAAGGCTGGGCTGCAGCCACGGCTCTAGGAGGTGCACTTGGGCTCGGCCTCCACCCAACCCTCCGCACTCGGGCTCCCGACAAGCTCGGAGTTGCCCTCTGGCCACAAGGTGACTCCTCTGGTCCTGTCCCTCCCACACCCAGCAGTGAGCCAAGTTCCCAGTCAGCCTGGCCTTGGAGGCCGGCTCCTTCTGGGGCCCGGTGTCCAAGCCCCACCAGGGCCTCTGTTCTCATGACCCATCCTCAGGCCCTGCTCATTCTGCTCTGTGCTCCCACCTCCCAACTCTACAGCTGGTACTGCCTCTTGCTGACCTCTGAGGGCTCTGGGTGCTTCTTTGGCACTGAGTGAACAGATAAGATGAATGAATGGACGAGCTGCAGCTGTGACCCCAGGGCCATGCCCACTGCCCAGCCCCAGCCCCAGCTCATCTCCTAGGGCGTGGGGCTCCTTGTGGTGGTTGACATGGTGGAGCACTAGGAGGGGACATGTGCCCCACCTGCCTGCTTTGGCCAGAAAAGACCCCACAAATTGGCCTTATCTTGGCTTTTTACACAAAGGCATGGATGGCGTCCAGGTGAGGAATAGGTGACAAACTGAGGAGGGGACTGTGCAGGGTCCCCAGCACAGACACCCTGTCCCTGCCAGCTGCCCCACACCCACCTGCTTTCTGGCCTGGATGCTCATCAGAGTCATGTGCCCAAGAGTCCAGGGATGCCTCCCCCCCAACTATTTGGAGAGCCTGAGATAGTCACATCCAGGCCCAGGGTGTCCAGTGGCAGAGGGGAGCCAGCGTGGCTGAGGGCCCAAGAGGCCAGGCTACAAGAGGCCTGGAAGGTCAGGGGCAGCATCTCAAGAGTGGGGGGCAGAGGGCCGCAGGGTCAAATTCAGAGTTGAGCGTTGTTGCCAGGGGTGGAGCAGAGCTGAGGCTGGGGGCTGCAGGGCCAGGAACATTAGAGAAGAGGGGGCTCTGAGGTTCCCAGGGGAAGCCAAAGGTCATTTTGCATCCACAGGAACTCTATGGGAACCTCACAGCCCTTCAAGGCTGTCAGCTACAGAGGCAGGTGGTTCTGGGCCACTGTCCCCAGAAGACAGGGCGGAGCCTCCCCCAAGCCCTAGTATGCTGACACACTCCCAAGTGCCCAGGCCCAGGGCCACACAGACACCCCCGGGGGGGTGCCCAATGGCTGCAAACCGCAGACCAGGTGGTCCAGGCTCTCTGCCCTGCCCCTACTCTGTCCTGATGACTGGCTGGGATGCCTGGGATGAAGCAACCAGTTGGCAAACATCCCTGTGCTCACCAGCCCCTCCAAGGGTCACCCACCCATCCTCGCCTCCCAAAGGTGACAACTGATGCCGGCCTGCACTCTGTACCCATGTGTAACTTCTTCCTGGGGCTGTGAGCCAGGCACCACGGATACCCCATGGTTGTTTTATCTGCACAGGCGTAGTCTCTTCACAGAAAAGCCTCCCTAAAAGGCACCCACATGCTTTCCTATCTCAGTCCTGACAACTGGGGGCCACTGGGATGTCCTACTTGCACGAGGCCACTTGGGACAAGCCCTCTTCTCCCATGGCTAACATCCTCAGGGATGGGGGCTGCCTGCAGGGTGGGGGTCTGGGTCCTCGTCGGCGGCTCCCCATCACCCATGAGAGGCTTCCTCCTTGCTGAGGAAAGGGAACCTTGGGAAGGTAAGAAAGGGCTGAGTGGTTTACTGACGCTAACTTCAGGTGGCCGCCCCTCATGGCCACCAGCCGGTCATTTGTTCATGTCCTGGCGACCAAGCTCGTGTCCAGAAACTGCAAAGGCTCCAGTGGGAATCATGGTGCAGAAGGTGGGAGGCTGGCCACACAGGCCCTGCCTCGGGTGGCACGGACTGGGACCAGATCCCTAAGGAGGAGACAGCAGTCCCAGTAGAGATTCTGGGGAGGCCAGGCCACACTCCACCCTCACGCAGCAGGTGCCCCAACACTCCCGTCTCCATGGGAACCTTGGCTGGTGCCTCAGGGTTGGGGCAGCCAGACAGGACTGCCAGCCAGCGAGGTCCTTGGGAAGCTGGCATGATGAGCCAGTCCAGGCTTCCAGAAGGCAGTCACAGGTAAATGTGGCCCTGGGTGGACACGTCCCTGGGGGGCCTTGACCTCCAGCAGTTGTTTCAGGCCAGTGTCCATCCCCAGGTGGATGAGGACCTGTAGCGCCTGGGGCCCAGGCAGGGCTCAAATGAGGGCAGCATGCCTCTTGGACTTCTGTACAAAATGCATTTCTGCTTAAACACAGACAGGAGTCAGCAGGAAGCCAAGCAACTTTTGCAGCCAAGCTGCAAGTCCTGCAGCTCGGGGGACTGGGCAGCAACGTAGCATAGCCTGTGGTGCCTGAGCCTGGGGTGGGTGGGTGATCCCCAGGCCCATCCCACCTCCATGTGAACACAGCTGGAACCTCAAAGGCCTGGGCCTCACTGCTCTCAGAGAGGATGCAGGGAATCTGCTCACCATGGGCTCCAGGGCAGAGGAGCACCTGGGGTCTTGCAGGCTGTCTTTCCCATGGGGGCCAGACCCCATGTGCCTGGCTCCCCACCTGGGCTCAGGAACAGAGGCTGGAGTGATGCCCCAGGTTGATCACACTGAGTGCCATGTGCGGTGAGGAAAACCTGCAGGTGGGCGGCTCCCCCTCTGCATATGTGGCTGGAATCAGACGAGCCAAGCCAGGGCCATGTCTGGGCCCATCCTGAGGCCTCGCTGGGCAGCGCCCAGCCTTTGTGCATAGGGGCCCCTCCTCTGCGGTGCATGGAGCTGTGGGTGGACCTCAGGGTCAGACGTTGCTCACCCGGGCCTCCAGAGAGGAGACAGTGGTGGGGCCCACATCCCTGTCCAAGGGCCGCTCACGCCGGACGTAGCGTGGCTTCCGCACTGAAATAGAGTCAGAGACAGGCGGGGTCAGAACAGGGCCTGACGTGGCAGGAGGGCAGCGGGCTTCCCTGGGGCTCACGGGAGTGGGGGTGGGCAGCCACAGGGGAATGGGGGAGGAAGCCCACTGAGCTCCAACTCCTGGAAACCTGGAGCCCCTTGGCCAGGGGAAGGGTCTGGCTCTCCTGAAACACAAAGGCACAGGTCATGATGTGCTATAAGGTGGATGGTGGCCCCCTGCAGTGTACACATCCTAAGGCCCAGAAGCTGGGGATGTGACCTCACTTGGAGAAATGGTCTTGGCAGATGTGACTATCTGATGGGCCCTAAATCCAGTGACCAGTGTCCTCATGAGAGGGAGGCAGAGAGCAGGAGACCCAGAGGGGAGAAGCCAACGGAAGGTGGGGCAGTGGCCAGAGGGATGTGGCCACAAGCCCAGGAACATCTGCAACCCCAGAGGTCAGAAGGGGCAGGAGGGACCCACCCCAGAGCCTCTGGAAGGAGCGGCCCTGCCCACACCTGGATTTCTGACTTCAGGCCTCCAGGATTGTGAGAGAAGATACTTCTGTCCTCTCAAGCCCCAATTTGCAGACTTTGTTATGGCCATCGCAAGAGACAACACAGGTGCCTGTGCTTGGACATGGCGCCGCTCAGGAGAAATGAGGTGCCTGTTTCACTGGACAGAGCAGATCTAGCCTTGACGAAGTAACTTCTCTGTTCCCCAAAGGAGGACGTCCCCACCTGTCCCCACTCCAGATCTCTGCATGGTAGCAGGAACAGTCTGGGGAGGAGGAGGGTGACACCTGCTCTGTGGTCTGTGGCTGCGATCTCTCTGCTCCCGGCATCAACCGTGACACAGCTGACACGGTCAAACCAAAGTGCTGGTCACCTTGGAGGGGCCACGGGAGGGCTCGTGCCAGCCACCAGCTCCCGGATCGGGCAGAGCTGGGTCCTGGAGAAGGGCGGAGGGTGGCAGAGGTGACTCTGGACCCATGTTGGGAACCCTTGACAGATTGAGCATCTGAGGAATACAAGGGAAATTCTCACCAGAGACAAGGCACCCAACAGGACATGGAGTAGGAGGATCTGACATACCTGAGGACTGAGGTGGGGGAATCATCACGGCCTTGAAAAGAGGAAAAGGCACAGTGAGAACTGTGGGCAGGACGACCACCAGCCCAGACGGACAGACACCCAGATGTACAGACACAGGGTCTCCGCCTGCCCATTGGGTACTTACGGCTTCGCCAGGCTGCAGGGCGGGAGCTGCAGGGAGAGCAGAGGTGTCACCTGCAGGCCATAGAGCTGCCTCAGCCTGGGGGGTGGGGGGCGGCGCGCAGCCTAAGGGAGCCTCAGCTTGGGGAGCCCTCAGCCTGGGGGGGCATAGCCTTGGGGAGCCTCAGCTTAGGAAGGGTCCCCTCAGCCTAAACAGGTATTGAGGGGCCATCAGCCTGGGCAGGGGTCCTCTCAACCTAGGCAGGTGTCCGTGCGTCCCTCAGCTTGGGGGTCCATAAGCCTGCAGAGGGTCCCTGGATCCAGGCTCACTCCAGTTCCCACTCCTGTGCCTGTGGGTGCCCTCAGCCTGCCCCTGCACTTGGGATGGTGTCCCATCATGGCCCTGAATCAAGCCACCCCTTTCCCTCCCCAGCATCCTGCCATCTCCATGAAGCAGACAAGCCAGTCTGCAGAGTGCCTGTCCCTGTCACCCTTCACACTGAGACCCCACGACATCCACACAGAGCATTCCTAGGACATGACCCCTCATCCTGACACAAGAGCCATATGACAACCCAGTCCCCTCCAGGCTGCCTGAGATGAGGCTTTGCACCCAGACACTGACATCTCGGCCCTGCCCCATGCTGTTCCCCTGGGACCCCAGGCAGGAGGGGGTACCTCTGTTTCTTCCATAGAAGACCTTGGGCAGCTTGCTGGCTCGCTTGAGGTAGAAGAATGCAGCCACGGAGAGGATGAGGCCCGAGCTGATGAGAAACGTCCCCACGAAAAGGGAGGCGGCCACCTGAGGGCCCCCTGCAAACAAGGTGAGGGCTGGTGGTGTGCACACCTGGGCTCCTGCAGGGCCGAGGGTCCTGCATGCAGAGGTGTGGGCCTCCCCTGCATTCAGCTGACTCCCCAGGCGTCAGCTGGGGAGTTCTCAAAGAGGTGGGCTGTCGAGAGGTCCAGTGTCCCCAGCCCAAGCTCCCCATCCCCTCCTTACCACTCAGCACCCACTCAGGGCCCCACAGCTCTGGCACAGGGATGTAACCTGGCTCGCCTCTCTGCAGCCTGTCAACTGTCACCCGGGTGGCCTTCCCAGCACCAGGACACCAGCCATCTCCACCTCTACAGGATCAGGACAGCCGACAGACTAATGCCGAGCAGGGGGACTCTGCGTTCAGAAGCCTGTGGCAAGCGCCCTTCTGACCCTGACATGTAGGCGCAGGAGGCCAGCTACCGCCACACTGGAGCCTCAGGAGGGATGACTTCCAGCTAAACTGGCCTAGATTTGCCACAAAGGAAACGGGCTCAACACTGGACTGCAGGGGCCTTACCTACCACCCTCTGCTGCAGGGCCCAGCCCCATATCCCAAGAGGTGGGGGCTGTCTGTGCCCACCTGCCCTAACACTGCTGTTCAGCCCACAATAGCACAAGGTTATTTGCTTCCGGTTCTGAGACTCACAGGGAAGGCCTGAACCCTTGGTCCAGGTCAACACGTCCTCTGCTGAAGGACCAGGGTCTGGAGGGTCATAACCCCCATCACAACCCCAACACCTCAGAAGAGGAGGTGGCCTCACTCATCCTCTTGAATTAACCCCAGGCCCAGGGCAAGTCCTGCTCCCTGACTGCAGTGGCCTCGGGTGGCCTGAGTACCATACCCCCATGGCCTGGCCACTCTGTGGCTCCGCGGATGTCTCAGGTACGATGGGACGCCTGGCAGCAGGAGCAGGCTGGGGCCCAGAGTGCCCAGGAGGTGGCTCCTGTGTCTGCTCTGAGGACCAGGTGGCGTAGTGGGCCCTTCTGTCTGCCTACAGTGTCTGTAGTCTCCTCAGAGACCTTCATCCTAGAGGAGCCCCCAGGGACAGGGCTGGGTTTCCTCAGAATGTCCTCCTATCATGGAGAACCATACTTCTTGGGCTCCCAGGGACTGGGGAGTTTGGGGGGTGGCTATAAGCAAGGCAAAAGGTTAAGACATGTGGTCTGTTCAGAGGCATGTGGGGGCCCATGCCAAGTGACCCCAGCCACACCCACCCTTTTGAATCAACCCCAGACCCTGACTTCAAAGCTGATAAAGCTTCCAGACTCTGTGAGCAGGGCAGGATCCTGTACAGAGCTCTTGGCTGGGGTGGAGTCTCCCCTTGACCATGGACATGGCCCTGTCGTGGCCAGCACAGGTGACTGGGTCTGTGCTGGAAACAGCTCTGATGGTGCCCTGCATCTCCCCAGAACTGGTGTGGTGAGCTGAGAAACTTACCGACACTCTGCCGCCCAGGCATCCCTGTGCTCTTGTTCACAGGGAACTGTGCACCTCGGCCGGCAACTGTGGGGGAGCACTGTGGTCAGTGCTGCTGGAGGACCCTCAGGGAGCCAGAGATGCAGCCCAAATGCAATTGTGGGCCGGAAATGAGAAAGGGAGGTGGCCGTGGAGGCAGAGCAGCCCCTGCCCCACAGCTGCTCTGAGGGACATGAAGACTCAGGTAGGGGGCTCTGTGGGTGCCCACGGAGGGACAGTGGCCCAGGTAGGGGGACAACAACCCAGATCCCCACCCTTTCCTCCGGAACTTGGAGGTGTGGCCCCCTGGTGAGAAGCAGGCAGGAGGACAGGGTGGGGAGGAGGGGCGGGAGGACATACGGCCTCTGCACTCAGAGCTGTTGTGGGTTCCATTCCTGCACTGGATGCAGCTGATGCTCCCATCCTCGGCTGGGTGCCCGTAGCAGCCTGTGCCGGGGGACAGGGGTTGCAGTTCGAAGCACAGCCACGTCAGCTGGCTGCCTTCAGGGAGCGCTGTGCTTTGCATTTGTAAAACTATGTCCATTCCAGAACACTAGTTCATCCATTCTGGAAGTTTGGATGGACTTCAGAAAACAGAAGCCCCTCCACAGGAACCACAGCCTGCCTTTTCTTGCCTCGGGATCCCCATGGGCCCCTTGCTGGACATCCCAGAAATGGCTTCTACAAGAATGGAATCTACAAGTGTTAGGAATAGGCCTTCATTTCTTGTAAGAACTGGGCTTCTCTTCTAAAGCAGGTGGACTCTTTTTCCTTCACTTGGCATTTCTTGGGAGGGGTTGACCTCAGGGAGGCGTCTCAAAGAGGTCCAGGAATGTGGGGTCCTGGGCACAGACCTGTTGCCAAAGCAGCACTACTCTTGAGGGCTCCCTCGGCCAGCCCTAAGGTAACTGGACTCCTTGGCAAAACTGCCAGGGTGGCTGTCCACGAGGAGGCCCTGGGCTGTGTATGCAGGGCAGGACTAGCAACCAGACTTAAGGAGCAAAGGTTGACTTTATGGAGCCTTACAGTGCCCTGGAAAATAGCCCAGGGCCTGGCTCACTGGCTCTCCACATTTCCCAGTGAGTGAGGAAGGTCACCGCCCAGCAGGGCCAGGAACCTCAGCATATGGGGACTCAGGGAGAGGGAATTCACCCCAACCTAAAGATACTGAAGGTGAGGTCTGGTGGTGAGTCCTCGGCTTGGCTTCCTGGATTCGAGAGGCCTTCAGAAGTCCCATCTGAGTCCTTGTGAAGAGGCCAGCAAAGTAGACTTCAAAAGAGCCTATGTGGTCAATCACTGCTTTGGCTAAACTTCTTAAACAATTAGGCCCAATTTAAAGAGGATAGACTTATTTTTAAGATAATTTGTGTCACTGTGATTTTCTCTGGTGGAAAGGGGTGGCTGTAGAGAGAAATGATCTTTCAGTAGCAGACTGGTCTGGCTGGTGGACAGCAGACTCCAGTCCTGCTCTTCGACCTTGAGGTCCAGCCCCCATAAACTGGACTGGATCCTGAAATCCCCGTCTCCCCCAGAGTCTGGCTCTGACTCTCCAAACTAATGTTTCTGCCTCTCTCCTACCTCCTGACTTGGAATCACCAACAACCAAAACTGCCTTTTCCTAAAGCCCTGCAAACAGATGTGACCTTCAGAGCAGTCAACTCAACAGGTCATGGCAACCTGCTGCCATGTGGGCCTCCTGGAAAGTTCTGGAGAGACTCGGGCTGTGTCAAGGGTTTCCATGCTGCCCCCACCTGCTGCCCACATGCAGAGGCTTCACTATGGATGGAGCCCACCCACAACCTCTTTCTGACGTGGTCTATGGGATGGCCTGTCCCAGAGATGAGGGTCAGCACAATGTGGGAACCGGTGCTTGCCTGGTTCCATCTGCTTTCTTTCCCCTTTGCTGACCTCCTGTCCCACAACTTCTAACCCAAATCTCTCCATGGATACCAACTTGGCTTTCAATATGTGACACTATCTGAAGGTAAAGTTTCAAGTGGGGACTGAAGGAAACCAGAATATGTCACCACTTTGGCACAGAGGTTGTTTTGAGGTGAGGCAATGAGAAAAGAGCAGGTGCCAGAAGGCTGCTCTGACCTTCCTTTTCCTTCCCAGAAGCAGGAAACAAACCCCATGAGAGCTGCCCCTTTCCCCCAACCAGGAGGAGACTGGGCTCAGGGGCCTTGTCACCATCCCCCCTCGACCCCCTTCAGCTGCCCCAGGGTCTCAGTCACTTGCCCACAATCGCCTCCTCGTTCAATCTCATGTGTTAGCACTGAGGTTCTGCCACTCATTTGGGGCTTCCTTTCCTCCTGAGTCACGTAAAACTTCACACATTTGTGTACTTTGCTGCTCCTATCTTACGTCAGTTTGTCTCAGCCCAGATCTGAAACTCGTTGCGGGGAACAGGCAGTCTTGCCTGCCCCTACCTCCCAGGACGAGGCCACCGTGTCCTCCTGGGGTTCTGCCCCAACTCTCAGGATGAGGCCCCATCAACCCTGCTGCCTCTGCCCACACCCTAGCCCCTCCTTCCCCAGGCCACCTAGGCTTGTTCACACCAAAGCTCACCTGGGCCACACAGGCTAGTGCCTGGGCAGGTGGCGTTGATGTCCCCCGCATCCACACAGCACTCAGGCTGCTGACCCTAGAGGGGAGACAGCGGTGAGTTTCCAGGCCCTATGGCCAGGTGGCATGTGTGGGCCAGGCTCAGGGTGGTGTCCACAGAGGGGCTCCCAGAGAGCTCACCCCTACACCCTGGGCCCAGCCTCTTGTAGTCAGCATCTGGGGACGGTACCTGCTGACCTAGAGCGAGGTCAAGACACATGACCACACTGCACAGACCCTCCCTGGGAGAGCACTTGCTGTTTGGCAAGCATCTGGAGACTGAATCGACAACTGAGGTGTCTGGTTGGGACCTGCTGGGGCACTCTCCCAGCACCCAGACTCCCAAGAGCAGGAAGGAGACTCCCTCGGGCTGACCCAGAGAGCCCATCAGGGGTGTGCTGGGGCAGCCTAGTGGGCAGGGATGGACCTCTCCTCCACTGCCCGCTGCCCTCCCTCAGGGCCTCCCTGATCACGGGCAGAGCTGCCACCTCTCGCTTTGTGAGCTACAGGCAGGCACAGGGCAGGTATTTCAACCATGAAGTTATTAGTTGCCACTTGCAGCTGGTGGCTTTGAAAATCAAAAGATGAGGCTGCTAAGAAAGCAAGCACATGTGTTTCTGGACTGTGGTGACTCAGGAAGATAAACCCAGGCTCCCGTGGCCTCCCTGGTGAGAGGCCTAGGTGGCTCTCACGCTTTGTCTACCCCTCGCTCCCGACCAAACGGCTCACAGTCCTGGACACCTCAGTGATGCTCCTGCAATTCTACAGACACCCCCTGGGGGGATTCCAGCTTGGCCCCCACAGAGGAAAAGTTTGCCCCGGGCACCACTTCAGGGGCAAACACGCCGGCCAGGCCCACATGCAGGAGTGGGTGGTGCAGGTGCTTCATTCACAGACCAGATGGTTAGAGGGGCCTCGAGAGGGCGTTCCGGACAGCTCTGCTCCATGTTTACCCAGGTTTCCCATGACCCGGCCTGTGACTGGCAAGGAGCGCCTAAGGGTGGCCAAGAAATGGAGGGCACCATGGGGGCCAGGCCAGGCCTAAGAAGGGAGGCTCAACTGTCCTGTCCCACCCAACCCAGCTGAGGCAGAGCGGCCGGAAGGCCCACCATCCTGGAGACGGGCAGCCGGTGTGTGTAGACATGGCCAGGCACCTCCAGGAACCACTGCTCAGCACACCTGTGTCACTGACTTGAAAGTCATGACCTGGCCGAGTTGAGCTGGAGCAGGCATCTCTGTCCATCCCACTAGCTCTGGCCAGTGCCAGTGGGCAGCTCTGTGGAGACCCCATTTCAGCTTCAAGAAGAGGTCCAGCTGGGCAGAGGGAAAGGAGGGTCTAGCAGGCAGAGAGGAGCAGGGGCCAGGGGTAGGGCCGTGTGTCAGCTGCCCAACCAGAGGCACAGGCCCCAACTCGACAGGGTGTACAGTCAGTGTCTCTGGGGCTGGGACAAGGGTGGCGCCCACAGGTGGAAGGGCAAGACCCTCTGGTGAAGGGCCCACGTGCCACATGACAGGTGCTTACCGCAGTTCCTGAGGATCTGCTAGCAACTTCCACCAGGAGGCCAGCCAGGAGGACGGCACGCTGGAGCGCCATGTCCCGGAGTGCAGGGTCTGTGAGAGAGAGCGGTGCTATGTGGCCGCAGGTCACCTGCCAGAACAGGGCATGGTTGAGGGAGGCGGGCTGGGGCAGAGGACACTTACCTGGCCCTCTTGGACATGGGCCGCAGACATTCAGGCCCTTGCCACCCTCGATCAGCAGTCGGGGGGTTGGTCGCTGGCTCGAGTGTCACAACCCTGGAGCCCAGCCTGCAAATCCAGGTGGACAGGTGAGGCCCCACTGCTGGTCAAGCACAACCAAACACGTCTGGGCCTTGGCCTGGGGGCTCAGGGTCTGACCAGACTTCCCTTCAGGAGCCCCCAGGGCTCAGCCAGCCCAGATCAGGATCTCACTCCCTCCCTCTGGCTTTCTGCCGCCCGTGCACTGTGGCTTCCCAGAAGGGAGGCTGAACCTGAGCGGAGGGGTCAGGGGAGCTGGCCGTTCTACCCGCCACTTCATCCTATCCTCGTAAGACCCGCATTCAATTTCCAGCATTTTCACCTAGAGACAGAACCGTCCGGTGGTGGGTGTGCCTCTGGAGGGCCAGGCCAGTCAGAGGAACATGAGCAGCCCACCTGCTGTCATCACAGAAGGGCGTGTGAGCAACCTCCAGCTGGGGCGACAGCACAGGGTGTCCCGGGCAAGGGCTTCTGGCGGGCGGTGGGTACAGAGAGCAAACAGACAAAATAGGACCACCGGCCTCAAGTAAACTTACTAACATGGCAAACCACTCAAAACGAGACAGCCCAGGTGATTTAGTGCTCACGCTGCCACATCTCTAGAGTAACCAGGGAAACACACTAGCCTGCACGACCCTGGAAGGAAATCATTAGTTGGATTTTTAACCAATTTCTTCAAGGTGGGAACCACAATTATAATCTGTTCCAAACACAGAGAAGTCACTTCTAAAAAGACTTTTCTCTTAATAAAAACAGCTGTAGGAGGAAGCTGTGCATGAGAAAGAAAAGCTCAGGTTCAAGGGAGGGTGCATCCCAAAGAGCACACTTGGGCCTGGGGGACGACGAGCGGCTCCGTCCACTGGCCCAGGGCCCAGGGGTCCCAGGCTGGGGTCTGTCCTGTTGCTCGCTCTGTGCTGGGTTCAGTCCAGGCTGATGGAGCAGATGGTGCTCCCCCAGTCCCGAGTAAAGTACCCCCATTAAAAACACCAGCTCTTCCCTGGGGCACCGGCCCCTTTCTAGGATGTGAAGTCCCCTCAGTTGCAACTACTGGTGTCAAACACACACACTGCCACCTTTGATTCAGGAAATCAGCTCAGCCGACACCTCCATCTGCTTCTTAACAGACACCGCTGACACAGTGTGCACAGCCCACTGCCCCTCCTCAGACCCCACCACTACACGTGGACTGTGTCTCCTGGAAATTCAGGGGAAAGGACCACACCATCCACGCACCTTGGGTTGGGCTCCTGCCCATAAGCATGGCCATGGGGATCTTTGAATCTCTCTGTACTTTGCCCTCTCGTGACTCAGTGGCATCCACCGTGAGGACGCTTCCCCTGCCCACTGCCTGCCAATGGCCACATGGCTGTTTCCATATTTTGGCTAACACTGCCAGGGATATTCTTGGGCCCGTTCCTGCATGGTCACTTGCCTTCCTTCTTCTTGGGTCAACATCTGGAAGCACTGGGTCAAGGTAACTCTGGGAAGCCAATGGCCAGCTGTTCTCTAGCCGTGGCTCTACATGCAGCCCCTGCAGCCCTGAGCGCCTCACCTGCTCCGGCCACACCAGGTCGTGATCACACGGACAGGTGGGCAGCGGTTCTCTGTTCCCATCTGTTTCCCTGGTAACTAGCAATGGTCTGCATCTCTGTCCTGCTTGTGGGCCACTCACACACCTTACATCTCTTGTGACGAGTCTATTCACATCTTGTGACGAGTCTATTCACATCTCTTGTGACGAGTCTATTCACATCTCTGGGCCACCGTGTTTGGCTGAGTTGTCTTACGTGCTAGCTCTTCACATGTCCTTTGCCAGGTATGTGTACTGTAGACATTTCTCCCATTCTGTGACTTGTCTTTTCATTTTCTTATGGGTCTCTTTAGAAGAACAAATGTTTCATTTTCATAAAATTAACTGCATCCATTTTTTACCTAATGGTTCTTAATTTTTTCCATCCTAAGCAGTTTTTCAGATTTCTTAGCATCTTCTACATAAATAAACATATCCTATGCAAATAAATGCAGCTTTACTTCTTTACTTTTCCTGGAAGCTTGTTTCAGGGCACAACATTTGGTCTATGTTAGAGAACATATGCACTTGAAGGAATCGGTGTTCTGCTTCTGATGGGTGTGGCTCTATAAACAACACTCAGGTCAAGATGCCAGGAGCACTGTTCAGACTCTCTATGTCTTCACTGATTTCTTTAGGTCTTTTGTTCTAACTGGTGAGAGAAAGATGTTAAAATTGCCCATGATTGTGGAACTGCTTATTATTCCATTTATTGGGTGCATTTGTAACTGATATGTTTTTCTGATGAAACAACCTCTTTATCAGTAGAATTTTCCGGTTCTCTTTGGTAATACTCCTTTATCTTGAACCTACTTTACCTGATATTAGTATATCCACTTTAGCTTTCTTGTGCTATTTGTATACATATACATTTTGCATCCACTTATTTTCAGCTTGTGATTTTTATATTTAAAGTGAATCTCCCATAGACAGCATGTCATAGGGTCTTGCTTATTACCCATTCTTATCATTTCTAACTTTTAACTGGAGAGTTTAGTCCACTAATATTTAAAGTAAATATCACTGTGGTTTGACTTAGGTCTACTATTTATTTGTTTTCTACTTGTTCCTTTGTTGTAATACATAAAAGATTATTTTTTTTAGAATAGTTTTGGGTTTACCGCTAAACTAAGCAGGAAGTAAGAGAGTTCCATACACCTGCTGCCCCTACACAAGCAGAGTCTCTCCCACTATTAACATCCTACCCCAGAGAAGTACTCTGATGAACCTACATGGGCACATTACTCTTGCCTCAAGTCCATGTTTACAATAGTATCACTTTTGATGTTGGGCTTTGGCAAGTATATAAAGACACCATGGTTGGGTTTAAGGCTACTGTTTTGTTTTCCGCTTGTCTCTCCAGTGTTTTACTTCTCTGTTCTCTCCTGCTTTTATATTATTTGAATTTTTTTAAATTCCCTTTCAATTTATCTTCTAGTTTTTTAGTTATGGTTCTCTGTATTATTTTCATGTTTGTTGCTCTGACCCCCTCTGTTTCACAGCCTGCTTAGAATAGTGCAGCACGACATGTCAAGGCAGAACCTGCAGGTCCATGGACCTCTCACTGCACTTCATGTGATGGCAATCATGCATATTTCACCTGCATGCATTACAAACCCAAGACACGTTCTGATTTTTTTCTTTAAATACATATTTCATGTTTTGGGGGGGTAAGGGGGGTGAGTCACACGGCATGCACTATCTTAGTTATCCAATCTGGCATTGAGCCAGTGCTCCCTACATAGGCAGTGTGGAATCTTAATCACTGGACCATCAGGGAAGTCCCTAAATACATACTTTAAAGAAGACATTCCCCCAATTATTTACTCTCTTTGATGCTCATCACTCGCTCATAAAGATCTGTTTCACTCTCATATCATTTACCTTCAGCCAGGACAAACTTCCTTTAACATTTCAGATAGTACACAGATGATGGCAACAAATTCTATCAGCTTTCCTTTTTCTGAAAATATCTTGTTATTTAGCACACGCTGCTGGGATGTTGACTATCTTTCTTCCAGCACTCCACTGGCCTTCTGATGATAAGTTCTTAGTGTTTGCAGCGCTGTGTGTATGTACTCTGTTGTTTTTCTCTGGCTGCTTTCAAGATTTTTAAAGTGAATCTTAAAGTGTTCAGTAACTTAAAAATGATGTGCCCAGGTATGGTTTTAGTCATATTCACCTGGTTTGAGACTCCCTGAGCTTCTTTAATCTGTAAATCTACATTTTTCACCATATCAGGAGAGTCTGTTCTTCAAGCACTTCTCCTGCCCCACCGTGCCTCTCGCCTCCCCTCTGGGCTCCACAGTCACCGTGCATTTCACACTTGTCGCTGGCCTGTGAGTCCCTAAGGCTCCTCTTGCTTTCCCCCATCACTTCCCCAGTTTGTCTTCAGACAAGAGAATGTCTACTCATCTGTCTTTGAAGTCTATGACTACTTCTTGTCCTTTCTAGTCTACTATGCCCACTCAGTGAATGTTTTATTTCAAGTGTTATATTTTTCAATTCTAAAATTTCCATTTGGTTGGTTTTAAAAAACATTTTCTATCCCTCTGCTGAGATTCCCTATGTTTTTGTTCACTAGGAGTGTATTTTCCTTTACCTCACTGAACACAAGTTACTCTGTTGGCTTTGAAGTGCTTGTCTGATCACCCAACACCTGAGTCATCACATGATGACAGTCTGTTGATTGTATTTTCCCTTGAGGATGGTTTACAGCACCCCGGCTCCTTGTATGTGGAGTAACTCTGGACTGCAAAGACTCTGCAATCTGTTATGTTGCAGAGACTCTGAATTCAATTATATTCCTCTGAAGAGAGGAATGGTTTTGATTTGGTAGTAGTGATTTAGTCGCTAAGTCGTGTCTGACTCTTGCGACCCCACAGACTGTAGCCTGCCAGGCTCCTCTGTTCATGGGATTCTCCAGGCAAGAATACTGGAGTGGGTTGCCATTTCCCTCTCCAGGCGATCTTCCTGACCCAGGAATCAAACCCAGGTCTCCTGCAGTGTAGGCTGATTCTTTACCAACTGAGCTACAAGGGAAGCAAGGGAAGAGAGTTTATGGTTATGATTTAGCAGATAATTAATTTCATTAGATTCAAAAAGGAAACCATCACCATCAATGTTGTGATAAGCAGTGGCCTCACTCTTGGTTGAGGTGGCTTGGCCAGAAATCAGAGCAGAGTTTATTTGCAGAATTCCTTTTTCTGGGAATTCTCTTACTCTCCAGCAGGTGCAGCTGCCCAGCTCCTCCCCCTGGTCTAACAAGGAAGAGTGCGGTCTTTCCACCAGAGTTCTAACCACCCCACACCACCGCTGCAACTGCACTGCCCTCAAAGTTAAGACATACAAACAGAAAACACACTCTGGGCCTGCCACTTCCTCTAAGCTGCCCTCAGAACCTGCCCGCCCTGACCCTTCTCAGGTGTCCTCAGGCAGCTGCTTCCTGTATCTTGTTCTTGGTTGATAACTGCCACCTGAGGGAGAGTTGCTTTGTTGGAGCTAATTCTTCTACCCTGGGAACGACTAACTGCACTGCATGGTTTTTTTATTCAAAAACCCAAAAGTGGGCACAGAGGCTGTTTCCGACGTGCTGCCCCTGGTCAGCAACAGGGCACATGGAGAGAACTGCCAGGCCACGATGGTCTTGTCTCCACTGGGCAGGAGTCAGCCCCAGGGAAACAAACGGGGGATGGATGCCCAAACACTATTCTCGTTTAAGAGCGTGCATCCAGTTGCAAGAAGATTAATTTAAAATAGTAAGTTACACTGAACATCACTTTAGTAGCCCCTTTCATCTCTAAAACATTCCCCGAAGGATGATCAAGTTAATCGTCTGAGGTTTATTCTCCTATGAAATGTATTTTCACACCTTAGAGGTTTGTCACAGTCTCTTTTTGCTGTAGATCCCGGATCTCCAAGGGATGTGAACCTGCTCACTGTGTAACCACAGCAAGAACAGCCATCATACAGCACCTGCTGTGTGCCAAGCACCACTCTGAGTCCTTCACTCATATTAACCCATTCGACCCTTCCAACAATGCCTACAATAGACTCCTTTTAAAGAGGGGAAAACGGGCTTGCACAAGACCACGTGGTGAGTACATGGCAGGGTGAGGACCAGCCAGGCCTGGTGCCAGAGCATCTATCTACCCACCACACTGAACTGGGGTCCAGAGGTTTCTCCTGAAGCCAGTGGGCACTGCTTGTTTTACAACGTTCAACTAATACATTTAGCATGTCTGGCCAAGTATGGTGCAGTTCTACAGAAATTCTCTCTTTTTTATTTTGGCTGCACAGAGAGACTTGTAGAATTTTAATTCCCTGACCAGGGATCGATCCCAGGCCCTCGGCAGGGGGAGCACAGTCTTGGCCACTGGACTCAGAAATTCTCAATGTAGTAAACAAAGGCATCTGAGACTTTAAAAATTAAATATAATACACCTCTATTTTTAAGGAATATTAGCTAAAGATAAAAATTGTGTTGTAGAATTTTCTAGCACAAAAAGTAAAACATGCCTCCAAGAGTACAAGAAGTAGAAGGTGGTCATTGGGACCCTCTGTACACAGATCTCACATTGTTTGTGAAGTATAGGATTAATTTTTAAGGTAGACCATGACAAATTAAACCTCTACAGGAACCCCTAAAAAAGTAACATAAAAGGGCAGAACTAAAAAGTCAATAAAGATCAAACAAAATTTTTAAAAACTTGGATTCACCAAATAAAAGGCAGGAAAGGAGGAATAGAGAAACAGATGGAAAAACAGAAATCAAACATGAAGGTGGTAGACTTAAACCCAAACACTCTAATAATCGTACTAAATGTAAATGCACTAAATACTCCATCAAAAAGTAGAGATTAACTCTACTAACCACTAGGAAAATGCAGCAAATATACTACGCCACAACCATGAGGATGGCTGCTATCAAAAAAACCCAGAAAAAATAAATGTGGAGAAATTTCCACCACCTTTTCTGTTGCTGAGGGAAATGTTAAGTGATGCAGCTGCTGTAGAAAAGGGCAGGGCAGTTTCTCAAATAAAACACAGAATTACCATATGATCCAGCAATTACACTTGTGATTATACACACAAAAGAATAAAAAACAGGGTCTTTAAGAGACTTTTGCACACTGGTGTCCACAGCAGCATTATTCACAATAGCCACACACACACACAAAGGGTAGAAACAGCCCAGATGTCCACCAATGAATGAATAAACAAAATGTGGCCCATTCATACAATGGAATATTATTCAGTCTTATACAGGAGGAAATTCTGACACATGCTATAACATGGGTGACATAATAAAAAGTTAAATAAACCAGTCACGAGAGGACAAATAATGTATGATTCCACTTATATGAGGTCACCAGGGTCATCAAATCCATAGAGACAAAAAGTAGGAGGCTGGGTGCCAGGGGCTGGGCGAGAGGGATGGGAGTTAGTGTTTAATGGGGATAGAGTTTCAGTTTGGGAAGATGGAAAGTTCTAGAGGCAGATAGTGGTAAGTGTTGTACAATATCATAAAAATTCTTAATGTTATAGGCTACAGACTTTAAAATGGTTAAAATGGTGAATTTCATATTATGTATATTTTATTGCAATAAAATATCTAGAAAAAATGAAAATACATAATACATATAAAGTGCCTCATAAATGATAGTTATTAAAGTTATTTTTTTAAATAGAGATTATCAGATTGAATAAAAAAAGCAAGACCAAATGATATGTGCTTTATAAGAAACAAGTGTGACTCCTGTATAGATATATATAAATAATATGCATAATATACATATTTTAGAAAACTTATGAATTTTTGCCTAACTAAAAAAAATTATGACAGTTTGATTCCACTTGTTTAACTTAGTATGAATAGATTGCTGGGTTTCTAATTTTAAAAATAGATATGCGACAAGCAACAAAGGTTTGCTGTACAGCATGGGGAGCTATTGTCAATATCTTGTAATAACCTACAATGGAAAATATAAAAAATAACATATGTTTATGTATAACTGAATCACACAAAAAGGAATTCTACATTTTGAAATTTAGTAATGTTTATCTTTTTGCCAGTTTTTCTAAATGTCCTATGGACATCTAATAACGTATGAGATACAAAATTTTAAATATTTTATGTAGGATATAAGATTAATATAAATTAATGTAAGTAGAAATCTATTATATTTAAATTATCAATGACATCATTCAAGATGCTCCTATTCTTATTTTTTCTGCACTTGAAAAATATTATCAGAGAAATGTTAATATGTCTCACTATGATTATATATTTTTTCTTTTCCCTTATATTTCTTCTGATTTTTGCTTTATGTATCTTTGTTCCTTTGTTATTATGGGTCAAATGGTTTTATGATGTCTATCTTTTTTGGGAACTGTACTTTTTATCATTGAAAATATTCATCTTTGTTTCATTTAAAAATAAATAAAATTTAAAAAGAAGCAAATATTTAAAAAAAGGAAACAAGCTTGAAACATAAAGACACAGAATATTGAAAGCACAAGATGGAAAAGATAGTCTATACAATTACTGAGCATAAAACACGCATGCCAATATACTGATACCAGACAAAGCAGACTTCAAGAAGATAACTGCCTTAGAGAAGAAAGGGACCTTTCACAGCAATAACACAGTAAATTCATCAAGAAGATAAACCAATCTTCTTGTATTGATTTGTATGCACTCAATAAAACCTTCCAAATACATGAAGTTGACAGAACTAAAAGGAAAAAGACAGATCTACAACTATGGTCGGAAACTTTAATATCTCTCTTTCAAACTGATTGGACAAGTAGACAGAGAAAAAGAGAAAAAGGATATATCAAATGACTCAACTCACAAGTATAGAATATGACACTCAACAAGTGTAATACACATTCTTAAGTGCAAACAAAATATTCACTAACAGACCATATGCTAGACCATAAGACAAGTGTCAACAAATTCAAAGGGTAAAAATCATACAGAATATATTCTCTGACTAAGTGTAATTATATTAGAAATAAATAACAAAAGATACTCATAAAATCTCCAAATATTTGTAAATGAAACAACAGACTTCTAAATTACTCATGGATCAAACACAAGAAAATTTCAAGTATTTTTAACAAAAAGATAAAGTGCAACCTATCAGATTTTGTGTAAGAAACTAGAGCAATGTTTAGAAAGAAATTTGTGGTTTTTAATGCCTGTATAAGAAAAGACAAGTGTCAAATCATTGATCTATGCTTCCACCTAAGAAGATAGAAAAAGAAGAGTGAATTAAGCCATATTAGGCAGATGAAGGGAAATAACAAGAATGGAAATGAATGAAACAAAAAATGAACAAAAATTAGAGAAAGTAAGCCAAGTCAAAAATTGGCTCTTTGAAAAGATTAATAAAATTGATAAATCTCTAGCAAGAATAATAAAAAAAAAATCAATGCGAATTATCTACATAGAAATTAAAAAGCAGACAGGCATCACTACAAATACTACAAACCTGGTGGGACCATCAGTCAATATTTATAAACAACTCTACGCCAATATATTCAACAACCTAGAGGAAATGAGCAAATTTATTTAAATATACAAATTAAGTGACACAAGATGAAGAAGAAAATCTGAACAATCTTATATATATTAAAGAAATTGGGAGCTTTTCTGGTGGTCCAGCGGTTAAGAATCCATCTTGCAATGCAAGGGACTCTGGTTCGATCCCTGATCTGGGAAGAGTCCATAGCCGGCGGAGCAATTGAGCCCGTGCACCGCAACTATGGGGCCTGAACACCTAGAGCCCATGCTCTCCAACAAGAGAAGCCAACGCACTGAGAAGCCCTTTCTCTACAACGACACAGTAGCCACGGCTTGCCACAACTAGAGAAAGCCCATGAGCGGCAACAATGACTGAGCACAGCCAAAAATAAATAAATATATTAAAAAAAAAAAACTGAATTAATAACATTAAAACTTCCCACCAAAAAAAGCAATGAACCAAGATGGCTTCAATGGTGAAGTCTATCAAAAAAATAAGGAAGAATTAATGCCTATACTACACAAAGCCCTTCAGAAAGCAGAGGGGAAGGCATCTGTTCCAACTCAGTTATAAGCCTAGCAAGCAGGACTCAGACCCAGACCAGCAAAACCAGACAGAAATCCAGACAAAAACATCACAAGGGGAAAAAAGCAGACTAACATCCCTCATGAACAGACCCCCTAAACTCTTAACAAAACATTAGCAAACTGCATGCCTGCATTCAGCAAATACTTAAAGGTGACAAAACATGACGGAACAAGTTTCTTCCAGGAACATAAATAAGATTGACTTTACATAACAACCAGTAATAGAATAAAGGGGTTCTATTAAATATACCCATTTTAGCAGATGCAAAACAAGCATTTGACAAAATTTCAGGCCCATTCATAATAACACTCAATAAACTGAAAACAGAAGGAGATACCCTCAGCATGAAGAAAGACATCCCCAAACAACCCAGAGCTAATGACAGGCTGATCGAGACGAGGCCGAGGACACTCAGCTTCTGCAGGTCTTGTCAACACTGCCCTGCGGCTCAAAACAGAGCAGTAACGACAGAAAACAAAGCAGAAGCCGCAAGGATTAGAAACAGGAATGATCCTGCCTCTGTGCTTACAGCATGATTGTTCGTATGGGAAATCCTAGGAAATTTTTAAAAACCTACTATGATTTGTAGGTGAATTCAGCAATGTTCCAAGAATATAAAAAGTGAATATAAAGTGAAAATGCAAAATCAGTTGTTATTTCTATACACTGGCAACAAGTGATTGGAAAATGAAACTTAAATAAATATTAATATCATTCACAACAGCATCCAAAAACAATCTATTGGTGGGAATAAATTTAACAAAAATGTGTAAGAGCTGTACACAGAAAACTACAAAATACTGCTGAGAGAAGTTCAAGATCCAAATAATGGAAAGATATACTATAATGGTATATATATATATATATCGGCACAAACACACACACACATATATATGTGTGATATCTCCATTAATCCATGTGAATGAACTAGAAGACTCAATATTATTAAGATTAACTTCTCCCCAAACTGATCCAATATTTTATATAATCCCAAACAAAATTACAGCAGGCTTTTTTTGAGGAACTGTCACAAGATAGTGTGGACTGATGAACAGAGATTAGTGTAACAGAAACTGACCCTCACAAAAACAGTCAAATGATTTGTGACATGGTGCCAAAGCAATTCAATGGGGAAAGGAAAATTTTTTCAACAAATGGTGCTGGACAGCTGGTTACTCACATGGAATAAAAAGTGAACCTAGAACTTCCTTGGTGGTCCTGTGGTTAAAAATCCACCTGCCAATGGAGGAGACACAGGTTCAATCTCTGGTGCCTGTATCACACTATGGAGCCTGCACTCTATAGAGCCCACAAGCCACAACTACTGAAGCTTGTGGCCCCTAGAGCCTGTGCTCTGCCACTGCAATGAGAAGCTTGCGCACCCTGCTTGCCACAACTAGAGAAAGCCTGCCCCAAAACGAAAACCTACCACAGCCAAAAAAAGTGAAACTAGACTCACAGCATACGAAAAATTAATTAGAGATGGCTCACAGACCACCTGATGCGAACACCCAACTCACTGGAAAAGACCCTGATGCTGGGAAAGATTGAAGGTAGGAGGAGAAGGGGACCACAGAGGACAAGATGGTTGGATGGCATCACCGACTCAATGAACATAAGTTTGAGCCAGCTCTGGGAGATGGTGAAGGACGGGAAGACCTGGTTCGCTGCAGTCTGCCTGGTTTTTGCAGTCACAAAGAGTTGGACACAACTGAGCAACTGAACAACACAGACCTAAACACAAAACAGAATCTATTAACTTTCTACAAGAAAGTATAGGAGATTATCTTTGTGACTTTTGGTTGTGTGCGTGCATGCTCAGTCGCTTCAGTTGTGTCCGACTCTGTGTGACCCTATGGACTACAGCCTGCCAGGCTCCTCTGTCCATGGGATTCTCCAGGCAAGAATACTGGAGTGGGTTGCCACGCTCTCCTCCAGGGGATCTTCCTGACCCAAGGATAGCACCCATGTCTCTTCTGTCTACCTGCATCGGCAGGCAGGTTCTTTACCATGAGCACCACCTAGGAAGCCCATGATTTTTGGTTAGGCAAAGACTTTTAAGTAGAACATAGAAAGCATGAACCAAAAGAGAAAAACTGATAAAATGAACTTCAACAATATTAAGCACTTTTGCTCATTAAAATACACCATTATAGTGGAGAGACACTCTATGCATTTGCCAAAACCCACAGAATGTTATATCATAGAGTATACTTCAATATATGCAAAAAAATCAACAACATCCACCAGCGATGTCAGGATGGAAAGCAGACTGTGACCACCGAATCTAACTGTATCACAACATATGACACTAACACACAGGAGGGGACAGGATGAGAGTGTTTAGAAAACACTCTTTGGAAACTGTTAAGACCAATGTTAAGAAGAAACAGAATATAAAACATGGTACTCAAGTTGATAATTTTGTTTCTCAAGGTGGGGAGGTATATGGATGAACAATTCTGAAACTGCTTTCTAAATACACTGCTGCTGCTGCTGCTGCTGCTGCTGCTGCTAAGTCGCTTTAGTCGTGTCCGACTCTGTGCGACCCCATAGACAGCAGCCCACCAGGCTCCTCCGTCCCTGGGATTCTCCAGGCAAGAATACTGGAGTGGGTTGCCATTTCCTCCTCCAGTGCGTGAAAGTGAAAAGTGAAAGTGAAGTCACTCAGTAGTGTCCGACTCTTCGCAACCTCATGGGCTGCAGCCTACCAGGCTCCTCCGTCCATGGGGTTTCCCAGGCAAGAGTACTGGAGTGGGGTGCCGTTGCCTTCTCCTCTGGGGTGGGACAAATAAGAAAATGACGGCAATGGTGGTGAGAAGGTTACGCACAAGCACTTTTGTTACAGATTACAGGTTACAGACACACAGGTGAACAGGTATATACTTACCTATCTGCTAAGAGGACTAAAAGCAATGACACCCCAGCACAAATGCCCACAAACCATTGCCTGGTTCCTTGTCTCTAAATCCCACTCTCCAATGAAATGAACTAGTGCTCCTTGGAGAACTGTGACAGGAACACTACAAGAGGAAGAGAAGCTAGAGTGGTTGGGAGTGTGAGAAAGGGAAGAAGATCTTAAAAGTAGGAGCTGGGGCTTGATGACATCCTGGTGGTCAAGGCTGGAACAGGTGAGCAGCCAGACAAACAGCACGGAGCTGGGTCCCCTCTAGGGTGCAGACACACACCCACAAGTCCTCCTCAAGGAATTTCAGACCACACGGTGGGTCTTCCCTGAGCTTAGCTCCCACCCCCAGGAGGGAGGGCTGCTTCCGTGAGTGGCCACCAAAGAGACCGGAGAACAGGACAAGGAGCAACTCTCCTTGGCAGACACCACCTGAGCCAGGTGACCAGGCCGACAGCCCCTGTGATGTCGTGCAAACGTCAGCTACCCTGATGTGATGTGACAAGAGGGCCACCTCACTTCTGGGGTCCTCCTTCCAAAATCCCACAATCCCTATCCAACCAGGAGAAAACATAGCAGACAAACCCCAAATCAGGGACATGCTACAAACACCCGAGAAGTCCTCCTCATAGCTGTCAAGGCCACGAAAAGGTAGGATCCTGGATGGGATCCAGGGCAGAAAGAGGACCCTGGGGCAGCATGTGACCTGAAGCCTGGAGTGCTGGGAACAGTAACAGAGCACTGTTGTGTTTTAGCTTCCACAAATGTGCTTCGGTTTGCAACTTTTCTGTAAGTCTAAAACTACTCCAAAAGATTTTAAGTTAATTTTAAAAAGACACCATTAATAGTGTGAATAGGCAATTTCAAACAATGGAAGGTAATATCTATCTATCTATCTGTATTAAACCCCAGTCTCCTGCATTATAGGCAGATTCTTTACCGACTGAGCCAGGGCTTCCCAGGTGGCAGTACTGGTAAACAATCTGCCTGGCAATGCAGGAAACGTAAGAACTGTGGGTTCAATCCCTGGTCTGGGAAGATCCCCTGGAGAAGGCAATGGCACCCCACTCCAGTATTCTTGCCTGGGAAATTCCATGGATGGAGGAGCTGGGCAGGCTCCAGTCCGTGAGGTCGTAAAGAGTTGGACACAACAGAGCAACTTCACTTTCACTTTTCACTTTCATGCATTGGAGAAGGAAATGGCAACCCACTCCAGTATTCTTGCCTGGAGAATCCCAGGGACAGGGGAGCCTGGTGGGCTTCCATCTATGGGGTCACACAGAGTCGGACATGACTGAAGCAACTTAGCAGCAGCAGCAGCAGAGCATACACACACACACACACACACCTGTCTCGGCTTGTATCCAGAGACCTAAAGGACCTGCTCAGATGCCTTGAGTGGGTGCCACAGGCCCAGCATCAATGTTCAAGCACATGCAAATGGAAGACACAAGCAAACACCTCTCTGCCCACCAGGCCCACATGGCAGTCTCATGCCCACAGAACACACATGGAAGAATGTGCACAACTCTGTCACCCAAGGCGATTCCAGAAACCCACCCAAGTGCCCTCCAGGGATGGGTATCATGCTGAGGACAACCACGGCCGCTCCACAGACCACAAGGTCTAACATGGCCCCATAAAGGAATGTGGCAGAAGTCAGAACTGTGCCTGCTTCTGGGAGGTGGGTCTGGGAAGGCTTAGGGAGTCTCAGTCAGCGCAGCGCAGCAGAGACAAGATGCTGCTCCTCACAGAACTGGGTCTGGGAGCCCCAAGATCCAGGTGCTGGCAGATCTGGGTTTGGTGAGGCCCTTTCCGGACTGCAGAAGGCTTCCTTCTCAAGATCCTCCAGCCCCTTCCTTGGTGTGCAAGCAACTGTGTTCCTCCTGTTGCTAGGGTATTGATCCCCTTGTGGGCCCCACCTCACCCTGAGCACCCCCAAGGGCCCGCTGTAGACACCATCACATGGGGGTCAGGGCTTCCACCTGACGATCCAGAGGACATGACACGAGGGAAGCTTTAGGGATGACAGAAGCGTCCTCTATCACCACGATGTGCTGGCTACACAGCTGTATACAGTTGTCAAAATTGGTCAAACTGAATCTATGCAACTCACTTATGTGAATTATACTTAATCATGAATTGAATAATTGCAATTCATTTTCAATTTTGAAAATCTTAGCCAAAAAGCTAAGGAATTGGGTAAAAAACTTCAAGGTAATTAAAAATTTGGTGAGAATTTAAATTGTACCATGTTTTCTTTCACAACTCATTTTTCTTTAGAGGAATTGGTCTCAAAGAAGGAGTCACTGTGATTTCTGAACAAGTAACACTTCAGGTATCCAGGGGGAATTATTCTGGTCCATCAATTTCCTGATGCTGGGAAAAGCTAAGGGCAAGAGAAGGGGGCAACAGAGGATGAGATGGTTGTATGGCATCACTGACTTAATGGACATGTGTTTGAGCAAACTCAGGGAGACAGTGATGGACAGAGAAGCCTGGTGTGCTGCAGTTCACGGGGTTACAAACAGTCGGATACGACTGAGCTACCGAACAACAACAACAATCAACTGGGGTTGGGTGCTGGCCATAAAACCACACGAACGCCTTTCCAACAGGAGGCCCTGCCCGGGGGATCACGGTGGGAATGCACGCTTCGCCAACCTTCCCCGCGGCTGTGGCTGGAGAGCGGAGAGAGACAGGGGGCCAACCGCTTCATAGTCCACGTTGCTGATCTTTGCTTTTGCTTCTCCCGCTGGATCTCCAGCTCCTCAGTGAGGCCACCGCTCGTCAGCGTCTCAGCAAGCAAAGGGCGCCGAGGCAGAACGTGGCTCTCGGGACAGGATGAGAACACAGACTCCTCGTTCACATGCTGCCCGTTCCGAAAATCCCCCCGCTCTCATGGAGTATCATCAGCTCAGTAACCGATCTGACAGCTGTACAGAAAACACTCCAGGCTGCTGACACGCTCTGTGGCCTCAGCACGGCCGAGACGGTGCTGCCGGAGGTCCCCTGGAGACTCGATGGAGGGGGTCCTTGGTCTTGGGGACGCAGGGTTTTCAGTGATGCGGTGACCAGAGGGCGTTCTTCAAGTGAATTACCGGACAAATCACAGCTTACCTCGCGGAACTGGGCAATGCAGGAGAGGCGGAAGCGCCCTCAGGGTGCCGGCTACCCCTTAAGGCGCGGCCGCTCCGCCTTTGGGAGGAGCGCCCGGGGCGGGGTGGGGCGCGCATGTGCCAGGAGAAACTTTCCGGAAAACCCGGGTTTTATTTCCTCCGAGGAGCTGGTGAGATCACTGTGGTGGTTCAGATTCCTGCTAACACAGACTGCTGTGGGGGTGCTGGGAGGAGCGGAGAAGGACGGGACCCAGCTCTACCCTCGGCGCCGGAGGGGCCCCGGAACAGGACAAAAGGGCCACCTGGGCTCTCGGGCACCTCTGAGGAGCACGTTACCTCGATCGCTGCGCCTTGAAACGCTGTGAGAGGCGCGTCCGAACCCCGGAATCAAATAAACGGAAACTAAGCGTCAATTAAATCGTCCTGATGACGACGCACACAGACCCCGCTGAGCCACAGTGGACACTCTAGGGGAGATAAACCCACTCGCTGGCCCTCCCGCGCGGCGGAGGCGTCCAGAGCCGGTGACGGGGCGGGGGCCGCGGAGAAGCAAAGCGGCCGGACCCCGCGCCCCCGCCCCACCCCGCCACTGCAGCCTTGCCGGGGGGCAGCACCCTGAGTGCCGCCCCAGCCCCTGGCCCGCCCCCGCGCGCCTGCCCCCCGCCCCCACCGGCCCCTCACTCACCCCCGCGCCCTTCGAGTTCTCTTTCGTACCCCCCGCCCTCCAGGCGGTCTCGTAGTGCCCCCTGGGACTTGTAGTCTCTCCGCCACCCGAGCCAGAGCGCTAGGGAGCGTGGCTCCCAGCCTAAAACTACACCTCCCGGCGGTCCACGCTATAACCCGCCCGGTCAAGTGGGTGACAGCCCAGAGTTCTCGCGAGATCTAAAGGTGCGCGCAGAGCGACCTGGGAAGTGTAGTCTAGGGCCCTGATCAGTTCAGTTCAGTTCGGTTCAGTCGCTCAATCGTGTCCAACTCTTTGCGACCCCATGGACTGCAGCACGCCAGGCTTCCCTGTCCATCACCAACTTCCGGAGCTTACTCAGACTCATGTCCATCAAGTCGGTGATTCCATCCAACCGTCTCATCCTCTGTCGTCCCCTTCTCCTCCTGCCTTCAATCTTTCCCAGCATCAGGGTCTTTTCCAGTGAGTCAGTTCTTCACATCAGCTGGCCAAAGGATTGGAGTTTCAGCTTCAGCATCAGTCTTTCCAATGAATATTCAGGACTGATTTCCTTTAGGATTGACTGGTTGGATCTCCTTGCAGTCCAAGGGACTCTCAAGAGTCTTCTCCAACACCACAGTTCAAAAGCATCCATTTTTCGGCGCTCAGATTTCTTTACAGTCCAACTCTCACATCCATACATGACTACTGGAAAAACCATAGCTTTGACTAGACGGACCTTAGTTGGCAAAGTAATGTCTCTGCTTTTTAATATGCTGTCTAGGTTGGTCATAGCTTTTCTTCCAAGGAGAAAGCATCTTTTAATTTCATGGCTGCAGTCACCATCTGCAGTGATTTTGGAGCCCCCCAAAATAAAGTCAGCCACTGTTTCCACTGTTTCCCCATCTATTTGCCATGAAGTGATGGGACCGGATGCCATGATCTTTGTTTTCTGAATGTTGAGTTTTAAGCCAACTTTTTCACTCTCCTCTTTCATCAAGAGGCTCTTTAGTTCCTCTTTGCTTTCTGCCATAAGGGTGGTGTCATCTGCATATCTGAGGTTATTGATATTTCTCCCGGCAATCTTGATTCCAGCCTGTGCTTCATCCAGACCAGCATTTCACATGAAATACTCTACATATAAGTTAAACTAGCAGGGTTACAATATATAGCTTTGACATATTCCTTTCCTGATTTGGAACCAGTCTGTTGTTCCATGTTCAGTTCTAACTGTTGCTTCTTGACCTGCATACAGATTTCTCAGAAGGCAGGTCAGGTGGTCTTCTATTCCCATGTCTTTCAGAATTTTCCATAGTTTATTGTGATCCACACAGTCAAAGGCTTTGGTGTAGTCAATAAAGCAGAAGTAGATGTTTTTCTGGAATTCTCTTGCTTTTTCGATGATCCAGTGGATGTTGGCAATTTGATCTCTGGTTCCTCTGCCTTTTTTAAATCCAGCTTGAACATCTGGGAGTTCTCGGTTCACATACTGTTGAAACCCGGCTTGGAGAATTTTGAGCATTACTTAGCTAGCGTGTGAGATGAGTGCAATTGTGCAGTAGTTTGAACATTCTTTGGCATTGCCTTTTTTTGGGATTGGAATGAAAACTGACCTTTTCGAGTCCTGTGGCCACTGCTGAATTTTCCAAGTTTGCTGGCATATCGAGTGCAGCACTTTCACAGCATCATCTTTTGGGATTTGAAATAGCTCAACTGGAATTCCACCACCTCCACCATCCTTGTTGGTAGTGATGCTTCCTAAGGCTCACTTGACTTCGCATTCCAGGGTGTCTGGCTCTAGGTAAGTTATCATACCATCGTGGTTATCTGGGTCATGAAGATCTTTTTTGTATAGTTCTGTGTATTCTTGCCATGTCTTCTAATATCTTCAGGGCCCTGATAGAGTAGCGGGAAACAAGGGGAGGCCCACGCTGCCCAAGATCTCTCGCACGCAGCTGTCTCTGGCGTTGCCAGGAGACCAGGAAGCCAGGCAGTCGGTGCCAGGGCGTCTGGCTCCCGAAGTTGGGGGCCGGAAACCCCTCTGCGGACGCTCAGTGAGGCTGCTCGACAGTGTCCAGCAGGGTAGCGATTCCCGAGACAGCACGGGGTTACACAGACGTGTCCCGGAGGGCGAATCCAGACTGCTAGCAGGGTCCCCGCAGCGTCTCTGGACTCAACCTGGGGGCTGCTCCCTGCGCTGGAGCATGGTGGATGGCGGGGCCTGGAAAAGGCCTGTGTGGGGTTTGAGTCCTCTGTGCGCGATTCCCCAGGAAGGAAGCTGTTCCCGGGCTGCCCTGCTCCGCCCCCCACCCCACACCTGCGCCAGCTCTGCCACTTTCGGGATCTCAAGCGGAGCCTGTGGGGTCAGGGTATGTGGGGCTCCCTGGGCCTGGTCCACGCTAAGGCTGTCCCTGGAGAAGGCTGTGATAGGAGCTTGAAGAAAAGAGAGGAAGATCGACGGTCACCTTTTCGTGCTTTCTGTGACACTGGATGGGGGCCGACTTTCCTCAAGGGCGGCTACTTGGAGAGGAGTGTCTGGGCCAGTGGGTCTGAATTGAGAGGCCTGGACCAGGACAGGCTCCCACGCTGCAGACTGCAGTCCATAGGGACACATAAAACATGGGCTTTTCAGGTCTCTCTCGAACTTCCTTATTCAATATGAATAGGGGTGGATGGGATAGACGGTGATCTCTGGTTTCTCTGAACTGGTGAACCTGGTCCAATTGGTTACTCTGTCCATGAAAGCTCCACTCTGTGGCCTTGTGGTGCCTCCCAGGTGCTGGGAATACTCCTCACAGTCTGTGGACCCTGGGGTCTAGGTGACAGGATGGTTGGCATCCCAGGTTGGTTTGTTCCAACAGGATGACACTGGAGGAATGTCTGCCTGTGTGATCTCAGGCTCTGCCTCTGTGTGTATGTCCTCCAGTCGTCACTTCTCAGCACACAGGATCACAGGTGTGCCGATGAAAGGACGGGGGCCCTGTGGGCATCCCTGGGAGTGTCTAATGAGAGTGGGGTGCAGGTTAGGGTCAGGATCTACAGGTGTATGGGGTGCTGCAGGACAGCTAGCATAAGCCCACACCTGACCCTAGGGCTCCCAGATTCCAAGGCTGACGCCATCCTCACCCTCAGCTGGCTTCTGCCCCAACCGGCCATCTGGCCCAAATCCCGTGGGTTCCCTTCCCCATGGGGTGCCGCCTAAGGACGCTCATCCTGAAGTTTGAATGTCCAGAGTTGAATGTCAACAGAGTGTCTGTTTTGTGGTGTGAGGCTACTGCTCTCCTAGGAAGAGTACTGAGGAGTGGAGGTTGAGTCACATTTGTGTCTTCTCTTCTAGAGGACAGTGGTCACTGAGTTTCTTTAGTTAGAGCTGGGCGCTCCTTCTCAGGATTGCCCTCAGAGGCCTCCGAGGCAGGAGCTGTTGTAGGCTCCAAGCACGACCTCATGGCATCTCGTTGCCATACAGCAGAGCTGGGGGGTCACTAACTACAGGTTTTCAGGATGATGCGACTCTTGATGGTGACGGTAAAGTCTCTCAGGGTGAAATCGTGCCTGGGAATGTGACAGCTCCCGTGGGCCTGTGCAGTCAGGAGGAACCTGGCCGGGCATTACTGGGACGTCTGGGAAACATCATGGGGTGGCATGGCAGCGTCTCTGCTGCCGGTGGCTTCTCTGTGGCCCTGCAGCTGCCTTGCCTGTCACAGAATTACTGCTCCCTTCCATTTCGTCCATTTCCACTTTCTCGGTGGTTTTCTGAACCCCCGTGGAAACAGCATTCTTCCAGGATCTTGTTACTTATCCCTGAGCCTGCCTGTTTCAGCCCCACGTGCCCCTAACATCAGGCTGTCCCTTAATAACAAATCATCTAGTATCAGAGGGTGATCTTTTCACTCTAGTGATTCTTAGGTCAAATGCAGGCTCCCTGAAAATGCTGCCAAAGAAGCCTGCAATGAGCCAAAGCAAGTATATTCTCGACTGAGTCTCTGCGGAGTCCCCATCTGGAGGCTGGGGTCTGGGTCAAACTGGGCCTTCAGTGGGAAGGAGGCTTGGTTCAGATTGGGTAAAGGTCTCCAGGCTGGTGGACATAGCAAGGCAAAGGGATCTGAGGAGTCTTTCCATGGGATCTAGTGAAAGCCTAGGGTTTACATTTTTTCCCATAAAGTTTCTGAAATGAACAATAAAATTATCTGCAACTTTTTCTGTGTAGTAGTTTCTTTTTTTCTCTTTAATCTATTTATTAAGAAATCTGTAAATCCACTGAATCCCTGTTAAGACACTAAGAGGATTTCACTTTCACAATTTGACAAAAGCATTCAAAAGTCACCTGTGGGGAAAATGTAGAAAAATAGGACAATTCTGTAAAAACCAGTAATAAAGTGAGGGCAGATCTCAATGTGTGGGAGTTTCTTGAAGTCTCCTGTGACAAGTGGCCTCCTTGACACCTCTGCCTGGAAGTCTCATCTGTCCTTCATACCCATGGCCCACAGGGAACCCCCATCTCACTTCTACTTGTTTTTTTTGTTTGCTTGTTTGTTTTGTTTTAAACCAAGAGTGGATGTTGGGTTTTGTCGAATGCTTTTTGAAAAAAACAACTATTGAGAGAAGTCTGTGAGGCGAATTACATTCTCTAACGTTAAATGTCAGGGCTTCCCTGATGGTTCAGCTGGTAAAGAATCCGCCTGAAGTGCAGGAAACCTGGGTTTGATCCCTGCGTTGGGAAGATCCCCTGGAGAAGGGAACGGTGACCCACTCCAGCATTCTGGCCCGGAGAATTCCATGGACTGTAGAGGGGTCTCATGGGGTCGCATGTGACCATGGGGTCGCAAAGAGTAGGACACAACTGAGTGACTTTCACTTTCAATGTTAAATTAACCTTATATTCCTGAAGAAAAGCCCATCTGGTCATATGTTACCCTTTTTATATATTGCTGTGCCAGTTTGCTAAAATTCTCTAAGAATTAATTTGCTAAGATTTTTGCATCTGTGTTGCAAGGGATGTGGTTTTCCTGTAAGGCCTTTGTTTATCATCAGGGTCACACTGGACTCACAGAGGGTTAGAAGGTTTGCCCTGCTCTTCAGTTTTCCAGAGCAGGTAGCAGAGAATTGCTCTTGACTCTTCCTTAAACACTTGGTAGAATTTTTACCAGTGAAGCCATCTAGGCCTGGATTTCTCTTTATGAGAAGGTTTTTAACTATGAATTCAACTTCTTGAGTGAAGTTATCTATTTTCTTTTGAGCATGCTTTGGCAGTCTTTGGCTGGCTGCTAGATGTGAATTTGACCTTAGTGTTGGACCATTTTGTATTCCGTCAGTACTCCTGAGCTCTATCTTGGGATGCACAAAGGTTTCTTGGAAACAGTCTGACCCTCTTGGACCTTTCTTTTGAGCTTTGTGAGGAGGTCCTGGGCACTCCAGCCCTACTGGATCCTCTGAACCATCAGCTCCATCTCCTGACTTTAAGGGCCCTGGGCCCTGCATCTGGGAGTCACTGTCCTTGGTTGCTTGATGTCCAGTGCCTTGAGGGCAGTCATCTGAATCTTGTCTGGGTTTTAGCTGGTTGGGGGAGAGGTGATTGTTCCCTGTGACACCTTCTGGCCAGGACACCCTCTCTCTCTATTTTTGTTTTTAATCTTGATTACACCTTTTCCTTCCAAACTCCCAATTCCCATTCCTTAGGGAAAACAGCCCTCCTGAATGTGTGTTGTGGTTCCCCTTTTCACCCCCTTCCTTCAACAATACATGTGAAAGTTATGTTGACTTTTGGGGTCAGCCTCCAGTGTTGGCTGTCAGATGTTTGCTCTGTGCATCACCGTGCTGGACGGACCCCCAGCGGCCCCCACATGGGCCTGTCTCCTGGCAGCTGTGTCCAGCGCCACACCATCAGGGGCTTGGAGTATCACTCCCTGCTCCAGAAGGCATGCAGGCAGGGGCTCACCTGGCCCACTCCCAGGGCAGCGAAGGGCCCAGCAAGGCCTGGGGAGTGGTGCTGCGGGTGGGGGCACATCCTGAACAAGTCAGGTGGGTGTCTGTGGGCGGTGGTCCCGTGTGGCCCAGACAAGCCTGAGAAAGATGTTCTGGGACTTTCTGAGGAGCCCCATGAGCTGCACAGTCCCAGTCCTGTTAGGCTGGTGGGGAATACAAGGACGTCTCTGAGGAGCCTATCAGGTTGAAGGATAATTTCCAGGAAAAAATGGAAAAATATGTTTACTGTCTTAAGGGCCATGAAAATACAAAATCCCCTACAGCGGTCATGTTGGGGAGGCTCCATGAAGGCCACAGGGAGCAATGTGGGATGCCAGGGTCAACGATGGATCTAGCCAGCATCCCCCAGAAATCTCTGGGTCAAGATTACTGCCTGGGCCGCGAGCACACTGCCCGTGAGTGGACACCTCCCCACTGCAGGGGTTTTCATTCAGTGTAGGGAGGGCTACAAGAAGCAAAGATTCAGGCACTGTTATTTATTTGTGTTGGAGGGAAATCAGTGAACATTTTGTGTTTGTCATGCAGAGATTTTGTCCTGTTGAAATGGTCAGCTTTGCAACTGAATCATCCTTCAAGAGAGGAAATTATTTACATTTGTTTCTTTAAGATGAAATCCTACAATCCTACTAAACTTATGTAAGTGTTGAAAATTTAAGAGAATTTTTGGAATAACCTACATATAAGTTTAATTAAAATAGGTATCTGTCAATTATTTAATTGGGAGGATTTTGTTAATTCAGATGAAAAGGAAATAGAATGTCAGGAATTCCCTGGCAGTCCAGTAGTTAGGACTCAGCACTTTCACTGCTGGGGCCCAAGTTCAAGCTCTGGTCAAGGAACTAAGATCCCACAAGCCGTGCTGCACAACCAAAAAAAACAAAAAATAGAAAGAGAGAAGGAAATAGAATATATTACATTTGCAAGTAGTTTAAAATATTAGAAGGTGGGTGAGAGATGTGAAGAGACATTTCACTGGAAAAGGAGTACAGATGGCAGAAAAACACTTGTAAAGATGCTCAGCACCATTAGCCATCAGAGAATTGCAAGTTAAAACCACACAAGGTAACACCACTCACCCATCAGAATAGCTAAGATTAAGCATAGTGACAACACCGATGCTATCAAGGCTCCAGAGACCCAATCACTCTTGCAGTGCTGGGAATGTGTAAAGGGGCAGGTCCTGAAAGACTGACTGACAATTGCTCATCAACCGAACATTACCATGGCAACCAGCAATGGCACTCCTGGACATTTATCCCAGATAAACGAAGACTGATGTCTACATAAAAAAACTGTACAGACTGTTCACAGCAGCTTTGTCTGTAGAAGCCAAACCTGGTAACCACCCAGGTGTCCCACGTGGGAGAGCAGCCCAGCCAGCTATGGGGCTGCCGCACGGGGGAGCTGCAGGCGAAGAAAAGCTAGTCTCAAAGGCCACGTAACCCCAAAATGACAGAATTATGGAGGAGTAAGAGAACTGACAACAATGGGTGAGGGGGCAGCTGGAAGATTCCTTGTGGGGGACTGCTCTGTGCCTGACGACAGAATGCTCCCAGGATCACATGTGAGACAAGATAACAACCAAGCAGGCAGCCAGCAATGCTACAGTTTTGGGAAGATGTTCCTGGCAGGGAATGGGGTGGCTTATCTGCCCCCGTCTGGCCTTGACCATCCCAGGGTTTTTATTTCTGTCTTCTGAAACCCAGTGGGCTTTCTCGTGCTTCGCTTTTCCTGTAAGATGGCTGCTCAGACAAAGGACTCCCAGCCTCTCCACTCATCCTGCTGCTGCAGAGAGGGAGGGCCCTCAGGCTGGGCCAGGGTTGCCCAGAGGAACCCGAGGCACAAACAGCCCGCACCCCCACCCCACCCCACCCCCCCGGGCTCCCAGAATGCCTGTGGGGCCTTTCTGTTGTGTCAGCCCAGGAAGGCAGGTCCCTGGGCACCCAGGGAGCAGGCCTGCCCAGGCTCGCCTCCTCCCGCTGTTTCCCGCTCCTGGAGGTGGGAACAGCAATTATCCGCGCTGCTCTGGGTTCCCCTGGGGGCTTCCCTCCCCTCCTCCTCCCCATTAAGAGAGTGTTTTCCGCAGGTACTTGGAACCTGAGCAGGCATAGGCAGACTCAGGACCCCCAGCCCAGTGCCTAGTGGCCCCAAGGATCCAACCCCCAGAGCCCCTTAGGCCTACCCTCCCCCTTCCCACCCCCACCCCACATCTGTGCAGCCCTTGGGACTGTCCCCCTTTCCCACCCACTCCACCCTCCCGCACCTTTGCAGCCTAAGGAGGAGCAGGTGAAGGTCCTTAGCTCTTTCCAAACAGCCCCTATGCTGGGGGAGGCTCAATCATCAGCTAATTAATCTCCTGCAATTAGAAGGAGGCCTTAATTGCTGTTTACAACCTGCCTCCCCTACCCTGCCCTCCCCAACCTGGTCCACTTTCCTGGGTTGTGGTCTTTGTGTGCAAATGTCTGTGCAGACTGGTGGGTGGAGCTGTCATCTGAAGACCAGCAGGAAGCCTGCTGGGCCAGGTGCAGGAAGCACATGCTCCACCCTGAGCTTGCCTTCTGGGGTCCTCACTGCGTGCAGACCAGACCGTGTTGTCACCAGTCCACCTGGTGAAGGGCTGGGTGGGGACAGCACCTGGAGGGTGCCAGCCTCATGGACCCCGTGCCTGCCAAGCTGACCTCTGGGCTGTGTGTGCTCCCCACTCGTGGTTGAAAGCCCAAGAGCACATTTGACCTTGCTGGAAGCTTCTCAGAACTCCAGACACCAGCCCAGCAGGGAAGCCAGTCTCCTGCTTGTCCTTAACAAACCTCCGGCCAGACCACCCTGGGCTGGAGCCCCAGGGATCGCACGTTCCTGAATAGGCCTGTAGGTGGCGCCCTTGTCCAGCGGGCGATGGCCTGGACGGAGCCTGCAGCCCGCGCCTCCGCTGTCCAAGGCCCTCTGACGGTGGAGAGGGGCAGACCTGGGTCTGGACCCTTCCCGAAGGTGCAGAAATCGATGTGTTGATGCTCCAGGACTGGCACTGAGGCCCCGTTCCCTGGGGAGGAGAAAGAGACCCTGCCTCAATCTGTGACTCCTGTGCCTCCCCGTAGCTGGTGCCTAAAACTCACCACCAGGGCTGCCTGGGGTCCCCAAAACCCTGAGACACGCTGGGAGTAGCCCTGGCCACCTTGAGGCATTGGGCCTGCTGCCCACACAGGGACCCACGCTGGTCCTCTGTGTCCTCCCCAGGCCTCCAGGTGCTGCTCCTTCCCTGCAGCCCCTCGTCTCACACCCCCTTCCCCGTGGATCACACAGCCCCTCGCTCTCACCCGCGGGAGGGTCCTGGCCAGTTCCTGGGCCTGGATACTGGGGCCCCCAGTGACTCACATCCTCCCTGACCCAAGCCCAGGCCGCCCTCCACCAGCTGAGCCCTGTGTGGCCACAGCCACCCATCCACCCAGATGTAAGTGTCAGGGCCTCCAGAAACACAGACCAGCAGGAGGCACATGGACAGACAGAGATTCATTATGAGGACTTGGCAGTCATGTAGGCCAAGATCCTCGGGATGCGCAGTCAGCCCACTGAAGGTCTAGAGAGGACAGGTCACTCCTGTCTAGAGGCAGGAACAGCCCCATCCCCCACCCCCACCCTTAGTGGGGAGGGTGCTGGCCTTCTTGTTCCATTCAGGCCCTCCACGGATTGGACAAAGCCCACTCTCATGGGAGGGCCATCTCCTTTCCTCCATCCACCAATTTAAATGCTAATCTCATGGGAAAATGCCTGGGACAGGATCTGGCCATGTCCCTGGACTCCCCGTGGCCCAGCTGAGCTGGCACAAAATCAGCCCAGACTCTGGCTCACCGTGGGGACTTGAGGCTGTGTCAGAGAGGCTGCAAACAGGGACAAACACACAGGATGAGTGCACACATGTACCTGTGAAAACTAGGTTGGGAAGCCTGATGATGAACATGTCCCCACGATTCTGTGGACAAGAAGCTGTGGGACAGCGGTGGTAGGAACCCCCGTGTGGGAACAGGTGCGCCTGGCCTGGCATTCATAGGAGTTAGGTTGACAATAAATGTGCATCTTTTCAAAACTCCTCTCACTTTACAGTCTTACTTAACCAACCAACCGCCAGTCCATCAGCAAAAGCAAACAAATGCCCACCAATGGGATGAGCGGCTTCCAGGAAACAAACCAAAAGTGCTGATCCCGACCAGCGCCCTCCCCTCCACCTTCCAGTTTACTTCTCCGTAGACACAATGTGAGGAAGGGAGAGGTGGCACATCCAGGGCTGGTCATCAGGTAGCTGTGGCCACCCCTGTGGGCAGCCTCATGACACATCAGTTGCTCTGAGGTCCCCTGCTGTTTTCAGGCACCTTGTTGGGGCTATCTCATACCTAGTAGCACATGACTGATGCAGTCGGCCTGGACGTGCCTTTTCCTGCCTTGTCCCCTGTTGTTCAGGACAGGCCATGTCCTGGCGGACCTCTGAGGCAGACAATGCCCCTCCCCTGCCTCTGTGCACCTCGAGTTCCCAGGATTTCTGCTGCCTTGGTCCTCCTTGGTCCCTGGGGTGGCCTTTGCTCAGGGCTAGGGTCAGCTCTGCCTCCTGTCTGGACAGGGTGAATGGGAACACAGCTGGGCCAGCATCCCCACACCACCCAGGTCCTCCAGGATGGCCACGGGGTCCTCCGACTTTCAGCCCATTTAATACTTAACCCTGAGCACCGAGCCCCACCCTGGGCAAATATTTATTTGGCAATTAAGGGCTCACCAGGACGAAGGCCACGGAAGGTTCTCACAGTCGGGGAGGCAGCAGAGCAAACTGCCGTGGCTGACTGTCCAAGAAGGGTTGTCGACACGGGCCTTGGAAGGGGAGCTGGCTGCACCTTGGGGCTTTCGGGCTGCATGGCAACGACGGCCCACTTAGCAGGAGGCCATGCTTGAGCAGCTTTGGACATCCGTCCTGGTGCAGAAGCACAGGATACGTCCTGGTGCCTAACCTACATGTACTGATGCCGAGATAGCAAGCCTGGAAGAGTCTGTACCCTGTGGGGGCGGAGGCCTGGAGAGATGCCCAAGGGCAGCAGAGCTTCCAGCCTGCCAGCGCCTCAGCCTGTGCTCACCTGCCCTGGGGGCAGCATGGCACCTTTGTCCTGGAGTCGGGTACAGCAGTAGGACCTGCAGACCCTCCTAATGGCAGTGCCCCAGCTCTTGCTCACCATGGAGGGGCAGTGGTGGGGCTGTGGTGGCTGCAGCGTGTCTTGCAGGGACCTCAACCAGGCAGACTCAAACACCAGGAAGGGGCTGCCCCAGGGCTACAGCTGACCCTTGCCTCTGCCGACCACAGTGGCAAAGTGGCTGGGATTGGGCAGGGACAGACCCAGAGCTGGCTTCTGCCTGGATTTCAGCCAAGACGCCTCCTGCCCAGGCCCTGGAGTAAGAAGCTAGGCACGTGTTGTGTCCCCATTCCGGCCTCTGTCCCCTCAGGCCCCCAGGAGTCTCCTGGGAAGATGCAGGTACCACCAGGCAGACCCTGTTCCCCTCTGCCCTCTGGACACTAGCCTGCACTCAGATGCACAGAGGGGTCACACCGCAGAGCCTGACCCACACTCTTTGGAGAGCTGAGCCATCCAGGGAGTGATGAGCCTGGTTCCAGTCAAGGGCCCAGAGAGCCCCAGGGTCCCAGGCAGAAATGAGAAGCACCACTGGTCGCAGACCTTGGCAGAGCCCCTTGACACCTGAAGTGCAAGCACATATGCTATGGCTGGTGAGCATGCCCCGCAAGGGGGCAGGCCAAGGGGGCCCGGGAAGCCCCACAATTCTCGCTGGGAGCAGCCCCCACCCCACCACCCTGGGACACTGGCCTGGGGGTGGTTCTAGTGTCCCCCAGGAGCAACACCAAAGGGGCCAGGGTGTCCACCCCTCCATGGAGTCCAGGATGCAGCTAGCCCTCAGAGCCTGGGGGCCGGTGCTCTGCCTACGCTGACCACACCTGGGAGGAACCAGGAGGCCTCTGTGTGGCTCATCTGTAAAGTGGACAGAAGCTGGGGACACTGATGTGGCAGTCAGGGCACTAGCTCTGAGCTCATTCCTGGAATTCTGACCAGAAAAGGAAGTGAGGTGCTCACCCGACACCCAGGAACCGACTTGTTATGCACACATAATACAGGCAGACCTTGGAGAGCATGCATATTCTGTTCCAGACCCCCTGACACAGAGAATATCACAATAAACGAGTCATGCATTTGCTTTCCCAACGCATGTAAGTTATACTTATACTGCACTGTAGTTTATTAAGTGTGCAATAGCATTATGTCTAAAACCCAATGTGTACTCCTTGATTTTAAAGTACTTTATTGCTAAAATCTGCTAACAGTTATTCAACAGTGCAGGGTTGGCACACACCTTTGGTTTGTGAAGCACACAATACCCACGACGGGCAGTGAAGACCACGGTGTGCCCGCTTTGGTATGACAGCTACCATGTCCCATCAGGGAGGTGTCATAACACCAAGTGAGAAGATACAGCGTGGCTTGGGATGGAACGAGTGAAATTGGGTTTTAACTCAGGATTTATTTGCTTAGATTTACATCAGTGCATAGAAAAACATTTGTAAGGAAATACGCGGATATGCCAGTAGGAGATCATGTGGGACCGGGCTGCCGGCGGTTCCTCCTCATAGTCCCAGGCATCTCCCCTGTGAGTACTGGCTTCATCACCAGGAATAACCCGGCCATATGCCAGCTGGTGAGCTCCTGCCGGCAGTGCAGCACCTCTTCTCTGTATGCTGAGTGGTGACCCCTGGGCGCCCCGTGGTCACCTCCCAATGCCCACTCACTGCAAAGGGCCCCTTTGTTAAACATGGGAATTGCTGACCACTTTTAAAAGCTGCCCCTTCCCAGGGCCAGGCCACTCAGCCCTGAGGCAATCCATGGAGAATCGTGCATGTTGTGCCCATTTCTGGAGGCAGTGAAGTGCTGGGAGCAGCTGGTTCCCTTCTTGGCTTCCACGGTCTCGGCTGTGTCCTGCATCCCCAGGGTCCTGGCCGCCCGGCTGCTGTGCTGCCCAGAGCCTACCCAGGCTGGGGGACTGGGCGCCTCGCTGTGCATCGGATAGACCTGGGGGTGGTCTTGGATTCCAGCCCGTGGGCTCCTTGAGGCCACATCTCACCCAGAAGGAGACCCTGATGAGCCGAGGCTGCATCCCCAAATGCCCCTCATCCCAGGGAGGCTGCAGAAGCTCAGCTCATGGCCCGTGGGAAAGGCCTTCTCCACCTCCAGGGTCACCACTGCTCTGAGGCCTTGCAGGCGCCCTGCCTGGCCTGGGACTCGAGGAGGGCTGGTGCTGGTGGAAGGGGTGCCCACTGGCTGACTTGGGCCTGGGAGATGCTTAGCCTTTGGATTCTGAGGGATCTGACCCTGGGCAGAACCCAGATGCCCCTGAACTTCTGGCACCCTGGATCTGGGCATACCTCTCCAGACACAATTTACCAGCAGGGAGTCGGACTGTCCTCAGTGGTCACAGACCAGAGCTAGACCTGGTCCTCAGTCACTCTCCATGGTGTGTGTGGTGGTGCACGCACATGCACATACATGTGCACACACGCATGCACACATGTGCACACGTTCCAGGGAGGTCCTGCCAGCCACCAGTCAGTGCCCTGCCACCACACATGCTGGAGAACATGGGAAGCTGCCTCCCCCATGTCCCCAAGAGCTGAAAGAGCCTCACAGTTGGTGCTGCCCTTTTCTACTCTGGGCATCTGAGACATCCCTGCAAGCAGAGAGGATGGTCCCGGAGGCACAGGTCAGACAGTTGGGTGTGGGGAGCCCGTCACCATGTAGAGACTCCAACTTCAGCCCTGGTACCAGGACAAGGCCGGAGCCCCCTGGCCAGGGTCAGATCCTTGCCCCTGACCCAGTGCCTTCTCCAGGGAACACACTACACCTCTGACCCCTAGGATGTCAGGGGCCATGGTCATGGTTCCCACCCTCCCTGGCCTGGACCTGCGAATCACCCCATCCTCAGACTTGCTCCCAGACAGTGTGGCACCTCCTGGCCTTTGTTTGCTGCCTTAACTTGTCACTCCTGTCAGGTAGGGGTGTCTCATCCTTTGCCGACTCCCATACGTGTGTGGTTTCCCCACAGATCTGATCCTTCATGCTTTGGCACTGACCCCCCCCCCGACATAAGTTCCCCTAAACTGGGAGACAGGGGTAAGCACACACCCTGAGATCCCGCAGCTGCACCCCTTGTGTTTCTGCTGTGGTGCCCTGGCACCCCCAGCAATGTCATGAGTCTGAACACACTTCACTTTCAGATGCTTTTTCTTGTGTTTCTCTGAATCTTGGTGCTGGATACCTGTCCAAGCACAGCTTCCTAGGGGTACTTCCCCTGTGAAAAGATGTTATCTCAAGGCCAGAGGATTTCAGTGTATCAGTTCTTCAAATATCTTTTTTTTTTTTCGGCCAACCTCGCAGCTGGCAGGATCTTAGTTCCGGGATCAGGGATGGAACCCATTCCCCCTGCAGAGGAGGCATGAAACCCTAAGCACTGGACCACCAGGGAAGTCCCTCGAACACCTTATATGTCAGACAATAAGCTCTTTTACTGATCTGTTTTCCCTTGAAAATGATGAGCTGTGTTCCCTGTTCCCTGCATAGGATGACTTGTTTTCTAAAATGCTTTTTCTACTCTCTGCCCAGATTAACTGTCTAAGAACTGCATGAGCATCTTAAATGCTGGTGGAATTCACATCCTACAACTGCTTACACCTGAGTCCCTTTGAGGACTCCATCATAGTCCCTCCAGTTTCAAAGGGACTTCATTAGGCCCCTGGATGTCAGGGAAGAAACCTACCCACCGTGTCCACTGCTGGATCCTGATGCCCAGCACAGAGCATGGGGAATCAGGCAGTCTTCCTTGTGTTAGGAAGTTTGATATTCAATGTGCTGTGTCTTGGGCCACCCCTGATGCCTCTCCCTTGCACACCTTCCCATAGACGAGCAAAGGCTAAAAGGTCACGGCTGAAGAAGATCAAACAGCACCCTGGGAAGGTGGGCCCTGCTGTGTGTCCCTGCAGTGAAGGGCATCTACGTTTTGCCTCTTGCCATCAAGATCTTCTCAGTAACTAATGAAATTCAAGTATATTAAAAATAATACATCATGACCAAACGGGCATTGTAGGGCTTCCCTGATGGCTCAGTGGTAAAGAATCCACTTGCCAATGCAGGAGACATAGGTTCAGTCCCTGATCCAGGAGGATTTCACATGCCATGGAGCAACTAAGCCCATGTGCCACAACTATTGAGCCTGTGCTTTAGAGCCTGGGAGCGGCAACTACTGAGCCATGAGCCGCAACTACTGAAGCCCACATGCCCTAGTGTCCGTGCTCTGCAACAAGAGAAGCCACTGCAATGAAAAACCTGCACCCACAACTAGAGAGTGGACTCCACTCACTGCAACTAGAGAAAGCCCATGCGGCAATGAAGAACCAGCACAGAATTAACCAGATAACCAGAAATAAAACAACTAACTAAATGAAAATTGTTAAAAATTGGGCTTTGTAATAGGAAAGCAAAGATAGTTTGATAGAATAAAAAAGAAAATGTGGTTAACTGAATCAGAAAAAAAAATTTTACACAAGTTTCAAAACCTATTGTAGTTTTTAAAATACCTTTTAATAAACTGGCATTAAAAATGAAGTTCAGTAACATGACAAATTTCACACATGAAAACCTCACAGCAAACTTTCCATGAACTGGAGAAACTTCCAATGTGTTCTCTTTAAGATCTGGATGGGACCAAGACTGCTCCCATATCATGGCTACTGCCCAACATAGGACTGGAGATCATGGCCAACATGATAAAGAAAAGTAGATGATGTATATGATTATGAAAGGAGATAAAAATCAATATAATTTGCAAAAGTACAATCATCTGTCTAGAAAAGCCAGTAGAATAGATGGAAAACTTTAGAATAAGAGTCCAATATGATTGCTGAGTTAAAGACCAATGAATAAAAATCAATAATATTGATTAGGACGTTCAGTTCAGTTCAGTTGCTCACTTGAGTCTGACTCTTTGAGACCTCACAAGAGTCTGACTCTTTGGACTGCAGCACACCAAGCTTCCCCATCCATCACCACCTCCCAGAGCTTGCTTAAACTCATGTCCATCGAGTCGATGATGCCATCCAACCATCTCATCTTCTGTCATCCCCTTCTCCTCCCACCTTCAATCTTTCCCAGCATCAGGGTCTTTTCCAATGAGTCCATTCTTCACATCAGGTGGCCAAAGGATTGGAGTTTCAGCTTCAGCACCAGTCCTTCCAATGAATATTCAGGACTGATTTCCTTTAGGATTGACTGGTTGGATCTCCTTGCAGTCCAAGGGACTCTCAAGAGTCTTCTCCAACACCACAGTTCAAAAGCATCAACTCTTTGGTGCTCAGCTTTCTTTATAGTCCAACTCTCACATTCATACAGGACTACTGGAAAAACCATAGACGGACCTTTGTTGGCAAAGTGATGTCTCTGCTTTTTAATATGCTGTCTAGGTTGGTCATAGTTTTTCTTCCAAGGAGCAAGCATCTTTTAATTTCATGGCTGCAGTCACCATCTGCAGTGATTTTGGAGCCCCCCAAAATAAAGTCCATCATTGTTTCCATTGTTTCTCCATCTATTTGCCATGAAGTGATGGGACCAGATGCCATGATCTTCGTTTTTTTGAATGTTGAGTTTTAAGCCAACTTTTTCACTCTCCTCTTTCACTTTCATCAAGAAGCTCTTTAGTTCCTCTTTGCTTTCTGCCATAAGGGTGGTGTCATCTGCATATCTGAGGTTATTGATATTTCTCCCGGCATTCTTCATTCCAGCCTGTGCTTCATCCAGACCAGCATTTCACATGAAATACTCTCAATATAAGTTAAACAAGCTGGGTGACAATATATAGCTTTGACATACTCCTTTCCTGATTTGGAACCAATCTGTTGTTCCATGTCCGATTCTAACTGTTGCTTTTTGACCTGCACACAGATTTCTCAGGAGGCAGGTCAGGTGGTCTGGTATTCCCATGTCTTTAAGAATTTTCCACAGTTTGTTGTGATTCACACAGTCAAAGGCTTTGGCATAGTCAATAAAGCAGAAATGGATGTTTTTCTGGAATTCTCTTGCTTTTTCAATGATCCAACGGATGTTGGCAATTTGATTTTGCTTCCTCTGCCTTTTGCAGTAGTTTGAACACTCTTTGGCATTGCCTTTCTTTGGGATTGGAACGAAAACTGATCTTTTCCAGTCCTGTAGCCACTGCTGAGTTTTCCAAGTTTGCTGGCATATTAAGTGCAGCAGTTTCATAACATCATCTTTTAGGCTTTGAAATAGCTCAACTGGAATTCCATCACCTCCACCATCTTTGTTGGTAGTGATCCCTGGAGGAGTGAAACTCAAAGACTGAAAGTGGGAGGATGGGCACTAGGGGCTGGAACAGGAGGTGCAGAGTAAATGTTTAATGGGGACAGAGTAGTTTTTTTAAAAATATATTTATTTACTTATTTATGGCCTTCTCCAGTTTTGGCGGGCAGGCGCTACTCTCTAGTTGCAGTGCATGAGTTCCTCATTGCAATGGTTTCTCTCTCTTGTTGCAGAGCACAGGCTGTAGGGCGCCCTACAGCACGGGCTATAGGATTTTAGTAGTTGTGGTGCACGGGCACAGTACTTGTGGCTCATTGGCCTAGTTGTCCCACAGCATGTGGGATCTTCCCAGACCCGGGATTGAGCCCATGTGCCCTGCACTGGCAGACAGATTCTATACCACTCTGCCACCAGGGAAGTCCCAGGGACAGAGTTTTAATTTAGGAAGATGAAAAGGTCCTGGGGGTGGATGGTGGTGATGGTTGTACAACAGTGTGAATGTGCATAATGTCACTGAGCTGTGCACTTAAAAAAAGGTTAAGTAGTAAATTTTATGTTAGTGTATTTTATAAAAATAAAAAAACAATAATGTAAGAAAGAAGCCAGATAAGTCACAAAAGTCACATATTGTATGTGTGAGTATGTGTGAGCCCGTTTTTAAGAAATAGGCAGAAGAGGCAAATCCATAGAAACAGAAAGCAGACTGAGGGCTGTGGGGAGAATGGGAAATCACTGTATAATTCGTTTCAGGGTCCCTTGCAGTGGTAACAACATTTGAGGGGAGTGTGGTCACACAACATTGTGAATGAACTAACTGGAACAACCTACACTTTAAAATGGTTAATTTTATGTTATGTAAATTTTCCTTAATTTTTTAAAAAGAAGAAACAATAATATTGCTCTATACCAGCAATAACACATTAGGAAAAGAAGAATTCACAATGGCAAGAGAGAAAATATAGCATCTAGGAATTGACTTAGGCAAAACTACACACAACCTCTATGGAGAGAGCTGTAAACTGAGATGAAGGCTGAAGTGCTGATTTGAGTCAGTAAGGGGTCCTCTGCCTTCTTGGGGGCGAGAGCAATGTGGCAGAGATGCCAGTTCTTCCTAATTAATCTGTATGTTCCATGCAATCCTAGTTAAAATTACAGTTGGAGTTTTGCAGAAACTAGAAAAACTTATCTGAAATTTATGACAGAAAAAGGTATGAATAATGGAGTAAACATTTAAAAAGAGGAAAGAGGAGAGCTTGCTCTCCCAGATGTTGGGGCACATGACAGGGGTTAGTCACACAACCATGGCAGGGTGACAGCCACACAATCATGGCAGGGTGACAGTCACACAACCAGGCAGGAAGGACACATGGGCCAAGGGATGGGAAAGATGTGTCAGTGTGAGTTGGCAGGGCTGGCATGGGGGGTGTGGAGCATGTTTTCTCACTTTTCGGGTAGGATTCCTCTCCTTCTTGTTAAATTGCAGGTGTCCCTCGGCCACCTGGAAGAGCCCGCCGGGAATGCCTGGTGGCCTGGGAGGGAGGGACAGAGAAGGGGCCTGAGACATCGCCCCAAGCGCCCGAGCCCTCAGGCAAATAGTGGATGCATTTGGTTATAAATATCAGGATTTCTGACCAATGAATGGGCAGAACTGGAGATCATGGACTGTGCCCATCTATAGGGACTGTTATCTAGGATACGCAAGGAATTCTGCAATTTAACAAGAAGAAGAGGAATCCTACCCAAAAAGTGAGAAAATGGTCATGTTTCAGAACACCTCATGTGGGGACATCTTCAAGCCCATTAGAGAAATGCACATGAGTGGCCACCTCCCCATCCGACAGTCTGCCAGGGAAGACTGGAGCATATGCGGCCGTGGGACCCTGGGAGAGTGGATGGGGCGGCCAGGTGTGGACGCAGTGAGCAGCTGCGGCCAGGGTGGCTGGATATGATTGGGGTGGCCAGGTATGGACAAGGCAGCCCAGCTGGGGATGTGGCCAGCAGGGTGATGACCTCCCCAAAGAGCTGTGTGGGGGTTCAGGCATCCCCAAGTGTGCATGGGCAGCCTGAAGGGGGCACCTCACAGGGCCGGGAGCATGTCTAAATGCTCAGGGCTCTGCAGACGTGTCCTGAAATCCAAGGCTGAGTGAATGATGGTGGGGGAGGAATGTGGGGTCAGCAGTGCCAGCACCCCAAACAGCCAGTGCAGCCTGGAGGGAGCAGGATGGGGCGGGAGTGGGAGTGTGACCGGCACCCCCTGGCCCCTGGTCAGGACTGGGGCCCTCTTTTTATTTATTTATTTATAGTTTTGGCTGCACTGGGTCTTTGCACAGGCTTTCTCTAGTTGCGGTGAGCAGGGGTCTACTGTTTGTCATGGTGCACCGGCTTCTCATTGTGGTAGCTTCTCTTATTGTGGAGCACAGGCTCTGCACGGGCTCAACAGTTGTGAGGCACAGGCTTAGTTGCTCTGAGGCACGTGGAATCTTCCCAGACCAGGGATTGAACCCATGTCCCCTGCATTGGCATGTGGATTCTTATCCACTATGCCACCAAGGAAGTCCGGACTAGGGCCCTTTTGCCCAAGGATCCCCAGTCATGCACACCTCAACAGGCTGCCCTGGCCATCAGGGGTCCTGGCCTTGCAGGTTTGCCTGGGTTCTCTCTTCACCGCTCCCAGGGTGACCATCTTGCTGGCAGGCAGGCCCTGAAGGGGGTCCCCCGCAAGCTTGTGTGAGTTTTATTCCCAGCGTGGGTCTGATTCAGTGTCCCACTCCTTGGCAGAGAGCCTGTGGCCTCCCAATCCATCCCCTAGTCCACCTGCTGTCCCCAAGCAGGGCCTGGGGGTGCGGGGGTCACACGCACTACGCGAGAAGTGTGGGGAGCCAAGGACAGGCGGTTGGTGGGAGCAGCCTCTCCTGGACCCCCCTGCCCAGGCTCTCATGTCGGCCTCTCTGGCTGGCCTCTCTGGCTGCTGCACAAGACCCCCTCACCCCCTACCCACCACTAAGCTCAGCTTCTAAGGCACAAGGCTCTCCAAGGTAGGTCCCGGGGAGACCTGCCGAACAGAGCTGGGCACCCAGTCCCCTATCCTCTAGGTGGTGAGAATCCCACATCCTGGGGGGCCAGTGCCCTCCCTAATGGGGTCTCAGGGCCTCACCTGGGCAACTTAAGCATTGATGACTCCTGTCCCAGCACTGGAGAAACTCGGGATCTTTTTAAAGGAAAACTCTGGTTTCTCAGCTCCCTGTATAGCCATTTTGAGGGGTGCTGTCCGGGCTGTCCCCTCCCACGTCGTGGCCACAGGGCTCATGGGAGCTCCGAGAGGACTTGCCACTGCAGCTGCAAGGTCACAGGCCCAACACTGGACGAGCACAGAACTAACCCCAGTGTGGAAGGTGGACATGCAGGGTGCAGGGGTGGCGCCAGCTTGGCTCTGGCAGTTTGAAATATGAGGCTGTTGGAAGAAATCGCAGAACTGGGTGTGGGGTTAGAGGCTGGGGAGGTGGGGGCGGTCACCAACGCAGTTTCATGTCCAAAGAGCAAGATGGGACCGGCCTGCTGCTGCTGCTGCTGATGGCTAGCTGGGTCCCCAGACACTTTATTCTTCTGTTCTTCCTCTTCTTATGCCGAGGTGGGTTTTTTTGTTATTACCGAGGACTCTGCTAATGAGTGGAAGGCCCTGGCATTCCATGTAGACAGACAGGCACACAACCTTGGTTTTCTCTCGAGCAGAAGTTAAAGATTATTCAAGGCAGAATTCCTGGGCTGTGCTGCAGAAGCGGGTTGTACCAGGCAAAGGCTTCCACCGCATCCCCCAGCCAGGCCGCGATAAGGCAGCGGGAGCTGCACCTCGGTGACACTGCCTGCCGCCTCCACGGGGACCAGGTAGGATTGAGGCCCACAGCTGGTGCTGGGGAGAGCTTGTCTTGTGGGGGTCTGGGGTCACCCCGCAGCCTCTAAACAAAGCTGGCTCGAGAACTCCCCTCCCCCAACTGTGAAGCTTTGCTGCCATCCAGTCCGCCATCACCGGGTGCCACCTGGGGCCAAGGGGGCCATCACAGCTACAAGCTCAGGGTCGGAGCACTGGGCCAGCATAGAGTCACTTGCAGGGAAAGTGGGGGTCTTTGGAAGAGCCTGTTTTGGCCGGAGGGTTTTCTCTCTGCTGTTTGTTGGGCAAGGGGGTGGGGATTGGGTCGGTGGCACACCCTGGGGCCTGTGTGGAAACAGTGGGGCAGGCTGGGCTCTCCAGGGGCCGGAGGGGCGTGCCGCCCGTGTGAGGGGGTTCACGGGCCTCCCTTGTTGACATTGGTGGGTGTTTTCGAGCCTCTGGTGGGCGAGGGTTACTGTTAAGGCCCAAAACTGTTCACGGAGGCTGCCTGTGATGTGGCCACCTCTGAGGACAACAGCCAGAATGCAGGCCCCGTGGGAAGGGAGCAGGCCTGAGACACGTGAGTTTGCATGACAGCGCCCACAAGGATCTTGCAAGGAAACCAAATTCACTCTATGTATAAAGTCAGGTGTATCTGTGAGTTCCCCCAGAGGTGTGGAATTTGGGATCAGCTAGAGCAGGACCAGCTTCCTTCACCAAAGCTGAAGTTCTATCCTGCCCAGGATGCCCCAGTAAGAAGAGGGTACAAAAGAAGTAAGACGTGGATCTAAGACCTGGGACGGCTCCGCCGCAGCGCTCACTCTGCGTGGCCTCGTGGGAAGATGGGCAGGGCACAGGGAGGCCACACCGGACCAGGGAGGGGGATGCTGGTTGGGGTGCTGGATCCCACGTGGCCTTGTGATGGGAAAACCCAGAGAAATGCGTGCTGTCCTGGCAGAATCTCAACTGTCAAAGACGGGGAAGGCGTGGCAGAAGCATTAGGCTAAGTAATCAGAGGCATATCCTGAAAGACAGCGACAGTAGATGGGTCCTCAGCCCAGTTTGCTTACAGGTCATTCCAGGGTCGTGGACACTGTTCCCAGACTTCAGAGGGTGGGAGGGCACTGACTCAGTTTTAATTTCGTTTTTATCAAAGTTACACTTGTATGTGGTTTAAGAGTCAAACATTTCTACAAGGCTCAGACAAATACAGAGAAGGCAATGGCACCCCACTCCAGTATTCTTGCCTGGAAAATCCCATGGATGGAGGAGCCTGGTAGGCTGCAGTCCATGGGGTCGCTAAGAGTTGGACACGACTGAGCGACTTCACTTTCAGTTTTCACTTTCATGCATTGGAGAAGGAAATGGCCACCCACTCCAGTGTTCTTGCCTGGAGAATCCCAGGGACAGGGGAGCCTTGTGGGCTGCCGTCTATGGGGTCGCACAGAGTCGGACACAACTGAAGTGACTTAGCAGCAGCAGCAGACAAATACGGCCCCACCAGCCACCCGCGCCGGCTGCAGAGGCAACTACTTCCCTCTCCCACATAATTCCTAGGCCCTTTACCAGCATCTGGGTGACAACATGATTGAATAACAGCTTCTCATTGTTTCCGGTTTAGGTATTGTCTATTGAATTCACCCCAGGGAAGCTGGTGTTTATTTCTTCCGCTTTTCCCCTTCCCCCACACACTCGGGTTCCCCTGTTTTTGCAACAGAATGACGTTCTAATTTTAATTAGCTCTGAATTCAGTGGTAAGGTCTGTCTGTGTCCACACCAGGCCTGGCGCAGGCCATGGTTACTGTTTCAATCCGAACATGTGCAGTTTTCCCCAGAGTTAATCATCGCCTTCCTTTTTTCATGCTTGCTGAGTTTTCTCTGAACTCATGATTAATTTGTCCTCAGACTCTCGCTGTGGCTTCAGTTCAAACACATGGGCATTTCTGAGGCAGCGCCTCTGGGAGCCTCCGCCCTGGCCCCTTGGGGGCTGGTCCTCCTAGGTCTACAGGAGGGCTGGCACCCCAAGATCTCTCCTGGCCCTCACCTGGAAGATTCCTTTTGCTTCTCCCTTGGGTTGGATTTTCCTGGTCCCCACGCCCTCCTCCTTCTGGGTTCACCCAGGTTCTGGTGAAGCACATCGTTCTTGAGACAGGATGCTCACAGACATGGGGCTTTCAACGCCTGTCCCTCTCCAACATGGAGGCCTGTCGCTGGGGGTGGCCCTCCAGCCCAGAACCTTGTCCCCCCAAACTAGGACCCCAGCCTCCAATGCTGCTGCAGGTGAATTCCATGTCACTTTAACTCCTGATCAGGAGGTCAACTAGCTTGTCAGTTCTTACTGGAAGTTTCAGAGCTCCTTTTTGTCTCCAGTGTTCTGACAGTTCATGAAAATGGTCTTCGTGTGGGTTCCTTCTCACCCTCTACCACGTGCTCTGTGGCTCAGTGAGTCTGGAAATTCTTGCTCATTTCCAAGATATTTTCTTTAATCATTAATTTTAAATTGTTTCCCGGCTCCTGTTTTCTCTTTTCCTTCTTTCATGGTAAATATCACTGGGACCTGGGAGCTCATAGATGGAAGTGAGTGACCTGATCTCATTTTCTGGGTCTTTCAGCTTTAGTTTCCTTTGTTGAGGTTTGTGCTTGGTCTCTGAATATTTATTTCTAAAGCACTCTGATCTTTTTCAGTGTTCACTCTATTTTCTCTTCTCTCTTTGAAGAGATCAATAATAGCTGTTTGTTTTTAAGTTTTTTCCCCCTTGTACAGGCTCTGTTTACAAAAATGCAATAAACAAATTTTTCCCATAATCACACTTACTATATCAAAGTTAAAACTTAAACATAGCAAGATAATCCATACATAAAGTCTGCAGACAAATCAATTTGAGAAAATGTTTTAAAGCAGACAAGTGATTACAAGATACTGTAATCACTGAGAAAAGTGATTACAGTATTCCAATACTGTATTAGGAACTTATAAATTGTCAAGAAAAAGACAAGAAACTCCATGGAAAGATGGGTGAGGGCTGTGACTGGCAATCTACTGAGCAATCTGGGAGCCGTCAAATGAGAACGCCTGATTTGCTGGCATCCGGGAAGCCAGAATCCCAGACATTAGATCAGTGTCCAAGAATCATAGCCTGGGACAGGGTCCTAGTGTGAGAGGGGACCCGGGAGCACCAACTGGCCCACCTCAGTGTGGATCAACATCCCAAGGGGACTTCCCAGGAGGCCACGGAGAGCCCTGGGCTGGGGGGCCATGCCCCTGCCAGAAGAGAGCCTGAGTTGGGGCACCTGGCTTCTTTGGAGGTGAGCCGTCACCCAGAATGCGTCACTCTGGAAAAATGAAAAAGCAGAAGCACAGATTGCCAGAGGGGCCAGTGGAAGGGGAGCTCACTCTCAAATGCTGTAGAGGAATTCAGGGCCAGGCCATCTGGTCACATCACACAATTAGAATCATCTGAAAACCCTGACTCCACCGGGTGTCAGCAAGGGCGCCAGGCAGGAGTGGTCGTGCAGCATCTCACAGCCCCTCTGGGGGTGGTAGTGCAGAGTGAGTGCTAGGTGTGCGTTTGCCCTGGGGCAGCTGTAGCAAAGTGCCACAGATCCAGGGCTTAGAGAGTAGAAGTCAGTTTCCTCCCCTCCTGAAGGCGGGGCATCTGAGTTCAGGGCTCTTGCGAGGCCACTTCCCCAAGTCCTCCCAGGGTCTGTATCCTGATCGCCTCTTCTTTTTTCGTTTTTTAAGTCTAGTATTTCTTGAAACAATTTTATTTTTTTATTTATGGCTGTACTGGGACTCTGTTGCTGTGAGGGCTTTCTCTAGTTGCGGCAAGCGGGGCTACTCTCTAGTTTCGGTGCACAGACTTCTCACTCTGGGGGCTTCTCTTGTTGTGGAGCACAGGCTTTACAGTGTGTGGGCTCAGTAGCTGTGGCTCCCAGGCTCTAGAGCACAGGCTCAGTAGTTGTGGCACACTGGCTTAGTTGCTCCATGGCATGTGGGATCCTCCCAAATGAGGGATTGAACCTGTGTCTCCTGCACTGGCAGGCAGATTCTTTACCACTGAGCCACCAGGGAAGACCCTTATTGCCTCTTCTTACAAGGACACCAGTCAGATTAGATCAGAGCTCACTGGCCCTGTTTTACCTTAATTCC